>OW052091.1:13996669-15328892 GCA_932526535.1 Caradrina clavipalpis | reverse complement strand
TAACGACAAGAAGAAGACTCATAGAAGCTGGCTTAAAAGGCTGTAAACCTAGGGTGAAGCCTCTGTTGTGCGAGAACAACAAAAAGATCCGCTTGGAATGTGTTCTACGACACCAACATTGTACCGAAGAAGATTGGTCCAATGTTGTATGGTCCGCCGAATCGAACTTTGAGGCAAGTTTTTATATCATTGTTATAAAACAACAACAACAATAACTAATTATTTCATTAACTTTTGGTAAGAATTACAACCAATCAAACATTGAGTATGTTTTTTAATGTTTTTAGGTATTCGGAAAGCCGGGTGCGACGTTTGTGAGGCGGCGTGTCGGCGAGGAATACCATCCAGATTGTGTGGAACCTACTGTCAAACACGGAGGCGGCAGCATTATGATCTGGGGCTGCATGGCTGCTGATGGGGTTGGCGAAATGTTTGTTTGCGAAGGTCGCATGAACAGTGAAAAGTACATTAATGTGCTAGAAACTGTGCTGATGCCCTCGCTGGTGCGCATTTTCGGTGGCACCAACTTAGACGGCGTCAAATTCCAGCAAGATAATGCTCCATGTCATAAATCGGCGGCCACGATGGCTTGGTTTAGAAATAATAGCATTGTCTTGCTGGACTGGCCGGCGCAGTCTCCAGATCTGAACCCCATCGAGTAACTTTGGGGTATACTGAAGCGCAAGATACGGGAGCATAACATATCATCAAAAGTAGCTTTGAAAAATGCCTTAATAAGAGAGTGGGATGCCATAACTTCTGATGATTGCACAAAGCTTGTACGCAGTATGCCCCAAAGGATTGCTGCGGTGATAAAAGCGAAGGGTGGACCCACTAAATATTAATGTATTTTAATTTTTTTATCAATATATATACAAAGACAACAAAATTAGTTTTATTTTTCACTTCAAACGTGTGTCATGCAGTAATTTGTAGGGTGCCTAATACTTTTGGCCAAGGCTGTACATACAAACATACCCTCGAAAAACATAACCCTCCTTCTGTCGCAGTCGGGTAAAAACAAGCATCCTATGTTGACAACTGTGACTAAATACAATCGTCTCCGCATATTGTTTAATTAAAATCGTGGAAGACTTATGTGGGTACGTGTGTAAATACCAGCAGAAAAGGTCCTGTTAACACGGATCGTATCGGCTTTCCTTTATAAACATGATAATTAATAGAGTCTCGTTAGGTAGGCAAGGTCATTTGTAGGGACCCTTTTGGATATATTTTTAATTATTTTCTGTTCTTCGGTTTTCATTAGTAAAAAGAGCCTGCCGCTTTGCTCACGTGGCATTAAGTTCCTTTGGGATTTTCCTAATTTTCTTTCTTTCTAAACCACCAATATTAAGAAAAACAAAATTTTAAAAAAATTGCGAATCGGTCGAGCCATTTTTGAGTTTTTGCGAGATGAACGCACAGCAATTGATTTTTATCCCTTCTAGAGGGTCTGACAATGGATTTATCCATGGTCTTTTCAAGTATAATGTGTTGCCTTTTCTTGTCGTTTTAAATTATCGTGGATGCGTTTACAAACATTTGTTCCGTGTGGATATCGAACCTGCGACACGCAGCGCAACAGCTAATCGCTCTGCCACTTCGCCAACCGTGACATGCGGTCCTTTTTGGGCCATCTGCCATGAATAATTCAAAAGTTTCAAGACATCTCACTCACAGTATTTCAGCAGCATCCAAGTAATATTTCTCATTACTATAATCTTTTAATACACGATAAGCTTACACGTATCTAGTCGTCGCTGGAATTAGCATAAATTGTAATGTAGACCTTTGTTTACATCACATTATTTCATGCAGTTATTACTAGAGCATTCCATACAAAACAATAAAGTCTATTAATATTCTTGTCCTATCTAGGTCACAGCACAATGTTTGCTATCAATGGAGACGGCAAACAATTCTCATCTCAGTAATAAGCGTTATCACTTAAGAAATCTGAGCTGGTGATAACACTAGTATCTTAAGTACGTACTGCTGATAAGAGATGTGATATTATAGTTTTCTTAGCTTGAATCATTGGATTATTTTAGGCAGGGAAAACACCTCTTTTGAATAAAGTGCAGTAATGACGTATTGGAGTGAATCATTTATAAAAAAGTCCCCCCGTGCTTTGTGTTCCCTTATAAAGTATTAACACAATATAAATCAATTAATTTTACACAGAAAAAAAAACAATGTTACAGTCATTGATATACAAAAAACCCAAGATGCACAGTCTCGAATAAAAGTAACGCACGAAAGTGTCCCCAAACATATTTCTGTCTCTTTCTATAAGCTACAAGCATATATTATTGCAAGTTCAACCTTACGCTAATTGTTTAAAGTTGATATTACAACGCAATGTACTTAAAGCAAAAAAAAATGACGACCGACTGTGATCGGTAGGACAAGGCATTGAGTGGAGTCGAACATGACTTTTTTAAATTATTTTTTTTTAGTCTTTATTTTACAAGTTTGTTAAATTGTGTTTTAAACACATAAATATACCTTTATTTGGGCATAAACATGTTTATGGGTATATAAAAAAAACAAATAATAACTGTTAAAATTGTTTATTAAAATATTTGGTTCAAAATGTGTGGTTTGAATTGTCATAGACAATTAAAACATTAAAATTAAAATACAACTAAATTAACTGTCCATAGCAAATGAAAAAAAAAGACAATTTTACTTTTTACGAAGACGTTTTATGCCTTTTGAAGTGACATACATTATCTTCCTTCAAAAAATGCTCGGAACATAAGACACTTGAATTATTCGGCTTAAAAAAAATTAACATACAATAAAGTTCAAAAGTACATAAATTTAATAATAAAAAAAAATTAACACAAATAAAAAAAAACGATTCCACTAGATTAGAACAGGGTCATTTTTATAATGCGACTAAAATAAAAAGGACGCTTTAATGCGTTGTTCTAATACTGAACAAGCGGCCATTGAAGTTGGCCGTATTGTACTTTGAATGTTGAATGAAGATTTTAGAAAAAAATAATCAAAATCACACATTGCTTGCTGTAATCAGTCATAAAAACAACAAAAACTAATCAATAAACTTTTTTACTTATCGAAAATACGATATCCCATCCTTTTTTAACGTTCTTGACGTAATATTTTTACAATTTCTCACGGAACACTTCGGCATTTTTAACGACTGCTCCCAGACGCGAGTGACACGAGACTATTTGAAATGAGCGCACAATTTAGAATGTTGCGCTCTTTTTTCGGGGACGTTTTTCAAACGTTGAATGTGCATCTTGGGTTTTTTGTATATCAATGGTTACAGTGTTCTATTTCGCCCCTCAATTTGGATGAAGCAACCTAGTTGACTTGTGTATGTCATACGCTGATTTCGGCGCCCTTCAATCACAGTGAATCAATTTGGTTGAAACGTGTCTTATTGCTATGAGATTTTCATGATCAACCATAAATTATATATTTTTTCTTATATTGGTACTCTGAGTACCTTTTTCAATCGATGAAGAGATTAACTTGACCATAATTTTTTTCATGGTCAAGCAAATTGAATTTAATATCTACCTACTTAGTTCCTAAGTAATAAAATGACACTTAACTTTATTATAGCTCTTTGTTTCTCTTTAGTTGTGAGCTATAAACTTAGTATTTTATATATTTACTAACGTTACACTTAAGTGTTAAATACCTATGCATCCTTATTTACCTTGTTCTGTTGTTGCATGACATAATGTTCATATGACAACTTCCTTTGGTATAGAGAATCTTGTAAACAGTAACACTATTAACTGATAAATATTACAATATAAGAAATCTGTTTGAACTATTATAATACTAGAAAAGGAAAGATTTTTTTTTGTAACGTATAGGCCTAGAAACTACTGTACCGATTGAAACCATTTTTTCACCAATAGTAGCTACATTATTTTTGAGTAGCATAGGCTACATATCATTACGCTACGACACACGGGAGCGGAGCAATAACCAAAGACATAACTGGTGAAATAAGGCACGCGGACGAAGTCGCGGGCAGTTCTCTAGTAATAACCATCATAACCACGCGATTGTCGTAAGAGCAGCAAAATGGTGCGTCGATGGTCCGATGCCATGCGCCCGCGCAAAGTGGGGGTAACACGCCACCTGGCGAAAGTACGGACCCTAATTGGCGTGTTTTAGAGAATGAATCAGCACACCTGCGTATTTTGAAAGGGTAGGCAGCGGTGGCATTTGCAGAAATAAAATGGGGGTTGCTTTACCATCTGTTGTTAATCGCATTTTTTTTTTTGTTGTTGTTGTATAGTTTGACCGAGTCTCTATGTTACGCAGTTGCGCGCGCAACCTCAAGGCCAGCGAAGAAGGCACATGCTGCGTTTGCGCAGTGGGGGAACACGACACCTGGCGAAAGTAGACGCTAATTGAGATGATTTTGTGTTCTTGATATTATTAACTGTTTTTAATGGATTTTAGAACAAGACCTTTTGTTTTGCTTGGCAAAATCTGCAAAAAACACTTGGGGATTAATGAGACTTTGTTAACCGATAGTTGAATTAGATTATCAGAAACTAATCGGTATTATTGAGCCATAGCTTAGACAGCTTAAACTCAATAAGAATTAGAATAAATCGAGATTAGGATTAATAACTTAATTACTGTTTGTTTGTAGAAAATACAATGACATGCTAAGTAATGCTGATATAAATATAATAATGAGAAAATACTTGCCGTGATAAGAAACAATGAAAAAACGATTGAAGAAAATGTGCCACAGTCTCTGTCACAATAGGTTAACCACCTGTCATGGCCTTTAATATGATCTTTGAACCCTTACATTGTCAATTTATAGGACTACTCTGTGTACCCTGCATCTACAGCCTAAAACAAGAGTACACGAAGACCAGCGGGCCAATTCTTTGAATATTTGGAACGTTCGCACTCTAATCTTAGTCTCAATCCGTCAAAAAGTCTAATTAGTTATTGACTGTCGCTGGGATGAGGTTGCGACTACATTTTGAACGTTTTTAATTGCGAGAATTGGACCTCTGAACACAGAATACTCCTTCTCCAAAAACCAAGACTATTTTTTGCACAAAAACCTGGAATTTATTTGAAAAGTGAGTCCAAAAAGAATAAGAAGAAAGGAGCTGAGTAACAAACTAAAAATATTCGCACAATCAAATTAATTCTCGCTACAAAGATGAAACTCTTACATAGAACAAATTTATCTCGGGATTTCCGTTAAGAGATTAATCTGCCGTGGTCTACGTGACTCTGAACACTGAGGTATCGCCTGCCGCTGCTTCGCCTTCAATAATTACAGATTTGAGTAATTAATGACATCTATAGTCAACTCTCTTTTTCAACGGCTTGTTCAAGTTCAACCTACCGTGATTTGACCATCAAGTCGGTTTTAAAGGCATACTGATGCAATCCGCATATAAATTGAAAAGGTTTTGCCTCATTGGACAGAACCCGTTTAATAAAGAGAAAGAAACCAACCCATTGAATAGAAAGTGCCCTGAAATGCTCCCATACAAATGATGACGTAACTAGACAATATATTTTGCAATGTAATGCGTGAGGGAGAACAGATGGGGGACAGTTTGTTGCATAACTAGTTGCAAGGCCCTCGATTTCACGGGTTGACCTTTCCAATGAGTGCATATCGATCCCTTTAGACGATAATACTTGTTTATTAGCTTTAAATGAGGTTTTATCGCTACACAACAGAGATTGGATGTTACACCAGCAAATTAGGTACAATATAAAATACGGTACGCATTCGCAATCAGCTTAGTCACGAATCAGCATAAGAACCTATCAGTCAAGCTCAACTCGTTATTTTTACTTGATGAAAAATATTTTTTTGCCAAATCTGTGTCAAAAAATCTTCGTGAAAATTATAACGGTATCAATACTGTCGTCATTCTCCGAGAAGACTATTAAAGTTTGAACAGTGATCTTAGTGACAAGATAAATGTGATTTATTATGGTGCCTGTTAAGTGTCTGAGTCATATTTCGCGAGATAACGCGGTTCATTCATGGTGTAACTGAAAACAATGCAAGATTTTTATATCGGACTGTGTTTTTATAATGACGGTAGTTCAAAAATTGTGCAAGTCACCTACGATGGAGGCGGTTTTCGAGTGGCCTAAGAGTAAGTTGTTTTTAACCAATAAAAACATTCGGATGCCATTTTATATTGTTAGTCTCTGGAAATCATTATTTGAATACTCCACCTTTGAGGTTTTACGTTTTATGACCCAACGTTGTTCCAAGTTCTCAGAATTTCAAACAAACCCAACGTAAACAATTAGTAATCTGAAATATGAAAGCGCCCGTAACGTTCCGTCATAGAAGCTGTACAATAAATCTTAATTCTGTTTCTTAGTGATGCATCGGGATCGGTATTCTGGGTATGCGCATGAGTCGGTGTTGCTGTGAATTTTGGACGCTTTTCAAAATCTTAGCACTTCCTTCCTGATTTCAGAGAATCGGAAGATGTTCACCTTGAACTATTGAGTTGTTTATTTATATTCTTTAAATTTATTTTATTTGGTTCGTCTTTGTTCTGCCTTACATTTTCCTGGTACATTGTCTGTCTATATGCTTGTTTGACTTGGTTTTTGGTTGTCTGCTGTTGATGCTTCGGGGAAACCTACGGCCAGCATTGAACATCTTTTGTCTGAGATAATGATGACGACAATCTTCATAGCTATAATGACCTCAGGCAGTCAGTTTATTTGACAAATGAATGAAAACGTCTGGCTTTTAAGGGTGCTAGAATGACAGTTGCTTGTACCAGGAAAGCACCGAGGCAATGAAGTTCAACGAGTCCCGCAGAAATGCAGAAATCATTTAACTGTTTTTAACCCCGCAAGGAAATTAAAAGAGGAGCAAGAAAAAATGATCATGTTGATTAACTTAACTGCAACTCAAGGGATGTCATGCGATTCTGCAAATATGACATTGATCAGTCACCTATGGTCTACCTACCTACTGTTACCACATATAAAAAAGGTACTGTCACTAACGGTAACCACGCCATCTTGTGGTACATGAACGACGTCATTATTTAAAAACGTCATATTTCGCATTATATTGTCAATAAGTGCATTACGTATAAGGAAATCCTTTTCATTAGTACCTCTAAACAATCTTTGTTGCTATGCGTTTCGAAACGGAAAATTGTTGGGGAAAAGTACAGGGCGGGAGATTATTCTCATAGGCTTTTTCTGTGGTCATTACACATGATACAATGGTTACTGGTCTTCTTGGTGAAACGGGTACAATTTCAGTAATCAAAACATTATCAAGTCACTACGTCTTTGATTTCAGTAGTTTTTGTTCAGGTTCAGTAATGTCTTTTAAGGCAATAATTGCCTGTCAATATTCCGGGATGCTTTCTATCTAGCGACCTTTTTGTTTCGCCATAATTGTCATATTCAGCCGGCTTATTCTGTAATAATATTCCTCTGTGAATTTAGGTTAAGTGGAGTTGGGCTGTCATTCTACCGATACTGGATTGACAGCTCACCTTAAGCCTTTATCAACAAAATAGAGTTCAGAATGGCACAGCTAATTACTAAATGGCTTTGACGACATCAGACGCCAAAGACATCTTTATCCTGAAATATTGGGGCTAACAGGCCGGCCGATCACCGGGCTGGGGGCAAGGCCTGCGCCGTACCCGCCAGGTCCGGGGGAGGGCCCCGCACCGCCGCCGCCGCCGCCGCCGCTGCCGCCGCCACCGTTGCCGTGGCCGCACCCGCCGCCGCCGCTGACGCCGCGTCCGCCGGCGCAATGGATTGCCAATAACGGCACCATTGCGCCTCCCGCAGGCGGACACCGTAGGCACGGTCTGTGGACGGTGAGCAATGGGTAGCTCACCGTCCGTACGTTATTTAACGACAGACCGTGTCGACGGCGCGTTCATGTTCCGCGCAAAGAGGTGTCAGCACAAGGAAGGGGCCACTAAGGGCCAAGGCCTGCCGGGGCTGCGGGTTGTTCGAAAGAGATACCGCGCCCCCGGAACGCAAAGGGCACATGAAGGAACATAGATGGTTTTTAGTCAGTAAAAGTCTGACACTCCCTCCCGCCCCGCCCAGGACGGGGGGGGTCATTTGATGATTTTACCATCTTTAAAAAAAAAAAAAAAAATCCTGAAATATTAACATGTAAAGGATAAATGGATTATCCGCAAATCCGGTTAAGGTGACGTTTCGAGCAGGAAAATGAGTAATGACGTTATCTTAAGATTTCCCCGTACAAATAATAATACTATGATTGGTGCAAGTCTTTGAGTCATACGTATATTTGTTCTTGAAAGCGTCAAGGCATTCCTTATCTTCTCTTCATCCTTGACGGTACTAAGATTATTTTATTAAGTAATTTTTTAATCTTACTTTCGTCTCGATTGCGTATTTGTAATCAAGAATTCAAGACTAATCTAATCTTTGCTTTACGTCGCGTTTCAGTGATGTGACGGAGTTTCTTGACACGTATGAATACAACATGATATGTAAAGTATTTGCAGTTATAATTACCATGATAATAAGACCGTGATTCGTATCACGTCGTGTATTGGCGGGTCCGTAGGTCACGCACAATGCAAAATTGTTATCATATACCTGCCTGTGTTATGTCAGGTATCTAATACTGGTGGTCTAATAAGGTTGAAAATACATTGACGTTGATAAATGATGATGTGAGGTTCAGGGATTAGCTGCTACACTGCGTGTCTCGGATTCGGTTCCTGCTCGGAACAAATAATTGTATGGTTGTTGTTTCGGGACTGGTAGGATGTGTGTGTGAGTTTATATGTTACCAAACTAGAAACAGGAGACATTTTTAGGGAGACATGTTTTTTTTTTAATAAGGAAGATAATGCTATAAAAGTGCTGTTTGATTTGCATCTTTTAGGTAACGGGCATATTAGCAGGCAATTCCTTTCAAGATTGGGAAAGCATTAGAAGGATTGAATATTGTAAAATACACAATGCACCACATCACGCACCATGGTCTTCTGTAGGACTAAGTGCGGAAACCAAACCCCCTTACATAGAACATTATAGTACACACTGGCTTTACTTGACTCATTCAATTCAACACAACAGTAAAAGAAAATACAAATATGTATCTATTTCAAAAAAATATGTCATTATGAAGTGAGTGAGTGAGTGTGTGACTGTTTTTTAAGTGTTATTGGGTTTTTCTATGAAATTTTCAGTAGCAGCTCGGAGTTTGGATTTGTGCCCGGTTAATGGCAATAGGCTCGCCCCCTATTACATGGGACCTAAATATACCGGCGAACTGTGGGTGTACATTGGTACACCTCTGCCTAACCCTTCGGGGAATACAGGCGTGATGGTATTTTTTATTTTTATGTCATTATCTATTCGTAACCCAATTTAACATAATTTTAGCTACATAGGTAATGAGATTGGCACATGAACGTGGAAAAATGTATAATCAAGATTAAATGATCAAAACAATGTTGGATGCGCGTGAGCATATGAAAACAAAACAATAAACATGAGTAAAGTAAGTAGTGCCATCTGTCAATGGCCATGCCAAGTTTCTGTGAATAGTAGATAGATTTAATTGCATTCAATCTCTGCCGACCTCTGTAGATGTCAGGCTTGAGATACTTAGTGCGTGTGTGTGTGTTTGTTGTTTTAATTTAGGGTTGACTCGTGTATACGGGGTTTAAAAAGACATATCATACAGCTGTTAACTATGCGTACTGCCCATTAAACTAAGTAACTTTGAGGAATATAAAACTATACTGAATATAAATATACTGCTGGAAAAGACTTTGTTTTTTGGTTGCACGTAAAACATTATGCTTACCGGGGTCTTTTCATGGTATTGGGGTCGGCGGGTCATGGGGGTATTTAAAGTTTAGTTATAACATTTAAAACTTGTGTGATTGATTGTAAAAGAAAATAAGAATGTTGGAACTTTGATTTTCAAAATCTCCTTAACCAGAAGGTTACCAGGTATGGCCCAAAACAAAAAACAAAAAAACGGTAATTTAAAAAACTAAAAAACCCGACTGCTATTCTTTAAAAAGCCCTAAAACAAGATAAATTGTAGCAGTCGGGACCCATTCTAGAAATGGAGGGTGAGTGAATTGAGAGCACATACCTATATTACATTGCAGATGGTCTCGAATGGGTCCCGACTGCTACAATTTATTTTGTTTTAGGGCTTTTTAAAGAATAGCAGTCGGGTTTTTTAGTTTTTTAAATTACCGTTTTTTATTTTTTCAGTGTTTTAAAAAAAAAAAAAAACCTGTGTCACTCTCACGGTAAATACGAATCTAACGACACCTCTCAAGCTAAAATCCATCGAGCCGTTCAGCCTGCAGAGCGAGCCAAACATTAGAATTTGGCGCCAAAAATCCGCCATTTTGTTTTTTTTTTTTTCATATACCCAGTGTCGCTCTCACAGTAAATACGAATCTAACGACACCTCTCAAGCTAAAATCCATCAAGCCGTTCAGCCTGCAGAGCGTGCCAAACAATTATACATACATACATACATACATACATACATACAAACATACCCTCGAAAAACATAACCCTCCTTCTGTCGCAGTCGGGTAAAAACGCAGTAAAGGAAAGGACATGTATCGTTTGATTTCATTACATGTCTTTTTACACCTACCATAGAATGATAATTCTTTTGGATAAAATAATAAATTTGTAATCAATTCAATATTAATTAATTCTGAAGTGGCGACATGCTGTCTCACAGTCTAGCACACGTCAACACGCAGCTAAAATAAGTATATTTTATATGACATTGAACTTTGTGTTTTTAGAATTCCGTACCCAGAGGGTGCCAATGGCATGGGGTGTCACACTACCAACTTCCAAAAACCGTGTTGTTACTGAGAAAATCGTAATGGGAAAACCCAAAAACACTTTTTGCACGACCTGTGAAAAGAACCCAGGACCCGACGCTCAACAGTCGTGCTTACCACCACAAGACCAACGGGGCAGTCAGGTTTAAAATATTGTAGGGTAGAACAAAAGCTTTCGTGTCCGACTAGCACTTGACCGGTTTTTCTACGTAAACAATTTCTTCTCTGAATATGTCTCTAGGCAACAATCGACATGAATAAATGCGATGATGGATGGAAGCATAATGAACTCGCATTCCGACATGTAACTGTACGGAACTTCATAAATAACTCTATGCGAGCGTTTAAATTACTGAATTAGTAAATATAGCATCATAATATACTATGGAAGATGCCAAGTTTGTTAGTAAATTTACCTATTGGATGCGCAAGCGACGGTGCGCGGTTGACGTAGAGCCGACGTCATACGCTAGGTGCTGGTTAAGAAATTAAAAAATATATTAATGAGGTTGTCTGAGGAATTTTTACTTTATTTATGAGTGTAACTCGGCACACGACTTGAAGGTAAATAAAAATAACTACTTGGAGTCTGTCAATATGCGGTATGGGTTATACAGGCGCTCACTAGGTTTTTTTTAAACCATTGACGACGCTAGGTATTTCTCCTATATCGTGGGTGCGTTTACAAACGTATTCTCTCACATACAGCCAGACCCGGAACAAATAACTGTAGGCCATACAAATATTAGTCCCGTCATCCCGTGCGGGAATCGAGCGGCAGCTAACCGCTTAGCCACCGCGCCAACCTTGTCGTCAAATCAATCAATGCCTAAATGCAACGAAAAATTAGACAGTTTTCCACAAAAACCTTGGTAAATCTTGGTTTTCATGGAAAAAGTTATGACTTGGAATTCGAAGTATTGACACCATTTTTTTTTTTTCAAAAAAGAAATCTTCTGTAATCTTTGAATTGAACCAATATTGGATATAATGATGAACATTTGTGGTTACCTACGTAAAATACAAAAAAAAGCTATGTGTGTAAAATACTGAAAAAGTAATATCTGTGAAGATGAGCAAATTACTAGAATTTGGAGTACCTACTCCGGCAAATTAATTTAACTTATTTGATAGCAGCCCTGAAATACTAGAATTCGTCTGTAAACTCGCACTGTGGGTTTGCACAATCTTAAAAGATAAAAATACACGCTGTATCGCAAAGTGTATTAGACTACACATGGAGAGTGAATCATGCGCATTGATATTCGGAATTTAAAACAGACGTCAATTTGTTTTTTAATTCACTCTGAAGGTTTGTGTGAATTCTATGTCTAAATATGAACGGTCTAAGTTAACTTGCAGCTGTTACGAAGAAATGAAAAGCAAATACATTATGTGAAAAGCATGGAACCAGGAGTGATAAGTAGGCATAGGATAATAGGATGCGTATAAGCCTCAGAGATTGGCTTTGTATGGAATGGACTTTCGTGCGGAAAAAGCCCCCCCGATTCCAAAACATAACAATCTAAATATATATAACTCAAAGGTGACTGACTGACTGACTGATTGACATAGTGATCTATCAACGCACAGCCCAAACCACTGGACGGATCGGGCTGGAAATTGGCATGCAGGTAGATGTTATGACTTAGGCATCCGCTAAGAAAGGATTTTGATAAATTCCACCCCTAAGAGAATAAAATAGGGGATGAAAGATAATACTTCTTAACGCTAGCGAAGCCGCGGGCAAAAGCTAGTTATTGATAATTTGGTTCCTGAAGACTGAGGCGTTAAACCCTTGTAAGATCACAACGTGGTCGAATTCTAAATACATAATTAGGTATTTTTCTTGTGAGTTGGTATCAATACTTGTATTCTCTTCTGTCTTTTGAGATGCATACCTAGGTTGGTCAATCCAAAAAGGAAAGTATAGAGGTAATTTCCCTTGACATTTGAGTGATGCCAAGACATGATGTATTTCAAATACCTATTGTGAATATGTAGGTCTAGGTGTCTATAATCGACCGATAAGCTTGATTTATTAAAGAAAAAACAGTGGTCTTTTAATAAATTAAACAACAAAAAAGTGGATTAAATTGATAAGATAGAAGACAGACAGGTTTTTATTATTTTATGGCGGCATAAAATTACGTGCCTCTATCAAGCAATACATTTTAAAATAATTAACATTGCACGCGTTCGAAACACGCCTTGTCATACTCATACCTTCATACGTAAATGAATTATCTTAATAATATTAGAAAAAAATTGGTTCACTGGTTTTGCTTCTTTTTTGACCAGCTCTTGCTATTTTATCATGATTGAGGCCGCCTCAGTTTCCTTCTTCAGGAAGCCAAACCTGTTCTTTGGGTGATCCTTGCAATGGTCATCATATTGCAAATCATCATCATTATCTGCCTAGCCTTTTCCTATGTTGGGCCCGGTATCTTGTCTAATCATATGCTAAATACCAGTGTTATAGATCAATCTCTTGACAATTCAAAAGTGCCTGTACATGGTCTAATTGTAATAAATGCTTTGACTTGACAAGCGTCTGCCTAAGTGATCTCCACAACTCCCTTACTGGGCAACGATACTTAGAGAATCTGTTTAAAAACCAGTAAACGATTTTTTTTAATACATACTAAACGCAAGGAAGACAAGTTTAACGAATATGAAGAAAAAAAAAACTTTTTTTTTCGAATTGGAACTTTTTATGAGACTATAAACGCTTTTAACCACTGGTCACTAAGTACAACTCGTACGTTCCCTTGTTTAACTCTAATGTCTAAAATATTGGTTATTTGCGCATGAAGATAAGTAGAAAGTAATCATTGTTAATATAATACAATACCAGAGAACTGGAATACATTACATCGTATATCCAAATTGGCATGGAAATTAGCTATTAAAAACATTGTTTGTGTACCAATGGCTTGTTACATTTCCATCTGCTTGAGTGGAGAAAACAGTTTATTGAAAAAGTCTGATAACGTCGCTAGCCGTCACGTCTGTTCTCTCCCTGCATAGCAGATAAAGCAATCTATACCTAGTGGATACATAATATCAAATACAGCTTACACATACTTAACTTTATTGTACCTACATATGGTGTATTTTTCAACTGATATTTTTTACGCGGAGCTTATTTAAAACATCTCTGACACGTGGCACAGTGGTTATGGCGCCGACCAGCCTTTCACGAATGATGGCAAGTACCAATGTGGCTTTTTCATTTTATATGCACTTTCCAAGTTTGTCTAGAACATAACTAATATCGGTGAAGGAAAACATCGTGAAGAAACCTGGACTTTTGTTTAATACTAGCTTTTGCCCGCGGCTTCGCTCGCGTTAAGAAGTATTATTATTAATTAGGTATTTTGTTCCATTAGGTACTGATAGGTTCAAACTAATATGTTTACATCCTCCATCATCCCTTATTTTAACCCCATGGGGGTTCAATTTATCAAAATCTTATTTAAGCGTCTTCATCATAGTAGCTCCAATCTTTAATTTCAGTTCAATCAGTCGAAAATCTAAGAAGATTTATACAAACTTTCATCCCCTATTTTATACCCTTAAGGGTGGATTTATCAAAATCCTTTCTTAGGGGATGCCTACGTTATAGTAGCTTTATGCATGCAAAGTTTCAGCTCGATCGGTTTAAAATTGACAAAGTTTCATACAAACTTTCATCCCCTATTTTATCCCCTTGGGGGTAGAATTTATCGAAATCCTATTTAAGCGACGTCTTCATCATAGTAGCTCCAATCTTTAATTTCAGTTCAATCAGTCGAAAATCTAAGAAGATTTATACAAACTTTTATCCCCTATTTTATACCCTTAGGGGTGGAATTTATCAAAATCCTTTCTTAGGGGATGCCTACGTCATAGTAGCTTTATGCATGCAAAGTTTCAGCTCGATCGGTTTAAAATTGACAAAGTTTCATACAAACTTTCATCCCCTATTTTATCCCCTTGGGGGTAGAATTGATGAAAATCCTTTCTTAGCGGATGCCTATGTCATAACATCTACCTGCATGCCAAATTTCAGCCCGATCCGTCCAGTGGTTTGGGCTGTGCGTTGATAGATCACTATCTCAGTCAGTCAGTCAGTCAGTCACCTTTGAATTATATATATTTATAGATAAGTCTGAAATCGCTAATCTGCCTCGAGCAAGTCTAGTGATCAATGCTCGTGCCTTTTTTGTATGAGAACTAATGAGGAAGAAGCTTTTGCCAATTCTAGTTTGCTTCCCAATTACCATTGGTTCCTGAATCCCATTTATCGTTTTCTTGCCGCTATCCCAATTAATTAATGTATTGTTAATAAACATCACTATTAGCTGTCATTACTGAAGTTACCTCTTGGATTCTATACTTATAATTCTCCAACTTTCTATAGCTGGAATGGCGTAAAAAATAACTTACTTAAAAATGTACCGAGTTTGACAAGTTTTTGACATATTCCTTCACAAACAGCGCTACTATCCACAAAGTCGCGGTTCGCTTTATGTCTAGCTCGCATCTTCAACCGTGTCGAATTTCGATTTTACGCATATTTCCTTTGATATCTTCAAAGTTAGAATGTTAATGTGACATTCAAATTGTAACAGAGTTAGTAACAGCTCTGTGGGGTGAAAATAACAGATTATCTAGATAAAAACGAACCGAAAATAGCTGGAAGATTACTCCATCTGATAAAACAAACGGTATCTTAAACCCAATAATAAACTCATGGTATGCGTACGCTCCCGGCGTCACGTCATCGCCATATCAGTTCTTGAAAAAATTATAATCAATACAAAATTGTACGTGAAAGTGGTTCTGTAATCTGTCTGAGCAAATTTTCTGTGTTTTTCATTATCCATAGTTCTGGTTATTTGTTATCTTACTACCGAACTTTGAATATTAACCTTCTCAGTCAATTCGTCTTAGGGAAACGTAATCATGTTCTCAAATTCTGGTTCTGCCTGTGGAGTTTCATAAACTATATCTATAGAACTTCTAATAAATTGATGGCGTTTATTTTATTTGCCATGTATAGCGTATGTATAGTATTATGAAATATTTCATAATACTGGGCAATGTCGCGATGTCTCTACGGATATTTGCATAGCTCAAGGGGTAAGCTGAAGTATTCACTTAGGTTTTATATCCCCAGAAAGGCCTCAAACGTGGTGACCTTGAAGTCTAGAACCCTCGAAGTCCCCTCTGAATAGAGAATTAAGAAATTTAAATAACATAAATTTCAAATGGAGAAAGCATCATCATCATCATCATCATCTCAGCCATAGGACGTCCACTGCTGAACATAGGCCTCCCCTTTAGATGTCCACATAAACCGGTCGGAAGCGACCTGCATCCAGCGTCTTCCGGCGACCTTTATTAGGTCGTCTGTCCATCTTGTTGGTGGACGTCCTACGCTGCGCTTGCTAGTCCGTGGTCTCCACTCTAGCACTTTTCGACCCCATCGGCCATCTGCTCTGCGAGCAATATGGCCTGCCCATTGCCACTTCAGCTTGCTAATCCGGTGGGCTATGTCGGTGACTTTAGTTCGTCTACGGATCTCCTCATTTCGGATTCGATCACGTAGAGAAACACCGAGCATAGCCCTCTCCATAGCTCGCTGAGCGACTTTGAGCTTTGAGATGAGGCCGATAGTGAGAGACCACGTTTCGGTGCCGTAAGTCATCACTGGAGATGGAGAAAGCAATCATAACTAATTAAAGAAGAAAACAAATGCAAAAAGATAGAAAAAAAAAAACAAGCAATGGAGATTACAATCGCACCAAGTGCACCCAGATAATTAGTTAATTATGCCTCTATGAGCACAATATCAATTTTATTAGGTCAAACACTATATTTCTCTAAAATCGACTTATCTAATAAATTGCCCATTACTTACTAAATTCAGTAAGAAGAAACACTTATTTATAGCAAAATCGGAAGTGGAGTCGCTTACACGCGAGTGTAGCGGAAATTAAGTAACCGCCCAGACAAATAAACCTTATGAAAAGACAGGCTTGTTATTATTAATCTGTAATAGATGTCTCAGAAAAACATGATAAGAAAATTGATAAACGTACTTACAATTAATTTTATGAGACCTTTTTTTAATTTCGGAATAATAATACAATATTTTTTTATACTCAAAGCAAATATTGCTGTTACATTGGATTTTAAAGATCAAGTATTATATTTTTAGAAATTAAAGGATCAACCGTGATTTGGCGTTTCACCACGAGACAATTCCCTGAAGCCCTGAAGGTAGCTTTTGTATTTATTTTTAAATTTTAAAAAGACATAACATTGTAATTATTTAAATGCATTTAACTAGATTGCTATTACAAGCCTCCACAAATAGAACTCTTTTTTTTCTACTGTAGACTTTTAAGCCATTTTTGAATATTACAAATTTTCATGAAAATCTGTAAAGTAAAGAAAAATCAGCGCAATATAACGTTTCTATACATAACTTATAAGCAACAACAACTAAGAAATAAATAACTTCAAAATAAATCGTCTATGTCTGTCAATCGCAGCGGTTGGTCGGCGACTGCATTGTAGATAACCTCGCCTTATCATACTTGTTTACTTAACACCTCAATGTTAACCGTCGGTATAAACGGCCATGTTGTTTTTTCTTAGCGAATGACGTCACTGAGTAAAAAATGGTGCAATTCGAAAACAATTTTTGAAAATCGAAGTGATAAAAATTTAAATTCGGGTACTAATTATATTTTTTGCTTTTTATCGTGTCTAGACGTTGCTTTAAGATTAAACGTTGTATGGCAAAAATAGTTTAAAAAATCGTCCACGTAAAAGCTTTTCGTAAATGCCAGTAAAGATTACGGCGGGAAATTGGCTTTGCGGGTCACGATCGGCTAAAAATTGAGCCTCTGAAAGCTTTTCAATTGCCTGAACGCTTACGCGAACGTTCAAAATTTTATGAAAGCGGGATCAAAATCTTTCATTCTTAATTATCTACTGGTTCTTTTTCTCTCTTGATCTTGACAAATTAGAAAATTGGCGGTTTATTATAACTTAATTTTAAGCAAAGTTGTTACTGCTTATTAAAAGTTTAAACTCAGTTATGGTTGTTTGACAAAATGTTCCAAAGCTACGACAATCTATTAAACCTAAATGAGAACGGTGAACTTCGAGGTGGTTATACAGTTGATTACGTTAAATGAAGCTATACAGAGCTATTTCAGTGACTGATGGATAAATCAATACCCAGTCGTACATTTTTAATTCCATGCCATTGCCCTCTTAGCAACTTCACCACGGACATTTTAGATTTATTTATTTGAACTTGCAACTTGACACAACAAATGTGCGGTATTTAGAGCGTATGTTAGGTGGAGCAAAGGGCGTATCTCGTTGAAACATTTTATTTTGTTTAGTTTCCAGTGTCGGCCTACGATTACGTATGCAATACGAAAATTTCGTTTTATTGGCTCACGTCCAAAACGTTGCGTTTTGCTTTGATTCTGTTTCTATTTATACGACTGTTCATGCTGTTATCGTGTGATATCTACGTGTGGTTTACTTGACGTATGTACGTAATTTTCATGGTTTTTTTTTCTTCTTTTTACGATTATGCCTGGTTTTGGGACAGAATATACAATTAGTGCGGTATTATTCTTCAGTTCTAAAACGAAATAGAAAGAAATAGGAACTAAAGTCAACTGCCAGATTAAATTAATTATAATTGTTGTTGTAATAATTCAATTAAACAAATGAGAAAACATAATTGATATGTTTGGTCTATTGTACCGGCGCGCACGTCGTCACACGGTCAAATAAACAATAGAAGTGTGACAGTGTTGGGGCGCGCTATCGCATTTTCCGGAGGCTGGCGAGCTTGCGGCTGCGGGCGGCAGTGCCGGCGGCGCGCGCGCACCGACAGCATGTGCCCCGCGCCTACTGTGCGATGTACATAGAACCGGCCGCGTTTCGCGCACCCAGCGCGGAGTCCCTCGCCGTCTCCGACCCCTCGACTATCTGGACGCAGTGCTTACCGTCTCCCTTATTCGCAGGCAAGAAAGCACCCCTCAAAACATTCGAGGAGATCCAGCCCCTCATCCAACAGACCCGCAAGCGCGAGCTCAAACTACTCATCAGAGAAAACTCCTGGGCAATCAACAGCCCCGTCCGCGCGTCCCTCTGGCCCGCGCTCTGCAGACAACATCAACATGGAAAGTCTATGCTCGATGGATTCTACTGGGACATGGTTACACAGGTCAGTGCTCTTTTAAATTACGCAACGAGACAGCGATAGGTTTTTTTCCAAGGTGTGCGACCAACTTCACTAACTTGTTTCGCACATAAAGAAATTCGTTTTGAACTCGCAAGGTAGCGTGCGCGGTCGAGAGCGTTATCTCGCGAAGCCGGCAAGCGCTTAATATTTCCAAGGTCATGTCTATTTACTTTGCACAATACCTCCCAAATGTTAGGTAGATATCACGCCCCCAGATAAGAAGGTGACGTCCCCGTCAAGGTCTCGGAGTTTTCGACGCGTTTTCATACAAGTACTCTCTTTTGATTTAGCAACAAGTTACGTTTACACTAGCGAGCACTTCGATATTCAAGTCATGTGGCTGTTTGTTGACCACAAAACGAACTCACACAGGCGCAGGTTGTCCTTGTAACTGAAATGTGCGTGAAGTTGTCAATAAAACCTCAATCTGACCAACTAGTTACGAGGCCGCGTATTAGTGTCATGTGGAATAGCACGTATATACGTCTGTTTAGTTGGAGTCGTAGACTCGCAGGCTTGTCTGTTAGCGAGCGGGTCCTTGTGTACGACATCAACGCGCTCGCGCATCCTCACGTCACAATAGGAGCTCTCGCGCATCTTAATTAACCACCGGCGGCCTAACAATGGCAGACTAATTATACGACAGGTGGCTGTAGCTAAATACAAGTGCCGTGAATTTATGAGTTTATTGTTTTTATCTTGTTGCGACATTTATTATATGTTGTAAAGTAAAGTTGGTAAATAAAAATCCTCCGATTTAAAAAGAATTGGGTGTATTTTTGTGTACGAAATACACAGTAACGGCTTCATTAATATGCACGCGAGAGATTGGCTCGGCATCAAGTCAGCTCGCTCACCTTCGCCGCTGCGCACGCGTCTCTCCCCACATGCACAACACTCGCATGTGGGCGTGTTTAACGATTGCATTGTAAGAGCTTTCTGTATACAGTGCTTTTCATTTTATGATTGAGTAGGTTACACGTGGTATTTCGTCTAATTACACCTAAAATAGTCATCATAATACGTTATTCAGGCCCCTTCCTTAATTATTTTTGTAAACACCAATATCTCCGTTGGTCTACAAATAATTCCAATGATATTGTATTTGTTCCACATAATATCCAAAGACATACAGACATAAATTATACTTTTATCTAATTACATATTTATTGATCAAGTCATCAATGATACGATGAATAACAATTGTAAGTAAGTATATTAAATTTGTCTTCACATGTGCCTGATTTAACTAATTTACTCAGAAATATTAAAGCCCAAAATGAAAATCATTTTTGATTGATAGAAACTGTTTTTTTTATAATGCTTGAGTCTTGATTTAAACCACCCTTAGATGGTCGTTACATCTTGGCACAAAATTCTGTTGGTTCCATTAATATCCACTGCTTCATTCACATTCAATAGAATAGATCCACAACTCATTAGAAACTCATCAATGAAATTCCAAAAATGACGTGTGCCCAAATTGGAGAAGAGCCACATACTTATGTGATTATTTATGTATTAAAAGTATTGTTTCTAATTTGGCACCCTAGGCTGTACTTCCGAGAAAGCACAAGCTAAATGCTTGCACGCAATTACATTAACATCTTCACAATTTCCTCGAAATCTCTATTGTTGTCCAACACATTGACCCAATTTATTCCAGTGACAAATGTGTACTCGCATTGGAACGTGTTTCAATGTAAGTAAGTGGGATGACTCACTGGGACGTCCACGTGCCATCCAAGGTGAGAAGCCAAGTGTTCCGGTTTTCTCAGAAACAGGGGAGAAATTCCATGCCTAACATCTTACTGTGTGTTTTATTGTTATCTCTATATCGGAATACTTGGCAGGAGTTCTAACCTTCCAGTGTATGCAACGATCGGAAAATTTCTGGCTATTATAGTGGAAGCTAGGTCTTCTTTGCTCGTATCTTTTGTACGTCCTCGAATTCCAAAATCTCGTAACGGAATCGTTAAATAGTTTTGTAGGTTCCATCACTGTTGTTTAGGTTCATGACGTTGCAAGTGGAATGAGTCACTGGGACGCGGACGTCCACGTGCCAGCCAAGGTAACAAGCCAAGTGTTCCGGTTTTCTCAGAAACAGGGGAGGCATTCCATGCCGATAATATTAGTGTATGTTTTGTTGTTGTGTCCGTTTGATATTTGGCAATAACACCATTATATGAGCGTTGTAGGATTTTTTTTGACGATTATTGTTTTTCAACTAAGCTAAAATAGTTTTCATCGCCGCTCATAGGATTTGAAAAACATTACTTCCAGTTCTAGCCTTCATAGGTTTATAGATTGTCTTATGTTTTTCTTAGGTCTATAATCTTGTATGAAAGAATAATGAATCACTAAGTGTTACACCTGTTATCCTATTCGTGCACCATATTTAGTTTTCTTAATTAGAAACGTCCAATTACAAGTTGCAACATTATTTGATCTCCGAAATTGTATAGTGCCATTGGTTTTAGAGTACCTTACGTTAAAGTATCAGAAGAGCGAATAGCTTCGTTAAAGTAATTCAAGTCAAATGCAACATTTTATATTGTTTTATCTGAATTGGGACCGTAAGTTTCATCAGAAACTTAGGTTTAGATTTGTGTGAGATGCACCCATAACATGGATATATTATTGGAATTATTGCTTTCTGTTTTTACTATCATTGGAGGTATATTGTAGTTTCCTAGACAGAATTGCCATGATGACTCATCTAATAAAATCAACCATACAATTCACAAAAGGAAATCGATTGCAATATAAGCATTGTACTGTTCAACTGTCTGCGGTTGTAGTACTGTTACTATTTTATCCCCTTGACCGCAGATTGGATGCTGTTCGCACCCATCAACAGGTTCAGGCATTCGGAGTATCCGATTCTTTTCATTTCAAATACGTCTCAAAGGTTGACGCACAACGTTGCCAAATATGCCTTGTGTAATGTCACTATATGCAGCAGTCATAAAACTGTAACGTCAAGCAATTTAGTTTACCATTTATGTGGTGTGATTTAAGGATTATTTTCGCACTCCTTAAAAGCTAGAGATGATAGGGTTGAAAGTTAAATTACTGTTAAGGAACTCGACATTTGTCTGACGAAATAGTTTGCAACAAGCCAAAACGTAATTAGGAATTACGACATTGTTGTGTTGGACTAGGTAGGTAAGGTATCCGTGAAATTAACTCGAGGGTCGTTCGTAGGAACTCGTCATGTGAACTCTGGTGCAGTGCCAACGACATACGCGCCTTGACCTCGCAATCCGTCACACGCTGTCACTCACCGATAACGGTGGATTTACAACGATATCGCTATCCGTCATACTCTATACGTGCGAGAGGGACGGAGAAAGCCGACGAAAGTGTCCGAATGTTTTGCGTTGTGGTCTTCATGACCTAGACATTACGAGTTGATGTGACTATCTGATTGTAAACACGGGTTATTTATGGATTTGATGAATAGATGGGAAGAAATTCTATCGTCGCGTCGTATGACCACAATATTTTCATTCTCTATAATATTTATAATTTGATAACTACAGTCATTGTGTCGAGAACCCGTGTCTAATTTGTTAAAAGACCTCTTTGTCAGATTTCCTTGCTTAGCTGATTTCGCTTTGTGCCTTTGTTTAAAACCCAGGGGTTTCACCAAGTCGCTATTGGGTAAATAAAGACTTGTTGAGTTGTCTAGCAAAAGAGCTCTTTAAATACAAGCGCTACTCAGACGCCCGCGTCATGCCATAATCTCATTACACCAAATCCGATTACGACGGACGAAAGCCCGACGGCGCGCTATTTCACATTAAAATACAAGTCTAATTAAATCTCAGAGGGTAGAAGCTTTACATACTTTGGTAAATAGAAATGATGATTTGGGAAAACTCCGTAGTAAGTTAAGAGGATCATCTCTCCTTACTTTCGCATCTTTAAGGCTCCTAAAGCAGTTTAATGTAATGAGAAAATATTGTTTACCACTTATTGTGCTTCTTAGAGTCGGCTTTTGTAAACTAATTTCCGTTGTTAAAATCTTAATTACATTTTGCTATGGCTCAATGTCGGATTAAAGTCAAAAGTGTGATTAATATCAATTAGTATCAGTGCAATATTAATTTAAAGTACCAATTTTTTATCTTGCAACATTTGGAAATGCCCCAATTAATGAGTAATTAGGCGTCTTTAATCAAGTTTGCGGGAGTTTTGATGGATGTCAGTGAGTGAGTAAGAAAGATATGACGCGGCTTGGTGAGTTCTGTGGTTTTGTTAGTGCGCGTGAGCAGTGAAACACCCGATTAATAACCGCTGATAACGCAAGAGAGGCGTGTCAAAACTATAAGAATACTACGACACGTTTCTGTTTTCATCGCTGTGTTTATGGAGTTTTATTGTACCTGTTTTCATCTTTATAGTACAGTTGTAAAGTGTCTTATCCTTGTTTTTCGCCGAAACAGATTACTAGGAATATTGGGCAACTTGACTTTTGCTTTCGACAAGAATTATGTAATACAAGCAAGTATTAATAATAAAATTAAATGTCGGTCAGCTTTATTGATTCGGCAAAGTTTATCGTTCAATTGCCCCATTTTGATTTAATGTCACATAAAATCATTTCGTACCGATAATTGATATACTTACATAGGTAAAGCCGCGCGCGCGATGGCGGGCAGCCAAGTCTTAAAATAGACAAGCACCATTTTGTTTTTCTCACCTTCTGCTACTTGCATTGTGGTCACGTGAACATCAATGTTTTATTTAACTTTATATAACTGATGTATTTTCAATCTGAGTTCATGTTTAAAAGAACAATGACTTAGGAAATAATCCGAGACATGAATACGTAAGTAGACCTACGGATGTTGTTACGCAGAGGAAAACTTTTGTACGTTGAAATAATAGACAATTTTCGACTCAGAATAACAAAGGTTCTTGAAAGAAAGATAAACACACTAGCTAAAACAAAAAACAGCACCAAAAACATGTGAAAACAACTTGCATTACACGCTCGAGGAGACACGTCCTTGTGATCGAGTCAGCTGATCTGACCAGCGGACCAGAGAATATTACTGGTTATGACTAAGCCGAACTGCGACCAGTGCGACCACAGGAAGTATACAAAGATACGGACAGACAGAACCTATTTCCTGCACTTACAAGAGTTCGCACGCACTCCTCGACCTTGAGCGTTTATCGAGTTAATTCACTGATCTAGTTACCACAAACAGTATTTAAAACATCTATAGAAATATTGATTTACGCAACGCCCATTGTTTCGATGTAAACGCAGAAGAACAGGTTTATTTGCATATGGAATTTATGTCTGCGCTTAAAATAGAAATTGCAGGAGTCAGAGCAGAAACTGTTGGGTAACTATGTAAAGTACTAATTTAATAACTGCGTCCGAAACGTGTGAACGAAATCGAAAATACAGTGGAAAACAAAATATGGGTTGCGATAATATTGATGTGAAGGAAAATAGTTGAGTGGATCAGTAATATGAATGAATGAATGGAAATATGAATAGTTTATGCTCGTCGGTATTTGTGGATACGGATTGAAGCAATATACTGCGATAAGATAATGTTATTAAAGATTAATATTGTGTACTGTAAACGAATACCTTATCTCGCGGCTCTTTTATTTAAGCATTACGTATTTAAGCAACTAATAAGTCTTTCGCCTTATTAGCTAATTAAATATGCTAAATCTCGGTGCCGTCTTTGATTTTATTGATATATTTTATTTGATTTTGCTTAAAAAATTCGCAATGCACCATAAAAGTCTCACAGTTGCCAAAACCGGCTTCAGTTTTGTAATTCGCGCATATCTAATCTCCGTTTCTGGGTTGGAAAGGAAATGTCTGAGATATTTAATCGGCACGCCTAACAAGTGCCTCTAGCTGCTGGTGCATACTCAGAGTGCCACATCGATAGTAGAATTATTCGAGTGCGCCAAACCACAGCACTTGCGGTTCTGTACGTCTAATCGAGTTTGCGCAATTGCTACCAATTAATGCTGCAGCTTACATGGGCATTGATAATTACTTGGTAACTGAACGATAATTGCTTTTACATCTTCTCTATTGTTATCATCATCTAGCTAGCCTCTTACTCAACCGCCATTATTGGCTTTTTTTGTCTCAATTCTTTATATCTATTTTCTCGAAGCGGCGGCCTGGCTTTGGATCTTCTTGTGCTCTAATTACTTTTCAATCTGCCTTTTGTAGTCTTTTAATTTTGCTGGTTTTTTTTTCCCATTCGAACCTTGAATTTCTGAATTAAAACGGAAATTAAACTGTTGCTCCGTGTGCCGAAAGATGGAAATTCGGCCTTGTATTCTCTCCTTGTTATTTGGTCTCATTAAGTAAATAGATCTGTTTGCGTAATGGATAACAATGTTTTTCCTTTGCTCTATCTGATAAATTGGCTTACTGAACGCAAAAGTTGAGATGTTAGAGGCAATGTTTTGCTCCAAGATGGTAAGATTTAACTCGTTAGATATATTAGGACAATAATTTATGTTAGATGGAGTACTAGAAAATACCTATAAAGCAATGGGTAGGTAATGGTGTATTGGTAGTGGGTAGTGCTAGTAGGTATTGATTCCAAACATAAATCAAGTGTTCAAGATATATACTTTGAGCTGGACCAACATCACTGTCTTCGAATAACACTTATGCAGGATCAGTCGCTGCTACATTTCTATTAAGATGTGGAAATATAATCATACATACCATCACGCCTGCATTCACACCTCATACATGCAGTACACCCACAGTTCGCCCATATGTTTTAGGCCACATGTAATAGAAGGCGAGCCTATTGCCATTAACCGGGCACCAATCCTAACTCCGAGCTGCTTCTGGGAATTTCATAGAAAACCCAATAACATTTTGCTCGATCTGGAAATCGAACCCAAAACTTCTAGTGTAGCAGTCGCGCTGAGGACACAAGGCTAACGAGGCAGTCAAAAAAACATAGAAAATATGTCATTACAAATTAAATCACTACCAACATCAGTACCGAAATTAAGTCATTTGACTCAAGTGGCACGCTCAACGGCTAGAATGGAGGCTCATTATAATTGTTCAAGCAATTTAAAATACATTATTCTTAAACGCCGGGTGCTAATTAAATTAACTTTTAAATATTGTCCGCAGCTGTAGTAGAATATGAAGTTAATCTAAAATGATTAATATTTTTTTGGATAAGTATTAACTCTTCTTTGTATCAATGGAATATCCTAGTAAGGGAAAATAACAAGTTGAGGAAAAAAATAACGTTTCTTTCATACAAGATTACGGTAATGCCGAGGAATTAGGAAATTGTTAGGAGGATGATTTGGATTATGAATGTGGATGGCTGGTGGAAACGAGACAGCCCTAATGATATAAAAAGGATGGAGACGAACAAACACAGTTAATTGCCGACCTTAAAGAAATTGGATAGTAACCGGATGATCATAGTAATACCAATACAAAAGAAAAACACTGCACGAGTACCCATAGCAGTGACTAACCAACCGTGTGTACTTAAAAAAGAAAAATAGCGTAATTAAAATATAAAACAATGAATACTTAAAGCAAAAGGTTTAATTAAGTTTGTGTCATAGAGCAAACAATGAGTATTGAAATTACATAATAGAAAACTACTGATAAGGAAAATCTAATCAGAATGGAATTGTTTGCATGAAAGATAATCATAACTTCAAATTAATTTTGTAATTGTGCTCATATCAACATTAATTTAAATTTTTAAGTACTGCAATTTGTAAGCACTGTTGTTAATCATCCGGATAGTTGAGCACTTTAGCAGTAAAACGTGGTAAAACTAGAAATCCGTCTATTAATAAGACGACATCATTAGGGAATCCCGCAACAGAGAATGTGAATTCAACAAAAAAAAAGCTAAAGACCGTTAGTTTACTACTAGATATTTATAATATCCTCGTAAGGCCCAACGACCTAATTTAATGACAAAAATAAGTAGGTGTTCCGGCCCAAGACAGTTTTTAAAATCATTAAATTACGGCCCAGCGACCTAAAATTATGACGTCATAATTTTAGATCTAGTCATTTTTTTTCACAATAATATTGTACATGTAACTTTGGCCCAGTAACCTAATAAAATGATATATAATTTCAACATATTTTTTTGCATGAAATAGTTAACTTTAGATACCTATAGGAAATACGCCTTAAAAAAATTAAGCCAAAAGCATTTAAACACTTTTTTACTAGATCAAAGTTCTGGGCCGCAACTACTTGCACCTATTTTTAGTACATTGGGTCGTAATTTGTAGCGACCTAAATTTAGGTTGGGCCTTACGAGGATATAAAGATGATCTAGGACTAGACGAAAAACAGATTGTAACAGCTGTATGTCCGATGTCAACCCACGCTTGTGCAAATACAGAAACAGAACAGTCTGAAAAGATTGTCGAACATAGAAACAAGACGCCATTTTATTTACTTTCATTCTATATTTCGCAAGCGGTGTTGCTTGCACACAAACTTGAAACTGCTCAACCTGTCAGCATGTTAAATGATACTATGTCTCCTAATACACGACTGCAAATGCATTATGCTGTCATGCATAATACTCAAGTTATAACCGACCTAACCCAATTGCATTTTTCTAAAGCACGTTCAAGACGTTATCGGTAACAGTGTTATCGGGTAATGTATGCAACGCATGACTATTAAACTGCATACTTAAATAATAATGTTGACTTTATTATGTGAGTAAAGTATATGAGTGTAAGTTGTTTTTGTAAAATACTAGATTAATTACCTACTGCGCAAATACTGGGCATGGAATTTTCTTTGTGTCGTTTTTTTTATGCGGTTAAGAGTTTGGTCAAGTGTTGAGTAAGCTGATGAATAATCAATATTTATTATTGTATGTTCGATATGAATAATAGTCGGAAAATGATAAAATAAACGTAATAGATCAGTTAATACAAGACACCTTACTGAAAAAGACGGATTTTGCAGAAGAGAATGATTCAGCAAAATCACTAGTACTGAATAGAAGAAAATAAATTACTAACAATACAATAATACATATTCAATGAATCATAATTTGTAATGAATATTTATGTAAGAACAATGATAGGTAATTCATAACTCTAATTTTCTGTAGTCGAGTACGATTTAATTAATCACAAAAAACGAAGCGATAAGAACGCAAAAGAAAATACAAATACCATCATAATCAAATACATCAAACTCAGAAATAAAGTAATTTCATAAGCATTGAAGGCCAAGTCTCGGTTCAATTACTAGATGTATAGTTTGATGTCGCTTTTATTCTGGTAATTATTGATGGCACAGCTAGTAATCATTATACAACAATACAGAACATAGCTAATGACTCAAGAATTACAGACCGTGTAAAAACCCTAGGCTATCTTTGAACCCACAGTAATTAATCACAAAAGACACTGGACTCGTAAATCTTAGAATATATTTACAAGAAACGTGAACAATAGCACGTAAATGTACAAAATTATATGATGTGATAATTATAGAATGGTTCAAGTCGAACTTTGTTCGTATCATTGTATCATTATCGGCTGCAGCGTCTGTCGCCAAGATGTTTACTGCAATTTTAATTAATAAATTAATGGTATCGTAGCTTCGTATCGGGTCCCCGAACCCGGTTGGGTCACCGTGTTTTGAAATCTATCAAGAGTTATGCGTTGCAGTCCTTTATTATGGCCCTATTATGGTCCTTATTGATAACGTTAATTACGTGTTGATATGAGTTAGGTTTTGCCTCATTTTCCTGTTCATTTTGATTGGTTATACGTTCTTACTGCTTTTCATACATCTTATTTTCATGGATTACATTATTTGGTTTCGGATATTCAACTTCCATTTCCGATTCATTTACTTTATCGTTTGAATTATAATGAGTGTCATATACGTGCAAAGAGTTGTTTAGAATTAGTAACTAAATAAAGTTGAATGGAATTACTTTTACCTTGAAACGTATTAATCACATGCAATTGTATTTTTTTTAATATTGATATAGTTGTGCACGACTATTTTTTTTAAAAACAGAATGTTTGTTGGGTTTATGTTGTTTGTTCAACAAATCTATAGTAACATCAACTTGTTCATAACATTTATTCCGCCATCGCATCTTCTCAAGATCGTTTAATTTAATTTACTCTTGTTTTTCTCTTACAGTGTTTTTTCTCCAATAAAAATCACAATTTGGATAAATTAACAACTCGCGCACACCATTCATTTCAAAACAATGTTTTTATATTAGCACAAATATTTTGAGCAAACGGAAACGTTTAGTAAACAAGGCACTAACAGGTGCACTAACAACTTATTCTAATGCCATGCGTTGTGCAACAATCTCAGCACATTCACATCCGTGTCAGAGCTAATATTGCGCAATGGAGCCACACACTCGTTTCCTATTTATTAGGTCGATCTATTTCAGTACGTTATCGTATGAACACTGCCAATATTTATAACATACGCAAAGAGAGTTGGAATTACAATGTTCTGTGTGGCAAGGGAACCATAAACGGGTTCAGTAGATGTTGATTTATTAGATGATTTGTTTTGTTTCATGTTAATTCCCTGAATATTAGCTTTAGTCTTATTATCTTCCTTTTTAGATGTCATGTTTAACCATAAAATATTGTAATAGACAATATGATATTTTCGTGTCTGACAAATGGTTTGTAAAAGTTAATATTTAATAATATTTTCTATCGGTGCAAGTTCCCTCTTCGTACAGTTTATTTAGTTTTCTACACCCATACACCGAAGTCTACGTCAGCTATCTTGGTTTACATTCAATTTGTTGCAAACTCGATGAAAGGTTAAGCGCCCGCTCTGATCTTATACAACACTTTCCTCCAACCACTCTGTTAGATTAAAAGTTTCTGTTGCAGAAAATTCTCGGTAAGGTTCTCTTCAAAAGTTTTATCTCTATAGTCTTTGACACTGTGTTATTTAATAGCTCTATAATCATCAACAGTGCTTTCGCCGACGATAACGATTGTCATTGAAAGGTTATCATAATTCACGTCAAAACCTTTCCCATATATCATGAAACTAAAAATACAATGTCAGTAAACACCTATGACCCACACGAATTGATAAAGATGTAAAAATTATTTTGTTCTTCACCAACTATGTTCGAGCATTATACTCTCGCTGATAACCCCGGGTCATTTGTGCATATCACATTATCAATCAAACTAGGGACTGTAAACAAGCTTGACCCGAGGTTATCATATCAACACTGTTTACAGGCATTGCAAACTAGATACGGAAATTGTCTTCTCATAATAGTTATGACACATTCGACTCTAATTGTCGTTATGTGATCTATCAAAATGGGCCAATGGAATTTGCCCACGCTACTAGACTTATTTGTGTATTTAACCATTATCTTTAGAGTGCCACTCGTCTGATTTAAAATGTTTTGTTAGTATAATTGTGTACGAAAGTGAAATATTCTTCTTATCTACTACATTGAATGCGTTGTCTGTTATTCTGGTAGCTAAGTTTTCATTTTTAATTATATTTGCGCTACTCACAGCTAAATAAGCAAATACAAAGACCGGTCGTGATATTGAAACGTCAGCGTATTCATGGCGTCTTCTCGTTCCAGATGTTACTTTTTGTATTTATGCAAATCAATCTCTTCAACCCTAGTCTATTCATGTGTCATTTACATGCCGGCGCGTTGCTTGAATACTAGTCGGGTTGGTCTAGTACCTCTATCTTTACTTCGCAATAGTCTATGTGTTCTCAAATAGCGGGTCTGTCTTATATCTTTACTTTTGTTTTTTTTTTTATAATTTGCTTTATTCTGATTCAAATATATCTTAAATCATACCATCGGCTCCTCCTAAGTGCTTTAGTGTCGTATCTACTCGATGCTAATATCTAGCCTCGAAGATAACAGGAGTGTTTTTCACAATCGACTCACAGCCAAGAAAGATTTACAGTCGCTCACAGTACGATGGTAAACACGGAGTTATTTCCGACGGAATCCGCCTTGTGGATTTGCTCCGCCGAAAATAGTAACATCGATCTTATTCGCAAGAGAATAACAGCGGCCGCGTATTTATTTATACAGCGGCATATAGGAAAAGTTCTGCCTTATTCTCTGAGTTCATTTACATATTTATGCCACTGTGGTATGTCGGCAAGAGCCCTTTGCTAGCCTTTGAATTTATATATGAATTTACTGCCATTATATCGTCTGTTGTGAAGAATACTGAATAGTGAATGGAATTTTGATGTAGTCATGTAATCCTAGAAGAGCTATAATCACACGTCTTACACAAAGCGCATCAAATTCGCAATTTGGCTCATGTCGGCCCACTTTATTCAATTACGCGTTGATTGTCGGTGGCCAGAGGTCGCGTCGGGTTGTGGCTGTACTAATTAGGGCCTTAACGCTTCGCCCACGCACGTGCCCATTGTCACACATGTACCTATAATCCGTGTCCAGATACAATACACCTTATGATTCGTGTCAAGCTAACAATTGACCAATTGTCTTCTCATTCATCTTGACTCTTGAGCAATGGTTCTTGGAATACCTAATTCCATTATACTTAGTTACCCACGTTGTTTTGTAGTGTCATAAACTGCAACTGAAAAACATACTTATGTGCAATTATCTATTATGAAGATGACATAAATCCAGACAGAATAGATATCAGTTTTGAAAACAACACTCAATACAGTGCGTCAGATTGCGACGACTATATCAGTGGACTCGTTGAAAGCACTCAATAATTCATAACATTATTCATGTGAAACATCAAGGTTGAATGCAAATGTGCATGTTGAAACCCAACACAACAACAGATGGTACGGATTCCGTTGGATTCAGTACAATCCAGTATAAGAGCCGAGTGATGGGCCCCGCCGACCCACGTGCGCTCCGACCTCAATGCTATCAACGCATTGGCAATACAAACATTTAGTTTATATTTACCTTCGTGTTATTATTACGTGCCAGCGAGTAAATGCCAAGAAACACTAGATTAATTTGACGCCCGATATCAGCAACCGCAACCAATTTATTTTCTGCGTTCCGTCATTGTCTAACTTAGCTTCGTTCAAACAATCAATGACTAAGATTACCGTTATCCGTACAGTGTGACTGACACCAGCTTTGATGTTTGCATTTGCATCAATCAGATTTTTTACTTACCATTGTAACTTCATACACTATGCATAATTAAGTACTAATGTATTCATTTTCCGCTGTAAATATGAAAATGAATGCTTGTAACGCTTAATATGCTTAACCCGGGAGATCACGTGCAAAAAGCTGTGGAACCTGTTCTGAGGTTTCGTTTATAAACAAAACAGGCTGGGATCAGGTTTTGGCGCATTCGTTCTAAGCGCGTGGGCGGCCTTGACTGAGCGAAGGACGGCCGGGCGCGCGGCTCGGAGCGTGCGCGCGCGCTGGGGGCGTGGCGCACACGCGAACCGCGTATGGATGATTGCCGTTTTTTTCTTATACTACTTTTTCCCTCTCTAAGAGGAAACATGAACGTGTATGCAATTAATTATACATTTCACAGCTACTAATTGATGCGATGCGAGGCGCATCAAATGTTTATGCTACTAAGTGTAAAAATGAATATGGACTCTCATACGATTGAATCAAACCAAACATTGCGAATAAAATAATGTGGTATTCGTAGAATTAAATAAAGATTGACGTAACACTGCTGATACAAAACACGAAAATAGTTTTAAATAAGTACTGAAGTGTAGACACAACAACGATTGAGACGAGTTTGTTTTTCTCTCAATGCAACCGCATTTCACCGGCATTTGTTTTCATACGTTCACTCTAATTTCATTATGGTGCAGAAAAGTAACGTGACTAACAGCTTAACCGACTGGTTCCGTAGACAAAAACTGGTGAACGAACGATATTCATTATTCAAGACCCCCGGACGTGGTGTACGCGACAGAAATAATAAATAGACCATTCATACGTAAGCGGACTTGCCTAGGGGTTTTTCAGAAACCCCCATTGTACCCGTTTATTGTGAAGTGAAGATTTTTTTTATTTTTAGCAGTAGCTAGCTTATGCCCGCGACTTCGCGTTAACGTTGGTTATTACGGGGTTATATTTTAAATTTAAAAAAAAATTGTGGCAGTTAATTCGCTCCGTTTAGTTTCTGAGTTTTTGACGGAATGTAGCTCTTTTTCATACATATTTATTCAAATACATTTTTTTGTTGTAAAGTCTATTTATATTTATATTCAAAATTAATTATAACGCGTCATTAGTCAGTACTAATGAGGGTTTAGGAACCTAAAATAAATCACTGTGATCAAATAACATGGATTCCATTTTTAGAAAGATTATTTTCAAAACAACTTCTTACATAATATTTCATGTTAATTCAGCATTGTTTTCAACATTTCTTCGAAAAGCATCTTACATTCAGGGATTTAGTAGTCAATCAATTATTATTCATGTAATTGAAAAACAAAACAATGAAGTACATTATTCATTCGTTTTATACTCATTACTCTGTTGTTGAACAAGCGTTCCTCGTATTTATGAATATCGTTTCTACAATATAGCTAATAGCTTTGGTTCGGTTAATTTACTGTGTGAATGCCTCTAGTACTCTGTGTCCATTATACTTGTTTGTCTATAAGAGACAAACAAGTATACTCGTAATAGACATCATTGTAAAATAACTAATATTATAAAGCTGAAGCTGAAGAGTTTGAAAGCGATAATCTCCGGAACGATTCGTCTGATTCTGAAAATTATTTAGCTAGGAAGTTACGTTATCTCTGAAGACTATAAGCTATTTTTATGAAAAAAAAAAGAAGAATCTTAAGAAAATTCTCTAAGACGTAGTCGCGGGCAAATGCCTAGTATTATATTATTTAGCATAATTTGTAGCGTTTATTTCAATGACGTATATTTGACTTTTCTCCTTAATCATAATGAATAATTCTAGATCTAAGCCTTCATTTATTTGCCTCTTTGATCGTTATATCTTTAGCATCAGTACGTCACAACAAGATTCTTGGCCTCACCTTTTGAGACTTCGTGATCTATTATGATCCAAACTAAATCTGCCATTGAGTAAATTCTTTGAAAGCGTTAAACTGTAGAGTACCGGCTTAGTCCGAACCAAAGGCTTTGAATCTACATAAAGCCAGCATTCATAACTCCGCTTTGAATAGTTTGGCGCAGTTTCGGCTTAATGAAAACAGCAATAACAAAGATGTACCTACTATCCATAGAATCCATATCAGAACTGTTGGTGTTTAATGTTATCTAGATCTAGACCACAGAAATAAAAAAATCCGTGTCTCTCAACGAAAAGAAATCTTGCAATAAACCGTCAAAAGCTTGAGAAAGTATGACACTGAATATTATTGCACTAAAATTATCACTGTCCGGAGAAGCTATATTATTTTTGATGCGAATATTATCTGAAGCTTCTTTTACGCGAGCTTTGTTGATGGTCTAATTTTAGTTAGTTAGCGTCACACCGCCGGGACCGGCTGTTGTTTCTGTGACAAATGTTTATTACACGTATTTATTTTATTTATCGTAACGTTCGATTTACAAACACTGGGTTCGTTGGCTTCTAAAATTTACGCAACGGACGCACCTAGTTCTTTCTTCTATCCTTATCGTACCTGAGAATGGTATCGTTCAGTGAACCGATTTCAACGTTGGCTGATCATAAAACATGTGTGCATTTAGCGTCATGCTTGGTCATGCTCCTTTCATTAACAGGCTGACCGGCTTTCTTAGCCTCTATACCGGTTGTTCTGAAATTTATACAAACAACTCAGCAGAAAGGCAGGATGATAAATAGATTTATTATTTTAATTCTATGCCTGGCAATGGCCAAACTAATCAAGTAGTAGTATCTAAAGCGCCGTATATTAGGTGTTAAAATAACGGATCGAATCAGAAACACTACTTACTGCGCTCCAAACAGGGGTAGCTGACGTAGCTCAAAAGGCTGCCTAGGTTAAATGGGTCTGAACAGGACATGTTTGCCGAATGCCAAATAAACTGTTTGCCCAAGTAGCATAAAGCTGGTGCCCTGAGACAGTGACACGGAGTCACGGCAGGCCAAGAAGAAGAGTTAGCCAGATGAACCTCCAAAATTAGAGGGATGTAGCACAGAATCGTGAAAGATGAAAGGAATGGAAGCATGCCTTTGCCCAGGAGTGGGACAAACCGGGCTAATAAATATTGTAGCATAAATAAGCAGTAGCTGTAGATTAAAAAATAATTATATTACTCACCGTGTCTTTGTAATAAACATTGTATAACCAGTCTAACGAAAGTCATTACCAAACAAGTTAATGAATGTTTGCCCTTATCTTCTTCTGTACAAAAATATTGATCCAAGCTTGTTTGTACAAGTCATGATAATAAGAATACTCTGTTTTGTTTATAATTAAGTAGTCAGGAAACGTGACATGGGGATTACTACTTTACAGCGATGATTAAAACGGTATATATGCAAAGAAGTTATTAACATTAGCCTCTTTTGACGTTGGCTGTACCTATATTACGTCGGATTTTACTCTTAAAGCTGATTTAGTCGCTATAGTACAAGTAGAGATTATGTACTGGCTGTAGGTATCTTTAACAGTACACGTAATAAAAACTACAATGCTAGAAAAAAAAAACTACATAAGAAAATTTGTAGACATCAATTAGAAACAAGGTATATCTACAGAACATGAAAATAAAGATATAACTAGATTTCGTGACGCAGAAACCAAGTTCTACCAATAATTTGGCTAAGGGGATGACATATATCTATCATTATTTATCATAATCATTTTCGAATCCTACTGATTGTAGTGAGAATCATTAGTAGCTGTAACATGGTTAACAAAATTTACATTATTAAAGCTTTGACTTTCCTAGTACCTCCAAACGGGGCGAATAGGGTCGAATTATTAGAAGGGATTTCGCCTTTGAGTTAATGTACCAAAAAGGACCTCGATGCTTTTACTGAATTATAATTTACGATTTAGTGTCATGATTTTTTAACGTTAAAATCCCTTTGAAAGTTTAGTCCCTTTTTGACCCTTGGATCTCTTTTTACACCATTATAGGTATGGTTTATTTTGACATTGGAACTGGTAGTCCCGCCACAATGTCATATTCATCTACCTCCGTTGTACCAGCAAGTAGCGTGTACCTAAACCGACATACAGGCTCAAATATATAATTTGTGCGCGTCGTTTTATCTTGTCCTTGCCACAAAGTGGATAATCACGCATCCACAGAACATGCCAGCCACAGATTGGATAACAAATTCATACGTGCACACTAATTTGCGAATCTCTTACGTCTCCTAGCATTTAAAAATATCCTCCAAGACTGTTTGGTGTTACAATTTGAAGTTTTAAACTCAAACACGTTTCGGAATCATTAATTGAATATATTGTAGTAACTGATAAATTATTTATCGTATATCAATCCGTGTTTGCTTTCAATTAGATTGCTAGTTTGTATTGCGTATGGATGTAACTTTCCATAATATTGATAAGCCAATCAGTGATTAGAAGAGGTTGTTAATTTGTAGTTTTTAAGACCTAATACCAGATTGACGTCAGTATCCGATCTGACAGACGCCTGGGCCGGCTTACAGGCTCTGACGTTACCAGACCAATCCCACAAATCGGACGTGGAATTGGGACGTCTATATTTGATAGCTAGTGCGGTAATGTTGCCATCCGTTTACTGGTACGAAATGGTAACAACAAATTCATTCAAATCTCGTTTGAGCCCAAGAGAAATTTCAAAGTTTATGTAGTTTAATAAAATTTCGTAATAGAAATTCTCTTTATAGTATTATTATTATGTTGATAGCCTGTGTAACAATAAGCAGACACAAAAATAAACGAGTGTCTGGCATCTTTCTTAGAAGTTAGAATTAACATGGTTCTTTTGATTCTATATAAAATCTAAACTCACTGGATTGGTGGAAGAATTCGTATGTTGTATCTGGAGAATATTACGGACAATGTTACATAATAATCGTATCGATGCCATTGGCAGTGTTGAGTTATTTTAGCTTTTCATGAAGTGCATGTTGTTGCCAATATGTGAATTTATTCATGACGTTATGTTACCTACGATCGATATTCTTCGCGCTCACAAAGCTGAGATTTTCAGCTTACAGATAGTGCCTTGGAAATATTAAAAGCATGCCTGTTTAGGCTCATCGTCATTGCTCGTGCCTTTTCTGTTTTAAACAAGGCCCCTTGCCTTTGCCCTGCAGTTGGACAATAATAGGCTGGCATATTATTATTTACTACTTGCTAACCTCCTTTTCGTATGCACGCATAATATTGCTGGATGCTTAGTCAGTTTTCTAAATGTTTCTTTTGTTTCCAGGTGTTTGGCACAGTTGAGTTGCCGGACAAGCCGATCATGTTGCCGCCTTTCGTGGAGGCCACCCACTGCCTGGGCTACCATCTGACTCGCAAGGGTCGGGCGGTTGCCGACAGGGTGGTGTCTGTCCTCGGGTACGCCTGCCCGGACATCACGTACAGCCCCAGCCTGTACCCCATTACCGCTGCATTACTGCACTTCATGCCTGGTGAGTACTGCTATGTTGTTTCTCTTTTTATCATCTCTTCCATGGAGTCCTGCCGCTCCTTGATGCTGAATACATAAGAAAAAATCTCAGCACCTTTTCTGTCTTTCAATATCCATGATTACATTTAGACATTAAAGTATCCAAAGCTTATTGTAACTATTTCAAAATCAAATGTTCTACCATAAGTGAATAATTCTAGTTCCAGGAAAAACCGGTTTACTTTTCATTTAACGTGAAGTCTTTTTCTAATGTAGAACTTTGCTGTGAATTGTATCTGCAAATACTCTGACGTACTGTTTTCAATGACTAAGTAACAAAGAAGCATACACTTGATTCTCAAGATATAGCTCAAAACGAATACATTTTTATTCAACACTAGGTAGCTTCTGCCCGCGACGTCGTCCGCTTGGTTATTTTACCAGCGTTAAGTTACACGCTTTTCTTTACTGTTCCGCTCTTGTGGTTCGTAGCGTTATGTTTTAGTATTCTTCATCAATAAACGGGTTGCATAACGCAATAATTTCAAATCAGACCAATATAAACAAACTCGTCAGTTTTAAAATATTATAAAGACATATTATGTATTTCCTACCGAAGGCACAAATCTGTCTCCGTTTCCAAACAGTTTTATTAGTAGCACAATTAATTAACAACATCTAATACAATTTTATAGCGGTTAAATTATTCAATGAATTGAAATTAAAAGATCTGAAAATCCGAAGTTCTCACCGCCATTAGAATACCAAATCATAATGGGAACGACAATTTCCTCTGGCGATGCGAAGGCGGCTTTATTAATTAGTATTTAAAGCTATATCTCTTGAAGCTTGAATGGAAGCTGTTAAATTTATTACTGTGGCTCGGCTCGGTTTATGAACACTGCCGTAGCTTTATTGATTGTCATTACTGGTATTATGACGAAATTTATTAGAATTCCAATATACGGCTGATTAATTGGTTCTTCTTCCGCTTTCATGGTGTGGGTGAACTTATATTATGATATTAGACAAAGTACAGTATGAAATTTCGCGATTTCATTGTCTAACACGTATTTCTATTTTTTTTATAAGCATGAATAAGGAAACTTTGTTTTCTTTACTTTTCCATTTTCTATCAACAACTCTGTTGATTATGATACCGTTCCATGCAGTCAGGTAACAACCGGCTACATAAAGTACTCAATTCTACAGCAAAGGCGTCACAAAATTTACAGTCGCTCTCGCCTTAATTCAGTAATGAGTGCGGGGGGCGATAATTGAAGTCGGCAATAGGCAAATTGCCGGACCAGTCTCCCATTTACATCGCGATTACCCTTCCACTCCTTAGATATGAATACCAACTCTACATCACTGTGTTAAGACCGACTATTCTTTGCTACTTTTTCGTATCCCAGATCTTGCTTATCAACATCTAAATTGGACTCTCGTACTGGGTAGCAGAGTCTGGTATTGTGTTCGATATGGATCTGACCGGGTTGACGTGATCAAAACGATAAATGGACGTCGCCGGCACGCCACAGATTTGCATTGCGTCCGTCGTGCTGTCAGGCCCATACGATTCACTTCCTTCGCAGCACGTTTTCATATAATTGGCTGGAATGCGAACATGCGTTTACGATCGATATGGGATGTGCGTGGTTTTATGTCAAATTAAATGTTAATACGACGATGCTTCACGTTGCTGATGTAACTAATGTAAACACGGGCAACTATATAAATAAAGGTTATACCAGCCATTTATCATACGCCTGGGATAATTTGAACCGTGTCGTGAGGAGGCGGAGAGGCGGTGTCAATTTAGTCGCCGGATGACTCCAAAAGTGACAATTTCCTTCATTGTCATCTCGCGCTTTATCATGTAATAAACTCTTCTATTTATGCCACATAGATTCTATTCTCGATTGAAAATAAACAGTTGATAAAGCAACAGACAATACTCGAAAGAAATCCTTATACGGCAGTTGGAACAATGAAGCTTCTATGGGAGTTATTTGTGTTGCTTCCTTCAGTCTTGTGGGAGTTTGGTTACGTAGCTGCTAGTTGTCAAGTTAACCTGTCGGTCACGTTTGCGGCGCGGCATGTTATTAAACTGAAATAGTTGATGACGCTCGTGGTCACATGGGGCTCTCAAACGATCGGTTTGGTCGTATCCAACGATGTTTTTATTGTCGTCCCTCGCTACTCGTGTGTCAATGTCGTTCACTTTATTAATTTGAACAGACATACGTCCGTGACACTGGGAGCTCTCACCGTTATCACTGCCCGCTCTGGTTTTAACTAGATATCGTTCGAGTGGTCCACGTCATCAGCATTATCCATGTTGTTTTTGCACTAATAAATAAAGTTAGCGTTTGTAATTTGCTCTAACGCGTCGACGTAAACTTTGGCTTGCCGTGTTTTAGTGGTTGGCTCCCCGCCAGTGCCTGGTCCCCTCGTATCGATCCGAAAACTGGCAACGTTTACCACCAGCCGCCTGAACAATGTGACCGTTAAAGAATCTGTTCTAACGCTCTTATCTTTACGCGTTTACTTTATCAACGGTTACAACGAGATAAGGATACCATTGGTCAAAATCAAAAGGTTTACCTCTAATTTAATTTAGATCGAAAGTGTTTGCAATGTTCTCAGTCTATTCAATTAAATACGTGTGCTAACCCAATTTAATTCGCCACAAAGCCAACACAAAGGTCGAAAGGGCCGCACAAAAAGCTTGAATGAAACTCTCATTACATGCTGTTTGTTCGTTTTCTGTAAGCATTCGAGCGAGAAGGGGCTTCCTGTTCCGTTCTCGCACTGTACAAACGGTTTATATTACCCGCGACACGTAGATAAGACTTAACAAAGTTTTCCTGCTTCAGCTACAGACACACAAAGTAAGTTAATCGTCGTCTCCGCTAACAATATCTCGCTTTGATAACTTTCAGAAAGACTTACAAGTTCATATAAGTTTGTACTTGTTACTTGTTTTTCGTTTTGATTGCGACGCGCACGTTGGTAATAAGCCATCCTTTGTCAAACTGAAAGATTTACTTAATAATTTTCAAGTAAAGATATTGTTTACATGTATGTTTACTACTTAATTTTTAAGTAAAGTCTGGCTGAAACGTTTTATAATTTGATGTGCGATGTATCACATGTACGAGAAACACGCAGAACTTATGTTATTCGATAACGCTGTCTCAAAAGAACATTTACCTCCATTTGTACAAAACGGAACCCCCGTTTATACCCCAGCTCAGGCAAACAGGGTTGTTTATTGATACCCGCCGGAATACGTGAGGACATTTGATATCGACGATAAAATTGTCTACTCTGTGCCCATCAACAAACATTTTATTTCAGTAACTTTGGCGACCATTTTACTGCTGAATTAACGGCGCTAGTATTTTTGTTTTATAACGAGATTTATTGCGTGAGATCTAATCACAACGTTATAGACCATCAAGGCCGGTACGATTTCCATACGAGCTGAGGTCCACACAATGTCACGAGTTAGTCAGACAAATGATATCATAGCAATGCCGCCGAGTAGATAAACGATAGAAAATTGAAACTATTTTTACATTTAGAACGAAAAGCTAGTGCTGTGAGGCCGAAAGAAAATTATATATCATGCAATAAAAGACTGGTGCCAAATTATGTGCATTCTGTGAAGCATATTGAATAGAAGCTAACGAGAATTTGTCCCAATTTTTCCGCGGAGGCTAATAATACCAACTTTCTCTGTTGAGCTGTCGTATATTTTCATTACTGTAATAATAAAGGTCTTATTAGAAACGTCTGTCATAAAGTTACAGGCCTGGTACGGCCATATAATGCGGGGGTTTCGCTTTAGGTAACGAAACGCGTCGGTATCAGCCACTTCCAAATAATGTTCTGTACATTTGGCATCAATATCTTTATATTTCTGTCTACAAGTACTTGCTACTCTGAAAGTACTATTTGCTACTTTGCCATACATTTTCCTGAATAAAGTGGATCGAATATATTACTGTTGCCGAGATTAAATTGGGCGTGCTTCCCAAATTTTCAATGTTATTGGAGTTAGTGTTCATGTTTCTGTTTGCTATCTGCAATCTTGTTATGAATTAGGTCAAAACAAAACCTGTATGTGACAGTGGCTGACCAAATCTTTTTATTTGTGGATTCCATTCCGACCCTATTCAACCGCTGTCAACCACGCATTCAGCCCTAAGCATGTTTATTTCGAGAATTTCAAATGAGTGTTAATAAAACAGGAGAACAGAAGCAGCTCTTCTAAATGGGAAAGATTAACTAAAACACATTAAAGTAATTTAAAAAAGTGCTCTTAAATTGTTCCTTATGTCTAAATTACTTTCTGTAACGAGTGTAACCGTCCCATGATTTTTGTTCATCTTTGTTGCGTAATTTGGCTCTCTTCCTACACTTAGACGCCTAATGGCACTAAATAGTGTAACAGACACCACCTTGGCTAAACTTTGGTCTATTTCTGGATTCCACCTACTTAGGATCAATTCTCTCTGGATCTTGATCGGTGTAGATACAACACTTATACATTTTCTCATTTCCACAAACCATCTATACAGATTTCCAATTTTTACTTTCCCAAATTTTAAAATCGATGTTCATTTTGTTTTATTTTCTTCGCGATCCAAATTGTACCTAACTAGTCAGAATATTATGTTCTTTTTATTATTCCTTTTGCAGTGCAGTAAACCTAAATTACTTTTGTTTTTTTTTTTGGATTGGAAGCCTTTTAGTTTATATTTGTCTCCGGAGCGTTTTAAACTTCTGAATACTCAAGCGTTCGTTCACTTAGCGTGAATGTAGGTCAAGCTATTGTGTAGGGAGACGAGTACAGCCTTTACAGATTTTCACAGTCAGCTATTCTCAATGGACTCAACGTTTCATTCCTGCATCATTCAGGGATCCGTAGTTTTGTCTCCAGCTATTGTTTTATCTTCATTTCGCATTAGTACCTATCACATCGATATTTTAAACGTTGTTGGTATATATTGAAAATATGAATAAAGCTGTGTCAATTTGCACTCTTTTTGCGGTGTTGTTATTTTTGGATCAATACGCTGCTTGCGTACAATAAACTTGCAAGCTATCACTTCTTACGTACAATGTTACTCAAACTTCCTTGACGTATTTTATCTTGCTGAAATCGCCTTCTGAACTGTACCTTTATACAAATATTTAAACAGAGTTGGGTTTGAACGTATTATTAACGAGCACTAAATATCATAAATATTTCTCATACGTCCAGTTCAACTACATTTCATATTGTTTTATTACTTGCGGATTTATTTTAGAATCCACTTTATTTGCAGCTAAAAGCTCTTCTAGTGAAACTCAATATTCGTCTGCATGCATTTACACCTCAAAGGATTTTCTAAAACGTAGCGCTGCATTTGAGCTCATAAGTGCCTGACCCGAATCCACGTCGACCCTCGTATAAGAAATATAGGTCACGATCTTTGTTAAGCTCCCTCGTATTCTGTGCTTTGTATTCTCTCTCACTATTGACAAAGTCAGGCTTTTGTGAGTAAATAAATCTAGTGATGAAGGACCTTAAATCATTTGTCAATCCCGTTTCGGGTTGGCGAATTTAGGGGGCCCAGGAAATTAGAATTTGTATTCATGTAATTTATGTTTATCACATAAAGATTTGATTGATGACGGGATGTCGGGTTTTGCTTGAGATGTACGTATTATGATTATGTGGATTTGGATCATTATTTATTGTTGTAAGATCTTCTGGTGTATCAGTGTTAGAAACGTTTGTGCCGCTATGGCGTTTGTGGAATTTTAAATCACCTTTAGCCAGTTCATTATTTATCTACGAGACATTACCCACTATACCTAGCGTGATATAATAATTAAAAAGCTTTGAAATTATATAGCTCTCCTTCCTTAATTTTAACTCCGTCAAGTTCAGTTTCGTTTATGGCATCCTCAATTGGTCGCTACCGCCCCAAATTACAAAAGGAAAAATACTCGAGACACATCCGTACATTCATACAGTAAATTGTTATAAACAAGATTCTCGTTCACGACAGCCGGCGGCCGTATATCAAAGCTGCTACTTTTACGACTATCGGTCGAACCACAGATTGCAGCGATAGTGCCGGCTGCTGCAACAGCTAGTTTATATTATTATATTCTATTAAAGTATCTACATTGTTTTCAAATTGAATTCTTTCAATGACTGCCGATCATAGTGTTCCTTACCAAGCATGCGTTATACTGTTCATGTTGACCAGTCACTTACCTTATTAGTGTTATATTATCTTTGACTGATATAATGTTCAGTTCCTTTTAAACATCTGTCTTCCCAGATTTACCTGCAATAATATTAGAAAATAAATATTGAATAAAAATCATAAAAGCCGGTCTTCAATTGCAAATTGATTTGGCTATAAAAATATCATTTGTGGTATCATAAAGATAAAACTGCAGTAAAGCCACAAATGTGAACCGGATTAATAATATAATTGAACATTTATTACACTAAAAGATAATAAACTTAGTATGACTGAATATCTTTATGCAGATTACGCCATGTGGTTTCATTCAAAGAGTTTTACAAAACGATAACATTTTTAGAACTGTTAGATCAATACAAATAGCTAATGCTCTTTCATTCCACGCGACCAAGCTGGGATTGTTATCGCTTTAAATGTAGTTCGCCTTTAAAGATATATCTGTAATCTCTATAATGTATGTTACAAGATTACCTACACTGTTTCTAATATCGGTAAAACTGGTATATTTATACAATGAATCATAGAAACTCATGTGATATCGTTACACTTTGCAATCGCATGGGTGGTTGGCCTCTATTACAAGTCAGTGTGGTGCAAGGACTTTTACTTATACTATCCGTTTATTATTGAAATGTTTACAATCTATAATTGTGTCAATGCTAATGTTTCTTTTGTTGTTCTGCTAGATCATTTTAATAACTTGCACATGTCTCTAATATCTTGTTAGTTTAGGATTATACTTACTATTACATTAACAGTACGATGAAAATTTTGAATTATTAGAATCGTTCCAAAAATGAATCTTGTTATTTTCCACTAGTTTAGTCATAAAAGCAAATCTTAACTTGCTATTTGTTTAACAGCACCAGCCACGTGATAATAGCGAGAGCATACACTACTGTTTGTGCCCCTAACTGACAGGTCGTTGCCATGTAACACAATACATTTGTCATTACTTTTGGGAGATGCCAATGTTAGGCTTTTGAGCACGTTCGTGGCTAAATATCACGTTGGTATTCTACTTTTCTCCTTCTAAGAATATTGTCTTATAGTCAGATTGAATTGGACGTGTAGATGCGAAATATTGATATCGATATCCTTATCCGTTACATGAAATAGATATAGACAATGACGGGTGTTCCTCAGGGACCAATACTTGGGCCGGACCAGATGTATCCTCTATTTCGGTAAATTAATAACCTGCGTAATCCCTTGTGAAATGAACAAATAAATGCTATTATACCTTACTTTTATACTTGTATTTGGAGGGTAAATAGTAGGTAAAAATGTAAGAGAAACATGACCGCGAAATGGTAGCAATAAATAAATGATATTGGAGGACTGAACCGTTTTTGTTTTTAACGAATCATTCAGCGCGGAAACGGACGTAATATTGTTGAGCTCGCTGCAACACGCGTTCATTATTTAATTGGATTAATAAAATCCTCGTGTGTCAGATCTGCTAGGTCAGATTGTTCTTTGAATTGCCAAATGACATGACTAAAGGCATATAATAGTCATTATCTCTTAACGATTCAATCGTTTTTGTCATTGATTTCATAATAAACTTGCATACCTATCGTAATTAAAGCAATGTTTCTGAGAATTTTCAAGATTTGTTCATGAAAACGGGACAATGAACGGGAAATGTCAGCTATGATTTGTTATTTTTGCGTTTGTATGACGTATAGCATGTTATTTGCCTTTGAACTAATTTGTCTAAGTTTTCTTATTATTTTATAATTTTACATGAGGTATTTTTATATTTCTTTCTGTCCGTATTCAATATCCTGTGTGGTTTAAAAATTCTTTTAATTTCGTTTTGTATTTATTGATTAAAGTAGACTTGGCGTAGGTCCATTACGAGGCCGCCATTTAGCTTCTTACTGCGGGCACTTTATTATCTGCAGTATTTAAATTCTGTAAACATATTTTGGCACATGTACTAAATATACCTGCTAAACTATGTTAGTTTAGAACCAAATTATGTTTACAAGCTTCAAATGAAATGGTGCTGCCGCCTGTTCTAAAGTCTTTGTATTTCCTCTAAGCTGTTTTTCACTTTCTACAATTTAATTATTATATTTAATATCACTGAGGCTTGTGTGGTATACTGTGACAATAGCTAATTTGTCACTTGTGCACATCATAAATTCGCATATGTAATCATGATATGTAACAGGTCAAGGTTGTATGTTGCTTTATTAAATGCCACTAATGTATTATTTATTAGAGAAACGCTCAAATTATTCAAGGAAAAAACAGCAATAAAATGTATGTAAAAAATTTATTCAAGAATGTATTCTGGTAATGTTTATTTATTTAATTCATACGGCAGACTAACAGCTAAACAAAAACAGTAAATTAGACCGATAGCCAATTACGATCTCATAAAATACAGAACAATATTATATTCTAATGTTACAAGGTGCGTCCAATTCAATACACTGTATAAAATAAAATGTATCAACGAAACTTGATTAAGCGTCAGGCACAGCATCCGTATAGAAATTCAGAAATAAACACAGTAACAGCATTTTCCCCAATACCTTATTGACTCTTTCTATCGAAAGGAATCCGAATAACAATCTCCTCCTCTTTAAAGAGATTCTCCATCACGTCTCCAATTTCTCTGTACATAAACTTGAGCCAACATCAGGTACGTCTACTTAATGAGATTTCAAATTCAATCAAGAAGTTTAATTTCGCTCCTAGGTGACGTCGCTAACTGCCTTTACTGATGAAGTGCTAACTTCCAGGTTAAGTTTCAAGTTATGCGCAAGTTCACGTATAGGAAGACTTTGGAGATGTGTTGCTTGACTGGATAAGTGGCGTTATAAGTTTTAATTAAGTTGGCCTGCCTTTATTGGTTTGTGTGACAGTTCGCTTAGCTGGTTCGTGAGTTTCAGCCAGTAATATAATATAATTAAATTTGTTGTACTTTATTTCAGTGTCTTTGGTCTTATTTTTTGTCCTTTATCCGAAATTATGGTAACTGAGTCTCTGTGTCTTTTAAGTAGTTGTTGTATCATTGCATATAGACATTATATTACTCTTTGCTCAATTATCATTTGGGTGGGTATGCTTGTTTCAAATACGGCAGACAGCCAACATGACGAGTGACATGACAGATTCAAATATATATTTAAAAAGCAAATAGATTCGAAACATTCATTGTACTTGTCTGGTGAACAATGTGAATGTCAGGAATTGCATGTTCGTTATAAAAACCCCGTCAATCACATGTCTTCTCCAACTATTTTTTTTACAAATAATAATACGTTTAGACATAACTCAATTTGTTACTAGACGTACCTATGTTTCTACGTCAGAACGAATCCAATTCGCTTCGTACAGAAGGCGTGTCATAACAACACATTCAAAACATGTTTGCATTGAATTCTCTTTCTAAATATTCTACTTACACCATCACCTATATCTTCAGTCATTGCTCCAGAACAATTTGTATCTCTGAAGTGACATTTACCCACACAATAGAAGCCAATAACCCGTAGCAATATTAAAACGTTAAATAAATCGGCGCCTACACGTTTTGATTACACCTTGACGACCCAGATTTTCGAAGCGAAAATTTTGCCGGGGCCTAAATATAAATTCTCTTGAAATTCATCCTATCCAATGTATAGTTCACAAGTCAAGTGCGGGTCACTTAATATCAACCGACCCTCAACTCGAAAAGGTCCCTGAATTTCCCTAAGGTCCTGAGTGGAGATAATTTGCGAACCTTGGTGACAGGGTTTCTAAATATAAGACCCATGTCATTTTAATATGTTTTGGAATTTGCTTTGCGTCAAACCCCAGGAAAATTGTATTTCTTTATGTAGGGAAATTGAGGAAGCAATATTTGTTGGGTTTATGATTGATTGTCCTGTTTGGGCGTTACTAGAGAGACTATTGGTATACCTAAATTGAAATGTTATTCAATCTATATGTTTCCACACCACAAACTAATGACAGACCATGCTTAACTAACCATGAAAGCTCAATTTAACCCTTTACAAGTTCAAATTATTGCGCAGAAATGCCAACTCCCTTCCTATTGATCATCAAAGCGTTAGCAATATTCAATTTAATTCAGATATCTTGTAGTGGATTCAATTAACTGTGAGACGGAGACCTAGCGATCCCCTCGTCGGATCAGGTTGGTAGATAAACCGTATAAACGCATCCGTTGGGGCCTCCGTCTGTCACTTCCCGTCGATTTAAGTCTATCCCAGAAAAAGGTTAGAGAATAAACTTTGATATAGGTTTATCCGACAGATTTTTCTTTCCGTATTTTTCCTAAGTGGGAGTTCTTACGAATTGAGATTCAAACATTTTGCAATTTGTATATAAAATACTGATATTCAAACATCGAGTAACATTTGCAGCTGGTTTTATATTTCAAGAAAGGATGCTTTAGAATGAATTTGTGGTTCTTAAAAAACAAAAATTAAAACAAAGATATCTAAAATTAAACATCCACAACATGTGCGATGAATGCGAAACAACGCCAAAATCATAAAAACGGTAAACACAAAGAGAATCCATAATACTTTCGTACATTTACTTTTAAACATTTATCAACACACGTAGCCTGCGTCAAAGGGGCTGCATTAAAGAGGATCAAATCGCATAAACGGCTGATACTGAACTGCCTACGTCCATACACGCGCGCGGAGTACTAACACAATGTGCTCCACGTTACGTGTTGACTCCGTCATATCAAGTTGTATCTATGTCGATAAAATTTACGTAAAAACAAAGGATTAGGCCGCGTCTGCTGATATCAATACCATTACATTTCTGTTTTTATTGCTCACGTTTTTCTTTAGTAAACAGAGAATTGGATTGTTTTCAAATGTCTGTCAGCTATTTGCTGGCAGCTTCTCTCTATCATTGAAATGTGACAAAAATAGTTCATAATATAATCATCTATGATTCATGTCTTCGGAGTAGAATCCTTTGCCATCAACTCTTGTTATCACAGGCAAGCATTCATTAATGTTAGTAAATAAAGATGGTGTAGTGATGGAACAGTGGTTAATAGTTCGATACCAGGCAACTACCAATATGACTTTTTCAATTCATATGTACAGTCACGAGCAATAACATATATACATAGTCACATTTTCTAAAATATATTTACTTCTACCATTCAAAAAATATGTGTACGGATTTTTTTTCCAAATTATGTAACCATCAAACTGTGTCAAAACTGGGTATACTTTGGTTTCACAATAATATAAACAAAACAAATCAGTAAAAAGTTTACACTTCCAATATCATTTTTAAGTAGGGTAGAGCGGGGCTAAAAGGCCCAATTTACACATATCCTCCTGTAACTCTTTATCTCTTGGTTCCAAAAGAAAACTCTCATTTGTATTGAATAGCGTAATCCTTCGTGTTTAAGAAGTAATAGTTGAATTTGGCCTGTATTATATGTAAAAGCCAGATAATAACAATTTTAAACATCGTATCCAATGGACCTATATGCCCCCTGGGCGGGGTAAAAAGGACCAGTGCTGGGGAACAAAGGACCAGTATAATTAAATTCTATTATATACTTAATTCAGGAAAAATAAATAAACGTAAATCATGCATATTAACAAATCTTTATATTTATTTATGAAAAGCAACATATTTAACAATTAATCACATTTGTTACTTAACTTAAAGTTATGACACAGCATTTCAGTCTTAATAATTAGTCTTTACTTCGTATTAAACTTAAATTTAAAATTTACCTACCTTTAAATTGGCTTTTTGTAACATAATTATTTTACCTGTGTTAACGTAAGGAAAAGAAATTGTGATTGTCATTAATCATCATCAGATTCACAATTATTACAAATATAGGTCAAAAACGATAAAGACGGATTTACAACCTTTACAATTATAGTAACATTGCATCCAGCCTTCGCCGGGGATGCTGTCCAGAAAAGATTCACAGCACAGTAAACAAAAACATTCTTCTTCAGAACTGGAACTGTCTTCATTTTTATCAGCTAAAATCTTCTTCCTAACTTGCTTATTTTTCTGTTTAACCGCTTTTTTTTCGAGAAATTACTTTCTTCTTTTTCTTATTCTTTTGTTCTAAAGACAATGCTTCCTTTTCGGGTGTCAGTTAAAATGGCTGTCTTGTGTCGCTTTCTTCCCCTTGTAACTTTGCTAGCCCCAGCCTTAGGAAAAGGACTTATAAATTCAGAAGAAAATACATTACTTGAGGGTGTGTCCAGTGGGGCACAAAGGTCCAAACATGGACCTTTGTGCCCCCATGGTGGGTGCACTTTTATTTGAGATTATAGAAAAAAAACGAAAGTGTTTATTATAGTTATTATGGCTTGACGAGAAATGTGAAACTACAAGCTGTAGTATATCAAAAGTTCAACTTTGTCATATTACAAATACAAATCTCAGACTAAATATAAGAAATGTGAAAAATATTACTTACGTCATTTTTTTGCGCCGGTACCACGTACACTCTCTCCGGCGCTCGGAAATTCACTGTTCGGGGTGGCATGTGTACTCCTCCCTTGACCCCTTCCTACGCCTGTCATTCAATTCTATAACGTTCGTTTAATTTCGGAGATATGCATAGTGGACCTTTTTACCCGCGGACCTTTTAGCCCCGTCCTACCCTATACATGACAATTTCTATAACATGTGCCTATACAAAATGGATACGTTAAAATGACATAGAAAGTGTATACTTACTTTTTCCTGTTTTTGTTAAATTTTATTCATATACCATTGCATAGTTTTTTAATTAGACGAATTCAGTGATGATGATTAAAACAATCATCATCAGCCTGTAGCAGTCCACTGCTCATAGTCCAAGCTATGTCGGATACTTTTGTTCTTTGCTGTAATATTTTATTTGGAATCCTATCCCTAAGAGAAACCCCCAACATAGGTCGCTAAGCGACAAATACATTACAGTTTTATAAATAAATAGTTGTTGGTTACTGGTACTGCAATAAAACAAGAGCTTACCGAATCAGTGATTCGTTACCATTAATTGTGTTGTATTAATGGTGTGCATTAAATATCATTAAATGTTGTAATTCGTTATTATTATTAAAGCCTACTAAATATTATAGGGTAGTTTAAACCAATCGTTATTCAAGTATGTATATACAACATCATAATTAGTATATGCGAAACCCGAAACACCTGTCTAGTATTTTTATGTAAAGAATCTGTATACAACATTTCAAAACTGTGTCATGAAAAATGACAAAATTATAAGCTTGTTATGTTACCTGGTTGTCTATACAAAAACATGCTCACCGCGCGGCGCAGCGCAACTTGCAGCGCGTCTTGTGCTCCTCTATACTAATATTATAAAGCTAAAGAGTTTTTTTGCTTGTTTGTTCGCGCTAATCTCAGGAACTACCGGTCCGATTTGAAAAGTTATTTTTGTGTTGGATAGCCCATTTATCGAGGAAGGTTATAGGCTATTATTATATTATGTAATTTTTTGAAGAGTTCCGTTGTCTGTCTCCGGAGTCCATCATCAGATCTATATGAAATTTAAATGGGGCCATTTGGGAAATATACCCTTTTCAACAAAAAAAAGAATCATCAAAATCGGTTCACAAACAACGAAGTTATCCGCGAACAAACATAATATAATAAAAAATCGGTTAAAATTCCCTATCTCAAAAATTACTGAACCGATTTCGATTAAACTTGCAGTATTCCCTAAGTTGAATAATACCTAGTACAACAAAAATAGAATTACTTAAATCAGACTTGTAGTTACGGAGATATGCGAACACAAACATAGAAACATACATACATACACTTTTGAAATTTGGCACATTTGTTCAGACGCTGATATAGACTAACATATACGAAAACTGGGCAATTCTGGAAATATTACATACATACGGGTCGAATTGATAACCTCCTTTTTTTGAAGTCGGTAAAAACAGTCAACGGGGGTGTCGATGCAACTCGCTGATGGCTACTAGCTACCTTTCTGTAACATTATATTATGTAGGTAATACCGCAAATGATAAAAAATACCTATAAACGAAATAATATAACAAGACCCTATATTTACGTACACTGATTTAGTAAAACTGTGTAGTTTATTTTGATACAATTTAACGTTTACATAATATTATTGGACACAGTTAGCATACTTATTTTTGCGATTTAATGATGCTACATAAATTTGAATTTGTGTACATGTTATAGAAATTGTCATGTATACTTAAAAATGATATTGGAAGTGTAAACTTTTTACTGATTTGTTTTGTTTATATTATTGTGAAACCAATGTATACCCAGTTTTGACACAGTTTGATGGTTAGATAATTTGGAAAAAAAATCCGTACACATATTTTTTGAATGGTAGAAGTAAATATATTTTAGAAAATGTGACTATGTATATATGTTATTGCTCGTGACTGTACTTGTTCAGTTTATCCTAGAGACCATAGACGATAGGAAAGGAAAACGTCTTGAGGAATCCTAGACTTATATATTATTAACTAGCTTTTGCCCGCGACTTCGTCCGCGTGGATTAATAGTTCCCGTTCCCGGGGGATTTCCGGGATGAAAACTATCCTATGTCCTTTCTCGGGTCCCAGACTATATCTGTACCAAATTTCATTGGAATCGGTTCAGTGGTTTAGGCGTGAAGAAGAGACAGACAGACAGAAAGACAAGCAGACAGAGTTACTTTCGCATTTATAATATTAGTAAGGATATCACTTGTAAATCGCCAATCCGGTTTGAGCAAGCGTGGTGATCAATGCTTCGTGCCTTCTGTTTAAGAGGCTATTAAGAGGATATTAGTAGTAAAAGGTTCTTCCTTATAACAAAATTTTCCACAGAAACATTAAAACAGGATTTAAAAACAAATCACAGTACATACAATAAAAAGTAGATGCGAAATGCAAATGTTTGCGCTCCTCTACTTAATCCTCTTTAAATATTTTTGCATAACTGTGTGAGAATTTACATGTGGAATGGAATGTATATGATGGACAGTGAAAATAATAATAATAATAATAATAATAATAATAATACATTTATTTCAGACCTTAATCCATACATAAAACAAACATAATTACAATTTTAATTAAAAACAAAACATAAACATACGTAAAAACACACTATTTTATATATTGGAAGGACGCACAATGAGTGGTCATCCATTTCCACATCATTGGGCTGTCCATCCTGTCGGCTACTATGGCCACCAAGCTGTTGGAGCTGTCGCGCACTCGCCGCATCAGGGATGCTATTCGTGTCCGCATCAGTGCGTAAAAATCTGACACTCCATTCTCTGCAAACATCCCCGATGCACTGCAAAAGCGCGGCAGCCCCAACATAACTCTAAAGGCGTTATTATATTGGACTCGCAGAGCATTGTACGAGCTTTTTGTATAGCTGACCCATAGGGCACACGTGTACATAGATTGGCAATACGCTCTAAAGAGCGTAATTTTCACCTCTCTAGTACAACGTGCAAACCTACGAGCCAGCATGTTACATCGAACTGCCAATGCTCTGCGTTCCCTCTCCACGTCGACATCGTCGGACAGACTATCGGTGACCCAATGCCCCAGGTACTTGAACTTCGTCACCCTGGAAATCTGAGCGCCCCCCAAGGTGACTGGCGGGACAGTATCATAACATTTGTTATCTGCTTTGAAAATAAGTAACTCGCTCTTGGTCGCATTGTACCTAAGGCCGTGAGCCACCGCATAGTCCTCACAGATGCGAAGAAGCCGCCTAAGTGCACTGATCGATGGGCTCAGCAATACCATATCATCCGCGTAGCTGATGTTATTGACGCAGTGCCCGTCAATGGAGCACCCGATATTGGTATTGCTGAGCTCACAGATCAGCTCGTTTACATACAGGTTGAAAAGCTTGGGTGAGCTGATTCCTCCCTGCCTCACACCACACTCCAACCCGTATGCATCCGACAGGACACCCGCCCACTTTACATAATTGTATTGGTTTTTATACCAATACTTAAGCATCCTAATGATATCGCTTGGGAGATTCTCGACATTTGACAGTTTCGTCCATAAGCAGTCATAAGATACGAGGTCGAAAGCCTTGGAGAGGTCCAGAAAACATGCATATACAGGTGTTTTCCTACTTGTATAGTATTGAACAGTCTGTTTCAGGCATACTATAGCTGTTTCTGTGGATAAATGTGGCTTAAACCCAAATTGGGCGTCGTGGAGTGTTAAGTGTTTGTCCAGCTGCTGATCAATCAGACTGTCCAACACTTTTGCGATGATGGTAGCCAGGGATATAGGCCTGTAGTTGCTTTTGTCACTCGCATCTCCAGTCTTATTTTTAACAATGGGCACAACAATAGTTTTGAGTAAATCAGCTGGAAGATACGAGTGACTCAGGCACAGGCTATAAAACATTGCTAGCACTCGCGGTAAGTGTTTACCAGCATATAGCAAATGCTCTATACTTAGGCTGTCATGACCCGGCGACTTGCCTCTCTTTAAGTTGCGTATGACAGTAGCTACCTCCCTGGCCGCAAACCTTATAGGCATGTCTTCGGACCCCCCCACCAGTTCCGGCTCGCCAGATGACGTACCTAGGGGAGACTCAACCCTAAAGGCTCTGCTGAATAGGTTGGCGATATCATTAGGATCACTAAGGCCCTCAACACTCACAGGCAGACCCGACCTGGGATTCAACCTGTTCGTAGCTTTCCAAAAACTACCAAAATTTTTTGCGCCGTGATGACTTGCAATGATGTTCATTTTTATTTGGTCCTTATTATTTTGACACCATTTTAATTTATTTTTAAAAATCCTTCTACTTTTCACCATTTTTTCATACAAATCACCATTTTTCGGCCTACCAAACAACGTCCAGGTTTGAAAATCAAGCCGAGCCTGACCGTGTGCGTCCTTCACATGCTTATTCCAGCCAGTTATATAACGTTTTTTGCACTGTATTCCGTTCTTACAGTTACTGGCGATTGCACCTTCACAGAAAATACGCACAATTTCCGCATACATATTATCTAAAATGGTTTCATGTTCCTTAATTCTACATCTACTTTTACTACATTCAGTAAATTCTAAGGGAAAGTCTACATTTTTCAAGAGATCATTACAATAATTACTATATAACTTAGTCTGCTGCAAGTCCCTGTCACCCCATGTTACTTTGTTACATTTAGATAGTTCAGGTGCAACTTTTGGCTTTAATAAATTAAGATCACACATTACAATTAGAGGTAAATGGTCCGACCAAGACACGTCGTAGAGCACACTAGCGTCTCTAATAGTGTTCCACGCTGTATCTGTCACTACGCAGTGGTCTAACCAACTAGTAGAACCGTGTGCATCACTTACGTAGGTATACGTGTCCGACTCACTACCGAGCAGGCAAACGTCAGCGCACCGCCACTGTACTTCTGCCGAAAAACTCAATAGTTCTTTACCAAATAGACTATTCGGTTGAGCATTAAAATCCCCCAGAATATAGACCGCGTCTACACCACTACTTTCTATCACTGCGTGAATCTCACTTAAACACTCGACAAATTCACCAAGATTATCCATCGACTCTGTCGGCATGTAAACAGAGAATACTAAGAGAGCTTTACCGCCTACCGTTATTTTGATAGCCACAAGACGCACACTTTTACACTGCACGAAAGAAACATTTTCATAGGCGCTTTTGCGCCACAGTATAGCAACCCCGCCATAAGGTCGCCCTCGTAAAAAAAAACAAAAAAAAAAAAAAAAAACAGTCTACATTGCTTTAAAACATTCATTTTATGACAGTTGCTTCCATTTGCCGTGTTTTTCAGAACACTTCCTGTACCTACGTAGGCTAGATTTTTTTGGGGTTCAGTGACTGGAATGTCCTAACGGGATCCTATTACAAAGCCTCTGTTTGTCTTTCAGAGGGCTGTATTTCATGAACCGTAATAGATAGAGTATTGATTTTCACAGAGTGTGTATTTCTAGGGCTGTTAAATAATAATACTAATAAAAAAAAAAACAAAGTAAAAAATTAAAGGTGATCTTCGTCCAAGAAACATGTTTTTTTTTTTACATGCAGTGTTGAATTGGATGGTGGTACGGGGGAACCCTTCATGTGTGAATTTGAGTCGCACTTCTCCGGTTTTTCATCCGGTGTTAACTGAAAACGGAAAGCTTTCCAAGCCCAATTATTGGAGCGTTTGTTTGCGACAGTTTTGTTTTTATGACGAATCGTCGCTTTACTAGTTCGTTACCGTGCCGGGGTAAAATGTTTCGCAAAATACAGTTTGTTAAACGATCTATCTCTAGTTGGAAGTTTTCATTTAAGTACTTTAATTAGTCTCGTCTCATAAAACTACGACTGGCGCATTAATATTCATAGAACAAGTTAGTGAGTTATTGACACAATGCTAAACAAAGTTAAATATTGAATTTGATATAACCTTACTTGAATTCGCAAAGTCGTGCAAATCTTGATGCATTAACACTTCATTTAAATATATTATTGCATCGTTTAAATTCTCGCTTCCAATATTTATGTCTGTACTTCTTCCAGCGTATAATGGTCGGTCACTGAAATATCTACAGCTCGTCATTCTCTTGCTTCTCAGTCAACATAAATATAATTTAAATCAAAGTTAAGTTTACGCATGTCCCTCAACGAACATACTTAATTAAATTCAGAAGGCTGCGTTACTATGGTATTTGCTCACTAATCTATCAGTGTTGCAATCTTTTAAACAGATATGCTATCACTATACTTAGCTTCGAGTGGTCGGAACGTGTGTGGGTAACACTTGAAAAATAGTTCTGTTACAGCTATCATCATAACCGGTATGTCTAATGGATAAGCAGGTATTTATTTTGTATCAGACGCCCACAGTTCGCTTTGAGCAGTTTTTGTATAGAAGGCCTCTAGGCCTTTCTACATTCCAAGAATTCCGACTCCCAAAGATACATCATCTATTTGTAGACACAAATTCACATTAAGTCCATTACATCTTGCTGACGCTACACCGAATTGAATCTCAGAAATCCCAGCTCAAGCCAACTTCGTTAACGGTTCAAAGGCGTGCTCGTTACAGCTATTAATGAGCCGATTGTTCTGAACTGTAACTATATCCCTTACAAGGTAAATAAATGCTTAATCGAGTGGAAACATCGTGATAAATCCTTGAAAATCACGCGTAACGTTGTGTGCGGCGTTAAATGTCACTGTTATACGGGTTTTGCACATCATATACCTAATATAACTAATGGATAGTTTTAGTTTGTATGGAAGGGTACCGATCAGTTCCTTTGTTGTCATTTTCATGTCAGGAATAAGCCATATCTAAAAACTGTTCGAGTTTATGACGTGTTCCAGTGTTGTGCACCAAATTACCATAAAGATGACACATTACACACAAAAGCATTTAAAATATCTATGACTGAAATAGCAGCGACTGTTTTTGAATAATTTTAGAACTAGAATAAAAGAAACTTGTTGTTTTTACAAACAACTTATGCTAACTAAGTAAAAATAACCTAGAGGATTAATGACGAAAGAATGACGAAAGTTTCGCAGGCATGACTAAAAGTAACGACATAATATTAAGAAAAAAATGAAATGTGAATTCATTATTTTTAAGCTACGAAGGTTTACATAGGACTTGAATGACAAATTGCAAGAGATCATAATCAATTTATCGACATTAGATTGAATAGATAAGAATTGATAATATGCTGAACATGTGACCGTCAAAGCAAGATATGCAAATATTTGTTGTTTCACTTGATGCATGACCTTATCTTTTAAACTTTACTAGAACCTTCTGGTCTTCTTGATATTTTCTACCACCATCGGGTTTAATTATTGTGAACTGCTTGATCTGTTGAGTTATTTGCTTGTTAATATACAACGGGTAAACTAATTACAGTAAATCAATTTGATTTCATAGTTATTAAAATTTAATAAAGCATGTACTCTGACGAAACATGGTAGATCAAGAGTTTACTTTTGCATATCTTCTTTGCGTATCTCCCGTCGGAGTACTTCAAGCATTCTGACAATATCATCTTCCACTCATTCACAAGCACATTACAGTACTGTCTGGTGTCCAGCAGAGTTTTGAGCATAGTGAGAATTCGCGGTTGATATCATAATATATCTCATGAAAATACTCTCTCCACTTCGTTTACTTTTCACCGCCTAATTTCAGTTTTAGCCCAGTTTTGTAGACTACATTTATTATTCCATCTTTCACACTGCTTATAAATTCAGATAGCTTAATACATATTTCAGCTCCAGGGATAGACTTTGTCGGCTCATTTAGTCAAGGGTCTGCCTTTGACGGCTCAAATTTTATATGAATATTAATATTCTCTTTCTACTTTTTATCGATTGTACCAACACACACAACTACCTTTAATTTAAAACTAAAATTTTAAACTGACTGAATCCTTGACAGTTCAAAAAAGCCTAGCCAAAATTTAATTTTGACTCTGTCATCATTCTAGAATTTACCTGATGCGATCACATGTAGGTATTTATTTATCTGTTGCCTGTCAATGTTGCAATAAAATTATATATTTATCACAGTAGTAATCCCAACCAATTTATATGCAATAAATATTTTATAACGTTAAAGTATTGCATTTTGTAAATTATCTAGCTTCGTGGGGTCGCTCAGATGCGTTATCATCTATGTTATCATATGTTTTGTGCTTGTTAATTTAGTAAAAAAATCTTTTCTAACCTTATAAATTTTATAAGGTTAGAAAAGATTTTTGTGTGATTAGTTTGTGTAATATTTTCTACTAACTTACTCAAAAATATCTAGAATATTTCTATCACAATTAAAGCTTTGACCTTTAGAATGCAACTGTTAATTTAATAAAGCATATATGGCTGTAAAGGTTGCAATAATGCACTAAATTGGTTCTGTGCAGTGTTGGCGTGACTGACAATTTACACGCTCATTAAGTTCCGTAATTACCGGTGACTAACTCTGATTGTACAAATACGGTTCTTTGAATCATTACACCTGCACCAAATGTTTGCGGTACACATGCAATGAGATAATCCCTGATTGTCCAAAATTGCTCAACGCCAATGTTATTCGATCCCAAATGCATAGCAGCCAATTCAATATTGAGGGTAACTCCGTCAAAGAGTACTCTAGCCAAGTCCTCTTAGCTTTAAACATATTCGATGGAAGAGATAAGGGCCGTTTTCTATATTTTTGCAACGTCACGAAGCTCGAAGTCTCGCTTGAGAAGTGCTTGATGTACCCTTCTTCCTTTTAACGTTTATTTTATACGGACCTTCTTTAGCTAAAGCTAACATTGTGTTTAACAACATATTGGTGTCATCGATTTCAGTCGTCCTTGTTTAAGAAAACTGTATGTACACAAAGTTTAGTTTAGTTCCATCTATGATTCACTCTCTCTTAGTCATGTTAGGAAAAAATAACATAAAAATTCTGCCTAGTCATGGCGACATAAAATCACCATAAAATGTTATCGCAATTTTAGCTATCTCATCGTCTGGTAAAGGCCTACTCAAGTTTGTTACGGTTTCATCTAGCTCTGTCGATGACTAATACAAAGCTATCTATCTTACTGATGAAACTGACATGCTTTTTAACCTGTCTGATGCAATATCTTGATATACCAGGTTTTTCTTCGGTTTTTCCAGTTTTGTGTCTGTATTCCACCGTGAACATAAGTACCTAAATAAATGAATTATTTGGAAGAAGACAATTCCTAGATTGCAGACATATTCTGAGATGTCGGGTAATAGAGATTAAAGGAAAAGAATATATAATAAACTGGCATGTATTGGCCGGAAGATAGACTCCAAAGTTAACAACCGGGTGATTTAAATATCTATAATAAAACGGCTGTGATACTAAGAGTGTGACACTTTGATATTCAAACCCTAAGTGCATCTTCGATATCAACTAATGTTTTTTTAATACCAGCAGTAAATCCTTTATTTACGTGTTTAGAGACATGTAGTCTACTTTGCTTGTCTGTGTCGTAAAGAAATCCAGTGTTATCTCGCACGGAATTGATAACGGTTCTAATACTTTTTATTCGGTATTCCGGTAATCTTGACTGTCTGTCTATAGCGATTTAGTCATTGCTGAACAGATCAATTCAACGAAATTATTTTGTTTTTGCTTTATCTTCGTCTGATTCAGTCGTCAATGACTTCGCGACTTCTATAGACTTGATTTTAAACACCCAGATTAACTTGTCAAATTTAAATACTCTAGGAATATTTGATTCAATTTTATCTCAGCCTGCTCTATAAAGATAAAAATTATCACTCCGTGTGACAATACAAACAACAGTCATCTCACTGACGTAGTTTCCCATCATAATTATTCTATAAGCTTTAGAATTTCGTTAACCGTTAGTTTTCCCATAAAACTTACGTGATTCACAAACTAGTTTACTACTCGTTGGGAAAATGTGTATAGTATTTAGTGTGACATTTGGGTTTCATGTAAAGGTTAGCGGTCAAAGGCCGCTCTCGTCCATGAATGAACATCGCTTGGGTTCAAAGGTCGTCGATATTCACGATAGAGGCAGATTAGAGCACGTGTCAATAAAAATGTTGTGTTATTTTTTGTGTCCTCTTCTTCTTCGTGTGTGGAAATTGTAGCCTTTTCAACGTTGTCTGGTTACATTTTATTCTATCCATCGTTTATTATGTTCAACACTTGGGGCTCTTGCAATTTATGTTTGGTGGCGGTGCAGCGGTGGTCTCTTCGGGTTGTGCGACACTGGTACCGCGTACCACGATGGTAGGACGACAAACGTCCCGTGTTGTAAGAAAATAGTCCGTACACCGTCCGTCTCTGTGTAGTCCGAGACCCGCACTATTCCAGCGCCACAGCAGTCAAAGTCAAAGTCAAATACTTAAATTAAAAAGAGTCCTTAGTTAACAATAAACTCTTCTTCTTTCGCGGGCTTAAAAATATTACCATACATTAACTTTTTAATTAAAAGTCCGCAGCGTCACAGTAACCTAATGAAAAAAGTATGCGCTTCATCAAGTTTAAATTTTCCCCAAAGTGTCCTTTCGCCTGTCGCGTTGTTCCCTCTCTTGTCATCTCCGCTGGCATATTCCATAAATATTTCACATTTTCCCTAACTTATATTATTATCTCCGTAAACCAAGACTGTTGCCTGAGGGAGCGTATGAGAAAGGTTTCTATCATATTTTACGGGATTACGTTGATGCCGTAGAACATCGCTTTTCAGAGATTATTATGAACCTTATCGTCTGTTCGTTCTTGCATTTCATCGTTCTGAAATTCTTTTTTTGGAAAAAAATGGCGCGGGTGCTACAGATTGTCTATTTATTAATTTTATATAAGGTAGTTTCACAGCTGGCAGTGAGGTTATCAACATAATTAAGTAGTCAAAACATTAAACCAATTACGAATACGATTACGTTTATAATAATTGTTTCATTAAAAATATTAAGTTTTTAATTGAAATAACAAAGAACTTCATATCTATCTCCGTAGAATAATACAGATCATAATTTTATTATAAAACGAATGTAATGAAAATAATATTTTTAATTACTTTATTCGTGATGTAAATGTTGTATTTCTAAAAGTAATTAATTTAATTTGCTATCGTGAATCGTATTTTCAGTAGGTACTCTTGAATAACTAGCGCGATTGTTTTCTCAATTTCATTACACTTTATAATTAGATAATTAAAAGCGCGTCAATAAAATTGTAGTGTAATAAAAAACGTATAAAAAAAATATTCCTACAGATTATTTTACCTTTGAGTATGTATGACGTTTGTTTAAAACATTGTGTTGTATGTATGTAGGCGTGACAAATAATGACACGAATAATTCACCAATTTCGTGTTTCAGGTAATAACTAGAGCTATTTCAGATCATTAAAACTAATTTGAAACGTTTTCGGCTGAACTATTGTCATGGTTTTAGACAACAAACATATCTATCAAGAGTTACAATGGATAGCTAAATAACATTTTGAATTTTATATAGAGTATAAGTATTTATTTTTGGCTTCATGAATAAACTGTAAAGAAAATGGAATAGTGCTACGTCCTGTATAGCATCTCCCTCTCGTGCTGGAGCAATGATATCCTCTAACAAGTCATAGTACAGCTCCTAGTGCCCAGAACTCATATTCAACTAGATTCCTGCCGACTTCCCTTTGGAAGTTCGTACCAACAGCTACTCTACCGCTATTTAAAAATATCACACAACACATAGTAGGCACAATCTGCAGTGCCTACTATTTCCAAAAAATATGCACAGCTGGTATTTAAAATTCACCATCAATTAAAAACATTATGGCAGCGCCTATTATTATAATTACATATAAGTAATTAAGCAATATTTAGATATGTTTCCCTTTTACGGTAAGACCCTTCGCCCCTATCAGCAGTATACCACGGAACGAAAAACAAAGCTTCAGACACTTTTCAAATTGAAGAAAAACTAATTTGAAGAGGTTTTTTCCAGCGGTGGAAAGTTCCTATTTACGTCTTGAAATACTCGTGGACTTAAAAAGTCAATATGCACCGTGCAGTAAACCTAACCTTTGTTTGCGTCCGTTCCTCTTTACGTAAATGGCGTAAATACAAGTGCACCACCACCTTTTTTATGTGCGCATGTGTTGGATGCGTGTGGGTTTTTGACCATAAATAAAATTGTAGAAGATAGGATGGGAAAAAGAAACAAAATCTGCAGTACTTTTCTGTTGATATCTCCCTATGTGAAATTAGGTGAAAGGTGAGGTGTTAGTCCCTAGCAACACGTGGAATGACAGCTCACCTCAATGCCACTTTGGATATGGTGAACGCTACTGATGATGCTAAACTGGTAGTGGCTAAGTTCTAGGCCATTGCAATATAAACGGTCATGGACACGCTAAGAAGAAACTCAGTCTACTTAAATTCAACGAAGTTTTTTTTTTTAAATAGATGGGTTGTTCGTTCTCTTTGTTGTATCAACGATACATATGCTCGAATTACGTCTTCTGTAAAAGGAATATAAAGGACATCATTGAAGGCGGCTTCTCATGAATATATTATTAATATAAAGACCACAATGAAATTAATATAACTACAAGTTCACAGTTCGTCCAATATTACTTTGGATCGAGACATCTTCCGTTTCTCACGATGGTGAAAGAATATATCGCGAACCGAGAGTTTAGTGCGGCGTAAACATTTTACGATTGTCATCAAGTTGAGTAATACCTAGACCGTTACGGTTTTCTGCTGTAGCTTTCAGGTCAATGACTTGGGAATCTTCTAGAATGTCCTAGATGCTGTTTTGCTTTGTATTTTTATCGCACGAGACGGAACAGGTGGTTTCAATCTTTTGAGAGTCGCAAGTATGTCATACGGGTTGTGAAGTGAATTTGAAGAGTACCAAATGGTTGATAATCTATTATGAGACGGAATTTCGTTGGTTTGTCATCAAGTCTTCAAGACTCTTGTTCTTCTCAACCGATTACCTCCCAAAATAACACGAGATAGAGACAATCATGGTCTCCAAGTAACGAAAACGTTTTACTCTCTCTCTTTGTACTTTTTTTATTTGTGCATAAAGTTTAAATAAATAAATAAAACGTTTTAACAGTATTTACACTACACGTTTAAATATGACGTCATAGATTGCAACGCCAATGACGGCCAAAAAATCGAACACCATAAAAGTATAAATTGTTAAATGGATAGATTAGGGCAATGGACTTTGATCGTCAATTCATATCAAATATTCAGCAGTCATTACTTCCACCATGCAACAGGTGGTGCCATCTATCGTTGTAGACCATTAAACACGTGTTTGTTTATTGCTAAAAGTGCCAGTTTCCTTACGATGTTTTCCTTCGCTCGGAACTGGTGATAAATCTAAATATAAACCGCGTGTACGTGTTACGTAGGGTTTTGTAACATTTCTATGGGTTGCATGTCAGTAGCATGAATCTTCATTGGTAGTTTTGATCACTTCATCTTTTTCGATTTGCAAAGTTTATTACCGGAATCTTATTGTCTAGTTACCGTACACAAAAGATTCTGAGCAAAGGCAAGAATTTTCTCCGTCAAAAAATATGTAAGGCTATTTTCACTTAAATTGTCCCTACGTGTACCACCCGTAGCGTACCGTCTCGAATGGTACATCGGCATGGCACAATTGTACGCAAACGGCATGCAATATATTCACCCCGAGCTTATGAGCTTCCCCATATGAAGGTGCTTCTACTTGCGAAAGGGGAAGCAATTTGCAGAAAAGTCGTATACACAGGTCTGCAATGACTGTAGCTAACACATTTTATTATACACCTGCTATGTTTGACAAATATTTGCTGTTATACTTCTCTACTTTACATTAAATGTAGGCTGCGAAAATTCTGGTATTAAAACGTTGAAGTTTGCTGTTTACTCTGTTCATAATATTATATTTCAGTCTTTGAAGGGATAAACCGGCGGTATGTTAGTTAATTTCGCAAATCTGAGGATAATTTGCAAACAGTTTTAGAAATACAGATGTAAGGGTTTTTTTTTAATGCGGCTATTCATCAACACAAACATGACAGGATGCCCATTACTGAGCCATTACATGGACCTAATAAAACCAGGCAAGCCACTAATAGAGCTAAAATTGTACGTTATAAACATCAAACCACTACAAAAGCTGGCGTAGTTGACAGTAAAATGAGCGAAATCACCGCGCCTATATGCTTTATGAAAATTTTTAATTAGTACGAAATGCGACAGCTCATTATACGAACACGTGTTTTGTTTACGGGTACAATGACGTCAGATACGGTTAAGTTTCGGAATACGTGAGCGACTAATTAGTGGCGAAATTAAAAAGTTGATGAGGCTCCTTTCAATGTGTGAGGTTTCGTTTCAATTTTGCTCCGTCTATCTGGTGTTGTTACTACTTTCATATGAGTCTCATTTACTACCTTTTTTGTCTTCTTAAATTAGACCTTATTCTCTATTAATTAAGAACAATTTGCAAGTTGTAACAATCTTTTCATTACCTACTACTTTTGTTTAAATTAATTTCATCGTCTATATTAATCCATCTAACAGCTAGCTACAAAGCTCGTTTATTTAAACTTTCTAGCCCTTTAATCTTGTTAATTTCTTAACTCCATTTTGCGAAGCCTTACAAACTGAAGACCACTTCTAAATGTCACTCCAAGGTGTCATTTATTTACCCTCAAACGTTTAGCAATAATTATTTTATAAATATACATGTCCAGGGCGACAAGTAATATGTGGGTGAGCCAGTCGTAAAAGTCCAGCTGCGTTATACGCCGCAATGAATACAATAAGAAGTTTTATCTGTCCAATATAACGTTTATTGTTTCTTGCACCAATGGATGGCACACTTTGTATCGTGAAGTCATAAAAAATGTAATTTGTGGTAACCTATCTTAGTGTTGTAGTAACAATGTGTTGATGAGACACTGAACGGAGATATGGGTTGGCAGCGTTTGGGAAGTTTGGATGCCAGACTTTGTCTATGTCGATCCTGTCAGAGACAAAATTATTGATTTCGGTATTGTGGACGTTTTGCAAAACATGTCTTTAAGGATAGGGACTTTATAGATTTAAGATCATGGTTAATAATTATCTTAGTCTTAAGCTTAAGTTTTTGAAATGCAGAGTCTTTTTTAAATCTCCAAGTTACTCCAAACCTGCCAAAAACTCATTAATATATTAACAAGAAAACTATTCGAATTAAACAAGAAAATATGATTCTTCACTAAAACGTTGGCGACATTATCTTCAGTCGATTTGTTTTGACACTGTTTGTTTCGACGATTCCCAATGTGTTTTGGCACAGAGCTTACACACGCCGGTAGGCGACGCCTCACTACAAAATAACGAAAGACTTGCTGAAAAAAAGTACGAAAACATTCTGATAGTGGCATTGATATATCGCCTGCCAGGAACATTTACTTGGATCCGAACGGTAAATAAGTTATGGTGGTAAACGTGCGTACTTTTCCGCAGTAATGGTTTTTGGGTGTTTGTAATGGCCGATTCTGTGTTGTCGTCGATCCAGAAAGGCTGCCAAATTCTTCGTTTATTTGTGCGGTATTTCTCAGAGTCATTCCGCATGGTTCGTTGGCTGATTGGGCCATGTGTGTGATGCGTTTTAAATTGGTTGTTGTTCTTAGTATTGGCGAGTATCTGGAAGGCTGGGTGTGGGTGTGTCTTTGCTAGGACGTTGTTATGGTCTTGGCGATGTGTGGCGTGACGTAACGTTTTCTCACTTTCTGCTAAAGAATGGAGTATCGTTATTATTATTCAGTGTTAGATGTTGTTAGGCTATAAGATACTAAGCCAAATCTGTATATGTTATATTTTCCCTTCTACATAAAAAAATAAATCGAAAGATTTATGATATTAAAGCATTCAAACTAAAAGTAATATCAAAGACCACGTAACCCTAAAATCTTTTAAAACTGATGGTTTATTGGCATCCACTCCGAAATTTACTATTTCTGTCTACAAAACTAATAAACTTTTAGTTTTGTTGTATCGTGCGAGTCACTCACAGGAGTATGTTATTGTTCTATGAATAAACATTACAACATAGTATATGAAGATGGGATCGAATTTGGCTGTGGCGTGTTCATATTTGCCATCTGTATTGGTTTGAGTGTCTGAGTCCACTTTAACCTTTTAAAATTATTAACATAGCGCTACGATCCACGGGAGCGAAGCAGTAACCAAAGACGGAACTGAACGGGGTATAGCTAGAACACATATAACTGAAAACAGACCCCTTCTTAATACTGAAGAAGCATACCATACACGATAAACCATCTCCTTCGCAAAGTTCAACAAACAAGACCATATGGAAACTCTCAGACTAACATAGAACTTGATATACTCATAAATTACATAAGTGTAGTGTTGGGGTGAATGCGCTGAAACAAGGTAATTGTTCAGTGTTCACGTATTCATGAAGTCCCAGCCCGCTTTGTTTGGTAGTAGGCACTGGAGAGGATCGATATTCAGTAGGTACTGCTGTAGATTCTAGGCTAGATTGAAGATTTCATTGTGCTAAAGATTGATGGCACTGTTTGTTGGTACTTGTGGTTGCTGATAATAATATTATCGGTGAACAGGATCTTGTATTTGTGGTTCGGGTTTGATTCTGGGCAAGAACCCTTTTTATTTCATATGTACTTTCTAAGATTATCTTGAAGGAAAACATCAGTAAGGTAAAACATGTGGAAACCTGGATTCAAATTGATATAAGTCTGAAATCGCCAATCCGCTTTTAGCAAGCGTGGATGGTTATCAAGCATTCTCTGTAAGTGGAGAGGCCTTTTCCCTTGCAATGGGACATTAAATAGGCTGGTATTATTTATTGCATTTTTTTAAATGCAATAAGCATTCAAAAGTTATGGTTCAAATGTATAAAGGTACTTTAAAGAGGGTAATGGTAGCTTCGAGGGCTTTTCATGTTGTCTTCAGATTCTGTTTAAGTTGTCTTTAAAGTAATCGGATACATTTTGTTACGTAGTCAAGCAGTGAATATTAAATTATTCGAAAAGTATTCTAGCTTATTCACTGTATCTCAAAGTCTACTAAAACAACACTTTAATCTTTAATAAAATCCTTCAACCGCGTCTTTATTCTAAGTGAAATCTTGTATGAAAATCCCGACTGAACTCGAAACTTACGAAGCTTTTAATTAAAACATGTTTATTCAGTAGTTATGAAACATTTTGGAGGTACCATTTCATGCTTCTCTAGACATAATCATAACGTTTCATAGTAAGATTATACTTAATGTATAATTTCCAAGCACATTTTCATCAACTCTGACGTCTACCCGACCTTTCACTAATGCTTTTCTCAAAGGGACTTATTAAACTTGTATATGACAGCTAATTAATCTCTCTAAGCCCACTGCTCCCGAGAATATGCCAAGAAAAAGCCGTAGAAAGAAAATTTTCTTTTTACGCGCCATTCCAGTAACTTACTGGCCGTTATTGGTTAATGCTACGTCTCGTACTTTTTACAGACGAGAAGACACGTCACTCGTCTTTAGCATAATCTAGCGCAGTCAAACAGTCGCTAGTGTCTTCTTAGATTATATTAGTTTCTTTTAACAGATGTTACAAGTACCTAAGAACAAAGTCCAATAATGAAGTATTAATTTCTTCTTGTTCTATTTCTATTGGAAGTTTTGTAATTAGTTACAAGTACAACACACAAAATATAATCTAGTACAATAATGTTAAAGTATGCATTGTACTCAAAGAAGGTGTACATTTCACAATAGCAAATAAAAAACAAAGTTAATGATATATCTACGTTAGCCAGCTCAAGAATTGATTCAGATAACCAATATAGTAGTAATACATTATGGTTTCCATGAAACGGAGACAAGAAGATATAAGCATGCATGACACCGGCTGTTCTTCCATTTTTAGATGAGGCATCTACAACAGCTGTAGTCCACTGCTAAACATTTTCAATCATCTGATTAGTTGCATCCCAACCAGTGGCGGATCTACACATTCCCCAAGTTTAGGCTTTGACATTTTTGCCGCCCTTACTTCTACAATTGTCAGAACAAGACTTCAATTTATGAAAGTTTCTTAGAAAAGTTTTATGCAAAGTGTGGGCATAGGCCTATTACAGGAGGTACGCCATATACGGGGCGTTACATACAATGAAAGGAATAGTCATGGGAAAGATGTCTCATAGACTTCTTCAAGATATCAGAAAAAAATATAAAAAAGGAAAATCACGGTCCAAATATCCCCCTTAAATCTGCCGCCCTAGGCTCCAGCCTACTCAGCCTGCTGGTAAATTCGCCACTGATCCCAACGCTAAAAGCTATAAACAAAAATGTCAGACCCTGTCACGATTACAGTGATAAATCAACTTTCTGCCAATTTCACAAGACATTGCTACACTGGCAGCTTCCTTTCCATCATAACCCAATTACATTCCTTTTTCCATCACCTCGACTAATGCACTTATCCTTGAGTACGGAACCACTTACGTTTCTGACGTCCCTCGGATCTGTAATTGTGTTACTTGGTCGGGTATTAAAAGCTTTCTTATGTAGGCTAAGTAATAGCCTCTTATTCAGACTTGTCTTGAGAGCATGTGGTTGGGATTAGGATTTGTTGCTGGGAGACGGGAAATGTCGAAACTGGTCCTTTTTACTGAACAAAAAAAAAAGCTTTTTTGGAAGGGGTATACGCTCAGTTACGGTTTTTCGTCAATATGAATATAAGATTACGATGTAAAATTAAATCAAATCAAAATCTTTGGTTTCTAATAAACCATTTATAAGCTCTTTTGAATTGCGATAGAGTCAGTAAGTCAGACAGTTGAAGTTACTTGCTCGTTCTAAAGAACAAGTTTTTATGGAAAAGAACGAGCTCGAAACTCCATGAACATTCCTAAAGATAATTGAGACCTTGTTAAAGAGAGAGCAGCAGCTCTAAAGTTTTCTTTCTTCATTTGAAAATACCGGTACATAAACATCTCAACACAAATTAATTACAATCATAAATCAAGCAGCACCATTACCAAACCATGACGCTAAGACGATTAACAATCCACATTATCACATACGCTAAGGTCTTTCACTGTAAGCAGTTAATTAATTATATTAATTAGTCGACCGCAGCCACGCCACGTATTACTGAACACCTGTGTTGACACGTGGAACATATACACTTAGATAATAGAAAATATACAGGGACAGACAGAAGGACCATTTTTTGTTATTATTTAATATGATCAAGGATAGAATATTATAAGCTTGAAGCAGAATACATATTTGAAGACGACGGACTTGCATATATTGTTAAAGCTAAAAGATGTGATGATGTGACCTAGAGAGGTTGAAATTGTTGGAAGCAGCTAACTGGTTAAGATTACAGGAAAAGGAAGCTGTGTTCTTATTTATTTAGATGTCTAGATAGACTGTTGCCAATTGGTCTTTATGACCGTTTATTCGAATTAATTTCCAATTGGTGAAAGAAAGACTATAGCCTAGATCTAACGAATTTGAGAACTAGATTAAAGGAGTAAACTCTTGTGATTCTAGCACAATTCTGTGAGAGCCATAGCGATATCGTTAATCAGAAATATTTTAACACACAAAAGCAATATCCATCGTTCCCACATTAAAACCCCAACTATAAAATTTAACGTTTTCATCTCGATAAATAATTCAAAGCGTCTGGCTTGGAAGCTATTAATTACAATCGCTTGGTCGTTAGTGAAACGATTTGCGTTTGCTCCGTGGCTCCAGCCATTTATATTTAGGTTTAACAACTTAATCTGGCTAATGTGAATTTGTAAAGAACAATTATAACTGAAATGTGTTTTGGAACTGAATGTGAATTTCACGAATTTTCTTAAAATACATTTTAAGTGTTCTTTTCTTACTCTTTGTGCATTATTAGACGAAGTTTGCAGAATATTAAAATGGAAAAGTGTAGACATTATCATATTAGCCGAACGACGTCTACTGCTGGATAAAGGTCTCCCTAAAGATAGCCACAATGACCGGTCCTGCGCTGCCCGCATCCGTGCCTGGTAGTTTCCATTAGTCTTTAATGTGTCAATCCAAAACGTACCAAAATCTTTCCAAATCAATAATGGAAAATTAGCATTAGCTTATCATTCGTCAAAACAATTATTATTTATAAACAAACTTATCAACAGTTACATAACTAACCTAGTTTCCAATGCAAAACATTGCAGCTAGACATATGAACAGCAATAAATATCGGTTATTGGAAACCTATTCCTGTCTCTAGGGTTCCCTCGTATACCGGGAGCGTCGATTGCAAATTGGACGTCTCACTTCAATTTGTCATGTTCAAGTGGCGTGCTAGTGACGGGAAAATCGCAGGACGTCCCGCGTATCCCGTCAATTCTGGCTTGTTTATAAAGTTAAGGCTATGTGGGTCAGACGTGGATGAAATTGGACAAATTGAGATGCACTTGAGTTGACCATGAATATTCATCAGAAGAGTAATTGCAGCTTTATGTGCGCAATGTTAGTGTTGTTTTGCTGTAATTTTTTTAAAGGATCTCTCTTTTATATACTTTGAATTATCTATTATTAAGCCATAATATACATCTTTATAATTCTAAATAAGAAGTCGTAACGGTTCGCCACGAAGGCTAACAAGATTTAGCTTATAAAATATAATATTAAAAAATAATTCGTTCAATATACTTACGAAGTAATAATTAAAAAGGTGTTTTAATCACGTAGATTATTCCACCCATCTCAATCACTTGCATAGTGATCACAGTACCTACCTACCTGCATTGTGCTCTAATAAACCTGCCTGTATTACCCCATTTAATAACAAAAGCCTCTTCTCCACTCGCATACGCTTCATTTAATTTCCTTTCATGTGGCTTTTCCCTAATTTCATCACTCACGCTTCCAACATTCCATTTTTCAAAACCAACATCTAAATTTCCCTTTTCATATTCCCACTGACCTTTTCTAACTAAATATTTACCTACTTCATTTACAAAATGAATTTCGCGAGATTTCATTTCAATTCTCCGGTTCTACGAACAGCACTTGAGTAAACGTTTTCACATCCCAATGGGATCGGCCCGCAGTTTCCATCGGCTTGTTTTATTTTCTTTTTGTTGTAACAGTGGGCGAGTATTAATCGAGTTTCAGTGCTTCTCGTAGCAATTATACTGGGGTGTTTTTAAATCGAGTTTTATTTTTTAAATGTAGTTTTTTTTAAAGAACGGTGTTACTTCAATTGTAGAATCGTTTTGCAGTTATTAAGCTTCGGGAACGGTAAAAGTTATTTCGTTGCTGTGTTATTTTGTAGACTGGAGAGTTTCTCTTTCGGTTCTGCCATTTGTTTTTTTTTATTTTTTTATATTTCTCTTAACCTACATTGTAAAAGCAACGAGAATAATGCTAACCAGGATTTTATAAAAGCTTGATTAAAAAGATCCGGGTCTGTGGAGTTTCTTGCTCATTTTGGGAAGAGCAACTAGCTCCAACATTCTGACTAACTGGCAAAATCCTAGACAATTTAAAAGTATCTGTAAATGCTTTGACTTTGTTATTTTTTGTTACCCCTTTTTCCGTTTCGCCGTTGTATGTCAATAAAAAAGAAACAATTATTTTGATTTTAGTCATAAACAATGGAAAATAAATCAAATATAAATATACCATCACGCCTGTATTCCCCGAAGGGTTAGGCAGAGGTGTACTTATGCAAACCCACAGTTCGCCGGTATATTTAGGTCCTATGTAATAGGGGGCGAGCCTATTGCCATTAACCGGGCACAAATCCAAACTCCGAGATGCTACTGAGAATTTCATAGAAAAACCCAATAACACTTACACAACGGAACATTTATTACATATGGTTCAGATATGACAGATATGTGCAGTGTTCTTTGTGTTGTAATTTTTTTATCTTTATTAGTGGCATGTACATCACCTGTTTAAGTATGTCAGTAACAAGGCGACACCGACAGGTCACTGACCGACAAACAAACTAACCTTATGTACTCTGACTGCACAATGTTGCAAATGTATATTTTTCTTCTTTGTTTTAAACATTTCGATTTAAATGGAAATAAATGTGGTATCGTATTATTATGCTTGTTTATATTAGCGTTTTATTCACGATATAATATAAATTAAATGGACATCTATTTGAAATAGTAATCTTTTCAGGAGTTCTCCTTTTTAGAGTACCAACAACTACATAATATCACGCCTGTATTCCGTAAAGGGTTAGACAGACGTGTACCAATGAACACCCACAGTTCACCGGTATGTTTAGGTCCCATGTTATTACAACAAACCGATCAGAGTATAGAGTGCTTTTGCCTTTTAGAGTATCGATGGCATAACTTTTGTAAAAAAAATCGTTTAGCCCATTATTCAGCTTCGATAATACCATCCTCTGATGCAGTCATTAAGTCCTCACGTGAGCAGGTCAAAAGTATCCCCCTTTCTCTCTTTACGATTGTTTTGATAGTCGGAACTTCCCATTATTTAAAGCGGTTTCAAATAAACCGCCCACCATAGTCGGCCATCAAAACTGTTACGAAAATAATCATGACACAATTAACCACCACTAAGCTATAACTAAACAGAGCCATAACTGTTTTTAGATTCGTTATAACCAACGATTTGGCAGTACCGCCAAAATACTGGCACATATATTGTTCAATGTTATGTATTATAGGTATATATTACTTCAGTAGATTTAACTGAACAAAGAGCTTATTTACTTTATGGCGCAGGCGCTTTGAATGTACCTTGAAATGGTTTTTAGAGATGAATTTATTTTGGTCTTGTAGTGATTATGGGCTATCATCGTGTTGTATAAATTTATTATAATTATTATAAAAGACTAGCTTCTGCCCGCAACTTCGTTCGCGTGGAAGTCATATGTACCGTATAACATAGCCTAAGCACTCAGCAATACAACAGCTTTCTATCAGTGAAAGAGTTTTTGTAATCGGACAGTATTTCCAGAGATAACCCCTTACAAACAAAAAATGCAAAGATAAAACAAACTTTATCACTTTATAATTTAAATATAGATGAAGTGCCCCTCACTTCACTTCAGAGCAATTAATTATGGTTAACTGTAATGTTGGGGCCAGGTTTAATACCGTTAATTAACGCGTTATTAGACACAACAACCCTTTAAATAAATTAAAACAACGTGATAATCAATAGCATAACAAGTGTCGACTCGTAGATACTATAGGAATTTTAATATCATACTAATTATAAACCCCACGGTTCACCAGCGTTCAGTTACGCCTACTGCTCCGCTCCTGATGCTCGTACCGTGATATTCTTTACGTATAAACCTTCCTCTTGAATCACTTTATGTATTCATAAAAACCTCATTAAAATTAGTTGCGCAGTTTAAAAGATCTAAGCGTACTGAGGGACATACAGTGAAAAGCGACTTTTTTATACTATGTAGAAATATAGACGCCGAGGCAATTTAACTTTTCATCTAAAATCATTAAACTTTTATACAGTCGACATTTTTATGCGTTGGTGTATATGTCACCGGAAAATAACAAGATCCGTAAGTTTATCAATTTACTAGGAAGTTTATAAACTTTCGTAAGATTCTAAACGGGAGATAAATTGTAATATTTTACGTCCACATTTTCGTAAATTTATCAATTTCCGACGTCATACGGTAAATTTATAAACTAACGAATATCTATTCGTAAGATTTTATATGGTTCGACCAATCACAGAAACTCTTTTAAATATACGATCTTTGAAATACGTAAAATAACACACTGCTCTCTGATTGGTCAATGTTCATAGTGGCAATGCTTGTGTCCAGCTGGCGGCCGCGAGGAAGGAGAAGTGACACGTGACAGCCAACCAATCAGATCGCGCGTAGCGTTTGGTTACTGCTTACTTATTATTTTACGAGTGAGTTCAGTAAGTTTATCAATTTACGAAAATGTAGACGTAAAATATTACAATTTATCTCCCGTTTAGAATCTTACGAAAGTTTATAAACTTCCTAGTAAATTGATAAACTTACGGATCTTGTTATTTTCCGGTGACATATACATATAAGATTTTTTTTTTTTAAATATTAATATTAAAGTAAAAACATATAAAATTATAAAAAAAAAATCGCCCACCTGAGTCGGGAACAGAATCCAAGCCACCGGTGGTCAGAGCTTTTGAGAAAGGAATCTCCTAACAAACACGTGCCGTATCTAGGATTATATTCTTATAATACTAATGTTACTTCTCCTTTGTTCGCAGAAGAAGAATGCTACCACTGCATGGCGAGCTTGGTGGCGTCCAAGGAAAAGATGTTCATCACACAAACGAAACTACTCAACGAAGTTACATGGAAGACTGTTATGCAGATCGCTAAAAAACATGCCGTAAGTTTACTTCAAACATTCTGAGCTCGTGAGGGCCGGATTCCACCAAAGCGGAGAGGAGAGGAGAGATGTCTCGTACAACCAATCAGCTTGCGTTACTCCACATTTCACCGATTAGTTGCAATACAACACAGTATCCTATTGGTTGTTTACGAGACATCTCTGCTGTCCGCTTTGGTGAACTTGGGGCCTAACCGGCTTGATGGTTGATACCGGGCAAGGTGACTTTTTCAATTCATATCATGTTCTTTCTAAGTTTATCTTGGACATCACTGACATCGCTGAAGTAAAATGTCGTGAGGAAACTACGACCTATAATTATTATATGTTTAGGAAACTTGTGTTTCAATTCTCGTGCATTCTCTGTATGAAAAGAGGCCTTTGCCTTGCAGTAAGACTATGATAGACTGGTATATTTATTCTGTACTTTACTTACTAATATTGTCAAGACGATTGTCATTACAAGTGTGATACGCAATAAGGGAATTTACCCCTTGCATTACTTATCAGCCTATTTCAGTCTCAAATAGTGTCTCAGTGTGTGTCTGATGCAATCAATGATGCGGCAATATAACACTCATGACTGCGCCTGCTTTTGATTTGTTGACGCGAATAATCACTTTTCTGATAGGGTCATTCAGCAGGTTTTAAATTAGATAATTATTTGGAAAATGTATTGAAGGATTGTATCAATCGCGCGTTCCAGACAAAGTTATCGTAATTTTTTGTAGATAGGATAAGGACACTAATATCTGTGATTTGTCAGGATATTAGGACACTAATATTAGTCAGTTTCAAGCCTAGATAATAGTGTCCTTATTTTAAATTTTTTTTTCGTGTGATTTATTGACCCAAATATGACTAAACTATTTTTACATGGAGCGCGCAGATGGAACCGCCCCCATAATAATAAAAACTATATTTTGGATTGCCTCGTTAACCTAGTGGTCCTACTCGTGACTGCTACGCTAGAGGTCTTGGGTTCGATTCCCAGAATGAGAAATTTTTTATTGTCTGTGAAATTCTCAGTAGCAGTTTGGATTTAGGATTTGTATCCGATTATTGGCAATAGGCTTACCCCCTATTACGGGACCTAAACGTACCTATCTCTCTCTATATCTTCGGGGAATACAGGCGTGTTAGTATGGGTGCGTGTAAACTATAATTTGTATTGAACATCAACTCTCCTCAACTTGTACTTTACATCGCTAGGCCTAACAAACTTCAATAACTCTTGCTTGAACAAACTTACTCTACGATACAATCTTTGTTGTACAACTTTACGCATAATTCACTTATCTACGATGGTAAATAAGGTCGATAATAGCTTGCAATTAATTTTTTCCCTACAGTTATGCATAATGAAGTTAATTGGAGGGCAATAAACTAAGAATATTATTGCGAACCGGTTATGTTGACACGTAATGGTCGAAGTGTCTTGACCTGTAGTTAAAATTTATCGGTACCGGTGTAATTACAAGTAAATAAGACAGCTTTGTCCCTTTGATGCAATAGGTACCTCAGAAGGCCCAATCTCGTAATTAATACCGGTCAAAATCTGGTCGCAATCTCATTTTGGGTCTAAAAAGGTATATAAAATAGAACGAAGCGGGAGTAAAATAATTAAATTGTATTTTGGGCCAAAGGAAGCATTTTGTTTAGGACGACTTAGGTTTTTTTTTATCTGGGAGAAAACTCAGTGGACTTAACGAAGAATAAATGCTTAACTACAATCATTGCCAAAAAAGTTTGTAAATTCTATAGGTATTTTCGGCAGTTTGAGACTGTAAATAATAATGCAAATGTCCTTAAAAACACGGAAATTGCCTCTCAGATGGTCTGGTTGTTCATATGCTTGCCAGTTCTGAAAGCCAATGTAAAAAAAAAACAAAAGAAAATTTCCAAGTTTCCTGGAAATATACATCACCCATGTTATAGATCTATTTAAAACAATTAACGTACATTAACCCATTTCATGGTAATCGGGGTCTTGTTTATTTAAACTAAACAGTTAACTAGTGAAAACATTTGATTTTCGTATCAGACTAAACGGTTGCGTGCGCGTCTGTTTACAATCAAACTAATAAATCTGACTTTTAAATCGTTGCCTAAGGCCCTTCCCTTGCATAGCTTGCGTGCGTCACTACGTAGTTTGTTACTAAGAGTGTATTATATAAAATTGGATTTATTGTATTGTAGTTATCCAAGAAATTACATTATAGAAGGTCAAGATTTTCATGTGTCAAAAATAACCTAGCATTCGGGCTTTGAAGCTAGTTTTCATCAGAGAATAATAATGCTCTAAGGATCTTTTGCACTGCTGGAGTGCTGCAGCGCTGGAGATGTAGGTAGGTACTGGTTTTGTACACGTCCCATCATCTGCTTAACCTTTTTCCCAACTATGTTGGGGTCGGCTTTCCAGTCTAACCGGATGCAGCTGAATACCAGTGTTTTACATCGAGCGACTGCCTATCGGACCTCCACAACCCAGTAACTGGGCAACACGATACCCCTTGGTTAGACTGGTTGTCAGACTTCTTGGCTTCTGACTATCCGTAACGACTGTCAAAGATCTACAAATGACAGCCGGGACCAACGGCTTTACGTGCTTTCCGAGGCACGGAGGAAACTCGCTATGGTAAATGGTCACCCATCCATAGACCGACCTCGGCAAGCGTGGCTTAACCCGGAAGATCGGTCTATGCGATGCGGCTGTAATTATTCAGCCACGAGCTCCTCACACACGCGTAATTCACTTATACGGTTTTGTACACGTCCCACGGACAGTTTATTTAGAAAATGGTACTTACGCATGATGGCAGGACGACTTAAGTGCGCTTCGGGCGTCCCAGCAGTTCGCCACCAAATGCTTAAATTAAGTAAAAGCCGTAAGAGCCTTCCGTTAAGTTATAATTAAATTACTTGGCAGATCTAAAAAAAAAAATGCTAGCCTGTTATTGTCCCACTGTAGAACAAAGGCATTGATCACACTTGCTCAAGGCGGATTACCGCATTCAGACTATTTCATACAAAATTTCTTGTCTCGACTAACAGGCTGTCTGTCTGATTTGCCTTGGCAGATAATTTCATTCAAAAATGTTGTTTTGTTGTTAAAAACTAATATTAATTAAACCATTAATAAAGTACCGGAGGACAAACAACTCAAAACCGAGGGGTACCTACTAATAACTTACCTATTAAAGTTCTGATATGTTGCTGAGATGAAAATGTAAAGCAAAGCAAATAATATCGTCAAAAACCAGTTTGGTATATTAAACCATAAAAAGGTATAGTCGTTGCAAAACACGGGCACGCGTGATGTGACTTATATGTCATTGACATAAGGTTAATTGCAATGATTGATGCGCACTCGCGTCACGCAACAACAAAAAATCAAAACATTTATTTGAAATAAAGAATTCAGTCATTTTTGAATTGTCAAAAAGGTTAAATTAGTTGCTTGTTCCTAACAGTCGGTTTCTATGGAGCAGAACGAGGAAGAAACTCCATGAATACTCTCTTAAAATCAATAAAAGCATTACTTAGATTGAATATATCAAATACATATTACAAATTTACACTAACATCCACCCTTGTATAGTTATATCAAAGACTTTCACGTCTTTCACATGAATTCTGAAACCCCTTTCTCAGTAGCAACCCTCTGATGTTCACTTGACATTTAAACCTTGATTGGCATCTAATTGGTTTACCAATTCAACATGCCCTTTGTATGTAGTTTACAATCGAAATTACCGGTCGATACAAAAGGGGTGGTTGGTCCTATGTATTAGCTCTTATACCGCTTAATACATGGCGTGACAGCCCCAGAAGTGGCGCTATCAAGCCCATTACTCCACTGTAACTTTAGGTCACGCAACCAGGGTTCCTTTGTTTTTATCGTGTAGGTAAATAAATTATGGCGCCGTGGGGCTATGACATAAGTTCTCCGTAATGGTGGTGTAGTGTTTTCTTAACGATACCGTCATCGATATTTTTAAATAAAATCGGGGAAAAGGCGTGAGTTTATGTATGTATGTAAAATAAAACAGTGTTACGGGGATGAGAAGACCCTTAACGAAGTCGAAAGCTACGGATTGTTGCCATCATTGTGGTTTCTTTTAGACCTTACTTGGGATCCTTCAGATTACTGAGATATTGATTGTCAAAGTCCCGACTACACATTTTTTTGTGAAAACTGGTTTAAATATTAAATCTAAACTAGTTTATGGCTATGTACTGTGTCTTTTTAAACCTCGTGTTTAGGTAATATACGAGAGGCCCAGAAAAGCTTTAAGAGTCAGAAATTGGAAGAGCCACAAACGAATAAAATAAGAGACCATCTGCCCTTGGGAAATGAGGCTGACAATAATCACCATTCATAAAAAACCTTACCAAAACTTGAAAATATTGGCTTTCAAGATTAGCACGCTATAAATAGAGGCTCAAATATTTAAAAGTGTTAAACCTTCAGCTATTATCTATTCAGGGTCCCAGGGTATTATACTATAAATGTTAATGTATAAAAAGTATTAGTATACCTAAAAATATACCTGTTAGAACTCCACTTTTAACCATTTATTTATTTTAAGGATCTCCAACCACTTATCTACTAATAGCAAAGGTATAATGAGACGAACATTCCTAACGAATATTCGATTATGGTTTTTATCACTTTATAGAAACGAAAACGTGGTGTTTTTTCCCGCTTTTAAGCTACGTCTTTGGGTACTGCTTCGCCTCCGCTGGTCGCTGCGTGATGTCTTATAACCTTCCTTCATAAATGGGGTATATACCTCAAAAGGATATATTCAAATTGGATTAGGAGTTCCTAACATTAGCGCGTTCAACAAACCTTATGCTTTATAATATTAGAACAAATTGACACAGCTCTTAAATTCCTTTACTTTCCGAATTTAGAACTACGCTTTGTAAGCGTAGTTCTAAATTCGGAAAGTTTCTCTAATCCGTAATCATTTGCATAATGGTAACGCTTTTCATCAATCTTAATACTCCGTTAGTTCCTGAAACAAAGGCTCAAGGGGCTCTTTCCACGAAAGTAATCTATATTGGAGATAGAACCTTATCACGCTAAGAGTAGTCCTCTAAAACTAGGTCACAAGACAACAATCGAAAAAAACCCGACTGCTATTCTTTAAAAAGCCCTAAAACAAGATAAATTGTAGCAGTCGGGACCCATTCTAGAAATGGAGGGTGAGTGAATTGAGAGCACATACCTATATTACATTGCAGATGGTCCTGAATTCTACAAAAAACTGTTTTAGGGCTTTTTAAAGAATAGCAGTCGGGTTTTTTAGTTTTTTAAATTACCGTTTTTTATTTTTTTTATTTTTTCAGTGTTTTTTAAAAATATTAATTAATTAATCCTGTGTCACTCTCACGGTAAATACGAATCTAACGACACCTCTCAAGCTAAAATCCATCGAGCCGTTCAGCCTGCAGAGCGAGCCAAACATTTGAATTTGGCGCCAAAAATCCGCCATTTTGTTTTTTTTTTCTTTTTATATACCCAGTGTCACTCTCACAGTAAATACGAATCTAACGACACCTCTCAAGCTAAAATCCATCGAGCCGTTCAGCCTGCAGAGCGTGCCAAACAATTATACATACATACATACATACATACATACATACATACATACATACATACATACATACAAACATACCCTCGAAAAACATAACCCTCCTTCTGTCGCAGTCGGGTAAAAATCTGCTCCAATCAGGTTGATAACCTAATAAAACTGACAGTATCATAACATAATCAATTAAAATCAGCTGCGACCACAAAATTAAAATGAATCACTACAACCAACGAATAAATTATGTAATCGAATAATTATCGCGTCTATTTCACACATCACGTGTGCCAACACCGACGTGATTTAACAATAAACTATCGATAACGATATCACGAAGGGCACATCACTATTTATCGACTATGAATAATAAACATGGAGGGCAACGACCATTGAGGTAAAAATCGATCGGTTCACTTGAACTTTAATCGATTTATACGATGTAAGTAAATGGTAATTATTGCCAGTTGAGATTTGTGCCAAGGGTTGCATCAGACTTGTGAGTCATTGTCCGTAATTGGTTGTTTGTATGTGGTCACCGAGGGTAATCAACATAAAGGGACTGTTTTGCTTCGTTTTACCAAGTTGAGTGGTGTCGACTTTCTTTTTGATTTCCAATATCTGAGAATCGGAACGAAAACATGCGGAAGAGTGCAAGTTTAATGACAGAATCTGCATTTATTTTAAAGCCCAGATGGATTTGTTCCTAAATTCTGCCGACAGCATAGAACTCAGAATAGGTGAAGTGCAAAGTGGATAGGAAATATTTAGACTACCATTTTCTCCATCCACGTTAGGGCTTAGATTTAAGGTTAAAAGGCGCAGACTGATGAATATCATCACTCGCGCTCATGCAACTAAATAAATAAAAAATAAATATCTTGGGACAACTCACACACGGCTATCTGATCCCAAGCTAAGCAGAGCTTGTGTTATGGTAACCAGACAACTGATATAAATACTTATATAATTTATAAATACATACATATTAAAGATAAATCACACCCAGACACAGAACAAACAATCATGCTCATCACACAAAGTTTGTCCTGGGTGGGAATCGAACCCACGACCTCCGGCTTAGCAGTCAGGGCCGCTAACCACTAGACCAACAGGCCCGTCAAATCTGCAACCTGTTATGCTCTGCGGGTTGTTCGAAAAAGATAGATAATAGATAGATTCGCGCCCCCGGAACGCAAAGGGCACAAGAAGGAACATGGATGGGTTTTAGTCAGTAAAAGTCTGACACTCCCTCCCGCCCCGCCCAGGGCGAGAGAAGTCATTTGAAGATTTCCCATCGATAAAAAAAACCTGCTATACTATTGTATAAATCTTCCTGAGTGAATTTAAATGAAATGAACTTGAGGTGCTATAGTTATGCTATGTGCTATAGATTGACAGCTCACCTCAAGTTTACACGGGGGAGGAGGAGGGAGAGTTTTACACAATAAAAACACACACATACCGACACGCCTGTATTCCCCGAAGGGTTAGGGAGGCGTGTCGCCCACAGTTCGCTGGTATGTTTTTAGGTCCTTCCTACCTCCGAGCTGCTACTGAGAATTTATGCAATATCGTCTTAAATTGATCATTTCTTTAGCTTCATAATAGTAGTTATAACATACAGTTTCCGTACAGTGCTCTAAATTGTTTGTAGAAGTCGGCGGCGCAGCACCTGTCGCGGCTGTCGGGCGCGATCGGTCCCGAGCGGATCTACGCCGACTGGCAGTGGTGGATCCTCGCCGCGCTGCCCTTCCCGCACCTCGTGCGAGTCCTCGACTGCTTCTTCCATGAGGGGATCAAGGTAAGATGCTTGGAACAGCTTTAAACATGACCGTGGTTTTAAGACATGGTTGGCGCAGTGGCTAAAGCCGGGAATTCGCTAGACGGACATGCCCGCGGGCAAGTCTACAGATATGCCCGCCGGACCTCGCTACCGATTTTAATAATCATTTTTTAATACTCGTAGTGTTGAATCTTTTCATTCCTGTTCTTTCATTAAGACATAGGAGAGGCTTTAAAATAGGATCTCTTTTAAAATAATTTATTACAAATCATTGAACTGAAAACGGGTTTTACAAAGGGCAGCGTCATTTAATTATATCTGTACGATTCAAGATGAGATTTATAAAAAACATTTTTGATTGATTATCAGGAAAATGAAACATAACAATTCAGGTAGTAGAAAACTAAGAAATTGTTCGTGTCTGTCCGTTTATTTCTCCAAAAGGGCAGAATGGATATTAATGCGATTCCCACCATACTCAAGAAGAAGTTCCTATTGTAATTTGCTAAAGAGTATTCTCTCAATCAATTTATTGTCCGTGCAGGTATTCTACAGGGTGGCACTTGCTATCCTCATCCTATTCAATAAGCACGCATCAAACCAGAGCTCTGACTGGTACGCCGAAGCGACGAAGAACGGCGTAGACCACGCCATTGACAAGTTCTGTAGGAACATGCCTGCTTCGCCTACCAAGCTGCTTAGGACAGCTTTCAGCATTAGGGCTTTAAGGTAAGAAATAACTTGTGTCACTGACTTTATAGATACGCTTTTGTTTAGAGATAATAACTTAAAGTCACTCGAATTTGGAGCTGAACTATTTTGGATATGGCTAGGCTAGGCCATATTCATTAGGTCCCATTTTCACCAAAATCAATACACACATTTAGTGCCTAAACGTATTTATCCCTGTCACATTGTTAGAAGGTGACAGTGACAGGATTATAATTTAAACACATTCAGCGCAAATATGTTTAGTAATTCTGATGAAACTGGGCCTAAGTGTTCCGTGCGCGCCTCTCCAGGGGTATGTGCAGTCGCAGATGAGGTCGCATATGGCGAAGGGGCCCGCCAATGGGACAATACCGGGCTCCCGACTCATGGTAGCAGGAGGAACCGTAGGGTTTTAGTCCGACATAACCCTACGTTCTACTCAGACGGAGGATATCCATGAGGAGTTCCCAAAAAATAAATACTGAGGGGCAGATGTTTGTTCTTAATAAAACGGTTGTCAAAAGATATTTAGCATAGCTTAAAGTAACATAATAATATTATGTGTGGTACAAGAAAACCTCAACTTAAAAAATAGAAATGTTGAAAAAGTATTTTGGCTTCAAATATTTTTAATAATTCTCACGTCCCCAACGTAATGAAATTTCATAAATTCATAAATAAAACATAAGTTGTTTGAAACGAAAATTAAAAAGAACATTTTTATTCCTCATCACGTTTACGCTTTTCGCAAATTATTTAAGAAAAAGTTATTTCTTTACAAAATTTCGTTCATTAGAGGGTGTGCGAGGCGAATGCATAATTAATTCGTCTCAATCAGAGTATGCAAATGAGATGAATCCTGAACGTCGGGCTTTATTAGATTTCATATGATAATACAGAAAATTGCGTGAATGCCGTTTGTTAACATTTTTTTGCTTGGTTCTCGCTTAAAATCTCAAAAACACACGAAGGTCAAACTGCAAAATTTTCTCACATACCATCACGCCTGTATTTCCCGAAGGGTTAGGCAGAGGTGTACCAATGTACACTCACAGTTCGCCGGTATGTTTTAAGCCCCATGTAATAGGGGGCGAGCCTATTGCCATTAACCGGGCACAAATCAAAACTCCGAGCTGCTACTGAGAATTTCATAGAAAAACCCAATAACACTTTTTGCTCAACCTGGGAATCGAACCCAAGACCTCCAGCGTAGCAATCGCGCTTAGGACCACTAGGCCAACTAGGCAAAATTTTCTCAATTGAACATAAACCTTATTTTTTGTAATAAAGTTAAAAAACTATTTAAAAAAATGACAGATTGAAATAGCTTTATGTGCTGACCTCTGGACAAAAAAGTATGCAAGCTTGCACGCCATACTTGCATACTTTTGCACATACATTGAGATTTTAAGACAGCAAAATGAAGACATATCGCGGTATTATTTCTGGTTAACTGAAGCTTAGCTATAAATCTGTGTTAGGGTTTGGGAAATAAAATATGGGAGCTCGTTTTCTGCAGTAATGGGTGTGAAAAATGCGAAAGGGTAGTCAGGGAATAAAGAGTGTTATTCATGATGTTATACGATTTACTTTAGTTACAGAATTGGATCTCTTTATCATGTAATTTGCAAAATTATAAAAGAAATCGTTCTAGTATGTTTCTTCTAATAAGCCATATTGTACAAGTTCTGCCGACATGCCCCGAACCCAGTACTTCATACATTACCAACCAACATAAGTTTAGAATATATTTAAAATTCATTATTATTACATTCACTTGGAAAGACGGCACAAATTTTGACGCTTGCTGATATAGTTTCTCTGAGTTAAACCCAATTATGCTCAATCAACTAATCCCAATTTTCCACAGTTCACAGTACATATCTCGGGTATTCATCAAGACGGAGATGACGCTCAAGTCGAAGCAGGTCATCACCGGGTCCCGGCTCGTTCGCTCCAGGTCTTCCGACAACCTGCCCACCAGCCAGTCGCAAGTCAACATCCAGATGATGTCACACACTCTCACTATCCGCGAGGTGGGTACCTACCCTAACATACAAACTCTCACTGTTACCCTTACCCTATTTGACATTGACATTTCTTTGACAGGTGTAATGTTGCTAGGGATATTAATTATGTGGTTGGAAGCTTAATTTATTTCAAAACTGCTGTCTATTGGAATGGTAAAAGTTTTATTCGAATTCAAAGTATTTTTTCAGGATTTTAATGTATTGATATTTTAATGTACTAATATCATATGATATTATAATTTATAATATGTATTTTTTTTTAACAGCAGCCTTTTATATAGTATGTATAAAAAGTATATATTTGGACGAGGCTATATTAATCATTGTCAAGGTATAAGTTCCCATTGAGTATACTAGCCACGTATAGGTTCTGTGTTCCGCTTACGGGAAGCTTTGATGCTAACAGTCACAATGATATATCCTAACTACACACTGCACATTCACAAATATATACAAGAATATATTTGTATATCGGTTTATTTTACTTGTTTCGCAGAGAATGTCTGAGGAAACGTGCAAACAAATGGTATTGTACTACGACTTAGGCGTGGCTTTGGCTTTTCTTTATCATTAAATTCATTCGATTGCAACCCTAACACGACTAACATTAAATCGAATTGTTTTACAAATTCGATAGTCCAGTTTAATATATTTATTTAAGATACATACTATTTCGTTTGTCGAACCACCGTTATATTATGTTCGGTCTGTGTAGCAAAGATCTGTGAATGACTATATTGTTGTGTCCGTCGATGTTATCATACGATTCGATTTATATTGTCATCAGTTAAATATTTGGAACGAATGAAGGATACCGAACATTCATATTATCATTCGCTTTGAATGTCTGATTTATTTCATGTTTCTCTCATTGTTTTAAGTGTGTCTTCTCTATGTACAATATATTTTCTTTTTAGAATAATTTATTGAACATAATGATTATAATGTCAATGTGTTTGACAGTTGGCATGTGTGTGACTTGGTCAGAACTCCCTGGAGTCTATACAGATGTAAAAATGATAAAATGCCATAACAAGTGGACAAAGCTTGAGAAATTAACAAATTGTGGAGAGATTATCGATAATAGTGATGTGAAGGTCGCATGTAAACGATTGTTTTGTGTGAGTGCTAACTGTGTGTCGATTTTCCCGTTAGGGCTCACATTCGCCGGGCCCGCGCGCCCTATCGATGGGCGTATTCCCAATCCAAGCCATAAGGTCGCAGATTCTAGACCAGAGCGAAGTAAGATACAAGTATTAAGTCACCAAATATAAGTGTCGCCCCTATTGAGAGCTTGCGACATTATATCGATGTTTAGATGCACCGCTTGTCACTAGGTATTTTATTTATTTTATTCTTTTGAAGCGATTTAGCTTTGGAAGGATCGACTTTTACAAATTACAGCTTGTTTTTAATTTTGAACATTTTATTTTGCGTTTGTATGGTAAGTAAGTGTAAGCTAGTATGCATGACGGCTAATGTGCGTCCGTATGGTTTTTTTTTGTTGTACTGTACATTTTTATTTTATACAGTGCCAATACAATAACTTTCTAAAGGACAAGTCTAAAACCCCGAACACATTAATCATTCTCGACAATGCTACTGAATTTGAATATTATAATCTAGGTATGAAAAATAACAAAAACACATCAGGCAATTTGAGACCTCATTGGTCTAACTTGCCCCGAACAAAACATCGGTGATATTACCCCACCGTCATAATCGGTGTTCGCAGAGCCCACGCTCCTCCCATCTGGCCCTGTGGTTCCCATTCCCTAACGCGGTATTCAAGGATCAACTACATCACGCATCAGACCTGAGGCAGAAGGTTTGACAGGACATCTGTTCACACCTATCTTGTAACAAGGGAGATTGTTGTCGTGGTGGCACTTGTAAACGTAGATTTATCTTTCATTTGAGCACTTTATGTAGATCGTTTTTAAATTGGCTGGTTCCGTAGGTACGTGGTGTATGATTGTTGGTTCGTTAGATTGTGGTCAATTTTGTGGCTACGTTTTAAAATGATGTGATGGACTAACGTTCGCAGTGCGACGTAAGTTTAGCAAAACAACTTTTATTATGTCGTGTATAGCTCCATATCTAAAAGCAAGTCGTTTTATTCCTTTTAAAATATGTAGCAAGGTTTTCGTATTATTAATAAATTATTAAAATATTCAGACATTTGAATTCAAAAAAATATTATTGTAGTAAATAATATGTCCCGTACCTAAATTATAATTCAATTATAACATCAGTTTTTCTTTCTAAATACTTCGTTGAATTTTCAATTTTATTAGAACTTATACACTGCGCAATTATGTCACAACTGCGGAACCCCAATTTGTATGCATGTGTCTATAAACTCCACATTATCACTGTATGTAGTTGCACCTTAATTGTGTCTTATCACATAATATAATGTACCTAGGTAAACTTTTAAAGTAATAATAGCCATTATCGCGTTAGAATACTTTTCATGACCTAAACAATTTTTTGAACTATTCAAACTGTGCTATTCTGTTAAAAATACCCCAGTGAAGTGAGTTGCCAATCCCTAATATCTTGGGATGACAGCTTACCCCAACCACACTTAATTTCATCGAGGTAATTTTTTTACAGAATAGACAGGCAGAAGACATTTTTAAACACCAATATTTACCCAAAAACATAAATTTAAATTGTGATCATGTTATATCCACTAAATAAATTGGTATCTCAGCTTCTCAAAATAATGATTTACTTAGTAGAAGTTTTATGACATAATCTTAATATATTTAAGAAATGTATATTGAGCCCATTACAAAAATATTGTTCCAGTTCTAGAAATATCATGAATTCACATAGACATACGATTCATAGATACATTATTATCATTTCATATATATATGACTGCTACATGCCTAGCAGTAGATTAAAAAATATATATTTACGAATCCAGTGCCATTTTCACAACTTCGTCAAGTACCAAAATTTGAAGTTTAAAAGAAAATTTAATGAATTCTTCCGGCCTGGTAATGAAGGATTTAAATATTTAATCACTTTAATACCTACACTGATTTACAGCTGCATGGCCTTTTAAAAGTCATTAGATATATTATACAGAGTGTAGCACAATTAGTAGAGCAGTATTTACTGAACACAGGATGTTCACAAATTTTGAAAAGTAAAAAGTGCCCTAATTGATATAGAAGCTTAAATTTAAATAAATTAGAATTAAACGTAGAAATATAATTAAAAAAGCATCAGTTATTAGTATGTTTTCTCCAAAATGATTAACATTTTTAAAGGTACAAACCGACTTGCGAGAAAAAGCGGTAGTGAGTGTAAGTTTGAAGAGTATTTAAGCTTTTCTCAAAATAGATGTGTCTTCTTTAATAATATAGTAATAGAAACCATTTTTCTTTGAATTATTAATTTCTGAATGCTATATTTAGTCTTTAGAAGTTACCTCTAACAATAAACATTGCTTTTAATTTAATTGATGTTGTGAAATTGGCTCTAATTTGAGCTGTTTAATTTTGTTGTTTATTTAAATGTTACATTTTTAATGTTGCATGACATGTCATTTTTCATTAGTAATTGTACACTTAAATCATCGGTGATAGTGCAATAATACTTTATGGTAACGAAATAAGGTCGAAAATATATTGTATCATTTTTTTTATTTGTTACTTTTTATGGTGTAATCATTGAAGCAACTTATGAACCTTTTTAGCTGTATATTTCACCAATTATAAGCGAAAAATAAATAGTGAAAGATAATCTCATATCGTAAAAATCAATTCAAATAATTTACTAAAAAGACCTGCAACATTACATTGCAGGATATTGCACTATCACTAATAATAAAGTAGAACTGTATGTGTTTATATTGTTCTATACCCGCACTACAAGCACATAGTCACTTGTACACGTTTACTAATACAACATCACTAACTGTGACGTCATTACGATGTTGCCAGCTGAAAATAATTCTAAACACATAGAAAATAAATTCCATTTTGTATCGACAAGAAAATACACGATTATTATCCACTTTTTAGCAAAGATTAATAAAGTTATTTTTTGAATTAATTGTTCTCAACAGATTATAAAGTGCGTGCTTCACCAAAGACGCCATTATCGCACAAACAACACGAATAAATAAATAATATTAATGTTACAGTTTGCATTTAACTTAAATAGATTTAGAAATAAACAATTTTAAATTTTAGCAATCAATATTCATTTAGTGAAATTTTTATAGCAGTATGATAAAATAGTAGATCATCGTTAGATTAGCAATCGTAACTATCATCTTTGACAGTTTAGCAACCACAACCGCCATATAATCAAAAGCATGTTCTAATACCAACCTGATCGTTCCAGCTGTTCACATTATGGTCGTGGTTGCCGGTGCGCATCACGATGTACCAGCCAGTGTTACTGTACACTACTGAAGAGCATGGTTGCTCGTTAACCACTTTCTACGTGCGCGTCGAGCACCATGAACCGACGTTGCTTATGATCAAGACGTGTAACAACGAGGTGAGTTTCTTATTGTTTAATCTTTTTAAAGAAGAGTATTGTTGTTCAGTAACCAAGTGCTTTTATAAAAATAAATCTATGTTGATTTTATCAAATACACTTCGCAACGAATATTAGAAGAACTAGTCATCATTTTGTTGACTGGAGTTCTTGACGATTAACCTTCATAAAATACTGTAACAGTCGTTAAAGCATTACAAGAATCTATCCTGGATCAAGGTTTTCGCGAAGTTCTTGAACATTTTTAAAAGGACCAATTAACAATTTCCAGGTATTCGGTGCATATTGTTCAACGAGGTGGTTTGAGCGCAACCAGAAGGACGAACGCGGTAACCGACAGGCCTACTTCGGCACCGGAGAGACATTCCTCTTTAGGTAACCATTTGCTACAATTTTTTTCATATCAACCTTCTGCTTCGGGTACTTTTAATATTGCAAATATGTTTTATCTCTTTCTGGTCTGTTAAAAAACGGATGTTTGTGTCAATTTCTTTAGTAATTAATGAAATTTGGGCAATCTGAAGTCTATAAAAAAAATTAAGATTTAGTAAATGGACCACGAATATTAAATTATTTGTTTTATGTTATAGGTGAATATTATAAATCTAATCAATTATTTAATGATGTGTATTTTTATGTGTTTAAAGTTATTAATTAATTTATTTTGTATATTATGCTTTATTATTTAAGTCAAATTTTAAATATTTATGTGTTGTATTATGTTGGTGCTCTTCGGGTAAAAGCTGGTATTTTTTTAATTTATGTGTTTTTGTTCTAACTCTTATTTGATTGTGATAACCTAACATTAAGGATGGATTTCATTAATGAAACTGAATCCGATTAGCACATGTAATCTGCATTCAACAGTTGTCAATAAAGGAGTACACTGACAACTCTTAAACGCGGATCTGATGTACTGATTGCGTTTAATTTTATTGGTAAAATTCACCCTTAAAAGCTTGTTATTTGTCTATATTTGTAGTAAATCATCCTAACGTTATTAATGTCTTAAAATCATACAATGTAAAAATTAATTGGTTGTGTTTTTTTTTGACACTAATATATTTTTTTTGTGCAAACCAAGTCATGTATATACAAATAAGTGTCGTAATACCAAAGCCATCATTTATGTAATCAATGTTAGACCTCCCATAATGATAATAACAATTTAGCAAAATCCCATGTTCGATTCGTGCTTCGGTTAAGTATTATTCCTGTCACTTTCATACGACTGTCAAACTACGCATGCCAGACAGAGACGGGAACATATCTAAGCCGAAGTACGAGCGAAGTAACTGCTAAGTAATTTAGTTATCTAAACTCATTTATGAACAATATGGATCCATTTAAACCCCCTACATTTTAACCTCAAACCTGTATAAATACCATAGCATGTTGCATCAACCCGTGATTCGCTTCCAGCCTTTACCCAGAGCGCGCAAAGTACCCATGGGTGGGGTGCAACGCTGCAGCCGACGGCAAGGGCGAAGAGCGAGTCGCCCACGGCTCTGAACTCTTCATGGCTGCGGACTCCAAGATGATCACAATCGGAGGAGGGTCAGTTACACTACAGTCTATATACATTACAGCTTGCATCCGCAACGAGCGAAGTACCCGTGGGTCGGATGCCTCGAGGACATTAAGGAGGGACAGAGTGACGTCAGAACCCCACACGCCAACTCTCTGTTCATGGCGGCTGATAATACTATGGTTACAATCGGTGGAGGGTATGTCGAGTGATGAGTGTTTGTGTTTAGCTACGATTCCCGCACGGAACAAATGTTTTTATGGCCAAAGAAGGGAAGTTTCCGTTTCTTTAACAACGATCGCATTCTAATCTCAGTCTCAAAATATCCTACATTTTTGACATGGTTTGTCGCTGAGATGAGATTGTGACTTGAATTTGAGCGACACTTAGGGTCGGTTCATATCTGACGGAAAATGCGTCGAGCGTATCGTCGCTCTTAGGTAGACGCGCTAACGCATCATCGGTTAGGTGTGAAAGGTTGAATGTTTTATTATGTATTTGACTGTTTTGGCGTTACGCGACCGATAATACGCGACGCATTTTCCGTCAGATATGTACCGACCCTTAGGCCCGCTTACCACAAATCACTAAACATATTTAGCGCTAAATGTATTTAAATTATTATTCTGTCTCTGTCACACGTTCTAACAATGTGATGCAGTGATGTTCTAAATACATTTAGGCAGTAACTGTATTTAGTGATTTGTGGTGGAAGTGGGCCTTAGTTAATTTTGCGTTCTGATAATTTTGCCTAATTGTTTGTAAACACACCCACGATATAGGAGAAAATCCTAGTGCGGCAATAATAAAAAAAAAATACCGCACGGCTTTTAGTATCAGTTCAAGTCAGCACCTTTATGTCATAACAATAAGGGCGGTTTTCGTTGTTCAGCGTGCGATTGACCGATTGATTTGATATCTTTAATGTTTTTTCAAGCATGTGTTGTGTACTTTTCTATTTGGTTCACATTTTAATCTTTTACCTCATCACTGTCTCCTATTTCGATGTTGTTATAGTTTTTTTTACATAACTGTTTGATTGTGAAGTGTTTTCTTTTTAATAACCTTTATTTTTGTTTATCATGCTTGAAATCCCAAAACGGCACTTGGGTCTTCCCTCTTGTAATAAAGTCGATCATATTCATAACGGGTGGAAACATAATATCGTAATGAAAACTTTTGCCATGTATTAAGTAAGTTATTTTATTCCTAAGAGTAATTTTTTTTAAACTGTTAAGTACTGAAAAAATCTACTGTTTCATACAAACTTCAACACCGTTGGAGTAGCAGTTTCTATGTTCAATAATCGACGAAACCGTTAGCGATTTTTGCCTAGAACTTAATCCATAGTAGATGTTTACATTACAACAACTCTTCTACCCGTCATAATAATTATCATTGTAACTTCAAAAAATATTGAGTGTTACTTTAATATACTGTCTAACGTTCACAGGGAGGGCCAAGCTATCTGGATGGACGAGAACATCAGGTTCGGCAAGACTGACCGCTGTTCGACCTTCAACAACCCGCCGCTGTGCCCCAGCGGCGACTTCGAGATCCGAGTGCTCGAGGTGTACGGCTTCTCGGGGGCGTAGGGCTCCAGGGCTCCAGGCGAATAATCTCGATATATCACCACTCTCATATCCCCCCGTGTGAGACGCTTCAGGCCTGCCCGCCAAGCGCTTGCGTATGTACGTGTGTGCAAACGGTCGAGGTTATCAATACATCTAATGCGGGGCATTTTCACCACATACTATATCTAAACAAATCGGCAAATTGTGGGTGTATATCGGTACACCTCTGCCTAGCCGTTCGGGGAATACAGGCGTGATGGTATGTGTATGTATACTATATCGCTCATGAGTTACCGCGCTCACAAAAACAGTGAAAATCCCCTTCAATGAGATGTATTGATCACCCTTTGCCGATATAACAGACTGTGTAGATGTATTCCTAATATTTATTCTACAAGTTAATCTCGGTGTGGACCCCGTAGCAGTCCTATTCGATTCAAGCTGTCCGTTCAAGACAACGAAGACGGGGAATGTAGGTTGTTTAAAATATTTACTCGTGTTTAGATTGTGTAAGTACAAAAATTTTGAATGTATCGTACCTACTCTTGATGGATTAAAATAATACGCTTATATGAAAGCAATATGTATTTGTGGGGCTCAGCCGTGTGGTGGGACGTTCCAGTGACGCAAGACACGCGCTCGGCTACGTCATACAACATCGATATCACATTGTGAGGGCAGTTTAGTAAGTACGACACGTTACATTAAATTCGGTCCAAGCAACCAGTATTTTGGTATCGCATAGATGTTCATAAATTGCTTGTAAGGATACTCACAGTAATTTTGTCGTTGCTCACAAAAATGTACCAAAGAGTTTATATCGTAGAATGATTTATTTTCTTGTAGCGCGATGCTTACGTCATAGAAACATGGCGATATGTTTCGCACTTCATACGAAAAATACATCAAATATAATAACAAGCGCTCTCCTTGATTCTATGATAAACATCGTGCTGGCGAACAAATATATAGTAATATCGACGTTTATATCAGTAGCTAGAGAACGATTGCCATTCAATATTCGCTCCTATCACGAAGAGAAAAGGTTCAACTCACACTGCCATCGTTCGCAGTCAAATAGTATTATTTATTATGTATTTCGAAGGTAATGTGCCAAATCGGACCATAACACGTATTGGCTTGATTCTGAACTCCAGGTGATGATTATCTGGACGTATTTGTTTTCTACATAAAATTTATGTAAAAGTATTTTTACACTTATTGTATTTTTTTATCGACGAAGCGTAAGTGAATTAGTTTTTATCGAAGTTGAATTGTGTCGAAATTAATTTAGTTTATCGTGTGGCGTTTGTGTTCGTTTGTCGGGAATTTATGCTTGTGTAATATGAAGCAATAATTGCAGGGTTTGTAACAATTGGAATGATAAGATGACCCACAAAAGACGCGGTGCGTTAATGAATAAAGTATATCGACAAAAAAACAAACAAATTAATTTGACGACACGTCCGTTTGTCCCTACAGACGAACACAAAATGCTCGTTATGCAATGCAGGCACCGTGTAGGTACAGTCGGCTACGTCAACATGTACCCAAGCGTACATGAAACATATCCCTAATGGTACAAAGGGGTACAACCTGCGTTCGTATCACCCGCGGCTTTTTCCGCTACGATTTATTTGTAAATATTATTTTTATGCAGCCTCCTAACTATCAGACCATGTGCGAACAGTTACCCTTTACAATTTAATCACCAATTATAAGTCACGAGGCCCGAACGGATTGTTATGTAAAAATGTTCACATGTACCTGAGTAATGTGTTTATATATATTATGTGAAGTTGTGAATGTCGGATAAGTATTGTAGCCCATACACAAATATTATATCGTTCGGTTAATATAGACATTCTAACTTTTTGAATATTTATAAGGTATTTGATTTTAGAGAAGGTTAGTTTAAGATAGCGATTTGAACGATCATACAATGTTGCGTGGTCTGTTCAATCTAAAACGCGCGGAGTTGCCTCTTGAGCATAATACTGCTCTATAGTGTTTAAGAATGAAGGAAAACTCAACTTTACATCAAAAATATAAGGTTCAAATTAAATTGTAAAGGTCGACTCCCCCCTAACCCGGCATGGTCGCTACTTAGACGGCTGTGCGTAGCGAAACAGAGTTTTGTCATGGTACTACATGCTATAATTATGTTATTCAGAAGCCTAAGACTCGTTTTAAATTCAAATTATTTATGTAACTTATTGAGTAGGTAACATGTAACGTTTATATGTATGTTATGAAGCGACTCTCTGCGGGCGACAGATTAACGGTCACATGTGTTTTTGTTTTATTTTATGTACGATCAGTGTTTTCGATCTGTGCAGTCGGGGTCGAGGCATTCGACATTCAGTGGCACAATCTAACAATAATTTTGAAAATCTTATTTTGTGTCTCTAACCCTTGCCCATTACAGAAACTAATTGAAAATGGCGGCGCTTATTAGGTCCTCTCACTCGCTCGCTATATAGTGCGAGTGAAACGGCATGATAACCTCCTATGCTTGGCTGCCATTTTTTTTATTAGCTTCTGTAATGTCGCATGTTGCAACATGTCAGTCATCCACCGCGACTGTACAGATGACGTGTCGATATATTTATGTTGTAAGCTGCGTCGTCGCCCGCGCAGGGCCGCCCTCGCGATACGTTGCTGTTAGCCAATTTGTCGTTGATCAGTGTAAAGTCTAGTCTTTATCCTGTTTTTATTATCTCTAACGATATAATTATTATGTAAACTATATACAAATTGATATTTAAAAAAAGTTCGTGCGTTTTTTGCCCTTTCACGGGGCACGTAGGCTCGTGGTTAGTTAGTATATAAGTACATTTAATATATGTAAATTTATTAATCTCCTTTTTCCTTTTCAGTATTGTGTCGTTTTTTTTTTATGTGAGGAGCATATCATTGTGTGACAAGTATGTGAGGCATGGATGTAGTGAGCTTTGTTTTGTTACTATGTACTGTTACATTCGAATAGTTTTAGTCCGCCGCATACGCGACGGTGTAAAACTCGTTTATGGTAATGTAAATGTTGCTTCATAATGTGTAAAAAAATATATAATCCTATATACATACTGTAGTTTTTTTTTCGTATTTATTTATCCTTTTATGCATATACACAAACAACAAACGAAAAAAAAACAGAAAAAGTCGTACTAAGGTTCTAAATATCTTCAGTATACCTACAAAAGATTATGGAAAAGTAAGTAAAGTAGTATATTCTACTACTATTATCGCTGACGCAGACCAAGTCGCGGAAGTTCGACACATACATACAAAATTTCATCAAAATCATCTCAGTAACAGACTAGAGGTAGTTACTTCGCATTTAGAATTTATGAGTACAAATTATGGAGAAAGAGATAACACAAAAACGAGATAAGAACACACCATGTTCATGTGACTGAAGTTGCAGGCAATAATTTTATTAAAAAATAGAGATATTGAAATGAAATGCAAAATATTGAAAAGAAATATTTTTAATTATGAATCCACATTATCTTTCAATCTAGTTCTATAGTTAGTTGCTCTATTACGCACATTAGATTGCAGCTCTTTATCCTTAACCCAACTTATAATATCTTCATAATCTGCTCCGATGTGATCTAATACTTTTAGCAAATTATCTTCTGTACATATTGATACATAGTTACAAATTAAAGTAGCCAATGACGGTTTCACTTTGGCTACAAAATCTTTCAATTCCTCTTTATCGTTTTCTTCAAAAGAGGACCCGTTTTTATCTGATTTTATAATTGAAGATGACGCTTTCCATACACTGTAACTGAGTTCAAAATATTTATCCGGTGCACTAGTTATTTGTAATGCTTTCACTATAGTGTTTGTTGATTCAACAACATCTACTAAGTCTGAATCTATTTCCTTATTAATGACCAGCTTGTCTTCATAGTATTTTAATATTACATTTATCATAGTTATGACGTTTTCTGTACTGTGGCTATACATCTCTTGTGACTTATCAAACCCAACTAAGTTTAAAGCTATCTGAAGACTTACAACTAAAACTCTTTCCAACTCATCTTTAACACACACCTCTTTCTGATTGACTGTTATCTCCGTAAAAGCTGAGATAAGTGAATCTAAGGCCTCTTTTACAACGAAATGTGTAAAAAACTTCGTTCTTAATTTTTCTGTATTGCAGTATGAACACAATGTATTTAAATTCTCTAAAGCGGTTAACAAAAGTAATTTGTGTGAAGAATTTTTTTGTATAAAGTATAAAGCTGAAGAGTATTCGACGTTAGCAAACAAGTCCATCCAAATATTAAGTTCATCTTCGGTCGCCACGAACAAACACGCACTAACTAGTCTCAACAACTGAACTAACACTAGACTATCGTCAGTGTTTATGTAATCAAGCAGAATAGTCAATAAATTGTCCATCTTCATCAACACATTCACCACTTCTTTTTGGCAGCACATGTTTCCGATGATACCAACGATTATTTCAATAATTCTTGGAACTTCAATGACCGGTAATGCGAAATTGAACAGCTTCAAAACATCATGTTTCTGGAGAAATAGCACAACATCTCTCTCGGCAGTCATGTCCCACAGTATGCAAACATCGTCCTCAAACGCTTTTTCTTTTATTTCTTCCTTTAATGTGTCTAAATTAGCGAGTTTCAATAAAATTTTGAGAACGAAGCGCTCGCTGTATGCTGTATCACCTATCACGTCGCCCGCTACTTGACTCGAATTCTCAGGATCTTCCGCTTGTTCTGGTTTCATTTTATTAACAACTCACTAGTTCTACTACTAATAATTTAACTTATCTTCAATAATATGCTTTTACAACAACAAAAGCATAACCATAGTAATGCACTAAATTCAATAGAGTAACGAACGTCAAACTTCAAAGGACGCATTTTGACAGACACGAGGTCACTGAACTGTCTCATTGATTGAATTGAACGTAAGAATAAACCGTTTGAATGAACATTTTTTACTGAGTGTGTTTATGAAGTTAGTTATTTATGAAATACTCAAAGAATCATGTTATTCAAAATCTTATATTATCCGTAAAGGAAATACTAAAGTTCCTTCCTAGGAGTAAGTTAGTTTCTGTCACCCTTTATTTTAGGGATTAGTTCTAAATCTGGGTGTTACCTTACTTTTAGTTTTTGACGATTTTATTAAATCTAAGGATTTATAGGATTTTTCCCGATTTTTTCAAGTAGTTACCACATTATGTCAGAGTCTTTGAGATAGTCACATTTGCAACTGCTAGATAAAATGCCATTCACGTTATTCGACAGCTCAATTCATATTTGATGGCGAAATTAACAAGCTGATAGACTTTTTAAATTAAACATGAATCATATTATTTTGGAACGTATCTGTATCCAGCCTTTTTTAACTTCCTGCTTATTCCTTTTGCCTTTTCTTGTAATTTAAAAATGCTTTCTATTGCTTTTTTATGGTATCTCTTTTCATCTTTACCTGACAAAACTCTGAAACTCAAATCAGCTCCAACAACATTGAGCTTTTTGTCTATCATTTTCTTAATTATAATTCTTGCTTCATATGGAAAACTAAGTCGAGCCCATCCCTCTTTACTACCACTTTGATAGTCTACAAATTCTACTATCGCACCTGGAGATACAAATAAAATTATTCTATTAGAATTTATTTACAAAATCATGTCATTTTCTTATGGACTCCCTAACGAAATTTAAATCTATTACTATACTACTTACCTACATACCTTGCCTACTTTATATCTATACTACTATCAGAAATAGTAATTAGTGTAAAAATCGGCCCTTAGGGCCGATTTTTCAATCCTCAGATAAAACTACCAATAGCTACCTGAAGAATAAAGTTATTAGACTCTTTATTCGTCTGATAAGTGGTTGTCAATTTTTCAATTACTATTTATCTAAGGAATAACTATCTGACCGAATACCTCGTCTGTTACAACGCTAACTTCAGGGAGGTGAAACAAATATACAGATTGAAGGAATGTTAGAACGAGACAAACTATTTCTTTGGTCACTGTCAATTTCAAAAAAATAGGCGGTCGCAACATGTGTTACTTTTATTACGTTACTGGTTGCGTTTGGCAGTGTGGTGTATTTATTTGTGATTTCGTGATTTTTAATTTTATTGAAGTGATGGTTGATAATTATGAATGCTCCGAAATCATCAACATTTATGTAAAAACTCCCAGTGGCAAAGAATATTAATGTAATTAGCAATTGTGACATGGATGGAATACACTGGTTTTTGAAACATAAAATGTTTTGTTGTTAATCTTTTACCTATCAAATTACTTATCTAGGTAACTTCTGTTGAGGTAGTTCTTCGAGATAGCATTTAGTTGTCCAAGCCTATGTACCTATGTTTATGCTTATAATAACTCTTCTTTGTTTTTATCTTTTACCAAAAGCAGCAAATATTACACTGATTCTTCGGTAAGTCTGAATCTACGACGGAATTCTATTGAATCTCACACGTTAGACTGTTCGACTCGCTGTCTTACTTTTCTTTCACTTTGTTTCATTATATTCGTATAGGATGGCTTCTTTCTCAATTTCTACATCATCAATATTATCCAAAATATCCATTTCAATTACGAATAATTGTAAACACGAAAATTAACCTCAAATAATACGGCGTTTATCTATGGAATAAGTGGCTATCTGGCCCTCAAAGAGCCAGTTAGATTTATTCCTCAGATAGGTGAATTATTCGACGAATAAAGCCTATCTGACGATTGAACAACTGACTTTTTTGCTATCTATCGAATAAACCCTATCTGACTGTTTATCTGACGATTGAAAAATCGGCCCTAATAAGTATAATAAAGCACAATTAAGGGGTAAAAATCTTTAGAAAATGCCTATTTATTTTTTGAACTAATAACATAATTGCCTACTTTTCATTTTATGAGTAAATTCTATGAAAGATTGTTAGTTATTTATTATAAAAATAAACTTACCTAAAGCTACCAGTGCCTCAATTACATCTTCCCTTTTCATATTGTCGGGGGCTCCAGTAAAATGTAATATGGTTCCCCTTGGCAATACACACCTCCCCTGAGAGTAGAATGTATAATAGTCCGGTTTGTGCTCTTCATAATATTCATAGTAATTCCTGCCTTGCATCCTTTGGCATTTGCATAAACCTTTTTCACCACATTCCACCTAGAATTCAAAATAAATACATACATGAATAGACTAATGATAGCTTTATGTACATGCCGGGGCTGCGGGTTGTTCGAAAGAGATACCGCGCCACATGAAGGAACATAGACGGGTTTTAGTCAGTAAAAGTCTGACACTCCCTCCCGGAAGTTATTTGATGATTACACGCCTTAAAAAAAAAAGTTTATGTACAAGATATCTAATATCTATGTAGCTAAGCTACAAAAACAGTAGGTACCTACTTTGTCAGTTTATAAAATTGGGGAATTTAATTAAAGCAGGTACAGTCACAAGCTAACATTGTAATCAATTACCAATATTCTAAAGCAATTTCCTTCCAAAGAGTTGATTCAAAATGTAAGTAAGTTAACTTAAGTTAGGGGGATTAAATTACTAACGTCTGTATGTTATACTCCAAACGCAAAATATTTTTTACGATTCAAATAGAGAAAATATTCAATTACATAATCACCGCAAGTTGTATCCGAATCGTAATCAGCCACCTTGTTGTCAGGTTTCGTAAGTAATATTAGAGAACCATCTTTACAATTTTTATCTCTATATAAAATTGGTGGAAATGGTGGAAATTCAGTGGTATCGTCTTGAGTATTCACGCTGTCGCCAGAGACAGACACTGTAGAATTTTCATCATGGTCTTCACTTTCAGATACTTTTACACTAGTATTTGAAGATAAAATATTATCACCAGCAACTACTTCGTCGAGGCATGTAGCTTCGGATAGGAAACAATGTTGAGACCCTACGTATGTAGGCATCATTCTACAACGATGTTCAGATATTGTTAATTCTTCTAGCTTCATTGTTTCATTAATTCGAGGATCAGCATCTGCAAATTTTGCGCCACTTTTTGTAAACATTTTTTATTTTTATCTTTTCAGACCTAACAGTTATGAAGGTATGTACGTCATACACTCAGAATATTCTTGTGTAACGCAACAGATGCTAAAGTTTAATATTTTCAAGTTTAGATTATTTACTTTACTTTGCTTATTAAGTTGAATATTTACCATTATCATTTTCATTTAACATTTTCAAATTACACACCAAAGAGTATTTTATGAAAACTGTTAATACGGCGATATTAACCACTGTAAACAAAATAACACACTGTTTACTAAATAATCAATAAAAACTGGGGACAGCGTTTATCAATTTGTATTAATGACATTGACATTGTCAAAAAGAACGAATGAAATCTGACAGGTGTTTACGAAGTGTTTCCGTTAGGCCTCGGCCACGAAGTTAGCGGGAGCGGGGCGGCGGCGCGTGAATGCTGGTCTCAAAGGACTCTAAAGGTTAGAGTACATTATACCGGCACTGCAGCTACAGCACGGCGTCGCGTCGCCTCCAATTTAGGCTACGGCTAGTTGCGAGCACCCTAAGGCCCCGTTCCCACTACGCCGGACCGGCAGATTTGCCGCGCCGGTAAATCTGCCGGAAGGGCTAGTGGCTGTACAATTTATATGAAGCTGTTCACATTATCCAGGGTCCGGCATTTTTACCGAGCGTTTTGTCACTAGGAATTGCCGGTAAAACGACCGGGCCCGGAGTAATGTGAACGAGTTTTAAAATAAGGTGTACCCAATGTTTTCTTTTATTTTGCCTTCTATTAAGATACCACCACAACACAACAATTTCGTCGTCCATTGTGCGCGCAGGTCCAAATTCAACTGTGAATTTCTTCCGGTATCCGGTGTAATGTGAACACTCTGTCCGGCATCCGGTTTTCGGCAGATCTGCCGGTCCGGCGTAGTGGGAACGGCCGGAACGGGGCCTAGGGGTCAGCGCAGACCGATCTGCAAAATGTTCGCGCATGGTCGACCAAAATGTTTACTGCTCGAGCATTCAGGCGGCATGCTCGAGCATCAAATTTGGGCGTGTATTCAATCTTGCGAAGTATGATAATAATAATTATTAACATATTTTTTTCAATAATCTCAGTAAATGCTCTGCTCTTGGTGTGCGCTGAGCCTAACTACGCATCGTTCGCAAGGTGCAAGCTTGCTGCCACCGCGAACAAAATTACTTATTATTAATTTGTTGTATGGCATTTATGATAGAACACGCCTACGACTTGCACGTTTTCATAATGTCTCGGTTTACGGGCGACAGCGCAATGACATTATTGCTGGTGAAACCATGCTTTCAGCGCGCGGTCTGCGAGTCGAGTTGTATGGTAGCGGCAAGCGCGCTGACTGCCTGCCGTTTACTTTTTCATATTGACATTACGAAAACAGCTATACGTGAATTAATGCTCTAAATTGAATGACAAGTTAATTGCTGGTTTGGAGCGGTGCGGTGCAGGTATACTGTGCCATGACCTGATGCCAACGAGCAGACCGCATTGAAACGCGCCGCTGCTTGCGCCGCCGCCCCGCTCCCGCTGACTTCGTGTCGGAGGTCTTACGAGTTCACGAATTTGCTTTTAATTAGAAATTATGGTACAATATAATGTTAAGTAAAGAAATTAAATGCAAATAACATTAATTTCGGTAATGACTATTACTGATACTGCATGCTTTTTCAATATTTTGAAAGGAGAAAAAAAACAGCATATATCCTTACGAGATAAAGTTTAATAGTAAATATTTCACGTAACAAATGAAACTCTAAGTTAACACAGTTCCGGTTCTTTAACAAACAATTTTTACTTGTATTAAAGATAATCTTTAAACTTAAAAGCAAACATGAAAGTCTATGGTTAAGCATAGAGCCGTCTCGATACGGCAGCGCCATCTATAACTAACTGTCGGAGGCTCTAATTTTTTTTGGGGGTCCACTTTCCTCGTGGTCATGTCGTCGTTTCTTGCCATGGTACTTGTTGCCACCTTTTCTGCCCTTATTGCTTTTGAAGTTCTTCATATTTTTTCGTCTTTTGGTCATCTCTTCGACTGTTTTCTGTAGGTATGCTGTTTCTTCCTCGCCCTCAAGTACTTTGAACTCAACGTCAGCTGCGGCGATGTTCATTTTGTTGTCTGTCATTTTTTCTGCGACACCCTTTGCGGCGTCCTCTTTTGTAAGACGCACCCATCCTTCTTTGTCACCCACTTTGAAGTCTATGTATGCTATATCCGCACCTGTAAATAATAAATTGGCAACTTAAGATTTTCTATGCTGACTGTACCATTATTATTGAAAACTGGCTTTATCGTTATGATAATGGGTCTATTTGGTCATTGAGACATGATTTCGTTTTAACTTAATTTTTCTCTAGTAACAAGAGATTTCAAATGTAATGTAATATAACAGCCAGACAGAAGGTGTAAGTCAAATCACCTCTTACCTAGAGTTGTGAGTGCTTCTTTGATATCCTCCCTCTTCATCTGGTCGGTACCACCACTAAAGTATAGAACTGTTCCTGTCGGCAGCTTCAGCTCTTCCTTTTCAACCTGCATCGGAAAATAATTGTCATGCCTCAGTTATAAATACAGAAGCTAATGAAATTGCTCTGGTGTATTTTAAACTATTGATTTGCTTTAGAGATGTTCACGGCATGTGATAATTTGCCATTAAGTTAGGCTTTAAATCATATGCAATAAAATACTTTTTACAAAGACAAGATAATAAGGTGACAGGTCGCGGGCGCCGCGCTGGCAGCTAACGATTGTTTTCGAAGGTATTCCGGCTGGACTGTTGCCGTGTCGGAGATGTGTTGTTATAATAAGCATAAAATCCATTAAAATGTAAACTTATGTTATACACCATCACGCTTGTATTCTTCGAAGGGTTAGGCAGAGGTGTACACCCACAGTTTGCCCCATGCAATAGGGGGCGAGCCTAATCGGGGGGTGGTGGTTGATTGAGGGGGAGGGGGGGTAATCTTATTCTACCATGTAAATAAAACATACATGATGGTCCTTATCCTTATTTTTCTTATTATCCTTCTGTTCCTTCTTGTTAGCATACTCTTCTTGCTTCTGGGCTATGTAGTCATCCTGCCATAAGATCATCAGTTCTGTACTTTGGTACTCATGAGGTTTGCCTTCCATGAACTTTTCAGCCTGAAATTTTAGAGATGGATGATGATAAGTTACTCTCATTATAAGAAAGAGCTATGAATCTTCCAGTTAAATTAAATGTTAAGTTTTAAGCAATTCTGAAACAAGTTCAGTAAAAGTGCAGTATGAACTGCTATAAATTTTAATAATAATTGTAGGATAATTTGTTAACGTATCTCGGGACCCTAGGGTCCCGGACCTTTGGAAGGCGTACGAGGAGCCGAAGCCAACTCGCAGAGGCCCCTACTCGCAGAGGCCTAATTCTATTTTATTGTAGGATAATTCTATTTTTTTAAATTATAAAGACCTATTTTATAAATTTCTATTGTCCCACTACTATATCCCAACAGACTTCCTAACTCTATAAAGTCTAAATTTCTTAAACATGCCTCAAAAGATAATGACATAGAAAAATATTGATCAATAATTTACCTGTTCCCTAGTCTTGAATGTAATAAACACGGATCCTTTAAACATCCTTTTCTTTGAAGATCTCTCTTGGAACTTCCTCATAATAATGTTCTCAACATGATCATATTGTTTGAAATGTTTCAGAAGGTCATCGAGTGTGGCCTCTTTAGGGAAACCTTTAGCATAAAGGGTTCTATTGCTGAGTTCCTTCCTGCGTTCCTCGTTCATCTCTGGAATGGGTACTTCAGGGTTTCGTCGGACCTTTTTGCTGTCTTCGGACATCTGTAAAGTGTGAAAAGCAAATATTTTAAGTATTTGTAATATTCAGACGAAATTGTTGGACAATGTTGAAAAGACTGAAGAACTGGGGAGATTCATGAAAATGTTTACCTCACTTCTTCTGTATTGTGTTTAATTTTAGGCATAGATGGTAAATCTGACCACAGACAATTTTTATAAGAAGTTCTGATATCTATTCCTTTATTTTGAACATATGGTAAAAAGCTATATTTGTAACAAAACAATATTTGTAAAATATCTTACCTCTAATAATCCATTAGTGGCCTTATTCAGAGCTTTGCCAATAACTACGGTGTCCTTCGTCAGCTTGGCGAGTCGGTTGAAGCGGGTGAGGATTTCCAGTGGCACCCAGCCATCATCAAGCTGCACTTGCTCACGGAGGAACTTATCACGGGGCAGGTTTAAGTCGCCTGGGAACAGTGGGCATATTATGAGAATTGTACATTTAATTGCAATGTAAATACTACTTAAACGTAATATTAAAGTATTTTTTTTATAAAAACTACACAATCATTACACCCTTTATGGGTGCAATACATGATTTTAGTTCATTGAAGCTGTCAACTAATAATAAGACCATTGTAAACCCTACAAGTACTTACAACATACACATTAGGCATGGAACATTTCATAAATAGCAGGTGAAATTTCATATGAAAAAGAAATCATTAATCACACCCGCTATTTGCCTTCACTTATACTGCGATTTTTCACAGTCAATGAAATCACGAATCATTATGACTTCATTTATTCATTCGAGCGAAATTCGTGAGCGGCGCGCTGCTGTCTGCCAAAGCGACCGAGCGAGTAAGAAAGAAGGAATGATTTGTTCATGTGCGTGTTAGATAAGGACGAGAGATGTGATGACGGACAACACTGGGCATTTTAAATTTGAACTTTAAACTTAAAGGTGTAAGGTTTAGATTTCCTTGTCATAATTTATTGTGATTTCATTAGATAGCAGGTCGCAACGTGTTCGTGGCGCACATTATAATTATGAAAGAGCTACATTATGACACTGCGAATAAAAATCATTGCCTGTGAAATTTCACATGTGAAATCACATGATTAAAATTGATCATTTCATATAATGAAAATGAATTAAAAATAGCAATCATTTCCATGCCTAATACACATACATTGTTACTATAAGGACATTAATGTTATCAAGGAAATGGTCTGTGTTGTTCTGAGGGGAATACCTTCCCACATATTCTGAACATTGTAATCTCTAGAAAAATCTGCATTGGCTAACATTGTAGGTGGATTAAGATTGTTGCATGTAACATTAAGACATGCAAAACACGTCTGTTATTTGGTAAATGCATTATAAACAATGTTTGCAAGCATGCATTAGACCTTGGTCGAACGCGTCTTCTACTTATAAACTCTACGTCAGTTGTATGCAGTGGTACCTATATACTCACCAAAATAGTACTCAACCTGACGTATGATATTACTCTCCAACTCGGAAGTTTCTTCCTCCAAACTCTCATCTTTTTTATTATTTTCCTCTCCATTGGTCTCATTGACTACTTCCTTCACTTCAGTCATGTTTATCAATCTGCAAAACAGACCAAAAATTTGAACCCCAAATCCATGCGTTGCGACGCATCTCTAAAATGGCGCTATCGATTAGAACACTTACCTATTCTTCAGCTGAAGATTAACACACGTCACACAGAAATGTTTGTAAAGGCAATACAATTGAAACTTATAACGTTAATTCAATTGATTCAAGCAATTTCTTTAGGAAAACACGTGTTTCAATTTTTACCACACGCGGCCGGCACGAAATTAAGGGGGGAAGTGCCGAAGCAGGGCGGGCGGAGGAGAGGGATGATGTTTGATGTTTCGTTCTGAAAGTCGGATGCTCGAGTCTAGTATTGATTTTCAATTTTTAAATATTTTAATACCTTTGCGCATGTCTACGACTAATTTTTACAGTTTATAAAATAATGCTTTTTCAATGACTTTCAATATGAAAAAGCACTCGAATTTCAAATTCTATATTAATTCTTTTTTCTTGCCTAAGTTTTGTTGCAAACTGCATCAAGATTTTATTGAATAAGTATTTTGAGTCGTGATAAAAAACATAATGAAAAATGACGAAATAAGCTGATGGCCTAGTAGCCAGCTACAGGCTACTGCAGGAGTAATATAATAATAATTATATTGTATACTCTTTCTTGGTCTGGGTAGCCTCGTTTTCTAACATTCGAAAACTTATATTTCTAAACGACTTTTGATGAATGGCTAATGTCATGCCCAATGTCAATGATGTAAATATATTTGTCAATGTCAAAAAACGACGAAATCAAAATACTCATTTCAAACTAAAAAATCTAACCTCAATACAGATAGTGCGATTTATTTTATTTTGTATCTAAATAATATGAATAAGTTGGAATAAGATTACAAACATGGGAGTTCGAGGTTTGACTACTTATATAAATCACAAAGAGCATGCATTCCTGCAAGATTTTTTGCTACACGACTGTTGTCTAGTTGTCGATGGACACAGCTTATGTGCTCAACTATACAGATTACTGAACTGTTTTTCTGCCTTTGGCGGAGATTACGACAAGTTTTTCTCCTATATTCGAAATTTCTTCAAGAACTTGAGAAAATGCAATATTACCGCTTACGTTTTGTTCGACGGCAGTTTTGAGCATAGGAAATTGAGAACTGCGTACAGCAGGTTAAGGTCTAAAATATACGGGGCTTCTAAGCTCGACCCAGTTACTCAAGGAAGTATACAGATTTTCCCGCTCTTATTTCGAGATGTTTTTATAGAGGCCTTGGTAGACATGAATATGCCATACACTGTCTGTGAGTTTGAGGCTGATGATGAGATTGCAGCAATGGCCCGGCACCTCAACTGCCCTGTATTAAGCTATGATTCAGATTTCTTCATCTACAATGTCCTTTACATCCCTTTCAATACCCTCGACTTCAAACCAAAACCTGTTGAAATAGATGGCTCAAAGACTTTTGTTTTGGAATGTAAAATCTATAAAGTGGAGTACATGATCAAGAATTTTGGAGGTTTAAAAGAAGAGCTGCTACCATTACTGGCAACATTACTAGGCAATGACTTTGTTGAGAAAAAGGTGTTCAAAAAGTTCTTCTCACAGCTCAAATTGCCAAAGACAAAAAAGAAGAGTAATGATCAACAAAAATGTATTAATGGCTTATTCCAATGGCTACAGAATGAAACTTTAGAAACTGCTATAGCTAAAATACTGGGAAGATTGAAAAAAAGGCAGAAACAAAGAGTTCTTCATGTAATAAAAAAAAGTATTGACGGGTATCACAGCAAGCATTGTAGGTCATTGAAATATTTTAATATTAGAGAAGACGATACTCCTGACTCTGACTGGAAGCTGCCTGAAGATTTTGAAAAGAACCTTTTAGCTGAACAAGGTGAAAATGAAAATGAGTGTGTTGATAATGAAAATGATGATAAATCATCAGATGGTGAGGAAGTTTCTTCAGAAAATGAGGAAGAAAATGGTGAAGAGGAACATGAGGTAACTGATGAAGAAGATGATCAGTTAGGTCTTGGGGTACCAGAATGGTTTGCTGATGGAATTCGCGAGAATCATATTCCAAAAGCCTATATCAACCTTTATACACACCACCTATATTTCTGCTCACCCCAAGCTGAAGACTATGATGATGAAGACTCCTTTCTATGTTGTTTACCTATACTAAGATATGCTTTTGATATGTTAACAGATTTTACAGAAGAAAATTGTATTTATGTTAGTCGTGAAAAGAATTCAAGTTATAAAAGAATTTTTGTTGGCAATGAAATTAGTGTTCCAAGAACATTTGATTCACCTTTTCGTGATCTAACAGAAGACCAATTAAAATCATGCTTTGAACATTTTTTAAAAGAGCAATTGAAGGAAATAGATCTGAAATTAGTTGAAATTTTGCCATCTAATTTCCAATTGTTTTTTATAGCCATACTATGGTGGGTGGCTAAATGTGAAGTACCTCTGGGGCATATTCATAGTCTCCTTATCTGCTTTATAATGTTAGATGCCGTAGATGAAAAAACTGGCACCTTCAGAGGACACTTTCAATTCAATAACAAGTATTCCAAAAAGGTTGAAGAATTAAAAAAAGCTCCTTCTCCTCTCAATTTTGATGAAAACGAATTGTTCCTAAATAAAAACAAAGTGCAATATGAAGACAGTTTGATAGCTGCTCATGTTTTACTAAAACATTTTGAATTAGATGACAAAATCAAGAAGAAACCAAGAAGTTATGATGTCAAAAAGATGCACTCTTTTGCTCAATTTCAATGTTCTTTACATCATATTAATAGCTTGAATATTCTGTGTAGGAGGCCCTTTGAAAGTACAAAGTACTGTAAAAGCTTTAATGGAACCTTTGTTTATAATATAGCATCGAAAATAGAGAACCAGATTGATCCAAAGGCTTATCTAGAACAGTATCTGAAAGGTGCTAATACAATACTATTGTTTTATAAGAGTTTATGTAGTATTTATGATAAATGTGCTGGACAGATGGGTTTGACAACAGCACAATGGCGAGGAAAGAAAAAAAGAAGAAGGAAGAAAAATACGGAAGATGAAGAAATCAATTTTATTGTGAAAGGTTTTGAATCAGAGGTTTATATTTAAAATGTTGTTTTTTTTTTGCTGGCGTGTTCTGTCCCACTCCTGGGCAAAGGCCTCCCTCCACTCAAATGTTGATTATTGAATTATATATTTTTGTACCTTAAAATCTTATTTTTGTTCTTGTTCTATACAGTCTCCTTGGAGGTACTCTTACTAAGTGCCTCCTAGTACTATTGATTTTTTGCATATCTTATCGATTTTTAGGTTGGTTTTTGGCGCAGATCATGCGTCGAGCGAGTACCAGCCTCCGACTTATGGTGACTAGAGGAATCGAGAGTTTTTAGTAGGTGGGTGCCGTGATGGCCTGGTGGTTAAGGCGCCCGCCTCTCGTGCACGAGGCTGTGGGTTCGCAACTGGGCACGGGCAAGTACCAATGTGACTTTAGAAAAAGTCACATTGGTTTTTCATAAGTACTATCACATTCATATGTACTTTCTAAGTTTATCTCGGAAAAGTTGGACATCACTGATATCGGTAACCATGTCAGAGGCCCTTGAGGCGGTTTAGAAACTCTGAAACTAGGGTGTGTGGGGTCGTTAGATCTTTCTGTCCACACGATAAAGAAGAAGTAGGTAAGTGTCCGACATAACCTTCCGCCCTCCCCAGACAGAGAGTACTAAAAAGAACGCAGATTTTTTGTATGGAAATACAAAACCAACTGATTATCAATTGCAGCTAGTAGCAACTTTACATATGACATTGACCGCTCTTCTGCTGTTGTGTGCATCTCAATAGAGGAAAGATGCTGAAAATAGAACTGCTCCATTGGTCTCGTGTTTACAAGCACGGCTGTTGAGCGTGGGGTCTTGGGTTTATTCTCAGGTCAGGCTGTGTTATTGGATTTTCCCATTAGGAAATCTTAGTAGCACTTAGCGGACCTGAGTTTATAAGTAGGTGTTGTGACAACCCCGTCTCGGAAAGCACGTAAAGCCGTTATGGTGCCATTTGTGGATCTTTAACAGTTGTATCGTATAGTCAAAGCCCGAGAGTCTGACAACCAGTTTTACCAAGGGGTATTATGTTACACAGTAACTGGGATGTGGTGATCAGATATCAGTCGCTTCATGTAGAATACTGGTATATTCAGCTACTTCCAGTAATATTGGAAACAGACCCCAGTGTAATTGGGAAAAGGCTAGGCAGATGAGATCGAAATAAAAAAATAAATAAAACAAAGTATTAATATTCCTACTTATAACTATAATAATTTTAATCAGTGTTTTCATAAATATTAACTTAATTAAAGCATTTTTTTAACTCCATTCGAATGTGACACCTTAGTTTTTTGTGACACTATCGTATCCAATTTTTCGCCGAATAAATAGAACCCCATACCGAGCAAAGCACTACCAATGAAATAGAACGCCTTAGTAGTCCAACTGACCACATACAGGAATGGGTATGGCCAGATACCGTACTTGAAGTAGACAATATGGATGTATCCAGCATAGATAGCAGTCATAAAAATGGCTACAGAAAATCCAGTACGTTTTGATGGATAATTCCTGTTAGTAACGAGTAATTCGATAAGAATAATAGGTAAGATCAACGTGTGCATGATATGGTTCAACCACACTGGGAATGCTTTTTCGGCGAACTCTGGGAATATGGCACTTTTGGCAAATGTGTAGAACACCCAGAATACTAGTACGACGTATAATGCTGTGCACAGTGTGATGCTGAAGAGGACATCTCGGAGCTGGCGGATGAGCGGTGGCTTCTTGGTGACTGCATTGGTCCCGATGACGTCATTCAGGAGGGACACGATGAAGTAGACAGTTTGGAGGACCTGGAAAGATTAGATTAGCTCTTATTATTATGTGTAAAACTGATATTTTATGACGTGAGTTTATTAGTAGTTATATAGGAGGCACTAGGTGGTATTGACCATTGTATGTAATCAATATAGACTGGTCAGTTTATGTACATATCTACCTATTTATGGATTCACTTGGCCGCTGATATAATGATGGTGTAGGACTGTAGGTATTAAAAAGAAAACAATCATTGGTCATTACCAATGATTGTTTGTTGAGAGCAGAGCATGTAATAGGGGGCGAGCCTATTGCCATTAACCGGGCACAAATCCAATCCCCGAGCTGCTACTGAGAATTACATAGAAAAACCCAATACACTTTTTGCTCGACCTGGGAATCGAACCCAAGACCTCAAGCGTAGCAGTCGCGCTTAGGACAACTAGGCCAACGAGGCAGTCAAACGTAACTTATCACTGGTGAAGTCGCGGATGTTTGCTAGTATTAAAATAAACACGTATTCTCAACGAAAGCTGATACAAATAAATATGCAATATTGTTTTTACATTTTTGTGTTTGGCTTTGAATCTTTTCAGCCAGGTGTCTTTAGCATACCTACAACCTTTTCAGTAGGTACCTATACCTACTCATGATAAGATTATTAGATAAATAATTTGACTCAACCTATTTATTTGTTATGTCATAATATTTTTATTAACAGGTAGGTAGGTATCTCTGATGATAATATTATGTATATTGAATTGATTGCAACGTTATCATTTTAATTCTTTGCGCGGACGACCATGATGTCTATTGTTTTATCAAATTGACAATTTTTTTATCATATTTATAAATATAAGTCTGGAGATAAGTTATTTAGTGATACCTAAATATAAAATTATCTCTATTTTCGAAAAGAATAGGCATGGAGATTGTACACCCGGTACTTATTTACATTTACTATGTGTTGGACACTGAGCATGGCAGTTGAGAGTTTCGTCATGCTCACTTTAATGTCTCGCTGACGGTGGCGCGTGGGTTGGGTCGTTTGGTTCCCTTCAAGATGGTTGAGCTAAATGGTGCTGATGCACGCGTCATATTCGTGAACGGGTGCTGTCAGTTGGGATTGGTCATCTCTTGACTGCCATGGCTTACATCTTTATTATAATTTTGTTATTTTTTATATTTCATTCTTTCACTTCATTGTTTTCACATATAGAAGCAACAAGAATATTGTAACCAAGTTTTTGTAAAAACCAAATTGAATGAAAAGAGTGTCCATGGAGTTTCTTGCTCGTTCTTCTCCATAGAGACCTACGTTTTGGAACGAGCAACTAGCTTCAATATTAAACTGTAACTTATTGACAATTCAAAAGTGCCTGTAAATGGTCTAATTGAAATAAATGCTTTGATTTGATTTGATTTTGTCGAATATCCGAGTACGTAGGTAGATACTGAGAATACCTATTTAAATATGCTTGAACCCATCAACTTAGCTTAATGTAGACCACACGTAGCGATATACTTGCGCAAGTTTACTTGCAGCGTGTCAGTGTGAGGTCGTTGTGCCCACAAATGCTTCAGATACTACAAGTTATTGTGCAGGTACTTGTGCAAGTCCAAATTTTCGCAAGTAGGCAGGTATATCGTTACGTGTGTCTATCTTTTTAATTTAAAAAAACAATTTCCCAGACAAGGAATTTCCCTGTCTCGTGGACGCGTTTGCAAACAAATAAACCTACCTGTATGTAATAAACTAACCTGTCTGCATGACCTTCGCCTATTGATTAGTACTGCCCCGTTGGTCTCGTGGTCGCAAGTGCGACTGCTGTAAGGGGTCCCGGGTTCGATTCCCAGGTCGAGCAAAAAGTGGTTTTGGGTTTTTCTATGAAATTCGCAGTAGCAGCTCGGAGTTTGGATTTGTGCCCGGTTAATGGCAATAGGCTCGCCCCCTATTACATGGGACCTAAATATACCGACGAACTGTGGGTGTACATTGGTACACCTCTGCCTAACCCTTCGGGGAAACCAGGCGTGATGGTGTATTTTTATTTTTTCGTATAAAGTACTAAAAACTATCTTTTGGTATTTAATAGCATCAATATGCTGTCTTCCTTGATTAAATGTACCATGCATGTTGGTCATACCAATTAACCATCGTCTGTAATGGTTGATGCTATCAACAGTAAGTGGATTGAGTTCAATTTCCAATTGATGTAAGTAGATAGATGATTGTCATCGGTGATTATTCTCATGACATTTTATTTTTTGTTTATTTAGTGATCGTCTACGACAATACGATAAACAAGATATAACGACGCAGAACTTGAAGGCCAGTTGTAGTAATGAAATAGTTCAAAATCTGGCATTAGTGATTGCAATTTTGCTAGAAGTGAGAAAATCTAGTTTGTTTTCTCTTCTCACGTAAGGAAGCGATCAATGTAAAAACATTTTTAGTAAATTAGAGGCATTTTTGACAGATTGACACTGAAATTAGAGTGCGGTCGGTTAACGTTATGTATCAGGTTTTAGTCTGCAGTTCGTCACGGATCTCCATTTTATTTTTAATAAATAACAGCCTTAAGCACTCATGAATAACGTAGATACCCCTTATAAGTTTTCGATAAGTTTTTCGTGGAAGCATCTACCTATTCGTTGCCAAGTAATTCGTAATATTAAACATAGGGGCCATGATATTCTGTATTACACTTTTCGAAGTCACCCGAAATAAACGGGTCTACCAAAAGCCTCTTCACGCAAAATTGGCCTTTCAAGATCGAGGTGCCTTTGAAATAAAAAAATAAAAAATACTTACAAGAGTCCAAAAAGTGAAGAATATCGCCCGAGCTTTTAGGGGAATGTGCTCAAATTCTTTCGCAGGATACGGAACCTCCACATATTTTTGATCGTACCAAAAGGCGAACGAATATAAACTAATTACAGATAAATGGAATAGAATTAACTGCATTTTAATTAATTATTTAAATTCTAGTAATTTTAAACTTTTGCAACACTTTTATAAACGTCTGTATTGGTCAACGTCTCTCGCAACACTGGCATAATTTGAACATCGAACGCTGTTTATTTATTTAGATTTGTTAGTCCCTTATCGCTATTACGACCAACGCTGGCCATACTATCTAAATTATAGATCCAATGCTTCATTTGTGAGGACATTTGTTTTTAAAGTGGTTATCGAACCACCAATGTATGTTGCCCACACACCAATTATGGCCATTATACCTCCTGTAGCTAAGTCAATGAGGTTTACGATACGGTATGAATCAATACCTAGGTATTTCAAACAAAAAAAAATGTCGGATGATCTTGGATAACAATTAAAGTAGATTTACGATCGAGTTTGCCTACTTATATCTATTTTTTTTGTTTCTTTAACAGAATTCAAATGGTTTTGAAGAACGATAGCAACCGGGCCCGTGTTAGCAACTAACTCTGAACTAATTAGATAACCCTGGCTGGTTCGATCCAGGGCAGAGGTCAATGTGGGATTTTCTTATTGCGAAATTCTGAACAGCAGGTCGAAGTTCGCATTCGTGATGGGTTATGGCAATAGGGTCAATTAGGGTCGCCCCATGAAACTTTCAGCTGGCAAAATATTGGTATAGGTGTCGCAGTAAGATAGATAAAGCCGTAATATAGTTATATCCCTAGGGATATAACTATATACCGTAACATAGTTATACGAAAGCGATTCATTACTATCTCACTAGGAATATAGTTATAAAACGGTCCAAGTTTAGTGGTATACTTATATTACTAGATTAAGTTCAGTATTATAAATATATTAATCAAATAAAACCAAATTTTATTGGTTTTGTTGTTGTTGTTTGTTGTCTTTAATAAATCAACTTTATGTATCCTGCAGTTAGTTGCAATACTTTGTGACATTAACACGTATTAAAGTAATAATAATTGAAACGATAATATTTTTTGGATTTTAAACATTAACAATACAATTAAAACTAATCAAACATTAAAAATCTTTTAAAGCCCAACAGTTTTGAGATATCTTTATTTCTTATCAACAAGTTTTTTTTTTTTTTTATAGACGGGAAATCATCAAATAACTTTCCCCGCCCTGGGCGGGGCGGGAGGGAGTGTCAGACTTTTACTGACTAAAACCTGTCTATGTTCCTTCATGTGCCCTTTGTGTTCCGGGGGCGCGGTATCTCTTTCGAACAACCCGCAGCCCCGGCAGGCATCGGCCCTCAGTGGCCCCAACCAAGTTTGCTGACATCTCTTTGAGGCGCGCGTGGAACACGAACGCGCCGTCGACACGGTCTGTCGTTATTCGGTGAACGTACGGACGGTGAGCTACCCATTGCTCACCGTCCACAGACCCGCGCCTACGGTGGCCGGGAGTCGTCTCGCGGCTCCCGACGCCCGGAGCGTCTACCGCGGCGGCCGCTGGGACGGGGGACCCTCCTTTCCCTCTCCCGTCCCGCCGCCTCCTTCTCTAGCATTACAGCTTCGCAGAAGGAGGCGACTGCTTCCCATTCCCTCTCGCTCCGGACCATGGCCTGAACCAGTGCCGGACGCGAGAGGGCGCCGCCGCCGATGGCCGCCTCGAGGACTCGGCGGTGCTCAGCCCAAGCAGGGCACACCGCCAAAGTATGCTCCACCGTGTCCTCGGGGCGATCCTCGCAATGGTGACACCCGGGCGTTTCCTCTCGCCCGATGAGGTGCTGGAACCTCCCGAAGCATCCATGTCCGGTGAGGACCTGCGTCAGGCGGTAGGTGAGGGCGCCGTAGCGCCGCTCTAGCCACTACTTATCAACAAGTTGAGATCTTGGTTTCTTTAAAAGTATTTTTTAATTTTTGTTCAGACAACAAGAGGAATCATGACATCTAGAATTACATAGCACTGAATGCTTCTTACAGGCACATCTTTTAGTAGAACACTGAATATTCGATTTTTTACAGGAACATTTTAAATAACCAAAGCGTGACAATTTTTGGCATATTTCTCTCAGTGACAAGTTTTCATTTGATATAGGATCATTCAAGTAATGTTTGAAAGCTGTATTGCATTTCTGGGTAACCAATCTCACACACTCGCACACTCCGAAAGCTATTTCACTAAACTTAATCTAGTAATATAAGTATATCACTAAACTTGGACCGTTTTATAACTATATTCCTAGTGAGATAGTAATGAATCGCTTTCGTATAACTATGTTACGGTATATAATTATATCCCTAGGGATATAACTATATTACGGCTTGATCTATCTTACTGCGACATAGGCAACAGCGTCGCCAGTTTTATTTTCGGGAACATCGGGATTTTACAATCTTTCAAGGAAAAAATTCAGGGTTTAATCTATGAAAGCTTTACTTATATCTCTTACTTTTAATGATTAGTTTTTTTCTTTTATGAAGTTATAAATTTCAGCACATGAAAATTCCCACTACTTTGTCGAAAATCCACAAAAATGGTGCCAAAATAGTGCCAGTACCGCGCGGGACATTCAGTTTTAAGTTACAAATTGTATAGGTGTTATACATACACCACTGCCTACCCTTTGGGAGTCATACACGCGTCATGTTAAGTATATGTAACACATTCATATCATTCAGACGTTTATCACCAAGCGGTTACTACTAAAACTACAATATTTTATCTGTAACCCTTTTCTCTTAATGTTTTAAATGTCACATTATTACCACAGATAATTTACTGATAACGATTGCACCTCCGGTTTGAGGATAAAAAAAAGGTTCAATAAGTCATAGATATTGATAGTTAAAGTTAAAAGTAATGTTTTAAATTAAAAAAAACAATGCGATAAGAAGAGCCGGATGTGTCTGTTGTTTCGTGACTGTCTCGGAGTGATATTAAGTTTAATGTAATTTTGTGTCATATTTATTATCTCTATATTACATAATATCACGCCGGGCTTTCCACGAATGGGTAGGCAGAAGAGTAATTATGTAGAAACTACATTTAGCAAGCTGTGAGGCCTACCTATTGTTCAAAGTCAAAGCATTTATTTAAATAAACATTTTAATTAAATTTTTGAAATAAACTCGTTAAATTAATCGCAGGTAGGTACTTTTCAAGTGTGAAGGAGTCGGTCAGTTAGTCAGAAGGTTATCGTTTCAAAACGTTCGTAGGACTCTATGAAGAACTTTAAAGAAACTTCATGGACACTCTTTTCAATCATGTTTTACAATGTCCTGGTTACATTATTAGGGGTCAAAATAGATAGCTACCTCTCTCTCTTTGCCTAATATGGCAATCGTACTTTGGACCCCACACTGAAGACGAACACTCATATCTACTAGTTCGATTAATAAAAATTGCTGCTTATTTCAATTTTATTTATTTTACAACTTTGATCTTAATCCATTATTAAATATATGCCTATAAAACTTAATATAAAACAAAATATAAATTATTTAAAATTATAAAATAATGTGCATAAGGCATTAAAAACCTCGTTCATATCGCTGTTCCGAGTGCCTCAAATGACTGACAGCATTGCCGCGTACGTAGAATACTGTACCGTTTGCCGTACATGCAAAATATTAAAATTCGGTACAGTTTTCTTCAGACATAAAGCTATAATGTTCAACATTTATAATATGAAAAATAAGCTATTGACTGCGCATCAAATATCATTGTTACAGAATACTGAAATCCAGAATTGTTTGATAAACTTATATTGTTCATAAACTAAATACTTGCTATAATTAGCTCAAAATTTTCCATGAACCAAATAAATATTTACCTAGGTACCTTATTAATCGCATAATTGTGATTTATTTATAATACTAGTTCGATAAGACAACCTTTGTACCCAATGACTCCTTACTTCTGTCTATCTGGTGTTAATGAACGTCCGATAATAATTTGCAAGGATCAAGCGGGTCCAAAAGTCCAATTTATATCGCGAAAAGCAACCTTTGGACGGACTAAAAGATATGAACAATCTCGGTCACACTATGTTTGCACTTAATGTTACCTACAAGACTTGATAATATGAAATATAAATATTTTGACAAGAGGCTTGCGAGGTTCTCGACATGTGGGATGTAGACTCAGCGATCATTGTGCCGATAGTCGTTAGATACAGCCAGTGCCAAGCCAATCAAAAGTTGGTTTAGATCGAACAAGCGAAAACTCATTTCTGTTCCTTTTTCACCATTTTCTCTTTTTATAAAGACATACGGAGTGTCATCATCTGCTTAGCCTTTTCCCAACTGTGTTGGGGTCGGCTTCCAGTCTAATCGGATGCAGCTGAATACCAGTGTTTTACATGGAGCGACTGCCTATCTAACCTCCACAACCCAGTAACTAGGCAACACGATACCTCTTGGCTAGACTGGTTGTCAGACTTCTTTGGACTTCTTTGGATTAACGACTGTCAAATATATACGAATGACAGCCGGGACCAACGGCTTTATGTGCTATCCGAGACATGGGGGTGTCACACCACCAACTTCCAAACTCCGGGCTGTTACTGAGAAATTTCAAATGGAAAAACCCATTAACACGTTTTGCCCGACCTGGGAATCGAACCCGAGGCCCCACGCTCACCAGCCGCACTTGCGACCACGAGACCAACGGGACAGTTAAAGACATACGGATTGTAAAAAGACATAATTATTACATACGCAACGCCGTCAACTACGCATCCTGACCATCAAACTAAGTGATTCTGGGCAAAAATTGTTGTGGGAAACGACTTTTATTTTTGTGTGAAAAATCTGTGTTTATTGTAGCGTGCAATGTAACACACATAGAAACGGTGCATGTGACAGTACAGGGGTCCTGGGGGTATTTAAAGGTTTGCTATAATACTTAAAAAAATATATTTTATAAAAAAAATAGTTACATCTTTGCACTTTAATGAAATATCAATTCCATTCAGCCGTTTAAGCGTGAAAGATTTTATCAAGCAGTATTAATAGATTATTCTTGAAATATACTTTACTTAAATCCTTTTTTGTAATCACTTACTTTTATTCGTACTGCTGTAAATGTATTTATTTATTAATAAATATCCAACCTATACTAACAGTATTATTGGTCAATAAACTAACCATTGAAAAAACCAATCTTTTATTTCCGATTGCAAATAAACCTATGTATACATATTTATCAGTAAACCAATTCTCAATCTCACAAACATCGCGTAGCAAATAACAAAACGGACTGTTTGCAAAAGAAATTTATTTACTTTTCCCCCATTTCCACGTGAATCCGATACCTAATATTAAGAAGAATAAGCCGGTGACGGTTGTATTCCGATGTGGTCAACAATAGGTTTATCTTGGGCCCAGACGGTACCATAAGCTGGGTGCATCACGGCTCAGCACGACGGAGTAGGGTGGCCACGGGTTACGCATAACATTGGGACTTTCAAATCAAATCAAAATCCTTTATTTGCAGAATATGGGTGGGTATACAGGTATTACAGTTAGAAATATGTATCGCCATATTAGGCTCACGCCATGCTAATTTAAAATCATAATAATAAATTACAAATACTACTACTTACTTAGACTACTACACACTACTCACTTACTATATGTCATCACGCCTGTATTCCCCAAAGGGCCCCTGCCCTCTACTGCTGGGGAACTGCCTCGTTGGCCTAGTGGTCCTGAGCGCGACTGCTACGCTAGAGGTCCTGGGTTCGATTCCCGGGTCGAGCAAAAAGTGTTATTGGGTTTTTCTATGAAATTCTCAGTAGCAGCTCGGAGTTTGGATTTGTGCCCGGTTAATGGCAATAGGCTCGCCCCCTATTACATGGGACCTAAATATACCGGTGAACTGTGGGTGTACATTGGTACACCTCTGCCTAACCTAACTACTTACTTTATTAGGATTCTTTTTTGTACTGTACTTTTTTTCCAGTTTCGATGTTTTTGGAAGACGGTTATTAAAAGGTGTTCTGTTTTAATTTTAGCTGTGTGATAGTCCTTACTTTTCTATAATAGAGCGTACCTGCACTACCACTAAAAATCCGAACACATTTTTGTATTACGGAAGATGAAATGTTAGATAGACTGACATTTTTGTTGTACCTATTTGTTGTTACCATCCATTATTAGCGCCAGTTAGTAGCACGTAGTAGTACGAGAACCTGACGTCATTATTTATCTAACACGTTGTTTTAAATGCCTGTATTCTCCAAAATATTAAATCGTCAATACATAGGTATATTCGAACCGATGGATTAGAACACACACGAAAATATGTGTTTGATAGAGGGTTGGTAGGTCAAACAACCCTCTTTATTGAATCCCAAAGGATTCAAGTCAACCAAACAAAATAAGATAAGATTAACTTTTTTTCCCAAAAAGGATTCCATGAATAAAATAATATTGTGTCCCAACGATCGAATTATCTCATGGTCACCCTACAATCTGCTAAACTGAAGCTAGGAAAATAAAGGTATTAAGTTTTCTATTAACCCCTCCCCCGCTGGATACTATTGGCAATAATGTCAATCCGGGATTTGGCACTGTTGTAAAATACTTTTGCTCCTTATATTTTGTTAGCTTCTATAATAGGGTTATAGTGAAAATGTTCGTATTTTGTTTAGTTTAGGCTTATTTGCTGTTTGAAGATGGTTCTGTATGATAAATAATGGTGTTTGTTATTGCCTGTGTACATTGGTCTATCGGTTTTGTTATGATGGTCTTCGTTTTGGTACGAAAACTTGTACAGCTACCCGAAACTGTCAAATTTTCGTAATCAACTTTGAGCCATATGCTACAGTGATAAAGTTGAAAATCTATTAAAGAATTTTGACAGAATGTAGTAGCTTGATGTGCTGGCGACTGTACACGGCACAAACGTCTATGTAATAAGTAAACTGCAACGATGTGCAATACAGTAAACCTCGATTATCTGAACTAATTGGGTCCGAGACTTGTTCGGATAATCGGAATGTGGGTACCTATTTTGGGGAAAGAAAAAAAAAAAACAACACCGTTCCACATAAAATAGTACAGTCTATTAAAATTTTACATACCTACGTATTAACGCTAAAATATAAAACACCTAAAAAGTAAGTCTGGCAGCCGTTTTAGAATGAGCGACCAATAAATTCGCGACAAACGTTCGGATAAACTAAGTCAGCATTCGGATAATCGGTGGTTCGGATAATTGAGGTTCTACAGTACATACAAAACGTTCTCTATTTTGTACGTTCTTAATATTTTTCCTCAAATAGTAATAAAACTCGATAAAATCTTGTAGATGAGATAGGAGCACTATCTTTTTATCTAGGCTTGTGGTTTCATCAAATAATTCGTTTTGCAAAATGTTATCAACTTGCTGTGGTAACTGCCCCGTTGGTGTCGTGGTCGCAAGTGCGACTGCTGTGTAAGGGGTCCCGGGTTCGATTCCCAGGTCGAGCAAGAAGTGTTATTGGGTTTTTCTATGAAATTCCCAGTAGCAGCTCGGAGTTTGGATTTGTGCCTGATTAATGGCAATAGGCTCGCCCCCTATTGCATGGGACCTAAATATACCGGCGAACTGTGGGTGTACATTGGTACACCTCTGCCTAACCCTTCGGGGAATACATAAACAAATAAATATACCTTCACGCACAGGCGTGAAGGTATATTTATTTATGTAAAATGTCATCAAGTTAATTTCTGTTTGACTAAATTATAAATTGAATACATTTGTAAGGAGTGTTTAGGAGCCCGGTTTCATAATAATAAAGAACTATTTTACGATAAATCAGATAACACTTGTGGAGTATTATAAATTAATATTGTCAAAATACAGAATGATGACTACAATGTTGTAGGTATTTAGGGCACTGCAATTTAAAATACTTATACGGGTCCACAAACACATGACATGTGTAGATTCATTTTGTACTTAAAGTTCATGGTAGAAACTACCTAACTCTAGATTTAGACATCGCACAAGAGATGGTAAAAAAAATATCCCTCGCTAAGTAATAATATTAGTAGTTTATAGTTTATAACAAGTTGAAAGAAGAAAACATGTTGCGCCGACCCCAAGTAACATGGGATAAGGGCAGGAAGATGATGATAGTTTATAACAAGTGATAAGTACTTCAATAGTCGATTTTTTAAAATTATTATAGCTTTCTGCCCTCCTTCTTCAAATAAATGTTTACTCACACACTCCTGCGTGCGCGCAAAATACTTAGGGTACCTACAAAGTTTACTCTTTACGTATTAATATTATAGATTCTTTGACAGTATAGTTATTCAGTAGTAGGATCTACCCATATTAAAAGAAAAACTGCCTTTTTTACCAGACCTCACAAAATACCGCTAATCCCATCTCATCATCCGTCATCCATCATCCGCGTCCAACACAGATTCATATTTATAGCTAGCACCAGTTATTTAATATGATTTGCGCAAATAAGTAAAAGCCCCCAGATTTCCCCTGGGTAAGAAAACCTAACATTCCGAATACTTATAGCATTTTTTATGACCTCCTGAACTTATTATGTCGAAGTAACGTATTTATTATCATGAGAACTATTTGGAGGTTATATAATGGTATTTGCAGCCAGTAATATGAAAAAAGAAAGTAAGTATTATGTTAGAAAACAAAGGACTTATTGTGTTAAATAATAACAGAATAGAATATCAGAATGGGTGTTACCACAGACCAACGTCAATTTAAAAGCAAAGTCAAGTGCAAGGCAGTATGATTTTAAGTCCTGTGTATGTTTGAATTTTAAAATGAGAACAACAGTGGCACTCTATGCATGTGTAGCAAGCGGAAAATTATATTATGATACCTCCGTGTTTCCATGTTAAAATGTATTGTTTGCAGTGCCGTCTTATTAAAATCAGGCACTGACCATAAAGTACTGTAAAACTACATTCAATGTCCTGACTTAAGTTGTATGTTTGATACGATCAATCTATTCTGTGTTCAGTTCTATTTCAATTCCAAAATAACAACTTCCTCTTCTCATTTTAATCCTTAATATGCTAGAATTTTTAATAGTAAATTACAAATTACTCATGGTAACTATTCAAAGTATGAATTTTCATAAATTTCCTATCCTAAGTACTTAACAATTAAAATCACGTATTTAACACCAGTCTTACTTGAAGCGAAGTCTCACCGCCGCCGCCGCCTACAGATAATTATTAATATTAAATTTTATAGCGGTGCAACGCTGGAGATTAAAGAGCCTTCCTACAGCCTGCAACATGGAGGTGTGAAGAATGAAGGAATTTTATATGGCAAATCATAGGAAAATGTCTTTTAGAATCAGTATTGTGCCTAACGCGATGTACGTACCATTGTACCTGTAGCTAAGTAGGTACAGAGTTTTGTTGAAAAAAGCATTATTGATGTATAAAAAAACCATACTATATTTATAAGCATGTCACTAGAAAGTAATTATTACTTCCATGCATCTGATCTCCCAATAGCTTGTATACCTCCATCATTACACTAGCCATTTTGAACAGAGTGTAAATAAAAAAAAGTTGAGTTTGAATTTGGAATGCGCTTCTTTATTCTGACCCCAGAAATTCCATTGCCATTTTTATACATGGAAGTATTTAGATAGCTCGTTTTTTTTCAACCTCGTTGTATGTAATATTAAAATTAAAATTGTTTTTAACTTACTGTTAATCTAACCACACTTGCCCTGACTGGTGATCGAAGTCCAAAATTATTAGAAAAGAGATAATAATTATAAAATATTCGAATACCTACTACTTATTTTAAATATCGAACGGGAACGCGCGTCTTTTGTTCATTTCTTTACAGATTTGTGTGCGCGTCACGGTGATCGTTATTATTTTGTGTAAATGTGTAACTTTAGATTTTCAATATGCTAATAAATGCGGATTATAGACTGTCTACTTTTTTCGCGTGTTGTTTGTGTACAAACTTAAGCGGTGCTTGTGACAAATGTGATGTGACTGAGCGACGTAAAGAGTGATATCAAGATCGAGGTGATGGAACAAGGCGATCATCACCGAAAGAGTCAAATAATGTGTCTTCACAAGCGCCTTCAAGCTGCCTTGGTAAGTACAATTTACATATCTACCAAGGGCGTGAAATAAAGGTACCTTCTCCACATTTTCTCCTCGTTGTGGTAGATAATGAAGCAGTCGCCACTTTTTATTTAGCCGCGTAAGAGCCGGTTCGCTTCCACTTTTTACTGAGTCCCCCACTTTGCGCAGATTTTGTACGTGAATGTGACACTTTTTGTGGTCCAAATTAGGTCTCTGTCTGCCACTAAAATTAGGGTTTAACTTTGCTTTTAAACTGGAGTTGTGATCCGTTTTTACTAAGCGTTTTTGTGCCGTATATAAATATTACCAGCCTGTATTATGGTCCCACTGCTGGGCAAAGGCCTCTTCTCAAACAGAGAAGACACGATCATGATTACCACGCTTGCTAAGGCTGGATGGCGATTACATACTTTTATAAATATTTAGCGTTCCTTGCGAAGTATGTGTGGTTTAACTTTGAACGATAGAGTGAGGAATGAGATTATACGAGAACGTTGCGACTTAAAAGAGGATGTAGTGACAAAGGTTCAAAAGGGTATGCTTAGATGGTTCGGTCATATTGAGAGGATGAGTGAAAGGCGACTAACAAAAGGTATTTATGTGGCAGATGTGAGTGGCAACGCCGGGAGGTGACGCCCTAGAAAGACCTACCCTGACCTTATCGGTGAGGTTCTTCAGAAAGGTCGGGTGTGCAGTACTCGTAACCGGCGTGCTTGTATGACCAGATGTATGAACGTGAACGAGGCGAAAGTAGTATGTAAGGATCGTAGCAGGTGGCGTTCTGTGGTTTCTGCCTACCCCCATGGGAAAAAGGCGTGAGTTTATGTATGTATGTATGTATGTATGTATGTATAAATATTTAATAAAAAGTATTGAGACCAGGTTTCCTTTCGATGTTTTCCTTCACCAATGTCAGAGATTTCATGATTAATGAAGAATGAAATGGTATCGAACTCAGAATCTCATTAAAAAGAGGCCGAATTTAACCACTAGGATATCACGCACGCAAGTATGTTCTATTAAGTAAATATTGCATATAATCGTAGCTACCAATGCTGTTCATAAGTAGGTAAAGCTACGTAAAACCGAAAGTAAACAGAATTTCGGCCCATTTCTAAATAAGATTCGCTTTAGACTGCCGCATAAAATCTTACTATAAAGCAGCAATTTATTAGTCTGCGTCCTGCGACGGAATAACTTACCTGGCTACGCTGGCTCAGGTGGCAAGTACATCATTTGTTGGTATCAACTTTAAATAAATATTCACCCCTCACTAGGGTTTCTATGCGTTTAGGAGTAAAATAGGAATCCTTCCGAAACCTTTTTGCTTTGGGTGTTCTTTTATTAGAACAACGAAAGCAATAAAATACCTAATACAGAAAAGATTACAGGAAAAAATATTCGTTCTTAAAGTAATCTTCTTCAGATAATTTTCAATCTAACTGAAGTTGAGACAGGTAAGAAAAAATATTAAAAAATAAAATATACCATCACGCCTGTATTCCCCGAAGGGTTAGGCAGAGGTGTATCGATGTACACCCACAGTTCGCCGGTATATTTAGGTCCCATGTAATAGGGGGCGAGCCTATTGCCATTAATCGGGCACAAACCCAAACTCCGAGCTGCTACTGAGAATTTCATAGAAAAACCCAATAACACTTTTTGCTCGACCTGGGAATCGAACCCAGGATCTCTAGCGTAGCAGTCGTGCTTAGAACCACTAGGCTAACGAGGCAGTTAAGAACAAATATTTTCTCAACAAATACAGGGTGTTGAAAGACACATCACATTGTCGTTAAGTACGTTTACTTAGCCCATCAAACATTGAGTAAAACTTACTGTGAAACAACTTGCATTTTTGGAGTGAAAAATCACTGTTTATGTGTGCGCACAATGTAACGCACGCAAAACATTGTGTTTAGGTACGAGTAAATGCAACAGTACAGAGGTCGTGGGGGCATTAAAACTTTAGCAATAATATTTACAACTGTTTTCGTAAAAAAACCTAACGAGAAGTTGGGAAAATCAATATCTCCGTACTTAATCAAAAAGTTTGCAGAATCAGAAAGAACATGTCATTTTTGTAAGCGTGAAGTTACTCTTGACACGCGATAAAATTCTATTTTGCAAAAAATATAGTTTTTCTTTGTAATTAAAAATAGTTTTTCTTACAAGGCATGGTGTATGTAAAACTTCATGTGGTCGTTAAAACATGGTGGCCCTGCTGTTTATTTCTAAGCATTCGTCTCCTAACTAAAGCCTACGCATTTCTTTGCCTGGTTTTTGCTAAAAAAGACGTCATTAAGCCTGGGTTAATGAGAAGAATTTCTATTTGTGGGCGAATTTGCATCGCTCCCTTTTTGAACATTAATAACGAGGCTTTTAGGGGTCCGTAAGGGATTTTCATTAGGGATCATTCACTCCTGGAATTATTACTCAAACCGTTACTTGTAGCTTTCTTTTGGATACATACAGACTTAGGAGGTACTTATTTAGAGTGAAATGAATGCTGAAAAGGTAGCGTAGGAATCGTTGTTATAGTAACGTTTGGGTGTGGCCCGTCCCAAACAGTTAGACGTATTTATGAGATAATATTGAGGCAATATTGAAGAGGATGGTTTTTTTTTTGGTTTGTATCCACCTGTACTGTAAGGATTTCTACTGTAAACTACTAAGATTTAAACTTACATCCGCTACACAAATATTTGCACCGTGCTTGTATCGAACCCGAGACACGCACTGCAGAAGCCAATAACTCGACCAATGAGTTAACCGTGCCGCCAATTGTATGTCTCGTACCTGATTTCTTTACAAAAGCATGGCGTCTATACAGAACCCAAATCTGCAAAAATATTTTTCGAAACGTGCTTAATTTTATTTACAGCGGTGTTAGCCAGGCTTTTGGTGGTATTTTTTAAGGCAAGTGACCCCCGGAGTCGGGGGATTTTCCAATTTACCGTGGAATCAATTTGCTGACGACGAACCCCTGTGTATTGTGAGAAAATTAATATATTTAATAACTCCCTTCCGGAATTAGACGCTCGAATATAATTGGTATTCGAACTGCTTTTGTTATCTACTAAGTTAATTATACTTACTTATTATAAAGATCTGGGCTATGTTTATTAAAAGTCAAAAATTATTTGAATCCGATTTTTTGTTAACGGCGATGTCCATAATAAGAACACGTCTTTTTCATACAATGATAAAAAATGAAGCAAACAAAACGAAAGCAATTATAAGCTGGAATTGCGTGATGGCCCAGTGGTTAAGGCGCCCGCCTCCCATGCACGAGGTTGTGGGTTCGCAACCGGGCACGGGCAAGTACCAATGTGACTTTTCCTAATTCATATTATGTACTTTCTAAGTTTATCTTGGACTTCACTGACATCAGTAACCATGTCAGAGGCCCTTGAGGCGGTTTAGAAACTCTGACACTAGGGTGTGTGGGGTCGTTAGACCTTACTGCCCACACGATAAGAAGAAGCTGGAATTGAAAAAAAAAAACAAACTCTTCAGTTTTATAATATTAGCATAGATTTTTTTTTTTTTTTTTTTTTTTTTTTTTTTTTTATATAGACGGGAAATCATCAAATAACTTCCCCCGCCCTGGGCGGGGCGGGAGGGAGTGTCAGACTTTTACTGACTAAAACCCGTCTATGTTCCTTCATGTGCCCTTTGCGTTCCGGGGGCGTGGTATCTCTTTCGAACAACCCGCAGATATTAGCATAGATGAGATATTAATAAACCAAAGCTAAAACAATACAAACAAGAAAATACTCGAAGTAATTTCAAAAATATTGTTTATACACAAAATTTCATGATTTGTTATTTTTCATATGCAAAATTTGGAGTTAATCCACCTGAAAAGGCTAATAAGTCCATCTCACTCCTTTGAAATAAGTGCTTTTTTGCATTCTAATTTGTTTTTTTTTGCTATATAATATTCCTTATTTTTGATTCATGTTCCATTTGTATTCGCTTCTCTGGCTCTGGCAAATGTCCATGTACGTTGTTTCAAACTCAAACCTTTTCAATAAACGTTTTATAATGTGCATAATCACGTTGTAAAAATAATTATCTAAATGGTTTCTGTAAATTGATAATAAATTTCAAAGGCGTTTTCTGTGAACCAAGGTATCTGGAAACAGTGGTTTCTATGGACAAAGTTTACGGCAAGAAGTGCTATCTATGAACAGAGATCAACCGTGCTTTCTATGGACCGAGATTCTACGAACAATGTTTTCTATCAAAAATGTTTTTGGCGAAATGTGCTGTCTACGAATAGTGATTTCTATGAACTCTGCTTTCTGTGTCAAGCGTGATTTTATCTTACGTTTCATACTCATAAGAAAGCACTATAATATCAGTACAGACATAATCTAACCACAAACGGTAGGTAGGTATAGAGGATTTCAATTTAAATTTGAATTTCGACTTAATATTCATTGCCCTTCACCACATTCCGCTTGTCTTCGCTATATAGCACATATTTTCGCTCATCTCCGCGACACAGCTCCGCTGGTCACGACTACAGAGCTCTGCCAAAGCCTCTACATGTCTCCTATAAATAAATCCGCTTATAATTGCTACACAGCTCCGCTCATCTCCGATAAACAGCTCGTGCCCGTTCCAGTGGAAACTCAACCTAAACTCTAAAGATTTTCATTTAAGTGCTGAGTCTAAGAACACACGTAACAAGACTCTTCATCTCGCTTCGTTAACAGTAATTAAATAATCTGTAAATTAAACCTTAATGAGTACCGTTTTATCTCTTGATACTGCGTTAAAGTAATAATTAAAAAGGCATTAATTTCAGTTTCTACAAATAATTTGGTGCTTCATTTTATCTGGGGGTTTTTATTTTTTTTATTGGATTTTGCGACAGATTTCCTTAAGAGCCCTTTTATTTCCTGTAACGCTTTTGAATTTTTGTTTTTCATGTAGGAGTGTCACAAGTGTCAGATTTCGGTGTCGTGATTGTCAGTCTCGAGTTTCATGACTTTACGAGTGTCTGACTTGACAGTCGCGAATGTTACGAGTGTCACTCATAAAAGTAAAATGAGGAAAAGTGTTGATAAACAAAATAAATCTTTATCGGTATGAGAAGATGGTGTTGCTATGCGTGGAAAAAACACCGATAGCAAAAACCTTCGTAAACCGCCCCATACGTCTTCTGTCAAGTCAACGAAAGGCAGGCTATTGTGCAAACGATTACTAGGGTATGAGCCCCAAACTTGGGCTGCGGTCGGGTGTAACTAATCTAGCGGAATGCCGACAATTTGGGCGCACCCCCTAATTAATATAAACTTTAGGGCTTGTCCAATTTGAGAGCAATTTGTATTGTTGCTAGATCCATAGGAAGGTACTACTTATTGTGGATATGGAAGTTATGGTTAAAGTACTTATCCCGCTTCTCTTCCTAAAATTAGAACCTGAGTCATTATAATCTACTAGGTTTTGCCCACGATTTTGTTTACGTGCAAGTCAAGTATAGAATGCAGAAGGAAATGTGAATGCACAGTTTTCCTTTTCTGTCGTCTTGGACGGAAAGCATTTGTAGCAGGACTTCTGCCAACCCCCCAGGGAGAGCAGTGATGCTGATTTATTATGTATAAGCTGTTCTGAATAGGAAAATAAGACAGAACACAGAATGGTGAATTAAATAGTTTTTCGAGTAAAGTTAGAACTTGGAGTCGCTAAGTTCGCGGAGTCGCGAAGTGCAGAAATGTACGTACTTTCCTAATAATCTTAATATTTAATATAGGATGTATAATATTGAATACGTCTGGCTGAACTTGTTATCAAAATTTCAGGCATTGTTTAGTAGCTAAGCGATTTTGGTGCGAAGTCGAAAATATTACTTAATTTTCACTCTTTCGCGCAATAATACATAATTATGCTACTTATCTTCAGAAGTTCGGGCTTTATTTAAATTAAATGAAAGAAACGAGAAAAAATCTTCATCGTCCATATTCAATCATTGGAAATGCGGCTTAATAATTAGCGTTCTGTCCTTCCTCGGGAATTAAGCTTAGTCTGTTCAAATTTCATTAAAATCGGTTCAGTGGTTTAGCCGTGAAAACGCAACGAACAAACTCACTTTCGCAAATATAATATTAGTTAGTATACATACCGTGACGAAGTTCTGCATCTTTACCGTATTCAGAGTAACTTCTCCCTCAAGTTGGGGATATTTCCCACCCTGTAGTGCAAAATATAGAGCATGTAAGAGCTGTCCATACATACAGGGTGCTCCATAGTCGGAGTCTTTACCTATGTATGTAGTTTGCATTGCGCCTCCACAAAATACAGAGTAGTGCGAGGAATCAGAGAGTTTGTTGTTACTTGAAGTTGGTTTTATGCGAAATGTTTTAATTATGTAGGACTTATTGTTAGTGCTCGTTAGCCTAGTAGTCCTAAGTACGACTGCTACGCCAGAGGTCCTGGGTTCGATTCCCAGGTCGAGCAAAAAGTGTTATTGGGTTTTTCTATGTCATTCTCAGTAGCAGCTCGCAGTTTGGACTTGTGCCCGGTTAATGGCAATAGGCTCGCCCCCTATTACATGGGACCTAAATATACCGGCGAACTGTGGGTGTACATTGATACGCCTCTGCCTAACCCTTCGGGGAATACAGGCGTGATGGTATATATTTATTGTTACTGCCTTGGGCATTCTGTACCAGTTAATAAAAGGTGATAAAAGCTGGTGCAAATTATTGAACGAGCGTAAAACATTAAAAATAGAAATTAAAATAGCAAAAAAAAACATACGAGTAAGTACATAAATGAAGTACAATGTACACGAGCACTAAATAATTTATACTTTATGCAACAAAAACTACAAAAACGAACTTAATAATGCCTTGGGCATTCTTTACCAGTCAATCAAAGGTGGACATACTTATGGGAAGATTATAATATGATCAATGACTCAGCATGACAGGCTAGACTGTCCAACAAGATTTAGAAGGCTAATGTTTAAGTGTGATAACCTTGGGCCAATGAACACATCATTTTACTTGACTTTGAACTCTAGAATATAAAAAAAGGAACCATAACTTTTGACACTACTCTGATACTCTCTACACACTTAATAAGGCAGGAAATATAACACGACGAAATAGTCGCTTAGTTAATTATTCCTACTGTCGATATATATTTTTCTTAGAAATTTATTATCGAAGTCTCTGTCGCAAACTACTCTGTGCTTGAAGAAGGTCCCAGTAACGAGGTATTCAGAGCTTGCCTTTCTATTGCCTTTGAATATCGACAAGCCGTGGCACAGACATAATCATGGCGACACGTGTACTCCTGCACCATGCATGTGTTTAGATGTATACAAGTTGCTGTTTAATAGTAAGTGAATAATAATAATATTACGCCTCCATTCCCGAAGGATTAGGCAGAGGTGTACGAATGTACACCCACAGTTCGCCGGTATATTTAGGTCCCATGTAATAGGGGGCGAGCCTATTGCCATTAATCGGGCACAAATCCAAACTCCGAGCTGGTTACTGAGAATTTCATAGAAAAACCCAATAACACTTTTTGCTCAACCTGGGAATCGAACTCGGGACCCCTTGCACAGCAGTCGCACTTGCGACCACGAGACCAACGGGGCAGTTTGAGTTCGTTTTTAGTGGGGGGGTTTTCTTTATTTTAAGAAAAACGTTGCCTCACTAGGAATTTCTCCTGTATCGTGGGTGTATTTACAAACATATAAACTCACATACACAAACAGCCAGACCCGGAAGAACTATCTGTAACAGTAGCTATATAGATATTGGTTCCAGGCGGGACTCGAACCCGCGACACGCAGCGCAGCAGCCAATCGCCCAGCCAGTGCGTCAACCGTGCCGACAAAAAACACAAACACAGTTTAGTCTTTAATATGCTTCAGCTTAACCTTTCGAGGTATACAAGCGTGATATTAAGTTATGTTTTACAGGCATAACAAAATTCTTAGTTCTCGGAAAGATTTGTAAAACCAGGACAAATTATTTATAATTTCAGCCACATTTAAAAGGGAAATGAGAGATTTAAATTGTTATTAAAACTTTTCTTAATTACGCGTTTACACTTCACGATCGTAAATTAAAAGGAGGACTTAAGAAATTATTTTACAAATTAAGGTGCAAAATGTAATGAGTGTTTTATTTCTTTTCCTTAATAAATTATAATAAAAATGGTTTATTTGTCCTTTTGAGAAAAGTGTGGGCCGGAGGACAGTTTATTATTTACATTAATGTAAATTAGACTCGACATTGTTTAAGAAATAAAACTTAATGATAATAAAAGGGGTAAAGTTTCTTTGTTTTTTGTTTGTCAGAGGTAATCTCTAGAAGTATTGATCAGATTACAAAAAATCTTTCACTGATACAAAGTTGCACTATTGCCGAGTGTGATGTCGTATGTTTTATGGTATATTTGGATTTCCACCAGGAAGTCCAGCGGCAGTTTCCTTAGAAAGGTCGGACAAACAGCTACTTCTTTGCCCTTGAAAAGAGGCACAGTCATAGGCTATTTCCGAATAATATGACATAGCAAATGTTTTTAATACACGTTAATGATGTAAAGTCGTAGGCATACTTAACTGTACCTACTTAACGGAATTTAGCAATTTTTGCTTCAACTTCCTTCTTACGAAAATTGACCCACTTCGCCACTGGTATCCTGTAATTTAATTCCAGGTTACATCAAAGTCAACGTCAAATCATTTCAATTTTACCATTAGGGCTCTTTCAATTTATGCGTTTGGTGCCGGACCGCTGCGGTGCTGAGGCGGCGCGTTTTTCGGACTGCATACGGACGGTTGTCGTTTTTCATACATTTGACGCGTGACGTCTGTCGTCCTGCCGTCGAGCGTGCGTAGGTACCGACGTCGCACTGTTGCCGCACCGCGCGCATTGTATGAAAGCAAACGACCGTTCGTACGCAATACGACAAACGCACCGCTTCGCCACCGCAGCGGTCCGGCACCAAACGCATAAATTGAAAGAGCCCTTACAAGGCACTTTTCAAGAAAAAAGTATTTAATCTAGTTTCCCCTTCTGAAAGGTAGTTTTGTATGAAGAAGATTGCTTCTTTTAGCGGACTTCCAAAAAAAGGAGGTTAATTAAACATCTTTGTATGGGAAACAAGCTTATGTTAAGTTGTCACCTCTGCTTATAGGCAACTGCAATACCAGAGGCCTTGCAAATGTGTTGCCATCCCAGAGACAAAGTTGAAATGTCTCATATGTCTGTAATTTCACCGGCACCTCAAACTGAAACACAGCACCGCTGTTTTGCTGTAGAAATAGGTATGGTGGTACTACTTCCCCGGACGAGCTTCTACACAAAGAGCTCAACTACTAATGCTCTACTCTCTTCTAGGAATGGGAAAAAAACTCCAAACTTCACTCTTTCAAAAAGTTTTTTTACAGTATTTTATCAAATACTGTAAAAAAATTGATAGGCTCGCCCCCTATTACATGGGACCTAAATATACCGGCGAACTGTGGGTGTACATTGGTACACCTCTGCCTAACCCTTCGGGGAATACAGGCGTGGTGGTATATATATATTTTATCAAAATTCATACTAACTGATACCTAGTCAGTCAACAGTCCAGTTCCAAAGTATATTGAACAAAAGAGCTTTACAAACAAAAGGTGTTCGCATATTTCGAAAGAATTTCATGAATTAATAATAAACGTCAATTAAAAGGTTGCCAAGTTTAATTATTATTGACTTTGTGAATAATGTGGATTTAGATTTATATTGAGTTTTCATAGAAATTAATTGTATTTACATAGTAATGACGAAATTGAAAGGTTTCGGTTTAAATTCCATTAATTTTGATGATCGGTTCATTTAGGTGTGTCAAATCACTATTGAATTGGTACTTAGCGGTCAGGTATCCGAAGTTTAGTGTGTTGAGCGATATTTAGAAATCATTTACCTACTATCTAATCTGTCGATTCGCACTGTAGACTCGCCGCGGCCCTAGAACGCATAGGGCATTAGAAGTAACACGGTTGGGTTTTAGTCAGTAATAATGTGACACTCCCTTCCGCTCCGTCTAGAGAAAGAAGAAGAAAGAAGTCATTTGATGATTTTTCATCCATAAAAAAAAAACAGAAAACTGTAGGTACCTTACTTGTGAATTAAAATACCTTGGTATAAAAAAGAGCCGACATTTTTTTTTAAATTTTAATGTTGTGTTAACGTTATTTGTGTAGATAAACCTTCACAATAAGCTATTATAAAAATATTTTTCATTTAAAGCACTGAAAACGCAACAAGATTTATTTTAAGGAAACATCTTTAATTATTCAGCCTATCTGCGATAAGTTTTCAATATTTTTAGCAATTCAGTTGACACTGAACATTTGCTAGCTAATCTAAATATTTTTCTATAAAGTCGTGTCGTCATCGTATCGTGTGCTGTTAACGACATCACTCGCCTATTCAGCTGCCCCGAACAAACTTTTCTTCGTAGAATTTTTATTGTTATTTAAATATATCAAACAAAACTCGCTGTAAAAGGGAAACGCTGTTCTGTAACTTCGACATAAGAGCAGTTTTTATTAAAATCCGATGTTTTTATTATCAATGTATTCAGGGATGGACTTGGTAAAGTAGGTTCCGTTATTCCAAAGTTTTGGGTAAATGTAAATGATGTTTGGATAAGGTTGGTAGGTATGGACACTATGGGGTTTCTTGATTTTGACATGACAGCACTGTTATTTTCTCATAAGATAAAATAATAGAATATATTTATTTTGCACTAGGTTCTGTACTTAACTTCGTCTGTTTGGTAATCAAGTATATCATAGTACGTTGCGTATGGCAGCTTCAAGAAAAACAAATAACCTATCTCCTTATGATATTAGAGTAGATAAAATTTTCGATGCACATGTAGTCTTAATTTGACATATTTCTTCATATATTATCATATCGAACATTTTGCTTGAACTGCAAGATAAAGAAATACCTACATAAATTCTTATCAGCCCCACTAGTGAGATCATGTCATTAAAGGTATCTTAGAATTCCATTACAAAAGGATTCAAATTATATTACTTTACATGACGTATTTAATGTCCTATTATATTTCAAACACAGCATTTCCAACAAAGTTGAAAGTCATATTTTTATAATTAACAGTTCAAAACAGTCGTAAACATTAATAGCACTTTGTTTTTCTTACCTTTGTTTTAATTGTTAAAGAGTTTATTTATTAGGTAGGTACCATTTGTTTGCGCCGAGTGCGGCCCTGCTCAGCTTATCTCTTCGTATAACAGATGTTTTGCTGAACAATGGATGATTTAACCGCTTAAAAGGTTAGGGCTCACTTTCTTGTAATCTTCACATCTGCAGTGCGATTCTCTAAAATGCAAACTCGAAAATAAGTCTCACTAAAGTGATCGCGCTCACTTCGATAACGAACCAACTTGTCATTGGTTTAGTATTCGTTCGCCGTGGTGACGTCAGCGGCGTGATCGTGTTTAACAGAATACCATTTTGTAATCTCACTGCGGATTCAGCTTTCGAATTACGAAGTGAGGCTTAGAGAATCACGCTGCTGCTCACAAACCAAACATGAACTTCGTAACAAAATTTTCCGAACTGAATTTCGGCCACGGTGGCCAGTCGCAATGGGGACTATCCAAGTAGCTAAATGTCAATTTGAGGTGTCTACCTATTACTGTTTTAACAGACGGACGGATAGACAGATAGTCAGCGGAGTCTTAGTTAAAGGGTTCCGTTTGACACCCTTTGGTTATGGAACCCTGAAAAGTATCTCAGTTACTTCCATTCTTTTTTTTCTTAAGTTCTCTGTTAAACATGCTTCGGAAACGTTGCCTCGGGCCCCTTTTCTCAACGTTGTTGCATTTAAGCCAGAAATAAAAGTTTCAGTGTTCATCTTTTTAATTATTTTATTTTTCGTTGTACAACACGACCGGTTTTCATTATTTTATTTTCCTTATTTTCGCTTTATCTGTTACAAAAATAATTTGAAATTTATTTAATTCTTATTTACCTAGTACTACACTAGCTTATACCCGCGGCTTCGGTCATCTCGGGTTATTTTTGTGCGGAACCTAAGTCACTACTTATAACATCAGCTAACTGCTAATGAAAGTCCCGTCAAAGTTGGTTTAACCGTTTTGGAGATTAGCCGGAGCAAATAGACAGACTGACTGACAGAAAAATAAAAAGTTGGTTATGCGTAGAAGTACCGTGCAGACATTCATGTTTATTTTGTAGAAAGCTATTATTTTGACATTACAAATACACACATCAACTTTATTAACTTGCTTGTAAATATAGTTATTCGCAGTGGCTAAATTACTGTTATTGTAATATTTTTTTAATCTCGTTTTGACAACGCATCTTTCACAGTACGTAAATACAGAATGAATGTCGCACGTATATCGTGCGGGGCCCGCATCAGAATTGATGGTAACACCAATATTTGACGCAGCGCGACACTGTGCATTCTCACTAGGCGATTTATTTACACTGTATTGAAACAACTAGTGTGGACAGGCTGAATAATGGTAGTTGGGTTCCCGATTAAACACGGTCTTTCTTTATGGGACGTTGGGAATTGTATTATATTGCACTTTGTTTGTGCTGACATTGTTCCATTGCAGGGTAAAAGCCTCTTCTCATAGGTACAGAGAAGACACGAGTGTTGATCACCCAGCTTGATTCAGGCGGCTGGGATTTCATATTTATATTAATTACAAACCAGTCGCGACTTCATCTGCGTGGCTTATTTCCGCTCTCGTTTGTCGTAGCGTGATGATATATTATAGCCCTTGACACTCGCAAATAACGTGGCTTTCTTTGGGTACAAGGATTTTCAAAATCGGTTTAGTAGATCCAGACCACCACCATTTGCTTTACCCGCGGTACCTTCTGTAGCGTTTAATTCGATATTTTTGTGATGATTAGGTAAATTGGCAACTTTATATCCTTAATTCATTATTAGGTAGGTACATTAAGTAATGTAATGTGCCTTAAAGCTTAGAAAATCCTCCCCACACACCTAAAACTTAATGACTATCCGTAATCTTCAATAAATAATCCCTAAACATCATAATCATAACAGATGAAAGGTCCAGAAGATAGTATTTGGAGTCAGACCCTCTTTGGAAGCTTATATCCTTATCTTCATGCGTCACTGACCTTCTATAGGTACCTTCGTACATGAAATTTACTGCTCACGGTCTAATAGACCGTTATTGGTCTTTATCGTTACAAAGCTTAGTCTATACCCTGAATGGAATTAAGGTTGAACCTAGTTAGAGCTGCCAAAACGATCCAATCTACAATTTCTCAATAGTTACATCAAACTGCCTCGTTGGCCTAGTGGTCCTGAGCGCGACTGCTACGCTAGAGGTCCTGGGTTCGAGTCCCAGGTCGAGCAAAAAGTGTTATTGGGTTTTCTATGAAATTCTCAGTATGGTATTTATATTTATTTTTACATCAAACTAGTGATGACACGTTTGACTCAGTGGTTGAGTGATTGCCTGCTGTGCTGCGTGTCGTGCGTTCGATTCTCGTACTTTACAAATATTTGTGTGATCTATGTACAAGAAGTTAACCATCACGCCTGTACTCCCCGAAGGGTTAGGCAGAGGTGCACTAATGTAGGTACACCCACAGTTCGCCGGTATATTTAGGTCCCATGTAATAGGGGGCGAGCCTATTGCCATTAACCGGGTACTAATCCAAACTCCGAGCTGCTACTGAGAATTTTATAGGAAAACCCAATAACACTTTGCTCGACCTGGGAATCGACACATAGGCCACTAGGCCAACGAACCAACGAGGCAGTAAGTACAAGAAGTTATCAATTTTATATACATTGTGCCTATTAACGTAAATAATCAAGCGCCTTACCAAAAGTTAATACGTATACGTCACTGCACTGTAATCGTGCGACGATTTTAATTTGCGTTACGTTTACTTTGGGCGCTGGACGTTTAAAAATACTGACGATACTATCAATTTATGAAATACTGTATGTTTCGTAACGAAGTCAAGTGCGCCGATTGGCTGTTGATAATGTAGTCAGCTAACGTGCGCTTGCAAATATATTGTTAGTTAATTTTTGTGTAGGTTTTCAATCTAGGAATCAAACTTAAAAAACTTTGGCTGTTTTTGTGTTACTATATTAGAGTTATATATTAGTGATATGTCTACCGTGAAATGTTGTTTCATATCCTTTTAAATATATTTTTATAGAACCTCTTTTTGTTAAACCATAGACCTGTCAAACTTGACATAGATATATTATAGTAGAAAGTAGCACAACAAAGCTACAGGCTGAAAACAAAGCAAACGACAAAAGTTACACCCCATATTACAACAGGTAACCTTTCGAAATTAAACCTTACGCCTTTAATTTAAAGTTCAAAGTGCAAACAGCATTTTTTTTTTATTTAACACCTGTTGTGCCAATTCCTCTTGTGATATTCTTTCAACGATCCTAGACTAGTGCTCAGATAAATCTAATATTGGGAATTTAATGATGGTGCTTTTGTTTTGCCATCACGCCTGTATTCCCCAAAGGGTTAGGCAGAGGTGTACTAATTGTACACCCACAGTTCGCCGGTATATTTAGGGTTTTAATGGGCCTGTGTGCCCTAGTTTAAGATTTTTGAGGAGTACATAAGCCGGTCGGCTTATTCGGTTCGGTATTTTAATACAAAGCTATCAAGGATTGTATTGAGAATGCCAAAGAGCAGGCCGATCCAGTTATGTAAATAGCGACTCTAACTCTTACACAAAGATTATGATCTCTGTCTGGTATTGATTATTAAGAATAATTAATAATTAAAGAATAATGCCAGCCTGTTATAGTCCCATTGCAGGGCAAAGGTCAGAAAAGCCACGAGCACTGATTACCTTTACTACACTAGCTCAAGCCGGACTGGCGATTTCAGAACTTAGAAAATAGTAGTTATGAATTGAACTGCCCCGTTGGCCTCGTGGTCGCAAGTGCGACTGCTGTGCAAGGGGTCCCGGGTTCGAGGTCGAGCAAAAAGTGTTATTGGGTTTTGGGCGAACTGTGGGTGTACATTGGTACACCTCTGCCTAACCCTTCGGGGAACACAGGCATGATGGTATATATGAATTGAAAAGATAACACTAGCACATGTCCGGTATCGACCTCATAACTCCATGCATGAGAGGCGAAATTACGAAATCGACTAAGCTACCTTATTATATTTTTGGATGTATTAACTCATATTTGCACTCAACTTTGTGAATCGGCCAACAACACTTAGCAATGAATATGTGCAAGCTAAACTCGTCCTTAATCTTAACCACAAAGAAAAAAATTTGAAACCATTAACAATAACCCATTAGGCAGAAAGCATACAACATTTTTCTACTCCCAGATTACCATATAAAACATAGCGCATCTATATTATTTAAAATTATAATCTATGACGGAACTCCGAGTAAGATATATAGGGTGTCCATGAATTATTCAACAGGTTGGAGCGGTGTTACTGTATCCGGTGTACAACGAAACTGCTTACGGAAGTGCTGCCATCTTGCGATAGCATTCGGTACTTGTATTTTGGTAAAATATTGCCACCCTAATTGATTTATAGACAGTATTTTGGGACAGTAAAAACTAAAGAGGTTGTTAGGTAAACATTTTAAGTTAGTTTTATCAGGAAAAACTGTCGGAAGAATAACCTAGATTTTCGCTTGTGTGTGATTTATTTATGTTTTGGTAGATTTTAGTTTGTGTAAAAAGAAAAGAGTGGGTCTTTTGTTGTGTTTAAATCGCATATTCTAGGAATAGCTGGAGTTTTGTTTCCTCGATTTATTTAAATGAGTTTTATGGAAATGTCATATGATTTCAGTTCTTATGGTGTCGATGGCAAAAACAATACAAGGATCTGCAATAAAAAATAAAAACAACTTTGAATACAAAAATACGATTTAACTTGATATTTCTGTTCATAATACATGTTTTATTCTTTCAGAAAGTATCATTATTTTTTCTTAAACCGTAAATGTAAAAAAGAATAGCTTTACGCATTAAGGCGAAATTAGCACAAACATTTTTCTGTAATCTAAAAAACCGCAACACCGTTAGCTTTCTCGCATAATTACAACAAAAGCACCCTCTATTTTTTCCCGAAATGTCCAGTGAAACTTGTTAAAAATGGCCATCCTCGCCAAAGCAAAGCCGGTAAACAAATCGTAGTCATTTACAAAACTGTTAAACAGACAATAAACAAATTGCCTAGAGGGCAGACAGATATAGGCTTTTTAATGGGCAAACGGTAATTCCGTGCAATAACAGGGCAAGTATGAAGTTTAACGTTGCGTAATTGCGTAATAGATTTAGTCTTTATGTTTTGTTATTATTATGTGAGATTATTAGTCGGGATGGTATGTACTGTTAAGTTTGAGATAGAAAAACTGATTGTCTGTGTGCTACTGTGTGATTCTGTAAGACCTCATTCTAAACTTCGAATCTGAATCCATTGTGACTTTCTTGATTGGCATTCTAAAAAACTCGGTTGATAAATCGAATTTACACTAGCGCCACTCTTGCGACCGTGTCAGTGAGTTGAACTAAATTGACGGGGAAATTTTAACAGATAAAGTATGAGATCACGTAAGAAGTGGCATTCTATACGGTAATTCCACCGTCACTTCGACCCTCACTTCGCACTTCAAAGTGTCAAATAAATCAATGTCATTTTAAACCTTAAGCGAAGTGAGGGTGAATAGCGACGTGAGATGCGAGTTCATGTCTGAATTTTACAGAATCGACGTACTGGTTTGTTTTTTTGCTTTTCGATTCGTCCGTTCGATTAAAATGTCTATTTGCTCTAATAATAAATCAAACTTAATTGCTAAAACTAGGTTAAGTAACAAATTAAGTATCTATGTAACGCTAAAAATAATATATTCTTTAACTTAACAATAAAAAATCGCAGTGATGTTTTTTTACACGAATTATTATTTAATAAATAATAATTCGTGTAAAAAAACATCACTGCGATTTTTTATTGTTAAATAATAATATATTCTTTAACTTAACAATAAAAAATCGCAGTGATGTTTTTTTACACGAATTATTATTTATTTATTTTAACCACTAGACAAATCAGCAGGAAATAACTAATACTAGTACCTAGTTACTCAAAACGTTTCCAAGTAAAGTGTCTTTCAATTAAAACCACTTACTTAAGTGCCTCTTACATTTCACTAAGGTGATATTTTACGCTCGTATAGTTTTTAGTATGGCGGAACTTATTCACGAAATTAAGTTCTAGTATTATATTTTATCAGCAAGGTATTTCGCTTCGTAATCACTGAACAAGCGTTTAAAATATACAGGCTATCGTTAAATTGAAAATAAAGACAATTTTAAATATCCTGTCTGACCAATTATTATCAAGTATTTAGTAGTTTCTTTTTTTTAGGGCAAATTTCATCAAGCTTTTTTACCTAACCTCCTATGTCCTCGGTATGATTAATATCAATGGAAAGCTACATTATCAGCTAGTATAATAGGTTATACTTTGTATAAAAAGAAATCGGAATCTGTAAAAAAATCAACGCTAGTATATTATCTAATTTATCATTGAAACATCAGTAGCAAGCCAAAGTGGCCAAAGTTCAAGTGAAGTAGTGCCAACATTAAAACAAAAAACGTCTCGCTTTGTGTAATTAATTCAACACAAGTTTCCTCTCGGTGTCACACAAAAAGACACAGAACAGCTGTTGTCCTGAAACTAGTTGCACTTGTTGTAACTTTTCTACAGTTTTCAATTTATATTTTCGCAACTGTGGCACGTTTCGGTTTTGTTTGACACAAAACCTTTTTGGTTGAAACTAGTCTGTTGGCCTGTTGGGTATGTCGGTGAATGTTGACCTCTCCTTTTATAGCGAATTTAACCTAACTTTTATACCTGGTACTTGCTTTTACTTGCGTGATTTTTTTATTCTGGATTTTGTACATAATACAATATAGCCTAAAGAATTTTCAGATTGGACCAGTATAACAAACAAATACACATACACAGTATATATTCGCCACCAGTGTCATTACAAAAAAAAAACATTAAGCAAACTTCTTCAAAGACTACTGACATTGCACGTTTATTGTTTATATTCGCTCCGAGTTCTTACTTTCTCTCACCTGTCTACTGTCTCTTGTTGTATCCTAATATTGTCAGTGAAAACTTGTAATTGGCCTTCTTTCACTATTGTTAACCTATGTAAAACCTAGCTGTAAGTTTTCTTGAGTAATAAAATAAAATAACACATTGTCCGATTTAGGAATCGAAACTTGAAACGCACGGTCAGTAGTCGCGCTTGCGAAGACAAGATCACCGGGTCAGTGTAACACAGTACACAATACAGCAACACAAACTTAACACTTGGGTGTCGGCCTAGGCCTTGCAAAGGAAATGATCGGAAACTGTCTCGGGCTCTCAGGCCAGGCCAACTTAAATGAACCGCAGTTTGCACAAACCAGATAGTTTGCTACTTCAACGGAAATTTACGAAAGCCTTTGTTTAAATGGTATTCGTATTCTAAACTTGGTCAATTACTTAATTGTTTAGCTAGAGATAGATAGGTTAATGTGTAACGTGTCATGGTTTTGTTCCTAGCTTGCATGACTAAAGTTAATTATAAATAAGAATATATTCATTAAGTTGTTCTGAATTCGTTCACGTGAAAGTCAAATATGACAAACACATTTCTTATGAAAAGTCAGTTAAAGTCCCGTCAAAATCGGTCCTGCTATTTCGGAGATTAATCGGAGCAAATAGACAGACAGAAATTTGATAAATTGTTTTTTTTTGGGTAGTGTAAACAATTATATATTATTTAAAAAGCTGTGTTTAGTTTTTGTTATCACAAACAGACACGACAATTTTATTTGTATACATGACACAATATTTGCTAGTCAGAAAACGTTTAGTCTAAATATAGCCACTCGAGAAGGCTATTTAAATGGAAGATGCATTATTTATAATCATAAAAGAAGAGGGTAATATCGTTTGAGAGCCGCTACTCGAGCCGAGAGGCTTCTTCAAATCCTACACCTAGTAAGCTATGAAACTATCAAAGAATATAAAAAAAAAACTACAAATTCTAGGTATGATTTTCTACGAGAATACTGCTGCTGCACAATTACTGCTGCTGACGTTAGTGATGATGATGGTTAAGCCGCGTTTTAGTTGGTTGTCGTGAAACTCCCGTGCCTTGGAAGTAAAGCCGTTGGTCCTGCGCCTGATCTTTCCCTGGTCATCGATCGTTCCCGGCCCGGTCTGATTGCCGTTCCATCAGACTATAAGAGTAGGGAAGAGGGAGTGCACCTCTGTTTGCGCACACACTTGTGCAACATCCTCCTGCGTTCTTGATTAATCTCCATTGAGATCGGCCGTCGTGACCGAAATTCGGTCGGGATGATGATAATATACTATGATATGATATGATGACAGTTCTCGTTCGTTAGCTCGTATGTTGCTTATGTAACCAATCTTCTTTGTGAAGATCCTCGAACATTGAGGACACGTGAGCACACCATCTTTATGTATAATTATAGTTAATTGCCGCAGGTGGTCGAGCTTGCAATCGGTAGGTAACACTTGGCATCAAGCTCAAGGCGCTAGTTATGTAGACTAGTAGTGGTGGAATTCGTTGTAAATAAGCCCGTACTGAAAAGAAGGCATAACCATTATAGAAAATTTCAAAATACCTGTTTGACATAATATAGTATTTATTTAATTTAAAACCTTTATTTGCATCAATTTCATCTGATTAAACCAAAATGCTATAGGATTGAATACTCGTAGATTTACGGTCCCTGATAAAATTGAAAGCCCTTGCAATAATTTACCTGTCTTATTTTATCTTCTCCACGTATTCTTTCTTCCTTGTAGCGAAAGCCGGTAGTGTTCACACTTCTTATTCTTCTCCAAGTGCACTCGAAAGGCTTTGTCTATCAGACGTTCAACTTCAGCCTTTAAGACCCTTCATTTTTGTTGGCTTTTGTTTGGAAAATATTGCCGATAGTTACAATAAGATGCAACTGGTATAAAAATGTACGTGTTTTAGCATGCTCGGAAGATATTGTCGAGAGGTACATTAAAATGCAACTAGTATAAAATATGTGTCTACGATTTTGATAAAGGCAATACTCGTATTGACTATTTATTTGAGTGTTTTGAAATATTTTTTGTTTTTTAATGCTACTTGGTTCATTTTTTAGAGCGTGGAGCACAGATCTAAGAAATAAGTTTTTTTATATTTCTGTGGTGTAGAGGATGTATTGTAATAATTGTTTTGTGATCTAAGTATTTTTCTTAATACTTTTGTCAAATAGCAAACCATGTAGCATATTTTGTCATGGCTTGATATTCAAATTGACAATATATTTAAGTAGGGACCGACATTTTTACCAGGTACGGTGCTGACTGAAAATTCTATATTTTGAAAAAAGAATCTCTCTTTTCATCCCAAAAACTTGATAAAAACATAATTGAAAACGCAAACTGCCATTATTCATTTAAATTTTTCATTTGAATCCAATCCTTTCAATTCACCGACATAAATCACTATCGGAATTCGTTTCGTAACACCCACATTCAACAAAGTTTCAATTACTTTATGATTTAAAATTCGAACCTCATTCAATTGGTGAACAGTGAGTTGTGGCCAGTGTCGCGACCAATCGCAATTAGCTAATGGATATGGGGCCAATTGAGCGCCGTTCTGTGGGTGACATCAGATTTTTTAAAAGTCGAACTTGTTCTTTTTATTTTATTTTTTTATTGACAAAGCAATTTGTAAATGCCCCATGACAGTTAAATCGTTACTTTGGAAAATTAATCAAAAAAATAGTAATACCAGCCTATTATTGATCCAGATAAAGGACTCTTCTTATATGAATTGGCCATTTCACACTTATATTTACTTACATAGTCTAGGTTTCTACACAATCGTTTGCGTCATCAATGTCAGTGATGTTCAAAAGAAACTTAGAAAGTACATATAAAGTAGAAAAAGTCACTTTGGTAACTGCCCAAGCCCAATCGCGAACCAGTAACCTTGGAACAAATATTTTTATCTCCTACAGTCTACAGACAGTTCTTACGGGTCTGATTGTTTGTGTATGCGAGTTTATATGTTAGTAAATGCGAGTTTATGTGGTGTGAAGTGTTGCATATGTACACCACATAAAAAAATTACATACATACATACATACCATCACGCCTGTATTCCCCGAAGGGTTAGGCAGAGGTGTACCAATGCACACCCACAGTTCGCCGGTATGTTTAGGACCCATGTAATAGGGGGCGAGCCTATTGCCATTAACCGGGCACAAATCCAAACTCCGAGCTGCTACTGAGAATTTTATAGAAAAACCCAATAACACTTTTTGCTCGACCTGGGAATCGAACCCAAGACCTCTAGCATAGCTGTCGTGCTTAGGACCACCAGGCTAACAAGGCAGTTACATAAAAAAATTACACCACTAACCCTTTTACCTTCGAGTTATCAATATTATTTTGACAGGTTGCCAATGGGTCATTGCGTAAACATAGCTTAATGGTACTGATGATTTTATTGTCATTTACAAATATTACAGGTACCAATAAATTAACAATGCTATGAAAGATGGAGCCGAACTGGAAGTGTCAAATATGGTTCGATGTATACTAGAAAGGTTTAGGTAGTTAACTAAAGGTAAACAAATCGTAGAAAAGGTTTTTTATAGTTGACACTTCCTTGTTTAAAAATAAGTTACAACAAAATCAATTCTAATTTCGATTTATGCGATACTTTTCTCTTTTATTAATGTATGTTAAACTTTATCATTTATTGGTAAACTACTCTTCATAGATGTCATTGTTTGGACACCACTTTTTTGTTAGTTTTATAAAATAGTATAATATTTTGTAATCTGTCTATTGTAAAGAGCCTAAAAAGACAGGTTCCCAAAACCTTTTAGAAGATACGATGAATTAGATAACGTCGCTAAATTGAAGAGTACGCCCGTGATGTAGTATGGCAACTAAAATTGCAGGTATTACGTTTAGTCGATTAACCAGGCGCCTTTGAAAATTGCGAGGGTCATGTAATAAAACAACAACAGAAAATGTTTAAATTAGATAAAATGATTGATAATACCACTGAACGTATTATTATTAACGTGGCAGATAGTTCCTCAAATTCTGATATAGACTAGAGCCTATTATTATACGACTTTAAATAATACGATTTTAAAATTTGAAGTGAAAGGTTTAGCATCCATGAGTCACGTGGTTTGTTTTGTTTACATTTAGTTAACTACCTAAACCTTTCTAGTATAGGTTCAATCAATGTTTGGCTATGAAAACAGCGGATTACATTACCTACTATATTTTTCGGGGGGGTAACTTGTTTGTTGTTTTTTTTTAAACAAGAAAGTTCTAAGAATATTTTTGCCCCACTAGGCATTTCTCTTGTATCTCGGGTGTGTTTAAGATCACATAGACAAACATCAACATTTATCAGGTTTTTTGTGAAGAGATCGTGGCTGATTGGCAACCATGTAAACCATGTGTTTGATTGCATCGTGGATTTGTGCATGCCACGTTTTCTATCTACTAGATCTAGATTGGTCTGGCTCAGACACTATTTAATCTTTTTTGAGACGTTAAGAGTGGTTGTTTACAGTTCCAATATTTCTTTATGTAATATATTATTCCAATATTCTTTAAACATAATTTACCTGTATTTTTTAAATTACGAGTAGGTACCTAGCACTATTATTTCTTGCAAATGATATTCCAACGTGCCTTTAAATAATCTAATAAAATAAACTATTTGACTTTGACTAAAAATAAAATGCCCTTTAAAGGGCTTTTTCCCTATCGCGAGCATTCCGCTTCCTTCATAGCCCCTCTGTAAACGTCACCCTCCTTTGACACCGGTTGTACCTCAATCCCGGGATTATTGGTTGATTTGAGACTTATGCTGTCCCTCGTTAACCTGACCTGTTGTCGTGGGTACAGGCAACCGCACGCACATGGTAACACTTTGACTTTTATAGTGGCTTTTGTAACAGTAAGGGCGTTTTTTGTTGTTTACATGTAACGCGCGGTTGATCGTACTACCTGCAATCCCTGGATTTGTTTAGACTCCGAGATCAATCGGGATAAATTGTGTCTTTGTAATCAGCTATATTTAAATGGCGGTAAATATGTACGGGTGAGATTAGGTTTAGTCTAATAAGATATGTAGGTATAACGATTTGTGAGATTTGTGTGTGATTTGTTCTCGCCCCCTATTACATGGGACCTAAATATACCGGCGAACTGTGGGTGTACATTGGTACACCTCTGCCTAACCCTTCGGGGAATACAGGCGTGATGGTATTTTTTTTGTATCAACGATTTGTGGAAAGATTTGTTCCCAATAGCTGGAATTTGGAAAAGTCGCATTTTTTTGAATTATCTATTATTAAGATAGACGGCACAATTAGCACAGTGGCTAAGTGATTGGCTGCTGCACTGTGTGTCTCGAGTTTGATTCCCGTTGTTCCGGGTCAAGTTATTTTATTATGTGATAGGTGCCATTGATACATGCCACTAATACAGTTATTATTGAATACCCTTTTTGTTAGAATTTCTGTGTGCACATAGTTTGTGTGAATAAACGTTTTCTTTCTTTTATTTTCTTAAACATTACAAAAATGTTGAACAGGCCAAGGCAATGAAAAAAATAACACGATACATCTCTGCTTATATTGGTACCTATCTGATATAATAATCCTCATTTCCTTATAGAAAACATACTTAGGTGCCTGCATCTCCTGATCAGCCAGTCAATTCCGTAAACATCTCTCGTGAGACATTGAAAAGTGCCTGTAAATGGTCTAATTGAAATAAATGCTTTGACTTTGAGAGTTTAGGTGAAGTTCACTTCACACAAATCACCGAGGATGAATTTTACATAATACGAGTAGCACAGATAAATAAAGAATTCATGCCAGGGTCAAACTCTAAGTAGTTGCGTTAAGACCAACGACTAGTAAAAATGTAACCACTCTAAAATAAAAAGATTCAGTGAAGCTGGAACAAAATGTCTTCTATGCAAAGTAATAGTAGCGCTTAAACAAAAAAGCACAATTTCCTCCCGTATTTGCTTGTGTAAATGCGTGTGAAAATCTCGTGAATTTGTTGAGATCCCAAGCGAGGCGTGTCGCTGGCACTTGGCAGAAGTCCTACTTTAGATTTTTATTTTCGTTAACAGACGAAAAATGCTTTATAGCCAGCAAGCTTCTAAGTACAAAAAAAGAAAAAACGGTGACTAATGTTGGTCATAATAAAAAATTAATTATTAATCTCCCGACCGATATTCGTTGAGTGCCCAAGTAAGTAGCTTTTTTGCCACCTTCAAAGGTATAAAAAAGGCGGACATTTTATTATGCACAAGTGTGTGCGCAAATACAGGTGCGCTCCCGCTTTCCTCACTCTGTCAGTCGGATATGACGGCAAACTAACACAACTGGAGAGAAATCAGGCGCAGGAATAACCACTTTACGTGTATTCCTTGACATGACATTGTCACACCACCATCTCCCAAACTTCGGCCTGGCACTATATTCCTTTTAGAGAAACCTAATAACACTGTCCGACCTGGGAATTGAACACATTGTATGGTTGTGTTGTAGTTTTAGGCTCATGCGAGAAACAAAAATTACCCGAAGATTATATTTGTTTTAAGTAAAGGAAATCATTAATTTAATACTCTTGTTAATAAGTGCAGTATTTCCTAAGCTTACTGGGTAATTTATCTTTTAAAAAATTGTGCGAACTGAAACTTCTAAACAAAATTTCTTGTCGTCCCGGAAGCTCCGCTGTCACCCGAAGCATGGCTTCCGATTATAGGCTTCGGCGCCCGCATTTTCGATTTTTCATGTTTTAAACGATGCTAAATTGGTCTAGCGACTTTCAAGGGGGAGTTCAGACTCAATCAGGCTTTGATTTTATACAGAATAGCGTTTTTAGGGTGGTTTAGTTGTGTACTTTCAAGTTTATATTGGACATCATTGACATCGATAAAGGAAAATATCGAGGTAATTGCCAATCCGTCTAAAGCAAGTGTGGCGACCAATGCTCGTGCCTTCTCTGAATGAAAAGAGGCCTTGTTAATTGACAAATATTTGTCAGTTAGCCACTGCCATAAGTCAGATATAGTCGCCAACAAAAAAATAAAATCTCTGGTGTCCTAATGACCGAAACCAAAAATTGCCAATTTTACTGCCAGTAAAGTGGACAAATGTAAAAAAATTAAACCATCAAACCGCTTTACACAAATTAATTATGTTGGGTTCAGACTTTACGATTACGAGACCTCTATCTATGACGAGTTTTTTTTCTAGTCTTCTTGCTCCGAAGTTTTATTCGAAAAACAGACGTCATCCCTGTTTATTACTTGCCTGTAAACCCTTTCTAGAATCAGAACTTAAAAAAAATATATATCCTACTACTATTATAAAGGCGAAAGTTTGTATGTATGGATGTATGGATGTATGGATGTTTGTTACTCTTTCACGCTTAAACGGCTGAATGGATCTGGATGAAATTTGGCACAAAGATAGATTATAGTCTGGAATAACACATAGGCTACTTTTTATCCCGGGAAAATGTACGGTACCCGTAGGATAACACATCAACTGTGACGCGGACGAAGTCGCGGGCAGAAGCTAGTATAAATATATTCACTATACTTTAACTTTACGACGAAATACATAGCAGCCAAAAAATACAATGTTTTTAAGAAAAAAAAGAGAAAATAACGTGCTCTGATAATTCTACCGTATAATTTTTCATCCGCGACTTTTCCTAAAAGCTTTGCCAGTCACAATAGTCTTTCATCTGCCCCGACCGTAAACAACCGACATAAACCGTGACAGACGGAGGGGCGGGAGGGGGGTTCTACACATTTCCCGTGGGACCCCACAGATTCACCCCAATAACGCCACAATCCGATCGGAACAAACTGTTTTGTAATAACATGGTTCTAGCATCAATTGAATAGCCCGTGTCTATTTAAAATTAACACATACATACCATCATGGCTGTAATCCCGGAAGGGGTAGGCAAAGGTGTACAGCCTACTTAAAATGTGTCCTACGTAAAAATATTGTAATACTAAAACTGACTGCCCCGTTGGTCTGACTGACCCGTTGGTCTCGTGGTCGCAAGTGCGATTGCTGTGCAAGGGGTCCCGGGTTCGATTCCCAGGTCGAGCAAAAAGTCTTATTTTTCTATGAAATTCTCAGTAGCAGCTCGGAGTTTGGATTTGTGCCCGGTTAATGGCAATAGGCTCGCCCCCTATTACATGGGACCTAAATATACCGGCGAACAGTGGGTGTACATTGGTACACCTCTGCCTAACCCTTCGGGGAGTACAGGCGTGATGGTATATATATTTATATTTTATATCTAAAACTGAATTCTGCCCACATTCAAGCATTCTGTGTCATAAACATATCCTAGGACACTCGGCATGAGCTGGATGAAAAAAAATTTGTTATCGGACCATTACTTCAAACGATATCATACACCTCTTACACATAAAAATCAAACAGACGGTTCCTCTTTATAATATCAGTTTACATAGATAATGACATAATCAAATAATACATCACGAATAGAATTGAATATTGTGTACGTGGCAATCACTTAATTATGTAGTGCTCTATTTCTGTGGGGTTTTAGTTCATTATTAGTGTTGGGGGTGGACTGTATATATTACTTATTCACAAAATTCAAACATCAACAAAAATGAAATACACTTTTATTCGCACATTTAACAAAATTACACACAAAATTACAGTATAACAAGAATAACTCAGTACATTAGATTAGCATAATTACAAGAACGGCACTATGAACGTATGAGAGGTTCCTTATTCTATCGCGACTTCAAGGTGACTACGACTAGCTGCCCGCGCCGCCCGTTTATATGTGTTTTACACGGGAGCGCGGGTAGTGGCCGGATCGGTGTTTAAATCCACGCTGATCGGGCTTCTCGCCCAATCGCGCCCGACTCGGCCCGGGTCGCTCGTCGACGTGTAGCGACCTGTCGGCCGCTTGAGGTCAAGATAGCCGCGACAGGTCGCGACCCGTCCGCTTCCTTTGTTCATCCTCGCGACACGTCGAGACCTGATCGCCGTTCGTGGGTGCGATCGCCCCGACGTGTCACGACCCGTGTACCTTTGTTGTGGTAATATCCTACTTACTTAATGATAAGGTAGTAACATATATCTTTATTTAAACTTATATAAACAATCATCCTTAAACCTAACCCGTCGTCCGTATCATTCTCCCCCCGGCGTAGCTCGCGCAGCCTCTTCTGCCTTCAGGACGACGACAATCTTCTTCGTAGGGCGCCGGAATGTACCCGTGCGGGTCCGCACATCCGCGACCCTGGTGCCTCCATCTGGTCCCTGGTAGGTCCTCTCTACGATGCCCATGGGCCATATGTTTCTGGGCAGAGCTCCGTCGACCGCAAGGACCACGTCGCCAATCTGCAGCGGTCGGACGTTATTGGTGGGTTCGCCCCGTGGCACTAGTAGGGGCAGGTACTCCATCGTCCAGCGTCGCCAGAATTGGTCGGCAAGCGCTTGACTGGCCCTCCATGTCCTGCGGTCGGATTCATCGCAAGGCCCCGTGGTGGGTAACCCGGTTGAAGAGCCCAGCAAAAAATGGTTCGGGGTGAGGGCCTCCGGGTCATCAGGGCTCACACTGACGTGTGTTAAGGGGCGTGCGTTCGCGGAGAATTCCGCCTCTGCGAACAAGGTTCTCAGCACCTCTTCTGTCGGTGCCTTTTCTCGCAGTGTGACGCTGAGGGCGGTTTTTATTGTTCTGACCATTCTTTCCCAAGCGCCACCTTGGTTAGGAGCCCCGGGTGGTATGAAGCGCCACTCCATCCTGTTTGTTAGCCCCGCGTCTTTCAGGGCCGGCAACCATTCTTTGTAAGCCGTTTGTAGCTCTTGGTTGGCTCCTCGGAAGTTCGTCCCATTATCCGAGTACATGAGCCTCGGCCATCCTCTTCGCGCTGCCATTCTCCTTAAAGCCATAATCGCAGAGTCTGTGGATAAGGATGCCACGAGTTCCAGGTGCACCGCTCGGCAGGTGAGGCACGTGAAGAGTGCACCCCATCTCTTTTCCCGGCGGCGCCCTATTTTGACCATCATGGGTCCGAAATAGTCCACGCCACAATTAGTGAAGGGGCGGTGGAATGGGTCTAGGCGGGCTGGCGGCAGGTCTCCAGTGGCCGGTGCGTTTGGCGTGGCTTTTCGTCTCCGACAAAAGGCGCAGTTCTTCTCTACGGCGCTCCATCCTCTCAGAGTGAACCCGGCGACTGCATGTACCTTTATGACTTCTTCTATAGCCCTCTGAGCTTCTTTCACATTGTGGTAACTCGTTACCAGATCGTCCATGTAGTGGCTTTGTTTTATTGCCTCTAATGCTCGGGGATATTGGTCACCATGTATGTCCGCGTTTAGGTTACGGACATAATGGGCCATGTAAGGTGAGCTGGCAGCGCCAAATATCATACTCGTCATCTTGTATGATCGCGGAGGGCTTGTCCGGTCGCCGCCTCTCCACAGGAACTGCTGTGCCGGTTGATCTTCGGGTCTGATCTTAACTCTGAGGAACATTTCTTGGATGTCCGCTGTGACTGCTATCGCATTTTCCCGGAATCGAAAGATGATGCCCGGGAGCGATAGCAAAAGGTCCGGCCCTTCTAGCAGTTCGTCATTTAGGCACACGCCATGACTTCTCGCCGCCGCATCAAACACTAACCTCTGTTTGCCGGGCTTGTTTGGGTTCTGCACGGCAAAGTGAGGCAGGTACCATGACATAGCGCTCGTTCGTTCTGAGCCGTCACATGGCACCGCGTACCCCTTCTTCAGCAAGTTGTCGATTTGCGCGCTATATTGTTTAGCGAACTCGGGTGATGCGTCCATCTTCTGCTCCACCTTATGTAATCGGCGGAGCGCGGCGTTATAGCTGGGTGGCATGGTGACGTCATCGCAACGCCATGGTAGTCCGACTTCGTAGCCCCCCTCTATCTTCTTCGTTGTCCTTTTGACAACAGCGATTGCTCGTCTGTCGGCGTCGCTTACGCGTGGTTCGCGAGCGACACCGAGTGCTTCTACTTTAAAGTGGGCTTCCACTAAATCATGAAGCCGCTGGTGTTCGTGCCGTTCTTTGTCACTCTCGAACAGATGTAGCACGTTGTCTTCGTTTATTAAGACGTTTCTTGGTGCGGTCCCATGTATCACCCAGCCCAGCTGCGTTAGAGATGCAGCCGGCTGGTTGGGGCCGCCAACTCGCAGTTCACGTGAGACGATACATTCCCAGTGGTCTGTCCCCACTAGAAGCCCCGGGCGTGTGGTTTGGTAACACACCTGGTCTTTGGGTAGGTCGCGCAGATGCTCGTACTCCAGCAGCGTGTCAGGAATTGACTGCTGGTGCAGCTTCAGGCCGTTCATGGTTCTGGCCCGAAGCTTGTGCGGCGCGCTGTCTTCCGTTATTCCTCTCACCTGTATCGTGACTGCTTTGCTGTCGTGTTCTCGGGTGTTCATGTTCACCCCGTGGATGAGCAGTGGTTGCGACACCCCTTCTGCGCCGATGCTCGTAGCCAGCCCTTCGTCGATGAGGGTGATAGTGGCCCCTTCATCAAAGAGCGCGTGGGTGCTTACCTCCCCCCGTGGTCCCGTGACAATTACAGGACACATTTTAAGGAGGACGGCCCGCGGGCCGGTGGCCGGTAGGGTGGCCACCGACATGATCGATGCCTCCTTTTCTTGTTCGTTGGTCGCTGGCTTGATTTCAGGCGATTCTCTTTCTTTATGTAGCGTGGCGTGATGAGGCCGGCGGCACTGATTCACTCCGCACGGCTTCGCCCTACATGTCATGCGCCTATGCCTTTTGCGGGCGCATTTGAAGCACACTTTTAGCTCCTTCACTAGCTCCCAGCGCTTATCCACCGCGAGTGCCTTATATTGCGGACACTGCGTCAGCTCATGCTGCTGTTTACATCTGGGGCACTGGTTATCTTCTGATTCGTCGATCGTGGTGTAGACGGTGTTAGTTTTCTTCTTCGCAATAATAGTAGGCCGAGTCTCTTTCTTGTGTGACGTAGGCGCGGCGCTTGCTGACGGGGTGTAGGTATAGCGTAACGCCCTGTCTGCTTCGCGCATCAGAAATTGTGTCAACAACACTAACTCTGGCTCGGTCGTTCCCTCATGGTCGCTTGCGAAATCACACCATCTCGATCTTACATGTGGACTTAGCTTTTCGAGCACTTCTCGCGTCAACAGCGGATTCATCAAGTAACCTTTGCGATCTATTGCCTTCATTATGTATATTGTGTTTTGTAGTTTGATCGCAAAGCTATTCAAATCACTAGCCGACGTACCTGGTTTTGGCATTCTTTTCAGTTCTTCCAGCGCCTTGTCTATTATCACTTCCGGTCGGCCGAAGCATTGTTCGAGTGTTTTCATTATTATGTCCGGCTCCGTGGCGGCGTGTAATAGGGCCGCCACTGCCTCTCGTGCTTCGCCCTTGAGGCAACTCCGCAGGCGCTGTAAGTTCTCAGCCGGTGACACACTGAACATGTTAGTGGTGTCGTGGAAGGCCGCTTTGAATGGTAGCCATTCACCTACGGCACCCGAAAAGATTGGGAGATCCGTGTGCCGCAGGCGGGGCCTAGCCATCCTTTCTAAGGTCTCAGCCAACTGATCTATGCTGTTTCTATTCCTAGTTGGCGTCGGTGACCTTCCTCTAGGTACGTCAAAACGCAAGTGTTTGTCTTGACTGTTTGCCGGTCCACCAACCTCCCCCCGTGAGCTGAGAGGGTTGGTGCGCAGCCACATGTCGACCTTTTGATTGTGGTGCTCTTCTGGTTGGTCACCGTGAACGCTCTCCTCGTCTTGTATCACGGAGACGTTCACCGCCAACCTTGCCTTTACTAGGTCCGCTTCTAGTTCCAGCTCTTTACGCCGGATAGCAGCCAGCTTCTCGGCTGCTTCGAGTTCGGCCACTCTCATTCTGGTAGTCACACTCGTATTTGACCTCATCGATCGGGTCGGCGATCGTACTTGTTGCCGCTCCGACGACGGTCCCGCTGTCGCTATGTCTGCCACTCCAGTACGTTCACTCATTCCGGGCTGTGGTGAGGCCGGCGGGTCGAGCGATAGTCTTCTATATCTCTCGATTCTTATTCGCTCAGCTTCTTGCCGACGCAACCGTTCCGCGTCGCTGCGCTCTTGAGCCCGTTTCTGCTCGTCAATTTTCACCTGATCGCTCTGGCTTCGTGTCACAACCATACTTAGGTCTTAGGTTTGACACTAGACCCTAACACAGATTTACGTCACAGTGTTTCAGGCGTTGATTGTCTCGCACACGAATTGTTTTTATTTAGTCACTGATTGTCTCGTTCACAGATCGTTTTTTAGACACTGAGTCAAATCTAGTTCTTTAGGTACTGAGTCAAGTCTAGATGTTTAGGCACTGAGTCAAGTTTAGGCACTGAGTATTCGTTACTCTTTCAGCACTGATTCTATTTACTTTCTAGCACTGAATCTATTTACTTTCTAGCACTGAATCTATGTAGGTACTTGCTAGCACTGACTCTAATAACTTTTCAGCACTGAATCTATTTACTCGCTAGCACTGACTCTAATAACTTTTCAGCACTGATTCTATTTACTTTCTAGCACTGAATCTATTTACTTTCTAGCACTGAATCTATGTACTTGCTAGCACTGACTCTAATAACTTTTCAGCACTGAATCTATTTACTTGCTAGCACTGAATCTATTTACTTGCTAGCACTGACTCTAATAACTTTTCAGCACTGATTCTATTTACTTTCTAGCACTGAATCTATTTACTTTCTAGCACTGAATCTATGTACTTGCTAGCACTGAATCTATGTACTTGCTAGCACTGACTCTAATAACTTTTCAGCACCGATTATATTTACTTTCTAGCACTGAATCTATGTACTTGCTAGCACTGACTCTAATAACTTTTCAGCACTGACTCTAATAACTTTTTAAAAACTGATTCTAAACTATTAAGCACTGATTTTAAACTATATCCGGCTCGAAGGACCAAATGTTGGGGGTGGACTGTATATATTACTTATTCACAAAATTCAAACATCAACAAAAATGAAATACACTTTTATTCGCACATTTAACAAAATTACACACAAAATTACAGTATAACAAGAATAACTCAGTACATTAGATTAGCATAATTACAAGAACGGCACTATGAACGTATGAGAGGTTCCTTATTCTATCGCGACTTCAAGGTGACTACGACTAGCTGCCCGCGCCGCCCGTTTATATGTGTTTTACACGGGAGCGCGGGTAGTGGCCGGATCGGTGTTTAAATCCACGCTGATCGGGCTTCTCGCCCAATCGCGCCCGACTCGGCCCGGGTCGCTCGTCGACGTGTAGCGACCTGTCGGCCGCTTGAGGTCAAGATAGCCGCGACAGGTCGCGACCCGTCCGCTTCCTTTGTTCATCCTCGCGACACGTCGAGACCTGATCGCCGTTCGTGGGTGCGATCGCCCCGACGTGTCACGACCCGTGTACCTTTGTTGTGGTAATATCCTACTTACTTAATGATAAGGTAGTAACATATATCTTTATTTAAACTTATATAAACAATCATCCTTAAACCTAACCCGTCGTCCGTATCAATTAGCTAATCCATGAAAGCTGCTCTATCTTCATGTTTTTTCCATGGCTTAGATAAGCAGTCTTACCAAGAGTATCGTATTACCCATTACTGGGTTGTGGAGGTCTGATAGGCAGTCGCTCCATGTAAAATACTGATATTCAGCTGCATCCGGTTCGACTGGAAGCCGACCCCAACATAGTTGGGAAAAGGCTAGGCAGATGATGATGAGATAAGTCGTCCTCTTTCTTGCATTTGTAGTTATGCTTAGCCAAAGCACTTGCTGAGTTATGTTTATGAAACTCGGTTTTTGCAGCATTTTACCTACACTGTGTTGTTTTGCTTTTTCGAAAACATCATTATATCAGTCGCTCCATGAAAAACATTAGTATTCAGCTGCATCCGGTTAAACTGGCAGGCGGTACCAACATCCTAATTGGGAAAAGGCTAGGCAGATAGATACATGTACCAAACCAAAGCTCACGATAAAAAGAAATTCCTAGTGACAAAAAAACAAAAATATCCACAAATAAAAGCAGAAGATAATTAGGAAAGTATTAATTAAAAAAACAGCACAATTTTCCTCTATATTTAGAAAAAAACGACATTGTTTCTTTTTTTGTGTAAACCTATAAGAAGCTTGTAAGTCAAGGGTCATTAATTTCTCCAGGCATTTCGCTTATTTCTTAGAATAAAAGCAAAAAATATACTAAAGTAAAGCAAAAATCCCCTAAGGAAGTGTAAGTTACAATGTATTAAGCTTTTTTAGAATTGTAAATGTTTTTTAGGGTTCCGTGGTGGTGCTACTAGAGCCTTAGAAAGTGTCACAACTGTTTTTGGTATTTTCATATTAAAAGCTTATTGTCCGCCATGTTGGTCTCGTGCTCGCAAGGGATTCCTCGGTGTGGGGTTCTAGGTTCAATTCCCAGATCGGGCAAAGCTTTTAGGCTTTCCCATTAGAAATTTCTCAATAGCAGCCAGAAGTTTGGAAGTACGTGGTGTGACAAGCCAGTGCTTTGAAAAACTAAAGCCGTTTGTCCTGCGACTAATCTTGCCTATCATGTCGGATTGAAGATTGACGGAAGAGGAAATGGAGTTTATAGTAATCAAAAACTTAGTTTGTATAGGATCAAGTATGAATTTAACGAGAGTAAAAGATGCACACGGTAGAAAGGAAAAAATTGCTATGAATCTAGAGTCTAGTGTCATGTCAAAAGTTTACGCATCCACGTCCCTTCCATAGTGAATTTAAATATATTATTAACTTTTTATTAATAATTAATTAATATATTATTCTTTATACTACAGAACCACACGGTCCGAGAGTCCTTATAAGCTTTTCTTAGAATATTTCGGGTATACAACGTTGGATAACAATGGCTTTCAGTTTGGTCATGTTAAGCGTCTCTTTACTTTACAGAGGTCATTTGTTTTTAGAATTGACGTTAAAAATTCCTTTTCTATTTATAGGTAGAATGCCGGCCGTTTTAAACGCTCGCTTTGTTTGTTCAAGTATTAAAAATGAATTGAAATGATTTCAGAGGTCCGTGATGGCCTACTGGTTAAGACTACGCTTGGTTCCCATGCATGAGGTTGTGGGTTCAATGCCTGGCAAGTACCAATATGACGTTTCCCATTCATGTGTACTTTCTAAGTTTATCTTGGACATCACTGCTATCGGTGAAGGAAAAACATCGTTAGGAAACCTAGATTTGTCATTAATATAAGTTTGAAAACGACAATCGGCGGTGATCAATACTTCTGTCTTTTCTTTTCATTTGAATAACGGGATAATTTAAGCTGGTATTTTTTGTATGACCCAATAGGCTGGCGGTAATGATAATAATCTTTCAGCCGGGCCTGTGGCCTTTCAGAAAGAAAAAGAAATCTAACTAAAACAATGGGTAAACTCATCAAGCCTTCATCTCCGAAACCTAATACATAATCTAATAGTTTCTACCCGCCACAGAACACGGATGAATATTAAATAAACGACGAGTATAATATCGAGCACGTAACACCGCTTACAATGCATTTGGCTCGATGTCAACAGATGCCGGCAGATGGCGTCACTTCCGGTCAGAACGGATGCTACGTCAGTGTTGCCATATCGCTGATGAATTATCATTTAATTTGAGTGTTACATTAATTTAACTTTAGATGTGCATTTTAAGTTAATTTAATGTAACACCTTATTTTAAAACGTATGTGGGCGTAATATATTAAATGTTTATAATTTCGGATTGTTCATCGTCTGAGAACGGGATAGTGACTCGAATATATTGATAATAAAACTCCGTGTCATTATTGTTCTCCTCTTGAGATTATAGAAAATGTTTAGCCTAAACTGTTGTTCTGGGGGGCAATCCTACCAACTTTTAGGAACAGTCGCATTTTAGTCTTAATCTGTCAAAAAGGCATCTAATTTACCTACATTTATTGACATTGTCGCTGAGGTGAGATTGCAACTTCATTTTAAACATTTTTAGCCAGTACAAGTGGCCTTCTGTTTTAAAGCTCAAAATTAAAAGGGCCATACACCATAAAACATTAAGAAATCGTGTTTAAGTTAAAACATTCCACGAATAAAACAATTAACTTTTATATATTTTTTTCTATGAAAACCTGTAAAAAAAGGAAATTACAACATGATTAATAGATGTTTAATGTGACTGTAATTAGGTACGGTCCACGTGAAATTAGAAAGATTACAATCCCGATTTTAATCAGGGTTGTAATGAAACGAAATGGCGCCAGTCCACGGAGCACGCATAAAATTAATTTATAAAACATATTGAACGCTTGTAAAATGTAATTTTATTGTGTGGTATTACAATATTGTAGTGATTCATGGCTACACGGAATTTCACTTAGAAGTTTTTATTTCGATGGTTAGGTACGCACTGTGTTGGTTTATGGTACTTGGTCACGAAGCAACTGATCCTTATATTTCGTTCAGCTACGTGAATGTAATTGTATGGATTAACTGGTTCTTTTTCATAGTTTCAGGGTTGGTCTTATAATAAAAGTTATTTATAATGGTAAGTTTAAAGACGTCGTTACAGGTTTCCAGTTAATTCGATTACACTTACGACTTAATAGTCGTAAGTGTAATCGAATTAACTATTCCATAAATTTATTTAAAGCGCCATAATATAAAAGTTGATACCTACTTATAACAAAAAAAAGTTATTTATTTGTTTAAAAAAATGCGCAAACGTACAAAACCGTAGCAAACATGCAAACAGTACACAGACAAACAAAAAAATGCCAAAATATTACGCGTTCAAAAGTTCTCACCGCAAGCGTGCGTCAGCAAAAAAGTTTAAAACTTTAAAACCCTCCAGGTACAAACTCTATGGACATAAACTTCGTGCTTATCTTGTTTCCCGTGGCTCGTTCCTAGATTTCTACTTCAGCCGTGTTTGCTAACGGTACCACGGTTTTTACTCGACTTTCAAGTGTACTTTGTAAGACAATCCATGTTGAGTAGCAACGGAATCGAAGAGCCATTGTATTTTAATTTGAAGATTATTGGAAGAAATTCCTTGACATTTTTTTTTTGTAGGAGATTTTCGAAATTAAGATTAATTTAGGTACGCAGAGTATCGTCGCAAATCTGGGAAATGTGTTAATTACGTGTTATGGTTGTAGTCTTGTAATCCTTACTTGGGTACTCTCATCACATTAAAAGAGTGCGCATTGGAATTACAGTGAAATGGAGCCATCATTGCGACTTCTGAATAGATACGTAAATAATGACGTGAATTTTCTGAAATTACTCACAGTGTGGTAAGATCAAAACTATATTTTGATTTTAGAACATACTTCCATCTGTTAAACTCAAATCAACTCTTTGTTGCGGAAATAATAAAGCATTAAAAAAAAATATTATCAAAATTTGAGAAATGGACCTCTTTTGAGAAGCAGATTGCCAGAATTAACCATACTATAACAAATAGTATTATTTTAATTACTTACTTAATTTTTAGTCTAAAACCCGTAGTACAAGCAGTTAAAGCATCATAAAGTAACAGTACAGTACAAATGTGCACAACTTTGTGTGACTTACATTATGTGTGGAGTGGACAATAGTGACCAACTTTAACTTTACTCCTTCTCCTAAGTAGGTCCTTGAATATAATAGAGGGACGTGATAAAATGATTCTAGCGATTCTATCCAACATAAAAAAAATGAAAATATTTCTTAATTTGTATCTAGTATTTATTAAATAATGTAGCTACTAAAGCAAACTATTCTTAAAGTATTAGCGTTGTTAAGCTACATGCCTGGGGGCAGTTTTAATAACGTTTAGATACGATTTGTATCATCTCAATTTCATTCTGTCAAAAATCTCTTTATTTTAGATAAGTTTTAAAATCAATGTCAAAAAGTGTAGATCAGATACATTTTATTGCATTGATTGTCGCTGAGATGAGATTGTGACTAGATTTTGAACGGTTTTTATCAGTAAAATTGGCCTCAAATAGCATAAGCACATCTTCCAGTACAGTAGATTCCCTTGTATTGCTAATTGACATAAATTAATTATACTTTTTTGTCCCTTGTCCGTCTGTGTTACTAGACAAATTGGTATTCTGAAGAAGGCAATTAATTCACAGGACAGGACCGAATAATTTGTAAAGCGTCACGTCCAGGGAACCTGCTATAGTCAACTGTGAGAGGTTTTGACCTCCAATGGTTTATCTATATTAGTCTTGAGTAATGTGAATAAGGTATAATTTGAGTTAGAAAAAAGAACTAAAACACAAAAAAATACACAAACAATTTGGAAAATTAATTAAACCCGACTTTTTAATGGTACAGGCACTACTTTGAAGAATTTTTTATAATAATTATGTGTGATAATGATTCTTAGTAATTAAGTTGATTCGTAATTCCGTAATGAGAAACATACCGAGAAACTTAGCTTACGTAATTTTGACAAGAAATATGTTTCTTCCTACACATCTGCCGAACATAACCATTCAACAATCTAGTGCCTACATACAACCTAACTCACACGTACGTAATTCTGTGGCCAGTCAATATATGAATCCAGGATTACATTTCAACGTTAACAAATAAATAAAATCCAATAGTTTTATTTCAAAACAGAAATAAAATAGGAATTGCATGTTCGCGCTTCCATAACTAACAAAACCACAGTTTTTCGCGCACATAAATATTAGAACGTATTAAACCACAGACAAAGGTGCGGGGGCCGGATTAAACCGCTTTTAACCGGTCTGAACCGGTAGAAACTAGAAATTTCGAGTTAATTAGGAAGCTTATTTGAGTTGCATCTATATTTCACGCTATGCGGCGCGCATCGTGCTGCAGATTTTTTGTCTTGCGCATTGCTTTAATATTTGGCTTTATATCACACTGTTATGTAACAAAAATATATTTTTAGCTCAGATTCTATCTTTTATCATTATATGATAAAAATGTGCACTATCTACTATTTTACGTGTGTAAGTATACAGTGTGAATCTATCAAAATATTAATTATAGTACCTATTTAAGTAGCTCGTGATGCTCCGCTGGTCTGGGGGTCGAAAGCGTGACTGCTGAGCGTGAAGTCCTGTGTTCGGCTCTCATTTTTCCCTTTAGGAATTTTTCTGTAGCAGCCCGGTGATTAGCAGTAAGTGATGTGCCGGCCCCGTGTCTCGGAAAACGCTTAAGCCGTTGGTTTTGCTTCTGATCTCACCCCGAGTTGGATTACCATATCATCGAACTATAACAGTGAGGGTAGAGGGAGTGCATCTGTGTTTGCACATTCACTTATGAACTATAATATCTCCTGCTTACTCGGCTAGTCTACATTGAGTTTGGCCGCCATAACCATAATTCCGTTGCGAACATTACAATATCATCTCAATTAATCCACGATCGGAGATTACTATCTCGTCTAGGGACAAGCGATCGAAGGCGGCAGTTATCTATACGCCTATAATAGGATTCCTAGCGTCGTCGCCTACTACGTTAAGGGATGTTTAATCTTTCCCCCTGACAGGTCAGTGAGCTCGCTACAAACTAACTAATCCCAAGTAGATTAGTTAGTTAAATGTGTCGCTTGTCACTGCGAGTAACGCGAGTTAGGGACATAATATTGATAGATAGCAACATCTTTGCAAGAAGGGCTAGATATCAGCATTCTTTGTAGCAGCTCGGTGTTTGGATTTGTGCCCGGTTAATGGTGTAGGGGCGCTGACGCAGTCGTTTTATATTCCTCGCACGCGCAGCGCCCGGCGAGTTCAGTTCGCCCGAAACCGCCTTCACCTATACACGCGCTACAAATACAACCTTGTAATATTAACATCGAGTAAAGATTATACTGTGTACAACAATCTATTTATTTCTCTCCGCACACACAACCCTGGATCATGCAACTTTACATTGCTATGGTCATAGAAGTCACCTGGTAGCCTAATATTACTGCCGTATAGCATTTGTGCCGCGGTTACGCCTGTGTCGGACCTAATTGTCGTGCGTAATCCTAACATTACTGTTGCTAGTTCATCTATCCAGCTTTTATTGTCTAAACGTGCTTTTAGTGCTGCTTTTAATGACCTATGCCATCTTTCTATCGCTCCATTGCATTGAGGATGATATGGAGTGGTACGAGTTTTCTGTATTCCCATGATTGACATTAATTCTCTAAATAAATTACTTTCGAACTGTCTTCCCTGATCATTTGTGAGTTTAACCGGGCACCCGTAACGACTAATCCAACCTTCATTTAGAGTTTTGGCTACTATTTCTGCAGTTATTTCTTTTAATGGAAATGCTTCTGGCCAACGCGTAAACCTGTCTATTATCGTCAAACAATATTTAAATCCCTCTGGTGTAGTTGGTAAAGGTCCTACTATGTCTATGTGAATATGTTCAAAACGCTTACAATTTTCAAAGGTACTTAAATCTGCATTGGTATGCTTTTGTACTTTCGCTTTTTGACATCTAATGCAAGTCTTGGCCCAATTTCCAACGTCTTTATTCATATTTGGCCAAAAATACCTATCACTAACTAATTTTCCTTGCTCTAATGCTTGGATGGCTCATATTATGTATTGAGTCGAAGGCTAAACGTCGAAACTTTCCGGTCAAGTATGGGCGTGCTGAGTCGGTTGAAACTTCACAAACAACGTATTTCTCTGTATTGTCTAGAGTTACACGTTTCAACACTATTCACTATCACGTCGGGCTCACCAATTTTGTGTGTGATCCAGGGTAGTGTGTGCGGAGAGAAATAAATAGATTGTTGTACACACATAATAATAGATTGTTGACTGCCCCGTTGGTCTCGAGGTCGCAAGTACGACTGCTGTGCAAGGGGTCCCGGGTTCGATTCCCAGGTCGAGCAAAAAAAGTGTTATTGGGTTTATCTATGAAATTCTCAGTAGCAGCTCGGAGTTTGGATTTGTGCCCGGTTAATGGCAATAGGCTCGCCCCCTATTACATGGGACCTAAATATACCGGCGAACTGTGGGTGTACATTGGTACACCTCTGCCTAACCCTTCGGGGAATACAGGCGTGATGGTTATTTGTTGTACACAGTATAATCTTTACTCGATGTTAATATTACAAGGTTGTATTTGTAGCGCGTGTATAGGTGAAGGCGGTTTCGGGCGAACTGGACTCGCCGGGCGCTGCGCGTGCGAGGAATATAAAACGACTGCGTCAGCGCCCCTACAATGGCAATAGGCTCGCCCCTTATTACATGGGACCTAAATATACCGGCAAACTGTGGGTGTACATTGGTACACCTCTGCCTAACCCTTCGGGGAATGCAGGCGTGATGGTATATATAATATTAATCACTTACTCTGAGTTTGTTAACACGAACTTTTGCCGTTAGTGGGTCTTAAAAGGCCGCTAACTTATATGACTTCTAAAATAACTACGTCAAATGTCTTGGCAATGTCATAAATATTGTTATCAAACTCTTAATCGAATAAAATTAAAGAAATAAATCAAATAATGATCAAGTAAAAATGAGTTTTTGCGCTAAAAGGATAAAATGTTCTTGTTACACAGTGTTGTGATTGCAGCCATTTTTAATCTGTTCCAATTTACGCGTTGTTCGCATATTTTTACTAATTTAGGAGTTGTATTTGGGCCAACCTGTAACTGAAACAACCATAGATTTTAATGTACCAAAATTTTCGGCTTTGCTTTGATTTGGAAACTAAAGAAAATGGAGCAGTTTGTGATAATATTTTTCTTGCACCTATCGGGTTTATGGTACTAGTCCTAAAAAGTGACCGCTTAATAATATAGGTATTAAAAAGTGTCATGATGGCTCAGTGGTTTAGGCGCTCGGCCCGACTCTCGTGCAATATGATTTTCAATTCTTATATATTTTCGATTTTGTTGTTGTTGGTTTATTTCCTATGTCTTTCTCTTGTCATTAACATAATATCGTGTGAAAAACTGGACTCATAATTAATATAATTCTGAGAAGAGACCTTTGCCCTGCAGGGGGACAGTAAAAGATTGGTTTTTAGGACACCTTTAGCTGTTCCCAGCTGCAGGAAACAAAATTCGTCCCAAACTAAAAAAAACTGCCTAGACATGCACCTAAAAGAGGAAGCAAAATAAAAACGCTCCAAAACAAAAAAGGTCACGTACTGTAGTGTCTATCTCTCTCTACAGTGTTCTCTGTCTCTTTCTACCGAGGGTTCTACAACCCCTTCAAATGCACATTAATATAATTTTAGATTACTAAACACTCAACATCTGGTCTCCAAGGAATCCGCTTCTGAAGTCATATCGCAAGTTAAATGACATTGTTATTTATTCACTGAAAGCGTCGACGAACTCAAAATGGCGGACATTTTTGATCATGTTGAATTTTGTTTGTTTACATACCATCACGCCTGTATTCCCCGAAGGGTTGGCAGAGGTGTAGCAATGTACACCCACAGTTCGCTGGTATTTTTAAGTTCCATGTAATAGGGAGCGAACCTATTGCCATTAACTGGGCACAAGTCCTAACCCAGAGCTGCCAAACCCAATAGCACTTTTTGCTCGACCTGGGAATAGAACCCAAGACCTCTAGCGTAGCAGTCGCGCTTAGGACCACTAGGCTAATGAGGCTTAGAATACATTTAGAATTATTCAGCGTCGTGTAAGAGTGCTATACCTACACATAAGCGGTTTTTTCAGTTCGGCAGTTTAATACGACTTTGATGGTGTTGTATTGAAAATGGCGAACCGAATGAGTCTATTCTTATTTATGGCATCGTAGTTATAGATTCATAGTAACTGACCACAATTATTAGCCAATTAGCAAATTACTGAGGGCTTCCCAGTTAGTTAATTGGCAATCACTGTGATTATTCATGTGGGTCCTGACGTGTATTAGTTAACTAGCCTTGCTCACGGCTGTGCTTGCGTACATGCAGTGTCATTTTCAGGTATGAAAAGATCCTTGTACAGTATCTGTTTTTATAGACCTATTTTTAGGGTTCTGTAGCCAAAGGGTAAATAGGGGCCCTATTACTGAGACTTTGCCACCAGGCTGTATCTCATGAACGGTGTTAGTTAGACAGTTGCAATTATCTCAGCTGATGTATTTCTTTTTTTTTTTGCGCTGTAACAACAAATACAAAAATGAGGGGCTCTCTCATACAGCAAACGTGTTTTTTTCGCTCGTTTATGCTCGATATTGAGAACGGCAACAGGTAGACGCTTGAAATATTCACAGAATATTTAGTTATAAATAATTAAATTAAAATAAAACACATACTTAAGGGGGGCTCCCATACAACATAGCCGACTCGCAATTGGCCGGTTTTTTTCTTGTGTATTTCGTCATAGACTGCGTCCGCTTCGAGAGAAAGGCGTAGAGGTGTTTTGGAGTCCGACCGACTAAAGCCCTACGGTTTTCCCTCCAAATACCTTTGTTCGGGGCACAGGACTCGTTACTCTTTCAGAGCATTCCCTTGCATCTGTAGGTCCATTATAAACGCCCTAAAAACAAGTATTTGATTAATTGTTATTAACCAGAGTCGTCAAGACAAAATACAGAGTGTAAAGACATATATAATCAAATAAAATGATGGAAAACTCCTGTTGGATGAGAATGCAAAACTGCGCCTTGTACTCGTACGAGTATATGAACATAAATGTACAGATTATTTGGTTTATTTTTATGGTAAACAAACATTAATGTTGTTTCATCATCTTTCTGCCCTAATCCCATGTTAATTGGGGTCGGCGCAACATGTTTCCTTCATCCATGTCGTCCCGTCAACTGTCATGCTATCACTAACTGACTCTCTTTTCTTTGTTATCATTCTTCACACAATGCATCCATCTTTTCTTTGACCTCCCTCTTTCTCTCCATCCATTCACATTTATATTCATAACTCTTTTGATCACATGCGTCTCATCGCTCCTCTTCACATGCCCATATTCGGTCCCCTCAAACAAATCAAATGGTTCCCTTTGACCTTTCAATTTTTCTGTCACTGGCGCTACTTTCAAACTTCCTCTACTATACTCGTTCCTTAGCTTATCCATTCTGGTCACACCACACATCTTCAATCTTTGTTCATCCGTCTTCTTCACGGTCCAACATCGGAATGTTGGGCCGGAAGAAATATACATGTATGTATCGGAATTTATATATATATATATATATACCATCACGCCTGTATTCCCCGAAGGGTTAGGCAGAGGTGTACCAATGTACACCCACAGTTCGCCGGTATATTCAGGTCCCATGTAATAGGGGGCGAGCCTATTGCCATTAACCGGGCACAAATCCAAACTCCGAGCTGCTACTGAGAATTTCATAGAAAAACCCAATTACACTTTTTGCTCGACCCGGGAATCGAACCCAGGACCTCTAGCGTAGCAGTCGCGCTCAGGACCACTAGGCCAACGAGGCAGTCCTATATAAGGGTATTCTAATAGATCCACGGCGATGACGTGATCATTTGTGGCTCGATTGTCATCGTAAAGCGTCGTATTTTCCATTTCCTCCCTTTAGTAGTCCCCAAAGATAGTTTCTAAAGTATAAGCTTTTAGGGGTTACATTAATGGTATTATTTAATTCTCTTTTTAATTATAAGAATACCTTGGTCGCATCTTGTCATTGTCATTAGTTGAATGCCCAGTCGAGCACGGGGTACTGGATTTGATTCCCAGGTAGAGTTTCTCAGCTGCAGTCTGGAATTTCGAAGTTGCTAGTATAAAATAAAAATTAATTTAATAAATTTTATTGCAATAAAAAGTTACATTTGGTATAAACATTGGCCCCAAACTAGGCAAGCCTGTATCTTGGGTAAAACATCGTTATGCTTCAGAAAGAACAAAGCCGTCAGTATTTTGATAGATCTCTCCGTGGCCCTGTCTGATTGCCGTCCCATTAGCATTAGACTATGAGAGTGGGGAGAGAAAGTGGACCTGTTTGCGCACACACTTGTGTACTAGTATCTCTTTTGTACTCGGTCTAGTCTTCGTTGAGATTGACCGCTATAACCAAAATTCGGTCAGGAGGATTATACTAACGCTACAATCTTTTCCCTTACCCCTTAAATCCCGGTAATCGACCGCCGATAACTAAGTTGATTTCCCTCCCGGATATAACTTTTCCCCGGAGCAAGGGACCATTTTTTGATTGATGACAATTTGATTAACATCAGTTTCTTTTCTAATGGCGTTTTTTTATGATTAGTAGGTATTAAAAGTGGCGGTTTGACTGGCAACTCATTTCCTGCCATTTTGAAAGGTCTTTATAAATGGAATGGATAGATAGGTAATGTAATTATTCGTATATAGTTACTAGTTATGCCCGCGACTTCGTTCGTGTGAATGTCGGGTATCATGAACGCAAACGACACTTATTAGGAAAATTGATTATTTGATCGGATTTTCTTCACAATTTCATGGATTTTAATGTTTTTTATTAAATAATAAAAGACGCGTGCAGTGTTTTATTATTTATCTAAAACAGGGATTAATTTGCATTCTTTTTCAGACTAATGTTACACTGTAATTGGATAATATATTTTCTTTATTATTATTAGCTTGATACGGGCCGGGCAAGAAATATGGTTCGCTTGCGGTGTGGTTGGCAGTGTGACTCCTTCGTCCCTCAGAAAACACTAAGCCGTTGATCCTGGTCTCTGCCTGCCCGGATTGCGATGACAAGTAGTACCTAAGCAAGTAAGTATTTCCACCTACATCAATTTTACATTGCTAGGACTTATATTTATTTGACCCTTCGCCATGTACGCTCTGAAAGTAGTTAAGTAAATCGATAACTTAGGTTTTCTAATAGGTGTTATAGCCAAAATTTGTGCTTATACAGTACTTCTTGCTCACGTAATTGTTTTACATTGTTATTACAAAACAGAACTAACATGAATAATCCAACCATGATTTTATAAAACATGAAAGAAAAGGGTCTCTGTGAAGTTTCTTGCACGTTTTTCTCCATAGATACTTACATACGTTTTGGAACAAGCAATTAGCTTCAACTTTTGACTTACTGAGCAACTCCTTGACAATTCAGAAATGCCAATAAAAAGTGTAATTGAAATAAACGCTTGAATTAATTGAGACAGGCAATGGAAGGTTTGATACAACAATTTATTTTCACAATGACTCATATTTAATTGATAAGCTGTTGAAGTGTGAAGATAGTTCGATAAAGCCATGAACATACGATTGAACATACGATAAATCATACGATAAATGATAAAGATTTTTTTTTGTTGGCAACATTAGTATACGAGTGTAATTCTGCAATATGTTATGTAGATAGATATATTTATTAAAGAACTAATTTAGTTTCATACGGCTTGGAAAAGACTTTTACCACGGATTTAGTAGGTACATGATTCTAGAAACCCTAGCCTTTGCTTTTTATAATTTTAACCGTATAGGTGTTGCATTTTTGTATGGAACAGCTGATTTTTTCAAAAACTATCTTTGGGCGGCTATACGGAATCCACAGTAAAAGTTTTTGTTACTATGTCCCTTTCACTCTGTAGATATTAAATGCATTTACTTCAATTCTCGTAAACAATGTAAAAAAAAAATGTTTTGTAAACTTTTAATTTAATCGACTAAAACCTAAGTAGGTATTAGTTAATACCCAAGGAGATCATGTTCTACCAAAATAAATGCCTTATTGTGTATAAAACAAGTAATTAAATTTGAAAAAATAAGTAACTTCTGACGGAAGAATAAAAGTCCCTACCGCAGGTTACAAAAGAGCTGATAACCTTAAAACGGCTGAACCGATTTTGATAAAACATATCTAAGAAACCGCTAGGAAACCTGCTTTCAAATAAATAAAAAAAACTCATTCAAATCGGTTCACCCGTTTAAGAGCTACGGTGCTACAGACAGACACACAGACACGTCAAACTTATAACATGCCTCTTTTTGAGCGGGGGGTGAAAAACTTAAAATACCCCTAATTTTGAGTCGGGGGTAAATAAAAAAACTAGTGAGCGTGGGATCAAAGCGTTCGTTTCTTTATGTGGTAACGGGCTTTTTAATAATATATAAAAAAAATAAAAATCGACTAAATTATTTGCTATAAAATCGCTGACTGCTTTACTTCGAAGTACATACCTATTTTTTATATGTTGTAACACTGACATTTTACTATGGTTTTTCCAAGCATTTTTATCTACCTTTCTATGATATTCTTCACACGCGGTAGCACGTACTGTTTAACTTTGTTTGAATTTTATCAAAATTGGTAACTTTTGAAGCTTGTCTTTTGTTTTAAAGATTCTTTTAATCGACGATCCATATATTCGTGTATCAACAATGGCAAACAAGCATAATGAACGCACATTCGTGGATGGTATTACCGCCTACAATATCCGCCCTGCGAATTCGAGGTAAGGCCTTTGTTTCTCTTTATAATATTTTTCAAAATGATGCGATATGCTTACTTTTAGTATTTTACCACCTGCTAATCGTTGCTGACGATTCTTCATGACAATTGGCATGTTGGCTGATTCAGTTATCTAAAGTAAGAATCACAAGAGTTAGTTCTGCCAAAAAGAGTCAACCTATGTCAGAATTCGTACCATATTTCGAAGAAATTATAACTCTGATAAAAATTCGACCTAAGCACAAATTGGCTCATTCCTTAAACTATAAAAAGTAATATTTGGTATATTGGGTTAGGTGACGTAATTCTTTTATTTATTAGTTGATTAGTTTTGGCAGAATTAAGCTCAAACATGATTAATGAACTGATTACTTTCTTTTGTTCCATTATTCACAGATCTTATTAACACTAATTAAGTTCTATTTTATTTAGTACATGTCCGAACGCGCCTGTTGAAGAAGGGCTAAGGTTTGATAAGGATGCACCGTACTATGACATGAGCGGCAAGAAGTATCTAATCATTCTGAATCAACACACCTTCGAGAAGACCGAACATTTTAAGTTTGTATTAGATTTTATTTCTTTTTAATAAAATTTAGCTTCTCGCCAACCCATTTCAGAGACACGTTTCATTTTATTTGTTTTTTTTTTAAATACTCTTATAATTGATTTATATTTATTATATTATATTCTCTTATAATTTTGAAAGGATTCGTATAGGTAAGTAGGTTTAAAATATTTTGTAAAAACCAATTTGAAAAGAGCGTCCATGGAGTTCCTTGCTCGTTCTTCTCCATAGAGACCTATGTTTTGGAGCGAGCAACTAGCTTCAACTTTCTTTAGAGGTAACTTCTTTACAATTCAAAAGTGCGTGTAAATGATCTAATTGAAATTAATGCTTTGACTTTAAAAATAAACAAATTTTAGTATATTTATTTTCTACTTTTTACAGGCAATTAATTCGAGACAGCAATTAATTCTAAATTCAAAATGTAAAACCTGCCATTGATTTATCAAATATTTAATTTTCAATTATTCTAATTTCCCTGGAACGCAAAGAGCATTAGGAGGAACATGAATGGGTTTTAGTCAGTAAGAATCTGACAATCCTTTCCGCTCACGTAATTTGATGTATTCCCGTCCTGCAAAAAAGGGCACCAAATGACAGCCGGGACCAATGGCTATACGTGCTTTTACGAGCCACGGGTGTATCACATCACATAACTACTTCTAAGCTTCGGGCTGATAAACAGATTTCTAGTCAGCTACTGCTACTGAATCGAATCCAGGACCCACACTCAACAGTCGTGTTTGCGACCACGAAACTAACGGGAAATAATACATGAATTTTGCAATATTTTAAACTGTATTAATTACTAGCTTCTGCTCGCGACTTTGCGTTCATTTTCTCGTGTACCCTTAATTTTTGATATAATACTCTCACACAGTTATAATATAGCTTCTTACGAGTATTAGCCGAATAATTTCCAGAATCGGAGTAGTACTTCTAGAAATCAGAGTAGTGTTTCTAATATTAGTACATATAGATAAACTCTGTACTTATTTGAATAAACAATGGATAGTTGTGTTTCATTGTTGATTGATTGATTGATTGATTGATTGATTATTAATTACAGGGAAGTTCCAACTAAGAGGAACGGAACGGACAATGATGTCAAGCGCTTAAAAGAGGTGTTTTATAACCTCGGATTTCGGATTTTCGTGTTAAGAGACTTGAAATATCGGAGTATCATCGATATTCTCACTGCAAGTAAGTTCTTGCATCTTCGTTCATCATCTATTACGGCCCCATAAGTTCAACAACACCAAAAATAAAATAAAAATCATTACGAGCATAAGAAATTTAATTTAATTGTAGCCCCAATCGTCTTTTAATTTCATTCACTAATTACTTGAATAAACAAAAGAGCATAGCTATCTTCCCATACAAAGGCAGATGCATGAGCATTTATAACCATCCTTAACGGAGTGCTGATGCTAGACTTATATCACTTACAAGTCCAGGTTTCCTCACAAGGTTTTCTGTCAATGTTAGTAAAGCCTAAAACGTATATTCGATGTAAATAAAACTTCTATCAAACCCAACATCATATAGAAGACACGGGTGCCCTAAACACTGAGTTATAATGACATTTAAAAATAAATACAGCGATTCAAAGTTAACCTAATAATATGTATTCCACATTCCAGTCGCAAATGTAGGCCATACGGACACATCATGCGTTTGCGTCGCAATCCTCACTCATGGTGACAAGGGAGGTGAGATCTATGCAGCAGACAGGCCGTACCTACTGAGTGAAGTCATGGCAATTTTCGAGAATGAAACCACTCTCACCAACAAACCGAAGCTATTCTTCGTACAGGTAGATACTATTATTGATAGGAGTTGCTTTGTCTGGGGCTTTTGTCCGAGACCGTCTACCTCAATTTTCTTACGGATCCCTAATTTCTTTATAATATAATATTGCACTACTAGCTCTTTTATTGAACAACTCATTCATTCAACCGCCTAGTTTTGTTGTTGATTCATTATGATCAAAGTCACGTCTTACTGATAAGCCGTCGTAACGTTGAATTAGTTTAATATAATATTTCTTTTCATATATGTAGTTATATAAATCAATAGAAATAAATGTATTGTTAACAATACGTTTTGATTTTCTAAACATAAAACGTGTACTGAAAAGCGAATGTATAAAATATGTAGTTAATCCGAGAACTAGTGAAGCGAGCTTGAAATCTTGGGGTTTCCTGGCATGGATAGGTTAGGATCCAAGAGAACGACAAGGACTAAAGTCAGCAAGCAAAGCGAAACAAACGAAGCCTCCGTCATCCCCTTTGTGTTAGGTTGCTTCAAACTCTGCAGACAGTCCGTCGACCCTACAAGCAAATTGACATTTAACAAGTTAGCTGATCATCGCCTTTGTTTTTGGGGGAAACCTTTAAAATGCGCTCGTTCTTTGGGGATAAGACCGGGGTGTGTGAGATTCTTACGTCACTAAAACTACCCCGGTGAACACCATCAGCACATGGAGAGGGTTCCGTTTCCTCTTAAAAGACCGCACCAGAAGTCCAGAACCCTCCCAGTGCAACGCCTGTTAGGGCACATCTGGGAAGACTGTAAAGGGGTCTCTCCATAAGCCTCGCTGTGCACGGTAGCATGTGACCACTATGCTACCGTCTTCTCTAAGGTCTCTTTAGTGGGCGGACAGAGTCCCCGTTATAACTGCCCGCCAGCGATTTTTGCTGATCGTTGCCTAGCTGTACTGTTGAACATTGCATTCAGCCTCTAAATTAATTGATATTTGGTGGTGTGGCTGAATGGCGTCGTTCAATGAAAGGGATAGCCGTGCAATTAAACGAAAGTTATATTCTGTAAGCTCCTACCTATACATCTATAATAGAATATTTAATCGTAAATAATTTACCCTCACAATAGGCTTGCAGAGGCGGAAGTATGGATGCTGGTCACAATGTGCTCTTAGGCAGTCCGAGTAGCAGTGTTCTCACTACGCCTCCAACCAGTAACTGTTGTTCTGCTTCGGAGGAGCAGGCTATGCTGCAAACAGGTCATACTGATGATGCTCATTATCTTGGGTTCTGCTGCTATTTCTCAAACGTAAGTTATTTGATTTTTGCATTAGGAATTTCTCAGTAGCAGCTCGGTGTTTACAAACACCAACCTGCTAATGAGAAATTAAAAATTGAGCCAGGCAATTTTGGGATAGAGATCCCAAAATTGCCTGGCTTAGGTCATTGTAACATGGCTGAGATTTTGAGAATACATAGAGAAATATGTTGTCAAGAAGGTATGCGTATTAACTGGTTTCAGTGCTGATCTATTTTTCCAGTAACAAGTATCAAAGATACCTGATTTACTTATGTTGTAGTGATTGGTTTTTATATTAGGAGTGTTAAAAGATACCACATAATCGTTAATTAGGTCCAGAACAAAATCGCAGTGACTGAAAGTACATTTAACTTTGTTATGTGTATTTTTACATCTGTTATACGAGTATATGGAAGCTGATAAAGTATTATTAATAAATTATACAGTTAATCACAAACTAAAATAAAAAAAAAACCGTTCATTAAACAAACATTTTGAAAAAAAAACTTTAAACCGTAGGTATGCGGAGGTTTTTGGATGGGTGCTGACAACAATGACTTGTTAAACAGCCAAAGTGACCGTTTTCTCACAGTGCCCAAACATGCTGACATCCTTGTGCTGTGTTCCACGGTTGAAGGTAATAAACAGATGTAATAATACAATCGGATCATAGTATTAATATTGTCCTACTGCAGGGCAAATGCCTCTCCTCATACAGAGAAGGCATTGATCACCACTCTTGCTCAAGTGGATTGGCTATTTCAGACTTATTTTAACTATACTTAAGTTCAGATTTTCTCACCATGTGATTCAGTGATTTCTAAGATAAACTAAGAAAGTACATATGAATTGAAAAACATCACATTGGTACTTGTCCAGATTTGAACAACCTCATGTATGAGAGGGCTTACTTAACCAATGAACCGTGATAGTTCAGTGGTCTTAGTCTCAACATAATGATTTTTACACCGTTTTTCGCAGACCACGTATCCTTCCGCGACCAAAACGGGTCCTGGATGATCCAAACGCTATGTGACACCATTCAAGATAATCACTTGGAACATCATCTCTTAGATATGATTATCCTGATGAACCGGACAGTGGCCTACGAAAAGATCACCCGCTTTTGCGAATACAAATTGATGAAGAATAAGAAACAGATGCCAGAAACACGGTTCACTTTGACAAAGCAACTGATTTTCGATGCTGTTCCGTAGGACAGCCACGATTATCTGCAGCTTTATTAACGGCTATGTACTTTGGAGCTCGATACAATATTGGAATTAATGTAACGTATGTTACCGACAAAATGGTGCTGATCCGCGCGTCATGTTTGTGAACGGGTGCTGTCAGTTGAGAGTGGTCATCTCTTAGCTGCTATATTTTGCATCATAATTTTTTAATTGGTTTACATAGATTTTTTCTTAGTTCTGAAAAGTATGAAACAAATAAATAAATATTCTCATCTGCAACTGTTATTATTCGTGATGTTAAGAGGATAGCCGTGGCCGTATGCCACTCTGTCTTAAAGCTTATGGTCGCTTACTAAATGTATTGTTTCGTTAAATGGCATACGACCACGGCTACTCTCTTAACAAAATTAATCTCTTATTAAATGCATAATTTTAAATTTTATATTGTATAAAACTTTTAGTTAATCAAAGGAAAAAGTTTCTTTTTAGCATGTTTTTTTTGTTATAATATTTGTAATTGTTTGGATACTTAATAAAATCAATAAAGTCAAAAACGTCTATTATAAATAGTTCAAGAAATGAAAATAAAGGTTTCGACTTTGAGTTTGTTATTATTTTCTCAAGCGCTAAACAAATGGTTACCCGGCAAAGCTCAAAAACGACTATGATTCAATTTATTTGAAGAGAAAAAAAAAGTTGTATGAAAGAATATATTTATACGTTTTTTTTTTTGTTTTTTGGGACAAGCCCGCTACACATTCTATGCCACTGCTACTTTCGAAAGATAGAATCAACAGTGGCGACCACCAGAAAAGCACCGAGGCAATGAAGCTCGAGGAGTCCCGGAGAAACGATTAAACTGTCTTGGGTCTCACAAGGAAATTAATCAGAAAAAACAGGACAGAAGTAAGTTGCCTAAGCAAATTGTTCATTCACAGATACACACAAGCGAAGCAACAAGCTTGAAAGAAAATAATTTACTCTTACAGAATCTGAGGGAAATTGGGCAACACAGTAGTTCACCTCCAGCCATGTCCTGGCCAGCCAATCACGAACAGATGGAGAGAACTGATGAACGTGTCGGGCTTTGATGGAATACTCTCATCTACAAACGACATATAGACTGCGTGCTCATTTTGAATCGTAAGTACCTACCTAAAAAGGCTTATTTATGAAGATATTTTGATGTACACGCGAAATTAGACTGATACACTATATAATAGGATTGTGTATGTCAAACGACTTAGTAACACGTAATATTTAAAGTAGGTATGCATATAAATACATCCTTAACGATTTCTCTAACTATACTCAAAATTATAGCCGTGTTACAATGATGTAAGGCTGGCAGCTCCGGGATCACAGAGTACATTTTATTCCGGGATCCTTGAGAACTATATCAAAAAGCAATATTATACCCATTGATTTTAATGTTGCCAGCAATAATATCTGAAAACAGTTCAACGGATAAACACATTTATTGGTAAAAGAATTAGAAGTCACAATGAATAAATAGCGACCGATCCGTGGTACAACTGCGATGTCTAACTGGTTGTACTACGGAGAAGTAAATTTACCCATAGAACAACCAGTTGAACACTGATTGTTCTATGGGGAAATATCTTTACCAATGGTTCAATCCAAATAGTTGTCTTCAGGGAATTTAATGTATCTATGGAACAACTACTGGTAATAAACAGGAAAAGCTTATCAATAAAAAAAAAGGTGTACACCCTCAGTACCTCCCACAAACATTGTATCATTGGCAGCTCCATTCCTGATAAATGTATACAATAGGATGAAGGAGCGAGCGAAGCGAGCTCGGGACTTGGGGCACCCCGACTCGGACAGGTTAGGTTAGAAGGGGATGGCGGGGTCTAGAGAGCGAGCGAACAGAACCCGCCATCCACTTCGTGGTTATTTTTTTTGTAAACCCTTGGGCCCCGCGAAGCGGGGCTCCCCGTTGCTTTTTAAGCCTCGAGGGCCGTTTTAGACGTTCATTTGATTTACACGATCATCCTATCCCCGTGGTCCAACCAGTTGGACATAATTCCACCGTTGTACCACGGGTCATAATCATAAATATCAGAAAAAAGAGTTGAACCATGGATAAATTTACTTCTCCGTAGTACAACCAGTTGGACATCGCAGTTGTACCACGGGTCGGGAGTGGAATAAATTCATTTAAAAAAATATAATTGCTTAAATTAAATTGAAATAATTAAATGAAAAACTTAGTCATTCATTAATTTAATAAAATCGTTAAACAATTAAAACAGTAAACCGACCAAATAACTTTTATTAACTATATTAACAAAATCGACATCCGAAGCACGATGGCTTCGGAATTGCCTCAAAATTTCAGCAGTTTCGTCAATGTGAACCTTGTCTCCGGCATTTGCTTTTTATTGTTCATCGCCTTATTTGAAGGGGTGTAGGTGCTCTTTTCGTACGCCACCAACCGGTTCATAAGAGTGATCATATGCAAGAGATCTAGGTCCTCGTGATGTTTTTCAATGATGTGGCAGAGCGCTTGAATCATCCAGGATCCATGCATGTCTCGGTAGGATAGATAGTCTGTGGATAATTATACTTAGATACAAAATGTTGAAATTCTGTAACGTCTGCAAATACGGGTTGAAAAGTCGTAACGAAAACTTTTACCATACATTCAATATTTGATTGTAGGCCCCCAACAATTAAATATTTCGAAAATAATTTAAAAAAAAAAGTTTGAAGATACAGAAGTATAATACAGGAAAGTGTTGAACTTTTGAAAAAATATCCTCCACAAGGTTTTTAAAGTGTATGGAACAGCTGTTCTTTTTTTTAATTTTAATGGCCAGCCAATGTTCATTATTGGTTTTAGTCGATATCATTAGAAAAGATAAGTTGGTACATGAATTGTCATTAAGCGCGTTTAGGGCCGCACAGCATCTTCAACAAAATTTCAAGTCTAAAATCTAAGACATGAATTAACCAATTTTAATTCAACAATAAAGAGAATTTTCAATCGCTTTATATTACATACGAAACTCTTTTTCAAAAACATTTCAACTTCCTATCTCTTGAGATTTGTGTATTTTGTGTAGATCCACGTATCAAGTTTAATAAAAATCTATTATTTTTTTAATTTCATCATTATCATCTGCTTAGCCTTTTCCCAACTATGTTGAGGTCGGCTTCCAGTCTAACCGGATGCAGTTGAATACCAGTGTTTTACATACAGCGACTGCCTGTCTAACCTCCACTACCCATTTACTGGGCAACACGATACCCCTTGGTTAGACTGGTTGTCAGACTTCTTGGCTTCTAACTATTAAAGACTTTCAAAGATCTACGAATGACAGCCGGGACCGACGGCTTTACGTTCTTTCCGAGCCACGGGGGTGTCACACCAACAACTTCCAAACTCTGGGCTGCTACTGAGAAATTGTTAACGGAAAAACCCAATAACACTTTTTGCGCGTCTTGGGAATCGAACCCGGGCACCCACGCTCATTAGTCGCGCTTGCGATCACGAGCACAACGTGGCTTCTGTATTTTTTTTAATTTCAATCTTGGGTTAATGTTAAATTAGTTTCTTACCTTCAACCGTAGAACACAGCACGAGGAAGTCAGCATGTGTAGGCACAGTTAGCACACTGTCACTCTGGCTGTCTAACTGCACAGTGTTACCGGCGTCCATACTGCCGCCTCGACAAGCCTGTGGTGATCATATAATTAATTCATTCATTGCTGAGCCTGAAGCTGCGGCCTAGATTTCGGTTTATTCAATAGTTACTGTTTCATAAAAAAGAGCTTTTTTTAAAAAAAATATTATGCTGACAGCGAACTTCGTACTGCCAAAGCCAATGAATGTAGTGTTTTGCTTTTTATATGTTTTTTTTATTCTGTTTTGTCTACGCATGAATAATTGACCGAGTGACCTGAAATTATTGAGGCAATCTATTTGACAGTTGCTGTCATATTTTCTCTATATTTTTGTTTACATTTCCATTCAAATTTTTTATTACGTATTTGGATATCTCTCTATATTTTTATGTTAATCATTCCTATATTTTAATAGTTATTGTGTTGATTCTCGGATTAGATGAATCTATAAAATCATAGATCATTAAAATCTGTCAAGCCGTTCTTAAGTTGTAAATGGTGTAAATAACCCAATTTTGTTTTATGTATACGCAATTTTTCCAGCAAAATTTCTGCTCAATGTTATTTAGTTTGATGGATAATATAGGCGTAGTTAACAGTCGTGTGATGTGTATTTTTATACCCCGTATATTCAAATATGGGAAATGCCGAGAGTCTTAAGAAATGTTTTATATATGGTATAATTACTTGATTTCCACGCGGACAAAAAGTAGCATACATACATAAACTCACGCCTTTTTCGCATGGGGGTAGGCAGAAACCACGGACCGCCACCTGCTACGATCCTTACACACTCCTTTCGCTTCGTCCACATTCAAAAAGAAGCAGTTATTTAAAAAAGCCGTTGAAAAAATATTTGCGTATAGTTAATAAAACTATCTTTTTTATTGAGATTCTTACTTATTCTTCTTTATCTCTCTCAAATTTGCCTTTCTACCTTTCAATGGTCTAATAGAAATAAATAGTTTGACTTTGACTTTGACATATAATCTAGTTTACCTGAACAAAGAATAGTTTCGGCTTGTTGACGAGACTCCTTTGCTTCTCAAAGATGGCGATGACATCAGTCAGTAAGTACGGTCTGTCTGCTGCGTGGACCTCACCTCCTTTGTCTCCATGCGTGAGGATTGTGATGCAGATGCAGGAAGTATTCGTGTGGTCTCTAGTTGCGACTGGAATTTTGAAAATATGCTTAGGTACAGTCAACAAAACTATTTGGTATACAGGCAAATTATTCATCTTTCTACTACACTGCTAATATTCATTTTGGTTGTATCCGTAATTATTTTAAGCATATGACACACGTAAGAGAGTTATTTAAAAGAACTGACTGCTCAGCACCCTCGCGACATTTATTTAAACTTTATGCATTTATTTAAAATTATAAAGGCGGTGGACATTGTTTAAACGTAATCGCAAGTAAGCTGCCTGTATAACGAATAGCTTTGTTGACTGTAAACATAAACATTAACTACCTATATCCCGATTACAACATCTATAAATTAGCCCTCTACTTAGTTGATCTACGTGTAATAATTTTATACAACAATCAAAAAACATTATTAGACTATTAATGACGTTACAATTTTTGTGAAGTGACTTTGAAGTGAGCTGTCATCACACTTGATTCCAAGGATGACAAACTGTTATCCCATCTTAAGCTTACGTGAGATAAATTCGCCGAGGGAGATTTTTCAGAGAAGCACCGCTGTGCTCTTTTATCATTGACATGTCAATCATTAAAACTCATCCAGCCATTTGAATTTCACAATGAAATAAATAATCCCACAAACGTACCGACATTGACACGCGGCAAATATATAACACTAGCGAACTACCCGCGACTTCGTCCGCGTGGATTATTTCGCTTTACGTTACGTCTTTGGTTACTGCTCCGCACCCGTGTGTCGTGACGTGATGTTATATAGCCTATGACATTCTCAAATAACGTGGCTTTCTAGGGGTTAAATATTTTTCGAAATCGGTTCAGAAGATCCAGAGTTTACCCCCTACAACCTTACAAACTTTACCTTTTTATAATATTAGTATAGATTTGTAGTCGGGTTTATAAGAAAACTTACTTGCAGTAAGATTTTTGATAATCCCCTCGTATTCCAAGTTTCTGAATACGATTATATTTTCATCTTTAAAGCCGAGGTTTCCAAACACTTTCTTGAGGGTCTTTACATCATTGTCGGTGCCATTTCTCGTGGTTGGCTGTTGGTTCCTGTAATTATTAATACAGCAATCTATTACAATGAAAAGTAGAGAGTTTTATGTTATGTCCGAACAATTATTGTGAGTCCAGAAGTTAAATTACATTCTCATCAAATTGATAAAAAAATGATGAAATATTAAATGATTGTGTTCAGTAGGTTTTTTCAGTTCGAATAATAAGATAGACTTGCGAGATGCCATTTTGAAAAGAAAGGCAGATGTCATAAAACAAATTTCTAATATGAACACAAACCTGAAGAATATCGTTTTTTTGAACATGTGTTGGTTCAATATAATGAGGTACTTCTCGCCGCTCATGTCATAGTATAACGCGTCTTTGTCAAACTTCACACCTTCGTCATCAGGCACGAAGATAGGATTACTGAAAATATTATGAAGTATTTTGTTAAAAAGGTTTTTGGATAAATCTCTCCATTGACATATGAAACTGAATTGAAGATCATAGAAAATTTATTCTATTTATAAATTGGTTAATAACTAACTAAACATGTAGGTAGGATTAATATCCATATACTTGTATTATTAGATCCGTCAAATAATTTGATTTCAGAATGAATAATATGTATCTTTAAAAAAATATTGGAGTTACTTTACTATTTTTTGAGTTAACGCAAATCATTTAGAAATGAAGTTTATTTTAATTTCGCAGACATAATCCATTCATTACGCTCAAGGCCCCATTTAGTTGCACTGGAATTCAGCCTCGACCGTACATAATGTCAAACTTACCTCCCTTGTATCATAATGTAATAATCACACACTGTGTGATTATTACACTTATTAAACTTTGTTAACATCTTTGTTAAAAAATTTAAGGACTGTGTGACACACAGTCCTTAAATTTTTTAACAAAGATGTTAACAAAGTTTTTAGTAGGTAATACATACAAAAGTATTTTTTTAGTATTTCTTAGTAAACGAGTAAAAATTACTCAATTATTTAAAAATATTACCCAGTACTAGTTGTTCTTATGGTGCTCCCACACTGCTGTTAAAAATTGTTTACAAACATAAGTAAACATTTTCTAAACAAATATTTGATAACAATGTTAAGAAATGTTTTCATGTTAATAAAGATTTGGTAATGTTAGTAAACATTTCTAAACAAAATTGTCAGTTATCAAATTGTAATAAATATAACATTTGTTGATAAAAGCTAATTCAATGAGCAAATCTTTCCCATTTTCGTGTAAACGCCCCGGAATGTAAATCCAAACTGCTCGATGGCAATGTTTAAAATGTTTGTAAACATTTTCATCAGTGTAGGAGCACTCAAAACATCTAATAATTCCTAATAGAATGTAACAATTCCTGGCATTTGTTACTAAATGTATTAGTGGTAAAAAATGTTTGTAAACATTTTTTAACACCAGTGTGGGAGCACCATTACCCTGCAAGTGTGCGCCTGCCAAATACGCAGTAAAAGCACCGTCAATTATTGTACGCTAAAGTTCTGCAGTTGCTTACACTTTGCAAAACTTTGTATAACTCAGACTTAAATTACCTTACCTCGTATTGTTAGGGTTCAAGTTAAACCCCTTTGTGTCCGGCAAACTTTCATCCATAACTTCCATTAAAAAATGTTCAAAATGTTAGTAAACCACTTATAAAATTAAATATTCCTTCTAATATTTATTATAAAATGTATTATAGGTACTTCGAGTGCATTAAAACGCTTATATCCAAAACACAATATCCTAGTGACAATTCTTTGTGTATTTTGAGCCGACACATAATATCTGATGGACTAAAACAGTACGGCTTGATAAGACACGTTCTGATAATCCATTGATAAGTTATCGACCTATTGAGGTGTGAAGATAGTCGCGAAAGTGGTATCCGATAAAATAATTCAGAGGCCTATCACGAGCGCGCTGACGTAAAATTACTTGATTTGAGACGATTTTGGAATTAGATTTACGACTTATCCTTCAGCACTTTGGTGTGATTTTATACGACAAGCGGAATTAGGTGAATTTCAGTAAACTTTTATACCTACTGTAAATATAACAAAAAAAAAAAAAAATACCATCACGCCTGTATTCCCCGAAGGGTTAGGCAGAGGTGTACCAATGTACACCCACAGTTCGCAGGTAAATTATAACGTTCGAATAAATTTTGAATTTTTGACAGTTTTGTCAAAAAACTGTTTTTGATTGTATTCCACGACGAAATTCACCCTAACTTGTCATATTATGATATGAATAATACCTTCAAACTAAATTTAAACATCATGTCCGAACGTAATATCCGTTACACACATGATGTTAAATTTAAAAATCGAATTGAAGTTCCAATTACTCTGCCCGCTCGTGTCAGGCTCTCGGATTTTTTTGTTTATTCGCTGTAATGCAAAAACGAGGACTTGTTATGATAAAAGAATGACTGATACGCAATGGTGGTAAAGGGTCATTTAAATAACTTCACTAACTCATAAAATCGCTTAGTTTTAATACGCAAGTATATGTGATTACTTATTATTATGGGCTGACATACATGTTATACGGCCAGCTCTAAAAACTATTTAGTCCATCTTATTTTTGTCGTTCCACGTACCTGGATATCGTCTACACATCACCTTTACTTTATTTCTATGAAGCACTCCCTACATACGCACTAACACGTCAGTAAATTATATTAACGCCTGCACGCTCGTTTTGATTACCTCCATTCGGCTCCCGGCGCTCGACCTTCGAAGATGGTTCTCTAGAATCTCTCTTTGTATCCACTGCCGGTGACACTTTGTATATTGTGAATATCCGAAATAAAAGAGCGCTAATGCTAGTACACACAAATGGCTCCCAGTAGTACTGAAACTCGCATGATTTTTCGATTGCTCGAGGGACGACTGATATTCCTCCGCTATCAGTTTGTGCTATAATTACTTGCTCCTCCTTCGATAGTGGTTTATAAATTTTATAATAACGACACTCTCGTACGATGCACTTGGCAATAATTAAAACGTGTTTCGTATTCATTGTTCGACGACACGAATCCACCACTGTTTTTGTTAGAAGTCCTTATTTAGTGTTCGGAATGCGCGAACCCGACCGCTTACTGGCAGATTCACCATGTAAGGATAGGACAGCGGAGCAAAATAAAAGAGATTTTGTTTGAACAAGGCTCTGATTTATTCTGATCTTACACTTGTTAAATGATTGCTATTATAATGTGTAATTATGTTACGTATCTCTACGGTACAAACTACGCATACTGCTCGTCAAATTAAATAACATGGAGCAAAAATGATTGCTGGGAAACTACTTTCATTTTTGGTGTGCAAACTCATCGTAATCATCATTATTATTAGCCGTAGGACATCCAGTGCTGGACATAGGCCGCTTCAAATCAATCCCATTTCTTTATAACCGACTAGGAAACTGCCCGCGATATCATCCGCGTTGTTTATTTCACCCGTCATAAGTTACGTCTTTGGTTAATGCTACTCTCCCGTGGGTCGTAGCGTGATGTTATATAGCCTATGTTATTCGGGAATAATGTAGCTATATATTGGTGAAAAAATGGTTAAAATCGGTCCAGTAGTTTCGGAGCCTATTCGTTACAAACAAACAAATCTTACCTCTTTATAATATTAGTATAGACAAAATATGTTGACACTTGGGCTAATCCTTGATGTACCTTCCACCTCTTATACTCATTTACTCTAATGACTTGCTACGGTCGTTAACACCATACTGTACTAACATAAGCTAAATCAAATTTACACGTCTTCCACTTAAGTTCTCAAGTTTACCAACATAGGTACAAGTCAACACCCAGGTGTAATTACTGCCGTCTTGTGCACACCATCCGGCATTGTGCCCGGCTCATTTGCCGGCTGATCCGGACGTCCGGCGGCCATTAGCGACCGCTTCATCGACCTCTCGCTCGGTCCGGCTAAATTATTCGCAAATAATTTGCGCTTCTGAAATTGTGCTTTAATTACTAGTGTTACAATTTTTTTATATAATATTGCCAGTGAAATTCAAAATTTCTTACGTTTTCATAATTTTCAGGTCAGTGTAAGGATGTATTTATTATTAAATTATACATATTTATTAAACTGCTTCTTATTTATAAACTACGTCAACTTTTATAATAAACGATCACGCCTGTATTCACCGAAGGGATAAGCCGAGGTATACCAATGTGCACCTACAGTGCGCCGGTATGTTTAGGTCCCCTGATTGTAATAGGTGTCGAGCCTATTGTCATTAACCGGGCATAGATCGTAACACCAAGCTGCTATTGAATTTCATTGAAAAACCCAATAACATTTTTTGCTCGACCTGGGAATCGAACCAAAGACCTCTAACGTATCAGAAAACTTGTTTTGTATGACGATTATTATTTTTCTTTTTTTTTATTGTAGGTAGTCTACCATCGAACACAGCGTTGGTTACTCGTTGGTATAGCAATTTCTCAAAATCAAACCTAGAACCTTATGGTATCGATAGTCTCGCTGGCGACCACTACACCTATAAGGTAAGTCAAATTACCCATTAAAATCTATTAATAACTAAATACGCTATTTTCTTTTCATGTTTTCATTATAAAAATAAACATGATTATGCTATGACGTGTAAGATCTAGTGATATGAACGTTCTAAGATATATTCGACTTAAGTATTATTTACTGTAGGGTTGGCAGACATCAAGAGTTTTTATAAAGTAAAAAACTAATAGTTTTCATGATAATTTGGCTTCAGTTTTGGCAAAATCAAATGTTAAGTAAATAATACGTAAAAAATATCCTACATGCTTTTCCAAATCGTTTGTAATTCCTGTGCTATTTTTTTCGTTATGTAAAGAAGAAAAAAAAAACAAACAAACACTTGGTTTATAGTTTTTCTATTATTGATTTCTACATTTAGCAGTAGGTACCCACAGTTTACTGAAAATGCTGTTTTTTAAACTTAGGTAGAGAAACAGAATTCCTATAATTCCAGACCTCTTTCCAGCAGGTTTAAACTGCTGCATTACCTCGTAGTGCCTCGGAGAATCCCGGATCATTATTACAATTCCTGTATAACGGGACTAAGAGGCACCAATCCCGAGATCCCGGAGTAGTTCTATTTGAAGTTGTGTAAGTGTTAAAATCCTTAATTATTTATATTGTGGTTTATATTCTCTTCTCTCTTAGCACAAATTAAATTTCATTTGACTAATAATTGTACCCAATCACGATTAAGATAGGGGACTATCATCAAATCAGGTCAATACTACAATATTATTGTATTATCATCGGTATTACAAACATTTCTAAAGTTTGAAATCGATACGACTGCTAGGAGTTGGTAAAATTCGACTTATTTTTTTTTCCTTTTTTGCATTTAACCTAATATAAAAGCGTGTTAAAATAAACCAGATAAAAAAGGAGCCGCGGCAGCCCTTAACGAAAAAAATAAATAACATGCATAGTAACTGTAGCGTCATCCATCACGACACTTCCTTCTGGGGGAGGGGAGAGGGTGAGAAAGAGGGGTTGGTCACGCAAACCTGATTACAAGCCTTCAGTTATGTTACATTTTTAACGCCCTTACGCCAACCATTAATCTAACAAATTCATTCTTTAAAACAAATTACCAGAAAACGTGGAGGCCATTTTTATTTGTTTTTTAATTTTTCAAAGTTGAGTTGGGTTGACGTTGGTTGGGGTAAGAATGGGATGTGATTTTGGTGTTGGTAAGGTTGCTTTCACGCGTTCAGGCTCTGTTGTATGGACAAGTATGACATCTTTTAAAAGCACCCGCGGCCGTTTTTATCCCTTTTACCTAAATATTTTTGCTGTCACTGTGAACTTTTTACAATGACCCTTTTTCAGGTTTACGGTAAACAAAAGCTAAGGTTTAAAAATGATCGTTTAAGGTCAGAAGGCCTATTATTATTCTACAAATTAAAGATGTTATCTTCTCAACTGTCGGGCAGTCTTTTAATCAAAATTTGACAGTTAACCGCTTATGTGTAAAAATGGTTCGAATTTTTTTTAGGATTTTTTGTCAGATTAATACTGAGATTAGATTGCGATTATCCCTGACCTCCCTCGGTTACCGCTCTCAATCAGTTATCGCCCACTCCTGTTACTCCTCAGAGGCTCACCCGTGATGATACTTTACGTAACTGACCCTAAACTTCACTTAAACCTTACAAAGGTGTTTTAGGGTGTCAAGTGGACTCTAGTCTCTCAGAGTTCAATTTAAAGGTTAGGTAAGTACCTAAGTGAGTGTTTGCTAGCGAGAAAAAATCTTTTAGCTACCTACCTACTTGTTATACTTTTTTTTTATGAAGATTTCAGTACCAAATAAATTCACTAAAAAGTTGTTCAAGCAGTAAGTCTAGTTCGAGCATTCCAACGTAAAAGTACCTATTCGATTCGATTTTTAAACTGCAGATATAAATAATATTAATATTGTGCGTTATGTATTTTTAAATTAAAAATCGAGCGATTTTATCGTAGGTTTCATCCGCGTGTTCGCCTGTTGTGATCGCCATCCATCGCAAGCCTAAAGTTTTTTCAAGGTTCGTAACTAAAACTACTTTGAATAAAACAATAATGTAACTGTAGGAACTTTTTATTTTTAGCTGACTTAAAAAAGTGGTGTTCTGTATAATTATGTACATCCATACATATGTATAGAGCACATTGGTTTGTATATCTGGTGAACTAATTTAGTAATATCAATAAGTAAATTATTTATAGGTATTTCCAGAAAACCCCTTCTAGATAAATACATAGGTTTATAATTTTATTTTATTTTACTCGTGTTACTTCTGCTAAAACGAATCAACCCACGTTAACACTTCTCCTATTTTTCGAAGTAATTGTAATGTATCTAACACTGATTCATTTAAAATGTAGTCTAAGCATGAGTTTAAGATGTATATGTCGTAGGATAATTTGATACTTCGAATCTTCGCGGAAATCCTAGGGGTTTTGCGAAAACGCGGATAATTAGACATAGGCGAAAACTTATCAAATCTTACTGGACAAAGTCAGGATTTTTGCGAAAATACTCGTTATTATAGCAATATTGCGAAACGAAACGCTGGCTGTTATGAAATAAGAACGCTGATTGATCGGTCAGCGCGTTCAATAAGAGATCGTCTCTGATTGGTTGACGTCTTAAATGTCAATCATTTGTTGCCGCACGTTATTTGTTTACGCTTCATAACTCTATGATACAATACTTGAAGTTAATCATCGGCAAACTAGGAACCAATTAGAAGTCAGCCAGCAAAATTGTAGCCAATCAGTGTTGAGCACATCAAATCTTACTATAGTAACGAGTATTTTCGCAAAAATCCTGACTTTGTCCAGTAAGATTTGATAATTTTTCGCCTATGTCTAATTATCCGCGTTTTCGCAAAACCCCTAGGATTTCCGCGAAGATTCGAAGTAACAAATTATCCTACGACATATACATCAAACTATCATTTCTGAACAGTAACATATCACATTTGACATATTGGATTAGTTTGCGGCGGTAATTAATGCGAATTCTCACTTTAATTACGAGTAATTAGTAATTGAAATATTGTTGGTTGGCTTGTTTTGGCAAACTAAGCGTTTGTTATGGGGATAGTGAAGATATATTTCAGAGTTTAAATCACACGGGGGCCAACCTCACACATAGCCATGCCTATGTTTGAAATAACCAAGAAGGCTCGGCGTTCAAGGTTATTACCACGTCGGAAACAAAAACGCTGTCAAACAACCCGCTGAAACAAACACGTTGGCAAAGATGCGTGGGAATACAGCGAACACCCCTACGTATTTAAAAGGAAATCAGTCGGAACAGGGCCGGATCAATCATACTGGGGCCCCAAGGGAATTTATATCTCGGTACTTATTTTTTGCCTTTTATAATTTCTTTAGGTCCCATGTAATAATATAATAATAGGGGGCGAGCCTAAATTGCCATTAGTCGGGCACAAATCCAAACTCTGAGCTGCTACTGAGAATTTCATAGAAAAACTCAATAACACTTTTTGCTCGACCTGGGATTCAAACCCAGGACCTCTAGCGTAGCAGTCGTGCTTAGGACCACTAGGCTTCTAATTTAATTTTTACTAAAAGCAATATTTTCATTTTTATTACTCGGGTTCTTAGTTTCTATCAGTTGCGGGGCTTGTAGGTAATTGCCTATACTACCTAATGTATAATCCGGCCCTGATTTGCAAGACATGCCTCTTTATACGTAGGGTTGTCTCGGCTGCAAACAAACGTTGCCAAAAAACGTGGGAAACGTAAGCGCTGGAAACGTCGCGATGGGAACGGAAGACGTAGGTACCAAACATATGGAACATTCTACTGGAGATCATGAAGCTCGTTGTGCTGAAGTCGGTCCTCGTGTGGTTTATTTAATAACTAGCTTTTGCCCGCGACTTCCTCCGCGTGAATTAATAGTTCTCGTTCCCGGGAGATTTCCGGGATGAAAACTATCCTATGTTCTTTCTCGGGTCCCAGACTATATCTGTACCAAATTTCATTGAAATCGGTTCTGTGGTTTAGGCGTGAAGAAGAGACAGACAGAGTTACTTTCGGATTTATAATATTAGTACGGATAGAGTAGCAGCAAAGCAGGCAGAATAATTTGCAATTTTCAGAGACAGTAATTGTATTATGAATCTGTAATTATACCAGCATTCACATCTTTCAGTGGCGAAGAGTCCATACAACTCGATCCCATTAAAAAATGCATAACCAACAGTGTCTATTTTTACAAAAAAATAAGTACTGCAAATATTTTAAATACATTATAATTCACTTAAACGTGTATTATTTTAGAATTAAGTAAATTTTGCTTTGGCATCGCTTTTACAATAGGTAATTTACCCAGTAATTTATGCTTTGCCTTACCTTTTACTGTTGATCTTTCGCCACTGATACCTTTCAAACCAAAATACTGTTTCGTAGCAGAACTCGAAATTATGATAGTGTAGTTATAGTTAATTAACTACTAGTGGAGAAGGAGGATCAAAGAAGACAGTCTTTGGGTATTCCAGTGGTGGAGGCGAATCGCGGTGTTTATGTAAGTATACCTATTGATTGCAAAAATAACATTCCTCGATAATTGCAAGTGCCGAGTAACAGGTACGGTCAGCATCAAAAGTCGGTTAACACTGTTAATTTTGGAAACCATTGAAATAGATACGAAATAACACAATATACTATATTTTTTTAGTATTTCAGGCCAGGGTTTATTTTATCTTTATTTTACATCCACCATCCATGTATTTCTTTTGATATTGTGCTCAATAATCAGGATTAAAAAATCTTAAATGTTAATCGACTTTTGATGCTGACTGTACCAGAGATTAAAATAAGCATGACATCAGTTGTGTAGGTAAGCTGAGCCAAAGAATCCAAAAGCCAGGGTTCAATTCCCTTAAAGAGCTAATAATTAGGTATATAGCCATGTGTAGACTCCCCATAAAGAGGAGCGACATCCTGGTGAAGGCCACAGGGTTCAGCTGTTGCAGTAGATGCAATGCTGGTCGTTGTGGCCATTGGGGGAGGCTTATGTCCAGTAGGTGATGTCTCTTTGCTGATGGTTACGATGGCTTATGGTAACTACCTGGTAAGTGTAGTGAGAACTGCTGAGTAGGTCCTGAGTTCGATTCCTAGGTCGTGTAGTGTAATTGGAGTTTTCCATGTGGAAATACTCGATAGCAGCCTGGAGTCAATTTTATGACAATAATTGACAATAACCTTACCCCTCTGCTTTCCTTCGGGATACAGCGTGTAATGTTATATTGGTAGGAGGTCTTGATAGTACTTCTTAACTACCCCGTTGGTCTCGTCGTCGCAAGCGCGACTGCTGAGCCAGGGGTCCTGGGTTCAATTCCCAGGTCAGGCAAAATTTAGAATTTCTCAGTAGCAGCCCGGAGGTTGGAACTTGGCGGTGTGATACCCCCGTGCCTCGTCCTGCGCCTGATCTATCCCCGGTCAAAGTCAAAGTCAAGGGTCGTGTCGGATTGCCGTTCCATCGGACTATGAAAGTTGGGGAAGAGGGAGTGTACCTGTGTTTGCGCACTAACTGGTGCACTATAATATCTCCTGCGTACTTGGCTAGTCTGCATTAAGATTAACCGCCGTGGCCGGAATCGGTCTGGAGAATAAATACGCTAGTTCTTATGCTTCCATATTAAAAACCCTACTAAAAGCACCTTCATTTGAATTATCTGCCTGTAACTTACCTATCCCCATTCTTTCCTGATTTTCTCGACGATCGTATATTTCCGTGGTACTTCGGCTTCAATGTAAGTGCTTCCACTCGAACATGTAATTGAAACTAGACGCTAGGGGTCGCCACTCATGTTTAAGGGCCAGGAGTGTAATCCGACACTAGTGGGATACGTATTAGGTTGGTTACAAGTTAACGATGTCCTTTTTAACTCAACTACTGTTAAGAGAAAAGGAGGGGTTATACTTGACTCTCGAGAGGTTATTTTTGCTTATTTCGTCTGTCTGTGTTGCAATAGAGAAAATTGAATTTAGTTCTGTCAAAACGAAGCCACACAAAATCTTTCAATAATTAAATAAAGCACGACAAACTAAGTCATATAATAATATGCGAAATATATTACATTAATATCCAGCATTAACAGTAATGTAAATTCAAAACCAATGCCTAGAATTGATTGTTTTAAATTAAAAAAAAATACTTTGAGAAATAGGAAATATTAAACTTAAGTTTCATTTTGGCAGAATTCAAGTCAATTATCACAGAAATGAAATACACTCCTTGTTTTTAAGGGCAGTCGTGTAATGAAACATCAAATTCAATGATGACTTTTATTCTAATTAAATTTAAGTGGAAACATGAATTCTTATAACACGAATCTAAAGAAGGAAACACTATTATATTCTTAATTACGAAATACTTATTAAATTAACAAATTGTCTTTCATTTTGTCATCGTTCAAATAATACAACACAACTTGTGTCAACTAAACAGAAACGCAAGCCATTATTTATGGCACGAATTACGACCACAATGACAATAATAATGAATTAGAAAAACAAAAAAACGACTATTACAAAATAAATTATGCAAAATATAATCACAAACATTGATTTCTTTTGCAAAATTGTGCCGAAAACGAGCTTCCCTTAAATTAAGTAGAGGACAACTCTTGTAGAAATTAACAAAAAAAAAACAAATAGTTAAGTATTAATTTTAATTAATAAATGCTATGCTATCGTTATGGAGGCCTTATATATCGGGTTCTAAAGAGGTTTAACAAAAGTTTTATTTTTTAAGTTACAAATGAATGTAAAAATTTACTAATTTCGTTGCAATATATTTCGTAGTTAGTTTTTATACGTTGTCCTCCACCTAAACATTGTACAAAACGCAGCTCGTTAGTGCCAAATGTAACACTACTTATGTTAAAAGTGTAACAATTATATGTAACTGTAATTAAAAACATTTTACAATTTTATCTTTATTTTTTTACCATTATTTTGAGAAGGCACATGAAAATTTTCTTATAAATAAATGAATCGACAGCGCGACGAAAATAATATTTAAATTTCCAACTCATTCTAGTATTCACTAAAAAGCGAAGATAAATAATTGTTGTTTATTTTTAAGATTGGGTTTGCGATTGAATAGTCGCAAGTGTGTCGTTACCTTTAAAGAAAATCGCAAATACGTCACCAGCCTTTCTTCAAGCTCAATTACCGTTCTGTAATTCACTTTACGTGTAACAGTACATATATATTATGAACGGATCTTACATACTATATAAAAATACAACAATATATTTTCGGATAAAAATTGTTTGACATGTTGATTGTTACTTAATTGAGGAGATTGTAAATGTCAAGGTATTTTTTGCATACGAATAAAGCTGCGTAATGGCTGCTTGAATATTTTAGGTTTCAAATGGTAACAGTTGGAAAACTGAAGAAGACTGTGGGGATGAAAGAGATCAACGACTGTAATTCTTCTGATCTCATACTCAGAATTACCCCACAGTCGAAATATCCCAACCCTATATAACTTGTAGATCTGCAAGTTCTGAACGTTTTTTTTGTTTTTGTCACTTTTATTTTTATCCATAACACAGAGACACGTCTAAAAAGGCTTTAGCAACTAATCAACAAGTCCTACAAATTCGAGTGGTACCTAGTTGATATGCCACAGACAATATCTTATTTTGTACACACTACTGTATATTACAATGTTCTATATTATATAAAAATTAAAACACAAATATTTGGATTATTGAACTAAAACAGAGGTATTTTGTCTGACTTTTTTTAAATATATTTTTTTTTACTCAAACGTTACCGTTTCTTAATTATATCAATGGTTTTGTTCCCAAAACAGATAATGATTTGCCAGCATGATTTTAGCTTGAACGGATAGCAGAATAACATTCAGCGTATTTACATGTATAGTCGATAGCAATAACAGTGAAAATTCCTATGACATGGAATATGGGCCAAATGTCAAAGGAAAAAAAAAACACAAATTATAAAAAAAAACGCTGGCTCATGACTATAAATGTTAGATTTATATTTTGAAAAAAAAAGCATGAAAACAATACTAACTAAATTTTAATAATGGAGAATAGTAGTTTCCTAAACAACATTTTATTCCAAAATCATAGGCGATTTCATAATAAATAACAAAAACAATGTATATCGCTCGCTACCACTACGCTAGAAGTAAGAAAAATATATACTTTTGTCATATATCAAACTAATATTATGAAAGCTCGTGAGAATAATATATTAGGCATATTTTATATGCGATGCTTTTTGAAGTTGCTAAATTGTATTATATCTATGCATATGGGAGAGTACACCGGATCCATCATTAATGCCAAAAAACAGAAACAAAAACACAATAGCATCGAGTAACGATCAACAATTTAGACATTGGTTGTCCTTTCGTACAAAATTGCGACATTAAATATTATACCGGGCCACATTTTAATTAAACTTCAGCAAGCATCGCCTACAAAAACCTTACGTGTCACAAGAAAATGTCTTTTACATGTTTAATACTACGATACACTAATAGATATACAAACGATCATACACGTTCCCGCGTTTAAAAAAGTACCAAAACAATCCAAGTTAAGAAAATGAAAAAACAAAACTGGAAATGGCGAGGACATATACATTACATAGGTTCAATGGAACCTATTTTAAAATTGACTAAAAAACCAAAACTGTATAATATGCCCTTTACTTAAAGACTACACACGCGAAAACTTAAAAAAGAAAAGAAAAAAAAAACAAACGATTTTTTACATGTCTTTAGAATCTGCTGCTTTGAACTGACTTGCGGAATTAGTCCCTCCCTGTCTTTAGTAATGTCATGTATTAAGAAAAAACCGTTTTGTAAGCTGTCTTTTAAAAGATGGTATTAAAAATAATAGATACATTAAATGCATATCACAACTGGCCATCGTCAGTAATGAATTTTAAAAATTTCCTTTGCTGTATGTAAAGTACAAAATTTTATGGGTTATTCTCCAAATATTTTAAATCACTACTTCAAAACTATGGAAGCCAAAAGTAGTGGTGTTGCTACTAAACCCCACCTACAAAAATGCGATATAATATTTTTATTGTTACTTTATTTAACTATGCATTTATTGTAAACGTACGCATCTAATATTACAGAGATAGCTTTTCTATTAAACAGTGGTCCTATTATACTTTTTTTTTTTCAAGATAATAAGAAAATATATAGCAGTGGTCCAATATTCAATTGAAATAAAATTATTTTAACCCTCCCAAAGGTTATTTTAAAAACGACAAATTTTTCGTCATAGATGTTCTACTCGTAGCTTAAAATTTATTTAAAACTGTCTGTCATTTAGTCACTAATAAAATGACATTTGGCGGGTCATTCAGTAAAAAGTTCGCCAAAACGCCGTCGTAAGATTAGAAGAGCTATCCCATTGTTTCATTTTTTTAATGATTGTTCATTTTTATATAATTCATTTATGATTGTGGTTCTGACCCTGCCTCGTTTAAGCGATATAACTATTTTAATGGTACATATTACAAATTGTTACATTTCCCTTATATTAACTACGTTACTAAAAAGCTTTGACCAATATTTTTAGGCCGATAGGAACTGAACGGACAAAATGATATAAATCTAATGCCGCGTACGGATTGGTGCAATGTAACATTGTGATGTATCACGCAATGCGAGAACATGACGTTCACGTTGCTGTAACGGTACAAATTCACTGGAAGTTGTGCGGATGAGACGCGTCTTGGTAGTGTAACTGCATCCATCAGTTGAGTGTTCTTGTAATATGTTTTTAGTGAATGCGCGAGGCGTCCACTCTTGCAACAATCATAACAATGCTGCATTGCATGTTACATTGCATCATCAATACCCAGCAAAAAAGATATGAAAATAAAAACGCTATAGAGAAAATCGAAATGTGCTCTAAAGTCGACTAAAATTTTTTTTTTCAGAACTGCGATTTTCAACGCTGATAAAATAACTGTATCCTTAAACTAACTCTCACTTATGTTAATTACAAAACTTACCTTAGAGCACTGTAGTAATAACAGCCAAGTTAGTAATGTCCAAGCGCCTCGCATTCGTACTTGATCTATGTCAAGTCGGCTTTATATTGTACAAAGCAATTTCAGTTTGCCAATAACAACAAACAAATTATTGATTTTTTTAAGAGACTTACGGCCTTATTCTTTAACTCAGCTTAATTTTTAAGACTCCTTTAATTCTTCTGCTTACCCTGTCACTTTAAAGTGTATTGTAGCGACAGAGACACAATCAAGAGCGTCTTAAAATTAAGTGTCGTTTGAGAATTAGGGGGCTAAGATCACTTTAAAAAAATAGTTTATATAATATAACATATTACAGCACTATCCAATGCATTGAACAACATTTTAACAATTTTATACTATTGACATTAACTTAATTTTGCGCAACAATTTTCAACGTAGTATAAAACATTATCTACTCTCGAAACAAGAAAAAATAATAATTAGGCGTACGCCACTTCGTTAATGCTAACAAATTGATAAAATACATTCGTTTTAACGTGTATGCAATTAATTATAAAATAATTTACTGAATATTACGAAGTTTTTTTAAACAATCAAGTAAGAATTCTCGTCTCTTCAAAACGAAACGTAGTTAATTCAAAATATTCAGTAAAAATATTTTAAATTAAGGAAATACGATATTATTCTGTCTTTAATTTGATTTAATATATTTTGCTAATTCGTGATAATTAGTTTATAGGCGAGGCGCTTCCTCAGTGATGTCAATTCCTGTAACTATGAGTTCTCTGGCTCGTCCCAGTCGACGCTCGCCCACTGTGGCAGCTCCGTTTCGTATTCCCATCCGGGGCCCTGCGAAAGGCAAGTCCAATTAGAGTTTAATTTTTAATAATAGGATAAAAAATGAAATGTTATAAATATTATCTGGATCTCTATATTTATATAGTATTTCTACCGGTGTCATTTGTAGATCTTTGACAGTCGTTACTGTTAGTCAGAAGCCAGGAAGTCTGACAACCAGTCTTACCAAGAGTATCGTATTACCCATTACTGGGTTGTGGAGGTCTGATAGGCAGTCGCTCCATGTAAAATACTGATATCCAGCTGCATCCGGTTCGACTGGAAGCCGACCCCAACATAGTTGGGAAAAGGCTAGGCAGATGAGATTTCTACCGGTGAGAACCTGTTATTGGTTTAATGTAATATACGTAAACAAATTCTGTGTTCGCTTTATGTATAGCTGTTGGTTTTCCATATGATAAATAAATGAATTATGATGTTAAAATAGAAATACGTAACAATTTATTTCTTTTGCAAAAATTTGAAGAAAATTTCTACTAATTTTATATCTACATGGAATAAAATTTTGTATATACCATCACGCCTGTATTCTCCGAAGGGTTATGCAGAGGTGTACCAATGTAAACCCACAGTTCGCCGGTATATTTGAGTTACATGTAATAGGGGACGAGCCTATTGCCATTAACCGGGCACAAATCCAAACTCCGAGCTGCTAGTTACTGAGAATTTCATAGAAAAACCCAAAAACACTTTTTGCCCGACCTGGGAATCGAACCTAGGCCCTCTAGCGTAGCAGTCGTTCTTAGGACCACTAGGCTAACGAGGCAGTTCTTATTTTATTGTCAGAGTTAAAAAAAAGTTGGAGGATTATTAGGCGATCCTATAGAATTAGAACATTTATAAGCGAAGTACTTACAAATATACCTCGAGAAAACGGTGGGCTATTATCTAATTATGAAAAAAAAAATACTATGTCCGTCAGAGTCCATAATTGCTTCTCTTTATTACCACTTACCACCTGTATTTTGAGAGCATTATCTTGGAGAAGAAAGGGAATCACCAATCAGCCCTTACCTTGTATTTCCAGGCATGCAGGTACATAACAAGGTCCCTAGGCCTGGGGTCCCTGTACCTGACGCGACACTCGTAGCAGTGCGGGTCTGAGGACAGTGCATCGGTCGAGCCAATCGCCGAGCTAGTCGCCAGTCCACTGGCATGACTCGGAGCGGCAGGCGTGCAGCCCGTCTGTGTTGCAACTGTCACTTTGTCTGACTGTTGGAGAATACAAATATTGGTTTAGTCGGCAACACCATAAACTACCTAAAATATTATTCTGGTTCGCTAGTATTGATGCTGGTAAAAAGTACTATTAAAATTAGGGGCGCAACACAAATAAGCGTGTTATCACATTTCAATAAAATGTTCAGAGATTGAGGTTGCCGAAACGAATAGGCTTAACGTTGGAGCATATAGCGATCTTAACTTTTAATTTTACAGATAAAGCAAGAGGCTTTATATCATGGTTTCGTAATTTCCTTAAAAAATCTTGTCCCTACCTTGGCATCGTTCGAGTCGTCATTGAACGATGGTGATGCCACTGGAGAAGATGCCATGGTGCACGGCGCTGGTGAGTTCACCTCTGATGGAGCCTCCGCACCACTTGACGGGCTCGGGAGGGTTGCTGATGAAGAAAGAAATGATAAGTATACTTTGGTCGTGAACTCGAATGAGTTTTAAGAGTTCATATATCGATTATAAGCTAAAGTGGCAGTGGGCTGATCACATTTGTCGCCGAACCGATAACCGACGGAGTAGACGAGTTCTGGAGTGGAGACCGCGTCTAGGCAAACGTAGTGTGGGACGCCCCCCGGCTATATAGAGCGACGACCTGTACAAGGTGGCTGACAGTAACTGGATACGGAAAGCCGAAGATCGGGCTTAGCACCTTGGGAGAGGTATATGTCCAGCAGTGGAGTGCAATAGGCTGATGATGATGATGATGATGATTCAATTAATAAAACAAGAAACTTACGAGTCATGATAGTCGAAGGCGTGACTCCTGGTGCCGGAGACTCCAGCCTCGGCGATGACTCCCTCGAAGCTGGTCCTGTGTCGCAGTCATCCTCACCAACTGTCGAATGTAACATAGTAAACTTTGCTGGTAGGCTGCCGATATTCGGTTACCTTTAAGTAGATAATAAGATAGGTAAATAAGCCAAGCTGTTTTTTCAATGTCATAAAAAGTTTGATTCAATATTAAGTTGAATTCAGGAAGCCAATTCTACTTATTAAAAACGTTCAAAATCGATTAGCAATATTATCTCAGGGACAACCAATGTCAAAAAACTTATGTAAAATACAGGCATTGATATTCCGAAAATAATTTAAAATTGACATTTCCAAAAAAATAAGAATATAATCATCATAAAGAGCTGTTACATAATGTCAGGATGAAAATTATCGGTCACATAAACAAACAAAACGTAATTGGCATACAATTAATTTAGCTGATAAATTAACTGCCAATTATAAGAAGGTGTGAAAGACCGCCTTCCTTACCTCCTAAAAAAAAATCCTACCTTTATCATCCGACACTGGTTTAGAGAAAAGCAGATCATCATCAGCAGCATCAACTCCTAGCCAGTTCTCAGCATTGTGGATGGCGATGAGGTCCCTCACGAGCTGCTCATCAGACTTCCCACCCGTATCGCCTCCCTTTCCTCGGAGAGGTCCAAACACGGGGTGATTGTACAGAGGATCGTTCACTACTGGGTAACCTGGAGGAAGATAGACAATGTAAGCAAGTTTTGTAGTAGTCTTATTAGTAAAAGAAGTGTATTCTTTACTGGTTTTCACAAGAACAATATGATGATGGACTTAGTGCCATTAGTCGGAGACACAGATATAACTAGTGTTATAATTAGTGTTTGAGTATTTGTAGGCAATTAAATATTAGGGTGCCGCTATAAAAAAACAAAATGATTGTTATGTTCAAAAGGTCATATTTCAATGCATTGACCTTTTGTAAAGATGAGTTCTCAAATCAGGCCTATCTAAATTATTTATCTTTTAAAACTCACCCAAATACTGCAAGTGCACTCTGATCTGATGCATCCTGCCAGTCTTCGGCTTGCACAGCACCACACTCGTGTTGCTACCCATGTTATAGCCCAGCCTCTTGAACACCGTCGAGCAATCCTTGCCCTTCGGCGATACCTTGCATACTCCGATCTTGTAGCTCACCACCTCTATTGGTTCCAAGCATTCGATTTCGTCACTGTAATTTGAGGGTTACATTGAAAAAGTAATTCTTGCATAGGGTTACAAAATTGCTTTAGTTTTTGCTACCTCTTGGAATAGGCAACTAGATAAATTATTTTTCCTGTCAATGATGTTCAAAAATGTCTTTTAATGGTCTTATTATGAACAATGATTTAACTTTGATATCTGCTTTTATTTTAAAGCTCAACATTTTAAATCGTTTCAAATCTATCAGATAAGTCATTGACAAGAAGAATCAGGAAAATAAAGAACACCATTCAAATATTGTCTTCGGTAATATTACTGAGCAAAGATCAATATGACAAGTGCCCATAAAATAACTAACCAATCCGAGGCACCGCTATTCTTGTTTGGTGAAGCGCAGATTCACACCTAGTTTGACTAGCTGTTGATTCGACTGGAAGATTGCAAATCTACTGAAAACTCGTGATTGGGGGACAAATCGAAAATGAAATACGAATGAATCGGTCTATCAACGAGTAAGTTAACTAAGATATGAAATGTATTTTCTGATTTCATTTTAAAGATTATTATGAACGACTTACCCCGGTTTCACGAAAAATTTAACTGAAAAGTTGTCAAGCGCATCACCAATTCAGCACTTTTCGCGCGTTTGACAATTTGTCATATTAATTTTACTTTCAAGAAATCAGGGAAGTAAATCAATATAATTATGTAACTTAAAAAAAATATAAATAAAACATTTGATTGTGTTACTTAAGAAAGTCATAAAGAACGCTATACAAGTATTTATTAACGCGCATTTATGAACTTAAACACATCAAGCTGCAATTTAACTAAAAATACTTACTAACCAAGATACTGTTCATGAATCAATAAACATTTTGATTGGCTTGTCTACTGAAGGCTATTAGCAAAAAGGCAAAACGAACTCTCCTTTACCGAGTTAAAGTTGACATTTCTTTGAACGTCCATAATTGGTCGAGTCATCAATATTATTGCAGGAAATTTATAAGATCGATATTGAGTTCAGTGCTCCAGAAAGATCAACACTTGTTATATCATTTTATTTAACTAGAAGTCACCAGAGTGTTTTTATTGCGCACAAGGGATGTAAATGAAGTCTGCGAACTAGGATGTAAAAAAATGGATAGAATATTTTGAAGAGGTCCGATTACAAAAAATCGTTCACTGAGAAAAAGTTACACTATGTTTCATGGTATTGGTTAGTATACTTGAATTCTACAAATTCGTGAACAGAAGCTCATATTTACCCTTGGATTACAAAACTACATTGGAGGGACTAAATAACGATAGATATAGATATCGCTACAGAATTCTGTATTTATAAGCCGCAATATTGGAATTATCACGTGAGCATAGTGCATCTTACTGCTATTATACATGCAAAAGTTCGTGAGGTTCGATGGATGGACGGATGTTTGTTAGGTACTCTTTTACGCTTTAACTACTACACAGAGTTAGCTGAAATTTGGCACATATAGATATTGACCTAGCATATCACATAGGATTTTTATCACGTTTTTGGGGACACGTGAAAAGTTGCCGTCAGATGTCAATAACATATTCATACCATTCTTATACCTATCATTTTTGTTTGTAATAACCGTTTTTATTGTTATTTAAATGTAGACTTACACAACAAATAGGTAAAAAAAGAATAGTAAATAAAAAAGGTTAGTAAGGTTACTTACTCAGGAAACTCTCCATCCACCCTGCAGACGTACTCCTTCTGTACTTGACGGTTCCTGATCTGGTGTTCCATCTGTCTCGCCTTCTTTGGACTCCTTCCGAACAGTAGGAGACCTGGTTGTTCAATTACAAGGTTAGTGATCTGTTGGATTAGATTTATAGAGACAAATAATGACACGGTTGGCACTGCTACTGGCGATTTCGATAGCACAGAAAAAAAAATTATAATGCCTACAGGTAGTTGTTCCGGGTCTGGTTGTTTTTATATATGAGTCTTATGTTTGTTAACGCATCCAGGATACAAAAGAAATACATAATGTGATGCAAAGTTTACAAAAAAAACATCAGCCATCTGCCTTTTCTCTAGAATTCTACTAAATATGGTTACGTTATTTTGCGACTTGCGGCTTGATTTACGTTTCTTTAGTATTTTTTCCAGAACTTGCATTACGAGGCAATGTTACTAGGCATTCAAATTAATGATCCTGCCCGTTTTATAAAATCTTCAAGCTACATCTTACGAACAACATCAAAAGGCCATTTTAAGTAAAGGCGTTTCTAACAGCCAACCTTCTCCATTTATTATACCAAAGTCCGTCCAACATTTCAAAATAGAAAGAAATCAAATTTATATTTTCACCAATTATATTTACAGCAAGTGGTATTTTTAAAAGGCTCGCTTAAAGCCGTGGAGGGGGATGAGGAGGATTTCACAGTACAGAGCAATCTTACCTGACGTCAGCCTGTCGAGTCTATGAATGGTCCTCAAGTTTTTCAAGTTGTACTCTTTTGCGAGTATAAAAACGACCGTGTTGTGCCTGTATCTGCCACAGGGATGCACCTAGTAAAATATAATTTATTACACCACATGTTAATTATTATTTAAGGAAAAAATAATTGATTCTTTCATTTCAATCATGCTGTTTCATTCGGAGAAAATCATCGTTCAAAAGAAAGGAATTCATATACAATTTGGAATTGCAAATCAAAACTTTTAACTATTACATTTGAACACCACATTTTGTTGATAAAATAAACTGAATACAAGAAACTAAAAAATGCAAAACTTGTAAAGACATCGCATAATGCACTCAAGATACCTGATGATAAAAATAAAGTTAAAAACAAATAAAGCAACGGTGATGAAGCAAGCAAATATGATACATGAGCATTAAATGATGATATTATGCTCACAAAACAAGAATAGTCAAACGACGGAATAGTACAAATAACACAGAAAAATATATAGATAACTATATATTGATATGTATGTACATGCTCAAGGAAGTGTGAAAGCAAACTATAATACAAAGATATAGTGTACTTAAGCGGGTACCGAGCCATGTAAGAAAGAGACATTTGGAAAGATTGAATTGCATAAATTTAACTTGCGATTCGCATAACAGATCTGAGAGCGCTGGGAGAAAAGCACTAGATTTTGAATGAAAGCAGCCAATTGATTCTTGAATATAAGTAAGTAGCATCGTCCTGTTTCAATATAAGTCAAGAGCATAGTACAATTCACATGCATGCCTACAGGGAACGTAGTGTACCACATATTATGTATTCAATGATTTTCATTTGGAAACACAACTCCGCATGCATGACAATTGACCGTTCCACGAGTATCTCATTGACACATTTCACGAAGTCAATTCGAGTTTGTATTGATTTATAGGCAGCATGATCCGGTTCCGTTCTTATTTGGGAAAAAAGTTTTCAAGATTGTCAAAGAAACGATGTACGACAAACTCCTAATTGAATCGATGTTAGCTTCTGCAACTCAATTTACCGAAATGTAAAAGAAAACATTGGCAAAGTTTTTTCTGAACAACAATAATAATTGGACAAGGTTAAAATATTTTGGATAACACGGTACCCGCTTGAAAGAAATGAAATAAAATAGGAAGTATTTTGGGCTCGCAATACTCAAGTTCGGGACCACTTTTAAGTGGTATTTTCGACAAGACCGCACATTTTCAACTCTGTTTGTGGTATTATGTTTCAAACTTTTGTGCAGATCACAATCTAGTCAGACTCTGACAGCGTACTTTGTTTGGACCGAGAAAAAAAATTAACCCACCGAATTTCTGTGAGCTATCTTTGCGCAGATTTATTTTCTTTCTCATTGTACTTTCAACCGTCTTTCTTTTACGTTGTTCTTCTTTGTTCAAAAAAAGGAAATCTTCCATTGTGGGAAAAATCATAACGTTAGCAAAAGGTATTGCAAACTTGAGGGATTATTTAATTGGCAACGATTTTCTGTGCTCTCACAAAGGTATCTTTTTTGTTGCCATGCTTGGATTTCGGATAAAAAACATGTTAGATTTCTGTTTCTTTTCTAATGTTGGATTGGAACTCAATATAAAGGATGTAAAAAGACACTTAACGCAGCCCGAAGTTATTACGATATGTTTTTTGTTCTGGATCTTGGAACCTTTTGGATGCAGAGATATTGATGGTCAAAGTTACAATTCTTTAAAGAAAACAACTTTTAAATGTTGTTACTAAACCGTAAATACCTCCGGCCCCCTATTATTGTATGCATCCATAAGATGTTTTGCATACATTATATTGCGCGTAACAGTGATTTATCACACCAGAAATAAAAGTAGTTTCCCAGTATCTTTGCTTAAACAAACTGAATTAGATGGGCAGAATGCGTAGTTAACGACTACGTAATATGTCTTTTTACACCTCTTATTAGAACATGTTGTTGTTGAAGTAATGTTTTGATGAGTATCTATAGTCAAGGTCCAAACGCCAGTCAGAGCCTGACAATAATGATGAAAACGGTCCCAACGCATGACTCACCGGCAGAGAGCAAGGCTTGTCTAGCACGAGAAGTTCTTCATCCACGTGTATGATGCGCAAGGGACTAGCGAGCACTGGAGTCTCGTGCCTGGCCCACCACGGACACAACATTGTTTCATTACGGACTTTATATAGTCTTATGATGTTGCAATTGCCTTTGAGAACAACTGTATCACGTCAAAGTTTCTTTTGACGCAAACTTTCTTTGGTTTGGTATAGGAATTCGGATAGTGATCACACCAAACAAAATACTAATTAAAGGTTTTAAAAATATCTTCTTTGCATTTACTAACTCAATATTATCCTTGTTGCGGAGACTGCTGAAGAATTTAATAATGCAGAAAATACTGTTCCATGAGAAATGTTTCGATCGAGAATGTTGCACTTCGAAGTGAAGTTTGGTAATGTACAGGTTATTCACAACGCCTGGTTACATACATTGTACAACGATAACAAAAGCTTTTATAAATTCTTAGAAGACCTAATACATGACCTCTCGGTAATGGAGGATTTATAACACGTTAAACACAACATCTCTAACATCTATAAGCGTAATATTCGGACAATCTATTAGGGAATGTATAAAATGTAGGGAAATTAAGGATACAAAACAGTGATACAAAGGTGATTTTAATGGCTTATTCTAATATGCACAGAAGGAAGGGAGCATTAACATTAATGAGATACTCAAAGTGCATTACAACATCATAGACAATGTAAATATTTAATACACTGGAGGCACAACATAGGAACCTACTTTTAAATGCATGACATTTTGTAGAAGTTGTATTCTGTATGAAACGCTATTCATAAATTAATGAAATATTAATGTGTTACAACAACTCATTAATATTTTCTATAGGGAATTGGGGAATATTTATGTAGCGTGCAAGTCTATAAGTGAAAGACAACTGAAATATGTTTGAATTATGTATCAAAATAGAACTGAATACAAATTGACAATTGTTCAGCTGCACAAGAAATTATTTACGACTTACTAAAGGTACTAATCCCGTTTGATTTGATAGCGGGATTCTCATAACTAACAAATAAAACAAGCTCGACAGTGTTCCGGGTTTGTGTTGAGATTTTAACTTTAGTGTAAAAGATATAAACGTAATAAAATCTAAAGTAGACTTTGATGTTTAAACTAAATAAAATTAAGTGGTATGGAATTATATTCATCTCGTGTATATTTGTGTTTTCGTAAGATTAAGAGATTAATGTTAAAAGAAGAAATTGATTAGTAAAAAAAGCTATTAGAATTAAAAGATTATTTTAGGTTTATTAATAGAGAACAATTGAGTGCATTACTAATAGTGACTACACTAAAGAACTAGTACTATTTAAAAGTGAACATCGGGTGTAAATAGACACTTAACCAATCCGAAAGTTACATAAATTCTTCGTATTATTTAAATTTATTCTGGGATATTGGAGATATTGAAGGTCAAAGTTACAACTTTTTGTCACGTTTTTTTATCATCAACATCCCACGACCCCTATATTGTTCTTTACATCCATAAGAACAATAACTTGCGTGTGACATGGTACCATTAACAGTGATTTTGTATACTCAAACTAAAAATTCGTTTTCCAGCAATATTTTTTGCTCAAAATTATATCCTTTTATGGTCAGTATGCGTAGTAAAAGGATATGTAATGCGTTTTATTACACCCCGTATACCTGCTATACTAGTAAATTGACCAAATCTTGGTATCCAATCATTTAACAGAATTGATGACCATGTTTTATAAGGGGGAATGTAGGCCAAAGCCACGATATTTTACTTTGCACCGTTCAGTATTGGGATCCAGCATTGAGCCGTAATATCAATCACTATGATGGGGGACGGTCGATCATTGAGACCCTTTTTACATTCAAACTGAAGAAATATTTCTTTTCTACGTCATCGGCCTTACAATTATGTTGGTATAATCTTTATTGATTCCTTCTCCTGACCGATTCTTGAAGTTCTGGATTTATTACGAACGATTCAGTTTGGAACGCGAGGTTATTTAAAATATATTTGGGAAGTTTGGAACTTCTGAAGATTGATTCGTCTGACTTACTTAAAGACTGGTTTGGTTTGGCCTTCTTTAATTTAGTATCTATACTTAATATTATAAAGATGGAGAGTTTGTTTGTTTGGTTGAACGCGAATCTTTGGAATTATAGGTTCGAAATGTTTTTGTTTATTGGTTATTTCTTATATCGAGGAAGGTTATACGCTAAATAACATCACGCTACAACACTCGGGAGCAGTAACTGAAGACGTAACTTAACACGGGTGATTAAAACCACTTGAACGAAATCGCGGATATAAGCTAGGTACTAAGAATGCTGCGCGACGAATTTCTACACAGTACATTTTTTTAAAGGTCAATTCTATTTAATTACATTTTTGTGTGAGCAAAACTTTGAATAAACTGTTTAGCGAATATGTTTTAGATAATAATATATTAAATACCAGTGTAACTGCCTCGTTGGCCTAGTGGTTCTGAGCGCGACTGCTACGCTAGAGGTCCTGGGTTCGATTCCCGGGTCGAGCAAAAAGTGTTATTGGGTTTTTCTATGAAATTCTCAGTAGCAGCTCGGAGTTTGGATTTGTGCCCGGTTAATGGCAATAGGCTCGCCCCCTATTACATGGGACCTAAATATACCGGCGAACTGTGAGTGTACATTGGTGCACCTCTGCCTAACCCTTCGGGGAATACAGGCGTGATGGTGATGGTGATGGTTTTAAATACCAGTGTTTCTCGGCTAAAGCATTTATTAATGGAATTCTTCTTTACGGAGAACTAACTTACTTCTAAGTATGATGAGTCGATCGTGTTGTACTTTTTATTTTTAAATACGGTACAAGAGACATCGTATCTAAGAATTTTACCATGGATTCAATTAATGATTTTCCACCGTGTATGTATGGTACGTACCGACATTCTATTTTTATATTTTTACTTTTATAATTTATAATAACCTCCAATGTTGTATTTTTCCCGAGCACTGTTTTACGATAGCGATAACTTTCCCGAATAAAATACAATCAAATTCTTTAAATCAAATAAGGACTGCAAGATTCTTTCTCAACAGCCAAAAGTTTCAAAATTATCCCGATCAGTGTTCAAAACGCAAACAAAATGATACGATGCAATATCTTCCATGAAATTTCCACTTAGCTGAAACGGTACGTGAGAAGGGAGGCAAACAGGGGTGTGTGCTAAGTCTAGATAGGTATGTACACACAGCTTATTGTATTGGTGTAACAAGAGCCTTAATGAGGACCTATGTAGAAATACGCCAGCACAAGTAATTGGTCGACATTGTTGTTTCCATTTTGGGAGCCATATTGGGCTCGGTAAAGGTTCAAAGGGATTTGGAATATTTGCGAAATGTTTAGTTTGGAGCTTAGGGATCGTATTGAGTATGTGCTCATTATTTAATTACATTATCAATGGGTATCTGATTTCTGAGTGACAGTAATTATATTGTGTCTTTAACGTGTATTTAACGTAGCCTTTCGTTTTTGTGATTATGTCTTTTGTTATTTTAAATTCCAGCGTGGATTTTGATGCAGTTTTCGCACATTCATATGTAATTTAGATATAGCACAGAAATTTTGTAAATTGTACATAGACACGAGCTCACAGAGACACGTAGGTATAATAAAACTAAATAACATATTTTATTCAGAACTTCTATTTACCGAGTCTTAATAAAAACCCGCTTTAATGCTCAAAGGGATTTAGAATGACTTTCAAAAAGCACTTTTATGGTAGCAAGAAATTGGAAACATGGGTTCTCCTCAAAGGTAACAAAGAAACAAATCGTAAAAATACAATTTGCACATTAAATAGAGCTTACTATGGATTTCTTTCGGCTATCAACTATTTTATGGCTGTCTGCCGCCGTTGGTAATTGAAAACCACAGTATAAGATGAGGCAGTCTTATTGTCAAAGCATATTCTCGATAAACTACACACATCCACAAGCCTCGCTCTATTGACGCAAATATAAATAAAAAAAATCTATAAGATTTTAATTTGGATGTCAACTATTTTATGAGAGCTGATGTCGAACTCAATTGACCATTTGCATTTCTAAGATGTACTCTATCGTATTATTAAAGAAACATATTTTGTGATTGAAAGGCTACTTCAAAGAGAGCACAGAATAATAATTCAGTACCTTCATCTAAAAATATACACGTTCTACCAAGCCTGATGTTCAACTTGAGTGAGTGCTGAAAAAAAATCAAGTTTGCCTCGCCTTGCCTACTTTGCATGTAAATTCTAACACCTCTACCGTCTATAATACATTCCCGTTTTATTCCGTAAAAGCCGATATGAAAGTGCTTCATAATATTAGGTGTCCTCCATCATATAACGTTGCAGAGTATTTCTTGCAAAAGGGACCGCTTTACTTTAACGCAAAGGACTTTGGGAAGCTAGCTTTTAGGGGCAGGAAAGCGGTTTTCAGAGGAAACCTATAATATGATAGTCGCACTAAAACTGTGGGACCAACTAAATTAAATTCTGGACGGTTTAGATATTAAACGCGATTTTTATCGTTTATCTGCTCTAAAGAATTACACCAAAGTTCAATTTAAGAGTTACGATCGTTCTTAATAATTTAGTTAACTTATGGTCACAGAAAGAATGTACAGTGAAAAAAATATGTTACATTATTTACAATGAAGTATATTGAAAGCTTAGTTAGTGCTCTACTAAGATCTATATTAGCACAACATGCAACACATAAGGGTGACATACAAGTACTTGATGTATGATAAGCGTACACATAACATGGCTGTCTCATTTGCCACTTACGGGGATAGAGGCCGGTTTGTTGACAACCACAATGTCCTCGTCGATATGTACGAGGGTGATCGGTTGGCTGGTGACCGGTACTTCGTGCCTGCAACGATACACACGTCAGGCTTACGGCTTCTGGGCAACGGACTCGGAGCAAAACCACATATAAGGCGAAAATTTCGTTTATGTAGACGTCATTTTCGTGGTGAGGAAGAAAATACAATTATTAAGATATTTTAGTCTAGTAAAGAAGTGTTTAGATAACATTAGTATTGTTTTAAAGATTATTGATATATTGTTGTGTTTGTGTTGCGTGTTTGTCCAATAATAGGAATATGAGTTTATAACCACCTTCTGAGTCTCACGACGACGTTGCTCCTCCATCATTATAACTCACTACACGTAGAACATATTTTTTGCTCAGAGTTCGTTTCAATATCAGTTCTCGTGACGTATGAAATAAAGATTAGACGAGAACGAAACAACAAATGAACATGCGTGAGCGAAATTTTAAAAGTGAAGATGCATGCCGTTCTGTACAAGACACTGTGTTCGACATTTAGCTGTTGGACATTCAAGATATCAAGTGATAAAGAACTCTGTGTGTCTTTTGGAAAACGGCCAATATGCACTCGCATGCTCATTCGGTGCTCAAGATATCGTTATTGAAGATTATATTTGTGTTACAGTGGACTAAATACAAATTAGACCTGAAATACAAACAAGCTTCGACGCACGTCACATTATTATAAAAAAAAATATTTATAGTTAGAGTAACTGTGATAGTATGTAAGGATACTTAGTAAATAAATACATATAAGGCGAGAAAAATAAAGTTATTATTTACAATACTGAAATCAAAGTAACATCTGAGTTTGTACGAGTATTGTGTCAAACGAAAAATGTTGATGTGTTTTGGGGTTTGTGTATATTTGAGTCTAAGGTGCTGTAGCTATCATAAGCGTACTACTGGATACCGACGACGCAGTACATCGAATGATGTTTTATTACCTATGAACGACGTTTGCTAGTAGGTCGTTGTGCTTCAATCTGTAGTCGGGGTCAACTCTTTCGTAGTTGACGGTGAGGGTTCCCGCTCTGATGCATCTCTCGTACTCAGCTGCCGGGTGGGCTCTGAACTCCCGCGCGAAAACGTCGAGAATTTTCTCACCGACCCACCTTCCTTTGGTGAATGTTGTGAACGTAAAGTAGTATGGGTATACTTTCCTGAGGCCTGAAATTAGAAAAAGCTTTGAGTATAGAACTGATTGTGATAACGAGCCCTAAAAAATAGAACGAGGGTTGTAGACAGTAAATAAGTTAATGCTGCATCATCTCAAACTCAAATTCAAGATCTTTTATTTCTGATAAACTTTCTAATCAGTCAGTCAGAAAGTTGAAGGTCGTTCCTAACGTAGGTTTCTATTAAAAAAACGAGCGAAACATTCCATTAACACTCTTTATCCAAATACCATAAAATTGCAGAGTATTTTATACTTTGTATTTATTAATCCAATACGCAATCACTTAAAAATATCTAGAATTTTCCATTTCACATTAAAAATCTCCGCATATTTGACTTTAACAGCAAACTTTACATCTCACTTAAAATGATTAAACTTTCCAATTTATTAAAGAAACTCCCGACCCAAAAAGATACAAAAAACATTTCCAACATTTCAAAAAGCGGGTGTATCGCAATTTATAAGTCGTTACCTCGAAATATCTGCATAGCCGTAAAGCACAACGGGGGTTGAATGAAGAAAGCGCCATTGCGGTTAGATGACTAAGGCCATTAGATCATAATGGGCCTTTCTGACATTAGCTATATTGAAAACTAGCGTGGCCGCTGTTTCATCCACTTAGTGTCAACGTGGATTACGTAATGGGTTGATACGTTGCTGGCCACTTTTTATTACAAGTTGAGTGAAATTATATGTATGTACCTATTACAGCTTTTTACCAGATTTTTCCATTACAATAATGTTATGTGTTTATTTTCAAAAGCATTGATCTAAGCAAAATTACTGACAGAAACATTGAAGGACAAATTGTTATTGATAATATGTATTATTTTAGCTGGCTCGAACTGTCCCCAGTGCTGGGCAAAGGCCTCCCTTTATTCCTTCTATCTATAGCGACATTACGTTGCGTTTTGCCAATTCTCAAGGTAACCGACCAAGTCACCCTGCCAACTCCTCCGTCTCCGTCTTTCCATTTTGGGGCACCAATCTTAAGCTCTACGGGGCCATAGAATGTTCAACATGCGGCAGACATGTTTCATTTTAGCTGAACAGCCTTTTGAGCCACGTCAATGATATAAATATTATATGAAATATAAACCTTTTCATACTAATACAATAAATAATGATAACGGTATTAGGGAACAAAACATTTCCGATACAAAAGCAACAATATCAAATTACGAAATTACATCAATTAAATTGGGTACAAGAAATATTTTTATCCACATAATAGAGACTTAGCTTCCGAATCTTGGGAAAGAAAAAGATGAAGAAAATAAGGATAAGAATCAAATCAATGGAAAGAAAAAAATTAAAGGGACGGATTCGGTATTGGAGATAGGTATTCATGTAATCCAATAACAGTGGAGGTTTGTAAAAACCGTACTTAGAAGAAATAAAAAAGATATTTTGGGGACACGACGAAGGCGATGGTTTCGCTCGGAGATTACTGAGAAATAATATTTATGGGAGAGACACAATGTTCTGCCACTAAATTATTTGTTTGGGTTTCTGTGTCATTGATTGCTTTGTGAGTTTGTTCTCTATTTATGGATTTGGTGTTGATTCTTTTTTCATTCCAATTATTGTTGCTGTGTGTTTGGTATTAGCTGGGTTGGGTTTATTGTTATCAGATTAAGCTCTGCCATCAGTCATCCCTTCGTCATTGCTTTTATTGTAATGTAGATACTGTGATATCAGTACATCATCATCAATATTGATATGATAGATTGATTAATCATCTACTACTTCTATATTAAGAAAATCACTTACCATTTTCAATATAGTAAGACGTTTCGTTGTACCGGTCATCCGTGAAGCCCGGCCTTTTTGCTTTCAAAGCCTTTGTTTCTAACTTTGCCTGAAACAAAAGGAAAAAAATAATAAAAACACCATTGTTTTCACGGGCTTTATAAAGTTGTGTGAATTGTACAGAGATAAGGCTTTGGAGTAAAAGTAAAGGGTTTGTAACGCGTCTGGGAGGGCCAACGACTGTATTTGTAACTGTAGAGATGTAGGGGCATAAAGGAGTGTTCTTGTTTACTTTAGGTAAAGGTCAATGACCAGGAGAGTAAATGATGCTATAATGCAGTGAGATTGTAAAACTTAAGTAAATTACTTTGTCTATTCTATTTCTGTTAGACAATTATTTTCTGATCTTAGCTTATAAATAAGTAGTTAATAAAAATGTTTTACTTTTCGGCCAGGCATTTATATTTTTATCTTACCTTTATAAACACAAAAGTATGTGAGGATAGGTGGATGGATCAATATTTGTTTGGCTAAAATTGTGCACATACATCGATCTATTTTCACACATAGGATATTTATCCCGTTTTTGAGTTCTCATGGGATAATAAATCAACTTTGGCGCGGGCGAAAGCCAAATTTAGCATAAATTCCAAAGAGAATAACTTAGATACTGTCCCGCATTTTGTTGATGAATTGCATAAGCTTTTATAGTTCTAAAGACCACCACTAAACAAAAAGATTTCAAAAATCACTTTACGAAAAACTTTTTCATGTATTTCTTTAGAAAGTATGATAGAAAACTGCGGTGAATATTCTATTCAAACGTGTGTGTTGAAAAGGTCTTCTTCAAAACAATTGCCATACTAGGATGGGGTGACAAATATTGGCCCCAATATTGATTCAAACTTTTCGTATGGTTTGTCAGAATTGTACAAACTTTGGAGCCAATATGGACCGGTAAAAACTTGAATCTATAGGGACACGTTGGGGCTGAGAGCAAATTAGAAAAGTTTATTTTTAAAGAAAAACAATCGAGTATTGTTCCCCTTTTATTGATTGGAAGAACATCCTATATAAAGCCTTTATTATTGTTCATGTCAATAAGATAAGCTAATTTTGTATTCTTCTTAATTTTCTCCATTTTTTGCAATTCTATACACATCTTTGACCTGCTTCGAACGTTTTGATAGTGTTTGTGATAATTTGTAGAAAATCGCAGTTTTTTTATGTAGTTCCTTAACAAGTCATTAGTACTTTTATCCTCTAAAAGACTGGTACTGCAAGTCATGTTATGTTTAAATCGATTACAGCATCGCAGTTATCATATATCATATAATTAGAATGCGGCTACAATCGATTTTCATCTTTCCACAAGAATAAATAAAGTTGCAATTGCAAACTAAAATAAGAAAACAAATCCCTATTACGGGCGTCTTTAGACAAACTTCTTATAGTAAATAGATCTAGATTTGTATAGGTTTCTTATGGAAAATCCCTCTACCATAGCCTTCAGCAGTAGCTTTTACGATCATCAAACAAACTAGATTCACTAAGAGCTTAGACAATTGTAGAAAATGGTGTCGACTCTGTTATGTAGAAGCTAAGCTTAATTTAGACTATTTCTATCTTTTTCTCTTCAATAAAACATGAAAGAGACGGACACGAATAAGACTTGTCAATTTTAGTTGATCTGAAACCTCTATACAGTTATAGTTGACATGTCAGAACGCATTGATTAAAAACACGGAAAAGTTCAAGGCAAAACTAATTTGACATCTCTAATTTAGTTATAAGGTATTACCGTCCTTTTCTTTCGTTGTATGTAAGTAAGAGATGTCAATTCTCTAATTTTAGTTTAGTTTGTGAACAAGGGAATCGGCACCATTGTCCAATTCTTATTTCCTAGAGAAACACTTAGGTACAGGCGAGTGAAGCCGCGGGAAAAGCTAGTTAATAATAATTATACAAGTACCGGCAAAGAATTCTACAGCATAGAGTACAATTACTGCAGTAATACATTAGCAAAACGCCCAGCCAAGTATCAAGGGAATTGCAGATCGATACAAATTACTCGATTGTCAATTATATATGTTCTGTTTGACAGTTCGTTACGATTCGATCAATCGGTTAGGATATTATCTGACATATATCATATTTAAACATTATGAATGGGTATACCGTTTTCTGTTTAGAAGGAAAATGTGCAGTTACATTTTAATTTGAATAGATAGATACTTAACATGTGTACAAATAAATATAATTGGAGTGTCTGTTCGTAATATTAAAATTCGATTCTCAGGTCGAACAAAAAGTGTTATTGGGTTTTTCTATGAAATTCTCAGTAGCAGCTCGGAGTTACGATTTGTGCCCGGTTAATGGCAATAGGCTCGCCACCTATTACATTAGGACCTAAACATACTGGCGAGCTGTGGGCTGTGGGTGACAATCGGTACACCCATGCATAACCCTTCAGGGAACAAGGGCGTGATGGTATGTTATAACAATATTAGTTCACAAAGTTAAAAGTTCGATTCAAATTTCAAACGAAATCTCTTCAGTCAAACTATTCAATTTAAAAAAATAACTGTCCACATACCGATTGTATTTTACCGTTATAAAACCATTTATCCAACTCGCTGAAAGCTCCCAGCCTATCGATTTTTATTCACACAACGCTATGTCGTTCATGATTCGTGTTCCTAAACTATTCCTTTGTTTAGACCGAAGATAGTTTAGGAGTTACGATTTAGTTTTTAATATCAAAGTTAACCGTAACTAGCGAAACTAGTTTGACGATGAAAGTCAAAAAGTTTTGTTTAGAATCGGGGGGAATGATCGGTTTTTGGAGGGAATAGATTGTATCTATCAGTGGTGTTGTAAATGTGAAAGTTTGATTGTTTACTAAGGTACCTTTACGATAGAACTGTTTAAATAATTCGATTTTGACAGAAGTAAAATGTAAAATTTAATGTAATTCTCCAGGCCGATTTCGGCCACGGCGGCTAACCTTAATGCAGACTAGCCACATACGCAGGAGATATTATAGTGCACAAGTGTGTGCGCAAACATAGGTGCACTCCCTCTTCCCTAACTCTCACAGCCCGATGGGGCGGCAATCCGACACGACCGGAGAGAGATCAGGCGCAGGACCAACGGCTTTACGTGCTTTTCGAGGCACGGGGGTGTCACACCACCAACTTCCAAACTCTGGGCTTTTTTTTTTTTTTATAGACGGGAAATCATCAAATAACTTCCCCCGCCCTGGGTGGGGCGGGAGGGAGTGTCAGACTTTCACTGACTAAAACCCGTCTATGTTCCTTCATGTGCCCTTTGCGTTCCGGGGGCGCGGTATCTCTTTCGAACAACCCGCAGCCCCGGCAGGCATCGGCCCTCAGTGGCCCCATCCAAGTTTGCTGACATCTCTTTGAGGCCATACTACTACAATACATCGGACTATAATATCTCCTGCCACATACGCAGGAGATATTATAGTGCACAAGTGTGTGCGCAAACATAGGTGCACTCCCTCTTCCCTAACTCTCACAGCCCGATGGGGCGGCAATCCGACATGACCGGAGAGAGATCAGGCGCAGGACCAACGGCTTTACGTGCTTTTCGAGGCACGGGGGTATCACACCACCAACTTCCTAACTCTGGGCTGCTACTGAGAAATTCTTAATGGGAAAACCCAATAACACTTTTTGCCCGATCTAGGAATCGAACCCGGGACCCCTTGCTCAGCAGTCGCGCTTGCGACCAAAGTAGCTAGGTACCGAAAGGCTATGTAATAGGTATTTTTATTTCGAAATGTAGATTTGTTTCATAAAAAATCATGATATTATATTACATACATCTGCCATTTTTCGAAGTATTGTAAAGTATTTGGGTATTGTGCGTTGATTAATATTGAACCAGCTCTGAGCACAAGCTTTGGCTGTATATTGAACTGTTATTGCAGAATAGTAATGTTGAGTTAGTTTGTCGTAATTAATCGAAGAGGGTGCAAGAGTGAGCTTAATTAGACTTGCTTTGGGTTAAGATTTTGGGTAAGGATCAGGTTGATGCAATTTTGGATTACCTCGATTTGGCTTGATTTAAAACTTAGTTCAAATATAGTCGCGAGCACAGCTAACATAATTTCTTTATAAAAGTAGGGGACACAAAATAAGATCAGATTTGTTGGTGTGGTGAAAAAATCTACGGTTCTTCCTACCTAATAAATGGCTGAAGAGTCCTATTTCCGTTATTAAAACATTCAAAACCTAGTTGCAATTTCATCAGCAAGGTCATAATTTGTCAAAAATGTAGGTAAATAGATCACCGTCTTTATTGACAGATTTGAATGCAACCGTTTCTAAAAGTACAAATTGGTGTAACGACTACCTCTTTTTTATTTCATTTTATATACATGGTCAGGTCATAAGTTCTGTCAAAAACTTTCAATGTAATTAATGATATACTTTTTGAGAATGATTTAAAAGTTATATATGAAATGAAAGATAATTAAATGTACAATAAAATTTTATTTACATTATTCGAAATGCCCCCCTCCATTTTGAATACATGCCCTTAATCGGCGCGGCCAATCATCGATCGCAGTACGCACCACATTCATATCTATTTCAGCCGCTGCTTTAACCAGAGATGCTCGGAGAGACTCCAAATTCTGATGAGGTTTAGCGCAGACTTTCTCCTCCAAATGTTGCCATATCTTAGTCCAGCGGGTTTAAATCTGGACTAGAAGAGGGCCAGTCTTCATGCTCGATGAAGTCAATTTCATGGGCGGTCAACCAGTTTTGCGTGCTTCGTGCCTTGTGAGCTGATGCAGAATCCTGCTGGAATATCCAATGTCTGTTTTTGAACATTGTTTGAGAAAGAGGTTCTACTATGTTCATTAGGACGGTATTTTGGTACACCACAGCACTGGTTTTCACACCTTTTTCACAGAAAAACACCTCAGTTAAGCCTGAATATGAGACTCCAAGCCAAACCATGAGTGAGGAAGGATGATGCCCTCGCTGGACCCTTGGAATACGCGCGCTCGCTTCTTCACTGCTGTGGGCATACACCTTATCATTTTGTTTGTTGTAACTTTCTTCGATGTTAAAAATTTTTTCATCTGAAAATAAAATTTCGCGTTATTTTTTTCCCGCGTACCGCCGTAACAAAGCGCGGGATCTTTCAAGTCAATTTTTTTTCAAACGCTCGTTTAAAAAATGTCCGGTCTTTTTACGATAAGCTCGCAGTCCCAGGTCTTCATTTAACACTCTTTTGACCGTGGTTCTGCTTAACCCCATCTGAAGGGCTAAGATTTTTTGCTTACGCACGGGATTTCGTTGAATTCGCGCCTTTACTGCTTTGATGACCGCTGGTGTCCTAACTGTACGAGGTCGGCCACTCCTCTCACGATCTTCGAAGCTTGAATCTTCAGTGTATCGTTTGATAGTGCGATACACAAACTGTAGTGTTATTTTCAATTTTTGTAGAATGTTGAAAATCTCTTTTGGCGCGTAACCACAGTGGTGCAACGCGATAACAGCGACTCTATCTTCCTTCTTTGACCACTCCATATTTAAAAATAAATAAAATTTAATTTCTTTTTTATTTTCGGCAAGCGCAAATGATCTACTTTTAAAAATAGTCGACGTTTATCTAGCCAGTATTCGAAAATTAAAATAATAAGGTTTTAACAGAACTTATGACCCGACTGGGTATTTTATACATTTAACACCAAATCAGAAAACAATAACATTTAATACGACCACTATCTTTGCTGGCGTCCTGATTAAAACAGTACTACAGCTGAGGCTTAGCGTTGATTGGTCGATCAACTCTGACGTTATATCACCGGGATTACCGCCATATTGCTTTTTAATTCGAGCTTCGTGGAACATTAAATAGGGGGACATTAAGCTGCGATATTTTGCGTGAACATTTTTGAATTGTTGTATTTTCATATTTTTAATTTGCGTTTTAAATGTTGTAATAGTGTTCTACAACCATAAAAATTGATGTCTTAGTCAGGCCCAAATAAATAATATTAAATGTTATATACCAACACGCCTGCATGCCCTGAAGGGTTAGGCAGAGGTGTACCAATGTACACCCACAGTTCGCCGGTATATTTAGGTCCCATGTAATAGGGGGCGAGCCTATTGCCATTAACCGGGCACAAATGCAAACTCCGAGCTGCTACAGAGAATCTCATAGAAAAACCCAATAACACTTTTTGCTCGACCTGGGAATCGAACCCAGGATCCCTAGCGTAGCAGTCGAAAAATTTTTTATCATATTACCTACGTATAAACGCGAAAGATTGTGAGGATGGATAGATACATAGATGGATTTTGTCACTCTTACACGCTTAAACGGCTGAACGAAATTAGGTGAAATTTTTAACACAAATAAATATTGATCTAACTTAAGTAATACTGAATACTTTTGTCCCGATTTTCTGTTCCCGTAGGATAATTTAGGACCTAGGCTTAAATCTGATGTCTAAGCAGACGAAATCGCAGGGAGACGCTAGTAAATGAATAATCCTCGCACGGTTGTTGACTTGAAGCTAAACTATCGATTTTATGACTAATACAGTACAAACGTGTAGACGTCCCTTTACGATAGTTTTAGTACTAAAAAACTGTGCGTAGTATAATGTGTGCATGTCTCAACAAGCTAGTGAAGTTAGTATTTATGAATGCACTTAATTGTTAGAAACTGCAGACTGTGGTTATTTGAGTATCTAAGTGAGACGCCTTTTACTACAGAAGTGCTGATGTTATATGATAAGTTCAAGTTTAACTGAATACCTACCTCAATTTGATTTTTGATTTATTTTCTTATGAATTTGGTTAGTATACACATACATACATACATACATAAACTCACGCCTTTTTCCCATGGGGGTATGCAGAAACCACAGAACGCCACCTGCTACGATCCTTACATACTACTTTCGCCTCGTTCACGTTCATACATCTGGTCATACACTGCACACCCGACCTGTTTGATTAGTATTGGATTATTGATTCTTGACATAATGGCTAACTAAGGTAAGTCACTCGTCTCGTTCTCTACGTAAGTTTGTAGGTTCGACACCCGACAAGTACCATAGCAACTTTTTTAGCATATGTTCTTTCTAAGTTCGTCTGTTTACTTCGACATTCCTCACAAGGTTTTTCTTTACCGATTTCGGTGATGTTCATATCTTATTTTTACTTGTTCAGTATCGCACTCGCAATGAATGAGAGGCGAGCGTCTTGACCATTGGGCCATCAAGACACTTTTTTGAAAAATAATTCAACCTCCTATTTTCTCCACTCCAACCACAGACAGTTCCCGTCAATATTTCCCCCAGGTAGGTAATCTACGTTAAATTTATTCTCCTCCAAGTTAACAACAAACAAACAAACACACATAAGTTAGTCCCCATTTTGATTTATTAACGGCATTCGAGTTGAACTTCATATGGTAATGTCCACTTTGGTATTCAGTTTCTATTGGTACTCCCAATTTATTGCTCGCTGACTTTTGTACGTGGTTTTGCTTGGAGTTTAGCGAATAAAGATGTCGGAATGTATTGATTGCACTGAGGTTTACGGTTTTAATCCTGGGTTTAATAAGGTTTTACGTGATGGTAGATTTACGAAGGGAAACTTATAATCGTCTGCAGTAAACTTTGACAATACTTAGGTTGTTTCCTAAATGCTTGAGATATATTCTAAGTTAAGACACTATTAGTAGGTAGTAGTAACTGCCCCGTTGGTCTCGTGGTCGCAAGTGCGACTGCTGTGCAGGGGGTCCCGGGTTCGATTCCCAGGTCGAGCAAAAAGTGTTATTGGGTTTTTCTGTGAAATTCTCAGTAGCAGCTCGGAGTTAGGATTTGTGCCCGGTAAATGGCAATAGGCTCGCCCCCTATTACATGGGACCTAAATATACCGGCGAACTGTGGGTGTATATTGGTACACCTCTGCCTAACCCTTCGGGGAATACAGGCGTGATGGTATATTAGTAGGTATACAGCAAATTCCTGCAAGTAACAGCCAATCAGCGACTAAGTCACCAGCTCGCCCGTATGACTGAATTTCTCAGTAGCAACCCGGAGTTTCGAAGTTAGTGAAGTGACACTCGTGTCTCGGAAAGCACGTAAAGCCATTGGTCCTGTGCATGATCGCGCCCGTCGGTCGCGTTAGATTATGAGAGTGATAGTAGAGCACCTGTGTTTGCGCACACATTTGTGCAATATAAGTATCTCTTGTACCTACTTGGTTAGTCTCCATTGTGATTGGCCACCGTGACCGAATTTTAGCCGCGAGAATATTACTAAGCCACCCGAACATGAAGCTTTCCTAGACTAGACTAAACATTAATCATAACCAAAACACTGCAATAACAATCCACTTGCCACCAAAAACAACTCAAAACGCTTACTCACTTAACCAACTCCAAGTTACAATTGTCTCACAAATCTCCATCTAGACTCGACAATTGAATTAAGTGAAGATTTCCGTCTGTTACGAGTACAATTATCATCTAGTACCACAACCACGATGCGAGACTCTTTCAAAACGAGTAATGTATTTAAATTAGGCTGGAGTGCACTCTTTGTAGTAAATTCGCCCCCTGTGGAGATAATGAAAACAAAATGACCTCGTGCTTGAGAACTACGAAAAGTTTGAGTTTGAGACCTTTCTGTTGTTGTTGTTTGTTGTTGTCGGTTCGTTGTTTTAGGTCCTTCGGTGGGATTGGGTCCTCTGTTTTTAACGAGGTTAGGTGTTTTATTCAGGCTGACTTTTAATTTCAGGGAATAAAAGTACTTATGACTGGGAACAACTTTTATTATGAGGCTAACAATAAAAATCTGTTGTTCCCTACAAAACTGCACTACAATACGATTAAAAGGTATGAAAAACCTGATTCGTTTTTTTCATATTTCAGGATTGTTTCTCTAGTAATAGTTGTTCGTATTTTTCTAAATACAATTCCGTTCATCTATAGGGTTAAAGTACTTCTGTACTTTAACCCTATAGATGAACGGAATTGTCAGCATGCTAAACAGAAGCCTGTATTGTAATTGGTTATTGAAGAAAAATAATTATATTAATCTACTTCACTTCACGCCTACACCACTGAACCGATTTCAATGAAATTTGGTACAGATATAGTCTGGGACCCGAGAAAGGACATAGGATAGTTTTCATCCCGGAAATCCCCCGGGGACGGGAACTATTAATCCACGCGGACGAAGTCGCGGGCAAAAGCTAGTTCCTTTATATTTCTCCAAGTTAACATCATTATCAACCAAAAAAATAACAGTACTGTATAATACTGTATTCTACAGAAGTACTAGCTTGTGCTCGTATCTTCGTCTGCGTAAACTTCAAAATTAAGTCAAAGACATACATTATTCCACGAGGCCCCAAAAACGTAATAAAATACGGGATCTCCTATGTGTTAAGATATCAATACATGTGCCAAATTTCAACTAGTTTCGTTCAGCCGATTAAGCGTAAAAGAGTAACAAACATCCATCCATCCTCACAAACTTTCGCGTTTGTAATATAAAGTAGGAAGTAGGACTTCGCCCCCGTATCGTGTCAGGATTGGTCCCGGTCGATCACGTTTTTCGTTATGTGCAAAAACTAACAAAAAAACTCGTTGAAAACTGTGAATGAAAATGTTGTTGCCATAGCAACTTTGATTTGATACTATGGCGGCAGGTCACGTAATGCCGTTATATTTAAATTGGAACCAAACAAGAATTTAAACACATTTTCTAAAGGAAACCTGAGTTTGTTATTTTATTCAAATCGCTTGGTGTTCGTTCCAACTTATAGTGTTGTCATGGCAACAATAAGCTGTTCTTGCTTAACCAAATAGCTGCTGAATATTAGAAACTAGCTTCTACCCGCGACTTTGCCTGCTAGGCTTTTCACCCACGTTAATTTACGTTTTTCATTACTGCCCCACTCCCTTGTACCGTAAATAGATGCTATATAAGTAGTACTATTCCTCATGAATTTGCCTGGCGATGCCCGAGCAAAGTATTATTGGGTGTTTCTGTGAAATCCTCAGTAGCAGCTCGGAGTTCGGTTTTATGCTCGGTTAATGGCAATAGGCCCGCTCACATTACATGGGACCTAAATATGCCGGCGATTTGTTGTTGTACATTGGTACAGTTCTGCCTAACCCTTCGGGAAATACAGGCATGACGGTATGGTATGTTAAAAACTTTTTAGCTCTTTTACTTTTCTTCTCTTTGTCACACCACCAAGTTTCACAGTGAAGGCTGCTACTAAGAAACTCCTATGGCAACCCAACCCCCTAACTGACCACAAAACTTACATTATTTAAACCCATTTAAAGAAATATAAACTGTGGGTTGCTGAGTCCAGAATTCAAAATTCACCAGCTCCAAACTCACTGTGTTCACATTTTATGGCCACTCCAAGTAATACCGTTCCACCACATCTGATCGCGTGATCGAAGTTATTTTGTCCCGATGTGTAGTAATGCCGTCTTTATGTGCTCGCCAGTGTAATGTCTTTATTTATACACACGACAGTGTAGTGTTGAGGTGAATTTTATGAGCAGACTGTTCGTGCTGAGTGAATTTTTTGAGTTTTTTTTTAGGGTTCTGCTGACCTGAATGTTTTTGTTGCTAGGAGAATTCTAGAAGGATATGTATTGCAAACGAATTACTGTAAAATGGGGTGAATAGAATTGCATGGGGTTAATCAGGACGAAACTTGAAAGGGAATATCAGTGCCAAAATGTACTCAAGTTTTTTTTCTGAAATGTTAACGGTTTTGGTGTCCTTTTTGTCAAAAAACTATATTATTCTAATGTTCGCTAAGCGACAGGTCGACTCTTTACGCGACCAGAAGGCCAATTTCTTGTGCCAAAGAATCAGCATTGCCATTCAACGTGCTAACATTGCCAGTCTTTTGGGCACTTGTCCCATTGACAGCGATGCGGATGACTTTTTTGATGCCCTGTGAGCTTCCTCTTTTTTTATAAACTGTACATAGTTTGTAATTTAATTATTGTTATTTATGTAAGTTTTACACAGTTTTACAATTAAGTGTCCTTTTCGGCAACAAACTATTTTATTTCCAATGTTAAAATCTAGTTCCGATTTACCCCTATATTCCCACTCACCCTGATTGACAGTATATAAAAAATACAATGTTTTACCTTTTTCAAGTCCTTATTAATGTCAGGGTCATCTGCTTTCCGTTTCTCACAGGATAATATGCAGTTCTTTCCGTTGTCTTTTTCACCCTGAAAATAAGGAAAAAAATAGGTTAAAATATGTCTTTAAAAAACTCAAATATTAAAACCCCTCTTTCAAATTCGGATAGAAAAAAAAATTATGAAAACAGGAGAAATATATAAAGGTTTAACCAATTAGGTGGGTTTCAATTGATTTTATCAAAATACTTTTTCTGACATACTTTTGACTTAGAAAGTACAAAAGTACTTTTGTGGTTGATAAGTAAAAAAGTGGAAGTAGGCTTTCACTTATATAGGTACTTCAGAACACATTACCAAGATTAATGTAAAACTGAAGGACGCAGAAACGAGTGGGAATGCAGGTAGCCCCTCGCCACGGGGGTCCAGGGGGAACGGAATGTTTTATATTAATACAGCACCCTGTAGGTAGCAGGTACACTCTTATAATGAAATATTTCAAATTTTATGAACGGACTTTTGCGTTCCGAAGAATGGGGAAAAATGAATGATTGGTGTTGGTAGAATCAACCGGATTTTGGTATTGTAAGTCTTTATCCCGAATTGTCAAGCGACACTTAACTTTAAGACGTTCTTAAATGTGTCTCTGTTGCCACATCAGAGTAACAGACATAGCAAAAGACTTAAAGGGGGCTCAAAATTGAGTTGCGTTTGGCAGTTAATTTTAAAACTGTAAGTTAGTCTTGATCTATTACTAACACGTTATTATACTTTAATATAATCTTAATGACCTATTCGTTTAGCCCTCAGCTTGAGCCTTTTAAAAATAATATGACTAGTATTTGTTTATTTGTGTTTTCAGACCATTATATCACAATAGTATCCTCCCAAAAAAAAAAAACATCGGAAACAAATCGACGTAAGAAATCCACTCTATTACTATCAATACCACGCAAGGTCACTATTTTCAACACCCATCTCAATCGACACATCCTTATAATCGATAAAAACCCACCACACACCACCACAACAACGCACACCTCTAACAACAACCAATTAACCCGATTTAATTCAAATAAAGCACATCTACGTTCGAATTTCGAAACCAATCGGAATCACCAATCAAAACGCTCGAACGAAAACAATTGGTCGGAATTACTAACCTAGGGTTGATAGCAGACAAATGAACGAAAATAGTCGACTAAGCGAAAATGTTTTCCATCGCAATTCGTTCCGTAAATGTTTTGTTTGTAAAACAAATTGCCTTGTGTTTGGTTGTGTTTTTTGTTATTTTTGGATACTTTTATTGTGTTGTCGTGGCCCTGGTTACAAATTGAGTGGCCATATTTGCTTTGTGAGTGCTTAAGAATGTACTAGTAATGTGACATTGCCGGAAAGTTGAGTAATAGTATGAACATTATATTTTGGCGATTTCAGATTTAATCAAGAGCCCACGTTTTCTGAAGAATACTTTTCTTTTACCAATGTCAGTGATATCCAAAATACTTAAGAATAACGTTTTTATTATGAATTAAAAAAGTCACATTGGTACTAGGCGGGTATTAAACCCGCCACCTCCAGTATATGAACCAATGGGTCATCACGATGTCATGGCAAGAATTTAAGTTATTACATATTTTTTTTTGTAAAATGCTTAACGTGTCGACTAAAACGTAGGGACAGCCCTGCATTAAAAACACTGCTATCTACACCTACACTATATCACCACAAAACATCAAACGTCAACAGAACACGTCACAATAATTATAAAAACCCAACCCTGACACAATAGTTTTAAAAAACACGACACACACAACGTGCCGCGCAATTAGCGAGCAACAAACTTTGACTAACAAACTGTGAATGTGGGTGTGTAGTGTGAGTGTGATTGCACACGTGTCAGCGCAGGGTTGAGTGAACAATGCGTTGCCATTTTAGGGTTATGTGTCAAGGGTTTTGAATTGAGTGTGTAGGTAGGCTATACAATAGTGGTGGATTGTATCGGTGAGATATTTATTAGGGATGCCTCGATACGCCTTTTTGCCGATACGATACCGATACTCTTATCAAAATATCGGCGATACCGATACCGATACCCTTATTGAATTAAAAAAGGAAGGTAGAATAAATAAAACACAATTAATTAATAGTTAAGTAATCAGAATTAACATTTATAAGATTTTTATTTAAAAAGAAAGTATTGTTAAGTTTTGCGGGCAAAGGCGATTTCGCGAGTCTTTTTAAATAAGACATGTGGTGGAAAATAGTCTCTCAGATGCGACAGAACTCATTTGGAAACTAAAGTATCTAATATCGCCGATACCAATATATCGGCAAACCCCAAGTATCGCCGATATATCGGTATCGATATCGGTATCGGATGCATCCGTTATGTGTTTTTGTACAGCGTCGCATTATTCATAAATTATAGAGTGTACCTATTTGAGGACGGTAAAATGTTGAGTTTTAAAACACTCGTATTTATTGATTAAGGTTAAATGAACTGCTTACTAGCGATGCTTAAGATTCAGATAACTTTACATATTTTTGTCTGTAATTTGTTTTATTACATAAAGAAAATATTTTGTAGGTTAAAAAAATACAATAGCAATTGTTCGTTAGATACTTAGGCTCAACAAAGAAAACGAGTATCGTCATGGCAAATGCTTAAATCGGGAACAAAAACGCAATAAAGGGATGTTTCAAGTCAACCCTGATAATAATCGTACAGTGTGTGACCTACCTCTTGCTCAGCTTTCACAAACGCCATCAAAAAGTCACTTTGCGTCGTCGGAATAAGAATGTTGAAGTAACGAAATAAGAATCATATTTCATAGTCACAAAGCTTTATATTATAACTAACTACCCTCTACAGAAGCTGGGTGGCCATCCATCAAGCTCATAAGATTCAGAAAGGCACAATACGTGGGTCAAGCAGAACTGTCAGGCATAACTGTCATGATTTATCGTCAGTCATATCGCGGGAAAAATTGGGGGTGTAATATTATTTTGATCGTGATATATGTCTTAAATTAGGATATAAAGATGTTACTGTAGAATGTAGATGAAAAAACGCAATTGAAAAAAAATGGCGCCCATACAAAGGATTGTATAATGCCCTTTCACTCGCACAGTATAGAGAGTGAGAGAGAGGGCACGATAACCGCTGTCATTTTTATAATTAGCAGTGTAATGCAAGTGCAATTCTTTTCTTTAATGACATGGGGTTTATATGTTAAGGGTGCCGGAGGATCATCAGTGATTTATGCAATGTAAACAAACAATATTGTCAAAGTACTAACCTATCGCCTTTGTATAAATTGTTAATCGGGCAATAGAGTTATTCTTATCTATTATATTCTAAGTAACATAGGAAAACCGACTAATCTTTTTCTTTTATCTTTTTCTTTTTTCTTTTCCGTAATCTTCGAAAAATTAGTAAGTTTTTTGTTCACGTTGATTTCTTTTTAATAATCTTTTTTGTAAGATGGCTTGTAAGTTATTCATGTACTCGGTATATCTTCAGAGAAGCAATATTTTTATATCAGTAATATATATATTATGTATAATAGATATAATATATTATGCCTTATGTTTACGTTGCGTAGGTTGTGTTTGCCTTGTTGTTTGTTTGTTTGTGGGTGTATTGTAACGTGTGCTTTGGTGTTTGTTATTTGTATAGTAGGCACAACGTTTAACAACGTGCATAATAAGTATACTACCTATACAAGGTGTTGATTTGCATCCTCGTCAAATTTTAGGAGCTTGTCATAAAAAATAGAAGTAATCAAATATAATTACGATACCTGGTCAATATCTAATAAATACTTGTTTTTTTAGTTGCAACTATCAAATAACAGTATTCTTGAATACTCCTCTTGCAAAATTCAGAATCGCCCAGTTGCGTATGCGATAGGCAGAGTTGTCACGTGGCTATATCAATGTGTGCATAGCGCCTAAACCCTCTGGCGAGATGGCGAATTTGAAAATCACGTCAAAAAAAACAAAACTAATTTATTTTATTATTGATTTGTGTTAAGAATCACGAGCATATTTAACTCCTTGAATTTGACCAGGATGCAAATTAACACCCTGTATTAGTCGATAAACTATCCAACTACTATTACAAATGCGAAGGTTTGGATGGATGGATGGATGTTAGTTACTCAATCAAGCCATAATAGCAGAAAAAAAAAAGAAATTTGGCACAGAGATAGATTGTAGCCTCGAATTGGACATAGGCTATTTTTTATCCCGGAAAAATGTACAGTTCTAGGATAATATATCAACGTTGACGCGAACGAAGTCGAAAACAGAAGCTAGTTAGTTTATATCCAACAGAAGCTCCTGTCTATCAGATGTCTGCTTTAATTTATTGTCTTATTGATCCGCCTGACCCCCACTTTTCCCGCTTGATTTATTGTACGGAACCCCCTAGCAACAGAGGGTTGATATACTTAGAAATAGGGAAGGTTATTAAGTTTATACTTTTCCGCCCACCGACATTTTGACCGATTTTTTTGTTGGCGAAAATGGAATATATGAATTATAATATACCAACACTCTCGGCCGACAAAAAGTTGGTCCTACGAAACTATGAATTTATTGAATCGGTCCGATAATCGGTCCTACAAAATGTCGGTTGTGAGCGGAGAGGCTTAAACGATGAAATTAAAGACAATAATTAATAAATATTACTAATTAAGGGCAGTTTTGAAATCTTGCTGAAAGCTTTTGCTGATCATATAAAATAAAGGGTGTATTTCCCATAGACTGGCATAAATCATGTATGTATGAGTGAGTACCGTGATCCATCACACATGCATGATATCATTCGCACAAAGATGTACAATAATACCAAAAACATTGCTATATATTGTTTAAATAAATAACACTAAAAAAAAAACACAAATTGAAATAAAAACAAAGTAACAAACAGAAAAAATAATAAAACCCACCCTTAAAATAAAAATAATCATTAAAAGCTTAGAATCGTAGAGGCGTGGGGACGGCTACGATCAATACGCTACGAGCCGACCTACGCGCTACGAGTTTAGCGGTGCTACGAACAGCTGATGCTTGAGGGAAACACGTGTAGGCCATGTAAATAGAGAGTGACGTCAGTGTTAAGCCGGTTTTCTGTAATGGTATGGGAAGAAGTGTACCTAACGGGACTTGGGAACGTATTTACATTGTGTACTTATGGACTGTACTAGTTTCAATAAGTTTTTTTGGGCGAAAATCCAGAGTTGAGCAATTTTTTTTTACACACACATACACATACATAAACTCACGCTTTTTTCCCATGGGGGTAGGCAGAAACCACAGAACGCCACCTGCTACGATCCTGACATACTACTTTCGCCTCGTTCACGTTCATACATCTGGTCATACAAGCACGCCGGTTACGAGTACTGCACACCCGACCTTTCTGAAGAACCTCACCGATAAGGTCAGGGTAGGTCTTTCTAGGGCGTAGGGCGTAGGGCGTAATTTTTTTTTGTTTATTGAAATCGATTTTTATAAAGAATTATAAAAACGAAAGAGTTTAAAATATTTACACGAGGTAAGTAGTACCTACCTAAAAAGTATGTAAATTGATTGGCGATGTCTACATTCATATAATCATTATCTTAGACTAGCTTTTGTCCGCGACTTACTCCGCGTAAATTTTCTTACGGATCTCTAATTTTTTTGAAAATAAAATATAGCCTTTGTTACCCGCTGATAATGGAACTTTTCATAGGCGAAAGATTTTTTAAATCGGATATTGTGTTTTTGATTTTATCCATTACAAAAAAAAATAGCTTAGATAGGCCAGATAATATTTTATCACAAAAGGTTCACAATACAACATTTTCTCATCATCACGCCAAGTTCTATCAATCAATCTATTAATGTAAATCTATTTGTCTGTCGTTTCGTTAACAATGTAAACATTCAATAACCGAACGAAAACAACATCAATTTTACGAAAGTTTTAATTGAAAGAGTTTGACCTCAATGTAATGAATTCGGTGATAGATTTAGATCGACAGAGATTGTCAAAGTTGTAGGGTAGATTATGAAGGGATTAAATAGTTTAATTGAGAAACATAATTCGTATATTTGTGGTGCGTATACCGGTTTGTTTTAAGGGGTGAAAGGTCAAACGAGGAAAATACTTGAAGGGAGTTTAGTACTCACGAAAAATAAATTAGTACACGCCTGTTTTCCCCGGAGGGTTAGGCAGAGTTATACCAATGTACACCTACAGTTCGCGGTTATGTTTAGGTCCCATGTAATACGGTGAGCCTATTTCTATTAACAGAGCACAAATCCTAACTCCGAGCTGCTACTGAGAATTTATTTATTTAAACTTTATGCACAAAGAAAAGTACAAAGGCGGACTTAATGCCTCAGGCATTCTCTACCAGTCAACCAAAGGTGGAATTTCATAGACAAACCCAAAAACTCTTTTTGCTCGACCAGGGAATCTAACTACTTAACCGACTTTTTAAATTATTTCTCTAAACCCATGAAGAGCCACAATTAAAAAAAAAATTCAAAAAAATTGTGGGTTCGTAAAAAGAATCCAGGCAATGTCACAGGCAAAAGCTAGTTAAATTAAACCCAATATACGCATCGCACCAGCCAATGTGCCATCATTGCCTTCTAATTGACACAAAACAAAAATGCTTGAGCATCGCAGCTCCAAACTTTGGATATTGACAAATTGGTAGCGAAGCAAACAAGTAAAAGTGTAGAGCCGTCGAAAGCTTTGCTTAGCTTGATTAATTTTCACTTCAACACGACGCATTTTTAAGGGACAGACGCCTTTAGTAATGTTCACTGACGGCGATGCGCGTTATTGCTATGTGATAAATGGAAGGCGCCTGTTACATTATGTTTACACTAATTTCTGCCCGCGATTTAGGCCGCGTGGGGTTTTCACCAAGTATGTCTCTGTTACTGCTCCGCTCCCGTGAGTTATGACGTGATGTTACATAGCCTATACTGTTTTTCATTAATATGGCTATCTTAAAGAAAGATAATTCCTTGGAATTATTTGTATTAAGTGTCTACTAACCACTTTCGAACGAAAGGGGAATGAGGTTTTTTTAAAAATTAAGTTTTAAATGTAATGTTAAGTAAAATATAGCTGTTGATATTTAAATATTTACGGTTTTTGAATAAACAAACGGTATCGTGATAATAGAAAATGGACATAATAATTAGGAAAACGTGACGTCAGATATCACTTTCACGCTCATTATCGAAAAAAAGTGATATTTAATAAAAAACCTTATTAATAAAAACATTACGTAGGTACCTACTGGCCTTTTAAAAAGAATATTTCAAAAATAAAACCCTTACCAGTTTAAAACAAAACAGTAATTATTGTTCTAATTTCAAAACATGCCTATAACAAAATGGATTATTACATGTAATTCTATTTTTGAAATATCTCATGAATACATCTTCGGATAAATATGAACGTTACGGAATAAACAATTCATGCGATATTTTTATGTCAAGATATGGATGACAGATGAATGAAAAAGAAATGTGTTGGCTGTCTGTCTCAAGATTGAAAGACGCGGGTTTTTGGAACACATCAGGCGGAAAAGTAAATTACTTTTTTTTTTGTTTCGTTTTCAGGCGTTCGTAGTGTTAGAAAATGGATAATACTGTGTGGTAGGTTTTATTTTTATTCTGTACTATTTAGTTTAGGCTTAGAATTCTTCTTATTTATAGATTTTTTAGGCTGTCTGCCCACGTCAGACAATCGGTGACCGATTTTGTTGTCGGAAAGAACAGAGCATAATATGAACTATAATTTACCGACACATCCTTCAAAAAGTCCGACGTGGTCGGAGGCCCTTACGAACATCTAATTTTAAAAAAGGTTGTCCATTTTGGCAACGACGTAGAGAGACCATACACAATAGCGCCATTTCTGTTTAACCACAAACAATTACGACGACACTATAACGACCAGACATAAAAATCCCTAAACACTAAAAAAAAACAAAACTTAACCTCCCACAATAGTTCTAAGCAAGAACGAGACAACGGTATTTCTGTCTCTTCCGATGCAAAGCAACAAATTCAGTGAGCAAGGGCGCCGTGGCCAAGAATAACAATAGTTTCGGAACAGTATGACATAACAGTTGCTTTCTGCTAATCAGGGCGAAAGTTCCGAGAATATTTTGTATTTGAATTAACTGAAATAGAACTGAGACGAACATTGGTAACTAACATTGTAGAGGCGAGCTTACACCAATTGAGCATTTCACTAACAATTTTTCGTTTATTTTTTGTAAACAGATTTAAGGTTTTTAGATTTATATTAAAAAATGAAGAAGAAAATAAGTATTCTTACTCTGGTTCTATTTGCGTTAATCTCATTTATGCACGGGTGGTTTCAAACGCGGATTTTTATAAGCAAATGACATAAACTCCAGCGCACTGTTACCGGCCATTTTGAAAGCAGATTCTTCTATCGCGAGTTGAATTTTCAATGTTCGACGTAGAAGAGGACGGTAAAAATCCAGTGTGCGTCAAAAAATCCCTCATGCGAATAACCGCTTAGTCTAATCTAATTTTAGAACAAGGTAAACTTATATTCCAAATTATTTAAACAGAAGCGTGGGTTTGTTAAATTAATTTTCCGAGATAACCGCTTTGAAGGTACTTACCTATTTTCTGATAACGTTGTCATTGAGTAGATAAATATTGAAGCTCAGTTATCAGGGGTTATTGAAAACTGGATGTATTTTAGGCCAGATAGGGGGGCAGAGGGCGGTAGAAAAGGAGATCACGAAACATATTTTGGGCAGATTTTTTTTTCACCATTAGATGGCAAACAAGCCCACGGCCCACCTGATGTAAAGTGGTCACCGGTGCCTATACACATCTGCTATTCTAGAGACAGAGTTGAAATGTCTCATGTGCCTGTAATTATACCGGCAACCATACCCTTCAAACCGGACCACAGCAATACTGCTTAATGGCAGAAATAGGTACCTAGGTGGTAGGTAGTATTTCTCCGGACGAGCTCCTTCGCGAAGAGCTCTACTACTACAACTAAAATCACATACAACAGATGAAATTTTTAAATCGTTTATATTTTTAAAAGACGATAATACATAAATATCAGCAGACAATGTCAAGGCAAAAGCTAGTGTAACATTAAAAGAACAGTTATTTACAAACATTTCGTAGTAACTAGGGATGTTTGCGGCAGTAATAATTTTATAGCACTGCTCAGCTCGGGACTGGGCCAACAAACAAATGAAACAAATCTGGCTTATTATTCATTTGAAACGAACAATTAGTGCAAGCTCGTTTCACGATACTTTTGGCACGAAAATACAATTTTGAATTCTATGGCTATGTCTATAGAGTAGTAAATCGTTAATCATCAGGTTTTTATTAGTACGAGCAGGGACGCGGTTCATAGGAACATGAAGCTTATTTCAACCGAAAACTAATACGAGGCCGCGTTCTGACAGGTATGTTCTTTATACATTTAAAAATTAGAGGCATCTCTATAGGTATATATCGATATGTCAAACTGACAAGTGATCGCCTCCATCTGAACGACGCATTATAACAGTACGGCCCCGACATAGCAAATAATTCGCCATTCAAGTTAGGAATTTAAATCCTGCATTAAAATATATTTTTCTATGACAAGATAAAAAGGTGACGCCTCGCAGGCGGCGCGCTTGTAGCTAACTTTTGGATTTTTGGAGACGATTCAAAAATCGCATCAGAGCAGTGCTGTTATAGAACTGCCCATTAGCGTCTCCAAAAACGACCGATTTTTTTACCGATTTTACCGAGATTTCTTTATTGGCGACAAAAAATTTGTCAAAAATTGGCGTGGGCGGAGAACCTTCACCGTTCCAGACGACCATCAATTCAGAAAAAAAGAAATGAAAAACAAAAGTGTTCTACAAAGAGCCCGAATGATCGTGGTACAATGAAATTTTTATGACCCATAATAAAAAGACTTTTAATCTAGCGGTTTCACAAACCTGCGATTTATAATGGTCAATAAATACTTTAGGAAGAGACAACCCAAGGGCGGGCTGACAGATGAACAACACCTGTTGTTAAGACATGTTGAAGTTCTAATAGACTCGTTTCGAGACATTAGCAATTATTCAGGTAGTCGAAATGAAAGAATAGTTTATAAGTGTTGAGATTTCGTCGTTGTTTGAATCAACACTAGAATTTTTGAAACGGTGATGTTATATCTTAGACATAGTATATAGTATCTGTCTGTTTAGCCGAACAATCTTTATGCGGTTTTCTCTACGATTTGGGGCCGGCGGGGCCCACTAGGGCCCCTTCCTGTCATGGTTGCGAAATTGTTCGAAATAGTTACAGCAGTCCTGGAATGCGAAGGGCATTGAGAGGAACAGGGAGGGGTTTTAGTCAGTATGAGTCTGACACTTCCTTTCGCTTTGGCCAGAGCGGAAGAAGTCATTTGACGATTACCCATCTTTAAAAAAAGTGGCAATTGGGTAGGTAATGTTCACTGAAAAACAAATTTTTCCTTGAGAATGAAAATTCATTAACAACTTTATATTTGTATTATCGTTTTTAAATAATGATAAAGGCCAATCTATCAGAAAATAACAATGCTACAACGTCATAAGCGTCAACACGAAGAGATAAAACTTCTATAAATAATATTCCTCAACTGGCAATAAATAAATATGACTCCCTGCAAAGAAAATATAAGATAAAGTCAATCCAATGATTGACATTGTATGACGTTGTCGAACGTGACAGGTAATTAGCACTTGATGCATATTTTTCAGAAGATTAATTTTCCAGGTGTGGTAATCGATTAAAAATAGATTTCTAAAGGCGCCTACATATTATACCAAATGTGCCGTCATCATGTCGCTGATAAAATCTAAAAACCTCTAAAGACGCCTATTTTAAACATTTTCATAGCTTAAACAATTAAGTTTATGGCGGTAAACAAAAGTGGACTTAAATAAATAATTAACATAAGTTTGAAAATGTCGCTCCTCCTTTGTACTAGAAGATGAATTGTCTCTATTATTTTTCTGTGCCAGTAAATTATAATAATTTTGAGCATATTAATTATTGTCTTTTTTTTAATATATTTTGATACAAACACAGCAAATTACTTTAATAAAAAAAATAACCCAGCAGCGGAGGCCTAAGGAGATTCGCACACCGCTCCGCATCACGGAGGGTAGCGTGTGAGTGCGTGTTCTTACGTTGCTTGCAAGTATCTGTGTTTGTACACAGAAAACGTATTTAGCGCAGATTTCAGCGCTAAATCGCCTCGCACCTCGGAGCGCGGGGCAGTGTGTGATTCGCCTAATGTATGTTAAAAAGAGCTGTAACCATGACTGTGTAATATACAACGACCTATAAAAAACACGTTCGAAAAGGCACATAGGCCACGTTTTATCTACTACACCTTATCCGGAATGATATCACACAATATATATTATCAATCAGATATAAACCGCAGGTGGTACGAGTATCGCTTAGTTTAACTCTATCCTTTACTTTGCACAGTCAACATGACGCTGAAAATTTACAAAATCGAAGGCAGTGCCCCAGTTCGGGCCGTCCTGATGACGGCTGAAGCCCTCAAACTAAAGTACGTGACTCAGGAAGTGAATACAATGACCGGAGAAAACAGGACTCCAGAATACTTGGACAAAAACCCTGCACACACCGTACCTATGATCGAAGATGACGATTTTGTACTCGCAGACAGCCACGCAATCATTGCGTACCTGGTTTCCAAATATGGTCAAGGAGAACAATCGAAATTGTACCCTAGCGACTTGAGGACACGGGCGACAGTCAATCAGAGGATGTTTTTTGAGGCTACGATCCTCACTACTGCAGCCAAGCCGACTATTTATGGAATAATTCTCACTGGCCAAAAAGGACCTACTCCTCAGCAAATTGAAGAGATAAATGCCTCTTATGAAATTTTGGAAAGATACTTGCAGAAGACAAAGTACGTAGCATGTGATCATGTCACGATAGCTGATATCACATGCGTAGCTGGTATTTCTTCAACAGCGGTATTGGTGCCTATAGATGATAAATTTGTCAAAATAAAAGCGTGGCTGAAGACACTACAAGAGGAAGATTGGTACAAAAAAGGAAACCTGCCCGGACTTGCCGCTTTCAAAGCATTCATGGAAGAAAAAATGAAATAATAATAATAAAAGTGCTTAGTGTAAAAAAAAATATTATTATGTGTTATGCTTTACTGTTTATTGAAGTTTTAATAGTTAGGCCCGCTTGCACCAGCCCAGTTATCTTTTAGCTCAGAGTTAGTTGCTAACATGAGCCCATTCTGTAAGGCGTTTTGTAATTTAACTTCTCGTTAGCAACTAACTTTAAGTTAAGGTTTTGGCGTAAGTAAATCTGTCTCCTGACTTTTTATTGTAAATTAATTCTGTTTATATGAAAATTAGATTATTTTATCATTGGATAATGTGTTTTGATTTTTTTTAATGCGAATTTGACTGCTTTATCTCATCAGCTAGATTTGACAGTGTTAGGTTTTGATGACACGTACACAGATCGCTAGTCAGAAATCCAAAAATGTTCGATGTACGACTAAATGCCGACAGACGCTACGCCAACAGACTGAATACCAACAAGACTTTACTTCGACTAGCCTCTTCGCCGACAGGACACTTCGCCGACATATCTTCTCAAAAAATTTATAGATTAGTTCAAAACAGTAATCGTTTCCACACTATCCAGTTTTTAATAATACAACGGAGTTTCAACATTTATCTATTCAATGTCAATTTTATCAGAAAACATGTTAGTACTTACAGAAAAGTTATCGCGGAAAATTAGTTCAACAAGTGCATGGTTCTGTACAGATAATTTTGACTTTAAGTTTATTTTCATCTCAAAATGGGTTTAAACTAGACTGTAGCATAAGCGGTTATAGGCACAGAACATTTTTTAATATGCACCGGATTTTCAACGTCTTACTCAAGGTCGTGTGTTGAAAATCCAGTGCACATTACCGGCGAATTTTTTATAAGTAAAGATTTATTCAAGATTAGAAGAGATTTAGCAAGGATTTATTCCCGCACATTGGATTTTCAAACCTGAATATCCAGTGTTGATAATCCATAACAGTTTCACAAACTTATGATGTGTAATGGTCAATAAATATTTAAGGAAGTAACAATCTAAAGGGGGATTGGCAGATAAATACTATTTTGTGCACCTTGTCGAGAGTTAGCCTAGTGGTCCTAAGCGCGACTGCTACGGTAGAGGTCTTGGGTTCAATTTCCAGGTCGAGCAAAGTGTTATTGGATTTTTCTATGAAATTCTCAGTAGCAGCTCGGAGTTAGGGTTTGTGCCCGGTTAATGGCAATAGGCTCACGGCTCACCATTGGACCTAAATATATCGGCGAACTGTGGGTGTGCTAACCCTACGGGGAATATAAGCGTGATGGTGTTTGTGTCAAATAAGATATATTTTTTAACCGACTTCAAAAAAAAAATTGTATTCATGTTCTTAAATAATAGTAAAGGTCAGTTAACCAGAAAATAATAATGATACAAAGTCATAATGACTGTAAACAAGTCGAAGAGATAAGCTGTCTATAAAATTGTTCGACAGGCAATAAATAAATATTATGACTCCTGCAAAGCAAAAATAAGATAAAAATGGATAAAAATATGACTTATTGATATCGTAAGTCGTTGTCGAAAGTGATAGGTAATTGGCATTTGACGCGCCATTTTTAGAAGATTTATTTTCCGGGTTCTAAAGGTACCTGAGCACCGCATGTGACTTCGTCATTTAGTCACTGACAAGACCTGTATACTGCAAAATATATATGAATGAATGAATGATATAAAATGATGATACAAGATAATTATGTAGATTTATGTATTTCAAAAATATTCAAAATTTTCATGGTGGCAAACAGGCATATTGCCCGCTCGATGGTGGGCGGTGGTGAATATTCGGTACAACAATTTAAAAAAATAAAATATAACCCACACTTCTAATCGACGTTTTATATCTATTTATTTTTCAATACTCAACTTATTATCAAATAAATCTATAATAGCTAATTCTTTTATTTTGCAATATATCATATTGCATCATTGTGCTTCTCTTTCTCTTGTGTGCAAACAGAGTGAAATATTTAATAACCGTTAGACCATTTTTGAACGCTTTAGCCGTTGTTAGTACCTTAAAGGGTCCCTGGCACATTATTTAGAAGTCGGTTAGCATCATTTCAATTGTTATAAGCAAAAACCCTACAGAGGGGGCCGAGGAAGTATCTCGAATAAAAAAAGGAGTGTATAAACCAATAGTCATGATTATAGGGCGTATGACTCATACACAGTAAACAACTAAATTGTCGGATGATAAAAATTGTCTCTATACAAATTTTATAAAGCTCAAAACGTCTGTTTATTTGTTTTAATACGCTAATCTCCGACACTACTGATCCAATTTTGAAAATTCTTTCGCTAAAAAAAGCTACGTTATTCCTGAGTGCTTAAAACTAAACCTAAGAAAAAAATCGAAATCCGTAAGAGAATACTGGTGAACGAAATCACGTGCAGAAGCTAGTAAATATTGAATTATGAAAACGCCTCCTCATGCTACGTTTTATGTATTACACCTTATCCGAAATGATATCACACAGTATCTATAAAAAAATAGATATAAACCGTTGGTGGCATCACTATAGCTCACTTCTGTACTATCCTTCACTTTACACTGTAAACATGACGCTGAAAATTTACAAAATGGACGGCAGTGCGCCAGTCCGGGCCGTCCTGATGACGGCTGAAGCCCTCAAACTAAAGTACGAGACCCAAGATGTGAATATATTAGCCGGAGATACCAGGACACCAGAATACTTGGACAAAAACCCTGCGCACACCATCCCTATGCTCGAAGATGACGATTTCGTACTCGCCGACAGCCATGCAATCATTGCGTATCTGGTTTCCAAATACGGTAAAGGAGAACAATCAAAATTGTACCCTAGCGACGTGAAAACACGTGCGACAGTCGATCAGAGGATGTATTTCGAGGCTACGATTCTCACCAATGCAGCTAGGTCTGCTCTGTATGGAATCGCACATCGTGGTCAAACGGCACCTACTCCTCAGCAAATCGAAGAGATAAATGCTTCTTTTGAAATTTTGGAGAGATATTTGCAGAAGACTAAGTACGTAGCAGGTGATCATGTCACGATAGCTGATATTACATGTGCAGCTGGGATTACTTCGACAGCGACATTTGTGCCTATAGATGACAAGTTTCCCAAAATAAAGGCGTGGTTGAAGACACTACAAGAAGAAGATTGGTATAAAAAAGGAAACGTACCTGGATTGGCTGTGTTCAAAGCATTCATGGAAGAAAAAATGAAGAAGTAATAGTGGAAGTGCTTAGTTAGAAAAAGAGATTGTAAGTTTTGCTTTTTCTAGTCCAACTGTTTTTTAATCTAAGTTTTATATTTTCTCTCTCATACTTGGTATACCAATTTACTTTTGATGTTACATATGAAATTGAATACAAGTTTGTTTATTTACAGTGAAGGTCCGCTTACGCCCTATAGGGTTATCTTTAACTTTTGAAACCCAACTATAATATATGTTACCTGGTATTAGCAAACAGTTAATTTTTTATGGTGAAACATAACCAGGTTGATGTTTGTCTGTACTTATGTTTATTGACACATTTTGTTTTTGTTATGCCAAAGTTAGAATATTTTATCAATGGATAATTTATTTTAAAATTGACGTGTTAAACATGGATTGTTTCTCTAAGTTCAAGCACAATTGTGATGCGCGTCCGATTTCGTGCACTTATTCCTATTTACTGTAACTACTCTTAAACTTGCTACTAATCTGCTATTACTAAATTCTAATATAATTTGTCATAGTAACTATTTACGTCAATCGGCTTTATGTATTTTTAAGTTATAAATATTGTATTCTGTAAGTGTTTGGATAAGTTTTTAATAAATAAAATGTCTAAAACCGAACATTGTCGATTTCATATTTGAGTACTTCAATTTGATGAGTAATAAAAAACTAATCCGCAAAAAAAACTGCAAGTCATCGTTAGATTTACATTTTGATATATCAATATCAAAATGTGAATCAATAATAAATAATAACTGCCTCGTTAGCCCAGTGGTTCCAAGCGCTATTGCTACGCTAGAGGTCTTGGGTTCGATTCCCAGATCGAGTAAACTATTAGTTTTTTTTTAATAGAATTCTCAGTAGCAGCTCGGAGTTAGGTTAATGGTAATAGGTTCGCCCCCTATTACATGGGACCTAAACATACCGGCGAACTGTGGTAAGTATATTGGTACACCTCTGCCTAACCCTTCGAGGGACACAGACGTGATGGTATATAATAGCAGTATTTTACAAAAACAGTAGTATTTTAGATTTTCCTTGAGAATATAAATAATTCAGTTAGCAGTAAAATGTTGTTCCAAATAAAATATTGTCTTCGAATTAGAACGAGTATAATATCTAAAAGTTACTTTGATGGGCTAAAAAAAGATTGTCTAAGTGGCTTGTGAATAAATAATATAATAATAACACTGGCCTATTATCGTCCCACTGAAGGCTAAAGACCTCTTCTCATACACAAACGGCACGAGTATTGATCACCACGCTTGCTCAAATTGGCAATCTATACTAATATTATAAAGCTAAAGAGTTTGTTTGTTTGAACGCGCTAATCTCAGGGACTACTGGTTGGAATTGGAAAATTCTTTTAGTGTTGGATAGTCCATTTCTTGAGGAAGGCTATAGGCTATGTAACATCACGCTACGACCAACAGGTGCTGAGCAGCGAGGGTGAAACCGCGGGGAACAGCTAGTTTCAGATATTTATTATAAATTCAAGTTTACTCACAAAATTTTCCTTCACCGACTTAATGATGTCGAAGGATTTACTGAAGAAGTCACATTGATACTTGTCGAGTATTGAACTCATAACCTCATGTATCAAAGGCGAGTGCTTTAACCACTAGGCCATCACGACACTGCAAAACTTGTCAAACACAACAAAATTTAAACAAACAAACAATAGACAACAGCTGTGTTATTAGATATGCGGAATATGTCTTCAGAATTGGCTCAATACGTCGAAATTCCGAGAAACTATAGCGTCTCATGAATTATCTATATTATTGGCAATACATCTGCGGGGTGCCGTATGCATTTAACATTATTCTGTTATAAAGAAAGAAGATTGATAATAATTCTTAGACATGGTGTTGTTGATTTCGATATTGCATCTATAGGACATATTAGACTATGTTTTGAAAAATCAACAGCTTCAAACCTCCCAGTCCATAATGATCCAAGATCCCAGTGTTGCGAGACTTACGTCATTTTAGTACGAGTATGTCTGAAGTTTTGAGGACAGAAAGAGGAAAGTCGTTGCGAATGTAGCTTCAATCTGGGCCCTTTTTCGAGTAACAGGTTTAAAAATTATCTTACTCATTAACTTTCAGGTCTATACGTCACATATTTTCTTTTATTTATCCTCAAAATTTCAGTATTTATGACGGAGGTCTGGCGACACTGAACTTATAGAGTTCAGTGTGTTCAGTGTGTAAAGATTTATAGCCTTTATACCACTTTCCATATAGAGTTATCTACCCTTATCCTGTTACGTGGCACATATAACAGATAAGTGCTTGTAAGAACCTCCTAGGACCCCTAATGTTAATTTAAAAGTCTAATAAACATTTAAAAAACGAGATATGCGTACACGGGCCGTTGTTATCTAAATCCTATTGTACCCAAAAACATTTGACATTAATAAATTATAATTAAGATTCCAATAAGCCAAATTGGCACAGGTAATCGGCTGTAAACCAAATTGGTAAGTACCCACGCAAGTATGAATATTGGGGATCTTTGTTATTATTTATGTGCGACTTTTATTACTGTACCCACGCTTAGGCATTCCGCAAACGAAGCAACTTTGACCCCCCAGGTCAAGTCGCCACACGCTGTTTATGACAATTTTCATGTGACGTGTTAAGCGAATAAAACAAGTGCTGCTACTTCAAGATCCATAGCCACACTGACTGAGGACTATTCATTTTGCAAGTTAATTAAAATTGTGACACCCGTGGACTGAACCATCTTGTTTCTGCAACCGGCAACCGATTACGAAAACTTTTAAAAAGTTGACAGTCGCGTCAACTAAAGTTCCTTCGCCTGCGGAGCGCCTTAGACAAATATTTTATACAGTAAAACAGGCGATCTAACTTACCTATCTGTGTTTTATCTATTGAATCGAAATTCGATTTGGTATTTAGTTTGCTAGAAAAGGGGAAGTCCGATGTTCGCGGCAACAAATTTTGCTTTTTGTTCAGTAATAAAATAAATAAAATAGATTTTCGGAATTCGATTTGGCACACAGGCATTAAAAATATTTTGTTATTTGTTTTCAAATCTTATAAAAGTATTAAAGAATATATTATAGCGACAAGTTAAATGTTTTATTACCTAAACTTCTAGATTTTTTCTGGAAGTACTGGAAGTACATTCATCCACCTGGCATGGCTGGTAATAAAATAATATATAGTCATTGTTAGATTAATTTTTAACTGCCTCGTTAGCCTAGTGGTCCTAAGCGCAACTACTACGGCTAGCGTAGCTCGGAGTTAGGATTTGTGCTCGGTTAATGGCAATAGGCTCGCTCCCTATTACATGAGACCAAAACATACCGGCGAACAGCGGGTGTATATTGGTATAACCTCTGCCTAACCTGTCGGGGAATACGGGCTTGATAATATGTTTATGTTATTAGGTTTAACGACAACTTACTCTTGGCAATTTTTTACAAGGGATTATTCAGAATAATTTATTAAACAATGCGATTATAAAAAATCTTATCAATCGCAGTAGTGAAACCGTACCTTAGTGAACGCTTCACCAAGGAAGGGCATTGCATTCTATGTGAATACGATACTATGCAATTTATGGGTCAAGAACATCGTACGAGAATGGATAAAATATCTGTACATTTATTATTATACACATATTTTGTATGATGTTCCTTTCAATAAAATGACTTTGATTCAGGCCAACTATTATGTCATTAAAGATAGTGATTATAGCGTGAGATTAAATTAAAATTAATGATGCATAAATGTCGAATTGTCGACAGTCGTAATCATTAAAAAGACTCAGTGATTATAAAATAATCTTGCTTTATACAATGTACAAGGGGATTGGAAAAAGAAATCCTCTTTGTAAAAATAATTGAAAAATCTCAGCTTCATTGAGCGTTTCAAATAATGACCTATATGAATTATGACATGTAAGTAGGTAGGTACGGTCAAACCAACTTTTTGGTATACAGGTTATCTACTAACAACTACTTTTAAATAATGTTGTGACTTGAATATGCTTTCAGATTCAAGTAGTCAATTGTTTGGGCATTTATAATAAAGGGCAGCGTTTTTTTTTGTCCGACGTTGCCCCTTTCGAGGAACTTTTTCTGTGTTGTGGATAGGTTCTCAAACTGCATCCATACAAATATTTGTTTGAAGCGGGAATCGAACTCTATACACAGTGCACAGCCTATAACTTAGCCATTGCGCCAACCGTATCTATCCAGTCATCGTCGTGTCATTTCATCTAGTGTGTACTTAGTATCAAGATGAATATTTCGACCTGTACACCAAACACTTAGTTCAATTGTACTTTAAAGTAAAGAGAATTGGTCCTTATTTAGTCAGTCACATAAATCAGAATACAATGAACAGACAGTCTGGTATTAATGAATGCAGTATGCAACAAGCATGTACTTGTTTAAGTAGTATTTATTGATCTGACATATGAACTTATAAATCAACGACTGTACGTATCAATTAATATGGACGTGTATCGATTGACTGTTGCAATGAATACGACAGATTATAGCAGTGCAGTGCTCTATATTTAGTTGTCAATTGACAGTTATTACAGGACAGTTGTCGATATGTCGTGTTTATGGATCGGGATGAATAATAAACTGTTATTTTGTTTGTAGTAGTATATAGTTTTTTTCTCTAGCCTATTCCTACTATCCCCAATACTGGGCAATGGCTGTAAGAGAAGGAGTGTCCAGGCACTCATTTACACCACCGCAAACCAGTCCTTGTTCCACGCAATTATCTCGCTACCTCTTTTTGGCCCGCTGAAGTCAGCCGCTTATCTGTTTGTCTTTTAAATGAAAAAATATTAAAACGCGATAGCAGGCACTTCTCAGTTTGACATAATGATAGAAGTGTAATATTTTGTTAGCATTTTTTTTTAATATTTTAAATTTGACAAATTGAATCTACTGTGTAACATTTTTCTTAGAACTTGTACCAATAACATCAAAAAACATTTTGCAAACTACTAGGTAGGTACACTTTTTATAAAAACACATGCAAACAGAACCATAAATCAATATCAACAGCAGCTAACTTGTACACGGGCGATTAAACAGTTGCGCTACTGTTGACGAAAAGCAACGAAAACTTGTCGGTGTTGACTGAAACATGGCAAAACATGGTAAAACATGTTCGTGCACCAGTTCAAAGACACCTGATCACACAAAATCGCGTGACTCCGTACCTAAAGATATCAGTAAGTCTGTGTGTGGAGTAAGTTGAAAGCGGCGTAAAAATAAAAAAAGGTTTTTTAAATTTGACTAAACTATACAAGATGCTTTCGACAAGACATTCTCAAAGTGATTGAATTGAAATTGTGATGATGGATAGAAAAGGACTGGTATTTATTTTCATTCATTAATTGCATAATTTTTAGAAATAATTTTATTACCAAATCAAATTACTCAATCATTTACTCCAGATAAAAATCCACAGATTTACCTATGTAGATACACATGTCGATGTTGCAAATTTGATTAAAGTTTAAATTAAAACAGACACAATATATTACATCCTTCAAACACTAACTATTTTTTAAATAATTTTGTCTTACAGAACATTTAATTATTTATAATACCTAACTCAAAAAATCAGCCAGAATAAAGTAAGATTTAACTTTAGTCATTAATACGGTATCCTAAATCTTAGTTCAGATTCGAATAACATTATGAGCAAAGTTTCCGATGAAACTACAACTTATAATCAGATTTCTATTACAATAATTAATCGTTTCCTGCTAATAGAAATTAAGATATAAATAGTATATTTAAGTCTCGAACGCTTTTAAATTAGGCCACAACGAAAGACGCCCGTGATGCGCGCTCATTAAATACAGAAAGAGGCAATTTCGACATCCGATGTGCGCAATTTTGGATGCCCAAGTAATTCAGGACCACCTTTACTATCTACACTACGCTGTAACTTTTACTTGTTTGTAGCTAAGTCACTTAGATTTTTGTATTTCGAACTTTTCTATTTTTTGCTCATCACGTAACATATTATGTGGTATAATAGAAAAATAGAATAGAATAAAAGAATAACTTTATTCCCAATTAACAATTTATACAAAAACGATAGGTTAGTACTTTGACAATATCGTTTGTTAACATTGCAAAAATCACTGATGATCCTCCGGCACCCAAGCTAAGATTAAACTTGTGTTATGGGTGCCAAGGCTCTCTGTATTAATAAACAAATTCAAATTTATACAAATAAGTACGATTTTGAGTTGGGTTAGTAGCCTGCTATCGGTTGAGTACAAAAATAGAGTGAAATAAAGTATCAAATTGAAACAGAAAAAGCAAAAGGTATGAAGATTATATTTAGATAGTCGCCAAAAAGTGTCTAATACAGGAGAATAGTGAAAAAGTATAGATATTACACCATAGGTGCTCCCAATTATAAATATTGAACGAACGTGGAAGAAATGTGAAAATTGATGAAACTTTTTAATTTTTGGGAGTCTAATTTTTCTCCAAAGAATAAATATATGAATGTTTGGCAGTATTTTTTGTACAAAAGGTGGCAAACTGCAATATTTATTCCTCTGTCAAAAGCTAGCAATAAAAAAGCCCTATATTAAAGATATTGAAACGCAACACTCATAAATCAAGTAGGCAAAACTGCGATGTAAATCTAGTTCTCCATCCAAATAAAGCCATCAAAGCTCAATAAATTGTCGTACTATCGCACTGTTAGTCACGAGACTGCATAGTCGTTTTATTTAGCGTATTACAAGAAGGCATCGCACTTTATTAGGCCTTTTCAATTGAACCGTTTAGTACCGGAGTGTTGCGGCGCCCGTGTGGTTCGGGAGTCGTACTGGACCCAGACCGTTGTTTTCTTTTCATACAGTTAACACGCCGAGAGCACAGTGCGGCATCCGTGCCATCCTGCACGACAGCAGAATGACACCCGACGCGTGTCAACTTTATGAAAAGTTAACCGTACGTGTGCAGTACGACCCGCACCGCTCCGGTGCTTATATTGAAAGGGCTCTTATTACGAAAATATTATCGATCGTTTGACTGTAACACTTTGTTCATGATAATAAAACGATTGGAATAATCAGGTGTTGTTTAGTATTCATAATCACGGAGTAGATGCAATTCGCAAATCATAATGACGGGCCTGTGAGCCAAATTGGTGCATGAACGTCAAAACAATTGTAGAGATGTTTTTTTTTATCGTTTAAAAGTTTTTTCGTGTTTTGCATTTTTGGCAATTACGTTTTTTTGTAGACTCATTTACATAGTTTGGACGGGAAGTCTGTAAAAACTTACAATAAGTTTTGCGTAATAGGCTCATTGGAATGTAAAATGAGCTTGATAAATAAGATGAGCTGACATTAAAATGTTACAGAGTTAGTTCATTTTATTTAATCAGAGAAAACAGAACAACATGTTGCGTATTAAATACTAGTTTCTACCCGTTATTCGTCCGCGTGGTTATGTTCACTTACATAAAGTTACGTCTTATATAATTGCTAAGCTCCCGTGTGTGGTATCCTATTCATCCTGAATTGGGATATCACATACCAAACATATTTTTACAATCCAGCTGGTACTTCCCAAGATTAGCGGGTTTAAACAAACAAACAAAAAAATTCTTTAGCTTTATCATATTAGTACAGGTTAGTAAGACAATGGTGCCGATTCCCTTGTTCACAAACTAAACTAAAATTAGAGAATCGACATCTCTTACTAACATACAGCGAAAGAAAAGGACGGTAATATCTTAGAACTAAGTTAGAGATGTCAAATTAGTTTTGCCTTGAACTTTTCCGTGTTTTTAATCAACGTGTTCTGACATGTCAACTATAATTGTTTTATAGAGGTTTTAGATCAACTAAAATTGACAAGTCTTATTCACGTCCGTCCCTTTCTTGTTTGATTGAAAAGAAAAAGATAGAAATAGTCTAAATTAAGTTTAGCTTGTGCATAACAGAATCGACACCAATTACTGTTAACTAGCTCTTAATAAAGACTCCGAAACAACAATCCTCCTTATTTCCGTTAATTAATCCGTTCGACAATACTCTAATTAATGATCAACAATGAGGTTAAAATCGGACCCAGTACTCGAACAAAAATAAAAAACAGACATATTGCGATTTTGCAACAAAAAAGTCGCCCGTATGGCTGCAACGCAGCTTTAATTGCCGAGGCATTACCGCTTCTTTACAAGCGTACAAACGTGCTTTGATTTCAATTTATCGTTTCTTGTAATCGGGTATCGAGACAAAGCGACGTGGGCAGTCTTAAAAGGAGCACAATTTAAAGAATTTAATATGTTTTATTTTTATAAAATTTTAGATATTTTTATTGTCCTATATTTCTGTAGGTTTTTTATTTGAGATCGCAAGAAGATGCTGGGTGCGTGCCGCTTCCAACCAATCCTTTTGGAAATCTATGGGGGAGGCCAATGTTTAGCAGTCGACGTCCTACGGCTGATTTGATGATTATGATGATGATGATTTCTATTGATAAATCCCAGTGGGTGAGTGTGCACCTATAGTTTGACCAGTTTTATTTTTGTGCACAAGGTAGGTGCATAGTGATATTATTTATTAGTAAAAAAAACATTTGACACCTTTTGGCTACGGAACCCTAACTAGTCATCGTGATGCTACGTAAACGTGCGCTTTGTGATAGGACAAGGTCTCATTATTTTGATATTTATTGCACTGTTGCACTTGCTTGATATACGAGTTGCTCTCTGCTATTTAAAATAGCATTTCTACAGCTACATTAATTTTCAAAGTCAAATCCGGTCTTAACTAGAAACTCCTACAAATATATCTTCTATAATTTATCTACCTGCCAAATTCCTGTTTCATAGATTAATACTTAATCTATGATGCAGGAATTATAAGAACCTGCCGGGGCTGCGGGTTGTTCGAAAGAGATACCGCGCCCCCGGAACGCAAAGGGCACATGAAGGAACATAGACGGGTTTTAGTCAGTAAAAGTCTGACACTCCCTCCCGCCCCGCCCAGGGCGGGGGAAGTTATTTGATGATTTCCCGTCTATAAAAAAAAAGGAATTATAAGAAAGTGTTTTCGTTTTTATTTTCATTTGCGTTAAATTATGTCTTTGGTTACTGATCTGCTCTCGTCAATCGTAACGTGATTTTATATGTATTGCTTTCTCATGAATCTATTATATGCAAAAAGACTTTTCATATCCGACTGGTATTTCCAAAGATTAGCGCGTTTTAACAAACACACTAACAATCGTTTCTAATATTAACAAAAAACAAAATCCTAACACATTACTCAATATTTTTGTTGCTTTTCCATATGTATATAAATATATGTATAACTGAGATCATTTTGGACCCAACAACACATTTTACTTGACCTGGGAATTTAATCTATGATGCAGGAATTATAAGAAAGTATTTTGGTTTTTATTTTCATTTGCGTTAAATTATGTCTTTGGTTACTGTTCCGCTCTCGTCAATCGTAACGTGATTTTATATGTTTTGCTTCCTCATGAATCTAACTATTATATGCACAAAAGACTTTTCATATCCGACTGGTATTTCCAAAGATTAGCGCGTTTTAACAAACACACAAACAATCGGATCTAATATTAACAAAAAACAAAATCCTAACACATTACTCAATATTTTTGTTGCTTTTCCATATGTATATAAATATATGTATAACTGAGATCATTTTGGACCCAACAACACATTTTACTTGACCTGGGAATCCCAAGACTCTAGCGTAGACAAAAAATCAATGTCACAAATATCTATCAACATTGATTATATTTTCTTTCTTATTTTCAAAGAACAGTTTGTTCGCAAGAGCTATAATTTAATTACACTCAGCAATACTCTTCAGTAATTCCAGCTTTTCAATATAATCTAGTCGGCCAGTCACTTGGCATGGACAGAAGGCATGTGGCGGTCTACTAGGCGTATGCCAATGACATTCCAGACGTGATTCAAAGTCTGGTGTGAATGATTTATACTCGTACTGTTGTCAAGTGTTATGGTGGGTCCACAGATTATAAAGTCTGAGTAAATTTTTTACTCAGAGGTCTTTAACAAATGTCTATGCAGACTTTTCAACAGTTCAGATTTCGATTTTAATTAAGTAATTCAATAATCATGAGTTTTGCTCCGACAATCGTACAGACATGTACGCAGACTTCCGACTTTTCTGGTACACTGACATTTGTCTGTACTGATTTGTTGTACAGACAAAATTCAATAGAAGTCTGTGTTAAGTCTGTATCGTGTGGACCCACCATCATGGGGACTTCAAACATTAGAATGAGTGGGGAAACGACTGGTGATTGATTCAATAGCTATCTGAAAGCCAGTTCTACTAATTAAAAAACGTTTAAAATCTAGTCGCAATCTCATTTCAGCGACAATGAAAGTGAGTAAATTTAAATAAATAAAAATTATTATTCCCCGTAACCGAACTGCCCCGTTGGCCTCGTGGTCGCAAGTGCGACTGCTGTGCAAGGGGTCCCGGGTTCGATTCCCAGGTCGAGCAAAAAGTGTTATTGGGTTTTTCTATGAAATTCTCAGTAGCAGCTCGGAGTTTGGATTTGTGCCCGGTTAATGGCAATAGGCTCGCCCCCTATTACATGGGACCTAAATATACCGGCGAACTGTGGGTGTACATTGGTACACCTCTGCCTAACCCTTCGGGGAATACAGGCGTGATGGTAGGGGAAAGGTGTACGAGATGATTCACATAAGGGAGAATGCTTGTAGTTTATATGATATTCTACTTAGCGCGAAGGTAAAAACGTATATCCATAGTAAATTTATGTGTCTTATTGTTGTCATTCTCAAAATTTTAATTTTTTAATATGTTTTATTATTATTTATCACATTTTTAAAACGTTGTCAAAGAATCATCTTGTACACCCCGGTGTCCAAGATGATCCTTGCGGTAGGGGCAAGACGATCCCAGGATCATGTTGCCCCTCCCATGTCGGGATTATCATAGGTTCTGGTAGAATTACCTAAATAAAACTATAATCAGAGTTTACTATATCTTTAATTAAATGAAATCAAAATATTTAATTAATCCATCCCTCGCCCCTATCGTCCTTGGGTAATGTTTCCGTACAAAAAAGGCATTCTGCGTCTTCTTCTTCTTCAGACGACTCTGACGCAATATTCTTCCTCAGGACATATTAATTAAGTCATATTTATTTGAATAAATACATAAACTAAAACCTAATAACATACCTACAAATGTAAAAAAAATATTCCCGTAATAGTAGGTATGATTATGCTACCGGTGTACAAGATTATCCGTGGGGATCATCTTGTACACCGTTAACATAATCATCTTGCCCCAACATAAACTTTTTTATTCAATGTTAGATAACATAACCCATGTAGTTTCAACCGTTACCATGCTGTTAAAAAAAAACAAAATAGAGCAATATCCAAAGCTAACTAATACAACAGCCTCTACAATTAAGCACCTAGAACACATTAGACATAAACTTAAAATCAACCTTACCTTAGATCAAAGTCACGCAATATTTGTTTTCTTCCTCAAAAAATTTGATTGTCACTCACGACGCCATTACGTTTGACTGAGGCGGGGGAATATCGGGAACTACATTTTACCAATAAAAACAACTAGATGACGCTACTGGTTTAGTTGCAATCTAAAAGGATCATCTTCCCTCAACGGATCATCTCGTACACCTTTCCCCTACCTATATTTTTTTTTTATTATTCCCCTCAAATAACAAACGGAAAAACAATAATTACTTTATTATAATGTTTATTTGTTGGACACTGGTGCCTAAAATAAACCACGGCCTGTATTTCAGGACACCAGGGACTCCCGAGGAATTAGAGGCAAATTGAGATTAAGATTAGATTGCGATCGTTCCTAATATAAAAGTTTGTGGATTTATCGGCCTGAGTTACTAGCGACATCTTTAGCTAACAAAAAAGTATTTTATTTAAGTCGATTTCCGAAATAGAAATACGACTAACTTATGGAGTGATATTAACTTTGTACATTTTTTTACGCTCTGTTAAGTAACCACTCCACGCGGCATTTTTTATCTTAAACACATTTATTCACATTGTCTTTTAGTTTCTCATAGTATCAAATACGTTAGGAACAGCAGTGCAATTCTCTAAGCCTCACTTCGTAATTCGAAAGCAGAATCCGCAGTGAGATTACAAAATGGTATTCTGTTAAACACGATCACGCCGGTGACGTCACCACGGCGAGCGAATACTAAACCAATGACAAGTTGGTTCGTTATCGAAGTGAGCGCGATCACTTTAGTAAGATTCGTTTTCGAGTTTGCATTGTAGAGAATCGCACTACTGGTCTAAATTTTTTAATTTTATTTTTGTCGTTGCCAATTTTGTTCTTCAAAGTAACACTAAATTTACATTGCAATTAAAAACATCCCCTGTCTATACTATACAGGTATTAGTATCACATCTAAATCTAGGCTCCATACAGACAGGTAATCTAGAATCTAGGTGGACTAAAGAATGTCCATCTGACCTATTGGTTTGGAGTACCGCCAGCATACCTGATTGATAGGTTTAAATTTTATTGAGGAAGTACCATTAAACGAACCGTTACTTCGATTGTCAACTCTTCGATTAAATGTTACTGGTGCACTAATATAGTACCACCATCGGTTGTTTTTCTTTTTGGAGCAAATTGTTATTTTAAAATCCTTCTGGTAAAAAAAGTGAAACGGGGACTTAATAAAAAAAACTATGCTAAGAAGTTATGGAATGCAAATAAACTAATATGAATATGAAGTGTACATGTCACCGGAAAATAACAAGATCCGTAAGTTTATCAATTTACTAGGAAGTTTATAAACTTTCGTAAGATTCTAAACGGGAGATAAATTGTAATATTTTACGTCCACATTTTCGTAAATTGATAAACTTACTGAACTCACTCGTAAAATAATAAGTAAGCAGTAACCAAACGCTACGCGCGATCTGATTGGTTGGCTGTCACGTGACACTTCTCCTTCCTCGCGGCCGCCAGCTGGACACAAGCATTGCCACTATGAACATTGACCAATCAGAGAGCAGTGTGTTATTTTACGTATTTCAAAGATCGTATATTTAAAAGAGTTTCTGTAATTGGTCGAACCATATAAAATCTTACGAATAGATATTCGTTAGTTTATAAATTTACCGTATGACGTCGGAAATTGATAAATTTACGAAAATGTGGACGTAAAATATTACAATTTATCTCCCGTTTAGAATCTTACGAAAGTTTATAAACTTCCTAGTAAATTGATAAATTTACGGATCTTGTTATTTTCCGGTGACATACATACCAACATTTAAGATTTATAGGTAAATAATATTGTTCAAATTTAAATGAATATTCCTTCTTTTCTTTTGCAAAGTTATAAAACTAAGCACTAATATTGCGCGGAACATTCAATTTTAAATAAAAAATCGGGATATCCCGTTAAAATCGGGAGAAAAATTGAAAAAAAAAATTGGGTCTATAATCATGAACTGAATCCATGGTAAAATTTTCTGCCACGATCGTGATAGCGTAGTATGTCTTTTGTTTTGCAAAAAAAACAGTATTTTCTGCCAAAATCACCCTTAGTAAATTCAGGAGAAATGAGAAAAATAAATCAGATACCGTTTATGCATTCCGACAACAACTTAGTTTAATAGGCTATTTATCTCGGCTATAAGATGTAGCCGCTGTGGGAAAATAGCCTCTTAATAGCCTTTTTTTAATTATTTAAAATCTGTGCCAGCAGATGGTGCTCAATTAACACTTTGTAACGTCACATTGAATACATCCCAATAGCTTTTTTTAGTCTTTGCAGCATATAAACTAGGCGGAATTTAAGTCATAAATATTTATTGGCCAATTATGAATTAAAATGTAAAAAAGAAGTGGTTTTTACAACTTTATAAAATCAATATGAATATTATGATTGATTCCACTTAAATCCATGAATGAAGATATTCAATTCTTACAAATAATAATAAAGTTTTGTATAATATATAAAAAGAGAGAGGCAGCACAAAAATACATCAAAACCTAAAAAAAAATACATTTAGACGTGACTTTACCTATCTACTTTAGACTATTATTTAATAAATATTGCTGATAAAACAACCGAATTGAAAACCTCCTCCTTTTTGAAGTCGGTTAAAAAAAACCGGAGGTAGGCATAATATAATAAAATATTATGTTTAGTTAGTGTACATCTGTGTTTGGCATGTGAATGCTAATATTATCTATTAAATAAGAAAAACAACAAGAGGTCGTAGATATAAATTAAATAAAACATCAATGTCTCTTTTAAATGTCGATTCGTTTACTGTTATATTATTATGTTATGGTGATTTAATTATGTAAAATAAACACGTTTTTCTGATACCTAGTGCAATAATAGTAATGAAAGAGGTATATTGTGGGTCACTTGTATATCAAGTTAATAAACTGTATTGTTTAGTATAGTAATAATATAATTTGTCTGCAACAAGCGGAAAATACACTCAGTCAAAGCAAAACGTAATAAAATTTGGATTGGATTGTAGGTATATCATAGTTATCTGTTTTTAACTAAAAATCTATTTTCTAGGTATATGATATTCAGATTTATAAGGAATACTATGGGTATATACCATCACGCTGCGACACACGAGAGCGGAGCAGTAACCAAAGACGTTATTTACCACGGGTTAAAAAAATCACGCGAACGAAGACGAGGGCAAAAGTAAATGTTTTATAACACATAATAGGCCCCTTTGAAATTTTAAAAATAAATAAATACAGTAGGTATCTACATCCAATAACAAGTAGGCTTTACTAATCACATATCTTAAATCTACATTTTTTTTTTCAAACTATTTCTAGCTTTATTACGACCGCAGAAAAGTTATTTTCCCCTCACAGAGGTCATTACCCGCAGATTCGGAACTCGAGTAAGATCAAAGCAGGAATCTAGACGAAGTCAATTAATAGTGTCGTGATTGTCACACATAGCTTAGTCAATCATTGGCTCATTTATACACAAATAGATTTATTCATTTAGCACACCGTCAAAATGCACGGCATACCATGAAGGTATGCCCTGTAGGTATTGCAGTTCAAATAATCAGGTGCACAAACGTATTAAGAATCTAATGTTGTTTCAATGACTTCTAGAAGCTTCCATTTTGATGCGCGATTCAATTAGAAGGATTTCTATTTCATTGCTAATATTATTCTATTGCATTCAAAACATATATCACAAAACTGAATAGGCAGCAAAATAAAATCGAATTGTCAAAAACCTCTTTTTTGGGTTACGCTGTAGTCGGCTAATAAAGGGTGGTAGGGAAAAGTTAATAATTCAACAGTGTTTTGTTTTTACTGTTGTAAATTTTTACTAATAAGAATCGATATAATTAAAAATGAAATTCTTTCGGAAGCTACGATATGCTAGATTGCTATTGGTTATATTTAATTAATCAAAAAATTAGGGATCCGTAACAAAACTAAGCTAGCGAGAAGCTAGTAAACAAATAAAACTAAACATGCTTGACCCGAATCCACAATTCATAACGACTCATAGCTTATGAAAAACCGATTTTGCATGCGAAAGTTTTATGTACTAGAGGCACAGAATTTTTAGTCGAAAACCAACAAACGAACGGAAAAAATAGCATGCTGAAAAACGTTTTTTTGTAACGTTGTTTGCCACAGAAAAAGCTGTGTTAATTGTGTTGAAAATTTTATGTGGAAGCACGTAGTGTGAGAGTGCTACATGACCGACAATCTGTGCTCGATTTTTGTCAGTGAGAAAAGGAACATATGAAAACCTATATACCGACGCAGATGTCCCAAAAAAAGTCGATTGTGTGCAGGCACCCTTATGCGTTTTAATTTTAACTTTGATCACCGTTAGCGCGTCAACGCGAAAACATGCGAGAACTAACCGGAATGTGCGAAAAAATGTTGGGTTTCGCAGTCAAATACCAGTGTTTGCGTTGTTGGTGAGTAACCGCGTTGTAATAATGCAGTGTGTTGCTTCAGCAGAAGGTGCAATTTTTTATTAGACTTAAATACAGTGTAAATCATAAAAAAAAACACTTCCATCATACCTTTGTAACGAGATGACGTATCTCTGACAGCTCTTTAATTCTCAGTTTAAATTCGGTTCCATTTTTGAATATGTATTCCGATCAACAGTGACTGTTGGGATATTGTAAAACAGGCCTTAACTCCATACATACAAGATATATATCTAAGCAAACAAACCCCGTATGTAACCTCTTTAATACCTAAAACTTACGACGTATAAACCTTTTATTCTATTTCACCTTCAAAGCCTAAATTGAAAGTGAAGACTCATTCCCGAAGAAAGGGGTAAAAAGAGGTGAAAATAAGTGGGAAGGTAATGTGCGGTCTTGACGCTTGTGCCAGACAAGGTCGAGTTGACGGGTTAAAGGCTGGGTTGTGGTCTAAAGCAGAGGCGGACAGCGGGATCGAGGAATGAAAATTATTTAAAATGGTAAAGAATTCTGTGCCAAAAATTTTTTTGGTTGTCAAAGTTAAAGCATTTGTTTCAGTTAAACCATTTACAGGCACTTTTGAATTGTCAACGAGTCGATCAGTTAGTCAAAAAGTAGAAACTAGTTGCTCGTTTCAACACGTAGATCTATGGAGAAGAACGAGCTAAAATATCCACAGACACTTTTTTCAATTAAGTTTTTATAAAATCTTTGTTACATTATTCTTGATGATTCTTTAATGTGGAAATAATGTAGGTGAATAGCAATATAAAACTATAAAAAGGTTATAAAAATTACCAATCCTAACTGTCAGTGCTCGTTCACGAAAATGATGCGTGGATCAGTTGTTTGAACGAATCTATCGCCAAAACGACTTATCTGATTTTGAAAATTCTTTCGCTAATGGGAAGTTACGTTACCCTAAAAGCTAACTTCACCAACATTTGCGAGGAAGATTTTTACAAAATGGTATTGAAGATAATTATGTGGATGGATGTAAGGAGGCCAAAGAAGAGATGGATGGATTTTATGAAGAATGATATAAAGGAGAAGGGAGTCAGTGACAGCACGACGGTTGACAAGATGGCATGGAAGAAGAAAACGTGTTGCACCGACCCCAAGTCACATGGGATAGGTGCAGGAAGATGATGATGAGTATTGAAAACATCGTAAAATATTTTCAGCTTTACGATTTAGTAAAATCCTTTCAAATGTCCAATTGTTATCCAAAGAAACATAGGTATTGCTATATCCTATCATATACATAAAGTACACGTTTATATATTTCGTTTAAGACTTGCGCCATATGAGTGTTTTACGAGCCACGAGTGTTAAGACTCCCATAGGGGGAACAATGTGATATTAAACAAAAATCATTATTGTAAATTGTTGTGGTTCCGTCCGACACCGCTGGGGCCGGACAATGGGGTTTTTGGCCATGACCACTACTATAGAATAGAAAAGATTTTACTTTATTCTTTAATAACTTTGTATCATACTGTCTTTGTACGTGAGTAATGATCAAACGTAATGTGAGAAATTATCGCAACCGCATAAAAGAACGAAAAATAATGTGCAGTCAGGAGACCCCCGACAGGAACAAAGGCCTGTATGAAATAAAACTAGAAATAAGTTTAAATAAAATTTACACGTGTTCAGATTATTTAAGGTTTCAGGGCATAACGCTTTTTCCATACGTGACTATTTTTGCCAGTTAACTCCAACCGCGGTAAGGAACTTCTTTTCAATAATCCCACGAAAGCTGATGGTGATACATTCTTGATAAATCTGTCAATCATCGGCTTACGCGTGCTTGAAAAGTCACATTAATTTTTCATTCGAGAAACCGAGTCTTAGTATCTCGAACCGCGTAAACTTCTGAATCGATTACAAAAAGTACTGTGTCCTAGGAATAGTATTGATCTAGAATATTCCAGACAGTGTCTTAGGATATTCAGACGTCAATGATAGATATAAAATTCCATATGCGAATAGTCGATAGAAAAGGTAACAAAGAAATTTGACAGTGACCAGTGTTAAAAACAACATACGATTCGAATTTAGAACAGCGTTTGGTTTTTGAAATTGGTAAAATTACTCTGTTTTAATTCCATGCCAGCGACAGTACAATTTATTTTTTTAAATGACATTCTTTTTTTAACCCTTCCAATTTTAAATAAATTTTAGTTACTTTGAATTGAATCAGGATGAAAAAAATGTGAGTTACAATAATAAGACACGAACTGACAAAGAAGATAATTTAAAGAAACCAAGAAATCAGTTTTGCGTTTCGCAAGAAAGGGTTATGACGTATGTACCCACACAAAAACCGATATTTTATGAGTTTGGCCTCAGTTCCAATTGGTTTTTGTGTTCTTGTAACCGCTTTAGTGAATATATTTTATTTTCTTTTTATTTATTTTGTAATACGAAAAAATAGAGTAGAGAAATATTGTTTGTAAAGATTAGATTTAGTGGGATACGTAGCTATAAAGAAAAATGACATCGATAAATTAATAAATAGGTATGAAATAATTACGTACAAAGCAATACTTTGTTATAACTTAGTGCTGGGAAAGACATAAAAAATATATTATAAATAATATTATTAACGGAAAGTGCTTTTACACGTCGCGTCAAATTTTTCTATATTAAACACACACAGCTGCCATAAAACGGCACATTCTCATATTTTTAAGAACGTCCGTATTCTCAATTTTGCAATATTACAATTTAGCGATATACGGTTTAGCAACATTTTTTACATTGCCTGGCGCTGAGATGGTATTGTTACTAGATTTTGAATGTTTCTAAAATCTTTGGATCAACCTTCAGATTCTCAGTCTATCATCAACGTAAACAAACAACACACGCTCCCCAAATCCAGTTTCATTTTCGCAGTACTCAACATTGCTTACATTCATCTCAATACCTTGGAACAAAAATCGACAAAAAAACTCCTAACAAAGGGGGGAAGCAAGTAAAAAGTAAAAAAGAACCGAAACGCCACGCGGACACACGATACGAAAGTCGTCGACGGCGGACCGCGGCCGCAAAAAACGTAAAAGACGAAATTTTCGGCTCTTAACGATTTCGGAAACCGAAAAAAGTCAACAATGCTAAACTGTGACGACGGCTCAGGAATTAAAATAAGATGGTTATGTGAATGGCGGGGTTCTGAGAAATTGTGACTGTGTCCCTGATTTAGATAGGCGAGTCGGCGAATTTTGAAAGACGAATATTGGTTTCGGATTCCGTGTTTCCCATCACTACTAGGACTCACGACTAGAGTTGTGACATTACGTCACAACTCTAGTCCTACGTGCATTTAGTAAGTAAAAATGAGAGTTTTTCAATTCATTTATGTAATTTGTAAGTTTAATTTGGAGATCGCTTTTATAGGATCTTGGTGGTAGCTCTTTATTAGTAGGTACAAGTTAAATTTTAAAATAATCTTTTAAAAATTAAAGACTCTATTTTATATTATTAACACACTGACATCGGTCAAGAAAAACGTCGTGAGGAAACCTGAATCGCCAAACCGCATTGTACAAGCGTGGTGATTAATGATCTTGACTACTAGTCTTTGCCCTGCAAGACCATAGTAGGCTGGTATTACAGGGCTCGCCTCGATTGAGGCGGTAAGACCCCTCTTTGAGGAGTGGCTGGAGCGGCGCCACGGCGCCCTCACCTACCGCCTGACGCAGGTCCTCACCGGACACGGATGTTTCGGGAGGTTCCTGCACCTCATCGGGCGGGAGGAAACGCCCGGGTGTCACCATTGTGAGGATCGCCCCGAGGACACGGTGGAGCATACTTTGGCGGTGTGCCCTGCTTGGGCTGAGCACCGCCGAGTCCTCGAGGCGGCCATCGGCGGCGGCGCCCTCTCGCGTCCGGCACTGGTCCAGGCCATGGTCCGGAGCGAGGGGGAATGGGAAGCAGTCGCCTCCTTCTGCGAAGCTGTAATGCTAGAGAAGGAGGCGGCGGGACGGGAGAGGGAAAGGAGGGTCCCCCGTCCCAGCGGCCGCCGCGGTAGACGATCCGGGCGTCGGGAGCCACGTGACGACTCCCGGCCACCGTAGACGCGGGTCTGTGGACGGTGAGCAATGGGTAGCTCACCGTCCGTACGTTCACTAGCGACAGACCGTGTCGACGGCGCGTCCGTGTTCCACGCGCGCCTCAAAGAGATGTCAGCAAATTGGATGGGGCCACTGAGGGCCGATGCCTGCCGGGGCTGCGGGTTGTTCGAAAGAGATACCGCGCCCCCGGAACGCAAAGGGCACATGAAGGAACATAGACGGGTTTTAGTCAGTAAAAGTCTGACAAAAAAAAAAAAAAAGGCTGGTATTATGCATTGATTAATTATTTGTCAACATTATTTGGACAAGCTTTTATTAAACTTTGAACACCACAACAATTCATGTACTTACTGTTGTAAACACTCGATTTGCGTGAGTTACATTAAGCGATAGCGTAAACGACATTTCACACCAAGAATAAGTAATTTCACATACATAAACTCACGCCTTTTTCCCATGAGGGTAGGCAGAAACCACAGAAAGCCACCTGCTACGATCCTTACATACTACTTTCGCTCAATCCACGTTCCACGTTCACACTTCTAGTCATACAAGCAGGTCGGGTGTGCAGTACTCGTAACCATACATTTTACTCAAAGTTATTTATTTATTTATTTAAACTTCTGCCTTAGGCATTCTTTACCAGACAACCAAAGGTGGTGACGAGATAACATGGCAGTTAGTTACTTAGTTTGATAGGCAGTTTGCGTAGTTAATGGCTATATGATGTCCCTTTTAACACCCCGTAGAATCAGGGGACCGTCCACAAAAAGAGGAAATCGTCGTTTGAGTTTTTTTCCGATCTAATCGAATAAAAAACTCGGCGACAAGTCAGCAAATTACTTCATTGACCTGCCTCAAAATCAGCCAAGCTTATAATCCGTACTACCCGCTTCCCGACAAAATTCGCTGTAACGAAGATATTTTACAAAGATACGCGCAACCTTTTTAGGGTTCAATACTGGCTGCCAACGGGACCTAAGCCTCTCCACCCACGACCGAGTTTTTGTTGGTAATTTAGAATACAACTGTAACTGTTCCACGGCAGACGGAAAGGGAAGCCTTAAATTAAACCTCTGCTTTCCGGCCGTCTGACTGTCAGAACCTGTATCTCACCTGAACCGTAATAGACAGACGCTTGAAATTTTCATAGAGTATGCCCAAGGCCGTTATAACAACGAATAATACAAGAAACTCATGTAGAGTACAATGGACTTAATTACCTACGCAAAAAAAAAACGAATAAAAAAAAATACTCAAAATTGATTTTACACGTAAATAATAAAGGCATTATAAAGGTAGATATTTTCGTTCAGTAAAAATAATCCAGAGATAAACAAAGATTTATGACGTTTGTCAATGTGCGGTGACACAAGGTGACACCCCTCATGTGTTTATTTTTCTTTAGTATTTTAAACTGAATTTTGGGGGCTTTGTGCCGTGTACCGTGGATACGGAACCCTTCGTATGCGAGTACGACTCGCACGTATCTGGTTTTTGGGCAGTTCTACCCCACTTGCTCTTAATGACCCAAGACGCGTTTCACGGATGTTTACTTCAGTTTCCAAGTTTCTAAGTTTGTTATCAAAACTTTTCTACTTACATTATGGTTTAATTTATCTGACGGTAACCATCCGTGGTCCCATGAGACAATCTGACTGAGGACAATGAACTCTACTGCATATGGGATAAAGTTGAAATTTGTTCGGGGACAGAGGCTATGTTTATGCAATATGAAAATGATTATGTTCATCGATACGGAATATGTTATTCAATAATGGAACACGGGTAGCGGATAATATTGTAATTGTTTTGAAGTGTGAAGTTTCGTGCTATTGTTTGCGCGTTATAGGGAGTCTATAAGGGTCAATCCCTTTTACTAACACCTCTTCTTTTAGATGCGAACCATATAATTATGTACTATCTGTAAACTAATATAAAAAGGCGGAAGAGTTTGTTTAGTTGAACGTTAGAATAGTTTTTTTTTTTGTATTGGTTAGTACTTTTATCGAGGAAGGCTATAGGCTACATAACATGATGCTAGACACTCGGGAGCCGAGCAGGAACTAAAGTCGTCGTATGACGACTTTAGTTAAATTATAATTTAATAAAAACATTAATTTGTATGTATATACAAATTAATGTTTTTATTAAATTATAATTTACCATTCAGTATTATTGTACTTCTAATAGTTTTTGCCCGCGACTACGTCCTTGTAAAATATCTTATAGATGTCAAAACCCTCAGCAATAACATAGCTAGCTTTTAGTTTATAATATATAAATCTAGTACGAGATTTAAAAAAATCTTACGGCTAAACAGCAAACCAGTAAAAATATGTAACAGAAGCATATCTTACTATGGAGTACAGCTCTTAACTCTCGGTTAATTTCATTGCGCTTCAAACGCAACATCAAATACAATCACGTATCGATTTGCGAGCCAGCGCAATCGAGACGACTCGGTAAAAAAATCGATTCAACGAGCGAACGAGTCGACTAATTGCAGACGGACAAATTAATCGAATTATGACCGGTGCACGAATGACAGGACAACGGCAGGTTTAGAGAGTCCGCGGTGTTATTTTGTTTTTGGCATCATTTACACTTTTTTTCTAATCCGACTAGGTAGTTCTAGAGATTAGGCGCACTTTCACAAGCAGTTTTAAAAATCCCTTTAGTTAGATTAGTATAGATTGTCCTATGACACAGAAGATTTGGATTTCATCAACAAAAACCATGTTCTAATAAAAGGTACAGTGGCGACCAAAAGTCCATACCCAATCTCAAAACGTATTAGGTTGACGTTTAGTTTGACTTACGACCTTTTACTTTCAAGAATAGACACATGTATCATCGTTGTGAATGTAGTTCATAATTTCAACATTTCTAAATGAGACAAGATGGTCTAGCGGTTAAGCGCGCCCAGTTGACGGCGTTAATCAATGAGCCGCGAGTTCGAATCTCACATTATTTTTGTCTTTTTGTTTTTACTCAATTTGAAGAAATGAACAGAAATATAATATTCTTTAGCTTGTTCGCTTTGTTCACACATTTCGTAAATTTAAAAGGGTAGTCATAGAAAACTAATAAAGAATTTAGATTTCTGTGAGGTAGACATGAGTTTTGTGCATATTTAACTTGATTGGAATGAGCGTTGTCGTTTAGTTGTGGTTGTTGGTTAGTAACGAGTGATTTAATAGATACTCGTAGTGGTATTGTAATTATTCTCGAAACGCAGGCAAATAATATTACTGAGGCGAGGGCGACTATTATTGGGCTGCATAAAAGTGGTCCCAATTAATATCTTATGAAACCTGACTGAATGTGAGTATTATATTAACGAATTGTAAATTAAACTTTTATTTGAAATTTATACCTAAGATACCTAAAATTATTTGGTGGCATTTCGATTAATACTTATTATTGATTTTTAAATATATAATGACGCCAAAAAAATGTGTTTATTATGGAATTTATAAATAAATAGTTTTAATATATTAAAATTTGTTATATTAAATAAATATTATTAAATTATATAAAAAATTAAGTCACTTTAGTATTTTGTTATAAATGCCTAATATTACTTTTTTTGTTGTTTTAGAGGAATACTATTATTAGTCTCCGGAGCAAGAAATACGAGGAAGAGGATAGATAGCCTATCCTACCTACTCAACAGCGAAGTGGATTAAGTTTGGTGGTTTCGCACTGGATAACATACTGTTTACAACAACAGCTGCATGCATCATAAACCAGAAAAAATACGTTTCGTTTTTAATATGTGGGGATGACGTGCAACAGTGCTACTTATGAAGAAGTATTAGACGGTGTTATGCAACATTTAATAACCTGGATGTTTTAGTTTTAATAATTAGGTGCAACAGTGCTACTTATGAAGAAGTATTAGACGGTGTTATGCAACATTTAATAACCTGGATGTTTTAGTTTTAATAATTAGACGGTGTAACTAAATATCTAGTCATAATTATATTATATATTCGTAGATAGTTATTTAATGATTTTAAATTGAGGTTTAGTTTCAATCTTCTTTTCATCAAGAAAACGAATTATTAAACTATTACCTCACTAAGTTTATTGTGACGTTACATAAAAAAAACCTGTTCATAAAGTCTGAATTATAGTTTAGTTTTCAATTAACTCTGCTGAATACCAATTCAGAAACTTAATACGTGAGCATCACCAAATTTATTTGTGTTATTAAAATATCCTTCTCTTATTATGTTATTATGAATTTTATTGACTAAGTGGGTATTCAACAAAAAATCTTATGAACAGTTACAAGAGAACTTCTTTTATTTCGGTAGGAATGTGACGTTACAATTCTCATAAGTTTGTTAATTTTAAAAATAATTTTTTGTTATCACACAGCACGCCTTTTTTTCCTACTTCCAATTAGAAAAAGTTAAAATAAAATCACATAAAAAGTTAAATAAATAATACAATAACTAATATTTGCTTCTTATAAAAAATAAATAACAAGCATGAATACGTAATAATTCAACATAAACCTAAAAAGATTTTGCCTAACATTATTATGGTTTCAAGAAACAAAAAACAGCCACACATAGTATAAGATTTGAACTCGGAATTCAATGATCGTAAACCCTTTCTTATCCAAACCAGCTGCCAGGCCATGTTATAATTATGCGAAATTTAGCAATGCAATGGTAAGAATACGTCGCGCGTCGGGTAGGACTCGTACGGTAAACAGAAATATAATGCCATTTCGCGTAGTGCGACGATGGTTCATTAGTGTGTGTTATCTGTGGAATGTTGAGACATCACTCGTAAACACACATGCGCACGCGCTGACTGGATCGCGCCCGTGTTCATAGGAAAGTGAACCTTAGCGTGGGTATGGATTTCTGAGCGCTTACTGTACATTGATAGACACACTTTCACAAATATTCAGTTGAACCTAATGATTCTAGTTCGATAAAACCACAGGATTATATTTGCCCAGTTTACTACAGAAATTACAATGGGTACTATGGAGCTGAGGGTCAGTGCGACCAGTACAGCATTATACAAGGCCATGAAGTGCTTAGGCAATAGACAAGAATTGTCTATTGTAACGACCATTGGCACTATGACCGCCAAGCCCACATCCCACATGTTGAAAACATCGCGGGCCAAGTCGAGAATATCATCCTAACTAATATTATAAGTGCGAAAGTAAGTTTGTTTGTTACTTTTTTATGCCTAAACCACCGAACCGATCATCCTGAAATTGTGAGTATACGTAGTCAGGTATGCAGAAATGGACGTAGAGTACCTTCTATTCCGAAAAAAGTACTATTCCCGAGAAAAACAACAATAACGTTCTTATGAGAATAGATGGCGCCACATGTTTTTCGAATCATGATTCAATTTTAAATATAAGCATCATTTAAGCGGACGAAGTCCTGGGGAAAAGCTAGTATTTATTATTCTGAAGAATAGATTCCTACGTTTGAGTGAAGCCTGTTTATAAACAGCTGTTCCTTCGGCTGCTACTGTTAAAACATCGTTAGCTCGAAACGATGAATATGCATTGTAGTATAAATATAATAATTTAGATTTCATACAATTTGGCTTACATAGACTACTAAAATCATTTTCGGTACCTATTCTATAGTAAGACTTGTAGAATTTAAGATCCCTTTATAACTAAGTTATGTAAAACTTTGTACAGACAGCCTCACTGGTAATCCCTTTTGTAAGATATTTTCATGCGTGGCGTACCCAATTGAAGGCACTGTCTGTACATTAAAAGGGTTATAAAGATACAAAATGTTGTTGCTCAAGACCAATCCTACTAATTAAAAACGTTAAAGATCTAGTCGCTATCTCCTTAAAAATTAAAGTAAAGGGAAATGCCTATAGCATTTCTGATAGCTTGAGACTATGATTAAATTGAAATTATTCCTAAAAGTTGTTAGAATTGTCCCCTTGTTGCAATTAAACTTTCTCAAACGGCATTGTGCTTACTATAAATAGAAACGGTGGTGAATTTCAATCAAAACTTCACGCCAATAATATAATTAAAACAGTTCCAACAGAATTACATAATAACATCGATTAAATACGATCAAACAAAAAAAAAATAATTAATTAAATTAGAAACAAGAAACAAACGGTTTTCCTGTTCTAAATTGTGTTTCCCGCGAAAAGTTTGCGGCGGCCATTTTAGACGCGTATAAAAAACATGGCGGCAGTTTCTTAAGTTTGTAGTTCTATATTTTATTCGTAAAAGTAAACAGGAATTTTAGTTTAGATGTAATTATCAAGATTGCAATACTGCAAGAACTTTAACATGTATAATTATTAGATTACGTTTAATTAACAACGGAATTTAAAAAAATCGGTCCCCTCAATGTTTTAGCTACCTACATCATCTTTTGATTATAAATACAGTAAACCGCCCTTGTATTTTTCATTGGTTTGCTTAAAAAATACGGCGAAATTCCCAAGACAAAGACAGACTACAAACTAATTGGGAGACAAACGAAACTCCTGTCCGAATTCCCACCAAAACTTTGCAGCAGCCATTTTGTCGTACAAAAACATGGCTGCCCTTCGTTTGGTTAGCAAAGAAAGAAAAATAAAGGGGATATCGGTTGACCCTTATCGGAGAAGGCGGCTCTTTGTCCTGGGTTCGTGGTAGTTTTTTGACCAACTTTCGCCGGAGAATGCGCGAATATTTTTTTTTGTGCGCTCTCAATAATACCGCTTTATTTCTTTTTGTTTGTAGGTATGTGTGTTTCGTTATCCATAAATGTTAGAATTTTATGTGTTTGTTTTAAAGTCTCGTGTTTTATGTGCAGTTATGAAAGTTATTGTAACATTCTTCCTTATTTATAGTTCTAGTTTACGAAGTATGCGGTTTATAACTATGTCGTTTTTACTCAAACTATAAACATGCGTGGCCATGAAGTTCGCAGCTTCAGATTTTAAAAATGACAAAGCTTACCAACATGTTTTTTATTTTCAAGGTAAGTTTAAAAGATCCATTAGTATTTTTTATGAAACTTCTTTTATTGCCAAGGCTTATCAAAATAAACAATGTTTATAAAAAATACTTTTCATAATACTAATTTTAAGTTAAACCTTAGTGAGCTCGGATTCTAGAATGGAAACCACGGATTTATTTTCTGTAACAATATCGTTTCGATAATAACAGCACAATAAAATTGACGTAACAGGAATCGAATTTCACCAAACTTTTATAACTGGTTTGAACACTGACCGAGGAGTAAAATTGACATCTAAAAACTGTTAACATTTTCAAAATGTATTCGCTGTTTATGACTCATACTTATAATATGTCATTAGAAGCCATAATTCATATCATCATCACAAGTGTATTTCCTGAACGGCAGGCAGAGGTGTCCCAATGCACAAATGTAAAAATACACTGTACAAAGGCGGACTTAATGCCATAGTTCGCCGGTATGTTTAGGTACCATGTAATAGGGGGCGAGCCTATAGCCATAAACCGGGCACAAATCGTATTTCCGAGCTGCTACTGAGAATTTCATTAAAAAAAACCCAATAATACTTTGCTCGACCTGGGAAATGAACCCAAGATCTCTAGCGTAACAGTTGCGCTTAGGACCACTAGGCTAAGTAAGCTGTTATCCACAAATCATATCTAAGTATAAAATGAACACTATTGTTTTCTGCATCATCAATAACCATCATATTCACACTACTAAAGAAAAATCTTCAACAAAAACAACATTCTCCCAACACAAAGTTCTATATAATCTATTCCCATCTAATCAAAACTGACCACGGCGAGATCGGCTGCCGATTGATAATCTTAACAAAGGGGAATCTCCGGACGAGATAGATTGAATGATCAAAGGAACAAATTGCCCATCTCCCGTGTATGGAGCTATATTGAATACATTTTGCAAATTGCCCCGGGCGCAAGATCCTGGTCAAAGTGATTCTGTTGGCAGTTCGTTCTTTATGATGTTTCTTTTAAATAACGGTTAGGTTTTATTGGTTATTCTTACAGGTGTTTTAGTTGGGACGTTTACATATTTGAGAAGCGGTCTTTGGATTGCTGTGGGCCTGTTATAGGCTGGTATTATTAATAATATTTCTACACCGGCAACGGTAGTATATGTGAAACTTTTAATATAAGGATCTTGTATGTACCATAATACTCAGAAATAAAGAATTATTATCATTTGTATTCGGTAACGTATCTCGGGACCCTAGGGTCCCGGACCTTTGGAAGGCGTACGAGGAGCCGAAGCCAACTCGCAGAGGCCCCTTAGATGGCTTTACAATGAAATGGAACACCAGCCGACAATTATCCCTGTTTGCACTATGCAAACAGGGATAATTATTATTATTAATCTTATTTTGAAATGTATCGGGATTTAGTATTTTTTTTTATGCTATGATGATAGATTTTGATCGTTTTCTTATTGGTAGCGGTTTAGTACGGAACCACATTTTTTAATTCACGGTTGGTTTTGAAGTTATCGCTTTTCATGTTTTTGAGTACTTGACTTGGTGATACTATGTCCCTCACTTAACGGAACATAAAGGTAAGCAAGTTATACCTAATACCTCTCTAGATACAAACATACATTTGAACACCTTTTTAATTATTTTCGTATTATTTAATATAATGTATCTTTAGACTTTGTTGAGCAAAAAATATTTTAAAACTAATGAAATAAACGCTCCCTCTGTATTTTCCGAAAGATTAGGCAGTGTGTAAAATACTTATAATTATTCTGGCTATTACAAGATTAAATTAAAGAAGTTCTTATGTACAAGTAATTAAATCTTGTTTCAGCTATAACAACAATGGAATCAACTCCACGAAAGCCGCAAAAAGAAGAATACAGAAACAAATAAATAAAGAAAAGTAGACATTTAATACAAACAAAACGCACACACATTAGTTTCGGAGATAACTAACAACATCAGCCGGGCATTATCTACAATCGCCTCGCGAAAAAATCCTTACAAAAGGGAATCCTTATAAATTGTGAGGCTAATTGTGCCCAAAGGAATTAACTTATCTCTTAGAACATTAGTCAACTCTTAGGGATTGTGGTGAATGACTGGTTAATGTAAAAACAAGTAAAATATGTTTACTAATCTATACTAAAATTATAAAGAGGTAACATTTGTTTGTAAGTTTGTATGTAGGGGGTAATCTCTGGATCTACTAAACCGATTTTGAAAATTCTTTTATCCATACAAAGCCACGTTATTTGTGAGTGTCATAGGCTATACAAAACATCACGCTACGGGAGCGGGGCAGTAACTTTTTTTAAACGTTGAAAGCCACGTTATTTGTGAGTGTCATAGGCTATAAAATATCACGCTACGACACACGGGAGCAGAGCAGTAACTAAAGATGTAACGTAAGGCGGGTGAAATTAGCCACGCGGGCGAAGTCGCGGACAGTTTGATAGCAATATTATAAAGCTAAATGATATGTTTTTTTTTGTTTAAACGCAATAATCTTAGAAACTACTAGAGCGATTAAAAAAAAATCCCTTTGCGTTATGTGACCGTTTATTGGGGTAGGTTATAGGATGGCTATATAACATTACGCTAAAACCCATGGGAACAGTACAGTAACCAAAGACGTAACTTAACGCGGGTAAAACCGCAGAGTATAGCTAGTTATTGTTATAAAGTAGCAATAGAACAAGCGAGTCAAGCGAGTGGGTTGAACTTTAACCCCTTGCACTTTTGAATTCCACCCTATTTTGATTCGGCGTTTGAAGGGTTAACGGGGATACCAAGGGTCACTACTAACACTCAACACGCAACGCACGCAACGCACGCAACACACTCGAACCGTTTTCATTATTTTATTTTTAAAACTTGAATCTTGTTGAAAATTGTATGCAATCTCTTCATGCTTATTTAAACAATTTTTAACTCTATTCCTGTAGAGTTTAAGATCAATATCTATGAGCACCATTTATGATTTTACGGACTTGAAATCTCTTAAAAAAAATAGGTGTCGTAAAGTGAGGAGTACTGTGGTTTTAGATATTGATGATGATAAAAAAAACTAAGAAAGTATGTTTTGAACTTTGGCTTCATACTTCAACAATGATGAATGTTGCAATGATGAATGTTGTTGTTGAAACTAGCTTTTACCCACGACTTGATACTTGTTAATTTTCTTACAGATCCCTAATTTATTTTGGTAACAATAAATGCTTGTAGCACTTAGAGATAACACAGCTTTCGAGTAGTAAAATCATTTTCAGAATTGGACCAGTAGTTTGAGAGATTAGCGTGCAAATAAAAGGCAAACCAAATCTTCAGCATTAAAATAAAATTCGTAGGTATGAAGTAAATACAATACATTATTTTTTTATTACCATCATTGCTGCTTGAGATCAGCTTTTTAAGTCCAACGAACAATATCTTTTTTCACACCAACTTCCTACACTTCAATTAAAATTAAGAATTCAAAATCCCGTAAATTAACACCAAAATAGCGCCACTCAATAACGCACACCTCAATGCGTCCCCTTCATAACTGACCCGTCACTCAACCCTGCGAATGCGATCCCAAAAAAAGTTGCACATAAAACCCACAGCAGGGACGATAAATCTCACGTCTGGTATACCTACGGTATTGAAGGGCACCACTTACATTTCAATATGAAAGAGACAGGAAATTGGTTTCCAAGCACACGACTCCCATGAATGCTTCCCGCGATTTGTATCGATTCACCACGATAAACATCCACACAACGACATGAAAACTCCATTCAATATTGACATTTAACTGAATAACAATAAAGGCGTGGCTGTAAATAAAATATGTTTTTGTCATGCAAAACTAAGTTTGTGTGGCATGCAGGATGGGTTAGGCCCACTTCAATGAGATATAATGACAGATTACTAATGTTTTATTGAAAAACTCATGAGGCATGTAATACACGGAAATGATGGGGGTAGTTATTGGCAATGAAATGGAATTGATTTTGAAATAGGAATGTATATGTTCTACAGAAATGTTTGCATTCAATCACAACGTGCCTTTCAATAGAGGACAATTTCAAAATTCCAAGAGGCGACTCCATCTTTTTTATTTTGGTATATAAGGATCAAAATTTAACAAATAACTTACGTTACATTAAAGTGACTAGGTAACTATGTAAAATTATGTTTAGTTAAGTATCAAAACTCGAGGTCGTGGGTTACGGGTGCAGTACCAAGCAAGTATCAATCAATGTGATTTTTTCTAAGCGTATCGCAGAAGTCACTGACATTGATGAAGGAAAACATTGTGAGGAAACCTGGACTTATAATAATTCATATAAGTCCGAAATCGCCAATCCTCCTTAAGCAAGCGTGTCTTCTCTGTAAGAGAAGAGGCCTTTGCCCTGCAGTGGGACAATGATAGGCTGTTGACATTATTTGTACAACGTTTTTTTTTAAGGAAAGACTAGTGCTTTAAAACAAAACGATTAGTTATCTTTTATTACTTCTATCCATTATATTATTTGTAAAGCTAAATTAAATTAAATTTAAATCAACAGCTTTAAATTAAAAGCATTTACCATTTACGTAAAACTATTTTTAATTAAGTAGGCACAAACTCGGAAAATTCTAGCAATTCATCATTCAAAATGAGGTCAGTTCGCATAAAACAACAAACATTTTATAAAGCGATATTTCATAATATTCCGATTCCCAATATCGGTGAAAGGTAAATTTATGAATAACGAGAGTTACAACAAATAATAACTCATTGCGAACCGTTTTCAATGAAATTAATCTTTTAATTCAGAAAGTTTGAACGTAATAATTGTATATTTGGGTAAACATTTTTCTGAAAAACAATATTATTTTGTATTCATTCATTTGACGACACGATTGGCGCAGTGGTTGAGCTGTCGGTTGCTGAGCTGCGTGTTGCGGTTTTTATTCCTTAATAGGTCTAATTACAATACAATATTTGCCTTGTTAGCCTAGTGTTCCTAAGCGCGTCTGCTGCGCTTTAAGTATTGGGTTCGATTCCCAGGTCGAACAGTGTTATTGGGTATTTTTATGAAATTCCCAGTAGCAACTCGGAATTAGCATTTGTACCCGGTTAATGGCAATAGGTTCGCCCCATAAATACATGGAACCTAAACACAACGGCGAGCTTTAGGTTTACATTGGTACACCTCTGCCTAACCCTTCGGGGAATACAGGCGTGATAGTATTTCTATGTGTCTGTAGTTTACAGGGTTTTACTATGTTTGTTACAGAACCCTAAAAACTTACAAATTAATAATGTACAACACGTCAAACAATCTGAAACCACGAAACGCATATTCAATTCTAATCAAACATGGTTGGTTATACGCAAATTAGGCTGTGTATCAATCGATCAACGATTACCGATTCACAATCGTTTTAACACTCGATTCTCGCTTGTTAACCTGTCGCTCGTTTGTGAGCGAATGTGTATCGAATTTAAAACAGCTGTTTAATTCGATTTGTTAAATTAATATAAGCAATTGGTATCGCATTAATGCGTTGTTTAGGTAGGTATGCTGTGTTTGGACGGTTAAACCCATTTTTTTGTAAAATATCGGATAGATTATGAAACGGTATATAATAAATCATTATTCAGTTTTTGATCAATGGATTTTCAGATGAATTTTGTTTTTCCATTTGATTTTGAATGTTCGAGCATTGGATATTTGAATACCCCTTTTTATTGAAAGGGATATAAATGGATACACATAACGTGAAACCTTACATCGTTGTTTAAAAAAATACAGTTGTAAAATATGTTGTTGTACTCCTGTATCATGGGTGTGTTTACAAACATATAAACGCACATACACAAACAGTCAGACCCGGAACAACAATTACTTCTAGGAGATACAAATATTTGTTCCGTACAGAAATCGAACCTGAAACACGCAGCAAAACAGCCAATCACTCAGCTACTGCACCAACCGTGTTGACCGCTTTAAATTATTTATTTTTTTGACATCTACGCGTCTCTTTACTTTAAACAAAGCTTCTAAGTAAAAAGAACATTGTGTATAAAATCACAAACTTGTTTTAATATGGCTGTAACAGATCTCACAACTAGTTTTCAAGTTAGTTCAAGTCTTCTTGCTTGTAAAAAATACAAGAAAATCAATGAAGCTATTAATAATCCACACGCAATCTATACCTACTATATAAAGCTGAACAGTTTGTTTGTTTTTTGTGTGTTTGTAAGTGGTCATCTCTAGAACTACTGGGTCTATTTTGATGTTCTTTCGCTGATACCTTAATGCTATAATTTATTATGAAAAAAGGATCATTTTAGGGATCCGTAAGAAAATTCACGCGGGGGGGGAAGTCACAGGTGAAAGTTAGTATTGATCCAATACTTATTGTAAAGAGGTAAAGTTTATTTTTTTAGTTAGAAGTCTTTGGAAGTAAGTAGGTACTTGCCCAATTACTACAAAAATCTATTACTTACTTATAGAAAGCTACACTATTATCGATTGCCAATTTTTTTTTTTTTTTATAGACGGGAAATCATCAAATAACTTCCCCCGCCCTGGGCGGGGCGGGAGGGAGTGTCAGACTTTTACTGACTAAAACCCGTCTATGTTCCTTCATGTGCCCTTTGCGTTCCGGGGGCGCGGTATCTCTTTCGAACAACCCGCAGAATCGATTGCCATAGGATATGTTTTTTGGTACCTATACTGAACTTCCATACGGAAGAAGTCGCGGGCAGAACCTAGTATAGTACGATATATCGTTTCTAGTAAACCGTAATCAGCTTTCACGGTTATTCCAGAAAAATCGAGTAAGAAAGAACTGGTCTGCACCTTCAACATGCAAAGAAATATGGGCTTTATTACTGCGACCGAAAGGATTTAACTCGCTTAAAAGTTTCAAGAAAAAATTAAAACGTTGCACTAAACATTAAGAAGTTACAATGTCCATCTATATGCTAATAAAATAACTAAAGATTTCATTTTTATTAATCCCTACTAATTTTAATAGCTCATTGGGTTGTAATTCCAATATCTTAGGGACACAGCACACACGCTACTTTTAGTAGCGCGAATCGGCGATCAGCCGCTTTTCGGAAGCGCGATTCAGCGACTAATCGCTACCCCCCGCACACTTGAAATCGCCAATCGCAGCGATTTAGTCGCTTTTCGGAAGCGCGATTCAGCGACTAATCGCTACCCCCCGCACACTGTAAGATGCCGATCGCAGCGTTTTGACATAATTAGGGTCTGCCCCCACGACCGATAATCAAAACTAACAAAAAACTGTCCCACTGAAAAACTGAAAATCTGTCTGTGCTGTCTGTGTGTAAAAAAGTAAGAGAGAAAAACCATTTATTCTCGCGAAAGCGACGCACAACACAAAAATAAAAATAACAAAAACAATAATCTATAATGCGCTACTACCGCGCGAAAAGGCTGACGTTCAGCATAAAGCCGTGGCCCGTGCACGAGACACGGAACCACAGCGCTGGTTTTCAGCGTCAGCCGGCGTGTCGCTGTCTCGGAACTATAAGGTACGACATTACCCACAGTTCCGCGTGTGTGTGAGGGTGTGTCAGGGTGTATGTACTCAAAAAAACTTTCAAAAATCGGCCCGATAATCGGGTCGATTTTTTACAGACTTTTTTGCCGGCGAGAAAAAACGACCGAGAATCAGCCCGATTATCGGTCGTGGGGGCAGACCTTTATGTGGAACATAATGCGACTAGTGTTGTGTTGTGATTTTGACGAAGCTACACACTTACGATAGATTCTAATGAAGCTGTACTGCTGCCTGCAATATTGATAAACCGAAAATGTCAATCGCTCCGGAGGCGGTATTGGTTACATCTTATAACCAGTTCACGTCTTACATTACGCAAACATCCATCCATTAATCCAACCGCACAAACTTTCGCATTTATAATATTAATAGGACTTTATATGCGAAAGTTTGTGAGGAGGGATGGATGGATGGATGAATGTTTTCATCCATCCAGGATGAAAACATCCATCCATCCATTTTATTGTATTCATAATATAAAAAATGCGAAAGCTTCTGAACTCACAATCTTTGGCATTTTGAGCATGGGTGGATGGATGGTTCCATCCATCATCCATATATCCCTTTACACAAACGTTTGCATTTATAATATAAGTAGGATTTTAAATACAAATGTTTGTGAGGAGGCATAGATGGATGATGAATGGATGGATGAAAACATCCATCCATCCATTTATTGTAATTGTAATGTAAAAAATGCGAAGTTTCTGTACTCACAAACTTATGCATTTTGAGCATGGATGGATGAATGTTTCCATCCATCATCCACCTAACACTTAACCTACCACCTAACTAACCTAAAACATGCGCATTTATAAAATTAGTGGGATAAACAATACCATTGCAAATCGGCAAACTATCGATAATCGACAATGGATCAGCAACACTACAGCCGACCCGATCTAACATCGGAACAGTTCGGGATTCCGATACTGCGTCCGAACGCAGTTAGTCGCCAAAACGCGATACAGCATCGCTAAATCGCGCGATTTGGCAGCTGCGATCGATCGCAGAGAGTCGCCAAAACGCGATGCAGTATCGATACAGTTGCAAATTCGCCGATTCGCGCTACTAAAAGTAGCGTGTGTGCTGTGTCCCTTAATGAATTAATCTTGTACCTTTACGAGGTCCTTCACTAAAAGGTCTACTCATTAAAAACGTTCAAAATCTAGTCGCGATCTCATTTCAGCGACAAATAATGTCAAAAATGTAAGTAAATTATAGGTATTTTTGACAGAGAGAGACTAAGATTAGATTGCGACCGTTCCTAAAAGCTAGATATCATTTCCCCCGATTAGTGGAACTGCTTCGTTGGTCTCGCGGTCGCAAGTACGACTGCTGTGCAAGGGGTCCCGGGTTCGATTCCCAGGTGGAGCAAAAAGTGTTATTGGGTTTTTCTATGAAATTCTCAGTAGCAGCTCGGAGTTTGGATTTGTGCTCGGTTAATGGCAATAGGCTCGCCCCCTATTACATGGGACCTAAATATACCGGCGAACTGTGGGTGTACATTGGTACACCTCTGCCTAACCCTTCGGGGAATACAGGCGTGATGGTATATATAGTGGACCCAACACCATATTATCTACTGAACACTTACCTAATTGCGTTCTTGAATTATCAGAAGATGGTCGTCACCACACACTGACACCGTATGTAGATTTTAGGCAATCCACATAACATTAAAATCGTTTTAAAAATCGCGAAATCGAATTAAGCAATAAGACAACTGAAATTAACGTCAACGTTCTAGTATTGCGGTCAATCGACTGAGTGGCGCCGGCGACGATACAGAAGCCATTAAAATAATAAAATTTAATGAGGGTAGTTTGTTAAAATAAATTCAAAACTACCCACATTTCGATCCATTCCAGGTATCTAGAGAAAATCTAAGTACTTACGTTTTCATTTGCATAAATATTAACACCCTACGTGTCTGTAATATTTATTGCAGATCAGCTAACTGTAAGGCTGGGTTTCTACTTGAGCTAAGCTAAGCTACGTTGCTAAGGCTGTGTCTTATTAACACTAACAGAATTGCTTTATTTTTAAAGCTGAAGGAATGGAATGGTACAGATAAATGCTCACTCGCCTTCAGCAGCGCGTTGAGAACCTGGAAACATGGAAACTTGGAAATGCTTTTTTAATTATGAGTGTTTATTTGTGTTGTACCATTCGTATGACTAATATCAAAATCCTCCAGAATATACTTATATTTTAACCAAATTCGAAAAAGAATTTTTAACAACATTTAAAAAAATTGTGGTTATGTAAGCAAAGTAATATGTAGTAAGTACTAGCAATATTTCATATGTTTTCTTAACATTGTGTCTTATGAAATACAATAAAACATTTTAAAGGTTGTGAAAAAGCCATGTTTGTACCTGCCCTATTCCTTAATTTGACAGTTGTTTGTTATTGAATATTCTGCGTTGAATATGGCACAAGTGTAGATGTATATTCACCTTAACACACATCCTTCGCTACGCATCCTCGCACGGTACTGGAAATGCAGCTTATAACTCAGCGCATCTAAGAACGGGTTCAGACGTAATTAGAATACTCTTATAATTACTTGCTTACAAGTAATCGGGCTAGTGACTAGCCAGCTCTTAGCGGACATTTTAAATTATAGTGTACGTTTTTTATATTCGCCTAAACGTGTCAGATGTTATTATTTGTGTGTGAAAATTATGTAAATAGTAAGGTTATGCATACGTAATAGCGTTAAATATTAATTAATAGTGTTTATGCATATAATAGTTTACGTAATTGCAATTATTTACGTACCTATTGTGTTTGAGTTCATTATTTTGTCTTGCATATTTGTGACGGTAATTTTTCGATTATTCTGTTATAAAGACAACTGAGTAAATATTTAATCGTTTGCAACACTTGAGTAGAACTTACTTATATAAGAAACTAGCCGCTTCAAGCCCGCAACTTTCGTTACGTCTTTGGTTACTGCTTCGCTCCCGTGAGTTGTAGCGTGATGATATATTGCTTATACTATTCCTCATGAACCTGGCTATCTTATACAAACATATTTTTTCCAATCTAACTGTCAATTACAGAGATTGGCGCGTTTAAAGAAAACAACTACAGTTTTATTATATTAGTAAAGATAGGTATTGCATTTAGCCACTATCTCCTTATACACCAAGTTTGTCTAGATAATACTTCAGATAGAGCTCAAATAGTCTGGCGTCATAATTATAGTAATTAAATACTGCCTTCAAAGCAAAAAGTAATGTAGGTACAAGTGTTTGGAATTTATTGCGGAAACGATCTAATTAGCTATGAATGACCAACTCGGCTCATTTGCACTTCATACAATCATTTTCTATAATTATCGCAGATTTAAAAGGGAGTTAACGCGTTAACGATGCATTTCCCTTACTTGCTATTCGACTATTAAGATTGACGCAAAGCTCACTGAAGATGGATTGCCCATCGTAACGTCAGAATAGTCCAATCGATACTAATAATATGAAGCTATTTATTTTTTTTTATTGAGAATATCTCATGAACTGCTTGGTTCGACTGCTGTAAAGACTAATGTAAGTGATGTCCTAGATAAACCTAGGAAGTACATATCAATTGTCACGTTACTTGCCCGGAATTGCTCAACATGAGAGTTGGGCACCATAAACGCTGGGCCATCACGGTATTCTACATCAGATGGGTATACTTGAATGATAAGCTATTATATAAGGTTAGTAAATTATTAGCAAGATAGCACACAAGCTGACTACACAACGCTTGTCCACCTATAAAAAGTCCACCTTTTCAAGTGTAAAGCATTACATAAATTTTCAAGTTTTTAATTTAATTTAATTCCCTTTGGCTTTAAAATTTTATTTACTTTGTGCGTCTGACTAGTAAAACAGCCAGCCTTAATAAACAAGCTGCAAACATTTTACTAGCGCTATCAACTAGCTCCGTCTAAACCCGTCGTAATTCAAATATAAATGAAGAAAGAATATTATTAAAGGTCAAAGGACAGAAAAAAGGTGACTTTGAAATAAATGAGAATAATCAATGGACTTAGAAGGTGAAGACACGTAATTTCTTCTTTTAGCCGATGTTTAAAGATATTTAAATTCATTCGAGCAAATAGAAATGAATTGAATCTAAATAAATCTACGAGTAGATAACGTTTTTATTTTTTCTTTTAAAGGTCGTGATGAAAATATATTTAGTTTAATATTTAGGCAGCAGATAAATAGTTGACGGTCGAAATTGATATATTTTTTTAATCATGTTAGTTTGTTATCTGGTTAACCCATGCTTCTTCTCTGAGCGAAATAAACTTTTTTTAAATTGTATTATTTCTGATTCCTCCAGTAAAATAAGGATTCTCCAGACGTACTTATTCTACTATACCTATTTTCACATTTGCATAATAAATACATGCATTGGTATATGAGAGTAAAACTATACTGGTTTCCCGCAATCGTCTTAGAAATCAAAAGTAATGTGTCCGTCTTGTGTTATCATTGAATAAATGTGAACAATTTTTCTCATTTACATAATTGAACAAGTTTGCTATCAAGCTGTGTAAATTACTGCAAGTAAGCTGTTAGGATTCGGACATATGGCGGACATTTATTTAAAGATACGCATTAAGCCTAATTCAGAGGTAGACAGTTCGTTATCTTTAATATTTATGTCTGTTTAGTAGTTAGCAGTGGCCTTAAAACGACTGATGAGCGTAGGGTTTGATTCCAAGGTCGGGCAAAGTTTTATTGGGTTTTTCCTTTAAGATATTTCTTAGTAACAGCCTGGAGTTTGGAAGTTGGTAGTTTATCATCCAAGTGTCGGGGATCGAAGGTAGGAAGGTTGGTACTGGCTGTCATTCCTCATTCTTTGACAGCCGTTACGGGTATTCAGAAGCCTGAGAGTCAAACAGGTCTTACCAAGGGGTATCACGTTATCCATTAACTATTGCTCCATGAAATACACTGGTATTCATACAGCTGTATTCGACTAGACTATACGCCAACTCCCACATAGTTTTTAAAAGGCTAGGCAGATGAGGATTAATCGGCAAAGGTGAAGAAATTTTGACATAGCAAGTAACAAAATCTGGATCAAATAACTCGCCTCAACACTACACACGTGTGAACAAGGCTTTAAGCTTGAAGCAGTTTCAGCAGATTCTTGATCACACATTTAAAGTCACGCACGACATGTTTTTAGCAAAAAGCTCACCAAATAAAACGATTTTTAATTACAATTTTGTTCGGACAGGCGTCGACTCGAGTAAAGCCGAAGGGCGAGCCAATTCAAGTCAGCTTATTAACTTACATTAACTTGGGAACAAGATTCTTTTTTTGGGTTCCGTACGCAAAGGGTCCAAACGGAGTCATATTACTAAGACTCCGCTGTCTGTCTATCCGTCTGTCACAGGACTGTAACTTTTGAACCGCAATAGATGGACACTTGGCGGATTTTCAGTATGTATTACTATAGATATTATATAAAAATTAAGCCCTTAGAATAAACGTTTTTTTTTTCAGGGCATATTGTACTGCTATACGGAATCCTACACATGCGAGTCGACTCGCATCTGGCCGGTTTTTTTTGTCATTAAAACTGGTATATTTCTCGTAATTAGGTCTCGATATCTAGACAATTCATCTCACGATCATTGGAGAACTAATTAATACTGAGTTATTTTTAGAGCTGGGCACATGGGACTTACATACATACACATGTTGGTGAGGAGGTTGTAATTAAATAAATCGCAAATTGCGTGCAATACGACTTGGTCAATTAATTTAAATAGAATAAAGATGTTCTTAACTGATGTAGTATCAATTTCATGCTACTTACGCTCTTTAATAAAAAGTTCATCAATTATAATAACAGTTATTAGTCACAGTAATAAAGATGTTTATAAGAATAAACTTTTATTAATGACAAGCTTTTGCTCGCGACTTCGTCCGCGTCAAGTATTGTGACACTCGGCAATATTGTAGCTTTCTATCAGTGAAAGAATTTCTGTAATCGGATCAGGAATTCCAGCAATTACTTCCTACTAAAAAATATATATAAAAACAAACTAACATTATATCTTGATATTTAAATAATTATACGATTAATATATGAAAACTGCTGAAGTGTACCTACTACTGCTGAAGTAAAGTTTAATTGGTTGGTTGGCAAATATATCACACGTAATGATGTGTGATATATTTGTAACTAGCTTTAACCCACGACTTCGTCTGTGTGAGTGTCGATTATCGCAAACTCAGGCGAAGGTGTTGACTAAAAAGTAGCCTAACTCCTTTCTTCAGATTCAAGCTTACTCTGTACTGAATTTCATCAAAATCATGTCAGTGGTTTGGCCGTGAAAGCGTAACAAACAGACAGACTTTTACATTATAATATCTTGTATTAATTTAACCTCATGTCAGCAAGTAACTATGACTTAAGCTCTTGGTGCAAATTGGCTTTAGAGTTACGGTAATTGCAACTAAATTACTTAAGTAATAGACATGTAGTAGTACAGATTAAATGGATTAATCTTTTAGATTGTAAAAGGCGTGCTTTTATGAAAAAAACAACGTTAATAATGCGATGTAAAGTCGGCGTGGTGAAATATTAAGAATTTTTAACACACTCTCCGGTTGTTTTAATTTTATTACGTTTATGACTTGAGGCGTGCAATTTCATACTTTTATGCTGCGTAAAATTTTATAAGAGATATTGTATTTTATTTTTATTTTAAATTCATTTAATATCTTAAGCCGCTGTTACTTTTTGGGGTTGCGTACATCCGTATGAAAAAACGGAACCCTTCTATTAGGGTCACATGTGTGTCTCTCTGTCCGTTTGTCACAGCCAATGTGTTCTGAATCTACTGCATCGATTAAGTTGTTTGGTATACAAATAAAACATTTTGACCTAATAACGTATATAATATTTTTTTAACAATGGAGGTCACTTTTATGTAGTAAATTAGAAAATTACGGTGTATTGGCGTTTAAAGTAATATTTGTAAGTGAGAGACCATGTTTTACATCTATAATGTTTATATTCATCTTACGGAACCCTCTCCATGCGAATCCAACTCGCACTTGTCTGTTTTTTAATAAACGAAGGTTTAATTTAGCGTTCAGCTTTTTTGCTAACATCTTCTAGGTAAATTAAAATACAAACATCTAAACTGGAATGTAACCTTCATGAAAGTTATATATTTGAGCCGTTTGGGGTTGAAACACTAGGGCCATGGGGACCGAGCGCTCATCTAGTGTTTCGCAATATAGCCAAGCGACTGGTCGATTCTTCACGTGACCAGAGGGCTGGACTTTTCTTGGGCCAAAGAATCAGCATTGCCATACAACGTGGCAATGCTGCCAGCCTTCTGGGCACATGTCCCATTGACGGCGATGCGGATGAGTTTTTTGATGCCCTATGACCTTCCTTTCTTTTTGTTTTTTTTTTTAACTGTACATAGTTTTTAATTTAATTATTATTGTTTAACTAAGTTTTGCTGCATGAATAAAATATAACCGTCCAATATTTTGTACAATAAATGTAATAACTTATAATACAACTTTTAAATGATCTTAATTGAACTGCCTCGTTGGCCTAGTGGTCTTGAGCGCGACTGCTACGCTAGAGGTCCTGGGTTCAATTCCCGGGTCGAGCAAAAAGTGTTTTTTGGGACTTTACAATTTTTCTGCATGATAATGTAACGAATCTATATAAAATAACGTAAAAAAAAGTATTTTACCGATTGTAATTTTAAATTAGCTAGAAAAAAACCAAATTAATTAAAAAATTACCTAGAATTCTTATTTTAGAGTAAAAGATTTTTACCTACAATAATAAAAGTACCCATAACTCAATTTACCCCAATTGCTCTTCTTACGCGATCCATTTAAAAATGGTTGCCAACACACCCAAAGAAAGCGTCTACCATTAATTCGCAAGTGAGTTGGTAAATGACTGTAGAACAGTCCTATGGGGGTAATTACCCTATGATTTATGATGTAAACACTGTTTTATTATAGTGCATGCCAACTGAGATCCAGTAACATTTTAATTTTAGAGCGAGATTTCTGTGTTTTGTTGTGAAGAAATTGCAAGGGATTTTGACATTGTTTTGTTTGAAATCGGTCCTTTTAGACTTGCTTTTTGGATGGCAATTTGATTTGGTGTTGTATTGATGTAATTGATGATACGGTTGGCCAAACGGTTGAGCGATTGGCTGTTGCGCTAAGTGTCGTGAATACGATTCCCGCATGGAATAAATATTTGTATGGCACGTAGTTGTTTGTGTATAATATGTAAGCAAGATACAGGAGAAATTACAAGTGTAAAAAAAAAATGATATAGCTTTTGTTACTTTGATCAACCAATCACAAAAGATTACACGATATTATTTTAACTGCAGATTTACTGTGCCAATATTTTGAGACTTCATGCTGATGTAAAAGTAAAAATGGCCTAATAATTCAAGTCTGTCTGGCAGAAACCCATTTAAATTAAGGGTAACATAATTCAGGGTAATTCCCAAAGGGTAAGGGACGCAGTTAGTCGATGTTAACATTTGATTACGAAGTAAACGGGCGTATCTTACGTCTTTTATTGAGCTTAATACCAGATCCAAAGTATTTACACTCGAAAATGTACAAAAAAATTGTGCATAAATTATACCCTTCTTTATTTTTTATAAGGATGGGAAATTTTAAAATGACTTTTTCCGCTCTGCGCGTAGCGGGAGGGAGCGTCAGATTCTTACTGACTTAAACCGTACCAGGGCCGCAGTGACTCTTTCGAATAAACTCAGCAACCCTGGCATATACCCTTCAATTAATAATAATTAGATATATGTAATGGAGAAATACCAAAAAGTATCAAAAATCCACCATAGTATACATTATACTAAAACTAAACATGCACGGTAGTGCAAACAGCCAAGTTCGCACACCCACGATAAGCGGAACCGAATTTATTCTGTCAACACCGTAACGCCATTAAAGGCTTCACAATAGACTTTTGACCGTATTAAGGGGTAGCCTATGTACAGCAAACGTAGTTAATCCGATGACATGATGCCCGGACTATTAAACGCCTTACCCAAGCTAGACTAGAACCAATTACTTAGGGTATGGTGTAAATTATAGGAGATAGCGACTTTACTGGTTTTAACTGGATATGAAAAAGTATACGTGAGTTTAGAGGTAAACATTTTTAGGTATTTTGTTTGTAAGATGTAATCTCCAGAAGTATTAGACTGATTACCAATTTTTTTTCATATGTAGTAAGCAAAGCTATTGCGGACGAAGCCGCGGACAGAAGCTAGTATGATTAAAGTGTGTTTAAATTCCGAACTTAGGTACTTAATAAGGCTGTGAATCAACATTTTTTTAACGACACAACGCACTACTAATTTAAATAGCTAGATTTCAGTACTTATTTCTGTTTTGACTGTAATCAAGAAAAACTATCAAAATCCTTACCCATTATTTGCAACCGAAATGTTTTCACAAAAAATACAGTTTTAGTATTTGTCACTTTTGACATGAACCACACTAATGTCTGTACAAGTTAAACTAGTCCCAAAGATAATAATAGCGAAACATGACACCATTGAAAGAGTGAGACAGAACACCGAAAGAGAGAGATGACACACCTGTTATGGTGGCAAGGGAGGACATTAATCTGTAGTGGATCTTAACTAAGATAAAATAAAAGATGGGCTATTACCTTTATTTTGACAGTTAGTGCACCTGGTTTTACTTGAGGCTGAATAGAAAATGTGTTTGCATAAAATAAGTATTAAATGTTTTGCAGCTGTTCATTTTTGCATTAGTAATCATTGTCAGTATATTACTCGAAGGTTCGTAGTTTTTTTTTCTATGTTTATTCTGAGAATGTGGGAACGCTTGCTTAGCAGCAGGTTTTTTCAATATTAGCATGTAATCAGCTTTGTTATTTTACTATTTGTCGTTCACATTTTAATATATCACTAAAATGCAACAAATAATGCAATTATTAGGTTATATTTCAACAAAAAATCTGTCAAATGGATTTTAGGTACTAAATCTAAATAAGAATCCGTTACAGTCGGTGCTAAATCTTTTACAACTTTCAAACTATGCTTGAAGTATTCCCAGTTAGGTAGGTACATCACAAAACAATGTGATAATAACTTCAAAATTATCTACAGTTATGTATTATTCTTAATTTCCTATTCATTATTAATCTCTATCATTATAAATTTGCCTCACATAATAAGCAAAACTAATCAGTAATAAACCTTACGTGCGAAGTTCTCTAACAAAAAATGTGTTGATTTCGTAAAAAAATATCAAAGAACTTGGCGGTTATTATAAAAAATAATGACGCAATATTTCCCATGTGGTCCAATTTTAAGCAAAGCCGTAAGTGGGGGGGGAGGGGGGGTTAAAGGGTGTAGGTTGACAACACCCTTACCCTATGGGGTAACCAGGCAACCACTCTATCATTTTGGGTCAGGCAAAACAGAGCATGAATTAATAATAATAATACCAGCGTTATTATTGTCGCACTGCAGGACATGAGCCTCTACTGATACAAAGAAGACATGAGTATTAATCATCACTCTTTTTCAAGGCGGATAGGCGATGGATAGGGTATACAGGATAAGTTTTTAACCAGTGCGTAAATTTTTTTTGGTAGTTCAGTGTCAGTAATAGAACACATTTCCGTGTTTAGATAAAAAAAAAAAAAAATTCATCCTTATCCGAGTTTGAAATAAGCAAAACATGGACATAATCTATTCGCCATACTATCAATGAAAACTCGCGGCCGCCGCCCGGGCGCATGGCTGGGGTGAGGGGGTGGGGAATGCGCTAGCGCCGAGTGACAATAAAATATGGTTTTTAAGTAAACATGTTTCGTAAGCGATAACTTTTTTTTTTAGTACTAAGACATATGAAAATAAAATATACGTGTTTAATAAAACGTGTTGAAGTTTATTATGCCAAAATTTACGCACTGGTTAAAAAAATTTCCTGTATAAATGTCACCGGAAAATAACAAGATCCGTAAGTTTATCAATTTACTAGGAAGTTTATAAACTTTCGTAAGATTCTAAACGGGAGATAAATTGTAATATTTTACGTCCACATTTTCGTAAATTGATAAACTTACTGAACTCACTCGTAAAATAATAAGTAAGCAGTAACCAAACGCTACGCGCGATCTGATTGGTTGGCTGTCACGTGTCACTTCTCCTTCCTCCTATGGACACAAGCATTGCCACTATGAACATTGACCAATCAGAGAGCAGTGTGTTATTTTACGTATTTCAAAGATCGTATATTTAAAAGAGTTTCTGTGATTGGTCGAACCATATAAAATCTTACGAATAGATATTCGTTAGTTTATAAATTTACCGTATGACGTCGGAAATTGATAAATTTACGAAAATGTGGACGTAAAATAATACAATTTATCTCCCGTTTAGAATCTTACGAAAGTTTATAAACTTCCTAGTAAATTGATAAACTTACGGATCTTGTTATTTTCCGGTGACATATATAAATTATAATAAACTTCTCAAAACAAACCTTAACAGACCCCGCAATAGGTTTTTCATTAAAGTAAATTAAACCCTATCATTTCAGCTAAATGGACTATTTCCGTTTACGCAATATTTAGCAAGTCGTTTAAAAAGCATTAACGATTTATTTTATTGAAAGAAAAGCCTTCAAATGACTGAAATTATCATCTGAATTTATTCTTTGAAACAAATTGGATTTTTGTGGCATTAGAAACCAATTATCATCCTAATGACAGCTGATCAGATATAAAGTTTCTATTTTTAAAGGTTCTGGCTGGAATTATAACCCATTGGTAGTGTCTGGTACTAATATATATCGCATTTTAACAGTATTTTGCACCTTTAATCCTTTAATATTCACCAAACCGATTTCGGTTACGGTAGCTAATCTCAATGGAGACTAGACATGTACGCAGAAGTGCAAACACAGGTGCACTCCCTCATCCCTTGCTCTCATAATTTGATAGGACGGCAATCCGACACAACCGGGGAGAGATCAGGCACAGGATCAACAGATTGACGTGCTTTCCGAAGCACGGGGGTGTTACACCACCAACTTCTAAACCCGGGATGCTAACGAAAAATTTCTAATGGAAAAATCCTATTAAACTTTTTGGCCGACCTTGGAATCGAAACTAGGACACGAGTCATGACCACGTGACCAGTGACCAACGAGGTAGTTACCCTATACACTAATTGAAAGCGAAGAAAGCACCCTAACCACATAAAACCTTTACCATTTGAATGCTACGTATTCCCGCAAAACCAAGAACACACTCCTTCTGCCGATCAATTTGTTGGCGTAAATTCCCTCATTGGGTCTGATTGATTCGATCAAGTGACTTGCGATTTGTTGAAAACGTATTAGCAGTTAGGGCTAAATGATTGCTGTCATTACTCAAGTGTTCTGTGCTGTTTTCTTCAAGCTTTTATTGGAGTTCAAAGTTGGACAGTAACATTTCGTTTTAAGATGTTCATGTGCTTGCTGTACTGGTTTTAAATGGCAGGAAGTGTCTAAGTGACTTCGTGAAGTTATGTCTTGCATTATGCCAGTATTTTCAAATGTTTTAAAGATTTAATCCCTTAGGGAATCTGGTTTTGGCTAACTTGCGTTGGCATACAACGCTTACACTCCTATGCTAATTTAATAGTAGCTTCGCCCGCGATTTACTCCCGTCGAAGTTAATTATTATGCCACGGGAACCATGCAAATGTCCGGAATAAAAATTTACCTATATGCTATTTTTATTTATCTCTGTGCAAAAAAAATCTCATCCTAATCCGTTCAGCCGTTCTGTCGTGATTGTGTAACAAAGAACCATTCATGAACACTTTCGCATTTATCATAGTAGTAAGATATAAGAAGACCAGGTTCACGTAGTTAGATGCCTGAATCATTGAGACATTGCCTCTTAGATAATTCATATTTTTATCTCCCGAATTGAAACCATGTCTTGTTTGTTCCACTGCTAGCTTATGTAAAGTTTGCTAGATTTTACAATGTCTCTTCAGCTCTTTAGCACTCTTCAGCAAATACTCTTTCATTTCATTTATTCATGATTTTGGTTTTTGAATTTGAGTGAGAGAGAACAGAAAATTAAACTCGTTTTATTCATCTTTTGATTCGGTGTAAGTGATGATGATTTTTTGCAGTTATTAGTTGGTAGGACAATATTTGGAAACGTTTTTTATTTAGTGGTTTATGCACACAAGCTAAGATTTCAAATCCCTTTGTGTATTATAAAATTTATATATTTTTTGCATTCCGTACCTAAAAGGGAAATATGGAAAATTTTGGAACCTTATTTGTGACCTGTTTTGAACGGATTGTCGGATTTATATCTATTTTTTTCTAGATACTGTTGAACCACAACGGTTCTAAAGTATCTAGAAAAAACAGCTTTTATTAGAAGACTGAAATAATAATACGGTAGACAATTTTATCTGTTTCCTGCAATTGTAGTACGAAATCCTAATAAAGACAGACGTCCTGACAAGGGTCTCGTATCAATTACTAAAAGTGCTTAAGGTCTGGATCGTCTAGACTGGAATATTGGACCTTCGACGGACAATGGAAATTTATATCTGGTAGAATTTTGGAGAAGGATGGAAGATTTCGTTGTTTTTTCGCTTGTGGTGGATTATTTTAAGATGTGTTTTACGGCAAAGACAGTACTGCTCTTACCCTATTTACAAAATAAGCTGAATTAAGTACTTATTTACCAAAATATGACTTAATTACTTCAGTTCATATATTTTTAGGATATTTAGGATACATTATAGTTTACAATCAGCGGTGTTATTCTGTAAAATCCTCCTTCCGTGAAGTGAGCGTGTGGTGACCTGTCAATCCCTAGCACCGCATAGTGACAGCTCAGTTTTAACTCACTTCACCTTAATTCACTGAGGGAGATTTCTTACAGAATAAGCCGGCTGGGCTTGTTGTTAGTCAGCGTCCCATGAAATAACTTAATTTCAAAATTATACACGGTAACAAAAAAAAACATACTAACTATTACGTAGTTTGTATTTGTTTTACGTTTGATTATTGTGAGTGTGATTCTAGTAACTGATAACTAATAAAACCTGTACCTTTCTGCCAGGCTGCTGATGCTGCAACTGAGGCGGCGCGATGAGCCTCAGCGGAGGAGGGGCTGGCGGCAGTGCGGCCAGGAGTGGCGGTACCAGCGGCACCACCCCACCCATGGGCAGGGCCACTGCAAACTTCTGCAGGCCCATGGTCCAGGGTAGGAACCACCCCCCTCCCGCCTGCATCGCGCCCCCCCCGGGCCCGTACCACGCCAGTGCGATCAGCTACTGGCACCCCACATGAACACTAACACTGTTATCGTTGAAAAGACGTTTTTAACATGTAGTTGTAACACTTCACTTGTACCTGGGGACAAAGAAAACAATTTGTTAGATTAGTGTTGATAAAAATATGAGCGCGCGCAGCATATGATAATTCAAAAAAATTCAGTCGAAGTATCGGGAATCGACGAATAATTAAGAGTAACAGTAGAATACTTTGTGAAGGACCTCGTCCAGGGAAAAACTACCAGCATATCTATCTCTGCCGCAAAGCAGCGCTGCTGTGTTCCAGTTTGAAGGATATATATAGGTGCTGGTGTAATTACAGGGACATGAGACATTGCAACTTTGTTTCTGGGATGGCAACGTACTAGCAAGGCGTCTGGTATTGCAGATGACTTTAGCAGTGGTGACCGGATTGTATGCCATCCAATGATATAAAAAATCAATTTCTACAAGCGGGCAAAAAAATCCTTTTTTGACTGATTGAGACTGAGATAAATGCGATCGTTGTTAAACGTACTGACTTTTTTTTTACTTTTTTACAGGAATTGCCAATCTTATATTTCTAAACGCAAACATGACTGGCTGGATGAGCTCAGCATTTATTTTCATTTCTTTCGAGACCTACATTTTGGATACTTACCTTATATGACGAAAAACACTGATTTTATTATATAGACATATATCAGATTTATATCAAAGAATATATTATATTGCAAAAACGTACTGTGACTAGTAAAGCCGTTTGCCTTCACGACCGTATGTGATAAACAGAGGGCCTACCACGAGTGCACTTAAATGACGTACGATTACTAGTACATAATATTTGTTTTGTTTAAGCATTTCGGATTCATGTTTAACAAGCCCAATTAGTTCTTATCAATGGGTGGGTCCATTGATAAGAACAAGTTAAAGAAATATAAACGAAACGAGAATTTTCAATTTAAAAATCGATTGAATTTATGTTCCGATTATTCCGCATGTTCGTACTAGGGGGCTAAAAAGGCCACTTTGACGAATCGTATTAGGATAATATTATGTGTCATTTTGCAGATCGTAAAATGGTCACATATTGGCAATTCAGAAAATGACCTGTGTTCAATTCATATCCCGCAATTCATCTGTTTGACAGTTTTGTATAAGATTCGTAAAATGGTTCACTAATGCTGAATTGCTTTGGTGTCAGTTAGCCGAATCATACGGAGTTACGGCCTGTTTACACATGGGAGTCCGTTTTACTGGTAAGTTTTTAACGGATACGTCATAAATTTATGCTTTGTTCACACATAGGCACCGTATAACGTTCAATGGATCCGTCATTACTGGATGCGATGTGAACAGAAAACTCGCAGTATACCGCCGCTATTCCACAAGGATGGACGCTGTCATGTTGTATTGGTACTATCGTCGGAGAAGGAAGATTCGACGTTATTGGCATTGGCAGCATCTACTTATGGCCCAAAGATCTAGAGAGGGTGCTTACAGTTTACTTATGAGTCAGTTACGAGGTGATGAATCGAAATTTTTCAATTACTTTCGTATGTCAATGTCTATTTTTGATTAACTTCTTAAACTATTGGAAAAGGATTTAAAAAAGCAAGATACTCGTTGGAGGAAAAGTATCCGCACACAGTATCTATCCGTTAAAACTCTACGTATCCGTATATTTTTATTGTTCCGTCGTCCAGTATTCTATGACAAAACGGAATGTCATTTTTTTACGGAACGATATTTTTTACTGTATACGGAATACTGTGCCATGTGTGAAGTCGCTCATACAACTACATACGCCATCGACGAAAAACAAAAAACGTACACTATAAAACGGAACAGTAAATGGAGACATGTGTGAACCGGCCGTTACTAAGCAGTCAATCATGTCAAACTAGAACTGCTATTTCAGAATAATCGTCATCGAATCAAACAGCCATACGGTTCCACGGTCGGCTTGCAAGTCGCTGATCGTGAGTTCCGTTCCGAAAGACTGCTTTACTTTTTGTGATATTTCAAATTATTTTTGTCATACTAGAAGATTCACAGCAACAATAAAATAGCAGTTTGGATACTTTCTTCCATAACATTGATTTATTTAGGTACTTATTTTTATAAATCTTTTAATATTTCTGCAGAAAATAATGTCTATTCCTACATAGTTACATAATAGTTCATAGACCTTAGTCTAAGTATACATAATAATAACAATTGTGTTAGTAAATAAAACTTAAAATTATGATAATATCATTTACTTCACAAAGTCTTCGTGCGTTCCGGTGGCATTTGTCCGCGAAAGCGGCGAAATACCACATCTTGTGGCCAATAGGTTTCTTCCATCACCTGATGCAGTTAGTATGTCGGTATGCGCACAAACTCCTTAAAAGTAGACGTTGCGATGCGACTCCAGCAGCTGCACTCTCTGCTAGGTCAGTTCAGCGCTTATTGCACGGACTTCATGATGTCTTCCGCGTCAATGGTGTAGACAGTGAAAACGGGAAATATACACCGGGGTATTCGCCTTCGCAGCACGCAGTTTTTGGTTCGGCGTAGGAGTCTTGCCGTAATGGTTCTTACAAACAATAAATAATAAAGATCGCACTCCCTGTGGACATCGAGGCAAATGCTGTGACTGCTTGGTTACATTGCCACACACATACATAGATTTACTGTATGTGTGTACCGACAGGGTCCACAATGATCAATATCTTTGTAAAACCTACCATCTAAGTGTACTTGTGGAAGCAATAAATATATTGAGTATTGAGTATTGAGTACTGTAGTAAATCTAGCCATGCCGTTCCTGACCATGAATAGCTTTCAATTTTCAGCTTTTACCAAAAAAATATGTTTTTATTAATATTTATATTGACAAGACATTACATTGACAAGCTGTCGATAATGAATAAAAAAAAATAAAAATATGAATGTTGTCAGTCTATCAAGTTAATATTTCGTATTAAAGAGCTTATTTACCATATTTGGTTGATTATTTGCATCCGATACCTTAGTTATGTACTAATCATAGAAATTCTGTTAATAAAAACTGCAATAAAAATAAAACCGGTAAAAATACGATCTTAACTTTTTGCTTGCGGCAACATTTACACCAAATATGATTCTGCTTTGTGACACTTTGTGTATGATTCTGCTAATTTGGGAAACCATTTTACGAATATTTAGAGGAATTGTATAAGATCCGCTGGGATGACAGAAAGTGATTCACTTTTAGCAGAAATGCTCAAGTGGCCTTTTTAGGCCCCCTAGGCTCTTGTGTTCCCGTTTTGTATAACTTAAGGTGGGTCCACACGATACAGACTTAACACAGACTTCTATTGAATTTTGTCGGTACAACAAATCAGCACAGACAAATGTCGGTGTACCAGAAAAGTCGGAAGTCTGCGTACATGTATGTACGATTGTCGGAGCAAAACTCATGATTATTGAATTACTTAATTTATTCATTAAAATCGAAGTCTGAACTGATGAAAAGTCTGCACAGATATTTGGTAAAGACCTCTGAGTAAAAAATTTTACTCAGACTTTATAGTCTGTGCAGATATCTGTACAGACAAAAGTCTGTATCGTGTGGACCCACCATTAGAGACATAATATGGCGTCTAGAAACCAGTTGTTTTTTTACAGAAATTGTACGTTTTGCACATCACTAAACTGTCACATTAGATGTGAATTGAAGGATTTATGTTCCTTTTTTTTATTCTGGATTTCTAACAAGAATGAGGGAAAGGAATGTGATTTTATAATAGTTATAATACGACTGACATTTTCTAGAAAAAAATGGAATCTATTTACTAATGTTTCAATAATAATTGATTGCATTAATTTCCATAAATTCTAGCTCGCTCATGAAAATTATTTCTATTATTTAAAAAAAAACGGTTTCATAAGAAAATTCTCTCTGACGAAGTCGCGTTAAAAGCTAGTTGAAACATCCTTTTGCAGTACCTAGACGAGTAAAAAAATTGGGATATTTTGAATCAGTAAGTAAATTCTTTAAAATGATGAATAGGTGGTTTTATTATCAAAATAAACCACGTACGCCGCAGCATATTTATGAAGATATAATAATGTTAGATACAACCGTCCAAAAACATAAATCCACTACACAATAAAAAAGTAACATCACTAACAAAAGTGTTTACGCAAATTACACCTTCCCACCAGACTGTAGAAAAAGTTTCTAAAAAAAGCGCCACCATCTATTTCATTTGTTTAGCATAATATCGGAAACGTCTGTTCGTATAGATCAAAGCGATTGCGACTGTCTGCGTGTACGGTTACTGGGGCGGAAAACTGGAAGAAAATGCCCGAAATACGCGCGTCATTGTAAAAGATGGATAGTAGTTTAAGTCGTATCGTTTTGGAACGATTGAAATAGACTGTTTGAGTTATTCTGACTCAAAGAGAGTTCTGTTTGTTCGTAGGTATTATATTTGTGATTTAAATGGTGGTTTGTGTGTAGGTATGTTAAGTTTTGTTAGTAAAATTGATATTGTATAAATGTCATTATGTGACATTATGTTACTGTCAACTGTGTCCACGATATAAAACTAAAAAAGTTTAATTATTTTCAGAAAAAAATACTCAAAAACATTTTTTTTTAGATAAAGAACATAAAAAAAATATCTTTTCAAATGCGCAGTGAAACTTTTGTTTAACTATTTTATTTTGATCTCGTTTACGTCACACATGTCCCGGTGGAGGCATGAAATTGAAAGGGACTCCAATTAGCAGCGTGACTGTGCCGTGTTTATAATTTGTTTGACACACACTTTTTGTCACGACTGTACTTTTTGTAGAATAGAAGCTCAAAGCTAATTGGCATGATTAGGGTGTATTTTCGCGGGAAATGTGCTTTTTCCAAGTAATACTTTTTCAATGTAAAAAATATGTTAATGTAGCAAAAAAATATACTGTAGGTAAACAGTTTCTGCTTACCTCCAATGGATTATTTACATAAGTGTGTACAAATATAACTGCTAAAAACTACTGAAATATGAAAACTACACGGCACTTATTCAAAGTTTCTCAAACGAAAAATAATGTGAAAAGTTGTCAAGTGCGCGTATGTTACTGTGATTGGCTGTTGATAATTCAGTCAACCAATCACAACAGCTTGCGAGCGTTTTTTAGCAATTTTATTATTTTTTCTTTGAAACAACCGAGAACTAGTTTTTTTTCTGTATAATTTTTGACAGATTTCTTCGTCGGCGAGAAGAAACTGTCAAAAATCGGCCCGATAATCATTCCGATTGTCGGTCGTGTAGGGAGACGCTTATTCTTGATACTTATGTGAATGTCGGTAAAGCTGGGTCGGAAATTCTTCCTTCCTCCAAATCCTACGAAGATATTTAAAAGGATTTAACGATTAAGCTAAGGATTGCTACACAAAGAACAAAGATCATTTACTAAACTTCCTCGTCAGCATTTTCTATTGAGAAAGATTTTAAAGCATTTTATGTAACGGTATTATTTTTAAATGACGCCCAAATGAGATCGATGTTTTGAGCGGCGTCCAAGAATTTTAACAAAGAAAATAATACTATAGTGACTCAGTAGATTCGAGAGTATTATTTGTAGTAGTAATTGAGATTATTTTTCAACTGTGACGTAATCTAAAAGCGACATTAATTTTAGGAATTCAAGGTTTATTTTAAAAGTTTAATTTAATGTCTGTCTGTCAAACGACAAGTTTGTGTGAGAACATGAAAATAGAAAAAGAAAAGGAAGATAATTATATTAAAAAAACAGTTAACTATCCCACGTCTGGGCAAAGGTCTCTTTCTCATATAGAGGAGGCAAGAGAATTGATCACCGAGCTTGCCCAAGGCGGATTGGCGATCGATTTCAAACTATAATTTATATATCCAGGTTTCCTCATGACATTTTCCTTTACCGCCGTCAGTGATGTCCAAGAGTAGTAATGTAAACTTGGAAACTAAACTAAATTTAAAAAGTAGTAATGCAGTTATTTACAAAAAATACACCAAAGGTAATGAAAAATAGCGACAGTTTGACTAAACAATTACAAAACATACATCGGTAAAATAAATCACATGTTATGTTTGGTTTTAGTTACTTTTCACAAAATAATTTATGTAGTTTATGTAACAAAATGTCTGACAGCCCGCGCTAGTTTGTCAAAATGGCGGCCGTAAAAGTCGTTCTTTCGTTTATTTTACGGTGTTCCCAGAAACAATAATTATTATTTTTTAGTTTTGTGGCAACACTGATATTATGTGCTAGAATTTAGGAATATTTCAAGGTTCAATGATTCCCAGGTGTTATTGGAGTTTTCTATGAAATTCTGATAAGCAGCTCGGAGTTAGGATTTGTGCCCGGTTAGTGGCTCGTCGCCTATTACATGGGACCTAAAACATACCGGTGAACTGTGAGTGTACATTGGTAAACCTCTGCCTAACCTTTCGGGTTATATATACTGCCGTGATGGGGGTTTGTAAGAAAATCTTTTAGAAATTGCGTGTACCAGGCTATTCTGGACATACCACCTAAAGAAGCTGATTGAGTGAAAAGAAACATCCACCACCTCACGATTACTTGAAGCCCCAAGAATACCAACCTCCCGGTGAACTGCTGTGGTCTATTTAGATGGCACTGTATCTACTGCGTACCAAGTAGGCCGCTGTATAAAATAATTTGGCGAAAATGGGCATCATAGACCTGTCCGACATTCAGTGCGAACGATTCAGGTGAAATAACCCGCCATAAGTTACGTCTTTGGTTACTGCTCCGATACTCGCAAATAACTTGGCTTTCTATGGGTAACAAAACTTTCAAAATCGGTTCAGGAGATCCAGAGATTATCCCCTACAACCCCACAAACTTTACTTGTTTATAATATTAGTATAGATTTGTAAAATTGATTAGAGAGGGAAATCCGAGTAGGGGGAAAGTTGCTTAGAATTGCTTCACTTTTACTTGAACCTTCTTATTCCTCCTGCATGATGGCTTAAAGGTAATGTACAGCCAGTAGGTAGGTACACCCTTCCGTGGAACTTTTTATGGGGAAGTTTTTTTTTTGGAAATTGGCTTATGTGTCTATTTGAATAAACATTACCGGAGCACTCTGGTTGGTTGAGGAGGTTGTGACATCAGAAGACTGTTACTTGTACGGTTTATAAATTACGGTGGCTTTGTGTATATTCAAGGCTCCTTTCCTCTGACTTCAGTGAAGGAAAACATTGTAAGTAAACCTTGACTTATATTAATATAAGTTTGAAATCGCTAATCCGCTTGGAGTAAACGTAGTGATCAATGCTTGTTTAATATAGACGCTGGACGAAGGCCGCTTCCAACCGGTCTTTTTTGGAAATTTATGGGGGATGCCTATTTCCAGCAGTGGACGTCCGGCGGTTGATATGATGATGAATGATTGTGCCTTTTCTGTTTAAGAAGAGATCTTTGCCTTGTAGTAGAACAATAACAAGCTAGTATTTTTCAATTCTTATTATTTTCCTCTTGTTTCGAAGAAAAAAGGAATGATTGATCAGGAAATCTGTAGACTAGTTTTCCGTAAAATCAACCCAACTACGAGAAACGCGAATTTTAAGCGAAATTGGGAATTATTAGTATGGTAATACAGTTTATCAGCTCATTAAAATACACTGATGATACCATAGATCAGAATTATTGTTTATTAACGCTTAATAAGTGGTGTTAGTTTAACAGATAAATAAGTCATTTATCAAAACGTTTGTATAAACGCGCTAATCGCTGGAGCGAACAGTTGAGTTGGAAGAAATATTTTTGTGTATGATAGCCAGATTCATGAGGAATGGTATAGGCTATACTAACATCACGCTACGAATCACGGGAGCGGAGCAGTAACCAAAGACGTAACTTAACTCTAGTTCACTAGCTTCGTGGAAGCCAACCCAAACTGTGATCTATTTATTTATTTACGGACGAATTTAAAATTGTAATATGCGTAGGTATGTCTAAGCTTCTGCAAAAGCAAGACGATTGGACATGTTTTTAAATAGTTTTTTTTTAATGCAGATATAGGTATATATTTGTTTCTTTTTTTCCATCTTTGCATTATTTTTGTACTTATTATACTTCTTTTAATCTGTTATGTTAGCGTAATTGGCTCATCGATGCCGTGTTAACATAAATAAATAAATAACTAACGCGAGTGAAACCGCAGGGTACAGCTAGTACTTTATAATACGGCCCCTGGTCGGTGTAGATATCCACAAAGTCGGTCATAGTTGATTTAACAGATCGATGGGCTATTAACTGGACAATAGGAGTTTTGTTCGCTCATTGAACACGAACGATGACAAAATTAAGCGTAGGGATGCGGTAACATGCAAGCGTGAGACCGATACTTGCATTGTGCTAGTTGTAATATAACATTTTTTTAAACTTACTTGTGTCATAGTGTAACTGCATACTTTTGTGATGGTTTTTGAAGTGAAAACTTCTTTAGCGGCGTTTTGCACTTTTTTTGGAATGGGTAAAAAATGTTAAACTCGCGTCAGGACACGTGACCTGATCGAAAATCTGACGAATCTATCGTTCACAAATATGACAATTCGCGAATTCGGTCAGCGAATTGTCATATTTGTGTACGTCTTTAGCGTTTTCACTTCTGCCGGCACTCCCGGAGTGCAACCCGTCGTTTTTTTTTTGTATTTCGTTGCGACAGCATGCTAAATGGGATCCTTTTATTAAGACTCCGCCTTCTATCTATCCGTTTGTTACAGAGTTGTATTGTTTGAAACGTAATCGGTAGACTTTTGATTTTTTTACAGTATGTAATACACATACTGTAAAAATTGAGGCTATAACAACCAATAAAATAAAGGGCTCGACTGGACTCACTCGCTGACTGACTGCCTGAGGGGACCGTCTCGTTAGCCTAGTGGTACTAAGCGCGACTGCTACGCTAGAGGTCTTGGGTTCAATTCCCAGCTCAAGCAAAGTGTTATTGTTTTTTTATAATTAAAATTCTCAGTAGAAGTTCGGAGTTAGGATTTGTGCCCGGTTAATGGCAATAGGCTCGCCCCCTATTACATGGGACATAAAAAAAATATTTAAGTAAATTCCAATTCTGCCATATTATTTTATCTTTTTTATTTTAGTTCGTTACATTAATTATATTTAAAAGCTAACTGGAAGTAATCAATTTTTTTCATTATTCTGTAAGAGACAACAAAGAAACGTGTTTCCAAGAATACGGTTCAAGGCATTTGAGTTTGAGTTATGGCTAGATTCTTTAAAACATAAAAATCTTTCAACCTAATTTTATAAAAGAACATTTTGAAGCAAAGGAATTTTTTGAATAGTCCAATTGACCTTCGTCCTTTGTCCAAATAAGGATACCTTAAAAATTAGTGACCGATATAATTCTTAGGATCCTAATTATATTCCGTTATTGTCAAATTCAAGACGGAACAATAGTCTCAATATTGATGGAAACCAAAACTGCTACCCAATTACCTAGGACTACGCTTCCGTTGCTTGATTGGGTCTTTTCATTATGGAATGCTAAATGCGCCCAAATGCCATCTGGGTTCGGTACCGAGTATTGTTCGATGATCGAGATATTTGATTCGATATTCATTATTCGGTTTCAATTGTTTGGTATCGTATTGTTTGCAGCCCTATTATTTAGGATCGTTTTTGTTTGGTATCAATGTGATGCAGTTATTTGTGAATAAATATGGTTTTGTCAAACTGTGTTTGTTGACATTTCCATGTAGGTTTTTAGAATTGATAATTAAGTTTTTATAGTACTTAAGTAATTTAAAACCAATATTTGGCTTAAAACATGTAATTGTGAAACTGAGAATTCCCATTTTAATGATGTTGTAAATATATATTTATAGTTAACTAGCATATTGCGACTTCGAATAAAAAATTGACCATGTCTTTTCTTGGGGTTCAAACTTACTCCGTATCTTTCATCAAAATCGGTTCAAAGGTTTAGTACCTAGTTAAAGCGTAACGAATAGACAGACAGACAAAGTTACTTTCGCATTTATAATATTATGTATGGATTGTGCCTTAGAGCAACATTCAATTATTTGAATTAGAAAGCAGAGTCCAATACCTACTCTACACGGGATTAAGTACGGTTAAACAATATGCTAATTGTTTTTAAAATGTCGTCTTAACGATGCAAAACGTTCAAAAGTTCAGAAAGTTAACCGTTTTCAAGGAGTTTGAAAGGAATTGGGATCGAAGAGTAAAAAGGCTGAAGAAGTCCTTCAAACTTCACAACAGAAAGTACAATTTCTTGTAGGTACGCATAATTTGAATGGATTACTTTTAAACAAAAGTCAATTGGGTATACAATCATTACCTTTGTCTGGTTTCTGTTTTTTAACAGTTCATTATGTTCTCAGTAGCAGCTCGGAGTTAGGATTTGTGCCTGGTTAATGGCAATAGGCTCGCCCTCTATTATATGGGATCTAAACACACCGGCAAACTGTGGGTGTACATTGGTTACCTCTGCCTAACCTTTCGGTACAGGCGTGATGGTATGTTTTTATGTTTCTTTTTCTTAGATAAGCCCGCCATACTGTTCCTAACCACTGCAACTCCTGAAATCCAGAATCAACTGTGGCGACTTTCAGAACAGCGTTGAGGAAATGATGCTCGTCGAGTCCCAAAGAAACGATTAAGACTATCTCGGGTCTAAAGTTCAGATCATCATCTGACTAGCCTTTTCTCAACTATTTGAGGGTGGGGTTCCAGGCTAACAAGATGCTCTTGAATACCAGCATTTTACATGGAGCGACTGCCTATCTGACCTCCACAACCCCTGGGTTGTGGAGGTCAGACACCACGACCACGAACACGAACACGATACCTCTTGGCAAGACTGGTAGTCAGACATTCGGGTCTACCCGTAACGACTGTTAAAAATCTACGAATGACAGCCAGGATCAACGGCATTACCTGCTTTCCAGAGCTTCTGCACCTCTAACTTTCAAACTACGGGCTGTTACTAAGAAATACCCTAATTGAAAAATCCAATTACACATTGCTCGACCTGGGAATGGAACCAGGATTCGTGCGACCATGAGACCAACGGGTCAGCTCAGTATTGTAACAGTTGATTGAGGGAATTAGGTTAAACTATAACTGTCATGTTGGCACATTGTCAACAAAGTTGAAGAAAAGAAAGTATTACAACCAGACTGTTCCGAGAATGTGTGAAATAACATAAGGAATTGTTAAAGTAGGCACTTAGTTGCTGAATATTTGTGAGACCTGCGAATATTTGTGTCAACAAGGTTCACGTTTGCTTAGCAACTTGAATAAGCACTAAGTTTTACGTGGCATGGCAGTTGCTAGGTAATAATGCGATACCTTGAATGTTGCAGAAAATATTAAATAATGAAGTATAAACGAAAAAAATGTTTAGTTATATAAGAGCATCTGAAGGCCAGATCAGATTGCTCATCTTAGCGACCATCAATGTCAAAAAACTTGGAAAATTAGAGGCATTTTTTGACAGATCGAGACTAAGAACGTTCCTAAAAGTTACTAGAATTGCTTTCCATCTATCATGGATTCAGTACATGATGCTTCACCCCGAAGAGTCAAATGGAAAAAGAAACGTTAATTATATTTAAAAAAAAAAACAGCTGTTGGATACAAAAAAGACCCCTTGGTATCTGGCACTCGGTACCAATACATCACATCACTAGAATGTCAGTTATACCCAATATTTTGAAATTCAAATAAAGAACATTCCCCAATTCATTCCAATCATTCGGATTCAAACGTCCGCCACGCCTCACTGATTCCTATCACCAAATCGATACATCGATTTAGAAATTCGACTAATCGGTTACAAATAGGGATCGGTACAATTATCGGACCGGAATTTATGGGCAGTTCCTCCCACATAACAATGTGGAATAGTGTAACGTTCTCATAATAATTAAAAATCGTGGGAACGAATCCCATTATTTCGTTTATGGGTCAACTCGAATATTTTGGTCCATTCGATTCGAGTTTACGACGCATTCTTTTTAATATCGAAGGGCAAAGAACGGATTTAGAGGTGCCCTTGCTCTACCAATTTCGATTTGAGTCTCTCGAGTTTATTATTGGAAAATTTTCTTTAATATTTTATTGCTCGTTTGTAAGAATGTTTGCTCTTGTGTTATTGGTTGTTAGTGGGTTTGGTGGTTTCCTATTCTTTGATAGACTGATTCTTTGCGATTATAAAATAATAGTTTTTACTAAAAAAGTTCAATATCGTGATGAAGGCCCGCCTCTCATGCACGTATGGCAAGTAACAATGTGACATTTTCAATTCACATGTACTTTTTAAGTTTATCTTGGATGTCACTGAATCAATAAAGGAAAACATCGTGAAGAAACCTGGACGTATAATTCATAATAATTCATAAAAGTTTTAAATTACCAATCCACTTTGAGCAAGAGTGGCGACTAATGCTCGTGCCTTCTCTGTATGAGAAGAGGCATTTGTCTTTCAGTGAAACAAAAATAAACTGGTAAATATTCTTAGCTTCTTAAAAAAATATCCTTATTTACAAAACGTAAAAGCAAACAAACGAAAATACGCATTAAGTCATAATGACGGTTATTCAAAGGTCATATAAAGGTCTGTGCCCACTGATGCGTGAAGCCTTTTAAAACACCGGGTAGTGCCGGAAAACATCACTGTTTGTTTGTCTGTGTTGAAATACTAATAATAAGGTTTAAAGCCAGGGTCGTGTGTGTAGCCAAGAGGAACGAAAATTATCCGGTTGTTCCAGTGCTAACTCGTAAGGTCATATGGGCAAATCCTTGCTGTTAAATAATACATGCAATGGTGGGCGTAAGCCATACAATACACACTTATATTATAAATGCCAAAGTAAGTATGTTTGTTTGTTACCTCATTAGAGCAAAATCATTGAACCGATCATAATTAAATTTGACAAAGAAGTAGCTTGAGATGTGACTACATGCCGTCGAAGTCACCGGTAAAAGCTAGTCTATTTTTATTTCGATCGCTTGTGAAATTGAGGGGGAATATCGCAGGTAGTGCGTTTTCTGCGGGTTGTTCGAAAGAGATACCGCGCCCCCGGAACGCAAAGGGCACATGAAGGAACATAGACGGGTTTTAGTCAGTAAAAGTCTGACACTCCCTCCCGCCCCGCCCAGGGCGGGGGAAGTTATTTGATTTCCCGTCTATAAAAAAAAAAAAGGTAGTGCGTTTTGACTCGCAAAGATATTGTCGGGCAAATACAACTACGCAAAAATAAAAACAAATTTTAGGCAAATACTTTTTTTAAGAGTAGAGAGAGAGAGAGACTGACTGTCTGTTGAGAGTCTTTGTTTTAGAGTAGTTTTTTTACTTTTTTTTACTTTTTTTTGAGGATGAGTGAAAGGCGACAAACAAAAGGTATTTATGTGGCAGATTTGAGTGGCAATGCCGGGAGGGGACGCCCTAGAAAGACCTACCCTGACCTTATTGGTGAGGTTCTTCAGAAAGGTCGGGTGTGCGGTACTCGTAACCGGCGTGCTTGTATGACCAGAGGTATGAACGTGAACGAGGCGAAAGTAGTATGTAAGGATCGTAGCAGGTGGCGTTCTGTGGTTTCTGCCTACCCCCATGGGAAAAAGGCGTGAGTTTATGTATGTATGTATGTGTACTTTTTTTAAGGGATTATGTAACTATCTCTTACTACATACTGATCGATTCTTACGACAAATTGAAACATGACTTGCCTTTTTACCAAGATTTGAATTCAAGTAATGTAGGAAAAACGGGCAATTACAATAAAAGTGTCACTTTTGGACCAAATTTGAACTCTAAGCAACATGCTACGATCGGCGATCGAAGAATAAATCAAATCAGTGATTGTCTTTACATGAAAAAAATTAATGTGCCCTGCTCATTGCCATATCAGTATCGCAATTCTGAGAGCTATGTCGGTTACCTTCTTCTGCGGATCTCCTCATCTCTGAATCGATCTTGCAGAGAGACTCCGAGCATTGCTGTCGCCGTTGTTCTCTGAGCGACTTAGGACTTCCTTATGAGGTCCATTGTAAGGTTGTTCAAAACCCTATGTGATCACTGGCAACACACTGGTCAAAGACTTTCGTCTTGAGATACTGCGGCAAATGAACTGTGTCGAATAGATGGATACTAAGTGTAATATAACAATACAAGCTCTCCTTAACGTGTACTCGAACATAGGTGCCCACTTATGTAATGTAACCTAAGTAACGTGCCCTAAAAGCGTCCTGTCAAATGATGTCAAACGTTTTAGGTTTATAGGTAATAAAAATAAGACCTAGACGCGAGTGCTAGTCCATTTAGTTTATGAGCCTTCATACAATTTGGACAAGAATTGGATAGGGAGATAGACGGCTCGTATAATGTCATTGTTCTTTGACATGAGGGCAGTTTCACATACGTTTTATTCGTATTAAGTACCTAGGTTTTATTTTTTAGGGTCAGTTCACGCAGAGACGCGATGCGACGAGACGCGACGCGCACATTTTATTAGAGCGATTTAAAATTTTATTTACTGTACGAAAAGATACACATTTCATTGTGAGAGGTGTAACGTGTTCTGAATTCTTGTGACAATGAAATGTGTATCTTATCGTGTTGTAAATAAAGTTATATTTCGGTATGAACTGACCCTTACGGTTGGTAGCATTACGTGTCATAAGTCGTTGGGATAAGTAAAAGATTGCCTAGAGAGATGAACTCACGAGTGCGCTCAGTTAACACAGACTATATTCCAAATGGATGATACTTATTGTGCCAGTCATTAAAAATGACACTTTTTTGAGAAAAATCAATGACAGTTATTGACATAATTTGACACACAAAAGCTGTCAAACCGCCATATTTATTACACAGTTATCTGACGACAAAAATCGGCAATTCGGCACAAAGTAAACCAAACACTGGTAACAACAGAATAAAATACATAATTCAAAGTCCGTCTTGTTTACAAGAATTTCATCAAAGTATTATGACGAAGCTTTGAACGTAAGTAGGCGTTGGTCAGAGAATTAAAGGGTTAACTCCAAGGCGAACACGAAAGCCTTAAGAATATATTTTTTAAGATCTCATTGTGCCAACTAAATGGGGTCTTATTAATCCCCCTTTATCCAGCTTATTAGGTAACACAATGGGATAAAAAAAGCAACAAAATAAAGATGGTGTTGCCTCGTATATCTGTGCGGGGTGATGCATAATGTTTGCAAATTGCGGCCGCAGCGACTTTTTGCCTTCAAACTTATTTCGCATACAATAAATTACAATAAGGATACTTTTTAAAAATAAATTGTAAGGTTTGACATTTAATTTTGGTTGGTGTTAAGGGGATTGCTAGATTGTAGAAAAGTCGCTGCGATTTTTAGTTTCAGATTCTGCTCAGATGTTGCGTGAATGAATAACAGACAACTATCCAATCTATCCTCATCCTGAATGCACGAGTGGCTTTCTAAGCACCGTTTGACTAGCAAGTATTTACAATATGTCAAGTATTTACTAATTTAATCGAGAAACTAAGTTCTCATATAAATGTAAACCAAAGGCATGAGCTCCCTGCCCTTCGTGCCCCTCTGTGTCTTTGTTGATAACAAACTACATATATTATTTCAATGTTAAAATCCCGTTTAAAGTATTGACTTAGGGTCAATACTTTCATCCCCTTACATGGTTTTATTCATGGCTTTTCATAAGAGTCTTGCATGTTATTCTTCATAGAGACCTACGTTTTGGAACGAGCAACTAACTTCAACTTTGTGTCCAACTTCTTAACGATTCAAAAGTGCTTGAAAAGTAAATTGGTCTAATTGAAAGAAATGCTTTGACTTTGACTTCGAATAATGCTCGAATAGCAAATCGCTGCATCATCCCGTCTCATGTATAATCTCCCTAACACTCAACCGAACTCTGGAACAGCATTAAAGGATGCTGATTAGAGGAACATTTATAAAGTCTGGTTCGATGAGAACATACTCGTTCGCAGTATATTTTTTGCAACCAAAGGGCTCAGTCGTAAAAAATATCGGAATACGAATTTTAATGTAATGAATATGCAAAAGGTTTGTGGGGTTTGACGTCATAAGATAATTTATTTGGGCCAGCGGTTTGTCCCTTTGAAAAGTAAAGATTTGAGTAGTGTATAGGGAGATTAGAGAGTTATGTTTTTTGACAGAAGGAAATATTTTTCGTGAATATCATTAATAGCCGGATCCACACCGGACGATCCAAAGCGCTCCGATCGCGCGCGGCTTGGAGCGCGCTCCACGGAGCGTGAAGTGTAGACGTGCCGCGCGCGATCCATGTGCGCGGCGGAGAGCGCGCGCTCCTCGCCGCGTGCGATCCATTTGTTGTCAGTTTTTTGGTCATGCACAAAGGGGCCTCAGCCGCTTGGCGCGCGCGGTCTGGACGGTTGTGATTTTAGAATCGCGTGATCCGCCGTTTTGGATAATTCGCAATGTATCCGTTTAATTTCCCTATAGGAGAATAAATGTTTATGGGATCCTAATTTAATCCTACTACTATTATAAAGGCGAAAGTTTGTAAGTATGGATGTATGGATGTTTGTTACTCTTTCACGCTTAAACGGCTGAATGGATCTGGATGAAATTTGGCACAAAGATAGATTATAGTCTGGAATAACACATAGGCTACTTTTTATCCCGGGAAAATGTACGGTACCCGTAGGATAACACATCAACTGTGACGCGGACGAAGTCGCGGGCAGAAGCTAGTTTTAAATAAATTAACTCTTTGTAAAGTCGAGTCCCATATTACAACCGGTTTTTAAAAATTTTTTTAACCCAATACTGTCTTGCCGTAAATATACAAGTAAAATGTAGCTTGCTGCTGCTACGGCTTTTCATATCGCCGTTGTTGCACGTGTAGTCACACGTGCAACGAATCAGTTGAATCAGTTGAATTTTGTCTGGCTATGGAGTCCCATAGCCAGACAAAATTCAACTGATTCAGTATGGATCGGCAGGAGCGCGTTGGAGCAGCCAGTCAGGATCGCAAAAGATTGCTGTTGGATCGACCTAGAACGATCCACGCTCCACGCATCACGATCTTGGATCGCGGATCGCGGGATCGCCGATCCATTTTGGATCGTCCGGTGTGGATCCGGCTAATGACTATATTTCCGTATCTACCTAGTTTTATGTGCATGAGGTGGTCTCCTATAAAACCACACAAAGCACAAACAAATTATTCCAAATGTGTGTGTATTGTTTATTTTTCTGAGATCAAAAATAAATAAATAAATATTTGTCAATAAATTATAAAACATGTTTTGATCTTAGTAAATGTTTATAATTTTATAAACGCGAAAGTTTGTGAGTATGAATGGATGTTTGTAACTCGCTTTAACGGCTGAATGGAATAAGTTGAAACTAGCTTAGCACATATGAATTCTTCTTTCGATTCTGTATTACCGAGGAATAATTTAGGACTGTAGTCTAATTCTGAAATCTATGCATACGAAGTTGAGGATAAAAATTACTATCGCATAATTTGCACAATTCACGCCTACCGATTATATTATTGCGGTTTAGACCATTTTAATAGGAACCATTTGAGTACAGTTTATCTGCGGTTTGCCAAAATTATAGAACATGATGAGGTCTACTGTAAATATTTAATGTTACTGATTTCAATGTAAATGTAAACGAAGCAATATCTACAGGCTGAATTTTAATACGCATTTTTTAGGGGGTAAAAGTACTTAGGGGAGGTGGTACTTAGGGGAGGTGCAATGACCGCTAATGCCATGGTATGGCAAAGACAAGGAATATAACGAGTGTAAAAAGGCAGCTGAGAGTCGAAAGCTACATATCCATCCCATCATTGCTATTTTTTTTTTTGTTCTGGACCATACTTGAAATCTTTTGTTTACATAAATATCGAAGATCAATGTTATTACCATTTTTTTGTTCCCCCCTGAATGTGGCAAGCAAGCTAATGGCCCGCCTGATGTCAAGCGGTTACCGCTGAATATAGACACTTGCAACACCAGGAGGCATCACTCGTGCATGTCGTGTGTGTATTTTTAACGAAAACAAATTTTAATTGTCCTAGCCGGAGTCGACTCCTGTATATGCATAATGTTTTGCGTACGCGCATTGCGTGTTACATATAAACCGTGATATTTCACACCAAAATCAAACGTCGTTTCCCAGTAATAATTTTCACTCAATATTATTTAGTTTAATGAGCAGAATGGGTAGTATGCGTAGGTTCCGCCTACGTAATAATGTCTTTATATACACCATACGGTTTTGCATCGACTTACCGTCGCATTTAGGTAACCATCTCCCTTGTTAAAATAAGTAGTGTAGGCACCTGTGGTCGTCAGTCCGAGGCCTACCATAACACTGACCCAATTCACTCCCAGTCGATTTTACGAGTTGGCGCGAAGATAAGTGGGTAATTTGTTAACCTACTTCAAGTAAGGAGGTTAATTTGACCCGTATATAGTATGCATAGATACATATTATTATGTGTTTTGTTTTTATTTCATTATTGTGGGCAAAAAAAACTTTTATCTTGGGTGTATATGCGGGTAACAAAATAATGGCTATTCATCAATGTGCAATACAAGAAAACCGTTTCCAAATTTATTTGTACCTACCCATTAATACCATTAGGTTAAACGTGCATCATTAAATTTAATCGCTGCGACTTTTAAACACGAATTAAAATCGCAAATGACCTTAAATAGCAATAAATAAAAATATGAATAACTACACGGTACCTACATTGAATAACTACACGGTACCTACATACACAAAAAACAAATTTTAATTTGTTTGTTTGTCTGTTTGTTCCGGCTAATCTAAGAAACGGCTGGACCGATTTTAAAGGGACTTTCACTGGCATATTCCGTGCAAAAATATACCCATGATAATAAACATTCATGCAAACGATTTAGCGGACATAAGCTAGTCAAATAAATCGACGAAAATTTATTTTCGCAGTGCGAAAAATCTAGTATGTTGGCATTGTTTACCGATTAGCGAATTGTATCCGCAGCGATTAAATATCGCAGTCTCACTACCATAAACAAAACAAAAATTAAATCTAATCTCTGTGATCACTCTCAAGGGGTAGGGTGAGTGCTCATATTGTCGTCCTCGTGTCTTCAATTACAGACGACACGGGACAACGTAATGAGCTGCAATCAACACGTCCTGATGACGTCACGGACTCGCGGCGACGTATAATAAGCGTTATTCGTCAGAGAATTATTCTTTTTGTGTTGTCGTAATCATGTTTGTGACATTAATGTTGTTTTGTGAGGAAGGTTTCGCTAATTGTGCGATTGTGTCATGTGGTATGAGACGTGGTGTAAATATTTGTTGTACTAAGCTCACGTTATCTGGTACTGTTGAAAAAAAGATGGAAAAATATGAACATTGCTTGGTGTGCAATTTTACAAGGTTTCGCCCGCGACCTTGTCTGCGTTAAACTTAATACAGTATCCCACGGGAACCGTACATGCTTCCGGGATAAAATAAAGCTTATGTGCTATTCCAGACTATAATATATCTCTGTGAGAATTTCATTCAGATCTGTTCAGCCGTTTTGGCGTGATTGCGTAACAAACATCTGTCCATCAAGCTTTCGCATTTATAATAAGTTGTAGAGCAAGATCAGAGTCGATGAGTGCCAGACCTTGCATTACTTAAATAAAAAACTGATTATTGCTTTGTTCATATATTAATATTCCGATATCGCCCCCCCCCCTCCCCTCCACAAATCTAAGCAGTTTTTAAGTCGTCTTAAAATTGTGAATGAATAGAATATTTTAAATATTAACCATTATTATGTCAACAAAAAGTAAGTTGACATTGTGTTCAACGTGAGAAAAACGTCGTAATTTTGATAATAACGCGAATGAGAACGTCTACCCACGTAATTATATTTACCCACCAAATTATAATTGCAATCCCAACATGACTCTGACTGTGGTTACAAGAATTACGATTAAGAATAATTTTGTAAGACATTTTATGGTAAAATGCGACAGATTTATTTCTCACTAGCTTCTGCCCGCGACCTCGTTTATGTAGGATTTAGGTGGACTTTAGAATTTAGCCAAAGTCCTAAATAAACACAAAAACGGGTTAAAAATGTATGTGTTAAGGTAGATCAATATCTATATGTGTGCTAATTTTTAGCTAATTACGTACGCCTCTTAGCAAAGTAACAAACATCCATCCACCTATCATAACATCCAAACATCCATCATTAAGTCATGCAGTAATCATTACACCGATCAAAACTAAAAAATACTGCTAAGAAAAAATAATTTCATGACGTCATTTCCATGGCGTATTACCTATTCTTTTTCAACATCCGCTTCAAACTAATACTTAATCATCATGCCAACAATACTTAAGTACCTACACGAACACCACAGACAAATAATAGCATCACTTACAGTCGTACTAATAGTCGTGAGTGCTGCACACGCTCGTCTCTTTTAAAGACGATGATTTATAGCGTGAGGTACAGTCTAACAATCTATTTGGTATATAGGCAGCTTACTTGCTTTTTAACTCTTTGAGTCGGGGGTGACTCACAAAGTTATAAGTTTGACTTGTCTGTCTGTGGCAGTGTAGCCCCTAAACGGGTGAACCAATCCGAATGCGGTATTTTTTATTTGAAAGCAGGTTTTCCAGCGATGGTTCTTAGATATGTTTTATTAAAATCAGCTTAGCTGTTTGAGGGTTTAGCAGCTCTTTTGTTAGCTGCGGTAGGGAGCTTTATTCTTCTGCCTGGGGTTTGTTAAAATTTTTAATTTTATTACTTGTAAATAATGTTGTGAGTGTGCTGAACAGTCAATTCTTTTACATAACTCACACTAAGTGTGCCATAAGCTTAAAAAGTTTTTACTTATATAAATAATGGAAGTGTAGTAGAAAGACGAATAATTTTGCTTGTATACTAAATAGTTTGTTCGACTGTACTAGAAGTACTAGTTCCCCGGCACCCTTGTTACGCTGTGATAAAAAAAAGATAGGTCGTGTGTGACGAGAATTGGGACTTTCACCTTAGTAATGATAGGGGAGATTGAAAGACGGAATGAAGCCATTTTGGAAATTATTAGATCACGTATGTGTTCGTTCAGTGTTGTAATGTTAGAAGGGATTTTGTTTCCAGAGTGTTTTAATAAAGATTGTTATGTTGAGTGTTTTAACCCCTTACTAAGAATTTATCCTGTATCCGGGGTGCGTTTATCTACCTACTCTAAAATAATAAAGCTGAACAGTTTTTTTGTGTTTGTTTAAACGCGCTATCTCTGGAACTAACAGTCGGATAGTAAAAATTGGAAAGATTCATGAGGGATAGTATAGGCTACCACGCTACGACACAGTAGTGGACCAGTAACCAAAGACGTAAATTAACGCGGATGATAAAAACCAAGTGAACGAAGTTGCGGGTAGAAGCTAGTAAACATATAAACTCACATACACAAACAATCAGACCCGAAACAGACACAAGGCCATACAAATAATAGACCCGTGCGGAAATCGAACTCGCGACAAGCAGTCCAGCAGCAATTACTCTGCCACTGCGCCAACTGTAGACAATATTATATTAAGCAAAGGAAAGGAGTAATAAAAAGGGTAATACGTATTTATCAATGCTTAATGAACCAAGACGTTCAAAAAATTCTACATCGCGATAATAAAAATAAATTAACATGTCTTACCCGGCTTTGCTTACAAATGATCATATTATTTTGTATAGAATGCAAGTGGATTAGCTCAATAAGTAGTTCTGTAGCATTTTTATGTTAATAGATAGTAATTTGCAAGTTGGTACTTGATGTTAACTGCACAGAATTGTATGATTACTTTTATTATTTATGTTTTATGTGTATATGGTAACTAGTTTGTTATGTAATAAACCGATTTATAACTTATTCGTTATAATATTACTATAGAGAATTTTCTAACATTAACGTTTACACTATGCAGGTTGCATTTTTTCCGACGGTAATATCAGAAAGGACAACAGTTTTTATTTTGTCTTCTTCAAAAAAATAATTTGTATCTTTTTGTAATTATTTTTAAAATTAGCTTTTAATAGTTATAATTGTTACTGTATACTTTGACTTAGTTGAAGAGTTTGTTTGTATCTCTGTTTGAACGTAATAATCTCAGGAACCAGTCGGATTGGAAAAAATACTATTTGTAGACGTCGAAGATAAACTTAGAAAGTACATTTGAATTGAAAAGTCACATTTGTACTTGCCCGAATTTGAACCCACAACCTCATGTATGAGAGCTGGGGTGCCTTAACCGCTGGACTATCAGGACACTTTAGATCATAACTACACAAATTAAATTGTATCATCATATCTAGACTCTAACAAATCTAATATTAGCAACGTAATTAAGTTCGTTCTAACTTTCTACAGCTGAATACAAACTGCTATTAATGCGATGACATCACGATAATACTGGCCGAGGTAAACAGAAATACTAGTTTTCTGTAATTATAGCTCGTATTTGCCGTCAAGTGCACATTCTAGGGGTTTAGTTCAATGTGCAACGCGTTGCGACGGCCATATCTAGGTTCTTGATAGCCCTGGTAGCGTGTGTGGTCTGTAAAGGGCTTTTTATCTCTTCCTAGATGTGCTGTGATGTGCTGAGGTAAGACGTGTCTAGATAATTAGTGATCCGTGACTTTTTATTTTTTTAAGTAGCCGATAGGAAGCAATTTTCTTTGCAGTTCGGATCATTGAAAAGGCTGCCCGCCAACGTCAGACAATCGGCGACCGATCCTACTAAAAGTTGGTCCTACGAAACTATTGAACGGTGTAGGTCCTACAAAAAATCGGACGTGGGCGCAAGCCCTGAAATCTGCTTAATCCGTTTAACCGATTTTGATGAAATGAATGTATGAATGATTTTGGTACAGAGATACAATTTGACCTTGGAGAAGCCGCGAATATGCTCCCTTTTGTCACGAAAATAGAAAAGGCTGTCTAAAGTAAATATTCTAGGCAGACGAAGTCACAGCCAAAACCTAGTGAACCGAATGGCCTAGCTTATAACAACACAGTCCTACAGAAAAACAATCCACCTTGAAGATACCAGGAAACCAGAGAAGATCATTGAATAAAAATTACCTAGAGCTGTGAAAAACATAATAAACTTATTAACATTAAACTGACGTCAATAATAACGCTTCAAGATTAAAATAGTGATCATTTTTCTTGTTTTTCCCTCCATATAGCCTTAGAAGGATAATTATAAGCGCAATTACAATGTCCTGGGAACTTTAACCATGAAGTCATCAGCCACACGAAGTAAGATGACTGCTCTTCGATTTATGTACAGTCAGCAAAATAGATAAGTAACCAGAGTCGCCTAATAAATTCAAAGTTTTTTAAACCGATGAAAGCTTTTAAATTAATTTTAATTTCGTTAATAGAAAATAAATAGCTTATTAATTAAATTAAGTTTCATTGAAAAAGGACTAAAGGTCTGAAAGAAAACTTCAACTATATTAGACGGTCCGGTTACTTATCTCTTTTGTTGATCGTACTTTGATTCAATGCAAAAACAAATGCTTAGGAATTTTATTTCCTGTGCAATTAACTGGTGGTTACACCTTATAGAAAGGTTGAGGACACATTGAGATGCTTTGTCACCTATTTTTGTTTGAGAATGCAGTTAAAGTTTTTGGAAATTATTTGGTGTTATTAATAAATAGTACTTATTCTATTCTAAAATGCCAATTTTACTAATTAAAAAGTACAAAATTTAGTCACAACCTGTGAAAATTAATTGAAAAAAATATAGGTAAATTAGAGGTATTTTTGACAAATTGAAAGATAGATTAGTTTGCAATCGTTCTTAAAAAAAAACTAAAATTGACTCCCCCGGAGTACAATATCGATTTCTTAGGTACATAGATAAATTGAAATAATTTTCTGACTAACGATATTAATAAAAAATATAAAATAAACACAGTTGCAATTTTGTTTTCAGATGTAAAAGAAGAGTTTTAACTTAGACACAAATACAAAACGAAAGAATGTTAAAGAGCCAATCTTTTGATGTTTTTTATTACACTACCGAGCTTTTATTTACATGTCATAAAAAAAACTAAATTTTACAATATACCAAATGTGTAACAAAACACATTACACAGCTATTAACTACACATACTGCCCAACAGACTAACTAACTACACAAAAATTATTCCTGAGCAACAACTATAATTTTAGTTTTTAGTTATCCATCAAACTAAGTATTTTATTAATTACATTGTATTTTATTAACTTAAAAGTTAAGATATACATCCTCTTAAGCCATTTAAGGAGTAGTTTAAAACTCGCGATATTACGGATGAGAAGTTACTGGCACATTGCCAAAAAGGTAGTTTTCAGTACTCACTACAGCTCTTATCGGTTTTCGAGTCTTTTGTGTAGTTGGTAGTGTAGCTTACCTGTGAAAAAGAAAGAGAACATTATTACTGGTGTAAATGGTACGACAGAATATTTCACTTAAATAGTTTTAAAAAAAATGCAGGAATTTATTAATACGTAATCGAGATCATTTGCGTATTTATATTGTAGGCTGAAAACGTATGAATGTTAGATACCAAAAGACATGGTATTTCACATTATCTTCCTCAGTGAATTGAGAGTGTTTAAGGTTAGCTGTCAATCCCCACCATGTGTGAAATGACAGCTTGTGATAATTGTTACCTAAATTTATGTAAGGAAATTTTTACTAAATACCTAACACTGCATAGTAAAATGTATGCAGTGTTATTTAGTACTAGCTGTTGCCCGCGACTTCGTTCGCGTGGCTTATTTCACCCTCTAGGATACGTTTTGGGTTACCGCTCCCGTGTGTCATAGCGAGATGTAAAATACCCTATAATACTTACATATAACGTATTTTCTATGGGTAAAATATTTTTTTAAATCGATTCAGTAGATCCAGAGATTACCCCCTTGTGCCCCGCGGTATCACCCGCGTTACGTTAGGATTTTGGTTACTTTTCCGTTCCCGTGGCTCATAGCGCAGCCTATAATCTGTTATTCTGTGTCACGCAGAGTCATTATTTTGCTGCGAAGTTATTTTAAAACTGTGATATCTCCTAAGATATTTATTGAAATTAAATGATGTAAAGGGCAATTTTGTTCAAAATTAAACACTTGTGATGAATAACGTATTTATGTTGATAAGGATTAATACTATGTTCATAAAAACACCTTCGCAAATAATGCATTATTTTAAAACAAATTGTCTGCCCATAAAAATGGCTATACTGAGTCAACCTTTAAAGTTAGGCATGTACTACCGCGGACTTTTTTTTAGAATATTTTAAGAGGAACAATTCTCTGATACATTATTTTTGCGTAACTGTAACCGTTTACGCAGCGCACGCAACAAAAGCCCTAAAAAAGAATAATTTTTCCCCGTTTTTGCCACATTTTTCATCGATGCTCGGCTCCAATTGGTGGTAGCGTGATGTTATATAGCCTATAGCACTCACGAATAATGCAGCTTTCTACCAGTTTAACAATTTTTAAAATTGGTTCATTACTTCCGGACATTACCCCCTACATACAAACTTACAAACAAATGTTACCTCTTTATAATATTAGTATAGAAGTATAGATATACCTAGATAAAATAAATAAATAACCGAAAATATTTGCAAAAAGAATAGTGTTTGCACTAATCACGATTGCGGTGCCAAATTATAAAAAACTACTATAAACTAAACAGATTTGCGTGTTTAAACAAACAAACAAAAATCTTTTAAGCTTTTTTTATTAGTTTTGATTCTGTTCTAACATACTAGGTATACTCTATTCAATACAGGCTCGCCCCCTATTACGTGGGACTTGAACATACCGGCGAACTGTGGGTGTACATTGGTACACCTCTGCCTAACCCTTCAGGGAATACAGGCATGATGATGGCATGGCAGAAGAAAATATTTTTTACTAAAACTTGCCCATTTTTTGTTACCGTAGGTGCTACCTACTTAATATTCATGGAATTTTGAATATCAATCTCCTGAATATCATTTTCTCATCCCTTACGGTTAAAAAAAGGAAAGTTTTGCAAAAATAAAGATACTGTAGGTAAATAAATGTTTTTATTCAGTTCATAAAATAATTCGATTTGGTTTTTTTTTCATTTGTTTTGGATGACCAACAAGCCGATCCGATTTTAACTGGTCACCACTTCCTCTAGACATTTGCAATACCAGAGGCCTTGCAAATGCGTTCTTAATCTAGAGACAAAATTGAAACGTCTCATGTGCCTTTAATTACACCGGTTCCTATACTCTTCAAACTGGAACATAGCAACGCTTCTTTGCGGCAGAAATAGGTATGGTAGTAGTAATTCCCCGGCGAGCTACTTCATAAAGAGCTATACTACTACTGAAACGAATGCACTAGAAAAAAAAAATGTAACTCACCAGACCGATTCCGGCCACGGCGGCTAACCTTAATGCAGACTAGCCACGTACGCAGGAGATATTATAGTGCACAAGTGTGTGCGCAAACACAGGTGCACTCCCTCTTCCCTAACTCTCATAGCCCGATGGGACGGCAATCCGACACGACCGGAGAGAGATCAGGCGCAGGACCAACGCTTTATGTGCTTTCCGAGGCACGGGGGTGTCCCATCTCCAACTTCCAAACTCCGGGCTGCTACTGAGAAATTCCTAATGGAAAAACCCAATAACACTTTTTGCCCAACCTGGGAATCGAACCCGGGACCCCTTGCTCAGCAGTCGCGCTTGCGACCACGAGACCAACGGGGCAGTCAATGCTCTAGAACACAAGTTACAACACAACATGTTGCCCAACATGTTAAACATAACTAAAACATTTTTGTCACATTACATACTGGGCCCACAAACTTTGAAAGTTCCAAGTGACAGGTATGAAACTAAACCAAACAATGTTTCATACAATGTACTATAAGGCACAAGTTTAGAAACACGTGCCCTAAAGTTCAGCAAAGGAGACTTTAAACTTTCGATTTAATAATAACGGTCCTCATTTAAATAAATATATTAGACAAAGGTTGTGTGTTTCTAACTTTATGAAGGGTGAGCGACACTGTTGCCGGAAGGGTCGAAATATAAATAGACAGTTCTATCGATTGAAAAGGGTCGAATTCCTATACTGCGTAAAATTGGCAATATGTTCCCCCCTAAATTCAGATTTTTATGTTATGTTTACATTATTTTGTGTGTGCATTTTCAATTTCCCATTTTGGGGACCGATAAAGAAATTGCTTTTAAAGATGTTGGTGGCTACTGGTTCGTAGAATTTTATCTCTACATAGTAGAAAACAATTGCTTCTCGCTGTCTATGCGCTTAGGTGTTTTAAACTCTGCAACGGATAGAGTAACTCATTAGATAGAGTGATTCAAGAGGAAGGTTTATACGCATAGACCATTACGCTACAACCAAGGACCAAGGAGCGGAGCAGTAACCAAAAACGAAAGTGAGCGCGGATGACACCTCGGGTTATATAGCTAGTGTGATTTAAAATGGATATAAAAATTGGTATTAGGTACAACATTTTGCTTTTAAGCTCTGCCTGTAAAAACAGGAAACAAAACGAGAATCCAAAACTTCTTTAGTCTATACTAATATTTATAGAGAGGAAAGATTTTTTTGTTTGTTTGTTTGTACCGAATAGGCTCCAAAACTACTGGACCATTTTCAACCATTTTTTCACCAATAGATAGCTGGATTATTTTTTAATAACATAAGCTATGTAACATCACGCTACGAACCTCGAGAGCGAAGCAGTAAACAAAGCCGTAACTCAACGCGGATGAAGTCCCGGGTAATTCGTTAATAAAACTAAAAATCGTAGACGTTAATTTACACTAAAACAAAAAAATATAGTGCAGCTAACAACGCCACTAAAAAAGTAACAACAAACCTGTTTACAAAACATTCCAATTACTATAATAATTAAACAGCGGCCTTTCAGATCGGAGCCATTACATCGATGATAAATACTTGGTAATTATAGCAACACTGTTTTAATTGAAAGACAAAAAGTATGACTAATAGGTCGTTTTTGAGCGGAATTCGTTGAACCATGGCGAGTACGTTAGAAAAGTATGTTTTTTAATTGATTAATAATCGGTAATTGCCGAAAAATATTCAGATTTAAAAGACTTGTTTAAGAACGTTTTTTTATATAAACTGATATAATAAAAAAATATTCAAATTATTAGGTAAACGTGGGTATGGCTGCCGTTGTAATTACAGGCACACGAGACATTTCAACTTTTTCTCTGGGATGGTAACGCATTTGCAAGGCCTGGTATTGCAGATGTATATAGGTAGGGGTGACCACATACCATCAGGTGGGCCGTGGGCTTATTGGCCAAAGAAAGAAAAAAAAAAAAATTTTCATGATCTGTACAATAATTAAATAATGACTAGGTACACCATGTTGGAGGGGCCACTAAGGGCTGATGCCTGCCGGAGCTGCGGGTTGTTCGAAAGAGATACCGCGCCCCCGGAACGCAAAGGGCACAAGAACGAACATGGATGGGTTTTAGTCAGTAAAAGTATGACACTCTCTCCCGCCCCGCCCAGAAAAAAAAAAGATTTCACCGTGTTAAATATCTATTAAATTTATTTTTTTATAAAAACAAAACATAAAACCGACACCTTTTTTGCAAGTTAAAAAAAACTTCTAACATAACTTTTATCTACACACTACAAAACAATTACTCGCCGTGTTAACATCAAGGTTACAGAAGCATGGTGGTGTTAATCACGCGATAATGAGTCGAGTGACGTCATATCGATTGGGCGTTAGGCCGATGACTGATGGTCTTACCCTATTTTAGGTCGGGGCACACAGAGTACATTGATTCGATGGGCCGTGATTACATTTGTAAGGTTTCTTGTGTCAAGTATTGGTTTTGGTAGTAATTATGTCAAGCCAAGTAAAGCTGACCTTTGGTTAAATGATTTTGTGGTGGTGGTTGGAAAATGTTGATAGATTCTGACGTAGTCACGGCAGCGGGGTTCAATCTATTTGATTGAAATACAATTTCCCTTATTACTTTGTATATTGAACTACGAGTAATTATATTTTGATATTCTTTTACGTAATACCGTCTGTTAGCCCTCGTACTGGACTGTGAAGTCTTCATTCAAATTTAGAACAGAATTTATCTTATAAGAATGTTAATTAGGAAAATAAGGCTTGATATGATTAAACCAGCCAGAGGATAAAGTACATAAATGTACAGGAAACATTCAGAATTTGTTATTGATGACTTTGTCGACGCGTAAATTGAACAAGGAGAATAAAAGCGTAAGCAATAGTTAGACAAATAAAAATAAAAACTATTTAAAAACCACCAGTCGCCTTTGGTAAAGAGTGACAATCAAATTATTTTGTCACAATTAGACCATTGACAGGCACTTTTGAACGTCATTTACAGAGAAAAATAGAATTGAATCTAGTTGCCCCTTCCACTCTACTACAACTGCCTCGTTAGCCTAGTGGTCCTAAGCACGACTGCTACGCTAGAGGTCCTGGGTTCGATTCCCAGATCGAGCAAAAAGTGTTATTGGGTTTTTCTATGAAATTCTCAGTAGCAGCTCGGAGTTTGGATTTGTGCCCGATTAATAGCAATAGGCTCGCCCCTATTACATGGGACCTAAATATACCGGCGAACTGTGGGTGTACATTGATACACCTCTGCCTAACCCTTCGGGGAATACAGGCGTGATGGTATATTTATTTATATATTTGCCCCTTCCAGAAAGTAGTTTCATATGGTGAAGAATGGGCAGAAACCATTGATATACAATGTATATCAATGGCAGAAACTCCATAAAACTCTTCTAATAAATAGTTGTAAGTAATATTGTACTACAATAGTTATACTACAATAGTAGAAATACATTAATTCAATAATTCTATGACTAAAAGTACTTTAGCGTCCAGGTCAAACACAAAACGACTACATTTTAATATTCTTTTACCCACCTCGAAAGTCTGGGGAATATACCAGTGTTGTTTTTTGCACTATCAATTCCCCATAGCTATTAAATTGATTGTTCATTAATTGAATTAAGTAATTAGATAGAAGTTTTTGCTATTCATGTCTATTGAACTCAAATACATAGCTTGTGCTATTTTTTTCGACATCAAATTACTTTTAATTCCGAATCGAAACACATAGTATTATTGGTTACAATGGTTTCAACACTTACACACAATATTGAATCTTGACATGTGAAGATAAGGAAGATATTTCTTTTTCTATTTTAGACGAATTCGTGAAACTTTTTGTCCATGTGGTTTCTACATGTGGCTATTTTATTTGATCGTATCAAATGTAAATTGATTTTCTATTATTATGGGTATAAAAAGTTCAATGCTTTTGTTATATAATTAATAGTTCATAGGTACTATCCACTTCGTAAAGTATTTAACAAAAAACTTAATTTTTCGAAGGTATGGTTGCCAACAAAAGTTATTTGATAAAACAATGTAGGTGCCTACATAAACTGTCCAAGTTATTGATCAAAACTTTATGATCCCACCGATTTGTTCATAATACCTATGAGCAACTTTCAAACAGGAAAATAGAGCGTTAAGGAGGTTACTGACCGCGTAAAAAAGTGTTAATATGAAAATAATACAGTCATGTTGTGATACAACATGCTGTGCAAGGGGTCCCGGGTTCGATTCCCAGGTCGAGCAAAAAGTGTTATTGGGTTTTTCTATGAAATTCTCAGTAGCAGCTCGGAGTTTGGATTTGTGCCCGGTTAATGGCAATAGGCTCGCCCCCTATTACATGGGACCTAAATATACCGGCGAACTGTGGGTGTACATTAGCACACCTCTGCCTAACCCTTCGGGGAATACAGGCGTGATGGTATATTTACTTTTTATTTTTTTATATATTATAGTGCACAAGTGTGTGCGCAAACACAAGTACACTCATATTTAGGTCCCATGTAATAGGGGGCGAGCCTATTGCCATTAACCGGGCACAAATCCAAACTCCGAGCTGCTACTGAGAATTTCATAGAAAAAACCCAATGACACTTTTTGCTCGACCTGGGAATCGAACCCGACAACACACACACACACACACTATAATATATCCATTGATATTAACCCCTGCGACCGAAAATTCGGTCCGGTTTATTTTATAGCACTCAACTAAGAAATATAGGTGCCCAAATTGCCGACAAAAGTAATTCAGCCAATTTTAAAAGCAGTTACGAAAAGTAAGACAAAGGAGACAGACAGTGGGCGTCTCACTGGAAAGATTATTGCAAAGATCATGTAGGTACTAAGTTGACTCTTCACACAGCCATACATATATGTATATAAACTCACGCTTTTTGCGATAGGAGTAGGCAGAAACCACAGAACGCCACCTGCTACGATCCTTACACACTTCTTTCGCCTCGTCCACATTTATACATCTGGTCATACACATACGCTCCTGACATACGCTCCTCTCTCCTATGTTTTTGCTGTGCCCGACAGGGTCCATAATTGATTCTGTACTTTTATATTGTTAAGACCATTATGTACATTATCTTCAATGTTACCAAACATGGGTGCTTATTTGCCTTATGTTATATTGATACTGTATTACCTTTTCATCTTCTTAGGGTTTCGTAACCAAAGGGTTCAACCGGAGGCCTATTACTATCGCTCATTCATCCGTCTGTTTGGCATTTCTAAATACTGATGTAGACAGAATTGATGAGTAATTCATCAGGTGAATATAAAATGAGCTTGAGGTGAACTGTGTTCCTACCTAATGCCATTAACAGATCACCTCATACTCACTTTACCTAAATTATATTTATATAGAATAGCATTTCTGTTCAACACCTTCTATAAATAGCATAATATCTAGTACCTACTTAAATGTTGACGGACCATAGTAATGATTGAACGCCTAGCCTGCACCTAAGAGCGTATTATTAAAATTACAATAATGCAAAATACCTCTAGATATTCAGCAAGAAATTAAGCGTGGTAATGTACAAAAAAGCAGCCAAAGTCGTGGGCGTATCGCTAGCGAGATGACTACAAAGATTAACGTTGGCTGTTTAGTTTTTTGTTCCCTCCATTGTTCGATGATAAGATGCTAATAACTATAGTATGCTAGGGATGTGACCTGTATAATTTAGTAAAGAAAAAAACTATGGTTTCTTTAAAATAATTGGCGACTAACAAAAGACACCCACCTAGTTTTATATGACAGATGTGAGTCGCAACGCCGGGAGGGGAAAGACTTAACCTGACCTTATTGGTGAGGTTCTTCAGAAAGGTTGGATGCGTAGTCGCACGTGCTTGTATGATCTGATGTATGATGGTGGATGAGGCATAAGTAGTATGCATAACGTCCAATTAAAAAGGGGAACAAATGTGAAAATCAAAGCATTTATTTTAATTAAATCGTTTAGAGGCACTTTTGAATTGTCAAATAGTTGGTTAGTTGTCAGAAAGCTCTTTCCGAAACTTAGGTAGGGAGCAATGGTCCACGGATACCTTTTGCCATAAAGTTTTTACAAAATCCTGGTTTACATTATTTTTGTGTCTTTCATTCAATATCAAAGAAGAGACAAACTGTTATAAGATATAGGTTAAGCCTTGTCTCCAAATACAAAAACATATTTCACATACTTGCATAAAATATTATTGTGTACACATATTGAGAGAATGAAAGAAAAAAGGTAAAGATTAAGGGCGTTTGAGGAAAAGATGCAGGAAAACCACAAGCGAGGTCGCGGTAATATATTATGTCAATAAAAACTGAATTGTTTCCATTCATGGTTTTAGTCAGGTTGTATGAGGAACTCCTACAGTTTTCTTTTTACAGTTAATTCAAGTATTTGTTCTTTTAGTGTAAAGTGCACGCTTTTTTCAGGTTTTTTTTTCTTTTGTCTTGTGATGGTGTTACGAGTTTTTATGTTTTTCGAAGTGAAAATATCGTTTGCCGCGTTGAGCGATTTTTAGTAGGGGCAAATCTTATGGGAACTCGTCACCGACATGGTCATGTGATGGCGTCACCGACATGATATAGAGACCGCGTCATCGACATTCTAATTAATTGTGACGTTTTAATATCGGCGGTCCTCATGACTACTTATTTTATTTACTTATTTTGAACTCAAATTAAACGATATTCATTAACAGCCCTTACCATAAGACAGCCTTAAATAAATAAAATATAAGAAAGAAAAATAAATAAGAATTGAATCAGTTGGCAACCCTGACATGCCATAAAGAAATTCATTGGATCAACATAAAACACATTAAGAGCATGTTAAAACTTCAGCGCGCGTGTATTGTTACGTAATGACCGCAGATTAATACACAGACTATATATGTATATACATTATGTATAGATATACATAATCTATACGTATTATAAAACAAAGTCGCTTCCCGCCGTCTGTACCCTTAGATATTTTAAACATTGCGGCGAATCTTAATTTTCATCAATGGATAGAGTGATTCAAGAGTAAGGTTTATATGTATGGAATATCACGGCAAAACCAACGAGAGCGGAGCAGTAACCAAAGATGTAACTGAACACGGGTGACACCGCGGGGGGGGGGGGGGGGGGTATAGATAGTTGATAGAATAGCCCTTTAGCGTCTGTGCACACGACCGATTTTTTACCGATTTTTAACAGATTTCTTTTTCGGCGAGAAGAGTCCTGTCAGAAATCGGTCAAATAATCGGTAGTGTGTGGAGACGCTTGATAGACACCAAACAAATATTACAAATAATAACTCTTTTAAGTATAAGAGTCACAAGAGATGATTGCTTTAATGCGTATCCCATACCTATGTGCAGGCGCAGGTCTGTGATAATTGATGTTGTTAATAAAATTGGTCGAATTGTAGTAATAAATGATCTGTAATAGTGTTAATAAATGACTGTAGTTGTTGACCAACCTTTTTACCCGACTGCGCCAGAAGGAGGGTTATGTTTTTTTTATTATTAGGGTTCTGTATATCAAAATGAAAAAACGTTCACTAATTTTTTTAGCAGTCATGATAATCAATGTGTTATCACAACATGACCATACCTGGGAACCTTCTAGTTACGGATATTGAAGGTATTTTTTTTTATATGGTTGCAAATGCAAGTTTTTTTAGTTTAACACACACATACAATCACGCCTGTATTCCCCAAGGGTTAGGCAGAGGTGTACGTGTACACACAGTTCGCCGGTATGTTTAGGTCCCATGTAATAGGGGGCGAGCCTAGTTAGCCAAGTTTTAAATAAACTTAAAATACCCCTTTGACTACGACTGTTACATACACCCTTAAGTAAATTGCGTGCGTTACACTGTGATCTACCAAAACCAATCAATTTTCAAAAAAGTTGTTTCTCTGCGAACATTTTTGCTCAAACTCACATTGTTTGATGGGCAGTATGTGTAGTTAGCGGACATATTTATTTATTATTTATTTATTTATTAAACTTTATGCACAAAATGTATAAAATACACCGTACAAAGGCGGACTATATAATGATGGATATATGATGTGTCTCGTTACACCCTTTTACTATTTTCGCAATAAATTCTTTTATTATTGCGTAGGTAATTAAAGCTATAATTGGTATTTGTCTTAAAATAAAAACGACTCCTTATTTCAAAACCATATTGGCTTTTTTATATTTAAAAGTACCAATAAATTAATGGAGCCATTACTTTTATACAGCATTTGAATCAAAGATAATATTTCAAATGATTTTATAAACCTTATTCGGCTTCTGTAACTTCGCCTTTGCCGTTTATAGGATATTTTAACATCAGTAATCACAATCAAAATAAAATATGGGTGTATTAATAACATAATATAATCAGGGACCCAGGTAGTAAAGTTTAACTACCCTTGAACTGGTAAAGTACAGTATTTAAATATGAATCGTTAAAAACAACTTAAGAATAAATTAACAACGAATATTTTCTTCTTTCATCTTTAAAAAAGAACGTTGACACTTATAGGAATTACTCCTGTATCGTGGGTGCGTTTGCAAACATATTATATACTTACATACACAAATTACTAAACCCTGAAATACTACTACTTTAAACTACTATCTATAAGTAATACAAATATTTGTTAAATGCGGGAATCGAACCCTCGACACGCAGCGCAGCAGTCAATTGTTCAGTCAATTACGATGAAAACCATACAGAGGTGGCCCAGTACTTAAAGCGCCCGCCTGACACGGTTGTTTGTGCGTTCGATACCTGGCAAATATCGATTTGACTTTTTCAATTAATAGGTCCTTTTTAAGTTTAACTTGGTCATCACTGTGATTATTTCTCCTACAAAATTTTCAGTCGTGATGGCCAATGCCAATCAATGTAGACTAGCCAAAGACGTAGAAAATATTAAAGTGCACAAGTATGTGCCCAAACTCTATGTGGCCCCCAAGATACAGGCGCTGCCTAGTTTGGGGACCGCCGTACAATTTAAAACACTTTTTTTAAATTTAATTTGTTACATAGCATACCATAATATTAAGTACTTTCATGTTTATTCTGTGTTGTAACAATGGACCAATAAATTATTCTTATTCTAAACTAAACAACACCCTGCCTTAACCCTCTGACAGAAAATATAAACAAAACCGCTTTAAATAAACACACAAACTACCAAATATAATGACATCACAGTGTACTTGTTGATCACAAAATCCGGTTTTCAATTTGCGCAACATCGGTAAAGAAATGTTAACCTTCCAGTGCGAGGAACCGGTTTGTTCCCAAATAAATCCGCCGCCGATGCACTCGTACCTGTTCTAATTGGTTTAGTATCAATAACCTGGTTAGCTCAGTAATTATACCAAGGCCAGTCAGATTTTGGTTCTCACACTTGGATGGGACTTAGAGCTCTTTTAATTGATATGTTTGGTGTTAGATTGCTATGGCAACGGACGTACATGGATGGTTATCTTTCTCTATACAGATGACAATTATAAAAAAAATCAGCTGTTCTGAACTTTAGTAAGTACAACTGATATATGTTTTTTCATAATTCATGAAAATCCATGGTAAAAGTCTTCATAACAATAACCCTTCTACCCCTTCTCAAATAGATTCACTTTGTGATATTCATTCATGGATTTAATTTTCATCTGTAGACTTTTTTCAAATTTTCTAGTTGTTGATCATATAACAACTAAAATAATTATTGATAAGAGTATAAACATTTGCATCTCAACACTAAACTGTAAATAACATACACCTCAGTAAGCCCATCGTAATTAAAAACGTCCAAAATCTAGTCGCAATCTCATCTCAGCAATCTGCGGTCCTAGGGACCACCACAAATACAAATAGGTTAACCCTTTCACAAAGATAAAATAGATTAATCTCAACAATCCACAGTAATCTCCAAAACAAAATCACATTATCAATGAACACAACACAGCAAACGCAAGAAAACCAGATAAGAAACAAAGTTAACAAAAGAATAATCCTTGAACTGAAAGAATACATAAATACATCACACACAGATGCATATCGCAAAGGACATTATGTATTGTGTTGTAAGAGCGTGTTCTGACGGTACGACACGGACGTGTGTTTTTGCACGACACTGTAACGTTGACACGTAGTGAAAGCGAGCGAGTGAATTGGAGATGGCACTCGTGTGAACATTATTGAAGCTATAACTGGTGGAAAGGACAATGTAGGGAAAACTTTTATCATAGATTCAGTACAGCCCCCCTAGCCAAGTCACAAACGATAAACGCAAACGCTGAGTAGGCTTTAATAGATCTTCAACTTTATGTGCTTGGTTTTAAGTTGAAGATCTAATGAAGATTGCATAGCGTTTTCGTTCGTTCCAGTCGCTAACGCTTACAAATCTTTAATAGATTTTCAACTTAAGGCTCTTGGGTATTAAGTTGAAAATCTATTGGTACCTACCGAGCGTTTACGATTATCGTTTGCGACTTGGCTAGGGGGCAGGAGTTTAGACGTCCTAGGGTTTTGTTGATGTTAAGTGGACACCGCTACCTATAGTCATCTGCAATACCAGAGGTCTTGCAAATGCGTTGCCATCTCAGAGGAAAAATTGAAGTGTATCATGTGCAATTTCAACGAACTCACTTTATATTGATCAAACATGATAAGACTACACTTGGCATCGTCGATTATATTTTTTTCGAATTTAGATGTGAAGTATTTCTAGACATCTAGGTTTTGTTCTCTTAGTTAATGACGCCATACTTTTGTTCACTTAGTTAATAACGCCATACTTTTTTAAAAGTCTTCATTTATTTTCCAACAATCATCAGGTAAGCGAGAAATACAAAGATGTTAGCAAAAAACAAGTAAAGAATTAATGTCCAACGCGACTTTCAGTCGTAAAATCGTTCCATTTAAGCGGGGTTTAATCGATGCATGCGCCAGATGTAGACAAAAAACACCAAATAACATCGCGGTTCATTTTCATAATGCAAGGCTATGAACAAAGACATTTAAATTTATAATTTAGTTAAGATAAAACCGCAAACGTGAAGCTTGCCGAATAATTAAAGTCCGAATTTTTATTTATTCCAATTTTTTGCTGTTGGTGGAATGCATTATTTTATTTATAATTTTTTTGTTGAGAAGGTTTAAACATAAACTTAAGTAAGTATAACAAAGGTAGAAAATATGTTTTAATTTAAACTTACCTCTACTAAATCGTGTAATAAATAATTGAGTTGTGTAAAACACTAGCAGCGGAAGTCAGTAAAATAATAATACAAGTCTTTTATTGTCCCACTGTAGGGCAAAGGCAACTTCTTAAACAGAGAAGACACGAGCATTGATCACCAGGCTTGCTCAAGGCGGATTGACGTCTTCAAACTTATACTAAAAGCCCAGTTTTACCAATTTTTTTCTTCATTGATGTCAATGATGTCCAAGATAAACTTAGCAAGCACATATTAATCGTAAAAATCACATTGGTACTTCTCCGGTATCGTACCCACAACCTACATAAACTAACATTTTTCCTGGAAGTTAAATAACTAAAACATTATTTACGTGTAAAGGAAACTAAACGGAGAAGTTATCACATAATAATTAATTAAAAACGGTTAAAAATAAAATATGAACACTATGTTTTAGTAAATAAATAAAGAAACATTTCAAAACATTCTACAATAAACGTAAATATGCAACATCCTACGAATCTGGAACAAGTTTAAATCAGTGTTGAATTATGTAATTATCGAAATTGACATTGAATTTTGTTCCAGTATCTTACCTTCATAACACGATTAAAACCTGATTTCGTTTAGCGTTGCAGAAGTGGTTTTACGTCTGGTTTCTATTTAATTAAGCTTATATGGCAGGCTTTAGTGAGATTGGGCGGGTCATGACAGCCGTGTGAACAGCGATCACTGGGCAAAAATTTCTACGCAATGGGTGCTTAAAGATGGTTGACGTGTCCAAGGTCGGCGAGAGCAAGAGGTGGCCAGATTATTTAGATGCACTGAGAGAGCTGATTTGCGGTGAAAAGAATATTTGGAATGGCTTGGGGAAGGAGTTGTTATGGATATAACAGGCTAGGTAAAAAAAGTCTTGGAGAATAGCTATAGGTCTTAACTATCAAGTCGTCGCAAAGTGTTGTCAAAAGCTTCCAAGCACTGTTTTTCTATAAAAATCACTCCTCGGTGAATTTAGGTGAAGATACCAGTCAAACCCCAGTACCAGGAGGAGTGACAGCTCACCTGAAGCTCGCTTTGCAAACGTCTAAGAAAACTTTTACAGAATAGCACTGCTAGTATTGGAAAAAGTGCGCTTAACTTTTTGAGTTGGACCTGGGGGCTTCGTTAGTAGCCAAACTATTGCAAAACATTTTATTAGAAACCTTACTAGCAATTGAATTATTATTTTCCTTACAATAAGTTCATTACATATCCATGTTAGGATAAATATTATGCGCACTTCAAGGCTAAAACATGACATTTGCAACCTATGCTAATACTATAAAGCCAACTTGTTTGTTATTTTGTTTGGACGTGCTAATCTCTGAAACTACTGGTCCGATTCTGAAAATTCTTTTACTAATAGGAAGCTACATTATCCCTAAATGCAATAGGCTAAATATTATTATCATAAAGTTAGAGACCCGTATGCAATGTTACGTGAATGAAGTCGCGGGCAACAGCTAGTCTGTCATAAAATCTAGCATCCGTGAAGTTTGTGTGTCAATCGTGCCCAGACGTGTTAGAAGTAAACATTGAGGATTTCAATGCACACGTTTTTAATTTATTTAGATTAGGCATCTTTAAATGGTAGTTGTGTATGCAGTTTTGTAAGCAAAATAATCTTTGTGTTTCTAGTATGTGCAGTGACTGAGCGATTGTCTGCTGCGCTGCGTGTCTCGAGTTCGATTCCCGCACGGAACAAATGTTTATATGTGTTACAAGTAGTTGTTCCGGATTTGGTTGTTTGTGGGTTTATGTGTTTGTAAATGCTCCCACGGTACAGTGTTCATAAATGTTTATATTCTCATGATTATAATGAATACAATTTGGATTGTAACTCCAAATGATGGATTTTGGTATACTTAATGAGAAAGTTCTCATTCGCTGAATATTTCAAAAATCACTTCTTTCAAACACCGAATTTAATTAATTCTGGTCCCTAAGAAACAGACGCTGCCTAGTTTAGCGACAGCCGTACAATTTATAAATAAATTATTACATAACTTATAATAGCATACCATAAGATTTAGTACCACTAGGCCAACTGCCTCGTTGGCCTAGTGGTTCTGTGCGCGACTGCTACGCAAGAGGTCCTGGGTTCGATTCCCGGGTCGAGCAAAAAGTGTTATTGGGTTTTTCTATGAAATTCTCAGTAGCAGCTCGGAGTTTGGATTAGTGCCCGGTTAATGGCAATAGGCTCGCCCCCTATTACATGGGACCTAAATATACCGGCGAACTGTGGGTGTACCTACATTGGTACACCTCTGCCTAACCCTTCGGGGAATACAGGCGTGATGGTATATAAGATTTAGTACTTTATTTGTTTTCTTATTTCAAACTTCAAACTGCAACAGTAAAACCGACGAAAAAGTTAATTAAACCAGAATATTTAATATCTTACAATAACCAGACATTGGTGCCGATTCCCTTGTTCACAAACTAAACTAAAATTAGAGAATTGACATCTCTTACTAATATACAGCGAAAGAAAAGGACGGTAATACCTTAAAACTAAGTTAGAGATGTCAAATTAGTTTTGCCTTGAACTTTTCCGTGTTTTTAATCAACACGTTCTGACATGCCAATTATAATTGTATAGAGGTTTTAGTTCAACTAAAATTGACAAGTCTTATTCACGTCCGTCCCTTTCTTGTTTGATTGGAAAGAAAAAGATAGAAATAGTCTAAATTAAGTTTAGCTTATGCATAACAGAATCGACACCATTGTGCACAATGACCGGCATTGTGCATAATAACAAATTATTAAGAGTAATGAGCAATCAAAACGGTTAATTAGTACCGGAATTAATAGTTCATTAATTTTCATGTATGATTTATCATGGGTAAATTAATTTACCGCGTGATTTAAATCTGTTCTGTTACATTATGAGAAGATATCAGACATTCTATTTTTTATTATTAATAATAAGGTCAACTAGGAACCTTTAAATTAATGGATAGGTATTTATAAATATCGTAAATAGATCAATTTGGATTATTAGGTTATAAATGCATTTAAAAATGCCAATTCTACTAATAAATAAAAAACGTGTAAAATCTAGTCACGATCTTATCTCGGCGACAATCAATCATATTATTATTATCAAAAATTTTAGATAAATTAGAGGCTTTTTGTCTCAACGAGATTAGATTTCCATCGGTCCTAAAAGTTAAATTTAAAAAAATTTAAATTGGTATAAAATTTACAATACGTAAAAGCATTTTACACCAATAAACAAACAAACAAACAAACAAATAAACAATCTAAGCTAACATACCAGCTTTTTAGTCCAACCAAGATGAAAAGTACCCAAGAGACAATTTATCTGTACTTTTACAATATACGAGTACTACATAGAACTTACAGAGGTGGTACAACATACAATAAAAATAACTTCATTACAATGTAAATTGAATGACTTAGTCTGGATTCTCAGGTGTTTCACTAAATTAAGAATTTCGTGGTGTACCTAGTATTTAGCTTAAATTCTAGAAATTCTCTAGTTCTAAATATAAAACATGATTGAACAGGGCTGTACGAAATTTTAAAATAGGTACCTAAGAAAACATCTAATATTTTAATCACATTTTGAAATACCTGAATGGTAAACCCCGCTACTAAACAAATACCGTTTTTTTTTTTAAATATTTAGCCATTTCGATGATGTGGCATTTTATTACATGGTTATACAAAAAATCTTAGATATGTTTCATGTGCGCCAAGTCTAGGCTTTTTTTACTTTCTAAACAAGCTAAAAAATTATAGCGTAATTTCATAAACATCTGAAAGTTATTAAAGTAATATGCAATGCAATTATTTATAGATTTCAATGAAATTGGTGGATGGTATTAAATAAATATTGTAACGTTTTTTGACGCCGAAATTACCGTTACCAAACATGCAATACGAAAATCCCCAATAGATAAATTCATATATTTTTAGTAGAAAATAGATATAAAAATATATATTTTTATTTTTTATTTCCTTCCCTGTTATTCGAGATCCCAATGATCGAGGAAGGATGAAAACAGAATCTTAGAAGATTTCAGTCATTCTTTTTAAGAAGTCCTATTCAAAGAAGATACAACAACAAAACAGTAGATAATAATGTTGTTGAAAAGATCGGTGAAACATACTGATTCCATAAAATCTGGAACCATACACATAAAGCTAAGACTATGAATAAAATTCTTGATCTCAACGTCAGAATTTAACCGCAGTCAAAACACACAGATATAAAACCACAAACGATCGTCAAATAACAATTTCGCTAAATGAAACGCTCAGATTCATTCCTACCAAACTGCCAACTGCAATCTCAAAACACATACTCCCACAAGACCATAAGGACTATTATTGCTTAATACACTGAATCTATTTATACTATAAATTGCTCATGACCCCAATAGAGACACCAAGACAATTTTATTGTTTGTACCAAGTGCGAGGCTTACAATTGCTCAATAGGGCAATCAGTCTGATAGCCGGAGAGGAGTGATTTACATTACATTGAATAACATTGAAGAGTTAGAAACAAAAACGTCTTGCTTACAACATGTTTTGCAAACAATGTGTGCGAAAGATACTCGTAATAAATGTTCATGAACATGATTCGGCTATTTATTGCTGAATGGCGGACAAAAAAAATTCAAGGTTGGTAATATTTGACTATGATAATGAGCGTCTAGATCTAAGTTATGTTGTAATTGTAGTTAAAAACATCATCTGCCTAGCCTTCCAAACTACATATGTTGGGGTCGGCTTCCAGTTTAACCGGATGCAGCTGAATACCACTGATTTATATGGTGAGACTACTTACCTGACCTCCACAACCCAGTTATTGGGTAACGTGATATCGACTGGTTGTCAGAGTTTGGGCGTCTGACCTGTAGCAACTGTCAACGATCTACTTATGATAGCCGCGACCAACTACGCGCTTTCCGAGACACGGGGTTGTCATGCCATCAACTTTAAAACTCCAGGCTGCTACTGAGAAAATTGGTAAAGGAACATCCAAATAACGTTTTGCAAGACTTGAGAATCAAACCCAGAACTCCACGCTCAGCATTCGCGTAGTTAATACAATATGAAATCTAATATACTAAGCAGATTTGTTTGTAAGAGCCAATGTCTGGAAGCACAACCCCAATTACAAAATATCTTTCCCTAATACAAAGTCATAGGCTATGTTTCATAGTATAAACACTGTGTGGATAAAAACTGTTTTTTTGAGATTCGTCTTTGTTAACCGAAATTATCATATCATAAGACAATAGATACACACCAAGGTTTACAATAAAAACGAATAATGAGCAATAATTATATTATAAAGTTGAAAAATAAACAGAAAAAAGCATGCATAATATTAAAACTGACACGAGGACAAACGAACAGAATAATAATGTATTAATTACAATACCCAACATGTTTCGAGTCTTGCATTAAGCTCCAATACATACGGGCGATTTTCGACCACACGCATCCCATTAAAAAGTCGCTGAATATTAATAGACAGGCCTCAAATATGAAATCTTGTAAAGGATTTTATTATGTCAGAATTTAACTGCATCCGCATTATATGGCTAATTTAAGTAACCGTTATTCAATATCCAATGATCTGTAATACTTTAACTGCGCAATAAAATTATTAGTGTACCACTTATACATTTTATGTGTTACATTATTTTTGAATATCATTCTGACCTTTTCATTGCAGATTACATTGGAAATTCTAAACACGATATTATTGATGAGAAATTTCGTTATGTAGTTAACAATTTTATATGAAGTTAGTTATACAAATACTTTTGATAAACGACAAATATCAAAACACTTAAGCAGAGCAAATACTTGGCTACAAATAATCGCTCAACAGTTGCCAGTCTGTTAGTATACAAAACAAATGAAAAATCGTAATTTTTCGCCCGACAGGACGTTGCTGTCTCTCGATAACGAGTGTTATTAACATGATATTGCAATTAATTATTTTATATTCCATACTATATGTGGTCAGGCTATGCCCTTAGGGTGTATGGGATACCGCGATGCAATATATAATATCGACCAATAATAAAGCTTCGATCCGGTATTGTCATAAATATTCTATAATGGTTACCCCCTGTGAGTTTTTTATGCTATGTGGGGATCTAGAAATGGTGTTTATTAATTCTAAAGAGTAAATTTTAACCTATGTTGTTTTTGATCGACACTTTGGCATCATAGTTATATCAGATTGCATTGTGATCATAGACTGGGGGTTTATTGATAAACCAGATTTGAGATAAATATAATTGTTATGACATTTACTTCAAAGTAAAGTAAAGAAAGGAAAAAAAGTAAATGAGAGAAAAAAATTTGTTTTTCATAGTAATATGTCTTTATAAAAAGCTTCGATGAGCACAAGGTAGAAGTTAGTTCGCAGTTTGACAAGCAGACGGTACACTTAGCATCTGTGCTATGGGGATCTATTATCACTACATGGTACTTCTATAATCAATATTTAGTAGGTATTTAAATTTAAAAAAAAGAAACGAACTATCTATATTTCCAAAAATTTATGGAAAAAAGTAATTCAATCTGAGGTTTTTATATGTAACCATAAATATAGGTAGCAGTCACTAAATAAAAAAAAGAAAGTATGAAAAATAAGGTTATTGCATAAATTAGTAAAATACACATAAAGAGCAAAGCCCAAAAAAACATCACAGTCGAAAAAAGCCGACAAAAAGTAGGAACTCCCAAATTTCCTGAAAAAAAATGAACACGTTCGTCATAAAAAATAATTCTTCCCCAAATTAACACAAATATTTAAACGCCGATATTTCAATCAGTTTATATTCATAGAGGGATTCATCCGTGAGGGAACGGTAAGGGAATACTAATCCCCTTGAGCGCCGGGCATAAATACCTATCTTGACACCTGATCTCAAAGACGATGCCGATATAGAACGAGAGCGGAGAGCGTTGTCGATTAGAGCGAACATGCTGGCCCGAAGGTTTGCACGCTGCTCTGTAGCGGTGAAAATTACGCTTTTTCGGGCATACTGCACTAGTTTTTATACGTGTAGCTTGTGGGCCAGATATACTCAAAAGTCTTACAACGCTCTCCGCGTTCAGTATAACAATGCGTTTAGGATGCTGGTGGGGCTGCCCCGATTCTGTAGTGCGTCGGGAATGTTTGCGGACGCCCACGTAGACTGCTTCTACGCAACGATGCGGAAGCGGTGTGCTTCGTTGGATAGTAGGGTGCGGGCCAGCTCCAACAGCGTCCTGAACGTAATTGCTAGCAGGTTGGACTGCATTTACTTGAATCACTGTTGCACCGTCTCACATGGGATGGCTCAGCATTAGTGTTTTATTTTTATTTATTTTTTAATTGCCTAAATGTTTTTTAGTTTACTAACATAGTATTAAGTTGTTTTTACTAACATTTGTGAGTCTCTGTTACTCGAATAAAGAGTTTTTCTATTCTATTCTATTCTATAAATTCGTTAAGGTCGAACCTTATCGATGTGAATTCGATTTTATGCGAATGCAAAACTTTGAGGCACGACTTTTTTACCGGCATAACTAGAGCTCCCAGTTATGAAATGCAAGGTTTTATGACGAAAATTTTGCTGAATTTGAATTCAATAAAGTAAGAGTTTTAGTACGGGATGCAACTTTATAGGTGGGAATATAGAATAGTGTGATAGTGTGCTCTTTTAGAAGAACGTGAAGTCAACAATTTTATTTGTTCGTGTTTGAAATAGGGCTAGTTACGAAATTTAGAAAAATGGTAGATATGTAGAGTAGTCGTAATGTCCCAGTGGTAAAGATGTACCGCACATGCATGATGTTTGTGTTACCAACGTGACTTTTTCAATAAATATTTTCTAAGCTCATCTTGGACGTCTCTAACATCTCTCGTCTGAAATCGAAAATCTGCTTAGAGCAAGCGTGGTAATCAATGTTCGTTCCTTCTCTGTATGAAGATACTTAGTACTTAAACAAAATTCCAAAGATCACTTGCCAAATACAAGAAAGCAACAGTGTCAAAAGTTGTTGGCAATAGTCTTAAGTGTAGTTAATCTGAATAACTAGATTCCAAAGCAGTTTAAAACGACCAGAATACTAAAGACGAGATCAAGTGAATTGAAAAAGCTGCAATTGAAAAGGACACTGGCAACTGGCGCAACGCCAAGAAAAAACTAACTTGAAGAAAATGTGGTAGAAAAATAACTCTTCCATTTGATAAAAGTTCATACCAACTCTTCAAAGGTCAAAATACGAGGGTTCAACATATTCAAAGCGAAGCCTTCAATACGGGTTCTGTAACCAACCCACGTACACACTTTATGTAATCTATCATCGAACCGCTTATACAAATAAAATGATTGTCATTTTGACGAAGAGCTTTCTCAAAAGCAGTCCTTCTATATTGAGGAAGTAATATTGAAAGTTACGTTTGATAGTGTGCATGAATATGGGAACGTTAAAGAGGTTGATTGGGGTCATGGTTAAGAACGTTCCATGTATGGAGCTGGTTAAATAGACTATCGTTCAATATTCGACGGGCCTGTTGGTCTAGTGGTTAGCGGTCCTGACTGCTAAGCCGGAGGTCGTGGGTTCGATTCCCACCCAGGACAAACTTTGTGTGATGAGCATGATTGTTTGTTCTGTGTCTGGGTGTGATTTATCTATAATATGTATGTATTTATAAATTATATAAGTATGTATATCAGTTGTCTGGTTACCATAACACAAGCTCTGCTTAGCTTGGGATCAGATAGCCGTGTGTGAGTTGTCCCAAGATATTTATTTTATTTATTTAATAGAAAACTTTTACTGTAATTTGTACTTAACTGTATATTTCCCTAATACCGTCATGATGGTCCAGTAGTTAAGAGCCATGGGAAAGTACGATTACGATATGATTCTATTTATTTCTATTTCATATGCACTTTTAAGTTTATCTTAGACATCACTAACATCGGTGAAGGAAAACCTCGTGAGGAAACCTGGATTTTAAAATACTTTATTTCATTTGAACCTTATCTAAAGCAGTTTTTCTTCTAAAAATTCGGACACTTCAAAGAGCTTAAACCTAAGAACTTAATTTAAAATAGAGAATAGATAGGTACTAAAATCATAATTAATCCTTACAGTAAAACTGGTAGGTGTCTGTCATTATCGTTGATTGCAAACTTATTAAACGTTAGATAAGAAATTAAGGATAGCAAATTTTACTAGCTACGGGAAAACGCATTAATTTGTCATTACTCCTTTCATTGCTATAATACTACATAGATTACAAGAAATAGTAACCAATAGGTATAATATTAAACAAAGCGTTTGATAGTGATGACCGCAAGACGAGGTCCTTTGATATTAGTAAATCTTGGCAACTTGCCTGGAAAACAATGTGGATATTAATCATGCATATTAATTCATCATTCATTTCTACAACAATAATTATAATGCCAGCCTATTATTGTAGGGCAAAGGCCTCTCTCCATAAAGAGAAGTCGCGATCCTTCACCACCATATTTGGTCCATATTTCTTCATATTTTCCTTACACCGATGTCAACAATGACCAAAATAAACTTAGAAAGTACATTTGAATTGAAAAAATCACATTGCATACATGAGAGGCAGGCCTTAACCTAGGACATTACGACATTGGGTTTTGTAAATTATTTTATACTATCTATCAAAAAATAGAAAGAACACATGATTTAGAAAAAGTCACTAACATTATTATAACTAAACCTTTAAAATGCAAAGAAAATGCAGTCATGCTACGGCAAGCTGAAACTATATCTCCAGACGAAGCTAAAGAAAAACTTGGTAATACCGGTGAGAAAGATTCTCCGAGATATTAAATAGCCGAAGAACTAAGATGTCTAAGATAAACTAATAAGTCGATGAACGAGCGATTATGTGAGCGGAACTTGAGAAACTCACAGCTGGTAAGAAATTGAGAAAGTTCTGTGTAAACCAACGTTAAAATGTATTAAAATGGAGTACCATATGTTCGATATGTGTGAGAATTGTTTATAAGTTTTAACCATATAATAATCTGCATGTCAATACGTATATTTACATATTTGCTTTCCTATGAGGCTGATGATAACATGCGAGAGCACGACTGCTGACTTGCTAATAGATAAACATTAGATTTCTACATTCAATTTATGTGAATACAGATATACGAGCAGATAATCTTTATAGTTCTCTAAACAACAAATATTTTAAGCTTTTGATTTTGGATGAAACACACGTGACCAAAAGAGTTACAAATATAAATGTGGATAGATAGAGAGGAAGAGGGAGGCCAAAGAAAAGATGGATTAATTGTATGAAGAAGGATATGAAAGAGAGTGAAGTCAGTGATATCACGACAGTTGACAGGACAGAATGGAAGTAGAAAACGTGTTTCACCGACCTCAAGAATCATGGAATGTGCGCAGGAAGGCGATGATGATGATGGTTTTGTACATTCCCGGGAAAATTTTCAGTTAAATCCAAGCCCCAAAAAACATTAAAACCTACATATACATGGACATTCAAAATTCAATACAAGGAACCACAAGTGTTTTAAAAGACACAGCATCAATAACTAAGCCAAACAAATTGGCTGGTCAAAATAAACGGCGAACGTTTTCCTCAGAAAATGATATAAGCAAGGAATATATATGAACGTCCGGCACGCGATGGACATATTTTTTGGCGGGTCTAAGACGTTCGCAGATATTATTTATGTTAGGTTGAGTTTGGGAGCATGCAATGATGTTTTTGGGAGAGGAAATGTACTGACATAAAAAGACTTGGAGCAGGTTTATGCAAAGTAGTGGGTACACTTGGGTCGTAGGAGATGGTGACAGTAAAAAATGTATCTACCTAATATTTCGTTGAAAGATGTGATGATGCAGTTCTCTGTTTTTTTGAGTATCTAACTACTATTATAAATGCGAAAGTTTGGATAGATGTGATCTCAATCACTGAAGGAATCTGGATGAAATTAGAATCAGATGTAGATTAGTCTGGAATAGTACATAGGCTACTTTTTTTGCCGGTAAAATGTACGCTTCCCGTGGGATAATAAATATATCAACTCTCAACGCGGATAAAGTTGCGAGCAGAAGCTAGTGGAATTATAAGTACTGTAAAGGTAATATGCCAATTCAATCAGTGTTACAATCAAGTATAGTTTGGAGCCTTCACAAACACCCGGTACGACTACGTCACATTGGTAGTGGCCATTGTAATGGGACTGCAACCTGAGTATGGTACACTCAGGAAACTTCTTAAGCCAAGCAGACGGTAGCAGTAAATATACAGGTTATAAACAAAAACAAATCACATACCCGTTAATTAAGCATACTGTGCATCAAACTAAGAATTATTTCGTAGAATTGATTTCTGGGAAACGATTAATTTAGTGTAAAAAATCTCTGTTTACAACAACACAATCAAGCAAAAGACTGTACTTACAGGTGCATGCAACAGTACAAGTATTGTGGGGATATTTAAAGTTTAGTTACGTATATAACTTTTAAAATAATGATAATAGTGTTAGTATAAGCTGATAAAAAAACAAAAAAATAACTGGTTTTCGTAAAAATACGTCACAATGATGGGAAGATCTTTTATCTTCGCTAAGTATCTTTTTACACCCATTATATAAAAATACCCATCTTCAAGTTAATCAGCAAAACAAATTACGGCACTCAAAATTCGTCCTTGCCAATGACACTACAATTTTATTTCTTGCTCACAAGTCAAGGTACAAAGAGCACAGTGAATATTTAAGTACTAACCGCACTAAACAAAAAGTAAACATAAGTACAGAAGTTATTTTGAACACAGATTTACTTAAGAACGTCAATAAAAACATACAGGAAGAAATCCTAAATAACTGGAATAGTTAATGCTACCTATACTACGAGTAATATGATAACGCTGAAGAGTATTTTTGTTTGTTTGTGCGTTTGTTTAAACACGCTAATCTCTCAAACTTTCAGTCGGATTAGAAAAATATTGTTGTATATAATAGCCAGATTCATGAGGAATAGTATGAGCTAAATAACATCACGCTATGACACACGGGAGCGGAGTAATAACCAAAGACGTAACTTGCCACGGGTGAAAAAAACCATGCGAACAAAATCACGGACAGAAGCAAGTGTAGTAATAAATCAAAAGACGACGAGCATGTTGTAAAAACTGATTGTAATGATACTAAATTGAATGTAACAGCAGTTAATTCGTAGTCTAGTGGCCGTGACCTGACATTACAAAGAATAGCTTTATACGCTTGTGATTACATCATTTCTCCACTAGCTCGTACAAAATGTGTAGATACTCCATGCTCATTACCGGCGGGAGAATGTCATTACCGTAGTTGTTCACAGTTTGTAGGCAAGGAATGAGGCTCTTTAGAATTACAACTTGGCTTCGGCGTTGCTTGGTGTGGATTATGTTGTAAGATTCTTTTTTTTATTTTGAATACTACTGTTATTCTTTTCTTATATCAATGGTATATCTTGTATGTGAAGGTCCTGGGTTCGATTCCCAGGTCGAGCAAAAAGTGTTATTGGGTTTTTCTATGAAATTCTCTGTAGCAGCTCGGAGTTTGGGTTTGTGCCCGGTTAATGGCAATAGGCTCGCCCCCTATTACATGGGACCTAAATATACCGGCGAACTGTGGGTGTACATTGGTACACCTCTGCCTAACCCTTCGGGGAATACAGGCGTGATGGTAATTTCTTTAATTTTATTTTTTTCAATGGTAGGCAAACAATTCGACTGTTCGTCTGATGTTAAGTGGTCACCACTGCCAATGGACATTTGCAAATGAGTTGGCATCCCAGAGACAAAGTGGGAATGCCTCATGTGTCTATAGTTTCATTGGCACCCATGCCCTTCAAATCGAAACACAGAAACGCTGCTTTGCGGCAGGAAGAGTTATGCTTATGGTGCTAGTACTTCTTAAAACGAGGTACTTCACAAAGAGCTCTCCTACCTACTAATAAGAATTACCCCACAGTTGAAATAGACAACTTTACTTTATTGGCATCGATTTCTTCAGATTAATAAATTCTAGCTTCTGCGCATTTGTCCGTCAAGACAAGTACTTATAGCATTAAACATTAATAGCCTATGGTACACGGCAATAGTGTAGTTTTCTATCAGTGAAATAATGTTTGTAATCGAACTAGTCATCATCTGCCTAGCCTTTTCCCAACTATGTTGGGGTCGGCTTCCAGTCGAACCGGATGCAGCCGAATATCAGTATTTTACATGGAGCGACTGCCTATCAGACCTCTACAACCCAGTAATGGGTAATACGATACACTTGGTAAGACTGGTTGTCAGACTTTCTGGCTTCTGTCTAACAGTAACGACTGTCAAAGGTCTACAAACACAGACAGCCGGGACCAACGGCTTTACGTGATTTCCGAGACACGGAGGAAACTCGCTATGGTAAATGGTCACCCATCCACAGACCAACCTCGGCAAGCGTGGCTTAACCTGGAAGATCGGTCTATGCGGCTGTAATTATTTAGCCACGAGCTCCTAATCATTGTAATCAATAATAATTGTAATCGAACTAGTACTTTCAGAAATTACCTCTTACAAACAAAAAACATTACCTTTCTATGTTATAAGAAAGGTAATGTTTTTTGTTTGTAAGAGGTAATTTTTAAAAACGTTTAGAATTTTAGTTGATTCATTTGTACTTTTTTTTAAGTAAGACGGTAATAATAACCGCTGTAAAACTTCTTTTATAAAAGCTGAATTAATCATGGCGGTCCGGTGTCTAGAGAAAGGTACCTCCATTGATAATATCTTCTCTAACTATAACTTCCATCACGGCGGTCACACTCAATGGAAATTAGCCAAGTATGACAAAGATATTATAGCACAAGTGAGTGAGCAAACACAAGTACACTCCCTCTTCCCTTACTCTCATAGTCCGAAGGGACGGTAATCCGACACGACCGGGGAGAGATCAGGCGCGGGACCAACGGCTTTACGTGCTTTTCGCGTCACACCACCAACTTCCTTGTTTTAATGCCATTAACAGTGATTTTTGACACCAAGAATAAAAGTTAACTGCCTCGTTGGCCTAGTGGTCCTAAGCACGACTGCTACGTTAGTGGTCCTGTGTCCGATTCCCAGGTCGAGCAAAAAGTGTTATTGGGTTTTTCTATGAAATTCTCAGTAGCAGCTCGGAGTTTGGATTTGTGCCCGGTTAATGGCAATAGGCTCGCCCCCTATTACATAGGACCTAAATATACCGGCGAACTGTGGGTGTATATTGGTACTCCTCTGCCTAACCCGTCGAGGAATACAGGCGCGATGGTATATTTTTTTTATATTAAAATAAAGTTGTTTCCTAGCAATAATGTTGCTTACTTTGATGAGCAGTATACGTAGTTAACGGGTATATAATATATCATTTTACAGCCTTTAATTATTATTAAATATTCATGTTTATTATTTTTTCATGTTACACATGAGACGTTAACTTTTTTCGGGTCATATTTATTGTCAACCGCTAATTTAAACAAAATATTTTAATGATATTAAGATTGTCGTTAAGTGGGCATGAATGCCGACTATCATGCATTAATATGGGGTACTTAGCCACTTATGGGTGGCTTACCAATTATATATTACACACAATTGGTCAAGTACACTATAATAACAGCATAATGGCTGTGACAAGGTTAAGACATCGATGTGGTACTTATGTTTCGTATTCCTAAATGATACTCATTGAAATTTATATTGTATTGTAATGATGCTAGGATTGTTTTTCATTCAAATAACGGTGACAATGAAGGCTTATTTTCGAAGGTTCACTATAAAACAATGGACCTAATTTATATTGTTGTCATTTTTAAATCGTTCTAGTAGGGTGATAGCAATCGATAACACGTAGTGACGTAGTCACATTCAAGTAGAATTAATAAATAATACCAGTCTGTTATTTTCACACTACAGGGTAAAGGCTTCTTTTCATAAAGAAAAAGCAGAACACTCTTATTGTCTAGGTTTCCTCAACATGTTTTCTGTCATGGATGTCAGTGATGTCAAAGAAAAACATAGAACCCACAACCTAATGTATGAGAGGCAGGTGCTTTACCCATTGAGCCATCACGACATTCAAATCTAACGATGCATTAAATTTAATCAAAGGCTATGCTATGCCTGCCGGGGCTGCAGGTCCTGCCGGGGCTGCGGGTTGTTCGAAAGAAATACCGCGCCCCCGGAACGCAAAGGGCACATGAAGGAACATAGATGGGTTTTAGTCAGTAAAAGTCTGACACTCCCTCCCGCCCCTCCCAGAGCGGGGGAAGTTATTTAAGCAAAAGGCCTTTTTTTTGGATGGGAAATCATCAAATGACTTGTTCCGTTTTGGGCAGAGCGAAAGCGAGTGTCAGAATTTGTATTGACTAAAACCCATCCGCGGTCCTCCTAATACCCTTTGAGTCCCAGAGCAGCGGTGACTCTTTCGAACAAATCCCGCAAACCTGGCAGAAAAGACCCAAGTTTTGTTTCGAACTGCATAATATCTTGCCAAAAGGGTTTTTGGTTAACCCTATAGCAACACCTCCTGCTATACTTAACTTAATACCACATTATTTTATTTCCATCCTAATAATTTCCAAACTACTTATTTCATGTTCCACATTGTAATCTTGTTCCCTGTATTAGGGCGCGGTCAGATTGAAAGCTGTCATCTAATAGCTGTTTAAGACGATCTAAACGGCAGTTTGATTTACGAAGTTAGGGCGAAATGGCAATGTTAACTAACTAGTTGTGGGTTCACATTGTGAACTATTGAAGTTATAGTTTAGCCAGATCAACTAATGTAGAATGTTTCTATTCGCTTGGAGTTTGATTTCTATAGATCCTACTAATGGATGGTTGGATGTTTGCTAGTCCTTCATGCTTAAATGGTTGAACGGTTCTGGATGAAATTTGGCGCTGAGATAAATTGAAGTGTGGAATAACACATAGGATACTTTTTATCTCGGAAAAATGTTCCCGTGGTATGATATAAATATCAAACTTGACGCAGACGAAGACGCGGGCAGGAGCTAGTCGAATAGGACTAATACAATACATATATAGGACTAATACATAGGACATCGTCCTCGTGATAGTGTTTTTTTTGTTGAGCAGGATCTCAATTTTCTTTCTAAAATAAAAATATATTTAGTCACTCTTTATAACATCGGCTATATGCCAGTGTAAGTCCCTTTAAAATTGCTCCAGGCGTTTGAAGATTAGCTGAACCGAACAGTTAAATAAAAAATAATCTGGTACTGCGTAAACATTCATATGCATTTAGTAAAAACATACTACGTAAACGTACTTTGACATCAAACAGATACTTCAATTTTATTCAATTGTATTGTATTGATATTCCTATAAGTAGTACAACTTTATGTATGACCGCAATAGTTCACTAACACACTACCCACTAGTTAATGGCTCGCCGATCTAGTCACGCCCTTAGACAGGTAATCGATTCAGTGAATCGTACTTAAACATGAATAACCCGTGCTTATCAATTTAACATGAAGGATGATGATTATTGGGCATTTGTGGAGCATAAGGGTCTAACTATGGATCGTTACTTACTAGCACCTAAGGGTTCGATGTGTGTTAGTTGCGTATTATGGGGAACTTAAAGGAATATGCTTTTTAGGGTATAGTGCCCAGAGGGTCAAGCCAAATGAAATCATTCATTTCCTTGCAAACATGGGTGATTAAGGTACGTAGAATTTCTTTTATAATGAGGTGATCCGTATTTTGCTATCTAATAGGCATGCAAATATTAGGTTTACAATTATGGGATTCCGAAATTGAACCCTGTTATTTAGACTCTGTCTGTCATAGAGCTGTAGATTTTAAGCCGTAATAGGTAGAGACTTGAAATTATCAGAGTGTTAATATAGCTGCTATAACAACAAATGCCTATTTTCTTTATTTTACAGTTAAATATTATAGGGGGTCTCTATAGAATACACATGTTTTTTGCATGTAGTGTTAAATAGTGAATGATGGTACGCTATCCCAATGTGTGTCAGACTCATGCTATGCACTATTTATATTGTTTTGGAATTTAGAAAAAATAAGTGTATTAAACATTTCTATACATGAGACCAGTACATTTTCATATCGGTTGATAAACATAAAATACTCGTAAAGTCAACTCAATTGAGAACCTCCCTCCTGTCTTAAGTCGGTTAAAATTAAGCTAGCGTAGCGAAGATACGAAACTATATTCGTACAACTTTAAAACCTCCATCTTGTTAACAAAGTGTTAATAAATCTCGATTTAACTGCAACAGAAACTTAAAAACAAGATCTAACAAAACGTAATTAAATACCAAAACGCATTATGTAAAAAACTGCACTCCCATTGGCTATTGCAATTAAACTTTTAATGGTCTAGTAAAATTAATTACGACCAGTCCTAATCATTACAGGGTTGTCAAGATAGAATTCTATTCTATCTTAACATATCTGGACGCGTAGCTTTCAATTAATTTCTTTATTTTATCTTAGGATTTCCTTTGCGGTATTTTTTTTTGTTTCGAGTTTATCTGGTTGTAATCGGACATAATGACAAAGGTGATTAAGGGTGATTTGTGAGTAAATAGGGGCAGGTTTAATTTTAAAACTGGCCAAGTGTGAGCTGGACTCGCGCACGAAAGGTTCCGTGCCATTATCTTTAAAAACTGTAAAAAAAAACATGTTCGCTGTATGGGATACAGCGAACATGTTTTTTTTTACAGTTTGCGTTAAATATTTATTCTCTTCCGTTTTTTACTATTTGTTGTTATAGCGGCAACAGAAATGCATCATCTGTGAAAATCTCAACTGTCTAACTATAACGATTCATAAGATACAGCCTGGTGACAGACGGACAGACAGACAGACAGACAGTGAAGTCTTAGTAATAGGGTCCCGTTTTGCCCTTTGGGTACGGAACCCTTCAAACTGTTATCTTGAAATGCTAAAACTGCGATAGGGATATAGTCCTAAACAAGTGTAACATATTAAGCGCACATCCTGAAAGTAGTTTGCTTAGAATCAACTACTGAATCAATTTCAGCTATTTCTAAAATCGGTTTATTTAAGTTCGCGATAGGGTCTGTTTTACCAGATCTCAATAGACTATTTGAGGACCTGATATCAAACATAAAGGTTTTCTTTCGTTTAAAAACCTCCCAAGTGATTTATTCGAAACTTATTAGAAGGTAATAAATACTTACCCTAAACCTTTTTAACAAAATTATTTTTTGTAAAACTATTTAACTGTACGTTCAATTTATTCTATGGATCAAACCCCACATAATATTTAAGAGTCTTTTCTTGAGATAAATCTTAAAGAAGAAAAAGTATGACTATTTGATAGATTTTATACATTAAATATTATGACAAACTGACATATTAATTAACTCTTCAGATAAAAATAATTAATTTAATACCCAAGTTAAATCCTCACAGCCCTACTCATCACATAATGCGAGTCGAGCACTAGCATCGAGTATTTGCAACAAGTAGCAAGGAACATTAAATTAAGCCTCGGGAACAGTTAACTGTGATAAATCAATTTGGAACCGGTTCTAACGCATGTAATATAAACTCTAGTATGTGAGAACGTTATATTTTAAACGCTAGTTAAAGGGCAGGTAATTAAACGGCTGGGAATTCTAGAGATTGTTGAGAATAATATGGATTTTCAATTTTGATCTCGAGGTTTTACTTTTGGATTCTTGAACGAAAAATTAATGTGGGATATTGACAAGTGTTTTATAATAACAAACAATTTATTTTTTTAGAGTTCCGTTTTGCACCCTTTGGTTACGGAACCTTATTCTAAAGACTCCGTTGTTTGTCCGTTCGTCTAAAACAAGGCTGTATCTTTTGAACTGTAATAGGTATTCATACTTTTAGAAATTAAGCAACAAATAATAAATTACAATAATTAAGTATGCACAGAGGTACAGAATTCTTCCTGTGCGAGACTGACTGACACTTTCAACTACGACAAAAAAAACTTTCAGTTTTTTTTTAAATAAACATTGCAATTACAACCTTGTTTTAAAATAACAAGGTTGTAAAAAGAAACTGCAAAATTATCGCATTACCTTGAATAACACCTAAACAGTTGTTAAAATGTGTTGAGGTTTCAGAAACCTAATACTTAGTAAGAAATATCATTTGTTTGAGAGTACTTGCGAGTGTAAAGATTACTATCGTTCTAATGTAACTACTTGGCACAAAGTAGTAAGAAACCTACAGAAGTTCCACATTATAAAAATGTGCGATAAAAAGTTGAAAGTTTGTGTGTGTGTGTATATATATATATATCCACACAAACTTCCACATACCATCACGCCTGTATTCCCCGAAAGGGTTAGGGAGAGGTGCAAAAAATGTTATTGGGTTTTTATATGAAATCCTCAGTAGCAATAGGCTCGCCCCCTATTACATGGGATCTAAATATACCGGCGAACTGTGGGTGTACATGGTACACTTCTGTGTTTATCATAATTATATTATAATATTTGAAGGCTGAACAGATTTTTTATTTGTTTCAATGCTCAAATCTCAGGAAGCACTGGTTTAATTTGATTTTTTTATTGTGTTATTTGGCGCTATTAAGGTTATATTACGTTACTCAATGCGGGTGAAACCGCGGGGTATTGCTAGTAATACATAGTGGTGTAAAAAAGTACATATTATTATTTTGCTATTATTTTAACTAAACTACAAAAAAATTGTTTACTACAAACTGCTAACAAGATGATGCGATAAGTTTTGCGTTCCGTTTTTCCAAATATGTATACTATTTGGTAGTAGTATTTTGAAGTTAATATTTTTGTAGATAGTGTGGAATAAACCTTCTTAATTGCACTCACATTGTGAAAATAACTACGTAATAATAGTTCATTACTATAAAGATTGGGTTACGCACGGCAGATTAGTTTTTATTTTATTGAAAGTGAGACGCACAAAACGTGGCTTGATAATCATTTAAAATGCACTTTTATAGCAAACCTTTTATGGAGAATGAATGAAAATGTAGTTGCCATAAGTTTTTAAAGGTTCTTTGCATTTTATCCCCGAATGGAGTTCTCAGAAATGTTTGTCTGTTTATTTCTGACATATTGGTCTGTAACTGCTTAACTTGTTTTGCTGTTGTATTGAAACATTTTCAAAAATATGCATTTAATTATGATTAATTCTGGCAAGTACTCAGGGCCTATGCTGTGTAGTTTAGAAATAATTTCAACTATTTGTAGAATTTTACAGATTAAGTTTGAATAAACTTCTCGAAATTATTTATACATAGTTAAATTTAAAAAATTAAAAAGTGTTTAGCAATAGTAATTATGAATATATCTACACAACAACAGTATAAATAATTATTAAACATTAAAAAAAGAGTAATCAGGAGTTTCTATTCTATTATTTTACATACAAAACTATCTTTTGAAAGAGGCAACTAGATTCAATTATTTTTACCCAACTGCCAATAAGGGTTGTTGTAAATGAAATTCAAAAGTGCCTTTTAACCTTTTGAACGCCACAGTCATGTATAGGCGACAAATGCAATTTAATTAAAAATGCAGTTTTCTTGTCGTCTATAGACGATTGTGCCCTGTTGGGCACATTTTGATTTGTCGGCTATACACGACTGTGGCGTTCAAAAGGTTAACAGTCTAATTGAAACAAATAATTTGACTTTAACTATGACTTTTCACTATATTCAGGGCGCAAAATAAAAAAAAAACCCTTAAAAAAAATCGAATCACCATATCATCTACCCGTTCAATTACACCAACACATTTATTAACGCACCAACCCACACATCAAACAGGGCTGCTTATTAAAAAGCGAACCATCAACAAAACAGAATTAATGAACATAAAATATTAAACGTACAATATTAGCATAAACGCGAGGAAACAGCTGCGGGGTCCTCTCTCGCATAAACACGTCCCTCCAGTCGATCGGGTTGATCTGGACTTACCTGAAAGACAAGAAAAAACCATTGATAGATGATAGTAGCAGACACAGCCATACATGGTGTGGCGATAAATGCAAGTAAAGGTAGGATCGAATGGCGAAATAAAATGCCGCAGTTTTTTGTAAATTGCGACTGCTGTTAATGAGATTTCGACTCTGTTGGATTTTGGATAGAGACAGTTTTTGACAGGTGGATTTTTGGCCCAATGCTGGGCAAAGGTCTACCCTTTAGCCTCTCTTTTCTGTGTGTTGCGAAGTGGAATATAAATAAGTAAATAAACGTTGAAGATTTTCATTAATCATTTCATATAAAACCCCGGATGTTTATAATAATATCTATCTTACAAATCTGTGTTGCTAAGCGCAAAATTTGAAACGGCTGAACCATTTTGGCTGATTCTTAGTTTTCACGGACAAGGTTGGTATAGAATATTTTTTTTGGAAAATTAACCGGAACGGTCCGAAATTTGCACCCGTGCGAAGCCCGCACTACACTACTATAATAGATGCTTGTCAAACGCACGATTGCACATAGCAAAAACACACACACATCATCGGACTAAACAAGAAATGGAATAAAAACCTCTGAACCAGAATGAAGTTGAAACCGATAGTGTAGTTTCGCCTTTAATAAGAAAAACAATTTAATGACTCCAATGGACACATCCCTTTACTTGACTACTCAGAGGCCGACAGAAAATTATTGGCTTATCATGAGATTTATGCACCAATGAAAGCTCAACGTTTTTCTGTCATTCCAAGATGGTGTTTCTTTAAATTTGTGGCGAGGAATTAATCCATTCCTTAATATGTGTAAATGTGAAATTAACTCTGTCTGTCTGTCTGTGTTACGCGTTCAACCACTTAACTACTGAACCGATTTTGATGAAATTTTAAGGGGTAGATTTGTATGTTGTTGTATATAAAATAGGACATAGGCTACTTAGTCTGCGTTCGTGATAACCGACATTTAGCGTCTTCGCACACGACCGATTATCGGGCCTATTTGAAAATGAACTTATCAAAAATCGGCCCGATAATCGGTCAAAAAATTGGTCGCTTAAGCGAACTAAGTCACGGGCAGGTGCTAGTTTTGTTATAAGTCTTGGTGATTTTAATTGTAGGATATGTCACTTTGGTGTGGTACCGTGAGAAAAGTAGTGAAAGTTAGGTTTTTGTCGGTTTGTTTAGTGAAAGTGTTGTTTAAACATTTAAGCCTATTAATAAATCACTCACATACCTTTAATTACGAGTGAGTATCTATGTGATTACTGTTTTTTGCTTTACTCGTATGTTGGTAAATCAATTAACGTGTATATTTTGATTTAGCTTTCAGATAGACAAAATTGTTTTTCAATAGTCAGATCTTTTCTGGAAAATGAATATGACAGTTTGACTAAAAAGACTATTGACGAAGCTTAAAGTTAGATTGTTTTTTTTTTGCATTTTTTTTTCTGGATAATACCTGAAAATCTTCTGCTTACGGTGATATTAAAGATCAGGATTCAATTTCTTTTTTAGAATTTTCACTAAAATGTGTTTTAAAGGTTATAACTAAACTTGATGAATGAGCACAAAGTCTTCATTCGTTACATTATGCACGTTTAAAAACTAAGACGTTTTACAACAAAAAAAAAAGTCGTTTCAAAAGAAATCCTCAAAGCTACTTAACTTGATGGGCAGTCTGTGTAATTAACGTGTTAACGCCTATGTAATGTTTCTTATAACACCCCGTATACAACATTCTACAAGATCTCAACATTTCCCTTTTAAAAACTCTTGCTTTCCCAGACACATTCACTCTCTGAATCCAATATTCCAGTATCAAAGAATTCCACAATAAAACAGGATCCACACAGAATCAATTAAAAACTAGTTGCCGATAAATACAGTGTGCTTCGCTAGGGAATATTACCACAGCCGCGGTATTAAATGACCAGAGAGATAGGTGTTCAGTGTACTTACAATGTACTTGGAATAGGGTGAGGTTTTATAGAATAATTCCTGGTTTTTCTAGTGGTGAGATTTGCTTTTTTTATTAAGTAAGTGAGAAATGTATTGAATGGACTTTGACTTTTTAAATGTAATTTAAATAGGAAGGAAAACTTAATTTTAAAATAACACATAACTCGAAAACACGTAGAAGCTTTTAAGTACACAAATAACAAATTTTCTAGATAGAATAGAACTAATATCTTTATTAGTATGTCCCATAAACAAAATCTCATCGAGTGTTACCTATAAATTCATCAAAATATGACCAGACTTTAGTTTGGAGCCACGTTCCACGTTGAATGGCAATCCGTACTAATATTATAAATGCGAAAGTAACTCTGTCTGTCTGTCTGTCTCTTCTTCACGCCTAAACCACTGAACCGATTTCAATGAAATTTGGTACAGATATAGTCTGGGACCCGAGAAAGGACATAGGATAGTTTTCATCCCGGAAATCCCCCGGGAACGGGAACTATTAATCCACGCGGACGAAGTCGCGGGCACAAGCTAGTGCTAAATAAAAGTAAGTACGAGTGTCATGGGATTTATGTTTAATTGTTTATGTTATACTTGATTTATACTTGATCACCCGCGTGGTTCCATGCGGACGAAATCGCGGACAAAAACTAATCAACAATAAAAGCAATAGAAATAACGAAGCTTCTTTAAAAACTTCTTTACAACTAGTTTAGTGTCCTAAAAATAAAAGTTTTTTAACAATAATAACAGTACTAGCTACTACTCGTAGATCATTAAATTATCAAAACGACCTATAAGCTACCTTCAGCCAACTAGTAAATGCGTGAGAATTAGCTGAATAGGTCTATTTTATCTGTCTTTAAGTGTCCTAAGTGACCTAGACTTAGATCGATAAGTATCTAGATTTGTACATTGTTACGTATATTAGTAGTAAGTAAGGTTACTGGGAGATAAAAAGCTATTGTGGTTTAAAGTGGTTAAATTACGGTTACGGCCCGTTTTTATTTTTCTCTCGTTTTAAAAGAATACCTCTTATTTTACTCACATACACATACTATCATGTCTGTACTCCCCGAAGAGTAGGCAGAGGTGTACCAATGTACACCCACAGTTCGCCAGTACCGGCATGCCCCCTGTTGGGAGCGAGCCTATTGCCATTAACCGCGCACAAATCCTAACTCCAAGCTCTTATTTTAATGAACATAATATGCCAATAAAAGTATTAATTTTACATAATATTGTTTTATTATTTCAAAGAAATATGGATTGGATGTAAACGCAAGCTTAAACAAACTCCTAGCAATAGCATATACCATCACGCCTGTATTCCCCGAAGGGTTAGGCAGAGATGTACCAATGTTCACCCACAGTTCGCCGGTATATTTTAGGTCCCATGTAATAGGGGGCGAGCCTATTGCCATATATTCTTTATTATTGTACTAAATTAACCGAATGCTCTTGCCTTCGTTTATATAACAAGGGGCCTTTGCCCTGCAGTGGGACAGTAATAGGCTGATATTATATTAAATAATAGATTAATAGCAATTGATCAAGGTTCAAATCAATAATACCTAAGGGACTTGTTAATAATTCCATAATGATTCATCGATTAAGGCTATGTACTGCCTCATAAACTAATATACTATCTATTAAAATTATATGCCCGGTGTCATGTGTTTATGAACATATTTAATATTGATCTGTAGTTTAATTATGTTCGTTTTAATTGAAAAACTAACCCATAGAAACAGCTGTCTATTGAAGAGAATTATGGGAACGTTAACATGGCTATTAAGAAATAGTATCAATAAAAATAGTTAAGGTGATAATACACAGTTCAACCAAATTGATTCAATTTGGTTGAAAGGTGCAGAAAATATACATTCATTCATTTGATTGAAACTTATAAGTATAAAATGAATTACTCGTCAAACAAGGTACTTATTGGTAGCTACTTAATAGATAATCTAGCGGTGGTAAATAAGCGTAATTACGACTCGCGGAAAAATACCAGGTAAGTACGGTTTTTTTCTAAGAAATAAGATTTTCTTAATGATACAGTACTTCGATTTTATTGATGAAGAAATAAACGTACCTACAGTGATTAAATAAAGACGGGTAGAAGTCGTGACTGCTGCTACCTTTGCTTTACTTAGTTACAAGGTCCATATCGTTATTTAGAAATCATGAAGACTAATGCAAGATACTAGCTTTATTCAGATTTAATTGGTCACGGAATAATGTCTAACGATATTATGATACATGAGAAATCATCATTAATCTCAATTACTGGATCTGTCATTACTTTAAGTGCGTTATATGATTGAAGGTCAGCAGGATTTCAGGTTATAATTATGAAAGGTTTGATTGATTTTATGCTATCAGTCGTAGGCAAAATGGCTGCCATGCTATGTTACGTCAGTCACCTACATAGACCGCTACGCAAGAGTCTCCATGCAAAGAGTACCTGAAGATATATAGTGTTTTCAAAGCTGGCTCAGAAAGAGTTGGTGAAATGACCTAGACGTGTACAGTTAGGGCTGTTTTGAGGTGGCATGGCAATAGAGTACCTTAAAGGACTTGGGGAATGCTTTTGCCCGCCAGTATGATAAAGTAAGCTAGAAGAAACAAAGACTACCACACAACTAAAGGCAAATAGAAATCTAGGTGTTGTTCTAACGATTACTTTGTATTTGATGTCTCAACAGTTACATACGGTGAATACCTCAACGTACGCAGCGTCTATGTTGCGCATACGATGCAAGACAACACTGGGTCAAACGCAAGTGCAATGGCCGATGGCGCTAAGAGTTTGTTCATGTGTAACAAGCGGCGCGGGCGCAGTATTTTTATATGAGCACTTGGCTATCAGTTTACAATCTGATATTTAGATCAGTACTACTACTGATCTGAAATTCACTGAGGGTTCTACCTCAGAGAATTTAGAGGTCAACCCACCTAATGCTAAGGATAGACAGGTTACCTCAAGCTCACTTTACCTAATTTCATCGAGGGAGATTTTTACAGAAAATACTAGAATCTGTCTGCGACTTCGTCCGCATATTTTTTTTATCACCTGCGTTAAGTTACGTGTTTGATTACGGTTCCCATCCCGTGAGTTATAGCTTCATGTTATGTAGCTTATACATTCCTCATGAAACTGGCTATCAGATACAAAAATATGTTCCAACCCGAGTGGTAGTTTCTGAAATTTGCGTGTTTATTCAATAAACAAATTCTCTAGCATTATAGTATACCTAGATATGATAATTATTTATTATTCTTATATCCATAAAACTAAACAAACAGCAGACGGACTAACGGGTGTTCAGAAAAAAGTGATCGATAAAAGATATTATTTCTAGACTTCGCAGTTTTGCGCACATCGAATGATATACAGGTTTGTCAAGGCCCCACTTAATGTAGATAAGTGTGCATGTTAGTACTTGCCTAGGCATGTTCTAGTCTAGGCGATGTAAGTGGAAATAAGGTTAGTGCAGTTTGTTTTTAAACGTTTTTATTGTGACTGTACGGGGTATTAAAAGATACATCACATGCCGTTGACTACGCATACTGCCTATTAAAGGAACATTGAGTAAAAATGATTGTTGGAAAATCACTATTCTTTGTGGTGTGAAAAGTCAAAGTATACCGCACGTAATATTACGTACGCAAAAAAATATGCTGTCAGTATAAGCAACAGTACAGCGGTCGTAGCTGCAATTTAAAGTTGAGTCACAATACAACGTAAAAATTTTGTTTTTAGTAAAGATTTGGTTGAAACTTTGCCCTTCAATAACTTTGTAACCAGACGCTACCCAGTACTTTACGTTCAGAGAGAAAAAAATAAATATCATAATGATGTTAAAAACAGTTTTCTTAAGTTATCCCCGTATTGGTTTACCCCCGTTATCTTTGAACCCGTTTAATTCTATTATTCAAAACAAGACCACATTTTGGAAAGTATTTGCAAGTATTTCTGCCACCGCAATACTCCTTAAAGTCACACAGACAGTACAATACTTAACCTAAAATTCAGTAGCATTTGATTATTCGGTAACATAGTGATAACGTGTTACAATTACATTAGAAGAACCTACTTGAATACTGATAACGATTATAAATAAACGTCAATTCATGAACTAGTTCTTCCTTAATGTGTCTTAAAATACACGTTCATTTTGAAAAAAAACTGTATCTCTACTAGTTTAACAAATATTTGAAGAAATACCTATAGGTATGTACACTTCGCTTTTGTGTTAATTTAAAAGCAAATAAAAAATGTATTAACCTCTCTATTCTTCATCGTAATAAATAGAGCCATCGCGAGCCAAAAATAAAAGCCACCTTTATGACGGCATTACACGGTTCAACCAATTTGATTGAAAGGTATAGCCTAACATAGACATGATTTAATTTAAAATTACACGATCCAATTTGGTTGCTTCATCCAAATTAAAAGGCCCACACGAACGGTGAATAATTGCGATATCATCAAAAACAAAACCAACTATTTACCATTACAACATACTTAATTCATAAAAAAATACTTCAAATATAAGGCTCTATTCACACCGGACCGTTATTCTGTGTTAGGTTTCGCTCGCTTCCGCGCTAAACACGACCACTCTGAATAATTCATCGCTCACCTACAAACACGGGTTCAAGGTTGCTGATGCTTCTGCATATAACAGATTATGTTGAACATAATCAGAAGCCTGAGCTTGGTTGACATTTTTGTTTCATAAGTATTTTTAGGTTGAATATAAATGTGATGAGTTCTAATCGAATAAACGCTCGTGATAGTGGCTACTGTAGAGCGGTGAGGTGTAAGGTTCGATTCTCAGGTGAGGTAAAGTATTATTGGGTTTATCAATAACGCATTTCTCAATAGCAGCCCGGAATTTGAGGTTTGGTGGTGTGACACCACCGTGTCTCGGAAAGCACGTAAAAGGTGATTTTGTACACATTTGTGATCTACGTATATTCCTCCTGTATATTTAGCTAGGCAAAAGAACTACTATTACTTTGAGAAAATCTTAAACGGTTTAAACAGTCACAAACCTCAGTATTAAAATAATGTGGTCGCAATAAAATTGTTCCTAAAATGGCGAGTCAAGTGCGAACTGATACGCTCGTTTTTACTGTCTTATTGCAAAAATTACTCATATTATTACACTCTTATCCTTAACTTACGTCACGGTTATAAATGATGAGTACTTACCAAGTAAGTACCTAAGTATCATCATGAAATAAACATTTGAAGTGTTACTCCTTTTATTACCATATAAATTATCTGCAATAATACCTCGCAGATATGTGGTATCAATAGTAGTTAAACATAAGTACTCTTGATAAATAATACCGGTTTATTGTTTATTACCTATTTCCTGTGACTTCGCTCGCTTTCACTATTTTATTGGTTTTAATTTTGTTTTCACTTAACCCTCTTTTTTTATAAAATAAATAAGTTTCTAAAATAACGTTACGCTTAAGTTACTCCTTATAAAATTAGCTATCTGCGAGTGAAAGTCCCGTAAAAATCGATCCAGCCGTTTTAGAGATAATCCGGAACAAATTGACAGACAAAAAATTTAAAAATTGTTTTTTTGGTGCTACAGACAAACAAAAATGTTTAAATTAGTGTTGTTAATGTAAGTACCGTATATACTTCCATATGCATTTAGTAAGAAGCTGTTAATTTAAAATTACAAACACACACTTCAATTTTATTTATTTTTATAGATTCTTATTCCATTGAAAAGTTTCCGCAATCGAGATTTGAACTTTACGCTAATGTGAACGCACCTTTACGACCTTGAATCGTATATTATCAAATATAGATTTCTGGAGATTGTACGCTACATAAACACATGTTGGTACAGCCAATGTCAATGTGCAATGCGTAGCAGAATATTTTAACAAGTTTTTTTTTAAAATTCACGTGGTCGTAAGAATCTGTTGTTTGGGTAGTTTTTTTTGCCAATTATAAAAAAAAAACTATATTAATGATTGAGGCTCAGAAAGCACCGGTTTGTGCAAAAATTATGTTGATATTTCAGTATAAATATCACATTATTAGTCGTATTTTCGATATTTCTAAAAATAATGATTATCCAAGCGTCTTAATGTCACAGCTAAATCTTTACGTAAGACGAATCTTATATATTTTTAATTTAATTAAAGATAAGATAAATCATAATCAGCGTATTTCCCTTCAAATGAAAATGAAAGTAAGATCAATTTAAAAATATCAATGTTTATATGAAAAAATAATCAGCCTGAACAAGTTAAAATAATTGAAGAAAATGGATTATGTATGGTGTTAGTGAACAAAAGAATGGGCTAATCTTAATTATGCGATAATTGAACATATTTTTTAATTAGTTAGTGATTTTTATTAGCTACTAAGATTTATTTCAGATAACGTCCATAATAAAATTGTTAGTAAGAACTAATCAATGTAAAAAAACTGCTGTTTCCTAAAAAAGTGCACATAAACTGTCAATATTATAGAATTTCTAATCAAGCTTTTGTTCTGGAACAAACCTTGTTATTACGAAGATGTTAAAGGTCAAAATTCAATCTTATTTTACGTATTATTATTTACATATGCTTGGTGTGTCTTGCATTGTGTGCTATAAAAACAGTGATTTTTCTGACCAAAGGGCATGTAATAATTGTTAGTCAAAGATACCTATTTTGATGTGCATTATGCATTTAGTTAACGCCCATGTAATGAGTCTGGTTACACTACAAATGTATACAAAACACAACTTGATACATACACTTAATTGTGCAGGTTACATAAAAACAGTTCAATTTCATGAAAGTTAAACTTAATAATATTATAATTTCCACCCCACTTCGTTAAGTTTATCCGCACACCGAGGTAAACAAAAACAACACATGTTTTCGCCGCCATTTTAAGCTCTCATGTTTGTTCCAATTTCAATACATTATGAGGTAAATTTGAATACGTCAGGTGTGTCATATGACCCGGATGGTGATTACTCAGTCACGGCTAATGCTATCCGGGCGAACCGGCGATCCGGGCCGGATTCATTCCGACTTTTACGAGCAAACCGGGCGGATGTTTTGCGAGTTGATTTCAGCAAATCTTTTGTTTCTATTTGTTTTATGTAATACCAGCTTGTTTTGAAAACGTTGGATTCGGTTGATTAAGTTTATGGGCTGTTGCTGTTTTGAAATGTGCTCTACAGGTGGTTTGCTAGGTTTGATTAGAATCTGCCTATGTTTCATACAATTCATACAAACAAGCAGAAAATGTAAGCAAAGATTTCCATTCAGTACTTTATTAATTATTTATCGTACCTACTCCGCTAGAAAATTAATTAGTTTTTTATCGGTTTTATAATATAACCAGTAGCAGTAACAAGTTATGCTTATTTACCTTCTCAATCCAGTTTACATAAACGACCCACTTTTAGAACTAAACAAAAAAGAATATCCACTTAGAAAATTACGACTATATTTTTCGATATAACACACTTGTTTCTCTCTACACAATCCAGTTAAACTAGCTTCGTTATAGAACTAGATATTCAACGTTTTGTACTGGTAAAAAACCAGCTTTTTACCGGTCGGAACACTTGACCATTGACCGAAGATAATGCATGCGAGGTGCATCGTGCAATGCGGTGTAGTCGATAGATTTGTTTGTTGGCGCAAAACTTGATTGTTACATGTTGTAACCATTGGTTGGTGCAAGTTTGGAGTCAAAAGCGGTGTAGTATTTTGTTTTTTAAACAAATCTAACCCAAGATTATAAAGCTAAAGAGATTTTTTTGGTTGAACACACTAATATCGGGAACTACAGATCCGATTCTAAAAATTATTTCTAAGGAAAAACTACGTTATCCTTGGGTGCTAAAGGCTATATTAATTTTGCAAGAAATATTGATATCCGTAAGAAACTTCACACTAAATAAGTCGCAGACGAAAGCTAGCAAATAAAGTACATATTTAAGATTTTTAGAGAACTATTTTTTCTTTCTTGTTTGACCCACCGTTGTTGTCTTATTGTAGTACTTATACTTTGTGATTTAACATACTAAAATACAAAGCTATTTTGGAGTCAGTTTTATAACTTGTGAAAATGGCAAGACCTTAGTAAAGTTGTTTTTCTTGTATTCGTTAATAATATATTTTTTACACTGTATGCGTTTAATAATGCATAACTATTAAGTTATCTTATGAGATATAAAGTTGATTAAAGTGGTTAATAATGATACCACTCCAGTAATGTAGGTACTGACGCTTTAATTTGCATTTACCATTTGCGAACAAGTGGAACATGTTCATAATATACTTCTTTCTTTATGTCATAAATTCAGGTAAACGCAATTTTGAACTTTAAAGCGCTGCGCAAACGTAGATACTTTTTGTTACCGACCCAAGTTAAAGGTCTGGTTTGCAAACATTCCGTTAGTGTCCTGTGTGCGACCCAGGCAACTAAAGTGTGCAAAAACTTCTTCTCTAAATAACTTGTGTATAGAAACTTGCTGTGTCTATCGCACCATATTGTACCTACACTATGCTTGTATTATTAGGCTAAAGACAAACCAACACGACAAAATGTGTTCTACTAGAAACTTTTCGGTGTCTATTTGTCAACAATGTACACTTTTCGGATCAGTGCACCGCCCGCGAGCCGTCATCTTTTTTATCTTGTCATTATAAAAATGATTTTAATTCTTACGATGTAAAGGCCTAAATTGAATGGCAGTATTTGCTGTGTCGCAGCCGTGCTGTTATTACCGATGACTATAAAATCGAAAATCAAAAGAAAGATGAATAAAATAACTGACATATTGGCCATCATTTTGATGTCTTCATTGATCCCAATTTGATTTCACGACCATTTATAATGCCATAAACCATTATACACAAAATGCAGGCTAGATTTAGGAGTTCAAGAGTATATTTTTGTGACAAACCACTTAACAGAGGTATAGGAATAGTTGCCTGTTGACAATCTAGATCAGATTACGGCAGTACTTTGGCTGAACTAGTTTATTTTCAAGAGCTAAATGTGTGCCAACAAAACACTGAATTCTAGGAATGTAGAAACATAATTACTATCAATTAGACACTTTTTAATTTATCACCTATTTTGAGAGTGCTCTCCGCTGTTCTACTAATTGCTAAATTGTTTTTCTCTAGTAAGTGACTAGTTAATGAATATTTATCTAGACTAATATAATAAATCTGAAGAGTTTGTTTGAACGCGCTAATCTTCGGAACTACTGTTCCGATTTGAAAAAAATATGTTTGGGTTACGTAGCCCGTTTATAAAAGAAGAATATAAGCCATATAACATTAAGCTTTGACACACGGGAGCTGAGCAGTAGTCAAAAACGTAAATTAACGCGGCTGAAACCGCAGGTTAGCTAGTTGTAAAAGAAAGTATCAGTAAAACTGCTTATAGAAGTAATAAAGACAATTCCCGTAATTAAGCATATTCAAAATCTAATCGCAATCTCATCTCAGCAAGACAATCAAAGTAAAAAAAAAAATGTAGCAAAATTAGAGACATTTTGGGGAGATTGAGAGAAAGATTACAATGCGAACGTTCTTAAATATACGAGAATCACCCGTCAGGAGTTGATATATACGGTCTCGAATATACAATCGTATCGTTATAGTAACCTATTATGCGATAACCAGCTATAATAAAAACCGAAACTAAAAGTACATACGAAGAAAAATAACCTACCAATTCTCACACATTTGTTGAGTTTACTTAACCTTGATATGAATACTAGAATTCCATATACTACACAATGTCGATACCATTTCCATTAAAACACAATTTCCGATACGATAACGGTACTTCAAATTGCTACTTTTACACCGTATCATTATTCTATAGTTCCAAGAAGGACCGCAAATAATTTATAGCCTAAAGGGTTTCTAGTTCCAGTAGTTCCAATTGAATAAGTAGCCGACTACTTGGTTACTGCCTTGAAGACCCATCGCTGGAAGGCAAAACAAAAGTGAAACGAGTTTCAATGGTTGTCCACTTGACTTGAGTTACCGTGTTAAGGGTCGGTTTTACCACCTCTTAGACAATACGTCTTCTGCTTAGTCTTTTTCCAACTATGTTAGGGTGGTTTACAGTGTAACTAGGTGCAGCTGAATACTAGTGTTTTACATAGAGCGATTGCCTAACTGACATCTTTAAACCTGTTACACGATAACATGACGGGTAACACGATACCTCTTGATAATAATATAATAATATACCATCACGCCTGTATTCCCCGAAGGGTTAGGCAGAGGTGTACCAATGTACACCCACAGTTCGCCGGTATATTTAGGTCCCATGTAATAGAGTTAAGATAAGACTGGTTAACAGACTTTCGGGCTTCTGACGACTGTCAAAGACCTACGAATGACAACCGGGATCAACGGCTTTACGTGCTTTCCGAGACATGAGGGTGGCACAGCATAAAATGTCAAACTCCGGGCTGCCACTGATAAAATTCCAAATGGAAAATAAGTCCAACAACTCTATGTCCGATCTATGGATCCAACGCAAGACCCCTTGTAATGCTTGTGACCACGAGACCAACAGAAATTAATCAGAATTTGCATTAAATAATAAGGTGGACGGAGAACCTGATTAAGATGCTGGATGCAGGCCGCTTCCAACCGATCCTTTTGGAAATGGGAGAGGCCTAAGTCCAGCAGTGGACGTCCGGCGGCCGATATGTTGATGATGATGATGATGATTATAATCGGAACTTATCGGGAGGTAGTGAAACAGACCCTAAGACTTATTAAATACTTTATTATTGTTGCAGGTACCTTTGTATTGATATGTTTGATATACATGACGTGTGATATTGTGTAGCCTAAGGCATAGCCGTGGGCTGCCAATCGGGAGCCGAAACGCTTGTTATTGAGGCGAAGCGTAAGATGAATTACTACTTTAGGGTTGTTATTTTTATCGCATTTGGTATATTGTATCCATTATTCGATATAAGTAGTGAAGAGAGTTTTTGGTGACTTTTTATTTTATTTATTTTTTATCTGAAAAAATTATAATCCATGCCGGGGCTGCGGATTGTTTGAAATATATACCACGCCCCCGGAACGCAAAGGGTACAAGAAGAAACATCTAAAAATGTCAAATAAAAGCCATTTTTCGTAAGTCTATTTTGGGGACAATTTCATTAATTACGTTTCTATTTATAAACAAACTTGAAAGTGTCACAATGAAACATAGTTTATGGAGTATGTAGAATTTTATTTTTCTGTTGCTGTCATTGTTTCGTATGCCATTGCGTTTATTTGCTTGGTAATATATTGTACCCACGAATCAATTAGACATTTTTATTAGAAATCTCTTTACTATAATAAAATCCCCCCAGATTAATTCGTTTGTAAATCCCAGGTCGAGCAAAAAGTGTTATTGGGTTTTTCTATGAAATTCTCAGTAGCAGCTCGGAGTTTGGATTTGTGCCCGGTTAATGGCAATAGGCTCGCCCCCTATTACATGGGACCTAAATATACCGGCGAACTGTGGGTGTACATTGGTACACCTCTGCCTAACCCTTCGGGGAATACAGGCGTGATGGTATATATTATAATAAAATCCACATGATCCTAAATAGAATCTACTCTAAAGCAGCAAATAACAACAATTCGCCCAAAAAATAACATTTAAAATCCACCAACTAAAGTATATAGTTCCGAGCTGTACCCAAATGTTTGAAGTAAAGGGAATAAAAACAAGAAAACTAAAAAGCTAACAAACCGGGAATCGACTAAAAGGGAATGATTAATGTCAACTAGTTGAAATCACTCAAGCATACATCGATTTTATACAAGCAGTATAACCTTGCCGATATTGGTAAAGACAATACTGTGAGGAAACCTGAACTTATAATTAACTACCTAGCTTCTTCCTACTACATCGCCTGCGTCAAATTTCATATAATTATTATTCCACGGGAACCGGGTTAAAAAGTACCAAAAGTGTTATTCCACGCTATAATCTATTCTAGTGCCAAATTTCATTCAGATCCGTTCAGCCGTTTAAGCATGAATTATATATAATTATTTATTTATTTATTTATTATTTATAGTTAGTATAATAAGTACATAATTTTATTAATATAAGTCTGAAATCATTACATCGCTTGGTTGATACTTATAATAAGCAGTTTGGCTCTACTGATATTATGTTTCTCAGCAAAGCAATATTTAAAGGTGAAATCACAACTATTTTAAGAGATCATAACCCTAGTAAATAATTAGTTAATAAGTGTTTTTTTTAATTTATTCTGCTTACAACTAGCCGTTCTGTATTGTAATCTGTGGATAACGTCTTTGGTAGTGTATTTGTTACTTTTATTGTAAGTTTTATATTGTATGCCTACGGTTTAATATACTGCTGTTTGTTATTCCAACAAAATAAAATAAAATAAAATAAAATAAAATAAAAATCGTCAATCCGCCTTGGGCAGACTTGGTGATCAAAGCTCTTGCCTTCTCAGTATGAGAAGAGGCCTTAGCTCTGTAGTGGGACAATACTAGGCTGGTATTATTATTGATTATTCTTAGTTTAACCTCGACCTTATCAATAGCAATAGAATTATTCTAAAAAGTGACACAAACTCAATAAATCGTCTCGTTTTTATGATAAAGTTATAAATAAACAATTCTTGTTTCTTTACAATGTTTCTGATGCATAGGAATGAGTGTTTTGAAGCCTTGCTTTTATTTCATCATTTTGATTTGAGATGTCCATTTCTGAATTCATTAATATCTATTGCAAGTCTTTCTAAACATTTTACACAGTAGGCAATCTTTTTTTGACCTGGTTTGGTAGTGTTCAAAAAATTGTATTTTGCGCAATGACTAACTTCGATCGTGTTAGTATCTAAACCGGTTTCGACACAACGAGTACAGATACCACCGATGAGTCTGCCAGACCTTGCTTCGTTTGTAAATATTGGCCAGAACCTGATAATGATATGTAGATATGTAATTATTTGCTGATTAGGCTTTGAACTGGATAATCAGGATTTAGAGACATTTCATGCTCAAGAGGCGAAAGGAGTATGTAAGGATCGTAACAGGTGGCGTTCCATGGTTTCTGCCTACCCCCATGGGAAAAAAGCGTGAGTTTATGTATGTATGTATTCATGCTCAAATGGCTCAACCGTTAAAATCTCAAATACTTATCTAGAACCCAGTAAATGGCGCTTAATTCTGGATTTACTGAGTCAGTGCAAATAGTGCAATTGTGTGCAAGAAATAACAAAGAGCGTGATTTATTATCTTACGCAGTAGTTTTAACTCTATTTTTGTGGCATTTTAGTTCACTATCAATAAAATTATTTAATTAAAACTGCATCGCCATAGTGCTTCCGTGTCTATACTGACCGTAAGGCAATTTTTTACATACAGCTCCTCATGACATAAAGAGAACCACAGATAAACAACAAATAAAACAATTTGAAATAAGAACGTCAAATTACTTTCTTTTTATTTCGAAAGAAAAGTCGTTTACGCGTTCTTCGTTCGAAAAAATAACGTACAATTTATTTGAAATACAAAACAAAAAAGAGCGGGAAAGGCCTACTCAAATAGAGTACTATACACCTGATGCCCTGTTCAATTGAGTTCAAGCCTCTTCGAATGTCAAACAACTTAGCAAGACAAGTTGTCTCGCTACCAAAATATATAAAATTACTGGAACTGGCTTCAATATAAAGTGCCTATAACTGTCATGTCCTTGACAGTTTCAAATCAAAGGTGTTCTTTGTTACAATTGCACTGTAGTGTATTACTGTCAGAAACACACTTATTGCTGTGCCAATTAATTTACACTACACTGCTATTTCTTGCCAACGAAAAAAGGGCACTCATGATAATAACAGCAATATACTTAATTGCATCCTCCACTTCACACATAATTCTGCACCTACGTGTAAGACAGACCTCCATTGTAAACATAGGTACAAAATGATGAGTACCTTCATTTTACACATAGGTGCACAAAAACAGACCACTTCCAGTGTAAACCGCAGATCGTTTCCAGCGAAAGTGCCCGCTGCTTCGAGGTCAGTAGAAATGCGGGGAGGGGCCTGCGTACGCGCCGGTTTGCGTAACACCGCGTAATCGGTGACAGCTGACATTGGTTGTATGTGGGTTACGATCGGCGTTTTTATGATCGGAGAATCTTTTGTTGAGGCTTATTTTTTTCTGTACTTATTATAGTATATTGGTACTTGTTTCTAAGTCCATAAGGCATATTATTGATCTGGATGAAATTTCACGGTCATGAGGAGTCAGTACTTATTCTTTTTTCAACGTTGCCTCACACTAGGAACTTCTCAAGTATCGTGAGTGCGTTTACAAACATATAAACTCACACACTGAAACGGAATCGTAATCGAAATGACTTAGGGCTGTCTTTAACGAGTGTGGCGTGGTGTGATAGGGCTTTATAGATAATAGTCACATTAACCCTTCATAACTGATAGGGTTATGACAAACTAGCTTGTAGCCGCGTCTTCCTCCACGTTGAAACTTGAATATAACACAAAATATTGCCTATGACACTCGACAATAGTGAAGATTTCTATCAGTGAAAGAATTTTCGTAATCGGACCAGTGTTTCTAGAGATTACATCTTATAAACAAATTATCAATTTTACCTCTTTATAATATATTTTAAGTACCTATAATAATAAGTGTCGTGATGGCCCAGTGGTTAAGGCGCTCGACTCTCATGCACAAGGTTTGTGGGTTCGCAATCAGGCACGGGCAAGTACCAATGTGACTTTTTCAAATTCATTTGTACTTTCTAAGTTTATCTTGGACATCACTGACATTGGTAACCATGTCAGAGGCCCTTGAGGCGGTTTAGAAACTCTGACACTAGGGTGTGTGGGGTCGTTAGACCTTACTACCCACACGATAAAGAAAGAAGAAGTACCTATAGTATGCCAGTAAGCCAAGTATACCAAAACAACATAGCCTCCCTCATTCGGCAATAGTGTAACTTCTTATTAGTGAGTTTTTTTCATTATCAGACCAGTATTTCCAGAGATTACCACCTACAAACAAACAAAAAATAATACCTCTTTTTAATAAGTATACCTAGATAACGGTTACCTACCAACTTAACCAAGGTCAGTATTCAACCTTGCAGATCGATCAATCAAACAAGAACGGAGGCAAATTATAGATCCCACATTCAATAATCATTATCAATATATAATAGTTTTATTATTAGTGTTAGCGCAAAAAGAGCAACAATATATTTAAGTTTTTTTATATCATTGGGTACAAGTCGACGGTCACATCTGCATCTGTTAAGTGGTCACATCTGCAATACCAGCGGCCTTGCAAATGCGTTACCATCCTAGAGACAAAGTTGAAATGTAATGTGAAATATGTATTAGTTTTAATTTATTTATTATCTACTAATACTATAAAGAGGTATTCTATAGGAGTACTGCTTCGATAACATAAAAAAATTTTCATTGATAGAAGCCGAGTGTCATAAGCTAGCTACAAAATTCCTTGCGGCATTTATTATCCTGCACTCAATTACGTAATTTTAAACTCTATGTCGGTCGCATTTAGTTAATTATCAATTAAATCTAATCTATACTTAATATTATAAAGCTAAAGAGTTTGTTTGTTTGAACGCGCTAATCTCAGGCACTACTGGTTGGCATTGGAAAATTATTTTAGTGTTGGATAGTCCATTTCTTGAGGAAGGCTATAGGCTATGTAACATCACGCTACAACCAACAGGTGCTGAGCAGCGAGGGTGAAACCGCGGGAAACAGCTAGTCAAGCATATATTGCTGCTCCTCACGTGCGGACCAACCAATATTTACGTAACTTTCCAACACCATAAACTATATTACGCCAGGGTCATTCTGCACGAATTTCAAATGTCAAAAACATCATCAAACTAGACTAGGTAGTGACTGTGCCAAGACCTACATTATACAGGTTTACAAATATGTTGATGATCTCCATTCATCTATATTCAGTAGTATTATAATGGTGAAGAGTTTGTTTGTTTGAACACGCTAATCTCCGAAATTGCTAGTCCGATTCCGAAATTTTTTTCACAAATTTTTTCGCTATTATTGCAAGGCGATCCCTGAGTCATATAGGCAATATCTTCGGTAAAAAAATTGAGACGTAAGAAAACTAACTACTAGAAATACTAGTGTATAGATTGGATAGAATATTGTTAAAGTTTCAGCAAAAACTGATTGAAATTTACTGTTGCGTAATTAGGAAAACTTTTCATTTAGAACTTAACTCACTTAGGGTAGGTATAATTTATATATAATTTGATAAAAATCAGAATTATTAAAAAGGCACACAGCTCTTAAAAGGTAACTTGGAAAAAGTCACACGACATCATAAATAGACAGACAAAAGCAAATATACACCTGCCCTATACCAAGTAAGTAATATTAATTTGATCTACATAATAATTATCCTTCACACGACATCCAACCCTATAAAACGTTTACCTACATATTTAACAACGCTCCCAGTGGTACAACCCTCACCAAAAATAACGTCATTTTGACAATAATTATTTAAACGAGCAATTATTTTAGTTCCCAAACGAGCAACACGCTTGCCACAAAACGGTTCTATTCCCGGCGATCGTAAACCATCTGATCGGCCACTTGTTCCATTGCACTTCAAAACGATCTCGGCCAGTAATTGTAGAATTGAAATTTTATTGCACGCAGGTATATTTGGACTTCAAAAGCTTGGTACATTAATGGGAGATAATTCTTGTCTGGTGTATTGTGCAGATGTTATTTCAAAGATCAGTGTTTTTGCATTGCGTTATCCTGTTAGGAAGATTAATAACAATAACCCCCTTTATTTTATAATCGGTGAAAACCCACGAATTTTCTGACGAAAAATTAAATGCCGCAAAGTTTCAAGCCCATACCCGCGCTTGTTGGATTGTCACATAAATTTTTCTTTCAGGAATCTGAGGATGGCAGACGCGTAATCACAAACAATGTATAGGTGGATGAGTAGATGTTAATCATTACCTAACTATAAGCAACGTCTGCAAGTAATGGCGTGAGAAGATTTGTATTTAAAATTCAAAGCCATTTATTTCAAATAAACCTCACTACTCAGTTAATCAGAAAGTTAAATCTAGTTGCTCGTTCCAAACAGTAAGTTCCTATAGAGTAGAACGAGCAAGAAACTCCATGTCAATTAATCTATATAGGTATTATGTTGGAACCTCTATGAATTATTTATATTCTTCAGTTGACAAAGAAATTATGGGCGATACCACTAGGGCAAGTATAAAGTCAACTCAAATGAACTTTACGTAACGAAATAAATTTACACAATACATTACCGAAAATTAATGCCAAACAAAAACTGAAAGCGAACAAAAACATCAATGGATACAAAACAAAGCGGCCACATAATTCCAGTTATTGACACGTCACTTAATAGCTGGATCGCGTGTTACAACATATAAAGGAAATTCTACACAATGTATGGGGAATGTCAAAATTTAAAAGGTCAGACGGCCAGCTTAAGGCAACAATGTTGCGACAAAACGTTGCTCGGAAATAAACAATTTTAATGCAAAGCCATGCGTGAAATTATAGTTTTGAAGATCACGCGCGAATATTTGAAGAAATATGCAAAAAAATTAATCGCTACGTGACAAGTTGCATGTTATTCTGTTAAATTGTTGTTTTTAACTCACGTAGGAACATTAGTATCCTACACAAAGTAATGCATTTATGTTATTTTTTTCCTTACCAACTATGTGGGCTAACGAGGATCTTTAGTATTTTATATTGACTTAACTAAAACTTACAAGTAGACCAACCGGAAGCCCAATTATTTTAATTAAAGACGTTCAAAATCGAATCGTAATCTCATCTCAGCGATAATCGAATTCAAAAGATGTGTGTCATTTTTTACAGATTAAGACTAAATTTAAATTCCGATCGCTCGCAAAAGTTAGCAACTAGGAAATGTAGACTGGCAACTATTAACTTAATCGTACAACTATCACGCAACGCATTATTAACACAGTACGATTTACATAAACCGAATTCTCTCACATCTATTGTTGGATACAATATAATTTATTATAGGCATATGAATATGAAATAAGACGGTAAACACGAAGGAAGGCGAAATTACACTTGGTAGTTACCTATTCGACAACTTTGCCAAACACCCGAAGTATTGTTTACACAGAAAGCCTTGACGAATTGGGGTATCTACGAAATATGATGACGAATGACAAACTTGTACGCAGAATTTGAGCCAAGTTACTCAAGGAGTCATTGGAAGGGTATGCTCAGAAATGAAGAACCTAGGTTACCTAGATAAAGTAAGGGATGGTCAGGATCAAGTTGCAGTGGGCTGGGCACATTACTAGTAGTGATGACAGACGAGTTAGATACAGAGGTCTTTCTTAAAAAAAAACCCTTTTTTTAAAACATTGCCCCACACTAATAATATATACCTAATAGGCAATAGGCTCGCCCCCTATTACATGGGACCTAAATATACCGGCGAACTGTGGGTGTACATTGGTACACCTCTACCTAACCCTTCGGGGAATACAGGCGTGATGGTATATATTGCCCCACACTAGATGTTTCTCCTATAATATATTGTGGGTGCGTTTACAAACATTTAAACTCACATACACAAACAGCCAGACCCGAAACAACTATCTGTATGCCATACAAATATTTGTTTCGTAAGGGAATCCAACGCGCCATACGCAGCGTAGCAGCCAATCGCTCAGCTACTGGAAGATTGACAAGGTGGAACGATGACCTAGTGAGAGTCATCAGACTATACTAAACGCGTATCACAGAACCGGTTCGTACATTACATTAGAGATACATTATAGATTCTCACCGCTGAGCTCACCTAGATTTGGGAATCCTCAGGTTTGTGATAATGATGATTGTTAATTTACTGTCTCTCGTTAGCGGATGAACTACCAAGTTTAACTGAGCGATTACTTTCAATATTTATTACGTACGTTTGTCATCAAGTCGTAAAATGGTCGTTAGGAACTTCTGACAAGATATACATTCATAGAAGTTTTGACTTATTTTAATAGAAACAGATTTGTGCGTCGTGTGCGACCTAACTCTGAAATAGACTACCGCATTGCTTGTCAAAAGTCATTAGGTACATCAGTTATGTTATTTTATGATCGTAAAATCTTATGAAGGTGGACTTAGTTAACACAGTTTGACTATTCATTTTAGGATAACCAGAATGCATGTGGGGTTTATTATTCTCATTTCTAATTTTCCTTTATAAACACTTAATTAAGTATCTTGTACTTTTATCGTATGTTTCAGTCTATCTACGGTACAATATGTGGAATTGGAATTTAGACTCCAATATTAATCTGTCCAGGAAAAGGTAAACCTGACATTATCTAACTTTTAAAAGTTACTAACATAGTGACGTAATCACCATCATCTCTCCCATAAACTAGAAGGAGTAAGCAGAGGAATATAGTTGATTTCTGGTAAAAAAGGAGTAGCCTGTTTCCATTAACCGACCACAAATCTAGACTCTAGGCTGCTACTAAGAAATCCTAATAAATACATCAAAATTTCCCATGAGACATTCAGCTTCAACTCTGGGATGGCAACGCATCTACGAGGCCTCTGGTATTGCAGATGTCTAAAGACTAACTACTACTAGACACCATGATGACTACTAAACATCAGACGGGCCGTCAGTTTGTCTGCCATTAAAAATAATAAACAAGCATATAATTTCGGTAGGTAAAGCAGGTTCCAAACAAATTAAATGAAGACGTTCTAAACAACGTTTTTTACATCAGACATACGGGTTGTAGTAAATTAAATCCTATTGTAAGTTTTTTACAAAGAGTCGTAAGTAAAAACGTGTTTTGCATAATTAACTATAAACAAATTGTTTTTTTTTTTATGTAACAGAATGAAGAATGGGTATTGATGCCGGTTTAGATTTATTTCCTACTTGTTGTGCTGTTATTGTGTATTATGTTACTAGTCCTCTAATCACGTTTATAATACACTTAGAGCAAAATTTAATGTTTACTGAAAAAGGTATTTAAATCTAGTATTACTAGAACCTACTTTTGCCAGATAATTCTTGAGAAGAGCCTCATTTGAGCCCAGAATTGGTTTTAGAAAAAATCTTTATTGAAATTATGTTTAAAATTATTATGTTCGTTTTTCGATTTTTTCGAATTTACCGTTATTTGTCAATCTGTCAGTCAGTTACATAACTGTTTTATAATTGGATATATAGGAATAGAAGACGATTTATTTTTAATTTTGACTTTGATTTGCTGTAGGTACTTTCTTACGGATACCTAACTGTTTTGATGGAAAAATAGTCTATAGCACTCAATGATAACGTGGTTTCTTATTAAAGAAGAAATTATCATAATCGGATCAGTAGTTTCGGTGAGACATTATTACGTTCAAACAAAAAACTAAAAAAAAGCAAAGAAAGAAACTGCAGCTTTATAATATTAAATAATAGATACAGTATGTTCATATACAACACTCGTCTGTACATGCTGTATACACGAATAGTTCAGTACAGAAACACATTTTGTTACTAATTAATATTGAGTTCCTTTGGAGTTAACTATAGTACCTACCTACCGACGTACGAGTAGATATTACATAAGTTTGAAACATAATTACATATCACGCGATTGGAACATGCCTGGAACAGCTAACACACAGGGTTGCCAAACCTAGAAGTTTGGGCATTTAATAAAAATACACAGTATAAACGAACAACGATAAAATGCTTAGAAAGCTCTCGGAGAAACACAGTCTATAATTTCAACACATTTGACAACCCTGTAATAACACCCACCTATAATTCCCCATATTAATGACACATTTGTACAGTTCGTAATTATTTATACAAAGCTGTAATTATGAAAATTATAAGGACAGTCGAAATAATTCGTGTATGCCTTGGAAACATAAAAACAACACAATCGTGTATTGATTGGCTACCAGCCAGTACGAACTACCGTCTAATAATATAATATGTACAGCATTGCCATGCTAATATTGGATTGTAGGAAATATATGTGGTTCGGCCGCTTCATCAGAGCAGCCAATAGTCCACATGCTCAGTCAATTGAATTTGAACTTCTTTGAAACGTGAGAGAGATATGGCAATGCCATCTTCAACTCTCAATAATGGCTATTGTGGTAGAGACGCCTCAACTTTGCCAATATCACGTTAGTACTACGAGACACAATCAAACGCGGAGGATTATATGAATAAAATTTAGACAAAAAAAAACTGAATAAAAAATCTATTTCTACGCAGAAAGAAAGAATGTCTACAAAGGTCTCATGCGATCATAGACATGACATGTTTATGTGTTATAGAAAGTTTTGATATAAAAACTTTTTCAACTCTTTACTATACTACGATGACAATGGACAGAGACACTATACCTTCCATTTACGAAGAGTCAAGATTAGCCTATCGCTGTCTGTAGACTTGAGTCAAAGCTGTCTTTAGACAAATTGACGCTCCGCTCTATGAAAAAAATTGTGGCACTGACAAAAAACAATCTTATAGTCAAAATTGACTGAAAAACTGTTTAAAAGCAAGACCAAACTGTCTGTATGTAGGAGAAACAACTGCTTTTCTTAATTTTTCTAGCGAGTTAATTTTCTATTTTATAAATGTTGACTATTTGATAGTCATCACCAAAGAGCTTCATACGATCAGCACAGACAAGGCAGCAATATGCTTAACCAGTTTTCATTTATTAATTTAATAATGAACTAAAACTAACGATACATAGAGTTAAAAATTGCGTGTAAGACATAATTCAAAAACTAATTTAAAATCGTGCATGCCATTACGCAACTTTCATCTCTATTTCTGTAGCATTTTAGTTCATTGTCAATTAATCAAAAAACTGTTCTGTTTACGCTGACCCAAAGACAGCCTAGCAACTGTAAATATAGGGTGTTGTTATAAGCTCGAATAAACTTGAACCTCTCGACCCTGACCGATGAATTGTCGAGTGTCGGTCACGCTTGAGATACATCGGGAACCGTGTGATCGTGTCTCATCCTTTGATAGATGCAGTCAGCAACAAAAGTACGTATAAATTAACATTTTAGATTGTTAAATCCTTATTATTGAGCACAATTTTTTTTTATCGAGATGGGTAAGCTCTTGTAGTCTTGGTCAAAGGTGACATAGAGAAAGTCTACGATGAAGTGAGCAGTGCGCATTATAAAAGAAGATTGAAATCGCTTAGTGCGAATCGATGGAATGGCAACAAGGAACAATATCAAAGGAAATACGAAATGGATGTGAAATTAAGTTGAACTCTTAGGTACTGCCTAGAATTCTGAATAGCAGAAAATTGAGTTATTTCGATCGTTTCTTTATAAATGAAAAAGTAACATTGTTAATCGACTTTTGTTGCTGACCGTATGTATGCAATCAATTACTTAGACTACAAACAATATATGAAGTATGCAGTCATACTTACCATTAATTAAACAAACATGTATCTCATAGATTCTCGAAGAATAATAGGTACTTATAAAGGTAAATTAATAGCACTTAAAGTAGGTATTACTTATCTTTACAGCAATTGCAGAAAGATAAAGTAATATTTATGTACTAGGTTTACAAATTAAGGATAGGAAATATGCTTAGATGTATTATTGTAAAATATGTAATGCGTCTTTAGTAAAAAAAAGGGCTATTTTATGTTATTACTAGTTTCCGCTGGCGATTTCTTCCGCGTCAAAATTAATATTCCCACGGGAACCTTATTTTTTCGGGATAAAAAGTACTATGTACTATTTCAGACTATAATCCATCTGTGTGCCAATTTTTTTTCCAACCCGTTCAGTCGTTCTGGCTGTGGTTGAGTAACAAATATCCATAAATCCAAACATTGGCATTTCTAAAGTAGTTTTATTAAAAAAATCTGTATTGACATTCTTCTTTCTTTATCGTGTGGGCAGTAAGGTCTAACGACCCCACACACCCTAGTGTCAGAGTTTCTGAACCGCCTCAAGGGCCTCTGACATGGTTACCGATGACAGTCATGTCCAAGATAAACTTAGAAAGTACATATGAATTAGAAAAAGTCACATTGGTACTTGCCCGTGCCCGGTTGCAACCCACAACCTCGTGCATGAGAGGCGGGCGCCTTAACCACTGGGCCATCACGACACTTACATTGACATTTAAAAAAAAGCATTCAACAACTCGTTAACAGTGTAGGTAAGAACTATAAGACCCAAAGAAACCCAGTAAAGAAACCATTGAACCATCAGGTAACCTTCACTTGAACCCATAACAATAAGCCCTTAAGACCAGAGCTGGGCTGTAGATCACCAAATGGGTTCTCATTGCCCCGAGCTAGTGATAAATTGTATATCATTAATGGCGATCCAAACAAACTGTATTTGACTTTACTAATACTGACGATTTATGTCCATCGTATATCACATTATGAGGTACAAGCTTAAAGAGATATTTATATTGTTTTTATTTTGGTTCTTTAGAAAGGTCGGGTGCGCAGTACTCGTAAGCGGCGTGCTTGTATGACCAGATGTGTGAATGTGCACGAGGCGATAGGGGTATGTAAGGATCGTTTCGTGGCAATCTGTGGTTTCTGCCTATCCCCATGGGAAAAAAGTGTGAGCTTATGTATGTATATTGTTTTAATACAGAAATATTGCGATGGTATTTCTTAAATATAAACTACGGGCCAAAGTAACACAAAAGCTGGTACTCTGAGACAGTGAAACGGGATCGAGGCAAGGCACGAAGGAGATGGCTGGATGAACTGGATGGAGTCTTCCGAAACTGGAAGGATGAACCACAGCATCGTGAAAGAAGGAGTTGAGGTAAGCCTTTCAGGGGAAGAACTGAACTGGCTAACAAAAAAAACACTGAGTTCTTTCAATTTATGCGTTTGATGCTGGACTGTTGCAGCACTAGAGAAGTACGGGTCTCGGACAGAACACGGATGGTTGTCGTATTTCATACAGTTAACACGTCAAGAGCACCGTGCGACAGCCGTACTACACACGCACGACGTCAGAACGACAAACGTCACGTGTCAAGTGTAAGACAAAAGACAATCGCCCCTAAGAGCTCCATTTCAACTGACACTAGTCTTACGACATATGTCAGCTGTCTGTACAGTGAGCCTCCTTTGATCCCAAACGACGTGACGTCAAAAAAGAAACATCATCCTATATTTACGAACACGCCAATCACAATAAAAACTAAAATCCGCAAGCGATTTATTCCCTCCATAACCCGTAAAAAGGTCAACGCTCATAAAAAGTTCTAACAAAAAAACTTGACCCACATATCGTCCATTAGTAGAGTTCGGCGGACGTAAAAAAAAGAGGAGAATATCACAAAATGTAGCAAAGGTACATAAGGTAGGGTAGGGTAGACAATAAAGCGCACCCCGCCCTGTGTCATCGCAGACTGCGCCGGTGACCCAAATAGTGGCATAATGTCGCGAAATGGCCACTACACGGAGATAAAAGAACTGGAAGTGGCTTGAACTTGTGATGTCGTTTGTATGAATGGGTGGGAGAAGAAAAGTTTGTGACTGAGTTTACGTAGAACGTGATAAAAATGTACTCATAGATATTTTTCTTTGTTAAAACGTAGGTATTCTATAAATAATGCCTCGTTAGGTTAATGGTTTAAGTGCGACTGCTGCGATAGAGATCTTGGGTTAGATTCCTAAGTCGAGCAAAAAGTGTTTTTCGGTTTTTCTATGATATTCTCAGTAGCAGCTCGGAGTTAGGATTTGTGCAGGGCCAATAGGCTCGCCTCCTATTACATGAGATCTAAACATATCGGCGATCTTTGGGTATACATTAACCCTTCGGGGAATACAGGCAAAATGTTACGTTATGAGTTATAAAAAAAATATGATAAAAGATTTAAAATGTCTAGAATGTTGACGTAATACTAGAAGAAGCAAAAAAAAAAATCCTAACAGTTAGACTGTGTTTGGTTTATTTATGTTTGTAGTATACCTTCCAATTTAGGAGTACCATTGTACTTACTTATTCTTTAAGAAAAAACGTAGGCATCTCAGTAAAAACTCTGCAATGCAAAGAAACACCTAATGGAAAAATATGATAAAATACAAATAAATAAAGAAGGCAGCTATATTGAATTTGAAATCGCAATAATAATAGTCACGGTGTTAACTAAAAACAATAAAATGATATCAGATTATTAATAATACATGACCTGCAAGCAATATAATAATTCGATTCCCTCAATTGAATTTTACAACCCACTTATCGCGTTAGCCAATATTTTATTATTTTATTATGTTTTTTTATGAAACCATATCATTTGTATATTATAAATACATAATAATATTTATAATATTTATATTTTCAAAGAGGTAACATTTGTTTGTAAGTTTGTATGTAGGGGGTAATCTCAGGATCTACTGGCCCGATTTTGAAAATTCTTTTACCAATAGAAAGCCACGTTATTTGTGAGTGTCATAGGCTATATTACATCACGCTACGACACACGGGAGCTGAGCAGTAACTAAAGATGTAACGTAAGGCGGGTGAAATTAGCCACGCGGACGAAGTCGCGAGCAGTTTGCTATATATTATAAAGAAGTAAGATTTTTTTGTTTGATTGTTTGTTTGTAACGAATATGCTCCGAAACTACCAGACCGATTTCATAATTTTTTCACCAATAGATAGTTACATTATTCCTGAAAAATATAGGCTATACAACAACACGCTGCAACAGACGGGAGCGGAGCATTAATCAAAGATGTAACTTATGGCGGGTGAAATAAGTAACGCGGACGAAGTCGCGGGCTTCGCTAGTATATTATAAATGTAGGTACCTGTAATAATAGGAGCGTGAATATTTCCCCTGATAAGATAGGTTCACCATTAAAAGGTGCAACTTTTATTTACACATGGGCGGTAAAAAATAATAATATGTAAATACACGTCATGTAAAGGCAAATTATTGCTTTTTCAAGTTTCTAGATTATCATAGCAATGTTTAAATGCTGTGGGCTTTGACTTTTAACATGTTTTGTCTCAATATATTGATCGTTGCAAGCGTTTGAATATCCATGAAGATAAAACGCACGAGTTTTAACACGTCTTTAAATGTAAAATAATAATCAAGATGGTTGTGCAAAGCTCATATTATATTGCTTCAAGTACATGTAAACCGAAGAGGTAGAAAAACTTTAAACGATTTCCATTGCTCCTTTAAAAGGAACTTAGTTCGATCGTATGTAAACTTACGAAGCATTGTATAAAAAAAAAACACAAGAACAGTGTTTAGAAAACACAGGTCGTGTCTAATTTAATGCATTTATAAATTAAATGACATTCAGAAATATAATTCTGTATATTTATGTCAGTTTCCAAGACTATTCATGTATGAATAAGGATTAACCATTCAAAAGAAACACAAAGGTCAAAATGCAATCTTTTGAAGAAAAACCCCTGACCTTTGTCCCTTTGAAATAATGATGTCGTTTTAAAGATAAGCGAAGGTCGAAATGTCGTTTTTGTGGTTTCATGCGTGAATGGTGATTGCGATATTGTGTCCTGTCATAATTGGTGGCATAATGGCTTTTTTTTCCAAAGTTGCGGTACCTCAATTACTTTTTTGAAATGTAATTGAATGAAGTTTCTTAATATTAATAATACCAGCTTATTTTGGTTCCATTGGAAGGTTAAGGCCTCTTCTTATACGGAGAAGGCACAGGCATTGATGAACACTTTTATTTAAGGCAGATTATCGCGCCACGATGTTTTCCTTCACCGATATAGGTGATGGCCAAAATATACTTAGAAAGTACATGTCAATTCAAAAAAATACAATTGGTATTGAATCCATCATCTTATAAATGAGAGGCTGGCGCCTTACATTAACTTCTACTACACTAGGCCATACATTAGATTCTTGATATTCTAAAAAAGATTTCTGTTTCCTAAATATACCGGCGAACTGTGGGTGTACATCAGTACACCTCTGCCTAACCATTCGGGGAATACAGGCGTGATGGTATATTATTTATTATTTTATTTCTGTAAGCTCGACTAGGTACTTTAGCAATTTACTAAATCGCCGGAACCTAACATAAGTTAAGTAGAAAATAGCTTCTAAAGTAGAAACTCGTTAATATACACGTCAATGGTAACTAATTTAGTAGAAAAAAAACAAAAGTATATGCACCTTTTTTGAAATGGCGACTTGGCGCGCTAATCAGCTGCATTCCTGTTTTAAAAGGAAAAACCTAATGCGGGGTAAATTAATCCGTTTTGTAGTTTTTTTTTTATTTTTGTTTGAACTTTCCCAAATGTTTATGGATGAAAAGATTTGTAATATAATAGTAGAATAATAATAATAATATAGAATAGTTAGGAGATTCTTTCTCAGGAGCCCTGACCACCGGTGGCTTGGACCCAGTTCCCGACGCCGGTGGGCTACTATTTTTTATATTTTTAAATGTTCTTATATTTTTTTATATTAATATTTAAAAATGCAATCAATATGTATAATTAATTAATGAATAAATGATAAAAATATAAATCGATAATAGATTGATTGATAGATAATAGATTTTATTTTATACAATTTTACTTTTTTGTATTTTAAAACTAATAAACGAGACTATAGTATACATAAGTTTTGTTTAAATGCTAGAAATTAAAATAATTTAAGTAGCTGTCTTATCCAGGCATTTTATTTCCATTAAATGGCGCCCGACGAAATATCACGCAAGGTATGAAACAAGAGAAGTAAGTGGAACTAAGACTTTGCTAGAATTTTGGCATTAGAAGGAACACGTATGGGTTACAGTCAGTAAGAGTCTGACACTCCCTTCCGCTCCCAGAGCGGAAGAAGTCATTTGATGATATCCTCAAGATGTTTTCCTTCACCGATCAAATTACATTAAATAAGCTAAAACCAATACATTAAGACCATCCCACTAAACAAACCGACATCTGGTTTATCTTCCGACGCGTGCGCCGATGACGTCAGAGAGCAATTTCACGTCAATTACTACGTCACTGAGTCATGATCATGAGTTCCGATTTGTTTGTTTCTCTTTGATATCGAGTTTCTTCGTTTACTTTGGCCTGAAGATAGTTTTCAATCAATCGGCCTAGTTTTGATTTTTTTAATGTGTTATTAAATAAAACTTTCTACGAAATTATTAGTTTTAGTTTTCCCTTCGTATAGTAACGACTGTTTATAAATAGGTTAGTACTCAATTTAGTATCCCTTAAAGTTTTAAACAATCTGACGTATCATTTTGATGACACGCTTGGCACAGTGGCTGAAAAGGATTGGCTGTTGCGCTGCGTGTGTCAGGTTCGATTTCCGCGAGGAATAAATTCTTGTACGGACTACAGGAAGTTATTCTTGGTCTGGTTGGGTATGTTTTTGTGAACGCACCGCACGGTACAGAAGAAAATCCTAAGATGGGGCAATGTTTAAAAAATAGCCTACTCATCTTTATATTATTTTCTAGCTATACATATACCTGCCCCCCTAGCCAAGTCACAAACGATAATCGTAAACGCTCCGTAGGTACCAATAGATTTTCAACTTAATACCCAAGAGCCTTAAGTTGAAAATCTATTAAAGATTTCTAAGCGTTAGCGACTGGAACGAACGAAAACGCTATGCAATCTTCATTAGATCTTCAACTTAAAACCAAGCACATAAAGTTGAAGATCTATTAAAGCCTACTCAGCGTTTGCCGTTGGTTCCTTATGTTCTATACGTATATCTTCCTCTTGAATCAATAGGTACAAACCGCATTCAAATCTGTTGCGTATTTTGAAAGATCTAAGGGTACAGAGGAACAGACGCAGGGTTTGATACTATGTAGAGATTTGAATTCCATATTGTACATAAAAGATGTTACATACGGCTCAAAGCTAAACATTAGACTAACATAGAAAGACAACCTTTTTTTAACCCTCCACTGCTAAGCTGGTTACCAAAACGCGCCCTTTTCATTTTCGTTTTATTTTTAAAACAAAGGGCAAACAAATGGATCATCTTTATTTGCTGTTTCACTGTACTTCTGTCAACAGGGCTTCGACACACGTATGTATTTGACAAGCGACTCGTTAAACAAGGTCCAACGCTGTTTGTCAAACTGACTGCGCGTGTTTTACCACTTTCATTTGTTTTGTTTTTTTAGATTTTTGTTAAGGCTCGCCCCCTATTACATGGGACTTAAACATAAATTGTGGGTGTACATTAGTACACCTCTGCCTAACCCTTGAGGAATACAGGTGTGAGGGTATGTGTTGTATGGGTTTATTTTTGTTAAGGGCCCGCTTACGTCCGACTTTTTGTTGGACCGATAATTAGATCCACAGTTTTGTGGGACCGAAATTTTGTAGGACGTGTGCTTTGGTATATTAGAATTCATATGTTCCGTTCTCTCCGACAAAAAATCGGTTATTGATTGTCTGACGTGGGCGGATAGCCTAAATCTAATAGCATATATTTATTACGAGCGTATTCCGAGAACTGCATCGTGTTAAGCTACAAAGTTATAAGAGTAGCAGCAAAGTTAGAGATCCCGTGTTTGAATCCGTGAAATAATGTTCTATTCTCAAAGTCAAGGATCTATTTCAATGAAGCTATTTAGAGACACTTGAATTGTCAACGAGTCCGTCAGTTAGACGGAAAGTTGAAGATAGTTACTCCTTCCAAAACGTAGGTAGGTCTGTATGGAGAAGAACGAATAAGAAACTTCACGGACACTCTTTTTAATGAAGCTTTTACAAAATTCTAGTTACTTCTTTGTGCAAGGCATGATTTCTATTATAAATTAATGTCCAAAAGATAAAAATCGACTCTAATTGTTTCAAAAACTTATTGTCACATTAAACAATTGCGTACCTGAAAAATCTAAAGTGTCTTTACAAAAATAAACAAGACATTTTAATTGCCTTAATAATTAGTGATGTGTTCAAACTGAAGTAGCGTCATAATTACCAATAGAATTAATTGCTTGAATATTATAATACAATTAAGCAAATAATGGTGAATGCATTAAAATACTTGTCGATCGCGTGCGAAGCGATGTAGGACGTAGAACAATTACAGGCACGTTAAAATGAAATTTTAAATTACACGTAAAATCCAATAAGATGTTTTTAATGTCCATTAAAATAGCTTTTTTGAGAGGTGATACTCATAGCAGTGCGTAGATTGTCTAGGTGTAAGACTGCTTCGCTCCGCCCAGGGCGGGGGAAGTCATTTGATGAATTCCCATCCATAAAAAAGGTGTAAGAATGCTCTTTAAAGATTATGAAAAACAGTGACAAGAGAAATCAATTTTGACATGACATGAAATTCGCTATGAATAAAATAAAAAAACTGAAAATACATTTAACGAAGCTGAAAGTTACATATTTTTCCAACCAAAGCGATATTTTTTTTGTCCTCGATCATATCTGGAAACCTCCCGGTTACGGAGATATTGAAGATCGAATTTCAATGTTTTAACAAGAGTTTTAATACCCCCACAACCCCTATACTGTTGCATGCACCCATAAGTTCATCACCTTTTATCCCGGACAAATATACGGTTCCCGGGGGGTAATATGTATATCAAATTTGACGCGTTTTTTTTTGGGTTGTGGAGGTCTGATAGGCAGTCGCTCCATGTAAAATACTGATATTCAGCTGCATCTGGTTCGACTGGAAGCCGACCCCAACATAGTTGGGAAAAGGCTAGGCAGATGATGATGATGAAATTTGACGCGGAGAAAGCCGCGGGCAGAACATAGTCCTGTATATAACTGTTTTGTTTGTAGGCGCACTGTCTTAATGTGCGTCCTACGCAACCGGGGCAGCCATACCTCGTTACTATAGAATAAGCATCATACATTAGAAACACGAAAGTAAAAGAATATTGCAGCCAAATAATTTGTGTAAAAGATTTAATAAAATAAATATTTTATTTATAATGTGAGTGCGCGATGAGAGACACCGATAAATCCGTTGACTTCATTTAGATTAGGATGAATTTATTATTTGTTGTGAAGAAAGATATTATGAAGTTTTAGAAACGCATGCAAACCACGTGTATTAATAAAATATTAGTTCTTTTTCCGCGGGAGACCTTGAGTATGTCAAAACTCTTAGAAACGAGGATGTTGTGAACGTATTTTGAAGATATAATTAATCGTTCTTATGGTTGCTATTCATTATCTTTTTTATTTATGTAAGCAAAATGAAATCTTCAAATGTCAAGATTTTGTCTGGCTTCTTAGCAGTATCGCGGCTCCAAAGAGGAATCAATTTCATCCCAGTTTTAATTATTTTACTTTAAAAGGCTTGAAATGGTACCCTCAAATAATAAAACCAACAGGCTGAATAAAATTTGTAAATTCATAGAAAAAATAAAACAGCAGCATCTCGGAGGTACTCATGGAGTCATGGGACACATGGGACCTAGAGATACCGACAAATTGTAGGTGTACATTGGTACACCTCTGCCTAAACCTTAGGGGAATACCGGCGTGATGTTATGTTATGTGTTGTTAGAAATAAAACGGAAATTTTCACACATTTCAAAGAATTAAATTGGCCCAGTATAAAATTACGGTTTTAAAAACCAGTATTACCTCTAGCGTCCATATATTATGACGCGTAATGTTTTAAATCACACAAGATCCACAGTTTGTTTACAAAGCAAGTAACGTTAGGTGATAAATCCTAGCGCCATGCACGATGGCTTGCTAAATATAACCAAATGAAATATGTCGGTCGGACTGACGAAGTCTGACCGTTTGTTCGGGAGATATAAGATTTGTAAGTACTTAAATGAAGGTACGATAAAGAAAAATATTTATATGATATATTATGTGGATCATTTATTTAATCCATCATCATCATCATCTCAGCCATAGGACGTCCACTGCTGAACATAGGCCTCCCCTTTAATCTATAATAAGTACCAATATTATGATAAAAAGGTAAAGTTTTTAAGTTTGTATTCTCTGGATCTACTTAACCGATTTTTAAAATTCTTTTACCCATGGAAAGCCACGTTATTTGTGAGTGTAATAGCCGGATCCACACCGGACGATCCAAAGCGCTCCGATCGCGCGCGGCATGGAGCGCGCTCCACGGATCGTGAAGTGTAGACGTGCCGCGCGCGATCCATGTGCGCGGCGGAGAGCGCGCGCTCCTCGCCGCGTGCGATCCATTTGTTGTCGGTTTTTTGGTCACGCACAAAGGGGCCTCAGTCGCTTGGCGCGCGCGGTCTGGACGATTGTGATTTTAGAATCGCGTGATCCGCCGTTATGGATAATTCGCAATGTATCTGTTTAATTTCTTTATTTAAGGAGAATAATGTTTATGGGATCCTAATGATACCAATTACACAAATAGAGGTCTAAGAGAAGATGAAGAACTCTTTGTAAAGTCGAGTCCCATATTCCAACCGGTTTTTAAAAATTGTTTTAACCCAATACTGTCTTTTTCGTTTTCGTAATTTTTGCCGTAAATATAACGTAATGTAAAATGTAGCTTGCTGCTGCTACGGCTATTCGTCGCCGTCGTTGCACGTGTGACTCCATAGCCAGACAAAATTCAACTGATTCAGTATGGATCGGCAGGAGCGCGTTGGAGCAGCCAGTCAGGATCGCAAAAGATTGCTGTTGGATCGACCTAGAACGATCCACGCTCCACGCATCACGATCTTGGATCGCGGATCGCGGGATCGCCGATCCATTTTGGATCGTCCGGTGTGGATCCGGCTAATAGGCTATATTACATCACGCTACGACACACGGGAGCGGAGCAGTAACCAAAGACGTAACTTAACGCGCGGGTGATATAAGCCACGCGGAGGAAGTCGTAGTTCGCTAGTTATAAATACAGAAAAAAAGCTAATTGTGTACGCCACAGCTGAAGAAAAAGACGATCTCATTTTTTCTCTTTTGAGATGTTTATTGATTGAATTTAAACTATTTCAAGGCGGGTATAGGAATGACATGGATGAAGTTTTGCGGGCGACTGTCAAATGGATATCATTTATTTTTCACTTGAAAGTCAGCATCTAAATAGTCATTAATTATATTATGCTTTTGCTGGGTAGCAGAAGCATATAATATAAATAAATATTATTCCTACCTAATTGCATAAGTGAAAATTCGAATATAATATTACAAGAGCAAGAACAATACTGGTTCTATTTAGTAGGTACCTTTCATAGGTTTTAATAAAAAATGACTTTATTACGGACCTTATTATAATGCTTATATAACAATAGGTACACATTTTTCCATAAAATTATAAGGATTATTATGTTTATTAAATAACTGTTAAGATGTTTACTAAAATATAATAAATGTCATAAAATTATGAGCATTATACTTTTAATAAATAACTGCTAATATTATTCACAAAAATATAACAAACGTCATAATTATTTTATAACAAAAACTGTTATTTAAATAAATACTTCGAACGATCTTATAGAATATAAAAATATTACGTTTAAATATAAAATAACGGTCAGTCAGTCTGTAACAAATGTTCAATAGCAAGCGATTAATTTTATTTATCGCTTATTTTTATTTCCAAACAACTGCTTTCGATTTGTCTGTCTGTCTACAGTATTTTAGAAGGAAAAAAAGTATAATTAATTAGATTTAAGTGCTCTTATAATACTGGCAAGTCTTTTGTGACCGTTCTTAAAGAATTTATATTGTTGAGATTAAGAAGCAAATTTATTAGGTACCTATACTTTAATTGCTAAGGAGATGAGAATAGTCCAGTATTAGGAGATTTTACAAATGTAAACTATCTCTATGCTGGGCTATTTTGATTATCTTTGCAATTTCATGACTGATTGTCACAGAATTAGGCCATAGCTACACAGCAATGGCCTAGTAATTCTGTGAAAGTCTACATAGATAGAGACAATCGCAGACTAAACTATTCTGTCTATCTGTATCGCATTTCTATTAAACCTCGGGTAGTAAATCGATAGTTATCCTACTTACCCCAAATTAAAAATAGTCGTAAACATACAAATACTATTAATTACCAGCGCTACCCGCATCGTTAAATCGTGACTCGCCGTTTTTTAACTTTTGAACGAGTCAGTTAATTGAATTAAATATGTTTCATTAAACTAGCGGAACGTTTGATAAATGATAAAAAACGGTAACAGTCACGGTTTTAATTCATGTTTTGGGTGGTAATATGGATAATTTTACGACGTATCCTATTGTTTTTATGTGATTTTTATAGTTATCGGAGGCAATAAAATTAAATAAGAAACAAAGGCGGCGCGTGTGGTCGCTATTATAATAAAGATGACAACAAGAAAATTATCACGTTAATAAGTTTAGTTCAAAGATAATCGTTAAAACCGGAATTATATTAGAAATTAATATAAATTAAGAAATTAGTAAGTAACTGTCATATAAAATCGTTAAATTCTAATATAGAGCCATAGTAGGCAATTCGCCTTGAGGAAGCGTCATGATCAATGTTCATGCCTTCTCTGTATGAGAAGAGACCATTGTCCTGAAATGGGGCATTAAAATATTGGTATTAATTATTTAACACTAGCTTTCGCCCGCGACTTCGTCCGCGTGGATTAATAGTTCCCGTTCCCGGGGGATTTCCGGGATGAAAACTATCCTATGTCCTTTCTCGGGTCCCAGACTATATCTGTACCAAATTTCATTGAAATCGGTTCAGTGGTTTAGGCGTGAAGAAGAGACAGACAAACAGAGTTACTTTCGCATTTATAATATTAGTACGGATTATTGACTTACATATAAACAAATTCCACTGAAAAATGCAGCCATTTAATTAACCTACAAACATTGACACAACTGGTGCTAAAGTCACCTTTATGCTACATTAATTAGAATACTAATTACACGGTTTCTTTATGCCTTCCAATTTAGGTGAAGCAACCAAATCGAATCATGTAAACATAAAAGTGAATCAGTGGATCTCCGCTGTCCCTTTCATTTCTCTGCCTTTCAACCAAACTAAATCAATTTGGTTGAACCGTCTATTATTGCCTTATTTTGTAGGTAGAGAAATATTTTTTATTTTATATTATTTTTTATTCTAAATAGGTATATGCGTTTAATGACGTTTGTATATGAAGTGTTATCTATTTATTTATTTAAACAACACACGGTAACAATATAATGTGTTATGTTCTAACTGCAATGCAATGTATAGTTTATTGAAACAGCTGGAAAAAATAACTCACTTGTTTAACAAATAGCTCATAAATAGTTTATAATTATTCTTTGTTTAGTAAAGTGGATAATAATGTGGTTAATGGTATAAGTTGACATTATAACGAGACTTGAGAACTGAAATATGAATGAAGGCATGTTTTAAAAACAGTTGTAAAGTGAATAAAAAAGTGTTTGGAAAACAGTTAGAAATGGAATTTAAACATAACAGAGTATTAAGTAAATACAAGATCTGATTGAAAACATATGATTGAGTGGAACAAAAAGAAAGATAATGTCTTTATTTGACCTACAACTGCCCCGCTGGTCTCGTGGTCGCAAGTGCGACTGCCGAGCAAGGGGTCCCGGGTTCGATTCCCAGGTCGGGCAAAAAGTGTTATTGGGTTTTTCTATGTAATTCTCAGTAGCAGCTCAGAGTTTGGATTTGTGCCCGGTTAATGGCAATAGGCTCGCCCCCTATTACATGGGACCTAAATATACTGGCGAACTGTGGGTGTACATTGGTACACCTCTGCCTAACCTTTCGGGGAACACAGGCGTGATGGTATATATATTGACCTACACTTGACGGCCTATAAAGTTATGAATAAAAAGCCTTTACTTTTAGTTTATATTTATGAATACGGAGTGTAAAAAGACGCATTACATAGCGGTTAAATACTCATACTGTCTATCAAGCTAAGTATTTAAAACTTGTTTTTACAAAAAAAAAACGTAAAACACAATAATAGAAAATTCTCAGCACCTTGCACTACACGACATTATAAGACATTACTTACTAAAATAAGCTTTTAACAGACACACTAAATCAAATAGTTACTTTACATTTAAATCTAAATCACATATTATGGGTAATAAGATAAAAGTACATTTAAATGTAAATTCAATATGGGTAATTAAATGAACAAACATTGAAATGCTGATTTAATATAGCTACTTAAGTAAAAGCCGCGATAAATCCAGATTAATTCTAGCGGTTTCTATTTTTATTGGTAGAAAAATGGCCAGCTCAATCTTTACTGCGTGCACAAACAGATAAAGCGAAACTAATTAGTCAGAGGAATCAACGCCATAATTAATGATCTGATCTTGCGACATACGATTCAACTCAGAAGGGTATTTATTGCTGTGCTACACTGTGCAAACTATTATCGGGATAGGGATGCGGGAACTGTATGTGTCGAAATTTTAACTAGAAATTGTATGTCCACTTTTTTCGAGTTTTATAAAAAAAAAACTATCTCACTATTGTCACTTCAGAGTTTACGTCTACATATTTTGAGTTGGTTCGTCGATAGGTCACTTAATATCAGATTTGAAAAGCCTTGCTTAAATTTAATATAAGGCTTTTTGCTTTGGGAAAGAGATATTAGCGTTATACATGACTTTTGAACAAATTAGGAAACAAAATAAAAATAATTACACTGTCTAGTAAAACACGTAATATTTTTCGCATATCAACTTTAATTTGCAACAGGCTGATGTGTAATTGAACATTTGGGTATGGAAACAAAAAGGTCATGTATGTGTGACAGCGTGACTCATTGAAAACCTGCCCTTAATTAAAAAACAACACGACATAAAATGCCATGGACGAGAAACACATCATGCAATTATGTTTTTAAATTGACATAAAATGTCTCGTGTCCTTTATTTTCTTTTAAAAGCGGCAAAAAGGTTTATTGACGTGAAAAGATTGACAAATTATTTAGAGACAAATCTATTAATGTATTAAGCAGTGTAAACTACCTAAAGCAACACAAAATAAATCAATAAACCCGAGAGCACACTCAAGCATCGCGACAAAAAAAAAGTCTATTCTAAAAATATAAATAAAATATCAGTCGGAATATTGGTTCGTGACGGAAGAACTGTTAAGCCAAACGTTACCGACTCTGGCTTACACGACTTTCGACGAGATTTGTCGAACCGTCTTCGTATATTTTATTTATAAAACTTACTCCCGCACTTTTGCTTCTGTCGATCTCACAGTTGACATCGAACAAAACAAACCGTATGATTTAATAATCGAGTTTTTCTACGCCATTGGATATGGTCGCGAGAACAATCTCGTGTTAATATTTAATTCAAATCGATTTATTTATTTGTCATGTTCTAATTTACTCGATTCGAATTGAATTTAAATCGCTCCTTTATCACCTTGACATTCGCGCAAATCGCATTAGAAGTAGAAGCGAATCATAATTACAATCTTCGTCTACGAGGTCTTTTTTCATCCGCGTTGAGTTACGTCTTTGATTACTGCTCTGCTCACTTTAGTCGTAGCGTGATGTTATATAGCGTATACTATTAATTATAAGTTTGGCTATTAGATACGTTTTTCAACTTATCCAATTCAACTAGTAATTATAGAGATTAGCGCGTTTAAGCAAACTAATAAGCAAAAAATCTCTTCAGTTTTATTACATTAGTATAAAATTTAATATTTCATCAACTCCCATCTCTATCGTCAACGGTATGCGACGAAGACCAATTAACCGAAGGAAATGCCCTTTTAGGAATTCCACCACGTAGGATAAAATATTTCAGAACGTCCGTATAATATATAGAATAGTTCTTTTAACTCCTTATAGGTATTTTATTAATAGACGTTAAGCTTAGTGCATGCGTGCGAACGCGGCTAACACACACAGTTTGGCCGATCACCTGCTTATACACATATACATAACTGGCTTTCGCTGGACCGCCTTTTTTCAAGCGAGAATTTATGCGGTACAAAAATAGCCTATAATATACTATTTCTAAACCAGTTTCTAGGAGATGCCTGAATGAAAATTAGAAAAAATAAACATTAACAAGAAAAAAATCTACGATGTTAAACAGTTGATTAGGTCGTTTTAACTTTATAAGCGATCTCAAAGTTGTACAAAACCATGAAAGTGTAATTATATTTTGTAATCTCGTCATCGTTACAAATTGTCAAAGTTCTTTGAGGCAGAAAAAATAAAATTGTATAAATTCTTTGCTGTATATTTAAGTTGTAAGATTTCAAAGAAGCTTTTCTACTTTTTGATTCGGTTTAATTCGAAATGATTTTTCGTAAGAAATCATTTTAATGTGTGCGGTTATAACGTATCGTCTTATCACATTAAATAAAAGTCACTGAGGGACTACAGTAACTGGATATTTTGATGTAAAGCTTGTTTTAAAATAAGGCTCAACTTTATGAACGATGTTTAGTGGTAAGAATTCATGTTTATTGTTAATTTGTTTTAATTTATCAACGTTGGGAGCCCTTTAACACGCTCGTGGTCACGTAGACGGCCAGTTAAATCTTTCATTCTGTAATAATTTTGACTAAGAATACATATCCATATAACTAATTTCATACTAATTCAGCCTAAAACCTCTAATAACACGAATTATTTCACATTTATAAGGTTATACATCATTTTTATTTCCACATAAATAAAAAAAAGTTGTTCTAAAACAAAATAGTACGAATTTAAAATTCAACTAAACAAAGTTTTTATGACCCGCCGGCCGTTTACTGACAAGCACGTAACTTTTTAATCACCTAAACTATTTAACGACTAAAACTAATATTACTAACCATATTTTTAATCGCTTTTTCCATGACAAGGTGAATAAAGTTCTAGACTAATTTAGTTTTAGGTGCGAACTATGTTTAAAGCCATCATTAGGAAAATTTTATTTTTGGGTAAAATGACCTATTAATAGAGTTGCTATGGACAAAAATAGTAAATGTTCCACGAGACGTCAACGCCTGGAGCAATGACCTCGTTTTTTTTTATTTTATTTTGGCACATAAGTCATAGTATATATTACCCGAATTCCTCCCTTTCCATAAATTAGGCATTGTTGTTTTTAGCCCTATAAAAATCACGTACATTTGAAAATTATTTATAGGTACTCCATTAAACTTATTCAAAAATAACTACTGTTTAAAAATATTATATTGTCGAAATTACCACATTGTTAATAGTCTCCCACATTGCTTAACACATATTTATCATGTTTTTTTGTACGCAAACATGGAAATAACAATAACTTTGAAACGTTATTTCTAGAATGAAGTAATTCCATAGCCCCACAGTGAACACCGCCCTTAACAATTTCAAACGCTTTAAATTATAATGAAATAGTCGTCGCTGTTGTTACACCAGATAATGATTATAATTGAGCTATAAATAAAGATATTTTAAAGGCAAAGTGTCCAGAGAAGTGTCCACTATAGTCTTAGAGATATTTATGGAAAATTCTATGTCCATTGTAAAGTATTTCAGTGAGAAAGTATTGAGTTTCTTCGATAGAGTTATTTTAAAGGGTGCAGCTGTTGGATTAGTCGCATTTTTTGCGGCTTAGTCTGGGCAGACGAATAGATTTTTCTGGAAATGGGTTTCATTAGTGGGGTATGTGGGGATTGGGGAATGCAATTATCGTGGTTGTGTGGGAATACGATTATGGTTCAATTTTGTTAGCTAGTAAAATTAGGTTTACACCCATTTTAACATTAGGTTTGGGTTAATTAGGTTTGGGAAACGTATGGATAATTACGGTCAACTAATTAAACGATCAACTGTAGTCGATTAATTCTGTTACATGGTAAGTAGGCAGTAAAAAGCACTGCTGATTAATTGGGAAATATTAAAGCGAGAATACAACTTGTATGAACTTAATAAATTTGATGTGTTTAGCACACTAACTTCTGGCCGTAACTTTGTCTACGTGAAAGACGAGTATACTATGAAACATAGCATATTATATGACACTTGGCAATACCGCACCTTTCTATGAATGAAATATTTTTACAAAATCGAACCATTACTCCAAGGCATTACTTCATACAAACAAACTTTTTTACCTCTTTACAAATATTAGTATAGATAAAATAACTTTTTAATTACATTGAATAACTCTTATTAAACTTCACCGCTACTACGATCCCATTCATTCACAAAATAGTTCACCTGTTCAAACAATGGCGTATCCTATAGATCCTAAATGGGTTACTATGGCAACGGTGGGCGTCTCATAACCTGTTACGGCACAAATCGTGCACTACAGAAATACAAATGCATGAACCTTACCCTACACGTACACCTGTACAGTCACGAGCTTAAACTGGTACACACTTAGCAAAATACAAAAGCGATTTCCTAGTGAATGAATGATTGCAACATTGAGATAACCTGCCGGGGCTGCGGGTTGTTCGAAAGAGATACCGCGCCCCCGGAACGCAAAGGGCACATGAAGGAACATAGATAGGTTTTAGTCAGTAAAAGTCTGACACTCCCTCTCGTCCCGCCCAGGGCGGGGGAAGTTATTTGATGATTTCCCATCTATAAAAAAAAAATACATTGAGATCAGACCGATTTCAAAGTATTATGGGCACCAGAATAAGACATTTGTAATACTATTACATTTTAATCATTGGAAATTGCTTTAGAATATTGCTAAGTGTATACGTGTTTTTGCTCGTGACTGTACTAGTTACTAGATCTAAATTTTGTGAAGCCACGTGTAGAATTCACCTTTGTTCTTTATTTAAGACAGCGACTTTGAAGACTGTTGACTGAAAACGCTGCTAGATAGTCTTTTGTTTTTATTTTTTACTGAAAGCTATTTATCCTATGATTTTATTTCTTTATTCAAATATTATAAAATTGAAGTTCCTTTTTGTAATCTCCGAAACCGCTGGACCGATTTTGAATTTTTTTTCACTAACCTGAATCAACGTTACCGCTGATACTTTTTATCGAAATAATTAAGGATTTGTAAGAAAATTCACAAGGACGAAGTCGCGGACTAAACTAAAAGGTAAACTATAATTCACTTATTAACACATAGATGTATATTAATATAAAGTAACTATCCTCTCTGTGCTGTTATTTATATATTCGTGTTCAATATTCCGCAGCATGGATGCATTACTTCCTTAGACATCGCCGGTATAAATATTACACTCATATTATGTACAGCACACCGAGCTACTACAATCTGTCAAATTTCTTTAATAGATTTTCAACTTTACCGTTGTAGCGTATGGTTCAAAGTTGATTGCGAAAATTTGACAGTGGTGCTGATTCTCTTGTTCACAAACTTAACTAAATTTAAGATATACGCATCTTTGTCTTTCAATTTCTTAAAGAAAAGGACAGAAGATACATATTCGTTTAGTCATGTCAAATTAAACAGCGCCTGAGGAAAATTGGCGTGTTTCTAGTCGCCACGTTTTTAATCGCGTCTAAATTTATCTATGGAGTGTCTAAATTTGACAGAACTTAACTAAAATTTGATCTTCTGTTCTTTTCTTAATGAAATGAAAAGAGAAAGATGAACATAACTTAAATTTAGTTAAGTTTGTGAACAAGAGAATCAGCACCATTTTCGGAGAGCTTGATGTGCTGGCGTCTGTACATAGCCTAACAACATGCAGTCACTCAATACCTTTAAACCTATAAAAACGTTCAATAACGTCATCGTTATACTACTGCTAGTCATAAATTGCTACTCTGCGGTTTGCTATGCTTCGTTGATACGGTAATCGTTTTTATCAACATAAATAATTACTTTTTTGTTTGGATTAAGTGTTTATCTATAGTTTACAAGGTTTTGATAAGTTGGATTAAGTGAGCATGAATGATTCTGTGATGTTAGTTCAAGGTCAACTCACATCTACGTTGTGTTTACGCTTGGACTTCCGTCGACAACTGTTGGTTCAATATTGAGATTTATTTTGAGTGTACTAAGCCATAAATTTGCAAATATTTGTCTACTAATTACGGTATTAAATTGCTTACTAAACATGCAAAAAACATTGAGTAGAATCATTTTCTAGACTAATATTAGAAAGAGTTAAAGTTCGTTTGTTTTTTTATTTGTAAGATGTATTCTCTGAAAGTACCGTAAGTAAAAAAAAAAATTCTGATAAGAAAGTTATGCTATTGCCGAGTAAAATAGGCCATAATATTTTTTAATCGTATATTTAGTCCAGATCTCTGAGTATTTATAGAGAAATAATAATGTCTCTCAAAAAGAATCAGATAAACGCAACGACAAATGAGATTTTTCCTTTCAGAAAAATGATATCTGTAATGCAGATAAACTTAAAGAAGAAACTTGATATTTTTTGCATCCAAGGTAGTTTGTTAACGTTTCTAAATATCCTGTTACAATAACGAGGTAACAAACCAAACGCCACACCACGTAAAACCATAAACTTATCCTTTTATCTAAAACCAATTATTTTATCCCACCACAAACATAAACCACAGAGACAGGATAAAAAAATATAAAATCCAAAAATATCTAAACAAAAACTACTATTTTATAAACATTTCAACTTTAAATGCGTGCGCGCACAGTAGGCGCACGTTTATGGGATGTGATAGATCGTTGAAATAAACATGAAATGTTTAAAGTACACAATATCGTGTTGGAATAACAATCATAGACGGGATTTTAAATGAAATGGGTAATGTATTTTAATTAGTTAATTGATTTCTTCAATAATAGTAGAAGCAAGTTTAGTCAGTAAAAGTCTGACACTCCCTCCCGCCCCGCCCAGGACGGGGGGGGGGGGGGTCATTTGATGATTTTACCATCTCTAAAAAAAAAAAAAAGTATACTTAGACTTATAAAAAATAAAGAAGAAATGGTAAGAAAATAAAAAGGCAGTATCAGGTCATCATTATCCTCAAAAGAGAATGATAACGAAGAATACTTCTCTGGTGAATTTAGGTGAAGTGACCTAGAGGTCGTTCCACCTGATGCCTCACCGACAGAGTTTTATAGCACTGAAGATACCAGGAAGAAATTTTACGAACTTTTAGGAACGATCGAAATCCAATCTCAGTCACAATCAGACAACAATGTCTCTAATTTACCTACATTGATCGTCGCTGAGATGAGATTGCGACTAGACTAAGAAAAGAATTGGCTTCCAGTAATGCAGTAGAAGATGAAACCGACTGTCATAAAGACAATAATGACAACAATACATTTATTGATGACGTTAACAAAATACGCGAACTTTAAAAGCAGTTTGTTGTAAACAATAAGATGACTATTAATATCGCTATAAGGAATATAATACTAGCTGACTGTACACAAAGGCAAAGAAAATAAGACCTTGTCATCTACACAGAATAACTGGTTTATAGCATGCCAAATGTGCGTGAGAACATTAATTGGAAGTCAAAGTTATTAAAGCTAGAATTAATGAAGATACCAGTGAACATCGATGCAGTAATTTAATGTGTTTAATTTATCATCTGCCTAGTCTTTACCAGACTATGTTGAGGTTGGCTTCCAGTCTAACGAGATGCAGATGCAACCAGTGTTATACACAAAGCAACTGCCTATCTGATACTGGGCAACCCGACACCTCATGGTAAGACTGGTTTTCAGACTTTCGGGTTTTTAATATGTTTAATCAATGATCATAATGTGGTCATTAACAGAATGATTGCTAATAACGATAAAAAAAAATATGAGATGAAGATATTTAGAGAGACAAGTAAATGATTTTGTTTTAAAGTGATGACAGTTGAGCGTCTGATGGGAACAGGAAAATAAAGGTTTATCCTCAAAATCTGGTATTGTTATAATTCAGGCAAATTGTTGACAATTGTATTGTAAGTGAAAATAACACTAAAGAACTATATAAATATATATTTAGTAAAAATAGGGACATTTGTGCTAAAACAAACCTTATCACGTCAAATTTTCTCTCATTTTTTGAGATAATTGTAATTTTAATATTTTCTAAATATATGTTTCGGATGAACATTGAACTGGTTTTGGTAGATACTAAAATAACACATTTTGTATATTGAATTAGTTTAACGTTATTAATTAATTTAATTATTGAGAGATTATTGAAAGATCGGTTAATTTTGGTTGAGCTCTGAAATGATAATGTTTAGATAATAGATCATCTAACGTCCTCAAGATAAGACTCTATAGTAATAGAGTCAACTATGTATAGTTTTGACCTCTAATCATGAAATACTGTGATCTATTTTGATCCTACCTACTGGTAAGAGTATAATGGCCATTTTCCTTTAAAACAATTGTTAAAGTCATTGGGATGTCCCACACAATCGAGAATTGCAAGTCAGCCAGCCACTATGATTCATTCAATAAAATAAATATAGTTACATAACATGATTTACTCGCAAAACATAACATAACATACTATCATGCCTGTATTCCCCAAGAGTTAGGCAGACGTGTACCACCCACAGTTCGCCGGTATGTTTAGGTCCCATGTAATAAGGGTCAAGCCTATTGCCATTAAACGGGCACAAATCCTAACTCCGAGCTGGTACTGAGAATTTCATAAAAAAACCCAATGTCATTTTCCATCGACCCGGGATTTGAACGCAAGACCTCTAGCGTAGCAGTCGCGTTTAGGACCACTAGGCTAACGACGCAGTCAGTTTATCCCAAATAACCAAATACCAAAACTCCAAGAACTTTATTCGTAAATCTATTTCCGTTGAACAAAAAAAACTGTTCAATGAAACCTGAACAAATTCCAACTGACTACTCGGGAAAACAATATGATGTTTTTTTGACACATGACAAGCAGACAAACGCTCTTCACAATCCTATATTTCTGTTTTGTCTTGTTTGAAGGGTAGTCAACACTGATGATGAATACTCAAGTGCTATCGTTTCTGATAGACGTTTCTTTGGAACGGTTATCAAAAGTGCCTATTTCTTAAACAAACGTAATGAGGTCGCAGAGTATTCTTTAAATTCCAAGATTGCCTCGGGCAATTTCGTTTTGGGGTGTATTTTCATTGAGGTTAAATGGGGCATTAATAATATTGCTTGTTACCTTTTTTTTATATTGCTGGCCTATACATCTTTGTTCTTTATTGTGATGTTTATTTAATTATATTGTAAGTTCGTCTTTTGAATTTTCTTGTACGAAGCTCCGTGTTTGAGCTTTGGAAGATTAAGAAATTATTTCTGGAAATAAAACAATTCCAAGTATTTTGGTAATTTTCTCCACAGATGAAACTTCTTTGATTGTTCCTAAAATCAAAGAAGTTTTTCTAAGAATAAGGGTTTAGTATTGGGAAAAGCTTCTATAAAACCACTTTTTATCCATTTGTCACAAATGATTTTTCCGCATTATCTTTGAGACGTAGGTATTTCAATTTTGTATGCCGGTACCTAGCGTTAAATGTTGTACGATGGCACGGAACCCTTCATATGCAAGTCTACTCGCACTAGGCAGATTTTTTCTATATTTTCTTAGTCTAATCGTGCGAGCGACCAGCTGATACATTTGTATATTTTTATTTCAGATCAAATTACTTCTCATCACTCAAGCAATTCATCATATCAATATTTGGCTTACATTTCCAACTAATAATATTAAGACATCAAAGTTAAATATTTTGCGTTTGAGCTTTAGTTTTCAGTTTGTTTATGCAATAAAAGTAACTTCCGAAGCGGTTTGGGTCGTTTTTTCGAGATACATCAAAGTCTGGTTTGAATGGAAATAGAAATGGTCTAAACCGAAGGGATTATTCCACATATCACCCGGGTGATTTTAGTTGAATACTCCATTTTCTTTTTTTTTTTTGAGGTCTTTAGTTGCGTTCCCAAGTCGGTCGAGCAGTGTTATTGGGTCTTTCTATGAAATTCTCAGAAGCAGCTAGGAGTCAGGATTTGTGCCCAGTTAATGGCAATACGCTCGCCCTCTTTTACATGGGACATCAAAACATAACGGTGAACTGTGTAGATTGGTTACACCTCTGCCTAACCCTTCGGGGAACACAGGCGTGATGTTATGTGTTAGGTGAAATGTTTCGACATAATTGGTGTAATTTGTTCACCTTGGAATTAAATCACACAGTTGATAAGGGGCATTTTTTTATTATGGCCTTTAATCACCACCTACATACAAAATGTTAAAACTTTCAAATCAATGTTAATTAGATTTAAATCTACACTAATTAAATAAAGCTGATTATTTATTTATTTATTTATTTAACACTTTATACACACAAAATGTACAGCGGCGGACTTAATTGACGGCGGATTGTTTGTTTGCTTATACGCTGTAATCTCTGGAAAAAGTCGGATCCGATTTTTTACTTGAGAATTTTTCAAAAAGCTTTTTTTATATAACAGCCCTATTTAAGAGAAATAGTATAGGTCAATTTACCTAGTTGAATTTATTCCAAGGTAAAATGTGGACACAGGAGTATTTCAATCGCAGGTATATATTCCTAGGTTTTGTTTATTTTTTTACGCCGATATTGCACTTCTGGTTAGACCAATTAATAGATCAATGGGAACCGCGTTTTCGATTCGGTTGTGAAGTTTTTTGTCGTAACGGTCGTCATGGCAACCGTGTTACGATAACAGCATGAAAGGTTTTCGGATTTATCAAATATTCGCTTCAATAAACATGCAATCCAGTAGGCGAAATTTTTGTAAACAAATATTCCGATTGGAATCATCCATGCTTAATATTATAAATGCGATAGGAACTATGTCTGTCCGTTACGATTTAACGAATAAACCAATGAACCGATTTTGATGAAATTTGGTACGGGGTAAGTTTGAACCCTAAAAAAGGACATAGGCTACTTTTTATTCTGCGATTTTTATTATGCAGACGAAGTCGCGGACAAAAGCTGGTTAAGAATAAAAATGTTTGAAATCATGATTCATGTAAAGAGAGCGATCTCTTACTGACACAATTCGATAAAATAAAGAAGAATTCTAAGAAAATAGTGTTTAAATAGAATACAATATAGGTAGGTACCTACTGAAATTGGGTTCTGTCAACTGTAATTTATTTTAACGATCATAGGATTTGGGTTACATTTGACAATGAATGAGTCGACATTGTTCGGGAATGCCACGTTAAAACTAAAACTATGCGTCAAGTAATGTGCGTTTTTAGTGTTCCGTACAGTCACGGGCGTAAACATGTACAGACTTAGCATTATTCAATTCATTCAATCATTCAAAATGTATCGGTGTTACGAATATTATATACTGGACCCCATCATCATCATCATCATCATCATCTCAGCCATAGGACGTCCACTGCTGAACATAGGCCTCCCCTTTAGATGTCCACATAAACCCCATACTATTATGAAATTGTAAATAAATTTTGGCATGTGCAATTGTGTATGTTCATGATTATGACTGTACATAAAAGGCTCAAACGGGAGTCCTATTGCTCACGATCATCCGTCAGGCTATCTGTCCCTTAGTCATAGGGCTGTATCTGCTGAACCGTAATTCGTACACACTTGAAATTTTTACAGTGCGAGTATTATTACTATGGCTTCTATAACAACTAATAATAAATTTCAAAGTTGAAGGGAGTCCCCATACAAACAAAAGTCGTTTTATTTCGGCGTTTTTTGCTCGATCTTAATATTTCACGGTAATACGAAACTCTGCACATGAGATCATACATGTCTGGTATTTCTCCTGAATTCTTCACTACCACAGTTAACTTTTGGGAACAAACGCTCTTATATATAGGTATATAAAGCTTAATTATCACACCATTAACAAAAGCGTCGCAATCCAAACCATTAGTGTTTCAAGATAATAATGGAGAGAACAGCTGTGTACCTCACAAATTATATGATAAATCCGATTCAACTGTTGCTTGGCAACGTGGACACATTTAAAAAGTATAAAAGACTGATGCTGTAACAAAAGGTTTGTGGAGAGAAGAATGTATTTTTTTTTATACGAAAATAAAATACGGAAAGTTTGGCGGCGGCCAACTATCTGTCGCGGTTCTAGTCGGATGTGCGTCCAAAATAGACGGAGTTTCTAGTTCGACTTTACCAGTCAAAGCGACAATCGTTAGGCATGCATTAGTATTATTTCGCTCGTCTTTTTGTCCGTCTGCTAGTCGTGTACTGATTGTTATTTATAGTGTAATGAATTCGACCGTACTAACAGTACCAACATGTGGTTTGTTCACTGTTCGCGTTTCCGTAATCAGTTTTTTTGTTGCAACTTTTTCGGGTAACGAACGCATTTGTAAAGCTAGTTAATTATTACTGTCTGGTTAACTTTGTGAGTGATTTGCAAATTAAATAATTGAAATGTTCAAGGTTAAAGAGCGTCTGTTATATTCTGTAAAGAATTTAGAAACACGTGTGAAATCAATGAGTACAAAGTTGCACAGTATGTAGAACTTTAAGATTCAACCATTATAATTATAACAGTGATTAATAAAGAACTCTATTCGAACGAGTTAGCAAAGAAAGTCACATAATAACACGTTTTCATCTTTTTTTTTTGAGTAAAGTGAGTAAACTGTAGACGAGAATAGAAACGGAGTGAATACTGAGAAAAATTTGCTTCGTCGGGTTTTCATAATAAGGCGAGAAGCGCAGAGTACGCTTATGATTACGCTAATGAATTTAGATGAGATGAAATAGGGATTCTTTTTTGCATATTTTATATTCTTTGATGTATGTACTTTTGTACGAACAGAACTCTTTCTTTCTCCAAATTGTGCCAATCAAGTAAGGGTTTTAAATAGTATGCGCTAAAATACTTTTTTGTATGATTTGTTAAAAAAGATGACAGCTCGCGGGAGGCATGCTGACAGCTAACAGTTAGATTTTTCGAGGCGACGTCAACCGGGACGTTTTCGTGGCTAAGCAGTATTGTTGTAATGAGCAATGACGGTTTTTCGGTTTTTCTTCTAGACATATGCACCTGGCACCATCATTCAGTACTCACTACGTCTCTTTAGCTACACTTTCATGGATTATTACTTTAATTTTATAGTTTAAATGCGTCGGAAGTAATCGGGCGTGTTATTTACGAGAACTTTTGTCAACACGGTTTTCTTGCGAAAATAAATTATTGCAATAAACTATCTGATGTGTCATAACTTTCTATTGTTTTCACAATAAAATGTCTCGAATTAATTGCTGTGATTTGTGGTTCGTTAATCTACTCCAATTACACAAATTCAACGAAATTGCGGAGTACTGTAAACAATCCAAGGCAATAACACGATTCTAATGCTCCGAAAAAAAATTAACAATTTGGCATTAAGCCCGTCTCAAAAATTACAGACAGAATTAAAATAATACGGCATCGAGGACAAAGACTACTGCCATAGACTAGAAAAACAATACTCATGTATACTTTTAATTTTGCTTTCCGATTACTGGAACTCTAAATTCAATTTTATAAAATTGAATATAGAACATGGAACGAAAACAAAATTGAATTACCCGTCAGTTGGAGTAGACGTTTGAGTTTGGAATCAAAATTATTCAAATAAGAATGGCGCGCAACGAGACTTCAAAGTTCGAAGTTTGGTATCGCCATTAATTCAATTATTTATTGGAACACAGCATTTGTAAACCTAAACTTGGATTTTCTACGATCCTTATTAAGTCCGAGACGCAAATTTGAACCGACCCCGTGGAGATATAGCGTTAATATTTTATGAACTAAACTTTTGGGTCCGCGAATGAATATTCTATTGCTGTCATTACACATTGATGTTTTCGGGTTTGAAAATATAAACATTTGTAAATTCATGTCTTTCGACAGCGGGTTTGTGGTGGACAAATTCAAGATAATTTTGTTAAATAACGCGCCGAAATTATTTAGTGTTATGTTGCATAATTCTGGAAAACTATAGTAAAAATAATATAAATTATAAAAGTTCGAATGAAATTTTTCTTATCGGGTTTTTCCATGTTGTTTACTAATAGTAGCACATGAAACATTTTTAAACAGCGAAACGATCCTAGACTAATCCAACATAAATACAAAAAAAAAGTAGGTAAGTACTCACTTTTATATAAATGAACACGAAAAAAAAATTAATCCGAACCACCGCTCCTGCTGATGGAAGCACACAATTCTCCAACTCACAGTACAATTTTAAACAAATTAATCAACGCCACACATCAACTGAACATTAACAATAGCAGAACGCGATATCAACGTCTTTTCTTAGAAAATTGCGATTTTAAATCGTACGTAAAATTTTCGCGGGAAACGTAGCGCGCGCGACAGCGTACCACCCACGCGGCGTTCAGAACACGACTGAACGAAAATCATCAGTTCACCTGCAATGCGTGCGCTGATCGGCGGCGGCAGAGAGAGAGGGCAAGATTGCAGATAGTACAAGCTGGAGCAGGATATACGATACACGTGCTTCCGTACCTACCAAGGGGGGTGAAGGAGTTTTGAGGAAAGGGGCGCGTTTGTACAAAGCTGCGAATGAATAGGGATGTATTTTGCATTATGAAGACTGGGACAATAGGTTGAATTATAACTTTTGTTCGTGAGGAAACTCGATGTGACATTTTCGTTGCTACTATCTCGTTACGTTAATGAAGTTACAGCCTTTTAATGTAAATGGGGCGATCGCTTTTGATTAGTTATGGGGTAAAGTTTAAATATTTTCTTTAGCTTTTTTCTCTTTTTATCGTCGATTACGAAAACCTTGAAGGCTTGCAACGTTAACAGGAAAATCTGTTCATAAACATGAAATCATTTTCCTTGAAGGAAAATTCAAGTTTGGCCCAAGAGGCTTTATGACTGATGAAAAACCGAATCGTAGAAATGTATTACCCGTTTTATAATCAAAAAAACAGAAGGCCAGTTCTACTAATTAAAAAAAAGTTCAAAATGTAGAGTCGAAATCTCAGTAACGTCAACCAATGTCAAAAAAAGAATGTCATTTATAGGCATTTTTTACAGATTGAAAATAAGTCCTCTTTTAGACTCCTCTTTTCAACTAGATCTTTTTTTCAGCAGACATCCAATGATTATAAAAATAGGTACTAACATCTATCCTAGACATTTTACACGATAAGGGCACTGGAAAAAAAACCTGCTTACACGTAATTTAGCAATGTAGGTCACATTTTCCTTGACGCTTTATGACTTAAAGGGAAATACTAAATACATTACGCAAACATGCCTACGGTAAGTATAGCAGGTAAGTGGGCATTTATCTAGCATTGAGGAAAAATAGGATTGTGCACGTTTTTCTGTTATTGTGAATGATTGAATAAAACATTCAAACATGTACATTTTCTTACTAGCTCGTTATAAAATAATTGTAATAATTTAGTTTTAGTGCTGTCAAAAAGACATTTTTATTTTTGCACTTTTCAAAAATAGTGTAGTGATTTTGGATATTTAAGGCTGATTAATTTTGAATCTATTCTAAGTACCTATTGCTGGAAGTAATGTAGGTATAGGTACCACGTTTGTTGAATTGAATTAGTTTCACGTGAACTAACTAAACTATTGAATAATTGTTAGTTGGCTCATTCTGACAGAACTAAGCCTAGGTACCTACCTTCTTTTGTTGAATATAATATTTTTGGGTAACCTTCGCTATTTATAAGCCCTGAATACAGAACACATTTCAGCCTTTGTTTTACAATCATTCTTGCCTCAAAGAATTTCTATGACAAGACCATTATTACTCTTAGACGCATTGCCAAAACTAGGTTGCACCTAATTTTACGCACGTTCGTTAATTAGGCAAAACCTCAAAACTAAGCATTGCTCTTGTACTAAAACGAGCGAAATCACAAAAAGGCCTGTAGTTTCTGAGTAAGCACCATGAAATATAAACTAACAAAATACGACCACGTAAAGTTACGTTTCCACTTTATAGGCCACTGTCTTATGCACGCGACTTTGTCTGAAAAGCAAGTTTATCTTGGACGTCGGCGTCGTTGAGATATAAAAATAATCTGAATCGAATGAAGAGACTTATCGTCTGAAAAATACTCATAAAAAATGATTGTATTTACATGACTGCAAAGTTGAACTTCAAGTGTTTTATTGGTTAATATATTTTTGCAATTAAAATATTGGTAATTAGCTTTTGTTTGCGTCTTCGTCCGCATGTAGGCAAGTATCTCTATCTATACCAAAAACATAGCTTATGGTAGACGGTGGCTTTCTATCAGTGAAAGAAATTGTAATCGGTCCAGTCCTTTCCGAGATTACCTCTAACAAACCAAAAAATATAATGCATGTGAAAAAATATTCAAGTCAACCTCAACCAATTTAAAGAAACTTAGTTAAAGTTGACTCACAGTAATTTATTCCCACGTGAGTAAACATCTTAACAGTTCCGAATATAAATAGGTAATAAGTACATAGGTACTCATGTAAGCAAACACAAGGGGCCAATATAACTGACCAAGTGACGTAATAGTTCAGAGAATCATTGCGCCCCCGGCTCCCGACCTAATGATCTGTAAGTGGCTTGCGGTTGAAAAACAGCTGTTTTTGTACTGACTACAGTTCTTTCCCGAGATTGGACGTGTGAATTAAGTAATATTCTATTTTTAATTTGATGTGATAATTGTTTATATTGTTAAATTAGCTTCTGAACGTGATGTCTTTCGCGTGGAAGTAAAATGTGCCCTAAAACATATCATAAAACTCTCGTAAATAGTGTAGCTTTCTATAAGCGAAATTATTTTTGTAATTGGACTAGTGCTTCCGGAGATTGTCACTTATAAATAAACAAACAATCTTTACTTTTTTGTAATATTAATAGTAAAGAAGGTCTGGCCGAGCCTCCAACCTTGATTGTAGTTTTAATTTTGTTTAACAAAAATTGATCTATCTAGTGCAATAGTCGAGCAAACTATTTACAAAACGGCTGGACAGATTTTGAGGGGACTTCCACTAGCAGATAGCTGATGTTAAGGAGTAACTACTTACATTTTAGAAAAAAAAAATACGTTACCATGAAAAAATAATCAGCAATAACCAAAATTCACGCGGACAAAATCGCAATCAGATGATGGTTTGGTATATATGTTACCGGCCAAACCCGATTTCAGGACAAACTAGTTTTGCCTAGGCTAAACTAGTTCGTCCTATACACGATCGGATGAACTGGTATAGCCTAGGCCAAACTAGTTCATCCTAAGACCAATAGGATAAATCAGTTTAGGCTAGGCCAAACTAGTTCATCCTAATATAAGCATGCACACACCCAGGATAAACTGGTATGGCCTTGTCTAAACATTTTAGAATACCTGGAAAGGCAAAATAAATTGGTATTTTATTAAATTTTAATTATTTGTTCAGTTTACTTGATTCCAATTAGTGCATTAAGATTATGACAGCTCGAAGTAAAGTAATAATAAACATATATAAGCAACAAGCAGTAAGTACAGCAGTAACATATATAAGCAAAAAACAATATTTCCACTACACTGACAATATTCATATTTGTTGCATTAGTAACCTTTTATGCTTATGGCATATATAGTTAAAATAGAGACTAACTATTTAAGATATAGTGACACACCCGGCACACTCACAACATTGTTTAAAAATAGTTACAAGTTAACCACCTAGGTACCAAATAACTTGTGTGTACCACCAGTGATTTATTGTGACGTGAAAATGAGCAAACCGTTAGAACTGTTTTCACAGTATAGATTTACTTAATCAAATCTATTTCGGTACACAAACTTCCTAAAATCGTAGGTAAGCGTGGTATATCTTATTTCTCCCATTAAATCTGAGAACTCATTGTTTATAAGTATAACAAGGCCACGAAACCACCCAGGGCTGAATAACAACGTTTTAGTTTCGAATTAATTACTTCGTTAATCAAATCTTAATCTTAAATTGATAACAATAATGTCCATTATTTCTCGCTTTCATCTCAGTTTCGTTAATCATCTTGCTGATTGGTTTTTGTTTTATGGCATGAGATATTTATAAATAGTGCGAGTCTTTGCTCAACTGGACCTACTCGAAATAGACCCGCGGGATCACTCAACCCAATATTTGGAATGGGTCGACTGGACCCACTATTCATTGAGATACAAAGAAAACATTTCGAACTCGAAGTAAAATAATTTATTTCAAACTAGGTTTTGTCTGTGACTTCCTCCACGTTTATGCCAAGTAGGTATATCAAAAACATATCCTATGCAACCCGACACTTTTGTATCAGTGAAAGAATGTATGTAATCGGACTAATACTTCCAGAGATTATCTCTTTCAAACAAAACACTTCACCTCTTTATAATATTAGTATGAATAAACCACTTTCGGGTACTTTAAATCTGTCGTAGACTCATTCTGTCAGGTCAAGCTAGTTGCTTGTACCAAAGCAAGAAACTCTACAGACACTCAAGATTTTCAATCACTATTTTCTCTTCAAAAATAAAATGAAAATTATATCACAATACGAAGAAAATTACACATTCATGCCACAACTAAATAATTAAGTTCACGTAATTTATATCGTTACACTCTGATTAAACGATTAGCATAGAAATGCATTAAAATATAAGCAATGCATAACTAATGAAAAAATATTACGTGCTTGTAATGATTGGGAAAATTGACTCAACTGTTGGGAAATTCCCAGTGATCATACTGTGTAAATTCAATAAGTAATTTGTGGATATTTCTGTTTATTATTAATTTTGTAATTTAGGTAGTTATTGGCTAATATTCTATTCATACACACCATCACCATCACGCCTGTATTCCCCGATGGGTTAGGCAGAGGTGTTCCAATGTACACCCACAGTTCGCCGGTATATTTAGGTCCCATGTAATAGGGGGCGAGCCTATTGCCATTAACCGGGCACAAATTCAAACTCCGAGCTGCTACTGAGAATTTCATAGAAAAACCCAATAACACTTTTTGCTCGACCTGGGTATCGAACCCAGGACCTCACCGCGACCCCATCATTATATAATATTGTACATTAAAGCAAATACTGAAATGCTGAAAACTAGTGCATCGTGTTATTTTTATTTATTAGGACGTACCATAATATTATGTAATGAACAGAAATGTTCTACATTTATGTTCATTAATAATTTTGTAAGTAGTTATTAGCTAGTATTCTATTCATATTAACTAGTATTATTCTAATGTTATGTAGTATTGTACCACGCTATTATTTATTAGATTTTGGTATTGAAATAATATTAGGTAAGCACTTTCAGAATGAAATTCGTCTATCTTTAGTAACATACGCCATGAAGAGATTATATCTGTACATTGATTAAGTTATCAAATAAAATGCCCGCAAGTTCGCCCGCATAATTTTTATTTCACCCGCGTTATGTCACGTCTTTAGTTACTGCTCCGCTCCTGTGTGTCGTAGCGTGATTTTTTACCCTATGCCATCATCCGCCGCGGTAGACGCTCCGGGCGTCGGGAGCCGCGAGACGACTCCCGGCCACCGTAGGCGCGGGTCTGTGGACGGTGAGCAATGGGTAGCTCACCGTCCGTACGTTCACTAAACAACGACAGACCGTGTCGACGGCGCGTTCGTGTTCCACGCGCGCCTCAAAGAGATGTCAGCAAAAATTGGATGGGGCCACTGAGGGCCGATGCCTGCCGGGGCTGCGGGTTGTTCGAAAGAGATACCGCGCCCCCGGAACGCAAAGGGCACATGAAGGAACATAGACGGGTTTTAGTCAGTAAAAGTCTGACACTCCCTCCCGCCCCGCCCAGGGCGGGGGAAGTTATTTGATGATTTCCCGTCTATAAAAAAAAAAAAAATGCCATTCCTCATGAAACTGACAATCATATACAAAAATATTTTTTCCAGTCGACTGGTAGTTTCAGAGATTATACGCGTTTAAACAAACACAAAGTCTTCAGCTTTATAATATTAGTATAGTTTATCGAAAATGCAACAGAAGGTACCACTAACATATTTTCAGCCAAATGACCGAACAGATTTCGATGATATTTGGCAACTCAGAGGTAACTTGGCACTTGTAGAAAGAAATATATAACCTTTTCATACGGCAGAATACGGTACAACTATTGATAAAAACAAAAGAAGGTTGTTCATTTTGTTGGAAATTGGAGCTGTAAAAAAACAAAGAAATATTTATTGATTAACATTGACTGTCGCTAAGATAAGATTGCTACTAAATTTTGAACGTTTTTAATTTGTAGAATAATTGGCGTTTGTTGGAGTACGTACTTCCAGAGATTATTTCTGACAAACAACCATTTTTACCTCTTCGTAATATTAGTATTTTAGATTATAATAATACTAGATAGTTCTAACGACGATGGTTACAACAACTTATAATTTAAAAGTCACGAAGAATAAATAATGATGAGCGCTACCTTGAAATTATTTATGTAACAATTCAATTACTAAATAATTTATTACCTTTAAATCTAGGTTGAAAACTAATTAAGATTTAAGGAAAAACCTTTCAATGAAACTAAAAAGTTGGAAAAATAAAACAACAGAAAATATTTATTTAAGGAAAATTATAATTATTGGCAAAACTGTGTAGGTAGATTCTTAATGTCAAGTTATATAACCATGTTATTATTTTCAGAGTTACAAAGGCTTAGATTGGACTATTAAAAATAGAGTTATAAAACCACCTAATGCTATTTTTAGACAATACCTGCGTGAAATTTAACAAAATATCCGGCGAAATACGATTCAAACTCGCTGTAAGGGTTGTGTACTGTACAATATTTATCACTACATACATACATACATACATACATACATAAACTCACGCCTTTTTCCCATAGGGGTAGGCAGAAACCACGGACGGACGTATGTATGTATGTATTGTAGGTATGTATCACTCCATACCTACAATAAAATATAAGTTTCCTGTATAAGTTAATAATGAAAAGTATTTTTATTTTCTTGTTACAGCGGCCGTAGTTTTTTTTTACCAATGTGAAATCATCCAATGATTTCTCCCACCCTGAGCGGGGCGGGAGGGAGTGGTTTTCTGTATAAGTTAATAATGAAAAGTATTTTTATTTTCTTGTTACAGCGGCCGTAGTTTTTTTTTTACCGATGGGAAATCATCCAATGACTTCTCCTACCCTTTTTTTTTTTTTTTTTTTTATAGACGGGAAATCATCAAATAACTTCCCCCGCCCTGGGCGGGGCGGGAGGGAGTGTCAGACTTTTACTGACTAAAACCCGTCTATGTTCCTTCATGTGCCCTTTGCGTTCCGGGGGCGCGGTATCTCTTTCGAACAACCCGCAGTTCTCCTACCCTAGTGTCAAACTTCTACTGACTAAAACCCATCCATGGCCTTCTTATGCCCTTTGCGTTCCGGAGGCGCGGTATCTCTTTCGAACAACCTGCAGCCCCATCAAGCATCGGCAATGAGTGGCCCCTCCGAAGCGGCCGTAATTAAGACATAGGTACTCCGAAAATTTTTGAAGTATCTACTTATTACAATTAAAAAATATACAGCCTTCTGAACAGACGATCGCACGGATAACGAGTGATCTATTTGGTAATAGTGATCTATTTGGCACCCTTTGGATACAGAACTAGGGAACCCTAAAAATGTAATAAATCCGTGTTGTTGTTTTTTTTTGCATGTTCGAATTCCGAAACTGGAATGCCTTTGTTTTATTAATAGACGACTATTCTATTTTTATTGGACTGTCATACGTTGAATTTTTATATATTTTTCAAAGCAATATGGCTGTTCAACGGATACTGGCATAGGCTCTCCATTGATATTGACCACCGTTCGTTTGGGAGGATATTATTAGTGTATATTTGTTTATGTTTATAAATGTAGTTTCTATCTGCGACTTCCTGAACTCAAAGCCCTAAATTATCCCACGGGGACAAAAAAAAACACCTATATTAGTTACATCTATCGTTTAAGTGTAGAGAGTAACAAACATTCATTCATCCTCACAAACTTCTGCGCTTAAATAAGGATTCACTCAAAATTTACATAAAACATACACGTCTGCTTGCCAGAAGACAGAGATGCATAATCTTTCCCAGTTATGAATAAGTCCCACATAATAAAGGCAAGTTCAAGGCATAAATCCCGACTCCTAGCTATTTACTTACTACTTATCAACATGAACATCTAACAAATATTCATAAATTTTTAAAAACCTCGCGAAATAATGATGCCTTAAAGTTTTAAGTATAAAACTTGAACATTGTATTAAAACAACATGTTGTTTAAACAGCTCCAAAATTGAAAGTTAAGCACACCAAGTTAACCTGTTTTACGAGCGTACTATTAACTGGACGGCATTATTATTATTGGATTAAAGTATCAAAACTATTTTATACTTTGCTTGTTCGGAGCTGTTTCTTTGTAGTTTTAAGGGTTCTTTCGATGTATGCGTTTTTTAGTGCATTAGTGCATCAGACGGTTCTCTTTTCTCATACAATTGACACATCAAGGGAAGGGAGTCAGTGATAGCATGATTAACCAGACATAATGGAATAAGAAAACGTGTTGAGCCGACCCGAAATAAAATGAGACAAGAGCAGGAAGATGATGAAGTAAGAAAAATCTATACAGGAAAAAATTTTAACCAGTGCGTAAATTTTGCCATAATAAACTTCAACACGTTTTATTAAACACGTATAATTTATTTTGATATGTCTTAGTACTAAAAAAAAAGTTATCGCTTACCAAACATGTTTACTTAAAAACCATATTTTATTGTCACTCGGCGCTAGCGCATTCCCCACCCCCTCACCCCAGCCATGCGCCCGGGCGGCGACCGCGAGTTTTCATTGATAGTATGGCGAATAGATTATGTCTATGTTTTGCTTATTTCAAACTCGGATAAGGATGAATTTTTTTTTTTTTTTTTTTAACTAAACACGGAAATGTGTTCTATTACTGACACTGAACTACCAAAAAAAATTTACGCACTGGTTAAAAACTTTTCCTGTATAAAGATAAATAAAATAGAAGTGTCTCTTTATAACAGCTTTTTTCTAAATGCATATGAATGTTTGCACGGTACATAAGCCAAACCATAAACGTTCAAATTTTTGTCCGGCTGAGTAGCGAAACGGCTTGACCGTTTTTCACGGGATTTTTATTGGCAGATAGCTGATCTTGTAAGGAGTAACTAATGCTTATTTTATTAAAATAATTAGGTTTCCGAGCAAAAAGAAATAAATTCCAAGACTACCTAGTCTTAGGCATACCCTAGTAGGAAACAAAAAGAAATGTCTAAAGGGAAAACCATGACCTCATAAAAAACATTCTACATAAGAAATCAAGAACATCCTACATTCTGACAACAATCACGGTTAATACGAGCATATTATCGCATCGTTACTGAACAGTATACGTTACGTGAGAACTTAATATTTTAAAACAATGGAAATTATGTTACAGACCGCTGCGCTTAGACAATTAAGTCCGGTTTTGATTGACGTCGGGGATAAAATTAAAAGTAATTTAATTATAGAAGCATTGAGTCAGCTATGAATTGTAGTTTTGATTATCTTTGGCCGTGTTAATGAAAAGGAAACAAAAGAAGTACTCTGCCTACCCACTTAATAGATTTGAACTTCGATAACGATTCATTACTAATATTGTTAGCTATCTTCAGAAAGTCAATGTCAGATCATCTATTTAGATTATTGCTGTTTACATACATTGTTTCACATAAAGAAGCATCAAGATTAATGTAGCAAGGATTTTGGAAAACTTAATTGCAATAAGTGTCTGTGAAGTTTCTTGCTCGTTCTTCTCCATATACGCAGCTAGACGAGCAACTAGCCTCAATTTTCTGACTAACTGACTGACTTCTTAACAATTCAAAAGTGGCCCGTAAATGGTATAATGGTAAAATAATCATACCAGCCTCTTATTGTCACACTGCAGGGTCTTGCTCCTTAGTCTCATACTTACAAAGAAGGCACAAGCAATAACTATAAGTCCAAGTTTCCTCAAGATGTTTGCCTTCATCAAGATAACCTTAGAATGTACCTACATGACATATGATTTTAAATAGGCTGTGCCCGATTCCAAACCCATCATGCACTTAAGACCCTTAGCCACTGGGCCACCATATCAAATACTCGTAAATGGCTCAATTGAAATAATGCTTTGACTTGATTCACTACGGGAGCAGCGAGCCAAGACAAAGTGCTGATAATAATCATCACACTTAAAAATCAGCAAAAATCGCAGCAACAGTAGTCTAAACCGTAATGATTTTAACAGTTACAGTACAAGAATAGTGCCGTTAAAATAATAACGTGTTAAAAACAGGCCAAGGTCGTCCATTGTTGGTCGTAGTAGATTTTTTCCCATTAATTTCGGCTGCCAAGGCTCTGTTTAATGAATATTTTAAGAAATTATATTACCATGTTTGAGTGGCTTGTGTACTTGGTGTCTATTTGCGTTGGTCTACGTACTCCTTGATGTTTGTATACTATGGTGACTAATTATTAGAATAAGAACATTCCTACCTAATATTTTCGTTATATTTTTCGTGTTCGTTTTTAGCTTTTTTGATTATTGATTGGATTGGCCCGAGGGTTTATATACCGAAAAAACAATGTGCCTTTTGGAATTAATATTTTATGAACTTCGTAAATTTTTAGTTTATCCAGGACATTTCTGATATCTGTGAAGGGAAACTTAGAGGAAACCTAGATTTGTAATTAATATTGGTATGAAATCACCAACCCGTTTTGAGCAGTGTGTATTAATATCTTTTTGTCTGATATTTTATTATTTTATTATTTGACGGGCCTGTTGGTCTAGTGGTTAGTGGCCCTGACTGCTGAGCCGGAGGTCGTGGGTTCGATTCCCACCCAGGACAAACTTTGTGTGATGAGCATGATTGATTGTTCTGTGTCTGGGTGTGATTTATCTATAATATGTATGTATTTATAAAATTATATAAGTATGTATATCAGTAGTCTGGTTACCATAACACAAGCTCTGCTTAGCTTGGGATCAGATAGCCGTGTGTGAGTTGTCCCAAGATATTTATTTATTTATTTTATTTATTTATTTATTATTTATTACTTCCAGGAGTAGCGTAAATATTATTATCTTAAGTTTCTTGTGATACGTGCATTTTTTGGTGTTTGTTTTTCAACTAATTACCTACCTCGCACGTGTTTACAAACTTGTAGGTACCTAACAACGTAAAGACACGATTTTTTGTGAATACACTTTTTAAGTGTTTTAATTCTCAGTCATTAAAAGTCGCCTTGTAATTTTATTACGTATTTACTTCAATTATATATAAATTAACCTTCTTTGAAGGTCGATTGTCAAAAAACAATAGAAAAAAAATTGTAGATGGTTTATTGTTTTATTTTATTTTTTGCTTTATTTAACACCTAATTAAAATTAAAAAATACCTAATGTGTTTAAGTCTGTAGATATATATCTACGTCTACGTTCTAGTCCATATGGACTAGTACGTATTACTAGTAGGTATTGTTTTTTTCTGCGCTACACTTTTGGATACTAAGAAATTAAAGATCTCTAATTTTGCTGTTTTACTATCGTACAAAACACATCTGTCATGTTATCTCTTCACCACCTTTGGTTGACTGGTAGAGATTGCCTAAGGCATTAAGTCCGCCTTTGTACCGTTTTTCGTTGCATGAAGTAAAATTTATAAATGAGTTTATGATAATATCAATTAAAATCTTGAGTTATAAAAACATATTTAATCATAATTTTCTATGTTTCGGTTGTCAAAAGACGAATTATTGAAATAATAAAAGTATGTACCCATGTCTAAAATAATACGATAGTTGTTTATCGTATCTTGACATCAATCTTTGCAAATAATATTATAATAAATAAAAAAGTAAAAAAGATAAAATAACACGCCATAGATAGATCTATTAATTCATTAAAACCATTATGCAAGCTTAAGTTTTTCTATGACTAAGCAAAATACGCGCATTAAAAATGCTTTCTTCCATTTGCAGTGATGCGCGTCAAATGATGATAAATTATCTACCTATAATAAAAATAAACGTCGGAAAACGTTCATCACGTTAATCTAGGAGATATTATCTAATTTATTGATAGAAAGATAACGCCAACACGTCATATAACTTTTATCATGGTTTCTGAAACAGTTATTTTCATTTATACATTTATCTTCTTCTTGGCGTTTCGATGACAAACTATAATATAGGTATTATACTGTTGCGGCCTAGAATACATACCTATTAAACATCTTTAAATTTTTGTGTAAAAATAAAAACATTAAACAATATGTAGGAAAAGTTGTAGCCCACTGACATTGGGAACAAAGTCTACGCTACATTTAAACAAACAGTTACATTATTATTATCCTCATAATAATACGCAAAGTTTTTGGTGACGTTTACTATTATTTTTTTATAGTATTGTGCCATCATTTTATTGATATCATTAACGTGTTCTTTGTTATAGTATACATGAGAGTACAAATTTAATAATACAAATTGAATTAATAACAAACATCTAATAATAATACAAAATTATGAATCGTCTTTAGTAAATGGGGTTTTCCCCTTTTATTCAATTTTATAATAAACCTACATGAATTGAATAAATACTCGGTAATCTGTACTTTGAAGTGTTTGCTTGTTTATTTAATGTTTGAACGCGCTAATCTTCATAGCTACTGGTCTGACTGGAGTGGTTATGTTATACTATCAAAAAGATTAGAGATCTGTAAGAAAATTTACCAACACAAAATCGCCCGTAAAATTTACTCTTTTCATTATTATCAAATTCACAATCAGCGTAAACTGTCAATCATACTAATTTGGCTGCCATCTAATCTCGACCCAGATTGTACGGATTACGAAACTTACAACACTCAACGAAAGTAAAACCTGGCACGTATTAATGTGCCTATTATGTTAATGTTGACCTACCGTGACAGGTCGGAAGCGTGTCGTATAAAAATGTAAAAAACATCGACCCCTGCTTTATATTAAACAGTTATACAGGCATGTGCAAAAGTGTTAGGAAACCCCTAAAGTTTTACTTTTTTGCGAAGTTTTGCAATTAGGTAGGTAATCGATAAAATCATCATCATCACATAAAAATATAATAACAGCATAATTATATTTGTCCTGCGTCTGGGCAAACGGCCCAATGCGTGGTTGCGTGGTGATCAATATTCGTGTATTGATCACTACCCCTGGCCAAGGCAGATTGGGGATTAGCGAATTTCAGGCTTAGTATAATTATGTTATAATATGCCTGAAATTTTAAGTCCAAGTTTCTTCATGATGTCATTGATACCTTCTTGGAGCTTTGGTGCTTGCCCGGTATCGAGCACATAATTTACCAGGCACATGCATGAGCGGCGGGCGCCCTAACCACTGGACCATCACAACTGTTACCAATTTAAATACGAATTTAAAATTAAGATACGAACCTAAAAGCATTGTTGGTCGTAATTCGTATATTTTGTAAATCACAAGGTATAAAGGGAATAAAGAAGAGGACGATAGAAAACAATAGTCCAGCAAAATCAATTAAAAAGGGTTTCCAAATACTTTTGCACATGAGTGTATCACAAAGCTGGCGTATTACGTCCCAGCGTATTATTATAATAGTAATTTGCGTAGCGTGCGTAGTGAATGGGAAAATTTGTAATGACGGTTATTACGTAATACCTTTGAGTGGCCCAAAATGTAGTGTTGCATTAGGGATATAGGGCGGATTATCTACTAAATAGACATGCAAATAGGGTAGTGATTGATTCGACTAAAGATACGATAAACATACTATAGCTAACATAGACGCAGAATACAAATATACTTGTAGCTAACATAGAAATTCGAAATAAGAATTCGAAGAAGGTACTCTATTGCAAAAAAGACAGTAACGTACAGTTGTTCGCAAAAATATTGGATCAGCGGTAGTCAGACTCTTTATTTTTTCAACTGATAAGAGGTAAAAACATGAAGTCAGGTTGAAACAGATCATGTCTGCCGGGTGCCGCTGTGGGCCTACATATCGCAAGACTGTGACCCTGACACAGTTATACGAGGTCGCGACAGACTGAAGAGAAGATGCCTTGGATGGCTTTCTAGAGAATTGGTGAGATGAGGCACAACATTGCGAGAACTGAAAGTAAATGGGGGGAGGTCTTTGCCCCCGAGTGGGCTATAGGCTATCTCGCGCCATGGCTGTAGGTAGCCCTTACATGGTATAAGCCACGAGTACCTACAATTACAGGCGAACCGAAAGACGGGGTACCTATTCCTGGTCTATATCTGTACAGAATACTTACTAATATTACAAAGAGTTTGTGAGTTCGTGAGGTTGTGGTTGAAGTCACGGCAGTTCGTGTGTTGTAAATCTTACAGTATCAATTTATTTTAATCATAAAATACTTAGAATATCGTTATTATTCCAGTCTCATTCGATTGCCAACTTATAATAACAATTTTAGTCATCACACAAAATTCACCGCTCCATGGATCTCATGTTTGTTCACACAAAATCTGCAACAAACATTATTATAACTGACAATTTATTTTAAAAGCACAAGACTTAGAATCGTTATCACTCCAGTCCCATTCGATTTCCAGCTTATAACAAAAATTTTAGTCATAACACAAAAATGACCGCTCTCTACACCTCTTGTTTGTTCACACAAAATCAGCAACAAACATTATTAAAAACAAAACTTAATTGCTTTAATAATTGTTTCCTTTGCAAATGCTGTTCTTATTTAGCACTGATACAAATCTGTGGAGTAAACAATGCAAGGACACTGCAGAGGTTTTTATAATCGCAGGAAAACGGACTGATATTAAAATGTTACAACAACAGGCAGTGTCTATGAGGATCTGTGCAATTAATTTTAATGGAAACGGTGGATTGAAAAACTAGCTTCTGTTTGCGACTTTGGCTGTGTAGTTTTTTTTTCACAGGCGTTATGTTACGTGTTTGGTTACTGCTCCTTTCCGTGTGTCGTGTGGCGTGATGTTATATCTATAGTATTACTGATGAGTTTGGCTATCATATTATTCACAATTGTTTTTTAAATCCGACTGGCAGTTCTAGAGTTTAGAACGTTTGAACAAACAATAAAAAAAAAGTTTTCAGCTTTATTATACCATGTTATGAACTTAATAATGGGTGTTGTGATTAGTAGATATAATATTATACTATAACCTACTACTATATTAAACGCGAAGTGAGTATAGATGGATCTCTTTCACGGTTAAACGACAGAAATAAATTAGCTGAAATTTCACATACATGTAAATATTGATCTAGCTTAACACATAAGATTTTCAGTTTTTATGATACATTGGTATCATTTAAGTCATTACCTGTTCTGAAATATAAGCAGACGAAGTCGCAGGTAGAAGCTAGTTAAACATAATGACGCAAATGACCTTATTTATGTAGAATTCTCACAATGATCTAAGCTATAAATTATTAGGTCATCTAGGTAAGGTAAGTATGTATCATTTAAATAATGTCCGTACTTAGGCTAGCACTTTTCCATGGGAGTATTATACCAGCCCATTATTGTTCCACTGCAGAGCAAAAGCCTCTTCTCATATAGAGAAGGCATGAGCATTTATCACCACGCTTGATTTCAGATTTAAATCTATACTAATTAAGCTGAAGAGTACTTTTACTTGTTTCTTTAAACGCCCTAATCTCTGGAGCTTCCAGTTGGATTAGGAAAAGTATTTTTGTAAAATATCATCTACCATATTCATAAGGAATAGTATTGGCTATAAAACATCACGCTACGATACACGGGAGCCAAGCAGTAAGCAAAGACATAACGTAACACGGTTGAAACAAACCACGGGGGAGAAGTCGCGGGCTTAAGCTAGGTACCTAATAATAAGTCTAGATTTTCTAACGGTATTTTCCTCCATCAATGTCAGTGATGTCAAAGATAAACTCTGAGACCTTTAACCGTTGATTGAAGTAAACCAATGATTACAATAGGAAAAGTATTCGTCAATTCAACTGGCTAATCTCTCGCTTTTTTTTTGCAAAATTCCGTAGGTACCGACAACTTCATACATTTGATTCAACATTAAAAGGCGTGTCACATCACTGATAATGTCGCCGGTAGGAACATCAAAGTAAAAATACAGGCATCAAACCGAACGCAAATAGTGTTTTAATCATTTACGACAGCTGTAAAACTGATATAATGTTGTAAAAACGTCTCATGCGCCGATAAAATTAACTTGTACTGTAAATCTTTTGGTATCAAAGGGATTTCCGTATTTGTTATCTGTTTTGCTAAGAAATATGGATAGGGTTATTCTTGTGATAGTGTGTGTCACATCGCTATTAGGTATTTGGGAAATGTTAAAACTATTCTCGTAGTACGCAGGATCGAATTTTCCAAATTTCCATGTTTGCAGAGAGTGATTTGATCCTTATGATCGACCCTATCGATTGGTGCCATAAAGTACAGGATGCAATTTTTTACAACCCCGGGTGTAGCAAGTGTATTTTCAAAAATCTTTAAATACAGTTTCCTTTCTTTTTTTTTTTAATTAAGGGAATGTTTGCTTTCATTAAAATTTGCTGTCTTCAGTATTTAGAGTACTCCACTACAGTAGAGAGGTAAGCTTTGGAGAAAATTGCACCCTGTACAAAAAAATACTTGCCTTTTTTTTTCGCACTGTACAGCAAAGGTCTTACAGGGCAAAGGCCGTAAATGCCAACATGCTTTTGTTCTTTCTAAGTTTATATTAGATGTCACTGACATCGGCGAAGGAATACAACGTGAGGAAACCTGGACTTAAAATTAAGATGAGTCTGAAATTATCAATCTGCCTTGAGCGTATGTAATGATCACTGTCGTCTCTGTATAGGCTTTTGTCCGGCAATAATAGGCTCGTATTATTATTCTTTTAAAAGTATGTCGATTATTCAGTATCAACTATCAGTGCCATGTAAATACCTATACCAATAAAGTTTTTACGCTTTTTTACATCAAGCATAGATAATAACATAGGTAGTATACATATACATGAAGCTCTATTGAATATAAATATCACCTTCAAATATGAAAAAAAAATCAATGATAAGTATTTTATTGTAGAGATAAGATAAAATAATAATATTCTAGCGACTGAATTTCGGTCATGGTGGCCAATCTCAACAGAGGATTGCCAAGTTTCGCAGACACAGATGCACTCCCTTTTCCCTCACTCTTATAATCTGATTGGACGGCAATCAGACATGACAGGAGAGAGGTCAAGCGCAGGACCAAAGGCTTTACGTGCTCTCCGAGACACGGAGGTGCAACACCACCAACTACCAAACTACGGGCTGCTGTTTCTAAAGGAAAACTCCAATAACATTTTGCCCGACCTGAGAATCGAAAACAGGACCACACGCCAGTATTCTGGCTTGCGACCAGTGGGATAGTCAAGATCAGAGTAAGGGCTTCATTCAGCTTTTGTCTATAGAATGCGCCAGTTTTTCATCGCATACGTTGAGCCGCGGAAAGCTGAACGCATGCATATGCGTCTCCATACTACAATAGTGTTTTCTATGGAGAAAAGCTGAATGGAGCTAAATAAGTGTATTTAGTCCCTTAGAGATAAGATAATACAAACAAAATTGGATAGGTAAGGTACACCGAATATTTTAGCTCAAATTATTATGTATCGCTGAATATAACAAAGCGAGAACTTACTTTTAGGTATAAGTTCAGAATTTATTTCACGGTAAATTAAGCAAAATAATATACATAACAATACCCTTAAGCGAAACCCAACACAAAAACGAATTTACTCCAAACTTTATTTTCCAATAACTAAAGAATAAACTTTCACATATGAACTGTATTACCCATATAATAAAGTCTAAAATACAATACGTAATTTATCGTATTGCTTTTGTGTTAGACGCCAGATTTCAACTTATTACGGTACTACATTAAACTTTATGACCCACATAATAAAGTTCAAATTCCCTTACATGTAATGTCGGATTGGTTCAATAGGCACCAGTTTTCATCTATCGTAGTTAATTATAGAAGTTTAGGGTTCAGTTAAAACATTTTTAGTTCCGTACACGTCTCGGTTCGCTTTTAATTAAGATAAATGATTTGCGAACGGGTAATGAAATGGACTTTCTCGACTGTGTCATTCAAAATCCATTACTAGAAATTACAGTGTAGGCCAAAAAAAAAGAACCTAATGTATTTTTTTTTTGGTCTTCATAAAGTTATAACCTTATAACCGTAGGTAATCTAGATGTTACTGCAGAGTACTAAAATTACTTGTTAAAATCCCAATTTCTTTGTCCGTTTTACAGTTTTCTAGCTTTTAGCCACCTTTTAGTATAATTCTATTTTTATTATTTGTGTACAGCACTTGCACTAAACCTTAGTAATTTTCTTTCTCTTTAAAAAAAAACCTTCCTCCACAGTAGGCATCTCACACATCTCAGCACGCGGCATCAGTACACATTACTTTTATTTTTTTATTATTTTATGTATTTTATATTTTAATTTTCATATTGTTGTTTTACGGTCATACATTGCACACACCATGTTATTTCTTCACCCCCTTTGTTTGACTCGTAGATAATACCAATAGCATTAAATCCGCCTTAGTGCCATTTCTTGCATAAACTTAAAAATAAATAATTAAAATACCTAAAGACGTGTTTTAATTAGCAAAATTACAGAACATTTTGTGAATAGAATTGCCTGTCCTATATTACACCTTGTAAGTTTGACCTGAGAACTTTAGCGTTCTGTGGTAGACATTAAATTAATAGGAAAACCTGGCTGCGTGATCATTATACCTAAATGTGAGTTGGACACGCTCGTCTTTTGTGTACGTGTAATTTGTATGGAGTGAAATAGAAACTTTTACGGGCATTTTCGTTTTATTGTAGAAGAAAAAAAACAATCTTTTAATGTAAAAAAAAAAAAAAACATTTTTATATGATTTATTCAGTAGGCAGTTGTTCTGGGTCTGTCATGTCAAAGTCAAATCATTTATTTCAATTAGACCATTAAAAGGCACATTTGAACGTCAATTACATGAAAAAAAAAATGAATCTAGTTGCCTATTGCAAAAGGTAGTTTCGTATGGAGAAGAATGGGCAAGAAACTCCATACATATTCTTTATTTATTTATTTATTAAAAAAGAAGCTGTTGGTGGACCCAACAGCTTCTATGTGATACATATGTAAGTATTCAGTTTGTAAGTTGTATTTAGTTTTTGTTTAAAAAAAATCTATTACAATAATATATGTGGGATTATAATAATATGTATGTGCCTTATTGTGCTTGCCAGTGTTGCGAAATTTGTTCAAAAGAGTCACCGTGGCCCTGGAACGCAAAGGGCATTAGGAGGAACACGAAAGGGTTTTAGTCAGTAAGAGTCTGACGCTCCTTTCTGCTTCCTCCAGAGCGGAAGAAGACATTTGATGATTTCACATCCTTAAAAAAAAAGGTAGTTGTTCTGGGTCTGGTCGTATATGTGTGAAAGTTTATGTTTGTGAATGCACTCACAATAGAGGCAATTTTTTTTGTGTGTGGCAACGTTAAAATAAATTAGAATTCAAAAAATATCACAAAATATAAGCGAAAAGAATAATCGAATAAAAAAATATAACGACAGTTTTACGCGATTTATATCTTTTATGATCACAATGTTTAATTACTTATTTAGTGGAGAAACAAGACTACCTAAGCTTAAAATAGTCTTCGACACGTACCCAATTCGACTTCTTAATTAAATCATAACACGTTTATTATGTTAATTTAATGCGTAGGCAACGTTTTATTTCTCTCGTATTCTAAAAAAATGGCATTGACAATTTTACAATGGAGTACGAAATTAGTGGCACATTGCCAGCTATCTTTCTCCGAGTGTCGTAGTAACACATTTTCTTTGCATCACCATAAAACTTTGAAAGAACTTTTTTTATATCTAAATTATTAAGAATACTTGAAATTTCCCGCTGTTTTCCGCTGTCGAGATTGCCCCGCTGCACCATATACTTAATATTAAAAAGATGTAAGATTTTTTTGTTTGTTTGTAACGAATAGGCTCCAAAACTACTGGACCGATGTTAACCATTTTCGACTAAGAGATAGCTACATTATTCCTGAGTAACATAGGCTTTATAACATCACGCTACGACACACGGGAGCGGAGTAGTAATCAAAGACGTAACTAAACGCGGGTAAAATAAACTTTACGGATGAAGTCGCATGCAGTTCGCTAGTTTCAAATAAATATAAAAAGGCGGCCAGTATGCATGCACGCTGTTTTATTAAACCTGCTGGTGTCCATTTCCCCGTAAAACAACAATACGTGTTGACAATTGACATTTTCACCAAGTTTTTTTTTTAATTTTCGCAGCTTGCACAGGAAGCGCGGCATCAAAAAGTTCATATTACGTTTTATTACTCTTTCATCGCTAGATTTTAATGAACATGTCATCATTATTTTTTTTAATAATTTTACATTTTGAATGGTTTTATCGGGATTTTATATTTATGTAAAACTATTGAGGTAAGTGGAAGGAATGGGGGGTAGACTTTGCCCACGAGTGGGACAGTATTATAGGCTAGCAAAAAAGAAAAACACGAAAGTAAAAAATATACCATCATGCCCGTATTCCCTGAAGCGTTAGGCAGAGGTGTACCAATGCTAACCTTCAGTTCGCCGGTACGTTTAGGTCCCATGTAATAGGGGGCGAGCCTATTACCATTGACCGGGCACAAATCCTAACCCGAGCTGCTACAGAGAATTTCACAGAAAAACCCAATAACACTTTGCTCGACCTAGAAATCGAACCCAAGACCTCTAGCATAGCAGTCGCGCTTAGAACCAATAGGCTTACGAGGCAGTCATAAAAATGAGTAATGTTAAGTAAAAAATAAATTCCATACATATATTATAAAAAATAATTATGTATTATATTTATTCATAGGCAGAAGTAGGTTTACTAGTCATTAAAAAAAATGAAAGAATTAAATATTCATGTTTTATGATGTCCGCCAGTGTAACTACAATACTACTGTTATGAAACCCTCGTTATGTTATATGGAACATATTTCATTGTTTAATCTATACTTCTACACTAATATTATAAAGAGGTAACATTTGTTTGTAAGTTTGTAAGTTTGTAAGTTTGTATGTTTGTAAGTTTGTATGTTTGTAAGTTTGTATGTTTGTAAGTTTGTATGTAGGGGGTAATCTCCGGACTAATATTATAAAGAGGTAACATTTGTTTGTAAGTTTGTATGTTTGTAAGTTTGTATGTAGGGGGTAATCTCCGGAAGTAATGAACCAATTTTAAAAATTGTTTCACTGGTAGAAAGCTACATTATTCGTGAGTGCTATAGGCTATATAACATCACGCTACGACCAATTGGAGCGGAGCAGCAATGAAAAATGTGGCAAGAACGGGAAAAAATATTCTTTTTGAGGGCTTTCGTTGCGTGCGCTGCGTGAACGGTTAAAGTTACGCAAAAATAATGTATGAGAGAATTGTTTCTCTTAAAATATACTAAAAAAAAGTCCGCGACAGTACATGCCTAACTTTTAAGATTGACTCACTATAAGCATTTTTATGGCCAGAAAATTTGTTTTAAAATAATGCATTATTTGAGAAGGTGTTTTTATGAATATAGTATTAATCCTTATCAACATAAATGCGTTATTCAGCACAAGTGTTTAATTTTGAACAAAATTGCCCTTTACATAATTTAATTTCAATGAATATCTTAGGAGATATCACAGTTTTAAAATAACTTCGCAGCAAAATAATGACTCTGCGAGACATTCCGTAGCTTATACCTCAGAATAACAGATTCTGCGGGTTGTTCGAAAGAGATACCGCGCCCCCGGAACGCAAAGGGCACATGAAGGAACATAGATGGGTTTTAGTCAGTAAAAGTCTGACACTTCTTCCCGTCCCGCCCAGGGCGGGGGAAGTTATTTGACGATTTCCCAATTATAAAAAAAAAGAATAAGAGATTAAAGGCTTCATAACATCGCGCTATTAGCCACGGAAACGGATCAGTAACCAAAAACCTAACGTAACGCGGGTGAAACCGCGGGGCACAGCTAGTATGGAAATAAATAATAAGCCATGAAGCCTACCATCGGCATATATCAGTAAGCCTTTGTGTTTGCCCCAGTTATTAATAATTTCAGTTTTTATTCCAGAAAATATAATTTTTCAATTTGCCTTGCAGCCATTGATATACAAACGACAGAGATGCATAAAAAGTGTCGTGGATAGTTCAACTTAAACAATGTAATTAATTTACAATAATTTCGACTTTATGCCCTCTACGTAAAGTCCTTTTTAGATCGCATAAAATTAAATTTAATAAGCGCTCGTTCTTAGATTTTGCGCTCAATCTTGGAGACGATTTTAATTTGCGGAATGTGTGCTTGGTATTTTGTATGTATTTTTATTAATTTTTAATATGAAAGATTTTTATTAATAAATGTCTCATGTCATGCTCATGTCATTTTGTAACATATTTTAATTTTCCGCTATTACACTGGCTGTCAAATTAACATGGAACGTCGAAGTTGTCAGGGTTAAATCTGGTGCTATGTGCCAATTTAATAGTGACAATATTATTGCCATGGATCGGGCACAGTTCCAATTCTGGCAATAAAATGATTTTCCGATGGAACACTAGGAGGGGAAGCAACTTAGTGCAGTAGCAATTACAGTTAGACGTAGGGGATTAAAGCCAGTTGCAGGCCATAGTTATGTTTATTACTAAGACCGGATTTGACTCACGGAAAATTCATAAGTTTGAATTGTTTAATAGTTCAGTGAAATACCAACGATACGGTTCTATATTTATATGTATTACTAGCTGACCCAGCAAACGTTGTTTTGTCATATTTTTTTTTTAGTGATATGAAAAATAGATGTTGGCCGATTCTCAGACCTACTCGATATGCACAAAAAATTTCATCAAAATCGGTCAAGCCGTTTCGGAGGAGTATGGCAACGAAAACTGTGACACGAGAATTTTATATATTAGATAAAGATGATGAGTGGGGTTTTGGTTTGTTTTTTTTTTGTTTAAATGAGCTAATTTCCCAAAGTAATGGTTTTATTTTGGAAACTACAACTATTAAAACTATAATAAAACTACTTTATTTTTGAGTGTTATAAACTATATTTAATTGATAAAAAAATGATTTCGAAAGATGAAATTGGGAAATCGTGACGTTCACGTGAAAAAAAATCTAGTTTTTATAATTTTAGGTAACTCCTTAGTATTTTATAGCGTTGCTTCGAAAATGGCGCCTGAAAACTGTTGCATTCAAGGAAAAGCTTCGACCCTTTCTATCTGGCACGCTAATCAGTGCTCATTTTGTACTTTCTAATAAGAAATTAAGTTCTTAGAATATTCCAAAGTAAACAGGGTCATTATTTTAAACACGTAACAATTTGTACTCCTATAATAGTGGTTACTTTTTACATGCACTGAAGTGTAGTTTTATAAATAGTGTAGTGAGTGTCAAATATCTTTCTTTATGAGCCTCTGGCTACCTAAAAACCTAATTGAAATTAAAAGTATAGATCAATTTAAAAAAAAGCTTTACGAATTTCTAGTTAGTAGAAATGCTATTATAATATCAATGATTATTTAAATGAAAGATGCTAGGCCTACTATATCCGATTTAACACATGAGGGTTTAAAATTATTAAGAACAAAGTTTTTGTAAGATCCAATATTGTTACTAAATTAATTTATATTTCAATTTGTTTTTAATTGTTTAATGTTCTGACATATAAATATTATTTATTATAATTTATAACTGTGATTGACAAGGCTGACATAATTAATTAATTTACTGTTTTAGAATAGAATTTTTGTATACCCATGTGATGGTTAAACATGGAGAACTCTAGTATGTAAAGAAAACATCAATGTATATTCCACCCATGTTTGCAAATAAATATATGATTTATGATTTATGATTTCTGCTTACGTCCGACTTTTTGTAGGATCGATTATCGGAGCAATTCAATGAATCCATAGTTTTGTGAGACCGAGTTTTGTTGGACGTGTGCATTGATATATTAGAATTCATATATTCCATTCTTACCGACAAAAAATCGGTCGTCGATTGTCTGACTTAGGCGAGCATCGTCCCGGGGCTGCGGGTTGTTCGAAAGAGATACCGCGCCCCCTGAACGCAAAGGGCACATGAAGGAACATAGACGGGTTTCAGTCAGTAAAAGTCTGACACTCCCTCCCGCCCCGCCCAGGGCGGGGGAAGTTATTTGATGATTTCCCGTCTATAAAAAAAAAAAAAAAGCGAGCATCGTTACGAGCTACTCTACTACGTTGTATATAAAATCCTGAAAAATACGTACCTAAATACAGGGTGGAATGGAAAACGTAACGAAAACTTTTACCACAGATTCAGCACATTTTGACAGTGCAGGCGTTGCATTATGAAAAAACTGTTTTTTTATAACCTTCAAAAATTTAATTGCTTTATGTTTAGAATTTAAATGCACTGAATCCATGGCAGAAGTTTCTGCTTTGATGTCCTTCTACTAGTTATAATTTTTTTTCAATCGTTGAATGTGTAGACACATACCTGAAACAAACAGAAAACAATTATTAGAACTTTCTAATTTAAAATAGAAACGAGAAATTGCATCAAAAATTCCCCTTGAAAGTAAATGGGGCTATTATTACAAGCTTTTAATTACTTTCAGCTGTCCTAGTGCCTGTGGCTAATCAAATCTTACAAGTTAAATTGGACCCACTTCCCGGTGCTCGACTGAGCTGAAATTTTGAAGACACATGCACAATGTATGACAATACAATATAGAGGCTTGTTTGATAAATTTTGTTAGAACTTGTTTATTTCTTACACACATACATAAACTCACGCCTTTTTCCCATAGGGGTAGGCAGAAACCACAGAACGCCACCTGATACGATCCTTACATACTCCCACCCTGACCTTATTGGTGAGGTTCTTCAGAAAGGTCAGGTGCACAGTACTCGTAGCCGGTGTGCTTGTATGACCATATGTATGAATACGTATATAGACGAGGCGAAAGGAGTATGTTTATATCTTAGTGCTTGATAAACACTTAAAAATGTGCCAACAAGAAGTATGATATGAGTGTTAATAGAGTAATCTAATTAACTATCAATTAAGTAACTATATAAATTGTTATTTACATCCTAATTAATATTATAAATGTAAAAGTAAGTTTGTTTGTTTGTTACCTTTTCACGCCTAAACCACTGAACCGATCATCGTGAAATTTTGCATATACATAGTCAGGTGTACAGACATGGATATAGGGTACCTTTTATTCCGAAAAAAGTACTGTTCCCGATAAAATCAACGATAACGTTCGTGCGATAATAGATGGCGCCACGTGTCTTTTAAATCATGATTGAATTTTAATTATAACCGATATTTACAAGGACGTAGGCGCGGGTAAAAGCAAGTAAAATATAAATAAAAGTGCGTATTTGAAGATAATTTGTGCTCTTTTATGTTTAACAGAATAAATAAACTGCTAAATTTTACCTTTTTCCTTAAATTATTATACAGGGTGTTTGGTCCATCGTGTGCCAAATTGAAATGGTCGACTGAGGGGTTCATCTGCTATCCTTTCAGACCCCTAAACACTTCTCATGCCCTGTGTATTATTTTTCATCGACTTTTTAATGTTTTATAAAAAAAATACCAAAATTTTACATTCACGTACGTTTTTTTTTAAAAGTACACGTCGTAGACTCTCTATTTTAATTTTATTTAGATGAGCATTGTACTACAGTACTTTTAAATTCAAAATTAGTGACATTAGCCATCTAGTTTTTTATTTATTTACTCGCAAAGTTTTGGACTTCAATTAAAGCTGTCCATGTTACAGCTATTTACATGGCTATAAAAAAAAAACCAAATGAGACCGGGATCTAAGGACTTCGTCAAAAATTCTCTAGTCTATCCTCTTGCTAGTGATGTGCCACATGCCATAAAAATCTTTTTACAACTTCGTGAATTCCCTAGAATTGTGAATCGAGTCACAAAATACAAAATTCCAAATTATGGCTTAAAAATTTTGTTTTGCTTAAATAACACCTGAAAAACGTATTAAATATGTTATCTCACTCTTATAAGATAAAATCTGTCTCGTATCCCTCTTTTTTGGGGGAGGGGGTACTAGAAATAATAAAAAATGCATGTTTAACATTTATTTCATATTCTTTTGCATATTCTGCTTAAATTGTTGGCCTCTATTGCGAATACAAGCCAGACATCTATTTCGTATTTGCACAGTTGTTGTACGAAGTCGCATTTCCTCCTTAACCTCCTTTGACAAGAGTTCTGACTTTTAGCCAGAAAAAAAAGGAATGGTTTAGTGTAAACGTTTGGGCAGGAGTGATTGGAATCAGGTAATTGAACCGCATTACCTGCCCGAAAACTTCAATGGTGACAACTATTTGGAGTTCCTTCAAAATGACGTGCCCGTATGTAATGAAAATGTGCCCAAAGTATTCCAGCATGACGGCTGTCCCGCGCATTGGCGTTTGACTGTGAGGGAATATCTTGATAATGTATTCCATAATGCGCGGATTGGTGGCCCTATTGCATGATCGGAACGTTCCCCAGGCCTAACTCCGCCTAAGACTTTTAACTAGTTTTTGACTAGTATACGCCACGGAGGTTCCGACTAGGGATGTACTACTTCAGCGCATTCAAACGGCGTTCAATAAAATTAAGGAGGAAATGCGACTTCATACAACAACTGCGGAAATACGAAATAGATGTCTGGCTTGCATTCGCAATAGAGGCCAACAATTTAAGCAGAATATGCAAAAGAATATGAAATAAATGTTAAACATGCATTTTTTATTATTTCTAGTACCCCCTCCCCCAAAAAAGAGGGATACGAGACAGATTTTATCTTATAAGAGTGAGATACCATATTTAATACGTTTTTCAGGTGTTATTTAAGCAAAACAAAATTTTTAAGCCATAATTTGGAATTTTGTATTTTGTGACTCGATTCACAATTCTAGGGAATTCACGAAGTTGTAAAAAGATTTTTATGGCATGTGGCACATCACTAGCAAGAGGATAGACTAGAGAATTTTTGACGAAGTCCTTAGACCACGGTCTCATTTGGTTTTTTTTTTATAGCCATGTAAATAGCTGTAACATGGACAGCTTTAATTGAAGTCCAAAACTTTGCGAGTAAATAAATAAAAAACTAGATGGCTAATGTCACTAATTTTGAATTTAAAAGTACTGTAGTACAATGCTCATCTAAATAAAATTAAAATAGAGAGTCTACGACGTGTACTTTTAAAAAAAAACGTACTTGAATGTAAAATTTTGGTATTTTTTTTATAAAACATTAAAAAGTCGATGAAAAATAATACACAGGGCATGAGAAGTGTTTAGGGGTCTGAAAGGATAGCAGATGACCCCCTCAGTCGACCATTTCAATTTGGCACACGATGCACCAAACACCCTGTATAATTTGTGTTTCTTAACAACCTATTTTATCAATGTGGGAGTAAAGTCTATAATCATATAACAAACTTAACTACGTAGGTACGTTATATTACTTACTTAATTGAATGCAAACAAATCTTCAACATTTTCTTCCTTTATTTGCCCTTTACTTAAACATTTATTTAGCAAAACAATTTACTTAAATATATAACTTGTTAAACTTATTATAGAGACGAAAGTACGCTGACTTCAACATTTTCACAAGTACTAAAATAAATCATAGAAATTCCGAACTTAAAAACGTATCATTAGGCTTCATTTTCTTACAAACGAGTCCCTTTCATTTGTCTCAGGCTACATAATGGTATGTCTTGTCAATGCAAATTGGACTTTAATACAACAGAATAACACTACAATCAGTTTTAAAAGAAATGTTTGAATAGAACATGATTAGATTATGTCAGGCATCGTTGTAATGGCCTGGGTATGAAAGAAAAAGTTACTTGCAAAGAAAATTGTACAATATTCTTAAAGTGAATGAGGTACAAATAATGAAATTAAGGTTTCTTTTTGTCTTAACCACAGGCTCTATTTTGTTTTCAGGCTTTTTAAGGATTTTTTTTACAAGTTACAAGATTTCCACGGTATAAGGTGATATTTAAATCACTGCGCATCTTTTGGGGTATGAAAATACTCAAGATTACGAACAACTTTTACTATGGGACCAAATATAAATATGATTTAAAATTGTTGTTACATACATTTTGATTGTGTTCTCTTGCAATTATCTTTGTAGGCAATAGATTGTTTTCTTTTTAATATTTTTGAGTTGGTTCTGTAATAAAGCTCTTACTATTCATGATTACTGACACTCCCTAATAAAGATCTGCACTCTAAATTACGAATTATTGGTAAACGTCTGCCTAACCCTTCGGGGAATACAGGCGCGATGTTATGTTTATTTGAGTCTAAATTGCAAATATTGAGAATAATAGCATTTTTACTAAAATATTAAACAGAGTAAGAAAATTGTAGAGATTATATTTAAATGTTTGACGGTGGTTACAAAATTATAATGACAGCCATTTTTTTTGCCAGTTCCCACAATATCACTTAAAAGTGTTAATGAACAGCCCTCAACCCTCATTAGCGAGAAGAACTTATTCAATAAACGCGACGAACTTTTTTCCTTAACAAATGAGCATTTGAAGCGCCCGTTAGTATTTAGTAATTAATTGTAATACTATGCGAGTCATCAATCAAGTCTGAAGGCCAATTCTGCTAATTAAAAACGTTCAAAAATCTAGACGCATTTTTTTCTACAGATTGAAACTGATATTAGTTTGTGATAGATGATTGAATAGGAATTATGCATGTTTTTTTTTAATTAAAAAAATCAAACAATCATTTATGTAAGTTTCGTAAAAGATTTTTTCGAATAACTATAAAATTCTAAAAGATATAAGCCATCGAACATTAGTTTCTATCTCTTTCTAGCAAAACGAAATTTAAAACGGAGTTTATTTGGAACTGCCTCGTTAGCCTAGTGGTCCTAAGCACGACTGCTATGCTCGAGGTTTTGCGTTCGATTTCCAGGTGGAGCAAAGTGTTATTGGCATTATCTATGAAATTCTCAGTGGCAGCTCGGAGTTAGGATTTGTGCCCGGTTAATGGCAATATAATTAGACTTATCTCCTATTACATGGGGCGTAAAACATATTGGCGAACTGTGGGAGTACATTGGTATACCTCTGACCAACCCTTCAGGGAATACAAGCGTGACGGTATGTATAATGTGACAGATTACAACAAAAATATTAAGTCAAGAATTAGGCAACTAGGTTCAACTTTTTTTCTTTTTTGTAAATAACGTTCAAAAGTGCCTTTTAATGGTCTAATTGAAATAAATGATTTAACTTTGACTTGATTTTGACAAAAGGTAGGGTGAAAGTATTTCCCAGAACGACAATATTTTTCAAAGAAATTCGTAAAAGCGAATTACGATTATACAAAATCTATTCAGGCCCAAAGCACAACGAAATATTAACTCCATTGCCACACAGTTCCCTAATACATTTTCCAAGAATTTCCATTAATTCAAAAATTTCCATTACCATCGAATAAAATAAAACCGTCTGAACTTTTCCTCGAAGAACTGAAGAGTTGAGAGGTTTTTGTTTTATTTTGTGTCTTATTTAAAAGACAAAAGAGACCAATCAATATGGTTCCTGAAAGTTAAAATGAACTTCAGCAGTTGGCCCTGAACGGAACATTGATAGGTATGGAATTTAATTGCTGTTCCCGATGGGATATCAGCTTACCCAACTTGCTGTGTAGCAGCTTAGGACATAAGCGAAAGCGATATAGACGATGATTTAACCGAAAACCAAATAAATTCAGCTCAATCGGTTGTCGAAATCGGCTTCAAAATTGAGTTGCAAGATTCCACCCGGACAAACATGTTACTTAAATACGTATCAAGTTAAATATAAGCTTGTAAATTCTAGTTATTTTTATTTCTTTTCAGATTCCCAAAAAGTTCACAAAATACAATACATTGTTATCGACAATCTTTAATACATCTTTACAATAATTGTCAACGAAAGATGGGTTTGGTGAGGTGCTTTATTTTTAGACAATGCTAAACTGAGCAGCAGTTATGCTCGGCCAGTTTTCATTTATTAATTGATACTGAACTAAAATTTACCACAAATACAGGGTTGAAAATTATGTGAGCGAGTCAAAAATGACAGTTTATTGTACTTTAAATCATCATTTTGTCAAGAGGTTCTCTAATACAAATGGATATAGTATTCCATGTTATGTTTCCTTTCGTTCCTGACACGTTGATAGCACGGTCATGATACGGTACGGTGTAACAGTCAGACTCTTTTAACCTTATTAAAATCAATTCAGCCAGATAGACAGGCATTTATCTAAACACTAACGGCTTTAGTAAATAAATGTCGGACTGAAATCGGTTCTCGTGTTTACAAAGATCATAAATGTATGATGCCGGAATCTAAATATAGAACAGCGAATTCAAATATTAGTATTATACAAAACTTGTACCGAGAAGTCAATGGAGGAAGGGATACATTTTGTTGGTTTTATAAATGTTGGACATTTGCTGTCAGAAATGACAGAGGCAGAAGATAATGGCAGGAACGTGAGAAGATGACGAAATAAGAGAGAAGAGTAGAAATAGGAGGTTATGGCCCGAGATCTTAGAGTCATCAGTCGTAAATCGTTTTAAAAAGGTTGAAATATTGAGGACAGAGCAAGGAATATATGGTAAAGAAATTATACATATTTACTACTTTCAATGCCGGTTACTTTTGCAGGAATCTGGTATAAAAAGAAGGCACCTATATTACTCGATTACAATCAAGTGACTCGCAGACAAGAATGAGTTGATATAGGAAGATTTGTTATAAAAAGAGCTTAGATCTAACAAAACGAGTAAACCCACAATCTTTCAATAATTAAAAAAAATGAGGCAAGCTAATAACGATACCTAATATGCCAAATGTGCTGCACTCTTACTCAGCGTCAACTATAAAAAAACCATTTCAATTACTTTGAAAACTGGAAGAACTACAACCAAACACACAAAGCTTATTCAAATGGATAAAAGCTTACGACACTTCATGCAGCAGGCGACTATACTGTTCCTATTGTTCAGAAAATCGCTACATTTTATCAATTAGTCCAAATCTAAGCCGGCAGACAGTAATTATTAAAGAAGTTCGCGTATAGACATGAAAGGTAGGTAAGTACAGTCTTCAATTAAAAGTTTAACTTCGTCTGCCGTCGAGGTTTTCTTTCATTTTTCACTAAACTTTAGATTATTATGAAGTAAACACGTTCCTGTCTCATCCAAACTAATATAAAAAATAAAGAGAAAAGATTTCTATTTTTGTCTGTAATGGTTAAACACAAAAATGGATGGATGGAGAGGAAGAGGGAGGCCAAAGAAAAGATGGATTGATTGTGTGAAGAATGATATGAAAGAGAAAGGAGTCAGTGATAGCATGACGGTTGACAGGACGGCATGGAAGAAGAAATCGTGTTGCGCCGACACCCAAGTAACATGGGATAAGGGCGGGAAGATGATGATGAATGGTTAAACACGAAAACGACTTAACCGATTTTGGAAATTCTTTCATCTGTGAAAAGCTACTTTATCAGCGAGTACATAGGCTATATTTTACAACCACAAAGTTATTAGAGACCCGTAAAAAAATTCACGCGGGCAAAAGCTGGTCTATCCACATAATAAATCGTAACAAAGTAATGCATGTTGAAGGATCAAGCAATGAATACAGAGTAGATTCAGTTCAAATTTTCCATGAATATTCCCTACTGATCTGGTCAGTCTATAGACTATACATTATCACGCTATTTGCTGTAGGAGATGAGCAATGCTGTATTACAACTGTTTCCTTCCATGGTTACCACGGGATTGCTTTGAGACTTATACTAACCAGGTTTACTTGGAGGATTGTGATGACATAATATTCAATACCAATTTACATTGCACTTAGGTCTTTGTGAGCGAAGCCACGAGCACAACTAGTGAATACATACAATACCGGCTTATTAACCACTGCTGAGCAAAGCCTTTTCTCACACAGAAAAGGGTCGAACATTGATCACCACATTTACTACAGCCAGTTTACCGATTTCAGACTTTCGATATCTACACTAATATTATAAAGAGGTGAAGTTTGTGAGGTTGTAGGGGTAATCTCTGGATCCTCTGCAACAATTTTGATAATTATCTTAGACGTAGAAAGCCGCGTTATTTGTGAGTGTCACAGGCTATATAACATCACGCTACGACACACGGGAGAACAGCAGTAACCAAAGACTTTACATAACACGGGTGAAAATATCCACGCGGACAGTCGTGGGCAGAAAATAGTATTTATTATAAATCCTGGTTTCCATTCATCTTCATTTGTACCTACAGAGAAATAAATAAACATAAAAGGTCACAGCGTGGTCAAAGGTCAACCCTAAAATTCGTCAAAAGTCCAATAACAAAACGGAATACCATTTTTCATTTCGCCGAAAAAAACTCAATATTGACGCGAAAATCTGTAACACAAGTCTCTGACGTCACCACTCAACTCGTGACGTCATGAATAATGAGACCCGTACGTTTGAAGTATTATGTGACAACACAAAGGGTTTTTGAACGAAGGATTTATTTAATGTGAAATTAAATTGTTTTTTACCTACAGAATATTTTTGGCGCGTGATATTGAAGAGTGAAAAATTAAAGGTAGGCCATTTAATTTGTCTGATTGTGTATACTGTGTTGCTCTTTTTGGTCGTTATAGTAATTGGAGCTTGATGTGTTTTTATGTAATATCAGATTTATAAGAACTAAGACTTAACTTACCCAGAAGAAGCCTGTAGGCTTCTTCTGGGTAAGCTCACTCCATCGCAGACTTTGTCTATGTCACGTGTGGCCAAGACTAGAGTCAAGAGCTTACCCATCTCGAATAAAAATTAAAAAAAAATAGGAAAAGATTTCGACTGTACTTTCACTAGATTTTGTCAACATTGACATCTGTGAAGAAAAACACACATACCAACACCATCACGCCTGTTTTCCCCGAAGGGTTAGGCAGAGGTGTAACCAGTGTACATCCCTACTTCGCCGGTATGTTTATAAGTCCCATGAAATAGGGGCGAGCCTTTGCCATTAACCGGGCACAAATCCTAACTCTAAGTTGCTACTGAGAATTTCGTTTATTAAAAAAACAATACTTCTATTTTTTACTACTTTGCTCAAGGTTTTTGCACCGCACAAGTACGAAAAAAAAGAACGGCAAATGAAAAATCCCAAACGGTATAAAACAAAACATCATACATTTTCTTTCTCAGAGAAAACTATTCAAACAATCCAAGTTTTATCAGTACGAAGCAAGCTGCTTCACACCAAGTGGTCATAAAAACTAACTTCTACTCTTTATTATATTCGTTTAGATAACAGTTTCATTTGCAGTAGCTTAGGTCGGCTAATTTAAATTGTATTGTGTATTTAACAGAACAAGAGTTGGGTCAGGTCGAGATTTTATAAGCGGTTTTAATTATGGCGAGTTCGCGAGAAAAAATAAAATTGTTTTTGTGAAGTATTAAAAAAAATGTCGTAGGAAAAACTTAACTAGCTTAGCTGTAACCAAGGATAGATTTCGAATTATTAGGTTACTTCCCAACAAACAAAAACGTCATATAAGTCTTGACTTATACGACATAAAGTTGGATAGCAGTCTTATAATGATAGTGAGCTGACTACTAGGTCCTTTAGACGTCTTTAATTTAACTTATTAGTCGTGCGACGAATATGTTATAATAAGCTGGTCTTAGCAACGTTGGTAAGACTAAACTAAACGACGTTATATTACAGTATTAGCTAAAACGTTTGTACGACAACGCAATAGTCATACGGACGTTATAGTCCATTAAACGTTTTGAACTCAACAAATTAGGTCTTTGAAAAACCTTTATATGACATCTATATAATGTAGCAGTTGTATAGGCGTTTTCACAGTGACGTTTATATAACGATCGTTATCCTGTTTTACAGTGGGCAACTAGAGACTCTTAAATGACTTGGTTGTTTATTTAATACTCAAATATAACCTATATATATTACATGATGTCCGTTTAATGTCATGCCCTGACTTTAATCAAACTTGTAGTCGCATTTAAGTCAGGTTTTTACTTTAAAACGTCTAGGCCAACATATTTACGGAACGTTTTATTAAATTTACTACGAAAAATGGTTTTTGTTTTCAAATTTTGACCCATGTTTCTTGGGAATATTTTCAAATAAAATTTACTTGAATGTTAAAATGTTTTGAAATCTGCACAATATGAAAAGGGTTTTAAATTTATGAGGAACCCTAATAACTATAGCTGTCATGGCGTATTGCATGGTCTTGAAATAACCTTAATACGACTTTATGTCTTTACAACGTCGTAAAGAGATAAGTGTGTGACAAAAGCAAGATGTCCTACATTTTTAGAAATAAAAATATTTGTATTAATAAAAATATAATCATTTAAACACAAAATTGCGATGGGGCATGAAAATCTTAAATAAAAACACATAGGTATATTATTATATAACTTTAATACCCAGTCGAACTAAACGGCATGAGAGACAGATACAGTTATTAGCGAGATATATAAATATAAGTTAAATAACACTCAACTTTTATTTCCTTGTAATTATTTATTTTGGTCTCAAATCTCGAAACAAAACCACAAACATGTGTCACTAACAAGAAAAATGAATAAGTCTTACAGGTGTTGTTCCTTGACTCAAATAAAACGTTTTAGTCATTCAAAAACACCTGTATGACAACAATACAACAAACGAGCCGTTGTAAAGTTATGATGCGACTTCTGCGCGACGAAAATAGTAATTCCATAACGTTCATGCGACTTTTGAATGACTTTAACGAAGTCAGTTTGTGACTTTTGTATGTCCACTATACGACAATGTTGGTCGTATAACTGGGGCCATTTTCGCGTTTAGTAAACGTTATTATAACGTTAGTGAGACTTAGATATTACGATCAATGGAATTAAGATAACGTTTACTAAACTTTTGAACGACGTTAAATTGTTAGTTGGGTTTTATCGAAGATATAAATAGGAAAGTTTAGCAGAAAGTATGAAAAACCGCCATGTTTATTTCTTGAGAAAAAAAATGTTCTAAACGCTACTTTAAAGCTATTTTTAATAAAAATAGTAATATTTTTACCTAGTAGCCTATATTGCGTCCCACTGCTGGGCAAAAGCCTTCCGTAAATCCTTCGTAATATTCTAAGCCACGCGGACAAAGTAGCGAATAGTTCGCTAGTTATAAATACAATAATACATTTAATAGGCAGGTAAATCACTAATTGCATATATCAATTTAATTTTATCGTGCTAAACAGGTGGGAACTCGAATTTTCCCAGAACAATATGACATTGATTAGCTGTCAACAATGGCCCATAATTGCTGGAGAATGCCAACTGCCTTTGGGCCATGATAAGCTTCTGAACTGACAGCAGCTTCTAATTACGTGCATTGAGATTGTGCGTCCAGCTGTCATAACTTGCCATGCGAGACCTTGTCAATCTATTGTATGAAATTCTGTGTTCTGCAATGGACGTGACTATTGTCCAGTCTGCAATACAGTTGCATAACATAATTTGATGATTTTTTGAGGGATTTATGTTTCATTGGTTCACGTGTGTAAAAGATTTGTGAGCTCGACAATGTTAGTGCAGCAATGAATATTAATTGTTGGTTGGTATAATAAAATTTTAATGAGTACTTCCAGTTTTATTCCAAAATCTAGTCATAATCTCATCTTAGCGACCACCAATGTCTCAACATGTAGGTTAAATTAGAAGTGTTATTAACAGGAAGTTAGTAGATTTGCTTCTCGGATCTTATTTAATTTAATTCTCTTGTAATTGATTTCATTTCATTTATTTGAAAACATAGGTGTCACAATCAAATGCATTGGGCTTTATTGAAAGATGGTTAAATAGTCTCTAAACAGGTAGTCAAGAGAGTTTTCCATACGTTTATTTTAATATTGCTGCAAAAATATCAAAAAGGTCACCAACTCCGCATTAAATAAACTCATAAAAAGTTCAAACGATAAAACCATGCATTTCCGTACAAAAAACAATAAGAAACCATGAAAATAATCCCAGCCATCATTCATACAATAACATAATCATTTGGACGATATACGAACAGAGTGGAGCTATCGCAATCGTAAACACAACACTTTAGAAAGGGACAGAGCAACACAAGCATAGGGAAAAACATAAGAAAGAAAAGGACAGAAACCCTATGGACTTTATTTCGCGAGACCAAGTTATGGTAATAAGGGCGATTTACAACGTGACTGCACGTTTTTTATTGTGTTCGGTCTATTGTTTTGAAAACGAAATTATTTTTGCAAAGCCAAGGGGGTTTGATTTCTTTTGAATTTCTCACGGGAAAGTTTTCCGTATTGTGGAGACGACCAATTTTATTGAAACCTTTATTAAAGAAATGGTATTTTCTGTAAAAAATCTCCCTCGGTTGTGCTTAGGTGAATTGAGCTTGGGGTGACTAGTTTCTGATGTTGATGATGTTTCCGATAGAAGCATCCATTTTTTTAAGCTTTACAATATAAATATATAGGTTTATTTAGTTTTTCACTAGCTAATATTAAAGATAGTTTAATTTTAAGTAAAAAAATATACTAACGCCGCTAGAAATTCATCTTAAGTGCAAAGCGTTGTAAGAGCTTAAAATAGCCTTAGAAGGTCTAAGCTATACGTGGCTCAAAATAAAACCTATGCTGACGGATGGACTTTCAAAAGAAAATACAACAAAATTACTTAATTTTGGCTACGACAAAAACGTCCATCAAAAAGTTATAAAGAGACTTCAGTTTGGTAGGTTGAAATTTGGACGAGGCGAAAGGTGTATGTAAGTTTCGTAGCAGGTAGCGTTCTGTGGTTTCTGCTTACCCCCATGAGAAAGGTGTAAATTTTTGTACGTATGTTCAGCTGGTACATTTATGTGTTAATGATTTAATAATCCACAAACTATCCAAAAAATATATATTATAATAGGTAGTCTGTATTTTTTTCTAGAAAGGGAAATCATCAATTCATTTATTTGGCTCTGGACGAAGAAGAAAAGAGTGTTAGACTCACAGGAAAGCCTAGTAACTTGCAAGTAGCTTGCTTTATTATTCTATCATAACAATCTGATGAAGAACTGAAGAAGGTGGCAGGCAGCGGATGGATGTGGGCTGCCCAGGCCTACGTACAGCAGTGGACGACTATAGGCTGATATGATGATGATGATGAACAATCTGATTGCTGAATGTCATAATGGCATGCCAGCTACTTACACTTACATAGCTTTGTGCAAGTTGCTGAAATGTGTATACTTGGCTTTATTAGCAGAAAGTATGCAAGGAGCTTACATGTCTCTATGCCATAACAACTATTGATTGGCGAATGTCAGATTGTCACGCGAGCCACTTGCATACTTTATTTCATGTTATTGACCGCAAATAAGCTTACCTGCTGGTTAAGTGGTCACCGGTGCCTATACATATATATATCTATAATAACAGAGGCCTACCCTAAATGTGCCTGTAATTACACTGACACCCATACTCTTCAAACCGGAACGCAGCAATGCTGTTTTGCAGCAGAAATAGGTTTGATAGTATTTTTGTGCAAGTTACTGACAGGTGTCATCATCATTATCATCATCGTATCAGCCGAGCGACGTCCACTGCTGGACATAGACCCCCTTCCAAAAGATATCCACAAATGCCTGGTTCTGCGCTGCCCGCAATCTGGCTGGTGTATTCCTAGCTAAATTGGTAATTGGAATTTGGATTATATTATCAGAATATTCTTGTGCAAGTTATCCCAAGTTACCTGCACGCACGTGTATTCCTAGCTTCACAATTTTGACTTTACCTCACGAAAAGTTAGGCAGGTAAATATAGCCCATTTTTTAAAACTACATTGTCCGCATCGTGTGTAGTAAATCATTGTTTGTTATTACTCGCCTTAACTCATAAATAGCTGTAAAAGCTATAACGTACGTTTGTTCGTGCGCTCGTAAAGCAATGGCTTACGTTGTTTTGATGTGGCGAGGTGAAGAACAGTATCTAGGTCACAGTTGAGGTGTAAACTTTTTTTTTGCAAGAGATTTATGTCGTGGTGTCAAGTTTTTTGATCTACAGTCGCTAATAATACGTAATCATAATCTATTTAAATAAATTGAAGTATCTATTTGTATTATCGCAATAACAGCGTTGTACAAAATAAATAAATAAACATGAATGTTTTCACGGAACTAGAACGAAAAATCTTTTTTTTTACTTTTATTTGTCTGGCTGTGTTTGTTCCGGCTAATCTCCAAAATGGCTACACCTATTTTGACATCATTCCACTGGTAGATAGCTGATATTCTAAGAGTTAATTTACTACTTTGATTTTAGAAAGAAAAAAAAGAATTGGACGGAACCAAATCACGGCCCTTATTACATGGCATCTAAAAATTCCGGCGATATACATTGATACACCTCTGATTAATCCTTCGGGGAATATAAGCGTGATGTGTAATGAAATTACGGGGTTGATAAATAAATTATAATCAATAGTAATAATAATTTTATACATTTATGCAAGAACAAACAACCAGACCCGGAACAATTACCTGAAGGACATACTTCGTGCGGGAATCGAAGCCATGACACGCAGCATTTAACTACTCAGCCACTACGCCAAACGTGTCACCTACTGTCAAACAATGCATTGTTACACGATAATTGAAAGCTTAATACCAACAAGGTACTGTTACAATCGCAAATAATGTTTGCAATATCTAGAATGGCAGTTAATGAAAATATTTTGACAGATATAATAGTTGTTTTGACAGCTGACTGTACTATGATTGATGTGTAATTCTTGGCATATTATGTGAACTACCGGAGTAAGGTTTTTTATTTTGATAGGTGCCTTTATGATTAGTTATTTGTTATGAGAACTGTTAAATGTTTAATATATTGGCGGTTATAGAATGCTAACAGATTCTATACTAAATACTACTACTAATACTCTGACGCATCGTTCATATAGACGCGAAAGTCTGTGACTTCTGTGAGAATCAATGGATGTGTGTTTGATACTCTTTCACGCTTAAACTGCTGATCGGAATTAGCTGAAATTTAGCATACATATAGATATTGACCCCAACTTAACGTATACGGACATTTTTATGCCGGTTTTGTGTTACCGTTGGATAATTTAGGACATCAAAATGATACTGATATTTAACAAGCAAGCTTACGTTTTGGATTTATTTGAATGTGAATGAAGTGGTCACCGCTGCCTATAGACTGCAATACCAGGGGCCTCGCAGATGCGTTGCCATCCCAGACACAAAGTTGAAATGTCTCATGTGCCTGTAGTTACACCAGTACCCATACCCTTCAAACCGGAACACAGCAACGCTGCTTTGCGGGAGAAATAGGTATGGTGGTAGTCCTTCCCCGGACGAGCTCCTCTACAAAGAGCTCTAATACAAGTTCAGTTCACATCGTTGATATCTATACTTTTATATCTATACTAATGTTATAAAGAGGAAAGATTTGTATTTTTGTATGTAACAAATAAACTTAAAAACTACAGGACCGATTTCAAAAATTCTTTTGCCGATAAAAAGCTACATTATCACTCAGCAACATAGGCAATATATCAATAAGCTGCGACCCAAAGCAGTAACCAAAGATGTAACTTAATATATATATACCGTCACGCCTGTATTCCCCGAAGGGTTAGGCAGTGGTGTACCAAGGTACCCCCACAGTTCGCCGGTATATTTAGGTCCCATGTAATAGGGAGCGAGCTTATTGCCATTAACCGGGCACAAATCCGAACTCCGAGCTGCTGCTGAGAATTTCTTAGAAAAACTCAATAACACTTTTTGCTCGATCTGGGAATCGAACCCAGGACCACGACCAAGACGTAACTTAACACGGGTGAAATAAGCTAGGCGGACGAAGTCGCGGATAGTCTGCTAGTTCTGCTATAAAAGCATTTGCATTAAGAAGATTGGGTGAAAAGTGTGTTTGTGGGATACTGTCTTTTGTTTCAGTGTTTGTATTTTGAGTCGCTTTTTCAGTTAACCCTAATGTGAAGTTTTTTTTTAACTTCGTTTAATCTGGGTTGCAGGGAATCGAGATAGTGAAATGTGTTTTGTTTTTTGCTGTTACGGAGTCTGTTTGAAGATTGTGTAGATTAAGATAAAAATATCGTTGGCAAGACGATTAATGAACGTTTAATTGTTAAGACTAGTAGTAGCTTAGTGGTTGAAATTCGACTGTTTTTTTCAATAATTTTCTATCTGTACATCTCCTCCATATAAACTTTAACTATGCCAAACATCAAACTTCTTAGTGAGCATAATATTCTTTTAAAGGGAGTACGCAGTTTCCTTTTCCGGTTTAGGCCAAACATTAAAAAAATGGCGAACTATTTTTGAATCACGCACAATTTTGAAATTAAATTATTTATCGTTACTAAGCCCTGTCGAAAAAATCTTACTTAACCTTCTAAACCAGGAAAAATTATTTCATATTGTTGAAAATAATAATGTTTACCCTCAATTCTGATCAAAGCAGAAAAAACATCACGCCTTTAAGAATTAAAGGATTTAACGGAACAGTATATATTGACATCTTGAGACCACAAAGGAATCGGAACAGGCTTCGACTTCAAAAAAATGTATCCCCTGGGATACCGGGAAATGTCGGCTTTACAAAACCCGAACGGAGATAGAAAACATTCGAATTATTTTCAGTACGATTTCTTATACCTACTTGTAGGTATATATTTTAGGATTTTCCAGGTTTATCTGGTAGATAGATTCTTAAGTAGAAACCTACCTACGTTTTGGAACGAGCAAGTAGGTAAAATTTTCTGACTAACTGACTGACTCCTTGACAATTTAAAAAGTGCCTGTAATAGCATAACAGTGGGTAGTTGCCCATAGTTGCTACGCTGGGCAGATTTATCCTGATTAACACCGCAGGAAGACGCTGGATGCAGGCCGCTTCCAACCGGTCCTGCTACTATGTCCTGCTGTGGGAGTTCTGTAGCTGATATGATGATGATGATGATGATTATCCTATTCTAGAGCAAAGGTCTCTTTTCATACTCAAAAGGCACGAGCACTGATCACCACGCTTGCTCAAGGCAGATTTGCAATTTCCGACTGATATTAATTATAAGTCCAGATTTCTTCACGACGTTTTCCTTCACCGATAACAGTATTGTCTAAGCTAAACTTAGTAAGCCTTCTTATTCTTTGTCAAATTAACCAGGTACCCATGTTAAGCCAGCCATGATATCTGCCCCAAAAGTTGTTTCGCAGCCCAGTACCTGCTTACAAAGATCATGAATATAATCCTAACTTTAATATTATGAATGCGAAAGTAAGTTTGTTTGTTTGTTACCTCTTCACACTTATACCACTTAACCTATTATCCTGAAATTTTGCATATACGTTGTCAGGTGTACAAAAACGGACATAGGGTACCTTTCATCCCGAAAAAATATACTGTTACCTAGGAAAATGACAACAACGTTTTTATGAAAATAGATGGCGCCACGTCTCTTTCGAATCATGATTGAATTTTAAATGTAACGGACATTTACGCAGATAAAGTCGCGGGCAAAAGCTAGTTTAATAATGATACTTTTGTACCTTCAAGAAATACTTTCAGGTTTACTTACAAAGTTTTTATTAGGGGCTGTAAATAGAAGTACTTAGTTACCTACCTAAGGGTGAAAAACAAACGCTTCTCTGGCGCAGGTAAACGAGCAGGCAATATAAAAAGGTGAAGATCTTCAAATAACTTTGGAAAGGAATGATTTTTGCAAGTTATCTTGTCTTTAGGTTCTATTTTCAAAAAGCTAAAGGTTTATTTGACCCAAGGGTATGTCGCTTTTTAAATACTGAAATGTCAAAGTTCAGAAACTAAATGATCATCAGATCTAAAGACTAAGAGGTCACCAGGTCTTATTTTAGGTTCCGCCAAAAATAAACTTAAGGCACTTTTAATTAAGTACATTTTTGTGAAATCCTGACTTTCATATAGTGTGTCTGCATTGGTAAACTGCTAGTTTCCCAGACATGGTCCGAAACAAAAAAAATATCGTAATGATGTGCCCATAATGGCAATAATGAATGTTGGTTTTAAATAATATCCTGTCATCATCATCTGCTGAGCCTTTTCCCAACTAAGTTGGAGTCGAATTGGAGTGTTTGGCATGTTTTAATAATATCCTTTTAAGCAATATAAAAACTGTCTATCTGACCTGAATGTATACGTAAGGAAGGTACTTTTTAATCTTGATATTTGGACAGCGGTCTATTGCAAAAGAATATATTGGTCCATCCATTCTGAATATTTTTGCCATAACGTCTGGCGACTCTGGGATTCCGGCTCAAACCTAACGAAAATTAAAAAAATATAAAGTTACGGATTCAATTAAAAGAATTTTCTACAAAAAATTTCGGTTTGTGACTGCACAGTCTGCAACAAAAGTAAATTAATATTTCATATTTTTAAATCCTTTTATTGAGCACAATATCAAAGGAAACACGAAACGGATCTAAAATTAAGATAAAAACCTTAAATTCTGAATAGTGGCGAATTGTGTTATTTCGTGTCTATATTTTAATGATATGTAGAAGTAACATTGTGTGTTGTAGTGTTCTTGGGTTTTTCCAAGAAATTCTCAGTAGCAGCTCGGGGTTTGGATTTGTGCCCGGTTAATGGCAATAGGCTCACCCCCTATTACATGGGACATAAATGTACCGGTACACATTGGTACATTTCTGCTGACCCTTCGGGGAATACAGGCGTGGTGGTAGAAGTAACATTGATAATCAACTTTTGCTGCTGACCGTTTTCGTAAATATTTTACATAAATTAGAGTAGCTACTGGATTTTTACAACAAAAATATTTTAGTCTACGCCTCTTTGGCAACACTACATCACTCCGTAACGCATTCAATTATTTATATTTTCTAGAACATCAAAGCTTTAGTCGTAGTCGAGTATTTTTTTTTCGTATTTTCTTTGTCATTTATCAGGGTACAATGCCACACGCCATTACGCGTTGCGCGTCGAGTTTCGAGCTCAACAGAAATATTCTTAACCGTTAAATTTCTTATTATAAACACATGTCATGTAGAAATCGTTGTTTTTCGTCACATACATTTAAACAAAACATTTTTATAGGACAGCTTTAAAACTTCCCGTCTGAAGTATTTATTTAATTACTAGGTTTTGCCCGCGACTTTGCCTGTGTACGGCCAACAAAAGAGATAAGTATCCGGACCGTCTAATATAGTTGATGAGTTTTTTCAAACCGGTGGTCGTTTTTAAATGAAATGAAATTAAATTAATAAACTGTTTACTTTTCATTAATAAAAATAAAACTCATTAAAAAACTTCTATCGGTTTTTGAAAAACATTGTATATATTAGGCGACCCTGGTTACTTATCTCTTTTGCTGACTGTACATGTCGGTGTTATTCAAAAATCAATAGAGTATAGTTTTCCTTATTAATTTGGCTATCATATACTTATATGAAGACTATTTCCAATCCCACAGGTTGTTATATAGATTAGCTTCAGCTTTTATGGGTTCACAACCGGGCACGGGCAAGCACCAATGTGACTTTTCTAATTCATATGTACTTTCTAAGTTTATCTTGGACATCACTGACATCGGTAACCATGTTAGGAGGTGAGGTGCTCTTGAGGCGGTTTAGAAACTCTGACACTAGGATGTGTGGGGTCGTTAGATCTTACTGCCCACACGATAAAGAAGAAGAGAGAAGATTAATACTTTACAAACTAACAGCAAATCATTCACTGATTAACCACGATTATTAAATCAAACACCTTGCCCACACACCTAAAATCATAAATGAACCCACGCCTGGTCATACACAACACTGAAAATATTACTCTAAACAACTGACGTCACAAAGGCCAAATATCTCAAATCTTCCTACACGGTATTCTAATCAAAATACCGATTCCCGTCTTCGAAGCATCTACGTCATCTCACGTGCTAATGCCACGATATGGTCGCGTGATACGCACGTGTACGTTGGAAGCGGTCCACGGGTGTACGGAAGAAAAAAAGTTTTTAAAATATCATAAATCAAGATCGTTGGTCGTGACGTCAGAATTCCATTCAGGCGCTTCGCTCTTTCAGTTCTACTTTTGAAACTCGAAGTGGAATGAATGGGACTGGTTTGTGTTCGAGATTTGAAATATTTATCAAGTTTTTTTTTTCTATACTAATATTATGAAGAGGATTTTTTTTTGTTTATTTGTACTGAATAGGCTCCGGAACTACTGAACCAATTTTAATTTTCTATTCATCAATGGATAACTACATTATTACTGAGTAATATAGGATATATAAAATAAAGCTACGGTCCACAGGAGCGAAGCAGTAACCAATGACGTAACTTTACCGGCTAGTATGATTATAATGTTGTTTAACAAAATGTTTTTAACCTGTATTATTATCTGCCTGCTATTATTATTCCTCTACGGTTTAAATCCATTACCGTTCTTCATTCCGTTACAATTACCATTGTGTTCACAAAACAATTATTAAATTTTCAATTTAATTATTGGATCAAAATTAATGAGTTTACTGTCAATATTTACTATAATTTAATTTAACAGATATTAATTTGGAATGGGATATCGATTTGGATTGTTACTTGCTAGCTTTTGCCCTCGACTTTCATTAGAGCAACCGCAAGTTTGTGAAAACTAAATAGAATCAGCTTATAACTTCCTCTGTCGGAGGTTCAGGCCTGAGAGTGGGAGGTACGAAATTAATAATGTATCTTAATTATCAATCCTGATCCGTGATCTTTGGCTGCTACTTGAGATTCGTCTTAAAGATCAGGTTAAGATTTGGATTATATAATAATAACAATACCAGCCATACGTCCTACTGCAAGGCTCTTTTCTTATAGGATTGATTACCTGCCTTATATTTTTCCTGATAAGGATTGAGATACTCTACCAACAAAATAATAATTCGATATTACACGCATTCTGTTTGTAGTGTTGTAAATAAAAACCGGCCAATTGTTATTCGGGCTTTCACACGAAGGGTCTGTACTACCGTACAATACCTATGTAACACAATATTAGTAACTTTATATTATTTTTATCGATTGTTATTGCGGCACGTTGTGGTCATAGTATAAACACACTCTGCCAAAATTTCAAGTGTTTGCCTAAAACGGTTTAAGAGATATATATAGCCCTGTGACAGACAGATGCACAGACAGACGGAGACTTCAAAGTCAAATCATAAATTTCAATTACACCATTAAAAAGGCACTTTTGATCGTACTAGCATAGGGTCAGTTCCCTACAGCGCCCTTGGGTACGGAATCCTAAAAAGCAACACCAATGAAAAACAAAAGAAAAATCTGGAAAAGGCGAAAAACAATATCCAATCGAGAAACAATAGTACTTATGAGGGTAACATTGGAACGGTTCGCAGTTTCGTACCAGATTTTTTTATGTGCAAATATTGTTTACGATTTTTTTATGTATTACTTTATTGTAGATATGTTCTTATTGATGCAGCACATGCCAATGTAGTACAACTTTATCAGTTACCCTTCATATCTCTGCCCTGATAACAAAGAATGCAGTAATCGACATTTTTGAGATTTTCACTTTTTTCCAGAAATGGCATCCCAGGAGGTTCATGCACATGAAAAAAAATTATTTTCATAAAAAAATTCACTCGAAGTATGTTTTTTATGATATGATTTTCGCCGTACTTGCATGAAAATTGCTTCAATGATAAGAAAAAACGCAGTATTAAGCATGGCCTAAGAAAAAATGCAGTACTTGCAAGAATACTCTAAAACAGAATGCAGTAATATCCACTACTTTATTATTTTGTTTTACATCCAGTAGACAAATTGCTAAATTAAAACGCAGTACTCCACATTACTGTATTTAAGTGTAGTAAAGACTTGCGAAGTCGTAGCCATAGTCGTAGCAGTGCGATCCATTGCCGCGTTTGTCTTAGTAAATCAGTTCGGCGACGTCATTCGGTGGAGTAATACGAATACGAATTTGCAAAAACATGTTTTTTTATTTCACCCTAATGCTGCATATTATAAGAACATAAAGTAGGTTTTTAACATCCGTATAGTTTACTCAATACTTTATTTGCATTCCACGATGTAAAAACTTAGGTCGTAGCTAAGAAACTAAAAAAACCTTAACCTTAAAATGCACCTATGTAAATCGTTGAGAAGACACAGTACACTTCAACTTAGTTCCGAGCATATAATAATGGCAATAATTACTAAAAAAGAATGCAGTAATCAACTTCTGCTAAGACATAATGCAGTAATACGCGCAAGTGCTGCATTTAGTTTTAGTATCGTGTGACTCGGAAACGACCTGATACTAAACCGAAACGCAGTAATACGTATTATAATTGCATATATTAGTAAATCAAATAAAGGAAAATTATCTTGTAAAAGCTTGATTTTTTTCCGATTTTTTAGATATATAATATGGCCAATAAGATACGAACAACTTGTTCAGATCATATGAAATATGTTTTTTGCATTTATCTCGGAACCGCCATTTTGCGATTACTGCATTCTTAGTTATGACGGCAGATCTGACAATATAGTAAAGACGTTTTCGGAAACTTTATTTGGGTAAACGAACCAAGTCTGATGAACATTATTTTGGGTGCTTCCTGGAATTTCTCACGGATTCTGGCGTGTGTGGTGGATCATTAGATTTCCTGAAAATGGTTGAGCTAAATAGTGCCAATCAATAGATACATCATGTTCGTGAACGGGCACCATCAGATTAGACTGGGAGTTCTGCACTTATTGTGTTATTTTGTTGAAATGACTGCACTTTGCTCTATATTTATCGTAAAATTAGGATGGCATTGCTTAATACGTTAATATTGAAGTAACAAGCTTGCATTGCTTAATTACGTGAACATTAATATAACGACAGCGTTAAAACGTTATTTTTCTAATGCTATATTGAATAGAAGGTGTTGTTCAAAACTAAGTAAATACATTAGTATTATTAGATAATTCCTGTGATCTATTTTTATTCTGACTGACTAAGATAATGAAATATAAAAGCTTCTAAATAATTAAAATGCAAAAACAATGACGTACAAATACAAAAAGCCCGAAAAATCAAAACCGGGTATCAACCATTTAAAATATCAAATCCCTCACTAGACTAAAAAAGGAATTCACAGTCGACCATTCGTCGAATGTAGGTCGGGATGAGCAAGTAAATCCCTCCTTTTAAACTCTGTTAATCCCTCTGGCTTTTCAATTGTGAAACCTTTTCAGGAGGAGTATTACCCTCACAATTCTGTGCGACGCCAAGTCTTGAACGCACGCATTGTCTGACAGATCGCGAATTTGTAACCGTTTTTGCTTCGAACCTTTTGTTACTCGGTTTTTCATTACAGCAGTGTTGTGACAGATTGTGTTTAACGAATCGGAATGTGTGGCGATGGATTTATGCCTTTTTCTTTTTTGAATTTGGAATTTTGCGTTTCTTGTGGTTTGTGTGACGGAATGTTGAATTCCATTTTTGAATGCGGAGGGTAAATGAAAGGTTTTTGTAAGAGGAAAACTTTAGTAAAAAGACTTAGAAATATACAACCTTTTTTCTGTTTCCTAGAAACGTGAAAACGGGTCGTTTCAAAAAAGGTGAAAAATCACAATACACTACCCAGCTGATGCCATTTTGTCGAATTAAAATAAATGCTACGCTACTACGCTGCTACGCCAGAAGTCTTGGGTTCGATTCCCAGGTCGAGCAAAATGTTATTGGGTTATTCTATGAAATTCTCAGTAGCAGCTTTGATTTAGGGTTTACATACATACCAACGCCTGTATTCCCCGAAGTTAGGCGGAGGTGTACCAATGTACACCCACAGTTCGCCGGTATGTTTAGGTCCCATGTAATAGGGGGAGAGCCTATTGCCATTAACCACCCCCGTACCAGAATTTCTAAATCTTCCAATATTAAAAATTCTGAAGAATTTTCTATCAAAATCATGATGCATCTTACATTTCTCAAAGATTCAATACTAACAAGATAGGATGAATATGACCTATATAACTTACGCCGCGTCCTCACACAAGTTCCCTTTCAAGGCGGTTTAATTTAACATGGTTCTTCGGTAGAGGCTTTCTCTTTGAGGGATAAGAAACGGGACGCACTACTTGTAATCACGCGACTTGCACTTACACGGTTTTACCTAAGAAGCTCAGAAAGTTTTGTAGTAAAATGGGCGAACATTAATTTCAGACTGTCCGTTAGCCTAGTGATGCTAAGCGTGACTGCTACGCTAGAGGTTTTCGGTTTGATTCCCAGGTCGAGCAAAGTGTTATTGGGTTTTTTTATGAAATTCTTAGTCGCAGCACGGAGTTAGGACTTGGGCCCGGTTAATGGCAATAGGTTCGCCCCCTATTAAATGGTACTTAAACAAACATACCGGCGAACTGTGGGTGTACATTGGTTACACTTCTGCCCAACCCTTATGGAAATACAGGCGTGATGGTATGTTCTATAATTAATTTGTGACTCGTTTCAGTTTGATAACACGTGTGGCATAATGGCTGAGCAATTAGCTGCATTTTTTGATCGTGTACCTAGATGTTGCATTTTTATATGAACGTAACAAACAATTTTTTTTTTTTAAATTTGCGACGCAATATTTAATCACTGTTAGGTCTAGAAACACGAACTGAATCCGCAACAAAAGTCTTCGTTGCAATGTCCATTGTGTATTTTTGTAAGTTAAACAATTTTATATTCATATTTCAAAACTTTACAGACATAAGAAGAAACGACACAATATCTATGATAGTTTCTCCTAAAAGTACCTCATAAAAATAAACCTCCTAACAAAAAACAGTTTCCGAAGTCTATTTACATCTCCGCCCTTGGGGCCGCGACAGATTTATTTCCAATAGCTAAAGGTAACAAGACAGCCTACAAATATGAAAACAGCCCTAACCCTTCGTTATTTAAACCTTTTAAGATATTAATCCCAGATTTCCTTTAACAGGACCCTTTTCAAAGAAACGTGGAGGTACTAACGTCGAGTTCAAAATGTATAGAAAGGGTCCAAGTATAGTGACATGACAACATAAACATGCAAACACTTGGCAATATTTATAGGTGATTTTTGGTGAATGAAGGATGCAACGTTGAAATAAAAACCTATTTCATAGTAGTATAGGATCCAAAATCTGATACACGTAACACCATTTTTTTTTAATTTAGCCCGTGCTATCCCACTTCAGGGCAAAGGCCTCCCTCAATTCCTTCCATTTGTTCTTTTCCTGCGCCTCCTTGAACCAGCCCTCGTGGTACGCGTCCAGGTCGTCGCGCCACCTCTTTCTTGGCCGGCCTCGGCGGCGCCGTCCGTCTTCCGGCAACCATCATGTGGAGACTTTCGCCCAGCGGTCATCATGCATGCGGCTGACGTGACCCGCTCAATCCTATTACATTTTAATCAATCCTTTGGGAGGAAATTGCTTTAGAATATAGCTGAGCGTATACATGTTTATGCACATGACTGTATCTCTCCAAACGCTTACTAAGGCTAAGATTCAGATACGAGACTTAGTAAAGAAAAATATTTAGCGACATCTATCGCACAATATTTAAACTACAACTGACGTTTCCTACATCACGATATCAAACCTCTCCACGACGTTTGTCGGCGCATCACTATGCACGTGATAGAGAATATATATTGTGTACATACAAAATCCCGACGACAAGTATTGGGCAGTAGCCCACCAGACACAACACCCAACTAGTCGGAAGATCCTCAATTTTCAACAAAGACCAAAGAACTTTCAACCCTGTTCCTGTTCCTTATACACAAGTCCATAAATGTCGCGTCTACAAGCTTATTAGTCTATAGTACGGACCTACTCTTCATTCCCTACACTATTTCACTTTGAAGATCATATGTACCAAACAGGGTTTTTGAATAGAAAAGGATGTACCTATTGGTTCTTTGATGATACGGTCGGTAATACTGTTTACTAGTTGTTTGACGTGCTGTTTGTTTGTGTGGCCTTTATAGGTACGTTTGCAAAGGAAAATAGTCTTTATGTGTGTGTGTGTTTGAAATGCTGGTTCAAACGTCTTGATATGCAATTGGTTACGGAATTCTGATTCAGATACCTGATTTTACATTTTGTGTAGATGATGTCATGATTCAATCTATGAAGTATAGATATCGCTACGACATAAGGGAGGGGAGCAGAAACCAAAGGCGTAAATTAATGCAGATGAAACTGCGGGGTAGAACTAGTCAATTTTTTTTAGAGGCAACCAATAGCACTGTTCGGTAACAAAAATTATTTTACTGACACTACATGTCGTATCAAAATATGTTTAGTATCTCCATCTAATGGTCATCTTTTTTGGATGTTATTGTCTATTACCACTTTTAATGAATTTAGTCTATTGCAACTACGCAACAGTATTTCATTACAAAACTACACTGGCTGGCATATTTGCCTTCCATGCGGACGAAGTCGCGTGCAAAATAAAGTATTCAAGAGAAACGAATAAGTAGACTACATTTGCAACTATATATAAGGTGTTACCAAAATATCTGCCACGGATTTAATGGGAAGTAGTATTGTGTTTATAGATTACAATAGTAAAGATAAATTATTGATAATGTGTCATATTTTTTTTTTTATTTGTGAACCGCGTTATGCAGACTAGAGTCAATGTTTATTAAATTACTTTATTTTCTCAAATTGAATTAACTATTCTGGGGTATGAAATTTCTTCACTATTGTAATCTTTAAACACAATACTACCTCCCATTAAATCCGTGGCAGTATTTTGGTAACACCTTATATAGATAGTCTCAAAAGTTTTAATCTCGAAAACTTCAAACAGTGAAGATCAAAATAATATTTTCACGCTTATTTCGACTACTTACCAGCAAAAACCAAACCAACATAATAAATACTTAACCAAAAAGTAAAAGAAGCGTTAAATTCCATCAACAATTACAGCCTTCCTAAAACAAATATATTTGGCATACCAAGAAAAAATCACCGAAGCATTGTGCTAATAAAAAACGGCTACACACACGGTTCTCACACAAACCTATCACGGATTCAAAAAAAGAATAAAATTCGCAGAACAAACATCAAAACATGTTTCGCTGAGACCGAACAAACAGACAGACCTTTCACAATATCGGTGTAAATAAAACGAGGAGCTTTGAGGATTTATTTTAAAACGTTTAAAAAAGGAATAGAATTTTTTATTTATTTTAAAAAGCTCGTGGAAGTTCATGCTCGAATCACGGAGTTATAGTTATGGATGAGACAATGCATTTTTTTTTATCCCCCTAAGGGGGATTTTTAGGGGGGAAATGTGGAATAAGCCAGAAATTCGATGCAAGAAGCTACAACACTATTGCAGTATTTACATAAAAATATATTACCTATATCCTCCAATTCTCATTCAGTAGGTAGTGCATGCTATTTATATTTCACACAGGAACGATAACCGATCGTGCGGCTCGCCACACATAAACGTTGGTAAGTACTTAGTTTTATGTACTATGTGCGCCTGTTGCACTGTATTTCAATTTACTCCTTTGGGCACATCTAGGCAAAATGTATGGCTGTTTCAACTTGTACCCCGTTATTGGCAAATACAATCAATACAAAAGAATAGTTCTAAATTCAAAATGAATTTAGGGAACAGCTAAATTATTTTTGAATTTCGAACTAATCTTTTGTTACTTATTATTTTGTTTTTTTTTTCTTATAAAAGCATGCTGTAAGACAATAAACTAGGATTATTGTATAGTAATGTGTGCCTACTAAATATTCGAGAAAAAATGCATTTACAGAATCCATTAATCTATTAATGTGGTAATCAATATTGATTCCTTTCCGATATAAGTAAGTCTTTCCACTTTGTCTGATGGAAACAATATCAGTAGGCAAATTCTTAGGAAAGTTTGCATTCTAACTTCAGTCGCAAACTGTCAAAAATGATTTTATTTTACCTCAATTTTTGATAAGATGTTGACATACATTGTCGCTGAGATTGCGACTAGATTTTGATGTGATGACAAGTCTAAGTATTCACTTCTGTCGTCGTCGTCACTCCCCATGACTAACCCCTCCGATCCAGTACACATCATACAAAAGCACTTAAACCTCACAAATCCTCTGAACAGAGAAGATCTTCAATCACACAGAAAGTTCAATCACTCAACAGATAATAATAGGCAATAATTTGCAGTTTGCTTGAACATAATAATATGACTTATAGGCTTACGCCACCGGCCTGCATCGGCGTCAGACTTCATAGGATATTAAAATAGCGCATATGACAGACCTGGCAGAGCAATCTGTTATTCAGCAGTTTGTTCTGGTTTCATATAGTTTCAGTTTGCCTACGTCAAAATGGGTGTCTGTCCGTTGAATGTCGAACGAGGTTAGCGGGAAAAGCTATTTGGAACTTGTGTTTGGTCATTGTTTGGACTTGAATTTTGTAGCAGATGGGTCGTTATATCTTGTGTTTTTTGTTGCACTACACTGAAATTTTCTCCTGTGTTATGGGTGCGTTTGCAGACATTATAATAAACTCACGTACGCATACAACTGGACCCCGAAAAAATGCCTGCAGGCTAAACTGGTTCAGTTCTCAGGTTAGCTTAGGAGCCAAACTCTTAGCCACTGTGCCAACCGTGTCGCCAAACATTTCTTTTTTATTCGAGATGGGTAAGCTCTTGTCTCTACCTACTCTTAGTTAAAGGTGACATAGACAAAGTCTACGATGGAGTGAGCTTAACCATAAGAAGCCTGTTCACTCTAACTTTGAAGCGATTAGGGTTGAATGCGCAACATAACACGCGAAACATAATCCAAACCAATCCAAACATAAGACGCATGCGATTCTTAGAACTTTTTAATACTTAGTAACATGCATACTAAGTTTAAAAAAAAATGTAGTAGGTACCTACTTATTACCATTTTGGTTTCAGACTGCAAAATCTTTGGTTGTATTTATTTATTCATAACATTTTTGACTAACAGATTTTTTTTTTATCAGTCCTTTATTCATATAGTTAGGCCACTTTTTTCTCCATTACAGTCAAGACATGAGCTTCGAATTCAGAAGTTTATGTTACATGATTCCAGTCAACTTTGGTAACCACTATAAATACCTACACTATTTTCAAATCTAAACGAATTGCCGCTTTCTACGCCCTGCTAAAAATATTAACGCAATGGAAACTTTAAAGAAACCTTTACTTTGCAAAAAGATAAAACAGACATTTTATTACCTTCCATTTATTAGCCATCGCAGTAGGTAATAGTTTTTAGAACTCCCATAAAAATATTGAGTCAGTCGTTTTCTAAACTACCCATGAAATTGAAAATCGCACTACAAACTCACCGCAAAATTGGTTCATCACATAATTTTCATGTGTTTCTCTGCCATCAAACCATCTGTACGCCGTCAATACGATTATTTTAACTGTACGAATTCAAACGGCGTACCGTCCGACGAAAATAAATCATTGGGCAACAAATAGCTCACAAACGACCAATAAAACTTCTTTGAGGTCGAATGTCTTAATGATTGGCGGCACAAATAAATATCATTCTCTATTTGAGTTTAAAAAAAAGAAGCTAAATTCGAAACTTGAATAATCGTGTTTTGAAAATGGAATGTTTGATGTTTCGAGTTAGGGATTAAATTGTTTTAGTGATGTTTGAGTCCATTTTGATAAGAGTTTGAATGTTTTTCAGAAGTTAGTTTAATGTCGTTCAATATACATATTTTAGTACAGCACACTGTGAGCAGATTATAGAGCAATCGCATATACTGTATTTATGACAAACAACCGATTACTGTATCTTAGGGATAGCCCGCAATTTCATTTTTTATAAAATATAAAAGCTTTGCATTTATAATTTTTCATTACGCCCAAAGGGTGCCAAGCGGAACCTCATTATATTTGTCCATCTGTTCGCCTTTCATTGGGCTCTATCTTTTGAACCGCAACGGTAGCCAATTAAAATTTTCACAGAGTGTGTATTATTATGATCGCTATAATATCAAATTAAATATAAGATAAGTTTTTTTGTACGTGACGTAAAACATTATTCGGTGCTCCGAAACCCTTCATGTGCGATCCAACAAATTTATACCTATAGTTATTTTCTCTTCATTCAAAATCACACCTAAAAGTTACAGCAACATGCATTCACACTCGATCCAATCAAAACTCACCAGGAGAATATTCCGAAAGCCAAAAAATCCGTGCGAAACTCGCACTGTATGACTTTGCAACCGCGCCGATAACAAATGGCCGCCGAGTCTGAACGTCAAAACGATACAACACAGCAATATTGGGAATGCGTGACGAACCATCTGTTGGTCTATTCCTTTTACTGGTGAGAATTTTGCGAGTTTTATTCTGTACATTAGCTTTTGCGGTTTGCCTGCGAGTTCGTTCGCGTGAACTTTTGATATTAAAATATAGACTGTAGGATTCAGGGATAACGTAGGTTTCAATTAGAGAAATACTTTTCAGGATTGGACTAGTAGTTACAGAATTTTCAGAATTGGATCAGTAGTTCCGGAGATAAGAGCGGCCAAAGAAAACAACCAACTGTTTAGGTGTAATAATATTACTGGCTTTTGCCCGTGACTTCATCCGTTTGAATTTGTAACGGATATTTTTTTTTTGATAATGAAATATGGCTTGTAGTACTCTGGGATAACGTAGCTTAACGTAGCGAAACACTTTTCAAAATCGGACTAGTAGTTTTGGAGTTTAGCGCGTTCAAACAATGAAACCTTACCCGGCCTTCACCTCTAAATATTGATGTTAAAATTGAGGTTATAACATTATTTTTTTTATTAAAGTCAATTCAATTCATTTTTATTCACTTCTGTCTCTCTCAAAATTCTCAATAATACCTTTTCCTACACCATTTGTCATAGAATGACGTCCTGCTGACGTCATCATCATGAGCAAGCGTGAAATATTAGAATAAATCTATTATTAGCTTCCGACCATTTTTTTTTCACTTTCAGCCTAGACGTCAGACTTCCCTTTGGCACCGATTTACATCCCGTCTAGACAAGTCAATATAGTAATATAACTCATAATAAATCATTGTCATATAAAATAACGCTATGGTTAAACGATTATGAGTTATTTTGGCGCTTGAAGTAGCTACGCAGGTATAAAAAACCCGACGCTGAATCTACGGCGTTTTTTTCCGTCGAGATAGCCTTATGTCTGTGGAAACTATGAAAAACTGGCTAAGTGCGAGTCGGGCTGAAATACGAATGGTTCCGTACCACCGTACAATATTATACACTACTTTTTTATTTTTTATTATAGTAGCCACAAAAATACACATTCTAAAAATTACGCATGACAAACGGACAGACAGCCTTTGTAATAGGGACCCGTTGGCAGTCTTTGGGTACGGAAACCTCAAAAGCAACCAAAAGTTAATCATTCAAATTATTTATTAATCCCGAAACCTTTCACAAACGTCATGAATATAATAATAATTTAATGACTTAAAAAACCAACTTGAAAAGTAATTTTAGTCCAAAATCATGGAAATTAATGAATCGATTTTGTTTCGTCGTTCAAATATCACTAATTCTAAAGACTTACTGTGACATCTGTGGTTGTTCAGAATAAAACTGACTGTGAATCTTACCTGAAAATAAAATAAAGTTTGATTAAAATCATTTGCATTGAAAGTTAGTCTATTTATTAATTAATTTCAATTTGACTATTACAAGAAACTTTTGAACGCCATTCACTCAAATTGAAGTTTTTGGTGAGTAAGTATCGCTTTTAATAAAATCATCTTTAAAACAAACCTTTTAAACGTAAAAGTAAATAATGTCATATCTAGAAATATAATATGCTTTCATTTATGATACAAAATAATAATTATTGGCATTTACTCAAATCGATGTTTTAGATTCCTGTTCTTTTTATCAATAAAAATCACCTTTAATATAAAACCCCGTTTGAAAACAAATACATACATACATACCATCACGCCTGTATTCCCCGAAGGGTTAGGCAGAGGTGTATCAATGTACACCCACAGTTCGCCGATATGTTTAGGTCCCATGTAATAGGGGGCGAGCCTATTGCCAAATAGGCTCGCCGATTAAATCGATGTTTTAAATTATCCTTTCCTTTTTAATTATCTTTTCCTTTCCTTTATCAACAAAAATCATCTTTAACACAACCCATTTTGTAAACAAATACAGACACGAATAAAGTCTCGCAGCACTCGAAAAAAAGGCGAAAACACACTAGTAGCAGCCGCATGTCCAGTAATACAATATGCTTTGATTTATGATATGGAAAGCGATTCCTCTTCGTTACGTCCTCGTCCGGAGGATTTTTCCGCTGTGTTACTACGATACATGAGTCGACTGTTTCGATGTAGACGGTTCATATATCATTATGAAACTCTTTATTGGATAACATTTCAGAGTGTTTTGTTTAAATTGTGCGATTTTTGAACTGATTGTTTAAAGATTCTTGATGTACTGTCTTTTATTTATTTTATTAAGAAATATTCATTTTTGTCGAAATATTAGATAGACATGACAAATCGGATTAATGGTTTAAGATTGCATAGAGAACAAACACACACATGCACATTCACAGCCTCACATACATACATACATGTACTTATTTTACTGTTTTAACCAACTATGCTTCTATTTTGCAGCTGTGGCACACAATAAAGTAACTATTTTAAAGTTTTTTTTTAATCTAACTTGCATTATGTCAAATAAACATTTTTACTTTCTTAAATATGATAATTCTTTTTCTTTTCATTCTAACATCACCGTAAGTAGGTATACATAACAATACATCCTAAAACAAACATACCCTCGAAAAACATAACCCTCCTTCTGTCGCAGTCGGGTAAAAAAAAGAGTTCAATTCTACTCCTTCACAAAGTAGCAAAGACAAAGCACCGCAAACTGTTTGCCCAGCGCTGGGTACTGCACACAACTACATATGTTTGTGGACGTGGGCAAACACGCCACCAATCAGCGGGATTTGTGTGCTTACTGCGTTTGTTATTTGAGATATATTGGCCATTTGTTTGGTCGGTTGGATTTCTGGAGGATGCGGATTGGTCGGTTCGGAATTTGAAATGAAGTGTATGATTGTAATGGACTTGTGTTTATGCTTTTGTCTACGATTGTACTGTCCGTGGGGATACAAGGATATGTATTGTTGTACTATTTATGTATTTCTAACGGTGTTATAATAAAGGGCTGGGGGTAAAAAGACACTTAATCAAGCCGACAATTATATGTTCTACCTACATACACACTACAACATACATGCGATACACATCGACACGACATCACGATACGATACACGACACGGTACGGTACGGTTCATTACGATATTTTTTTTTGTTACTTATCAAATCTGGAAACGGTCAATATTTTAATACGAAAACAAATTTTAAATTAACCAAATTTTAAACTGTACTTTAAATACCGACGCCCTCGACCCCTGTACTGTTGCATGCACCTTTATGCACAACTATTTAATAAATAGTGGTTCTTCACACCAAAAATAATAGTCGTTATCCAACAATAACTAAATAACATAACATGATAACATGTCCTGGTGGCCCAGTAGATAAGGCGCCCGCCTCTCCTGTTTCTTTTTTTTTTAAACATGGGAAATCTTCCAATGCCTTCCCCCGCCCTGGGCGGGGCGGGAGAGAGTGTCAGGCTTTTACTGACTAAAACCCATCTATGTTCCTTCATGTGCCCCTTGGGTTCTGGGGGCGCGGTATCTCTTTCGAACAACCCGTCGCCTCGGCAGCCTCTCCTGCATGATGGTCGTAGGTTCAAATCCGGGCATGTTCCAATGTGTCTTTTTCAATTCATATGTACTTTTTAAGTTTATCTTGGACATCACAGACATCATGTTCTTTACTGTCGCATTAGAGGTTTGCCTCTAATGATACCCTGAATGGTAGTATAAGCTGTTATATATAAATAAATAAATAAATAATAGCTTTTCCCTAATATTACTTAGTGTGAAGGGCACTATGCGTAATTAACGGCTATCTGATGTATCTTGTTACACTCCATATTAAGTATTATCCCTCTAAGGTATATATAGTCAAGGTAAAATTCCTTTTACCGTAACTCAATATAATATTGATTACCCGTCCAATCCAAACTAATTACGTGTCCAATAAATCCATTGTCTATTAAACAACTTAACTATTTGCTAAGAATAGACATGTACTACGAAGTTGCGTGGCTATAATTTCATTTCGACGTTGCTTTTGGCAAATATAATATTAATAACTGCCTCGTTGGCCTAGTGGCCCTAAGCACGACTGCTACGCTAGAGGTCGAGGTTCGATTCCAAGTCGAGCAAAGTGTTATTGGGTTTTTCTGTGAAATTCTCAGTAGGAACTCGGAGTTAGGATTTGTGCCCGGTTAATGGCAATAGGCTCGTCCCCTATTACATGGAACTTAAAATATACAGGCGAACTGTGGGTGTACATTGGTACACCTCTGCCTAACCCTTCGGGGAATACAGGCGTGGTGGTATATTAATATTAATAAGTCCATTGCCAAGCTTTTAATGCTTATAAAAGGCTCCTTGCTGTTAACGATGTTAGGAAGATGGATCACTAATCAATTTAATAAGTGTGTAGATTGTGATCATCGCTCTTTCAGTCCGGACGAGCACTTAGGGCTTGTTTGCAGAGAGCTTGTTTAACGCGTAGCTCTTTCCCGCGCACTGGATTTTCAAATCTGGATGTTAAAAATCCAGTGCGCGGGAAAAAAACAATAGCGCCCGTATGTAGAAGCGCATAATTATGCAAGAAATAAATTAGGAGTTTAGCTATTTAAACAAAGGCGTGAAGTTAATTTTGTAAACTGTAATTTTTAAGTTACCCATTGCAAAAATGCTTAACGAAAAAGCAAAAAAAGTCTTTTTTGTATTTATTCAGTTTCTAGAAACCGGATCACGTGATTTGTATCCGTAATTACAGCCATTACACAAGGAAATTCTACTTTATTTATTTTCTATATCAGCAGCCCAAATCGTACTAACCTTTTACATTAATAAAATATTGGTTCTGGCTAACAAAACTTCCTTCTAACTAAACCATTAGCCGGTAATGAATGTCTATCAAACATAGCCTATAGAAATGGACTCTCGTCTGTTTGTTCAGCACACAAAGCTAACCAATATCCGCTCAATTTCGGAAATTCCCGAAACGTTATAAATCTGTTATTTTGTGAAAACGATTTATTTGTTATTGGAGATTACTTGTCATTATAGACTTTGATGGTTGACGTAATCTTCTTATATATAAAAATGAATTGCTGTTCGTTAGTCTTGCTAAAACTCGAGAACAGCTGAACGGATTTATCTTATCTTAGTCTTGAAATGTTCGTGGAGGTCTAGGGAAGGTTTAAAAGGCGAAAAAAATTTAAAACGACACACGGGGGCGGAGCAGTAACCAAAGACGCGGTTCAAACCGCGGGGCACAGCTAGTTTGTTATATTTTTAGTGGGCTTGTAATTTTAACTAGAAAATATTTTTGCAAATGGATTTTACTTTTTAGTTACCTAATATTGTTCATAGACTAGCCTCTGCATGCGACTTCGTCTGCGTAGATGTCAGAATATAGCTCCAGTCCTAAATTATCAAACAAGATACAAGGGCAACAAAAAAAAATATTTTTCTTTTTTTGATTCCGACATTATTGGCCTTAATTATTTTGGTCATTGTCATTATTCTAAATTTGAATTTACAACCTTCTAAAAAGCTTTAAACATTCTATCTTTTTCAAACTGTCTTAGTTTTTTTTTTGTAAAGTCAAGGAGTGTAATTACAATCCTGTTTTGCAATGCCAAAAATTAAAACAATTTCCCTAAGTTTTAACAAACTAGAGCACAAAAAAGAATTCGTTCTATTTCTGTCTAACAAGAAGAGTTAAAAACTTCAACAAGACAGAAAATAGCTGAATACGAAAACGTTTGGTCAAAATGTTAAAAACGGTTAACGGAACCACAAGTAAAATATCATGCGGAATATTTCTAAGGCACTCACAGTCACAGAATTCTGACACAACAAAATGGAGGGTAGAAAGGCTGTATAGAGCAGAACGGCCATGTTGCAGGGAAAATATGCATTTTGTCCAATTTCAAACTGTATACTGACTACCCGTATTTGTGAGGCACCGTACGTTTGTTGATATCTACTGTACCATGTTACGATATATTTTAAAAATAATACGTTTTGTTTTCGTATGTGTGGGTGTCACAAGACAATATTATTATTTGAATTGTAAAAAACAAAAACATTCTATTCGGCCAGCAACAAAAGTCGCTTAAAACTTCATATTATTGATCACAATATTAAATTTATAAGGTTGGGAAATCATTAAATGATTTCTTCGTAGTCATGCGGAAGGGAGTGTCTGACTCTTACTGACTAAAACCCATCCATGTTCATCCTAATACCTTTTGCGTTGCCCAGGGTCGCGGAAATTCTTTCGAACAAACTTCGCAACTCTGGTAGGTAAAGGAACTATCTACGTTATAGATGTAATATCTAAACAATACTGTAAATAGCCATCACCTGAAATACTGAAAAGCAGAGCATATTTCATGCCTATTCAGATGAGACGTAAAAGTATAGATATTAATCGACTTTTGTCGGTGATCTTACCTAAAAATGTAAAACCAGTCAACACTAAAAACATTCAGTTAACTGTTGATCCCAAATAAGGCAAGAAACAAGCGCTTTTTGAGCAGTACATTTTACCAAGATATTTCTCAATAGCAACTGAGAAGATATCTCTTTAACACAATTTCCAGCATCCGATTTCCAAGCTCGGACCCCGCGGTACTCGTTAAAAATTCAGATCACGTCCGCGTAATGCAGGAACTATTCATCCGAAAGCTGTGACCTGTTATCTGTCGCAAATCTATGCAAAAGCAAGGAGAGAACTGTCTCTGTAATTTTTGCTTCAAGGAATATGAAACTTCTCCCTTTAATATCTGAAAATATCTTGTTGAGGTAGAAAATGCATTCAGGTAAGTAATTAATGTTTCTTCTGTCATAATTAAAAGTGTGTAAAAAGATACTGAATGCAAGAAGTTTTTCCCATCATTGCAATCATTTTTTTGTTCTGAACCATGGAAAGGTTTTGGTTATGGCGATATTAAATGTCACAGTTCCGACTTTTTTACCTTTTTTACAAAAATAAGTTTTAATTGTTATAACTACACTTTTTACAGGTCAGTACACATAGATAATGGCTAACCGACAAATAAGTACCTGTCCTTGTGTCAATATCTATCCAATAAGCTGATAGCTGGCCCTCAGAATCCGCCTGACGTACCTACCTATCATTTGACTTCATGTTTTGAATTATTAAGCTATTATGTTCATACCTATTATTATATTAAAATAGTTCTCTATAAAACATCAAACATAGCACTCTATGCTCGTAAAGCCAGAAGCAAAACATCCAGGTTTGCAGAAGTCGAACAAAAATAAAAATAAGGAACCGAATATTGTTTGCCACGTATTTCTTCGAAAAATGAGGGTAGTCAGCAAAAGGTTCTAAGAATTATGGGATCAATTTAAAAACCCCAAGAGTGCAAGCGCTTCCAGCTGTGGTAAGCGACGTCACTAGAATTTTACACGAGGATATATTTTTTTTACGTGATTATTTAAATTCAATCTCTTAGTGCAATTTTTAAACTGGAGTTAAATGCTTTTGGAAGGACTTTAAAGTTATATCATCAGCAGTTTTACTAAGTAAAAATTTTTCGTCTGTGAATTTAAGTGAAATGAGCTTGAAGTGAGATGTCATCCCACCGATTAGATCTGCAAAATCTCTTTTTGTGAATTGGATAGATATAACCACTAATCAACTAACGTACTTTTTATGAGCTGCCCATAGATTTTGTATGACAATACTAAACTATGACGTCACTTTTTTGCTATCTCAATTCACAAACTATTTATTGGTTTCAAAGCAACTATAAATCAAATTTTACAGTTTTTTAAAAATTAATCGGGTTTTCTGAGATAAAATAAAGTGCATTTTAGATAAGTTGTGTTTTGAAATTATTATTTCATGGTGCGCAGACACCATGATAGTTCAATTGGGTAGTAATACCCAATTGAGCTTCAGATGAGCCCCAAAAGCTTTTAAGTGACAGCGCACCTTAATCTCACTTCACATAAATTCACTGAAGGAGCAAATAATAAGCTGGTGTTAGAAACTACCTCATAGTTATGTTACTCGAAATAAAAAATATCCTTGCTTGGTGTAACAGGCCCTAAGATACTGTTATTTACATTAATTGTATGGAGACAACCATCTACATTTAGTAAATGGCATTTACCATTCGTGTTAAAAGCAAGATAATGAATTTAATTAACCGCAACAACACCATTTCATTCTGTCCCTTCTTTGATAAAAAGCTTTCATTTTCGATCAAAAGTTCTTTGAGAGTTTGACGTTGACATCCACTGTTCTCATGTAAGACCTGTCTTCACATTTGACATATGCTCAGAAAGTAGGGAAACACATTGACGTTTGAAGGTTTTGGAAGCTAAAGTGAGTGTTGGCATTCACATGTCAAAATACTTATTCAACATTTTCGTGTTCGCGTTTCCGTAAATACGTCTGAGAATTTGTATGAAATAATCAAGCAAAAAGCAACTTTATAATAAGTAATTAATACTTTAAAACTGTGAGTTAATTTCTGCTAGAGAAGTTTTCCTTTGAGAATATTGCAAGTTTCCAAGTAGTTTTGAGCTGGTGTACCGTTTTTTAGAGTACGCTAAAATTGCTTTTAAAATTAAAAGTGATAGTATCTAAATTAGCAAAACATAATTATGTTTACAATCATAGTAAGAATCTTTATGACTCTTTTATGTTTGACCTGGTTATTTAAATTAAACATTACTTGCATTAGCGAAGAAAAACAAAAAAAGCAATTCTGCTCGACCTGAGAATCAAACCCTGAATACCATGCTCAGTAATCGCGTTTGTTACCACTAGGCAAGGAGGGCCGTCCAATAAATAGTTAAAATAATATAAAGAATATAATATACCAATTTTTCGACATCAAGACGCCTTTTTTTTCCTTCATTTATTAAAGAACCATCTTTTATTATGACGTCATTTCACGTTACATAAATTATCTGTCTCTCCAACCGAAAACTCGAACATAAAATTCAAATGAAGAAAATATTTCAGTATTCTAATGAAATCGCATCACATCGCCATCAAACCATGTCCCATGACACCCCAACCCTTCAGATAACAAAATGTCTTTTTCAACACTTTGAATGCAAGCCACGGGTATAACGTACCACAAATCTCTAGAGCCTCATTCGTATGCAACATCCATCTTATTTACTTTTCTCCTTGACAAAATTGGTAGGGTAAGGGTTAACAAAATTAAAAATATTATCTTTGAGGGTTATCTGGGGGTGTATTTAGATAGGTTGTCGAGGGAATAAAATTAGGGCTGAAATTTTTAGCTGAACTGGGTACTCGTCTTAATGACTCGACCGTTTTCTTTTTTGCCTGTAATTATAATTTTAGGGTTAGGCCGTGAGTTGGGTTGCCCTTTGTTAGTGAAATATTTTTTGTGTCGTTGACAATTTGTTGTTGTCTAAGTCGTGTTTCCTTTGGGACAGGTTTAATTATTTGAGAAAACAGACTTAATGTCGGCACTCTCTGAGTTATGGTCTGTTCGTGTTCTTATTGAAGACTGACTTCTGCTCACTTATTAACAGGGTGTAAAAAGACACATTACATAGAAGTTAACTACATAATACTGTCCATCAAACTAAGTATTAATTGAGCTAGAAATTATTGCCGGGTAACGATTTTATTTTTGGTGTGAAAAATCACTTTATGATAGCGCTCAAAGTAAAATATTAAGCTTACAGGATAATGGATGAGCACTGAGGTCGATGGAGTCTGGTAGTACTTATAGTTACGTTATAACATTGAAAATTATTTTGTTAAAAAAAGTTGGAAATTTTACTTTTAATTTTTTCATAGGTAAACTGAAGGTTTCCAAGTATGGCCCAGAAAAAAAAAATCTTATAAACTTCGTGAACCTTTGAACAGAGTATCTACCTACTTATAAAGCTTAGAATTAACTAAACTTTGTGTAATAAGGACTAAACTAATATTATATTATGTAAGTTCTGCGAGAATTCGGTGAACCCCAAAAGTTGATGCATTTGCAGAAAATTTTGTACTGATTAAGCAAATTAATTATTACGCTTAATAGTAACTAAGTTCGCATATAAACTGAAGGTGGGCAATGATATATTTAAGGATGGTTCACAACTGTATGTGGTGTGTATTAAGTTAAGTATTAATAGAGGGCAATTTTATTAGGTTTGACCAATAAATTGAAGTAATAAAGCTACTAACTTTATGGTTGAATCAAACAATTGCATATAACAGGCTATTACAGTACCTAGTTACCTTGCAATTTTATTTATCGATACATTTATTATTTGTCGTGGTGACTGCCCCGTTGGTCTCGTGGTGACTGCCCCGTTGGTCTCGTGGTCGCAAGCGCGACTGGTGAGCGTGGGGTCCCGGTTTCGATTCTCAGGTCGGGCAAAAAGTGTTAATGGGTTTTTCCATTCAGAATTTCTCAGTAACAGCCCGGAGTTTGGAAATTAGTGGTGTGACACTCCCGTGCCTCGGAAAGCACGTAAAGCTGTTGGTCCCGGCTGTCATTCGTAGATCTTTGACAGTCGTTACGGAGCGTCAGAAGCCAAGAAGTCTGACAACCAGTCTAACCAAGGGGTATCGTGTTACCCAGTGACTGGGTTGTGGAGGTCAGATAAGCAGTCGCTGCATGTAAAACACTGGTATTCAACTGCATGCGGTTAGACTGGTAGCCAACCCCAACATAGTTGAAAAAGGCTAAGCAGATGATGATGAAGTAAGAATTATTCAAGTATTTTATTTGGACCAGCATCATCGAACTTAATATCTATTTATGCTTATTTGCGTTTTATTTTTTAATTTTTGGCTGGATTTCCATACGTATGACTTTAATTTTATTTTACGGATAAGATAATCTGAAACCTTGAGTTAGCGTGGTAATCAATGATAATGATAATAATAACTTGAAACTTATACCACTGTAAGCAAAATGACGGAACATTTCAGGTTTGTTTTGAAGCCAGATTGTTTTCATTTCACGTTTCTCTCGAAAATATGGATGCTGAAAATGATAATATACAATATATTATCAGTTTACATCAAAGACGGTATGTATTTGACGTGACATGAAGAGGGCTGTTCTGTTACGGGGAATATTATATTTGGCAAAAAATCATCAAAGACAATACCCTACTCATTAAATTTTTTCTTGTGTTCTATGTAATATTCTGGTTCAAAGGTATATTTTTCGTGATGCCCTTTTATGGTAGACTATGTAACCTCTTTTTTGGTTAACCAAATTAAATTACTAAAAAATAATGGTTCCTAGATTTTACTATTAAATATTGTATCTGTGGTCTGCTGTCACTTTGACATAAATTGTACTATCTGACATGACTGTCAGATCAGCCCGTCCGTATCAATTAAAATGTAAATCCATAGACTAACATTATAAACGTTGCTAAATACTTATTTAATCGACTTAAAATAAACGAGGAAGTTCTATTTTCGACTGTGTGTACCTATATTGTTTTAATGCACGTTCACCGATTCCTCCGCCAATTGTGAACCAATTTTCAATATTTTTTCTTTTTTTCTTTAAATAAGTCTAAAATAAAATAATAATACATTTAAAGTTTAGGTGTGACAATGAAAATGGCCGCATTGACGTCACAAACCATATTATTCATAAACTTTATTTATAGATTCTAGAGCCTAGACTTTAGTCAACTTCCAGTTCGGGATATTATATAAAACATAACAATATATTGGATAGAGAATATCTGAATAACAGTAATAATGTAATAGGCTTTTAAAGGTCAGACTCGCGTAGTTTACCTAAGTATTACAGATTTTTACTAGGGCGGGACCCTCGTGAGTTTTCTAAAGGTCACGATTAGTTTTAGAAAATATTCAGAATCTATCCACAAAATAAAGAAATCATTTTTTCAGAGAACGCAATTTATTATATTCACGTGTAGTCTATTTTGATTCTGTTTATATAATATAGTAAAACATTTATTTTAAGTATTGAGTTTCCTGCCCATTCTTCTTTATATAAAAATACCTTTTGGAAGGGGCAACTAAATCAAATTCTTTTTTTTTGTGTATGACGCTTATAAGGGCCTTTTATTAGACTTACTGAAAAATTGATCTTCTTTCAAGGGGTGAAAGTACTCATAAATATTAATAACCATTGATCGGGGACCTTATAAAAAAAAACAGCTGTTTGTCACCAAAGTGACACACAACACGATCATAAACTATGAAACAGTCTTTTATTCATATTTCAGATTTAGGTAGTTCCATTATAAACGTTGTTCATATTCATGTGCACTTTTACTTTCTAAGACGTGCGCAGTGAATCAAAAGTCAGCCTGGTTATCACTGGAATACCAAACTCACAATAATCTTCCTGCCCTTATCCATGTAAACTTAGGGTCGGCGCAACACGTTTTCTTCTTCCATTCCTATCAACCGCCATGACATCACCGACTCTTCTTTCATTTCATTCTTCACACGATCCATCCATCTTTTCTTTGGCCTCTAGCCCCTCAGATACCAAACTATGCATCTTAAAAACTTCCAAACGAAAACTAACAACGTTGTTGAATATATCTCAATAAGCAGTTATGTATCGTATCGTTGAAGTCCAAACTAGCTTCTAGCTATACGAAGCTGAAAGGAGAATTCTTGAGCATGTCTACACCAGCGGTATTGTTGACTGAATTCTTAGAGCTAGGGTCGCTACAATATCGGGTTTTCTTCGGACTTTGTCAAAAAAGTTTGATGCTGAATATTTCGTTGATGTTTAGTTGGGTTTTCAGCGATGGACAATAAAATATTTGAAGGTAAATTCTCGTAATTAAAAACGTTTAAAATGTAATCACAATCTTTTCTCAGTAACAATTTATGTCAATAAACAAGAATTGCCCTTTTTATTTCAACTAGCTTCCCATAAGCTATTTATCATAACAGTTATATTTTTTTCCGTTAGTCTCGAAATGGCAGGCACGACGATTGAGCATGGGTTCCTGGGTTCGATTCCCAGGTCAGGCAAAAAATGTTATTAGTTTTTCCATTACAAATTTTTCAGTACAGCCCGAAGTTTGGTAGTTGGTGGTGTGACATCCCCGTGACTCGAAAAAACGCGTAAAGCCGCTGGTCCTGCGGATTGCCATCCCATCGGACAATGTGAGTTAGGGACGAGGGAGTACACCTGAGTTAGCGCACACATTTGTGCACTATAATATCACCTGATATTATACCTGATTAGCCGCCGTAGCCGGAGTCAGTCTGAAGAATACATACACATCTGACAGGTTACCACCATATCGACCACTCATTCCAATACCAAAATATTTACCTGTAACTTCACTTCTAATATTATCCCTTTCCTACGTAGTGCACCGTTCAAAAGTGATATCAATTCACCGCGAAATGTATCGTCAATAAACTTGCACATATGTAGGAAATGGCGTCTATGAAGATAGTGCAAAAATATGGTAAGTATTAGAAGCACTCAGAGGTAAGTATTTGCAAGATGAGTACTGTTTAGAAGGTTTACACGGGTCGGTTTCTGCCACACGAGTATACGTCATTGAATATTATAACTGGACGGCTATGATACAGATAATAATTTTCCATTCAAGTTAGGGCTTTAAAATATGTGTGTTAAAATATCTTTTTAAGTGACAAAATAATAAAGGTGACTGCTTGCAGGCGGCGCCCTGGCAGCTAACGGTTGAATTCTGGCGATGCGGTTGCAGTGTCGGAAAGATGTGTTGTAATAAGCGAGGACCATAAGCCAACGTGCGAAAATCAACGAAGTAAATAACAAGTCGATTCGAGTAGGTTTTAGATTATTGTCGTGCATTGACAGGCCGCATGCGGAGATTGATTAAAATTAATCGTGTTGATTTGGTAGGCAAACGACAATTTTCACACTTATTGTGATACTAAACCAGTAAGACATACGAAATCTAAATTAATAATAAGTAATACATTTATTTCAATAAACTTCTAGTGAGTACAAGTCACTTTAAATACTACATCATACATATGTGACAGATACATAAAATTGCACTGAATAAGGTTTATTTTGCACTACTTACTAACGTATCTCCTACAACCGCGCAAGTTGTGATTTCAGTCAACTGTGTAAATGTGATAGCTATGCGGCTTTGTAAGTGGATTTGGTAAGCGACTAGTCGCCGGTGCAAATTGACCCGTGTAAATCCTCCATAAAGAAGTTATAGCTTTCCTCTAGGTCGGGAGGTGCACGACCTTTCTAAGGAATTAAACTTTTATGTCAGACATTTGAGGGGAAAATTGACGCTTTTAGGAATTAGCTAGGTTAAGGCCCTTTAGTCCTTTTGATCTTTATTGGATGTTTTATTAAGTTACTTTTGAAAAGCAATTTTAATATTAACGGAGACTTTAGGCGTCAATGTGACATATTTTTGACAGTAATTAAATTAACATCAAAATTTTTAGCTTGGAATAGTTTTAAAATTGATTAGCGTTCAGTGTAGTTAAGGCGGGCGCCTCTGATACATGAGGTTACGGGTTCGGTACAAATCAAGTATCAATGTGATTTCATTAATTCTTATTTACTTTTTTTCTATCTTGGTCATCACTGACGGAAAACACGTTGACTTATAATAATGAACATAAGTCGCCAATCGGCTTTGAGTACGCGTGGTGATCTGCTCATGCCTTCTCTGTATGAGGAGAGACCTTTACCCTGCAGTGGGATAAAAATAAGCTGGTATTATTATTGTTTATTTTAACTCTATATATTTCGAAACCCTCGTTTCCCGAACCTTTGGAAGCTGTATGAAGGGCCGAAACCAACCTGCAGACGCCCCTTAGGTAACTTTAGACCAAGTATACAGGGTGGAAATTTATTATGCTACCTGGAGGGAAAGTACTCTAAATACTGAAGATAGCAAATTTTATTTAAAGGAAACATTCCTTTATTTTTAAAAAGAAACAGAACTGCATTTAAATAATTTTGAAAATACAGTTGCCACACCCAGGAATCGAACCGACTAAAATCCGAAAAAATAGCATCTTGTACTTTTATGGCACTAATCGATAGGGTCAATCATAAGGATCAAATCTCTGCAAACATGATAAATTAAATTTAAAAAACGCCATGAAATTTTAACCAAAACTTATTTTATTCGGACGAAAAAATCGAGAATTGACTAATTGCATGCTCGAAATGAGCTCCATTTTCTTAGATGCACAAATTTATTCTTTTAAGGAATTCATTGTGAATAACTTTTAGTAGGGTGTTTTGGTGAATATTGAAAATTGTTTGCTACCAAAACTCACTCAAAATGAGTTTTTTTAAAGGAATAAATTTGTATATCCATGAAAGTGAAGCTCATTTCCAGCAACTACTTAGTTAATTTGTTCGTTTTTTTCGTCCGAATAAAATAAGTTTAGGTTAAAATTTCATGGTTTTTGTTTAATTTAATTTACCATGTTTGCAGAGATTTGATCCCTATGATTGACTCTATCGATTAGTGCCATAAAAGTACAGGATGCTATTTTTTCGGATTTTAGTCGGTTCGATTCCCAGGTGAGCCAACGGAATTTTCAAAATTATTTAAATGCAGTTTAGTTTCTTTTTAAAAATAAAGGAATGTTTCCTTTAAGTAAAATTTGCTATCTTCAGTATTTAGAGTACTTTCCCTCCAGGTAGCATAATAAATTTCCACCCTGTATTATTAAATATCCAAAATTATCACAATTATTTCGAAAAATGGAAGATATTATATGGGTTAGTTAATTTTGGCAGAATTTAACCCAATTCATACTAATATTATAAAGAAGTCAAGTTTGTGAGGTTGTAGGAGGTAATCTCTGGATCTACTAAACTGATTTTGAAAACTCTTTTATCCACAGAAAACCACGTAATTTGTGAATGTCTTAGGCTATATAATATCACGCTACGACACACGAGAGCGGAGCAGTAACCAAAGATGTAAGTAAACGCGGGAGAAATAAGTCACGCAGAGAGTCGCGGGTAGATCGCTAGTCATTCTAAAGACGTCTTATTTTATTTCTTAAAACATGGTCACCCTACCCAGGCTTGTTCACCACAATTATATCGCTCGCGATCCAAGGAATCTATCGTTTGTCCGACAAAGCAACGAGTATTCCTTTATTTATATAAATGGATAAATACCTGAGATTCACTATGTACACAAAGTTAGCTCTGAACGTCTTGAAATATGAATAAAATATCCTAGGTCGGGTTTAAATTTGGTCATAATAAATTAAACCGAAATTAAAATACCATCACGCCTGTATTCCCCGAAGGTTAAGGTTAGGCAGAGGTGTACCAACGTACACCGATAGTTCGCCGGTATGTGCCTTATGGCGAGCCTATTGCCTTTAACCGGGCACAAATCCTAACTCCGCGCTGCTACTGAGAATGTCATGGAACAACCCAATAACACTTTTTGCTCCACCTGGGAATCAAACCCAAGACCTCTAGCGTAGCAGTCGCATCGGACCACTAGGCTAACAAGACAGAGGAGAGAGTAAAGGCAGAACGTCTTGAAATATGAATAAAATATCCCAGGTCGGGTTTAAATTTGCTCATAATAAATTAAACCGAAATTATCATACCTATTTCTTGATTCCACTTTTGTTTTACTTCAGAAGTTTTGTAGAGAGGCCTACAATGTAATGAAATAGTTATTACTGCTGTATAATTTTCCAGGTGTCTGGTTTATGATTATAATAATATTCTCTAGATGGAATTTAGGTTACGGTGGCAAATTTTCAATGTAGTCTATTCAAATAATATTCTAGTTTTATAGTAGGTAAAATAATATTTGTAATCGGACCAGTATTTCCAGAGATTACCTCGCCTCGTGCAGACGAATAATTTTACCTCTTTAATATAGGTAATAAATAGTATGGCATAAATAACTGTTATAATAATATATCGGTGTAGAATTATTAAAAGTAACCCCCCCCCCCCCCCTTATCAAAATAAAGTTTTAACGTAAGATCTTTCCAGCCATTGCATCTATCACGCAATTCATTTATCGTTTTTAATAGTCCTTTTTGTATCATTACATGGCAAATAAGTCGACGGTCTAATACAAAGTTAATTCTGCTAATTAAAACGTTCAAAATCTAGCAGCAATCTCGTTCCAGCGACAATAAATGTCAAAAATCCATCATCAATAAATTAGATGCATTTTTGGCAGATTGCGACTGAGATTAGATTGCGATTATTCCAATATGTTCTGCATGCACATTTACAATAATCTTTATTACCTATATTACTGTTTTTAATATAAATAAATAATTTGACTGTGAAAACCTTCCTCCAGAAATAACAATCAGAATGCATACCTTCAACAAAACTGAATCCGCAGCATCCATTGTATCTAACCCAGTGATTACATCATGATCCAAGTCCATCCATCCTCGTCTGATTCAGCCGTTAATGCCGCAGAGCTTCCAAAGATAATAAGCGCACTCGCACGAATCGTTCGTTTAATAACAACAAAGCGAAGTTGTGCGAGGTTTTGAGGCCGTCCGTAACTTTGACAGCGTGTTGGTTAGCACTTAGCGGCGGGTTCAGACAGTGCGATCGATGTGTCCAAACTTATCTGCTTAATAATTGATGTGCCTTAGAAAGATATGTCAGACAAAACTTTCTAATCATTAATTTTGATGATATTTGGTTTTTGCATCAATTAAGGTTGGTTCTGGTAAAACAATCCAATCCACAATTGAATTCATCATGCAAAACCCGAATTCATCCACGGCTGGGTAACGGGTTTAAATGCGAAAGCTTTCCCCGTACCAGAGAAGAAAAAGCCTCTTCTGCGGAGGTGGCTGCAGCTGCATGCAAGCTCCTGTTGTATTTTTTATATAATTATTAGTAATTTGACTCGTGTTCGTAATACGTATTTTAATTTCTATTATATTAATTTTAGATAACTGACTTTCAATGATAAATAATGCAGATTTTTTAAATTTAAGTTTTTATTAGGTTTATTTTAATTTTATTTTGTAACGGATGACTTTAATGTATGAGTTTGTTTTAATTTAAGTTTCATAACTTTGGATTTTTATGATTTGTTAAGTCTGACAATTCGATTTCCTCTCACAGTCGCACCCGACAAGTCGTCCGTCTAAACCTTCACTTACCCGCATCAAACAAAGTGTGTACAAGACAACTGTCGCGGAACACCGAAGTGGGAACCGAGCAATAAGCGTGACAGCGGTGACGTCACTCCTCACGAGGTACTCACAACTACCCACCAACATAAGTCAAGTTTAATACTTGGTGTAAACTGTGCATAAGTAATTAATGTTCTGTCTGGTCGAGCAAGCTTAGCGTTTAAGAAGGTAGATGGGTTCTTCAATTTCTTGGCTTGATTTTGATCTTACTAGGTACTATTATAAATGCGAAAGTTTAAATGGATGTTACCAAATCACGCCAAAATGGCTGAACAGATAGATTATAGTCAGGAATAGCAATGCTACTTTTTATACCAGATAAATTTACAGTTCCCGTCGGGTAATACTTTGACGCGAACAAAATCGGGGGCAGATGTTAATGCACTCCCGTGTACATTTATAACGTACAGGGGTGATTTTCAAACCAGTATGCGACTTCGATTACTCAAGTTACGGTTTAAGATAGAGAAAAAGGCTAGGCAGATGATGAATTATTTCTTAATGGCTTCAACCAGCGACTTCGCCCGCGTCAAAGTTAAGATATTACCCCACGGGAACCGTAAATTTTTCCGGGATAAAAAGTAGGTACCTTATGTGCTGTTACAGACCATAATCTATCTATGTACCAAATATCATTCATCCGTTCTGGCGTGTTTGAGTACAAACATCCATCCATCCATGTATCCAAACTTTCGCATTTACAGAAGCAAGATTGTAGTTGTTACGGAATTTGTTCGAAAGAGTTACCGCGACCACCACCACCCAGAGGGAACGGAAAGGGCAATAGGAGGAACACGGGTGGGTTTTAGTCAGTAAGAGTCTGACAATCCCTTTCGCTCCACCCAAAGCGGAAGAAATTATTTGATGCTATCCCATCGTTAAAAAAAAGCAAGATTGTTAATACTCAAAACCGTTAATTATGTTAGATTGAGATTAGTTTTAGGTAGTATCTAACATTAGATGATAGAGTATAATGTAATCTGATAATCACTTTACATGTTGGTTGGGGATTAACAATTGCGGTGTAAACACATATCTATTTATAGCCTATGGAACCCACGTAATATATATTCACGTAATTCTAGCTTGTATTAGTTTAGATCAATCTCGTGAGATATTAACGTGTTGGAGTGTAACGTGGAGATACACAATCAATACAATTTCTAGAATTATCCATTGCTTTATATGTTCTAAAAGTTCTTCAGCTCGACAATGTGAATAACGCAATCAACATTTTTTGATTGTCATTATGCTGCTACCATTTCATCGAACGATATTTTTTTCTCCACCTCAACAATTACTCGTCATGACTAAATAATATGCTGTAGACCTAAAATCATTGTCATATAATAAGCAATACAACTATAGTTTAGAAAAATCTAAAATATATACTACACACACATAATATACTTAACACATCATGCCATCCTGAAACTTAAAGGCTAAATGTGAACATTGCTACAAGTGCAGCTGATTTCATCAAAAAGTGAGTAGTTGTACCAATGTTTCTGACCACCCCGAATGGGATTATGGTCGTTAGCGTTTGTGTGTGTAAAGTATACACCCGTTCTACAGCTCAAAAAAACGAAAATTGTTTACATAAAAGTATCAGTAGTAGTATCATCAACACATATACACACCCCTAAAAATGAGTAAAGTAAAGTGAATCTCATCCAAAACAAACCAATTTCCTACACTAACAGCTTCACGCACACACACAAACACACCTACAGCAAACAAGTAAATAAACATGTTACCATTTCACCAATAAAGCGATTTAAGAGTCTTCCCCGTAAATTTTTCGTAACACAGTTACATAAGATTGGGAACGAAAACCAATAAAGTAGGAGATTTATACTTAAATGCATAAAATTTGTTGTTTCCTAAATCTTTATTTACGTTCCGTTTGAGATACTTGTTGATACGTTGCTAGGAGACATGGGAAATTGGGTATATAGGATGTGTTGTATATGTATGTGTTGCATAGCATAGGATAGGGGTTTCAGAAAGTGGGGTGTTATGGGGGTGTACGTAAGTGGTAAATGATGTTTCTATAAATAATATTGTTGTGGTAAATGGAGCGTATGGAATACGAAGGAGGAAAATCTCAGCATCAATTTGTCAAAAATGTCTCTAATTTTCCAAAATGTTTTGACATTGATAGCTGAAAAGAGCTTGAGGTTGCTAGATTTTGAATATGCATGAGGACTTTATAAGTTTATCTTGGACATCAATTTGAACAGAAATGTGAGCAACTTATAATTGATATGTCTATAATTGCTAATCCGCCTCTAGCAAGCATAGTGGTTAATGCTTGTGCATTCTCTGCATGAGAAAAGGGTCATACTCTCTACAATAATAGGGTATCATAATTTATTTAAATATCAGTCGTAGTAACACACTAACCTTAACACCAATGTTCCCATAATAAACTACAAATTCTACCACCCAATGTCCGAAAAACCATACAAAACAATTAATAATTCCGCGCAGCATTTTCAGCATTCTCACTTCAGTTAAGCTCTTGAGAGGTCAAAATAGCCAGGTCGAGCCATCATGATTTATTCCTAGGCCAAGCATTCCACCATACCGCCTTGAACCGAATATCGTGGCAAAATAAACAATAAATCTATATTGGCGCTAGAAATGAAGGTGTGCGCGGAATATGGATTTCGAGAGCTTTTCCGAGAAGATGCTTTTACCTGTTTAGGCTATTGTTGGAAATAGAAATAAAGTTGAATTTTCCGGGTTGGTATAACTTGAACTAGGAAGTTTGTTGAGTCGCAAACTAATCTGTCAAAAATGCATCTAATTTGTTTGCATGTCTGGTCATTGACGACAGTCAATAACTAAAAAAACCTACCTAAGTATACCATTAGCGACAGCTGATGAGAGATGGTAGATGAGATTACGACTAGATTTTGTCAATTTTTTATTAGTTCTAATGAACTGCCCGCGACTTACTCAGGAATAATGTAGCTATCTATTGGTGAAAAATGGTTGAAATCGGTCCAGTAGTTATATAAAGATTTTTGTTTCTTTGCATCGAATAGGCTCCCTATTCGATGCAAAGAAACAAAAATCTTTCCCTTTTCTAATATTATTATTTACTACAATTGGCCTTGAGACCTTGTTTATGATTAAGCGATTTTTATATAATTAACAAGAACTGGAATTACCTTCAATATCTTCTTAGCCAGAACGTACCCAGGTACAATACAAAACAAATAATAAAACTAAACCCAATTTTATTATAAAGAACATGTACCTATCTTTCAACTTCATTTAGTATATTTTATACACCCGTTACATCTATAGTTACTGTTTACCTTCACTACATAGTCAAACAACAAACCAGGAACCCAATAAGTCCTAGATTACCATAGATCGTTCTGATTGCGTTACAGATATATAGACAAATTGTTATTTCGCCTGACTCCAATGCAAATGATTTTATTGGCTCACTAACCGGAATGGGGTCTCGAGAGATCCTTTGTATAAATAGTACTGTTTTGTTTAGTTCAATTGGCACATAGTGGTAGAACGTAGGTGTTAATGTCAGATGGTAAATAACTTCGATGAAATAGGATTGGGAAGGTAACCAATTATATTTATCTTATTCTGAGAATTTGTATTAATGAGTTATATTTTGATGTGTGCATTATAATTTAAACTGTTTCAACTAATTTTATGACACTTATTTATACTGTTTAAGGCATGGTTGGCGGCTATCAATATTGTTGCTAGGCAATGTTGAAGATTTGCATGAGCGATGGTGAATTGATGACTTCATTTTAGGTGACTTCTAGCCGTTTATCATTTTTTTATGCGCTTTTTATTAACATTTAAGAACGATCGCAATCTAATCTCAGTGTTAGTCTGTAAAAATGTTGATAATTTTATTTATTTTTATTTTCGACTGTCGCTAAATTGAAATTGCAACTACTTGAACGAAGAAGTACTGGAAAAAGAAGACATAAATTCTAAAACTAGAAGGATTATCGACGGTGACACATTAAAATACGAGAGGACACCACATTTCCAGAGTTTTTCATTTTCAGAGTTGTGCGCTGAACATGCGTTTGTACTATCAAAGATGTTTAAGGTTATTACATCGCCCGATGTCCTTGAGGATTTGACATCTGTACTATTATTTTTTTAAATAAGCGCCATCTACCGGTATCCAGTATGCTACGATAAACGGAACTTAACATTAAGCAAGAACACAGATGTGTCGCAGAGTTGTCATTGTTTTTGCCTATTTTATTCGCTCTCTGAGAGATTACATATATATTACAGATACATTTTGTTCTTCTATTATTTATTATTTGGTACATCGTAATTTATATTTATTTTATTATACACTCTTACTTTTAGATCGTTCTGGAACCAAAAAACTCTGTCATAGTAACAGAAACTATTGGCTATATTATTTTCAATAAATAACATGAAAATTTAATTTGAACTGCCTCATTAGCCTAGTGGTCCTAAGCACGACTGCTGCTCTAGAGGTCCTGGGTTCGATTCTTAGGTTGAGCAAAAGGTGTTATTGGCATTTTCTACAAAATTCTCAGTAGCAGCCCGGAGTTTGGATTTGTGCCTGATAAATGGCAATAGGCTCGCCCCTTTTACATGGGACCTAAATATACCGGCGAACTGTGGATGTACAATGGTACACCTCTGCCTAGCCCTTCGAAACCATCATCATCACGCCTGTATTCCCATACAGGCGTGATGATGATGGTTTCATTCGTGAAATAGTGAGAACTCGAAGTGACGCTTCCTTGCAGTACATGCATAATATATTTGTGTGTAAACCTTATCGACTGCACATGCGAATGGTAGCCTTTGAAAAATCCATTCATCGATCAGGCAGAAACGCACTTACATCTCGAATGACAAAAAAAAGGTCACAAATTTTCAAATTCTTTGAGACGTTTTAAAAATACTAAGAACGCCAATAGTAATTTTACTTTACTGGAGTTCCTGTGTTTCGGCTCCCGAACGATGTAAAGGTAACCGTGTAAATAAAATATTCACTTTGCTTGCTGACCCAACTTTCAACAATTATTGAGTACGGAGTGTTCATGTGATATTTCTAAAGGTCTGATGATGGTCAGGTAAGTGCTTATCGGTTCTCGGAAACGAAAATAGTTAGGATGACCTAGCTTTCAATATCTATATTACTAAGCACGGCTGCTACTATGTATGTACTCGTTTTTGTAGTGCCTCTAGTATGTTTGCGGAAGCCGGGGCAGACGGTTTTCATGCCATCATGCGCAAGCGGCTCGCTTCTTTGTTAAGCAGAGTCCGGGGTAGCACTAACAGCATCCTACAGGTCATTGCGGTTAAACAGGACTCAAATATCCTGAAAACATTTATTCGTGCACAAAATAAACTTTTTGTAATTATTATAGACATGGTCTGAAATAAAGATTTTATTATTATTCTTTCATTTATTTATTCATTATACATATTCATTATATTTTTAAATATTACTATAATAAAAAAAGAACATTTAAAAATATAAAAAAATAGTAGCCCACCGGCGGCGTCGGGAACAGGGTTCAAGCCACCGGTGGTCAGGGCTCTTGAGAAAGAAAACTCCTAACAATACGCTTCGTGTATTCTTATTATTATGTGGTACATTCTAAAGGTCTGATGATAACCAAGTCAGTGCTTATCGGATCTCAGTAACGGAAATAGTTGTGCTCATACATGATACATTCTGAAAGTTTGGTAAGCAAATTAAAAAAAAAATAAACACCTAAATCTATGTTCTCCGTCAAACGAAATTCTTAAGGCTAAGAACAATTAAAAAAAATAAACACCAAAGAAATAATGTATCTACTCAAAGAGTAGGTATTTACCAATAATCTTGGAGAGCTCGGACAAGCATTTGTTTTTATACATAGGCATAGTAGTCAGGCTTACTCTATGATAGATTCAAAAACTAAACGAAATTACAAATTTCTTTTTATTTATTTACGAACTTAATTTCAATTCTTATTTTGCTAAATATTTATATTTGTACTATTTAATATATTGCTTCATTCATAAATTATTAAAAAAATGAAGTTTTGGTTTTTATTTTGGAAAAAATAACATGCGTGTAGTCCACCCTTGACAACAGCCATCAAGGCACTGAAGTTTGGCGTCACAGGCATAGCGGGGGTGCCTCGTGGGGGGAATTGATGAAATTTCGAGTTTTTAGTTATTATTACAAATTCTTAACAGAAACAAGAAAAAGTAAACAATGCGAATTGTTTGATATGTCATTACATGTCTTTAGGTATAAAATTCATGCCGAACTATTCAGCTGTTTTACCAACAATTTGCAATTAAGATTGAAAAATGACCTGTTTAAATTTTTGTTTTCCGAAATTTGGGCAAGTTTATTACAATTCTAATCAATGCGATCTGTTAAGGATGACTTTAAGTATAACATATATTTTTTATATGAAAAACGTACGGAAGGATTCCTCAACAAATTTCTTTAAACATAAGGTGTTTTTAGGACTTGAGCGATGTAATACCCTTAAGTCTAGATTCCATACCACATTACAATTAGTACGTGTAAGTGAGAATGAGCATTAGATACTCACAAGTAAAGCTGCTTTTCGAACACATCAACCATTACCACGTATAGATGTTCAGTTGTTTTGTCAAAGAGCGTGACGTTGGCTTTACCTCAACGTGACAGTGTGTTATATGGGAGTGTATTGTTATGTTCCTATTGAAGTACGAATTAATGGATATCGACGGCTTGAAGACGTTTCGCTGTTTTTTGGGTAGCGAGGTTCTATTTGATAAAGGGTATTTATTTATTCAATTGTACACCAACAGCATATACATCAAGCATTGTCAGTACAGTACAGAAGTACTTATAGTAACGTATTATGTATATCTAATGTACTCGTACACACCATAGATTCAGTCGTTTTACACCATTAAACCATGGATACAACACATGGTTATATCTTCAGCGAAAACATTTTTCGTCAATTATTTTTTAATATACCGGCGAACTGTGGGTGTACATTGGTACACCTCTGCCTAACCCTTCGGGGAATACAGGCGTGATGGTATATATATATATATACATATATTTAAAAAATCTGCTGTTCCGATTCATTTTGACTGTGCCGGTGTTGCACTTTTGTATAGATTTCTTTATATAAACCTTAAATAATGTCACTGCTGTGCGGTCTTGAATAATGTACTGAATCAGTCTCTTTATATACATATATAAAAGCGAAAGGTTTACATATTCACTCATTGAATAAACACGAAATCTCCAGGACAATTCGACCTGTGATGCTGTTTGGCAGATAGGTAGAAGACGTCAACTAAGAACGTATTTCAAAGGGGTCTTTGACTTCTACCCACACTAAGTCCCGGGCAAAACTGGAAGTACTTAAATAAATCAATAAACCTATCCAAAAAAGCAGTACAACATAACAGCAGGACAACCTTTTAGCAAGGCAGAGGGAGAAAGATCCCAAGTGGTGAATAAGTCTGCGGTTAGGTCTGAAGTTGGGTCTAACTTTCAGTCTGATACCTCGAAGCCACTGGAAGTTTCACACAGAAATCGCGCTATACATTCTGATCTTAGATTGTGTCATGCAGGATAAGGATTCACAACTTTTGCGTGTGTCAAAGAAGGGAAATTAAGTTTTAGTTGTGGGTTCATGTGGTAGGAGGCGAATCTGTATTGCGTATTCAAATAAGGAATGGATTTGTTTCACAAAATCACTCGGGTTGCTATTGAATATGTATTTAGGAAAAAGAAATGTTGTCCTTTTGGTACTCCGGGTGTTTTCTGTTTTGCTATGATCTTTTGCGTATTTCGAAACTCCTTAGGTAGGTATATCTGACGGTTATTTTTAGTATTACTACATAATTTACATTGTGTGTGTAAGTATAAATATTATGTTGGGTAAAAAAAATTACAGATCATTTGAAATAGTAGATGGCTATTTATTTCTCGTAATTAAAAGCGTTCAATATCTATTTGTAATCTCATAATGTCAATTCCACTTGAAAAATTCTGTTTCTAAACTTTATCCATTAGCTTTTGGGTACTTTTTTATGCCATTGGATGGCAAACCACCAGCCGACGGCCCACCACTATACCTATAGATATTTGCAATACCAGAGGCCTTACAAATGCGTTTCTATTCCAGAGACTAAGTTGAAATTGTCTCGTTTACCTGTAATCACACCGGCATCCATACCTTTCAAACTAGGACTTTTCGGCGGAAATAGGTATGGTGATAGTACTTCCCCGGACGAGCTCCTTCACAAAGAGCTCTACTACTACTTATAATTTTCATATTTAGCGGCTTCATCAGTACCAACCTCATCCAGTTTTCAACATTCCAGGTACACAAAATAAACCTCGTGAATTTTAAGGCGAACTCAAAATCCCTTTACCTGAAACAAAAGACAATGCCATTAATAATTTTCACAAAGTTGCATTTAACTTTTGTCTTGAAAAGGTGCTATTATGAAAATCTGTCTCCACACTATTTATGTAAATGTCTAAAGAAAATACGGTGAGCAAACTAAAATGAAATTGAAATATTATGTTGTTTTAGTTGGCGTAAAGAATGGTACAGTAATCTTTTCTTTTCTTTTTGTAACTGCTCCGTTGGTCTCGTGGTCGCCAGTGCGACTGCTGTGCAAGGGGTCCCGGGTTCGATTCCCGGGTCGAGCAAAAAGTGTTATTGGGTTTTTCTATGAAGTTCTCAGTAGTAGCTCGGAGTTTGGATTTGTGCCCGGTTAATGGCAATAGCTAACATATTTATTTATCATCTTAAAATTTCCTCGCTAACATCTTCATAAGATAACTCTCAATTAAGATTGCAATGAGGCATGATACATTAAATGTTTCTACAAACCAGTGCACGACTAAACTAAAATTTATATTTATTTAAGATCTAGTAATTCTATAAATTTTATAGTTACCAGAAATAAATTAAATAGGCACAGTTGATGGTTTAACAGAAATATAATACACAATATTACACACAGTATTTTTTTAAACGTGCTGACTTTGTGTTTTCTCAATTTTTTTTGGATATTTTAAAGTTGGATATTTTTGGTAAAAATCCATTTTGAATAATCGTATTACGTTGATCCTTTATTATTCACAGTTAATAAGTTAACGTCTATCAGAAATTAGTTTATAGAAAGCTTGAAATTTTTACTAAAACGATGTGATTTAGTAAAAATTCTCGGCTAGTATAGGTAACCTTGTCGCCAGAAGATGAATTCCCATAACTAAAAACATTCAACAAACACAAATCTAGCCCAAATCTCTTCTCGCCAATCAATATAAAAAATGTAGATAAATTAAAAGTATTTTTGGCAGATTGAGACTGACATAAGAAAATGGTCGTAAAATTAAAATCGTCGTCTTAGAATTTTAAGAATTAACGTCTCTTCTAAAGTGCACTAATATATTACATGCATAAAACGAAGACGGTATGATCTTATCTCAGCAGATGACACTAAAAGCGCAAAACTTCACTAAGCGATTAATATATAAACATAACACAAAAATGGCTCGGCCATATCTCATCTCACAGGTTGACACTAAAAGCGTAAACTTAACAGCTGTCAAGCTTCAAACAACAATCTCGAACTACCCACCAAACGGACACGTTTCAAAACTCCACATCACAAAGGCGATACAAAGTTGATTTACCGACTAACACAGTTACTGTTGGTCGAGACGTTAAAACTGGGAATAAATCTTAACACACGCATTTGAACTATCTCAGTTATGATGTCGTACATCAAATGTTGTTTGCATTAAATTTTATTATGAATAGTGGCTGTCGACGCATGCGCTTGATTTAGGGTTTTCGGGAGAAAAAATGAGATAAAAATAATTTAGAAAAAAAATGAAGTGTAATTTGAAACCTTCGTACTCATTTGGCACGGTCCCGTGTGGCGTCACGTTCTAAAGGGCTTATAATGACAAATGATTTAATCGCCATAATACAATGATTTCTTCTGATACAGAGAAGGCATGATCAATGCCCTTGATCAAGACGGATTTCATTCAGACAGTCTAGATTTCCTCATGATTATTTTCTTTACCGATCTCAGAGTAGGTACATATAAATTGAAAAAATCACACTGGTATTTGCCCAGTTTAGAACCGTCAACAACATGCATAAGAGGCAGGCGCCTTAACCATTAGGCCATCACGTCAAACCTTATGAGAAAAAAACCGACGTCAAATCATACCCAAATATCTTGTCTAAATAATCATCCTACGTACCTAATACAACAAAATCGACAAAAAGAAAAGGTTATCTGTCACCTGTTTGGTTATCCACTAAAGGTCAAGGTATACAACGACAATTTGATAAACGTAATTGATTCCATGACGGGCAGTCGGGCATTCGTGTTTGCGAGAGCGTACGTGCTTCAGTAACGGGCCACGAACATCTCCGATGATTGCCGATGAAGGACGAAATGAAGATTCCGTGGCATTGGTCAGTTGCATCAAAGGAATATAGACAAAAAAATGCGGCATTAGTTTTAGTTTGAACATTTTTTATTAAGGAACTAACCCTGAAATTGTGAAAAATATTCATAAGTTTTCTTAAAAGATAATGAAAAAAAAAATGACGTTCTCTCATTAAGATTCAGCAAAGGCAAAGCATTAATTTCAATTAAACCATTTACAACGATTTAAACTTTTGTTTTGTTAAAGAGCCGGTCAGTTAGTCTGCAAGTTAAAGCTAGTCGTTCGTTCCAAAAGTTAGGTTGTTTAGGTATAGAGAAGAAAGAGAAATAAGAAACTTCACGGACACTCTTTTCTATAAAGTTTTTACGAAACTGTGGTTACATAATTTTAGTAGCATCTCTCAATACTATAAGAAAACAATGAAGATGAGGCGAAATAAAAAACATAACATACCATCACGCCTGTATTCACTGAAAGGTTAGGTGTACCAATGTATACCTGCAGTCCGCCGGTATGTTTTAAGTCCCATGTAATAGGAGACGAGCCTATTGCCATTAACTGGGCACAAATCCTAACTCCGAGCTTGTACTAAGAATTTCATAGAAAAACCCAATAACACTTTTTGCTCGACCTGAGAATCGAACCAAAGGCAACAATTAAAAAAAATATATATAATAAATCATTCAGAGCTGCATTACCTACTCTTTCTTAATTACATATTTACAACCAGAAGCAATCGTTACAAAAACATTCAAGCAAAAAAAAAGAAAACTACATCCATCGTGTCCTTTGGCCCCCACATTCGAGCCTCTATTTCTGCTCACCCCCTCCCGCTAGCCTAAGAGTCCATTCAGTACATTAGTTCTCGCTCCGCTGCCTCTAGTTAACGAGCCTGATTTTATTTTCTAGAATTTTCCACATACAATTTTGTAAGAGGTTAGAATTTTAGCTTTATTTTTTTTCAGACCGACAGACACTTTCAAAGGCGTTCGCTAGTTGGAACTTGGTTTCGGAGTGGGAGTAATTAGTGGTGTCTATCAAGGTTTTGTGTTTCCAGTTATTTTGTGGGCGTAGGGTTTTCTTTTGTGTGTAATAACATAGGTAAACTGTATATGTGGAGTATTTGACGTCATATCTATACTAGTAATATATTAAAGCTGGAAAGATTATTATTTGTTTAATCACTACGACACACGTTAACGGAGCAGTAACCAAAGACGTAACTTAACATGCAGATAAAACAAAACACGCGAACGAAATAGCAAGTAGAAGCTAGTCATCATCTTCCTGCCCCTATCCCATTTTACTTGGGGTCGGCGCAACATGTTTTCTTCTTCCATGCCAACCCGTCAACCGTCATACTATCACTGACTCCCTTCTCTTTCATATCATTCTTCACACAATCCATCCATCTTTTCTTTGGCCTCCCTCTTCCTCTAGTATCTAAATATATATAACTCAAAGGTGACTGACTGACATAGTGATCTATCAACGCACAGCCCAAACCACTGATGGATCGGGCTGAAATTTGGCATGCAGGTAAATGTTATGACGTAGGCATCCGCTAAGAAAGGATTTTGATCAATTCTACCCCCAAGGGGATAAAATAGGGGATGAAAGTTTGAATACTTCTTAACGCGAGCGAAGCCGCGGGCAAAAGCTAGTTTAAAATAAAACAGCTGTTAAATCAATTTTGACTGTGTGCGTGCGTGTGTGAAAGGGCAAAACGGCCCTTTGTATGGAACAGTAGATATTTAAACCCGTACAATAAATCTTACATCATGTTCTGAATTCATGGTAAAAGTTTGTGTCAAGATGATCGAAATCAAGTACCTATGTGTCAATATTTATATTGCCTTCAGATAGTTGTTCCGGTACAGGAGAAAATTCTAGTGTGGGGCAATGTTTACAACCTATGTATGACACTTGCCAAATAATGCAGAATTCCATCAGTGTTTTTTTTTTGTAATCAGACCACGCCTTCCTGTTGTTACCTTTTAAAAAGCAAACAAACAGTTTTTTACCTCTTGGTGTTGACAATTTTATAGGACATTTCTGTAGCGCTAGTATGACGAAAAATTTTTTTAGTTGTCATTTTTTTTGTTGTTTTTTTTTTCTAACATAATAAGGCAAGCATCAGCAATTAAAACAACATTTCTAACCCGTCCTTTACTAACAACAATTCACGACAGCGAACTTCACAAGTTAACCCTCAAAAGTGCACACAAAAACACAATGCAACTGGGTTGGTTAGCGTAATATTTTCGCTACCTCTGGCCTCTTTACCCTCCATTGAGGAGGCTCGACTGCTTGCCCTGCAAGCTAGGGGTTAATGAGCGCTTTGCTCTATTCCAGTCGCAGTTTTTTTTCGCAAACAAAATGTTAACGTTTCTCTTGCGTTGTAATATGGTGTGTTTTTGTTTGTTGGTGTGTTAATTATTTTCCAAGTACGTAAGATTGGTTTTAATATAAACAGGTAGTACCAGCCTTACTGTCCAGGGGCAAAGGCCTCTTATCATACAGAGAAGGCCACTCTTGCTCAACGTGGATTTGCGATTTCAGACTTATTTTTATTAAGTCCATTTTTCCATACGATACTTTCCTCCACTCATTTATGTCAGTATAATCCAAGATAAACTTAGACCGTACATATAAATTGAAAAAGTCACATTAGTACTTGCCTTAACTACTGTATAAAAACGTAATTTAAAATGCTCAAAAACCATCAAAAAGGGTCTTTTTCAAATTTTAAGCGCCAAAAAGACACATTAAAGCATTTCTCTAATAGCCTTGCATTTAAGCCTAGCCAACAGAAAACAAATTCATCTCAAACGTCTCTTGCACCTAAAATGAGAGCCTACTTTGCCTCAAGCAAACGCAAGTCTCCTTACGTTAACGTAATCTACGCCATTATAACCCCATTTGGCATCCGGGACAAGATTTGGGTTCATTATGCCGAGACAAATTAGTTCATTATGTACTGCATACAACCTGCATACCTTTATCTAATGTTAGGTGGTCCTTTATATTAAACAAAGGCAGAGCGTATTTAGAAAAAAATAAAGACGGAAAGAAACTAAAAGAAAACGAGTAACAAAGAAAAGCAGATAGGAAGAAAAAGAGAAAGAAATGAAAAAAGGCAGATAGAAACAAAATAAAGAAAGAATAATAGATAGAAAGAAAAAAGGAAAAAAAATAAAAATAAATAAATAAATATCTTGGGACAACTCACACACGGCTATCTGATCCCAAGCTAAGCAGAGCTTGTGTTATGGTAACCAGACAACTGATATACATACTTATATAATTTATAAATACATACATATTATAGATAAATCACACCCAGACACAGAACAAACAATCATGCTCATCACACAAAGTTTGTCCTGGGTGGGAATCGAACCCACGACCTCCGGCTTAGCAGTCAGGGCCACTAACCACTAGACCAACAGGCCCGTCGTAAAAGAAAAGGAGAACAAGAAAGAAAGAAAGAAAGAAAAGTAGATAGAAACAAAAGAAAGAAAGAATAATAGACAGAAAGAAAAAGGAAAAGATGGAGGAAATGAGAACGAGAACGAAAGAAGGAAAAGTAGTTAATTTTATTAGATATGCTCTTGACTCTAGTCTTGGTCAGAGGTGACATACCCAAAGTCTACGATGGAGTGAGCTTATCCAGAAGAAGCCTGTTCACTCTAACTTTGAAGAGATTAGGGTTGAATGCGTTCGGAAATACAATAAAAAAGAAAGAAATGTAGGTAGAGAAAAAAAAAAAGATTGAGATAAAGAAATAAAAGAAGAAATAGAGACTGAAAGAAAGAAAGAAAGCAATCGACACCTTACTGCATTAAGTTGTAAGAAAGGCTGTTAAATATTTAATGTCAGCTGAACATTTCCTCATTGGAACATGTGTTTAAAACTAAATATTTACCGAAAGCCCTCTGCAGATTGATTTACAATTTTGGTTTACGACTTTGCAGAATCGGAAGTGTGGAGAATTAATTGCTGAATGTTGGTTTATTTTGGTCATTGGTTATGCATGGGTTGTTAGCCAATCGCCAGTGTATTAGTCTGCATTTAATTGAAGTATACGCGTATGTGTATTCGTTGAATGTAATTAGTATCTTTTAGCATTTCAAGAAAATAATATGTTGTATGTAAGTTTTGCAGATACTTACAAACAAATGACAATAGTAATATCTTTATTATTATAATTATGAAGCTGAAGAGATCTTTTGTTTATTTATTTAAATGCGTGAATTTCTAGAAGAAACTACGTTATCCATACAGGCTATATTTTTTTTAATTAATTAAATGGACTGTAAGATTTACGCGTGAGAAGTCGCAAAGTAATATAAAGAGGTAAAGTTTGATAGTTTTTATGTTAAAAGAAGGAATTAGGTAATGGTTTGATTATATTATTTCACTAAATAGAAAGCTACACTACTGCCGTTAGCTGTATATGGTATACTTGACTAACGCGGATAAAACCGCGGGCAGAAACATGTAATCAAAAAATGTTTCAAACAATTTGAATTTTTGAAAGACACAGAACGGTGACCAGTTCAGTGGATTTCGAATTAAGTTACAAATTATTTTGATTGGTATTTCTATTCAAAAAGGCACACATGAAGGTTTATAGTACGCCATATTTCTTGGTTTGCATAGGAATAAAGGGTAAATTATCTTCGTTAGGTTAAAAGCACGCGTCATGGCGGGAATCCCAGTGAAGTAATTTTATATCGGGACGAGCAGAATAAAGATTTAGCTAGTACATACGTGATTTATTTCGATGTACTTATTTACTTAATGTACCAATTGATAATATTGGATCTTACTGACAATCTAGAGAAAAAGAACTTATTGTATTTTATGGGAAAACGGGCTTAAACGGGCGAGCTCCGCGAGCTCTTTAAAATTCTAGGACATCGATTTATTGAACACTTTTCAGCTTTATAACTATAGAAACAAAGTTCAAAAGGATTGGCAGGACTGATGTTCAGCCCCATCAATGCCAAGAAGAATAAACCACAATATGCTGTCGAATCATTCAGATGTACCCAACCCGTAAGGGCGGTAATATTTGGCGATCCATACGCATATTATGAGCATACGAATGAATGTGTTTGTCCACTTACTTTCTGGCAAATTGAATAAACGAATACAAGGCAGTTATTTCAATTAAACCATTTACAGACACTTTTGAATTTTCAAGAGAACTCAGTCAGAAAGTTCATCTCTCTGACTAAATGACCAACTAGTTGCCAGTTCTAACGTTTTGAAACAGGCAACTCAGGTCAATAAAATTATATCAAAATCCTGGTTACATTATTCAATCAAATAGCATAGCCCTGGTTATATAATCCTTAAAAAAAGCTGCGCTACGTATCGAACGTACCTCATGTAGGTGTTGTCACCATGTAGATATCAAAACATTACCACACCTACCTAAAGCAGTTACCAACACGTCAAAAGGCCGATGCCTGAAGGGCTGCGGGTTGTTCAAAAGAGATACCGCGCCCCGGAAACGCAAAGGGCACATGAAGGAACATAGATGGGTTTTAGTCAGTTAAAGTCTGACACTCCCTCCCGTCCCGCCCAGGGCGGGGGAAGTTATTTGATGATTTACCAACTATTAAAAACACATAAAAAATCAATAACAAAAACATTAAAATCGATATACCACAATGGCGGCCGTCTCAAACAACTTTAGACAGGGCCCTTTATCCTCTCAGCCGTAGACTAAACATGAATAAGTCAGTCTAATCTAAAATGATTTGATTGATGCGCACTCGTCTTACGAAGTAGCAATTAAAATATAACTAACCACTGTTTGTAATGGATCGTTTTGTAGTAAAGGAATAATGTTGCTCTGTTCTCTTTTTATTGGTTTTGTCGTTTTGTTGAATGTGGTGGTATTTCCGTGTGTTATGAGTCGTCGCATTGTCAGAAAGATTTTCTTGTTAAATCTTTGGAGGTAACAGAAGTCTAAGTTTTATTCGATGGAAAATTCTTTTGGATGTCCGTCGCCCTGGATACAATCAAATACTTTTCCATTATAAAGAAATAATTGCAAGATGCAATGAAAAATTAAGGAATGATGAATGCAAGAGTCAAGTTATATTTAGTACTTTCCCAGTTTTACTTAACCACACACACATACATTTAGATCACTGATATTGTTGAGAGAAAACATCGTGAGGAAACCTAGACATATAGTTTATATGCGTCTGAAATTATCAATAGGCCTTGACCAAACGTAGTGATCAATGCTATGGACCAGCATTTTTTTTAATTACCCACTAAAAAACTGCCCCGTTGGTCTCGTGGTCTCAAGTGCGACTGCTGTGCAAGGGGTCCCGGGTTCGATTCCCAGGTCGAGCAAAAAGTGTTATTGGGTTTTTCTATGAAATTCGCAGTAGTAGTGGAGGTGGTGGTGGTAGTTTGGATTTGTGCCCGTTTAATGGCAATAGGCTCGCCCCCTATTACATGGGACCTAAATATACCGGCGTACTGTGGGTGTACACTGGTACACCTCTGCCTAACCCTTTGGGGAATACAGGCGTAATGGTATATTATTTTTTATATAAAAAAATTGGCAAATGATATCAAATCAAATCATTTATTTCAAATAGACCATTAAAAGGCACTTTTGAACGTCAAAAAAAAATTAAAACTAATGAATCTAGTTGCCCATTCCAAAAGGTAGTTTCGTATGGAGAAGAACGGGCAAGAAACTCCATACATACTCTTTTAATGCCATGGCAAAAGATTTCCTACCGATGTCCTTTCCAACATTAAAATCCCCTTCACCATCTCAAATGAGTCCCTCTAGCTACTCCACAAACATCGTAATACCATTCTAAATGTGTCGCAGCCACAGCGCCAGTGCCATAAATCATCGTATTTCATAACAGCATTTAATATCGACGTTCAGTGTAAATACGTACTTTGTTACACTTTATAGTTTCACAGAAAGTTCCTAGAACAAGTAGGACATGTGGTATACGCCTACTGGAGACTGGTGTGAAATAAAATGATTCATTGTTTTGTTTGGAATGAGTTTTGTTTTGTATCTGGTGGTTTATTTTGCTAGAGATACCTAGTTGTATGCTGTATATATAGGGTATTTTAAAGCCACAAGGACACTTGCATATAACATACCATCACGCCTGTACCTATTTCCCGAAAATGTAGGCAGAAGTGTGCTAATGTACACCCACAATTCGGCGGTATGTTTAGGTCCCATGTAATAGGGGGCGAGCCTACCAAATCTAAACTGCGAACTGCTACGGAACTAAAACGAAAATCCCAATGACACTGTTTGCTCGACCTGGGAATAGAATCCAAAACCTCTAGCTTAGCAGTCGCGTTTAGGACCACTAGGCTAACGAGGCACTCACAATTGGCAATGAATCAACTGCGGAACGAAAATAGGGTGCTGCAGATATAATTAGGTGGATTGGGGTATTACCCGTATTACAGACCCGTCTAACACGCAGAGCGAGTGTGCTAAAAAATCTGTTAGTATATAATAGTCAGATTCATGAGGAATAGTACATAGGCTATGACACATAACGCTACGACATACAAGAGTGAACCTGCGACCAAAGACGCAGATGAAACCGCGGCATATTCCTAGTTCAGTGATCATTCAACTCCATCGTTTTACAGCGTCAAATAAAACTAATGAATAGAAAAACTTAGTTCAATAATGAATTGATAGATCATTTCTGTCATAAATTGATATTGACGTAATAAAAATGTGGACATTACTTTTAAAATGTCTGACGTTTTACAAGCACTTAGTATATTTTTTAGACTAAAATAAAATGCTAAATGTTTTTAAGACTTTTTTATACTTATCATGTTCGCGCATCATAATAATATAATATTTTTCAATGACAGATAAATAGAGAAGATTTTTTTTCTGTTTTATTATCGCATGAAGTTAATGTACCGTGTGTGGGTTGTTATTGAAATACAAAATAATAGCTGAGTTCATGGAAAGTTGGGGAGTTTAGTGAACAAACTACGCTAACTTGATTGATTGAGACCTTTTCGAGAAATAATTCTGTTCATATTTGCGGTTTTGCTTACGTGGATGGGCTAAAATTACTCAAATAGTTTCGGGGTCAAACAGACCACAGAATTATGAGGTGTTACTGCGTGAAGGTCACGTGACCTTTTAACTGTAAAGAGTTAGTCGTGAACTGTATTGTCTATATCCCGTCAGCTTCCAAATCAGGCAATTGTGCCTGACGCTAGTTCAGGTTTGACCTTCGAAATTTTTGGCCCAGCAGTGAATGAAGGAAGGCACTGCATTGTAGGCCACTGTAAACATAATTTGGCTAAAGGGGCATCATTGATTAAATTACGAGTATATATCATATACCAAAATATGTGTCCTAATTGCAGCTTTACTTGCACGCTTGAGGACCTGTGCAACGGTTCTGCAGCAGTAGGCGTAGTGGCCTACTGGGCCCAAATATCTTAAAGACTAGCTTATGCACGTGACATCCCTCGCGTGTTTTTTTTTCACCCGCGTTGAGTTACATCTATGGTTACTGATCCGCTCCCGTGTATCGTATCGTCATGTTATATAGCCTATACTATTCCACATGAAACTGGCTATCATATACAAGAATAATTTTATCAATCCGACCGTTAATTTCAGATTTTTTCGCGTTTAAAAATACACAAACTAACAAAAATCTCCTCAGTTCTTTATAAATACGATAAAAAGAAGAAGACCGTGTCAAAAAGAGTCCTAAACATAAATGTAATAAACCTCTAACCTTAATTCTTTCTAGTAACAGCCACTAATAAGGCAACACAACAAACGCTATTGCACATAACTGCGCTGCAATTACTCCTAACATTTCTACTGTCACATAAAATGACAATGGCGGAATAAAAGTCCACGTCAACGTTTACGTTGCAACGTTAAAACGCAGTATTACGCGTAAAAACGTCAACTGTTCACGATTATTGTCTAGAATGTTACATTTTTATTCGTTTCGTTGCTTTGTTAAATTAATTCTGACACTTTTACATTTTTGAAATAGGAAAGACAAGAGGCGTTGACATACAAACTATGAAATACACTCACTTTACATTGTATTTATTTATTAATAGTTTTTCAGAATACACTTCTTTAAAATAACAGAATCGCCTCATTGTCGCATGACTATATACATCATTGTGTGTATGCGAGTTTTTTATCCCGCCTACTTAAATCCAGCGGCAAGATGTCTAGTACGAATTCAGACTACAAAAAAAAACTTAACATACCATCACGCCTGTATTCACTGAAGGGTTAGGCAGAGGTGTACCAATGTACACCAGCAGTCCGCCGTTATGGTTAGACCGTACCGTCTCATGTAACAGGGGGCAAGCCTATGGCTGGGCACATACACTAATTCCGAGCTGCTACTGAGAATTTCATAGAAAAATCCAATAACACTTTGTTCGACCTGGGAATCGAACCCAAGATTTCTAGCGTAGCAGTCGCGCAGTAACAAACAACTTATTTATGTTATTAATTCGTATCAAGAATCACTAGCACAGTTGGACGTAGTTATGCAGAAACGATCCAACCCTCAAAGTGTAGATACGCAAAAATGATCCAACTCTCAAAGTGACACTTTGAGAGTTGGATCATTTTTGCGTATTTACACTTTGAGGGTTGGATCGTTTCTGCATAACTACGTCCAGTTACTTCCTTGAATTTTTCGAGCACGCAAAACTGCACCTTGTACAAAACAAAATAACATTCAAAATATATTTGACACGGAAAACGAACATCGCAAAACGCAAACGAGGCTCTTCCATCAAAATCGTACCTATCTACTTTGCAACAAATTGTCCCATGTCACAGTAACTTTGTTGTCATTCCGCCACCTGAACACAAATAATATTCAGTGACACGCAATAAAGATCATTCGTGATATCGCTCTCTTGAATATAATGGAAATAAAACCGTATCTAGCGAAATACGGAGTCTTAGAGCTACTACAATCTGTCACATTTCTTTAATGGATTTTCAACTTTATCGCTGTATTATATGGTTCAAAGTTGATTGCGAAAATTTGACAGTTTCGGGCACCATGATGTGCTGGCGTCTGTACATTCGTATTCATATTTGTACGCGTCGACGTGCGGTGTGCGTAAAACGGAATATCCATTCAAATCTTACGTCTTACGTCGTAATCTGTATTAGAGTCGGCACACATGGGCGATTTGTCGGCGCGTTTTTTTAAACGACCGCGTTAACTTTTTTATGGTTTTTTGTTTGTGTTGGAGGTAATGGAATTGGTTTATATTGACGTCATTATTTAACTTAAGACAAACAGTACCTAAATGATATGAAGAGCTAGATACGTATCTGATTGTTTATTTACTAGCCTTTACTCCCGATTTCATCCGGGTGAGAATCGAAGGCCACGGTTATTGAACCTATTGCGAAATTCTTCTAATATTTTAGCTAACGTCTCCTAATGTGTGAAATTCGAGCTTCTTAGGTTAAGTAATTTTCGAAAGTCAGAGAGTAGAACCTTACGCTTTTATAATCATAGTTATAAAGATTGTTAGCAAATAGGAATAGGCACTGTAACCCGTCATTGAAACACTTAATCATTATATCGCAAATATTTAATCAAATCATAATTTATCAAATTATATTTAAATCTCGTTAAATCACGTCTTGTCACCCCTCGTAGCAGACTGTCAAGTCTTTCTTATTATCAAACATACTTTATCTCATATTAATAAAGTAATTAAATAAAGTTCTATATGGCTAAACAAGTCAGAATCTCTACACAACCTACATAATAACAATTCGTCTAATTCTCATCTAAAAAAACAACTTCAAAACCCACAACACACCTGTTCGCCCCGAGGATCCAACTTTACAAGCTCAAGATTCATACAACTTGCTACAATTTCGATTAACTTGAAAACAAGAAACCAAACTAATTAATTATCCATTCCCAACAAAGGCCACATTTACGACACTCTACCTCTACGTGTAGGTACTAAAAGATACTTAGACAAAAGCAATTATGTTGGTAAAGGCTTTGACACGCAATAAACATCAAAAGTCGGTTGTTGGGGCAAATGCTTTGTCCTACATTGTTATGCTTGCAATTACTCATGCACAAATGGCTGGCGAGACGACCTAACACTGTTCTTAGGCCATTAATTTTCTTTTACCGAATAGGTTGTTTAGTTAGGAAAATAGGACGTGTCAATGCTGTTAACTAGGTAAGGTAATAACAATGAGGCTTTGCTGTAGGTACTTACGTAAACAGAAACAATGAAATGAGCTTCAAACAGAATTATAATTCTACAGAAAGGGTAAGAGTGGTCGGTTACGATTACAATATCATTAATATGCTTATTTTAGGTAAGTACAACGTCTTTAAATTCAAGAAATTATTGAATTAACGTAAAAAAATTGTAACACATTTTCTTTTTTTAAAGGGTTAGTACCTATTGTATTTCTTGCCCATTCTTCTCCATATGAAATTATATTTAGGTATGGACTAGACTAACTAGACTTAATTCTTCCTTCTTATAAATTGTTTATCCAAAAGTGCCATTAATGGTCTCATTGAAATGAATTAATCAACATTGATTTTGCTAGTTCGCCTCTTTCATCATTACCATCATCATATCAGCCAATAGCCGTCCACTGCTGTGCGTAGGCCTACCCGAAAGAGTGCCAACTATCCCGGTCCTAGGCATACGCTGCCCGCTACCTTCGTCACTTCTCTTGTCTTAGGTATAATGTAGAACTTGGCACAGCCTAATTCTCTTATTAAACAAGAGATATATAAACCGCATTCATAAAGCAAAATCTAGTAATAAGACCCTTGATGGAAACCACTGATAAAATTATTTCTACAAAATGATTATAACTCAATAGCCTTTAAAACAACAGCTTTATTTCAACCTTAATAACCTTAATATTAAGATTTATTTTAATATTAAACAGTCAAAAACAATAGGGAGCGAACGCAAGTGCGCGTGGAATCGTAAATTATTATCTTACAAGACGCGACGATCATAAGTTCAAATAGAGACCAAGATTTGTACACGCCGCCGTTTAAATATTTGCGTTAGGTACAAGTCTTGTCTTAAGTGTGCGCCCCAAATTATGCGTGTGTGTTTTGTTTATGCCACATGCCTTTTGTTTGAGATGTTGATTGGGATGGAAATGACGTTTTGTTTAAGTTAAATATAAAGTTAAGTAAAAAAAAGATGATTTTTTAATCTTGCTGACTTCCAGTATCAAATTGAAATGATTTGAAGTGCGGTGAAAAAAATGTATTCAATACAAAGATATTTTTTAAGTAGTTTTTTAAAATTATGTGAGAATTTTCGTCGGATTTTTCCTTTAATTATATTGCAGATTTTGTAAAATATTAAAATAGTGTATGTCTGGTAATTGCTAGGGATTCGAATTATACTAATTGATTTCTTTATTTACATTATTTATAGTAAGATATTCTCTGTACAATTAGTTTTCTCTTCCTTCAACAATACACGATATTTACAAGAATACCAAAACCATACAATTGCATACAACATTTTCTAAAAATAAAAGAAAAGCATTTATCTACAAATGTTACTGCCACACCCCCACATTTTTTTCACTGACAGTACGCCACGCCACGCCACGTAAGCAGGCGAGTTAAAATGCATACTAAAATAAACATGCCGAGTAAACGCGTAATGAAATATGCATATCGAAGCGAAGCCGACACCGATCTGTGTTGCCACACGCAAAAAATATCGTATGCTAGTGTTAAACAACGTTTCTTGGGAATTGTTGGTGTTATAATAAAGTGTTCAATTTGTTGAGATTTTTCTTTGTTGCTTTCGTTTGTTTTTCAGTACTTATGTGGATTTTTCACTTGTGTTGAAATATTGTGTAACGATACGGTGGTATGATTTTGTGAGACCACAGAGTTATATTGACAATTGTAATGATTTTAATTCTGATAATTATTAGGTAATAAATACGATAACCACTGTATTCCCCGAAAGGCTAGGCATAGGTGTACTGTACACACACACACCTACAGCCGGGTTTGATTCCCAGGTCGCGCAAAGTGTTATTGGGTTTTTCTAAAGAAATTAAAAACCGAGCAGAAATCTGAACCCCGAACTGCTACTGAGCAGTTCGGGGTTCAGATTTCTGCTCGGTTAATGGCAATAAGCTCGCTACCCACTACATAGGACTTAAAACATACCGGCGAACTGTGAGAGTACATTAGTTACACCTCTGCCGAGCCCTTTGGGGAATACAGGCATGATGGTACGTATTACTTTAACCAGAAAATTGATTCAAGAAAAATAAAAATATCTCTCACCCCAATAACAGCTAACCTTCCGACAATTATCCGAACAATCCAACCCCCATATTCGTCCAAATCACTTACTGTGTAATGTACATTTCGCGTAATGACCGTTTTTAAACGGGTTGAGTCGTAAACCGTTCCGTGTTGCCGGCCGCTGTGAATGTCATCGTAAATCTGGACTGCGGTGCGCTGCAGCACCGTGCGTGCAAGTGTGTGATGCCCTTAAATTGTTTAGTTCCATTTAGTTTTCACTAGCTTTTCATTTGGAACGTAAATCTTTTGATGGTGGAAAAAGTTTTGGCAGTTATTGTACCTTTTTACTTATTAATGTACTTTCTTCTTTTTGGGTTGTTTAGAGAAAAGCACGTATCGTGTTATAATATGAGCTACTAACTTCTGCTCGTGACTTCACTACTCAATTAAAGTCATCATCATCTTACTGCCCATATCCCATGTTACGTGGGGTCGGCGCAATACGTTTTCTTCTTCCATGCCGTCCTGCTATTACTGGCTCCATTCTCTTACATTTCATTCTGTACAGAATCCATCTCTCTTTTCTTTGATTTCCCTCTTTCTTTCTATACATCCATGTTTATATTCATAACTCTTTTGGTGAAGTGCGTCTTCTCCCTACTCTTCAAATGCCTATACCAAGATAAACGGTTCCCTTTTAACTTGACGGGCCTGTTGGTCTAGTGGTTAGCGGCCCTGACTGCTAAGCCGGAGGTCGTGGGTTCGATTCCCACCCAGGACAAACTTTGTATGATGAGCATGATTGTTTGTTCTGTGTCTGGGTGTGATTTATCTATGATAATGTATGTATTTATAAATTATATAAGTATGTATATCAGTTGTCTGGTTACCATAACACAAGCTCTGCTTAGCTTGGGATCAGATAGCCGTGTGTGAGTTGTCCCAAAGATATTCATTTAATTTATTATTTACAACTTTAAAATTTAAGTAAAGTCCTAAATTATCTCAGCAAAACACAAAAACGGAATAAAATCCTATGTGTTAAGCTAGATTACTATCTTTAATATGTTTGTACCACAGTTAATTCCGTTCAGCCGTTTAGCAGTAAAAGAGTTACAAACATCCATCCATCCTCACAAACTTTTGCGTTTATATTAGGTGTAGTAAGTAGGATAGGAGTCAACCAGGTTGTAACAAGGCTGACTGACAAGGGTTGGTCGGAAACAGGTACATTTGAGTATTGTCACTCGTGGGGGTCACTTTAATAGACCCCAATGTATTGTAATATCTATACAGGTTGAATTTGAATTCACTTCGCATCTTTTTGGGGGTGAAAGTACTTATGAATAGGAACAATTTTTAATAACAATTTTTTAACTTTGTAATATGAAAAATTAAATGAGATATTCCACACTTTATGATCTTATTGTAGAGCATTTTTGTGGGGATGATGTTTTTTTTATAGCTAATCTTTTAATAAAAGTTGTTCGTATTTATAAGTCCTTTAACGCCCTGAAATGAATCGATTTCAATTTAGCCTTTATAGAAACACAAGCATGATGCCACTTCACTTGCACAGTATTATATATGAGAGAGACACCGTCACTTTCAACTCGTTTCTTTAATGGCACTGGTTAATCCATTAGGTAGGTACTATTTAAATTTTGAACATAACGTAGGTACCTATGTTTAGACTATAACGTACAAGAGGAATTCAGAAATTATTTTACAACGATATAACTAGTCGGCGGTATCTCTTTGAAGAGCCAGAAATTCTCAGCAAAACGTACTTTGTGCAAAATGAGAAATTCCTGCTTTAAACAAATGAACGATTGTTTTCCAATGGGCAACTGTCTGTGCATCTTTAAAGGCTTTTACAAGTAATGCGTTTGGTGTCGGGCTATTGTGGCACTGGAGCAGTTTATTTGTCGGACTCCATACGGACGGTTGTCTTTTTTTATCAGTGGAAGAATTTTTATAAACTGGTCAGTAGTTCCAGAGATGTTTACAAACAAAATTAGGAAACAAACTTTTTTCTTTTTATTAGCTAATTCTACGTCTACGACGTTTATGTGAGACTGACGTTTGCCCGCGACTTCATATGAGTATACAGGGTGGAAATTTATTATGCTACCTGGAGGGAAAGTACTCTAAATACTTGAGTTACCAAATTTTACTGAAAGGAAACATTCCTTTATTTTTAAAAAGAAACAAAACTGCATTTAAATAATTTTGAAAATATTCTTGCCACACCCAGGAATCGAACCGACTAAAATTCGAAAAAATTGCATCCTGTACTTTTATGGCACTAATCGATAGGGTCAATCATAAGGATAAAACAGTTATGAATATAAATGTGGATGGATGGAGAGGAAGGGGAAGGCCAAAGGAAAGATGGGTGGATTGTGTGAAGAATGATAGGATAGATATGGGAGTCGGTGATAGCATGACAAGACGGCATGTAAGAAAAAAACGTGTTGCGCCGACCCCAAGTAACATGGGATTAGGGCAGGAGATGATCACGATAATGATAGATTCTCCAAAGAAGGCGACACATAGACATGACTGGAAGCCTTTGGAGTAGGCCTTTGTCCAGCAGTGGAATAATAGATACAGGTTAAAATAAAATGAATAAAATGTAAATATATTTTTCTTTTTTATTAGCGTTACAGCTTCATCCTTCAGATTTGAAGCAAACCCTAATATAGTTAGGAAGGCTAAGCAGAACGATATTGATTTCAAAGCAAATAATACTTTGTATCTATAGGTCAAGATATTTTAACTGACATATTTAAGACAAAGATACACTTGTCTTACAAGTATTTATGACAATATTAATGCGATAGTTAAACTATTTCAACTAGACAGGAAGCAGCGCCACATTTGAACGGACAAACATACAAATCAATGAACAGTGTTACAATGTATTGGAAAATCGATTTTATAGATAATTCCGCGGCTAGGAACAATTATCTGTTTAAACTTCCAAAATAAGTTGGTACGAACTAAAAAGAATTGTCTTCTAGTTTTCGAGTTGATGGTTTAAATTAATTCTATTGCTTTAGGTATTTTTTCCTTTTTTGCAATAAATCATGGTATTACAGTTGTTACAACAATATGGTGGTACATATTTTGCTGGAATACATTAGCATGAAAACTTATAGATATAAGAATAATAGTCCCGGTACGTTTTTTTTTGTCCATACATTTTTGTAAAGAGTAAAGAGTTTTAAATTACTTCGGTCCAGTAGGTGGCGCGGCATCAGTGGCGTTTTTAATGTCCTCTAAAGTGTAGGAGTGTTGCAAAATAGGGACACTTTGGGCACTAGTAATTGGACTAACGTCGGTAACACTCGCACTATGTGGGTGGATTTTAGTTATTATTTAAGTTTGGAATAGTCAAACCAGGGGGCAATTCTAGTAACTTTTAGGAACGTTAACATTATAATCTCACTCTCAATCTGTCAAAAATGCTCTATTTTATTGAAATTTTTGACTTTGTTTGTCATTGAAATGTGATGGCCACTTTAATTACGAGAACTGGCCTTCTGATCTCTATCAATGTATGATTGGCCACCGGAATCGGGAGTCGGGTATGGAGCTACCGCTGAATATGTTTTTAGAATGAGAGACCACCTACAAAACAGCCACTGTCTCCTATGTTATATCAGCCATTGAAATCATAGGCTAACGAAAACTAACTTTTAAACAATAAAAATGGCTAGTTACTGTGCAAAATCATAAATTATTTTCTCCATAGTAATACATGGTATACTATACTACATATATACTCCATAGTAACATTTTGTAATGCTAAACAAAAAAAAACAACAGTTTAGTTTTACACCCTCTTTGAGTCAACATTCAGTATATTTTTATGTTTAACTGGTGCTATATTCAAATATTTACAAGCGAAAACATTTTTATCAATGTAAAATTAAGCGAGACATGGCATTATGTTTACGTTTGCGACTAAAAACTCCCTAGAGAGTGTCGCGTCGTGCCAACCTTGTAAAAACCCATATGACTTTTTTAAGACCATACAATCCCATGAGACATGGCCTTTATAACATACAGCCAACATTAAAAAAAAACACACAACATTCCTTTTTTGAATTGTTTGTTTTTTTTTTACTCGTGTTTACTGAAAACTTTACTGTCTCATAATAAAATGAAAGTTTCAACATTTCTATTCTTTCGGAACGAATCGTCAATAAAAATATTCAGTGAATCGGAAATTGCAACAATGTATTGAACCTACAAATAGCAGTTCAAGAAACTATTTCCTTCACGTGATTCTTTTTCCAATATTGCTGTAATAAACTTGCCATTTTCAATATTTACGAAATAAAGATGGGCCATCGTTCAAACAGCACTGCTTCGGTACAGCAAATTATTTGCCATTCAATTTTAGGCTTTAAACCCTGTGTTATAAAGTTCAATTTTAAATGATAAGAAAAAAGATGACGACTCTCGGGCAGCATTCCGGGTCGTTGCCGTCGGATTATATACTGTTGTATAGCGAAACGACCTTAATACATTTCTGGAAAGTTAATTGACACAAGCTGTCAAATCGGCGATTGCTGATTGGTTGAACAACAGCCTATCAAATTACCACTAGAAAATACTCTGTCTAAATTATGATTTCGCACATCCCATAAAGTAAAGGAAAAATATTACAAGTGATAGATCATAACGCATGGCAAATAAAAGCGGAGAAATAACAAACAAAATTTTATCTATTCCGAAGTTTATTTCAAAAGCATACGGATGGAAAACAAATGGAGCAGTTTCTGAAGTCAAATATCTAAAGTTATTGTAGTTGGAACAAACAAACATATCTGTGATATTGAGCATAATTTATTAGATTTATTTACATGCCGAAAAATGTAGTCATATTTTATTATTTTGGTAAAATATAATCTACAAACTTATATTCTACAACATTCAATAATTATTATTAATACATGTTTACGCTTGGCCTTTATAATTTACATACCATCACGCCTGTATTCCCCGAAGGGTTAGGTAGAGGTGGATTAATGTACACCCACAGTGCGCCAATATGTTCAGGTTCAGTAGGTCTCATGTAATAGGAGGCGAGCCTATATCCATTAACCGGGCACAAATCCTAACTCCGAACTGCTACTGAAAGTGTCACAAAAAAAACCAATAACACCTTTGCTCGACCTGGGAATCGAACTCAAGACCTCTAGCGTAGCAGTCGCGCTGAGGACCACTAGGCTAACGAGGCAGCTTTATTATTTTGTTATTCATTGATATTCAAAATTTTATAATGTTGCTTGCAAGGCCCGTCTTGCTCTATTTAAAGAAATATAAAACTTGATTTGGTGTACAGAATCATGTGCCCCTCATGGTTACGGCAAATAGGTAATATAGGCGTATTCAACATTTTAATATTGCAATATTTTATTTGCACATAAAGGAGAATGCTCAAAATTCTAAAACATCACTTTTAATAATTATTCTTGGAACGTGGTTAATATTCTTTAGGTGACCGAGCATTTTCTTTTTCAAGCATTTTTAAATCTTGATTTTTCTTTCAACGTTGTCCCTTGTGAGTTTTAATACCTACAGATGTTTTTTTCTTTTATTGCAGCACTCTGCGTCAGTAGCAACAGCAAAGGTCTTATTCCAGGAAAAAAACTTTTAAATTGAAAAGAGCTAATACTAATCTGTTACTATCTTTAGATGCTGCTACTAGTGTGGCACATTTAATTAATAAGATATTTTTTTAAAGGACCTAACACCTGCGATTCAGACTCGCAAACAAAGGGTTCCATACTACCATACATTTATCTGTTTCATGTACCATCCTTAAATTTTTCACTTTATTTCATTTTTATTGTACTTATAGCGGTTATAATTCTTTAATTATAGCGAAATTGTATTTCTTATTGTAATTTTTTAGAATTTTAAACTAATCTAGTTCTAAGTAGAATAGAATTATTAATCATTATCAATATGTTCAACACAATTTTGTAAATTGTTACGAATAAAGATACTACTGCTACTACTACTACTACTATAGAAGTACACATAACATCACGGCTGTATTTCCCGAAGGGTTAGGAAGAGGTCCCACAGTTTGCCGGTATACTTTGTTAATAACACACTCTGTGAAAATTGTAACTCTCTTCCTATCACGGTTGATGAGATACAGCCTTCTGACAGACAGACGGGAGGACAGCGGAGGCTTATTAATGGAGTCCTGTTAGCACCCTTCGAGTACGAAATCCTAAAAGCGAGACATACTTCCTTTTTTTCAAATAGGTTAATAAAGCGAAAGATAACTCACTGACTTGATTCAAAATTTGTAAAACCATGAAACTGAAGATTTTATTCTATCTTCGCTTTCCACGCGAGCAAAATCTAGTGTAAACATAGTGACGTGACATAGGTACCTACTAAAACACAATCAACAAAGTTTAGCACGAAACGTTACACCAGATAAACTAGCCTACTCATAAACCCTTTAATATAAGTCCTATATCCTATAAGACAGCCATAAAAGCAAAGCATATCTATGCATATAAAAATACGCAAACATCATAAACCTTAAGCGTTTGATCTCGCAACCCTGCGTTATGCTCAGCGGAATTACTCCCGCCAGCCTACTCGGTGTCACAGGATAGCACAAAAGGTCGGCTTAATGCAACGAGCGAAAATGCACGCACACACAGACACCGTCCACTTATACATATAAACTTGCGACTGGCATTCGGCAGACTGGGTTTCATTTTTTTTTGTCGGATGGAAATTCGACAACTGCCCAACTAGCACAAAACTGTTGCTTAAGAGCTTTGGAGCCAATCCGATTATTACCAAAGGCGCCAAGCTCTAGCGCCAGAGCGTGTACTGCAGACTTTATACAGCTGCATTGGAGCCAAAGGGGCACAACTTTTTGCAATCTATAGTTCCATTAGAACTTCATAATAGTGGCATGAAAGCGCTACACGAGCGGCAACTAATTATTAACTCTACACTTAAGCTCTTGTGGCGCTTATTGAATGAATGACAGGTTTGAACTGAACGAATAAAGGATCACTGATCATTCACTTTACCTCTCATTTATTAAATACCATTTGTTGTTCCTGATTTAGACATTACTGAATATAAATAAATAATAAGTGAAGTGAAGTGAAGGTAAGTTGTTTTTGAGCTATATTTTGTATTATATGCAAGTGGCTACAAACGCAGATCAGTTTATCGTGCATATAGTTGATATTATTGGAGTATTTTTAACGCGCCTCAATAATTACTTCAGAATATCGTAAAATATGTAAATTATTATTATATAAATATATTTATATCACATACCTACACGATATTGAATTTACCTACTTGACTATATTTATGTTTAGTAAGTTGCTCGTGCTATATTTAGTTATATTTTAGTACAAATTGCGATAAAAACCTATAAATTTCTCAAGTACTGATAAATAATTGTCTTGTAAACATGTCGTCTATGAGAAGCAGCTTTAACTTACAACTTCAACCTTAAAACTTGCTCTCTGCGCGTCATAGCGCTAAGTTTCACTTTTCTGTAGGTCCAAGTAATACCTGTACAACTAATGCAGTTCAAGTCTTTGCAATCTCTTTTATTTCGTACTTACTGCAGATATCGAACCACACTAATGGTTATTTGTTTAGAGATCCGTAGAACTCGTTGAAAACCCTAAAATACGATGATCATTTGTAGCTGCTTCTATATTTTTCGCTATTTTTCTTTTTTGATTGTTTAACACTAACTATGTGTTACCATATTTTCAGAATGCCTTTCAAACTTATAATGAACAACTAAATAAACAAGAACTATGCATCTTTCCATCTAAGTGGGAAAAACACGGAGTATTACACTGGGCGAACAAGAAAAGTAAAAAAAATATGTAAAATAGAAGATTCAACTCCACAATCAAATTGGACTAAAATAAACAAATTCATTATGTTATTTTGTATTTCTTTTAAACTGGCTTAAATATTTTTATAAAATGTGATTCCTCCATTAAAAATAGCAGAATGTATCCAAATGAGTAGGCAATGTCCATTACTCTCCTTCTTCTATTGTGAAGCCTTAATGTCGCTATTAGTAAAACAGACGATCAAATTCCTACTTAAGTCTGCGCAAATGAATAAATCACTTCTGCAATGAAACTTTCAGTGGCAGAACAGTGATAAATATATCTTTAATGCAGTTCCGTTAAAAAGTCTACAATTACAGTTTTTATGCAGTTCTGAAGCGTACAGCAGCGGCAATAGAAGCTTTTTAGCAGCTTTAAGCTTTAACAGATATGTTTTAACTCTCTTTTAAAGCTATAGACGGCAAATGGGTTGTAAAATGAACTCTTATAAAACTTAGAGTGGCATTTGGTTCAGTGTCTGCTACCCCTAGTGATATTTACAACTATGAGCAGTTACGGAAGCAATAGTAGAACTTAAAAACCCTTTCTGAACCCCTAAAGCGCTACTGTACGGCTAAAAGTTGCAAAATAGGCTGCTATTTCCACTAGTGTGCTAGTTGGGTGACTTCTCCTGCCTAGGGCGGGGCGGGAGGGAGTGTCAGACTTTAACTGACTAAAACCCATCCATGTTCCTTCTTGTGCCCTTTACGTTCCAGTGGCATGGTATCTCTGCCAATCAACCCGTAGCCCCGGCAGGTATTGGCCCTGAGTGGCCCCTCCGATTTGCTGACATCTTTTTAAGGCGCGCGTGATACACGAACGCGCCGTCGATACGGACTGTCGTTGATTAACGTACGGACGGTGAGCTACCCATTGCTCCCCGTCCAGAGGCTAGTGTCTACGGTGGCCGGTAGTCGTCTCGCGGCTCCCGACGCCCGGAGCGTCTCCCGCGGCGGCGGCAGACTGGGATTACCGTACGTACGCGTCTATGTATGTCTTTCCACTCATTGTATAGACTCGACCTTCTGTATACTTTATATTAAGCCAACATTTCCAACTGGTTCAGAAAAATATGTGCACACATGAGTTTTATAGGAGTTTCAACCGAAGGAATGTACTCGGCGTAGAAAGCAAGTATTTCATTGAATGCGAAACTCGATATCAAAGAGGAAACGCGTGAATAACGTACCTGGATTTGTGCTACATATTATTTTTATAAGTCTTTTTGTACTTATTTTCAATAAGTGCAGTAATTAAAATGTGCAGGGAAATATTTGTGAAACTACATAAATGTATTAAAAATATTGCTAGCAAAATGAAAACTCATTGGGTAATGTCAACATACCATCACGCCTGTATTCCCCTCAGGGTTAGACAGAGATGAACCAATGCACACCCACAGTTCGCCGGTATGTTTAGGTCCCATGTAAAAAGGAGCTTATTGCTATTAACCGGGCACAAATCTTAACTCCGTGCTGCTACTGAATTTCATAGAAAAACCCAATAACAATGCTCGATCTGGGAATCGAACCCTAAGACCTCTAGCGTAGCAGTCGCGCTTAGGGCCACTAGGCTAACAAAGCAATTTGGGTAATGTTCTTTATATTTTTATCTTGAAGGAAATATCATGTATTATGCAAGTAGGTATGTATTAATGTGATATTACAACCGAGTCACGTAATTTCAATAACAATAATACGAGATTACTAAAATTGTTAACGGATCATTAATTTTATTGGTTCTCCCTAAAATTCTTATATCAATAAATTACCGATAAAACTGCTACAGAATGTCTTGGAATTTATTCATTAAAAAAAGCAATAAAGTGTAATTGGAGGAAATAGCGCAAATAACATTATGTAGCAATAAAAATTTAGATTACATCATAACAAATAATGTGTATTTAGCATTGAGTACACGTTTTTATTACCGAATAAAAATATACCAAATCAGTGAGTTGCATAAAATACAGTCATTTTATGCTACGGCCATTGTTTACATCGTTACTTCCTCAAACAAAAATATAGGCATAGATGACACGCATAATCAAATGCATTTTGACGCCCCCATTCTGAATCTTACGCCTAACCATTTTAAAGTACATATTTCAACTTCCCCATAAAAATGTCGTCCCCTGCGTTTTTCATACTCTAGTTGAAATGTTAATGTACCTTGTCATTACTTTAAGTAGGAACATGCGACTTTACACTTTCAAGTCTGATACTTAAAGTTGACTTTTGAAATTCAAGTGTCATGGGAGAATTTATCAAATATGAGAATTTTAGTCTTTGTCCGTCTACTGAACGTCGAGACGGTTCAGTGTCAGATTTTGTTCAAGAAAAGATTTGATTACGTGAGTACATAATATAAAGTAAAAGTGTTATTGGGTTTTTCTATGAAATTCTCAGTAGCAGCTCGGAGTTTGGATTTGTGCCCGGTTAATGGCAATAGGCTCGCCCCCTATTACATGGGACCTAAATATACCGGCGAGCTGTGGGTTTACATCGGTACACCTCTGCCTAACCCTTCGGGGAATATAGGCGTGATGGTATATATTATATTTATATTATATTTATATTATATAATATAAAGTAGGGTGACATTTTATTTTGTAAAAATAATTTTCTTGAAAGGGTGTTTTAATAAAAATAGAAAGTTGTTGATTTTAATGGAAGTAGACGATGTTTTAACTCTGAACAGAACTTTGTTTTGTAAAAACAAAAGGTGGTGTTATTAATTTTATTTTCTTAGAAGTAACGCCCTAAGGACTGAGCTATGTAATGGTTGGGAAAAAACCGTTTTTTTTTTTAAATGTGACGAGATTTTTTTAAGGCACAGAATTATTTTAATCTATACTAACACTATAAAGCTGAGCTAAGTATCTTTGTTTATTTGATCGCACTAATCTCCTGAATTACTTTGGTTACTGGCCCGTCCTCGTAGGTCCTAGCGTGATGGTATATAGCCTATGTTATTTAAGAATGATGTAGCTATCTATTGGTGATAAAATGGTTGAAACCGGCCCAGTAGTTTCGGAGACTATTCGGTACAAAACAAAGAAATCTTTTTTCTTTATATTATTAGTGCAGTTAAGATCCAAAGATTTGAAAAAAAGGGTTCAGCAACTCTTATCTTTTTAAGTTTATACCTCCACATATCACATTCAAGTCCCCAGGGCAATAAAATAGACCCAAAATAAAAGCACTTTCCACAATTTTCTTTCTTCTCTATATCATTTTACTAACAAATATTATTTCATTCTTCACAATTCAAGTAACACAAGGTAAATAATCTAGATATCAGTCTCGTATTTGTAGGAAGCACACAATTTCCGTATTCCCCCATATTCCTCAGCTTTCCTCTGTACTCCCCCGTTTTCCCCAGTACTCCTCAGGGGAACGGCCCAGTCAGAATCACTTGACCAGTTTGTTACCCCGTACCCTTAGTTCTCTGGAGCATGAAACTCGATTTCTTTACAAAAGGTACTGTGCTATTTCTATAGAAAGATTTCGTTGTAGGAAATTATCTTGTTTAGTTTGAACTGTACGGTTTTAAAGGGCTTTTAGTTTGTTGTTAATATTATTTTCAATAGAGTAACAAAATTGGATTTGAAGGAGCTGTTTCCTTCTTGACTTCTAAATGGGGTTATTGGAGTGGTATTAGGAATAATGATGGCCTATTATATGACCTATAGTTGATATTTCTTTATATATTGTTTGAGTAAAATGGGTAGTCAAGCTAAATGTTGCTGATCCATTCGTTCAACCGGCGCGGCGTTGTCAGTTGGGATTGGTCCTCTTTTAACTGCCATCGCTTACATCTTTATTATTTTTATTGTTTTACAATCACGTTCATTGTTTTCACATTTAGAAGCAACAAACATATTGTATGTAACCAGCGTTTCTTGCCTTTTTTTTTTTTTTTTTTTTTTTTTTTTTATTTTTTTTTTTTTATAGACGGGAAGTCATCAAATAACTTCCCCCGCCCTGCAGGTCTATTGGCTATCTTTTTCAATGCCAGTGACCAACTGGCTTCAGTTACACACTTACGTTTGATGACAACTGAGAATTTCATAACATTGGTATTGCGTATCACATGAAGTGCTTATACAAACTGGCGGCAAATTCATTCTTTCGTAGTTGTTTAAACTACTTAGTAAGTTGAGTGTTTCGTGAACTAAAATAAAATAAAAGGTAAGTAACCCCACTAAATACATTGGTACCACCTTGTATTTTGAAGAAGTTTACGTTGTGAGTTTTGAATAAGTAATAAAAAAATATTTTAATTAAATACAATAATTGATGTTACAACTATACAAGTAACACTAACTTAAATTATTATTAAATGATTGTGGTGGTAGGTATTTAAAAGTTACACACTTACGTGAATATTTTGAATAAAGGTATATCACTCTAGGTTGTATTAATATAGTACCTATACTTATTTAATTTTAAGATGCCTGGACAAAGAAAAGTTTCTGCAAGACAGCTGGAATTGCTTGTGGAGTTTGCGGAAAGAAATGAGGAAGTAGCTTTAGGTCGCTTTTCGGGAGGACCACAGGCCGTTAGAGTCACTCGAGAAGCGTGGAACTCCATAGCAGTCAAGCAGTTCGCAATAAACTCTCTGTCTGGCAACTGTAAAGGATTACTAGCGTCCCGCAGGCGGCATCTTTGCACTTTCCTTTTTTTTATACAGTTTCCTTTGTTTACGCTGTTTTTCAGCAGTTACCAGCAAACTTAGACGTAACATTCTCTATTTAAAACTTTAAAAACACAAACACAATAACAATTACACTTTTAAATAAAATTAATTTACAAAACGTAGTAGTTCTACTCAATACAGGCACCGGTGCGTATCATGAGAATTCCTAAAACACTACCCAAGAGTAGTGTTTTTCAAGTGGTTAAGTGACTATCAATTTGATGCCCACTCGATGCTTTAAAAGCTTAGACAATCGCAATCTTATAAGTATCGATACGACAACACCCTGTCAAAATGTGTTACGGGTGACTATCATCGGCACCGGTTGCTAATGACGTCATTCCAGTTAGACACTAGAGATAGCCAATACGAAACTAGCTATTTGACAGTCAATCGTTGAACACTTTACCAAGTGATCATCACTATGAACTGTCAACAGAGATACGCAATAGCACCGCTGGGCGGGGCGGGAGGGAGTGTCAGACTTTTACTGACTAAAACCCGTCTATGTTCCTTCATGTGCCCTTTGCGTTCCGGGGGCGCGGTATCTCTTTCGAACAACCCGCAGCCCCGGTAGGCATCGGCCCTCAGTGGCCCCATCCAATTTTGCTGACATCTCTTTGAGGCGCGCGTGGAACACGAACGCGCCGTCGACAGGAACCTCCCGAAACATCCGTGTCCGGTGAGGACCTGCGTCAGGCGGTAGGTGAGGGCGCCGTGGCGCCGCTCCAGCCACTCCTCAAAGAGGGGACTTACCGCCTCAATCGAGGCGTGCCCTAGGCGTTTCTTGCCTGCGTTTTGGAACGAGCACCATGCTTTAATTTTCAGACTAACTGACCTTGTTAATTCAAAAGTACCTATAAATGGTTTAATTAAATAAATGTTTTCACTTCACCTGATTTTTTTTCATAAAATGTTCATATTCTAGTTCTTGTGTACTTTCAATCCTGAAAGATCGATTTCGAATAGAAAGTATTGTTGTATAATACAATAAAATAAAACCACGTCTCGTTCTTCGTTGGAAGCCTTCTCAATAGAATTGCATTACTTTCTATATTTTTATACCGAAACCCATTTGGAAATTCAGTTCAACTCCTAACAAAATCAACTTAGTTTTTTTTTTACTATTTTCTCCGCTAACTTTGAGTTGTGGAAACAAATAAAAATGTACACTGGACTACACGTTGGTACTAAAAATGTCAGTGCTGTTATAAATATAAATAAATTCACTTCAAGCTCCAAACCAGACAGAGATAGAGCTACCGTAAACTGTGTGTCTCGCTAACACGCTCATGAAGATTTGATTTCGATTCCTAGTGTACCTAGACTGGGATAATACTTCTTTCTGGTTTATAAGAATAAACAACATTTTACATTGTACAATTAGGTACTTACCTAGGTTTATTATTTTAAAGAAAAAAATTCAAAAATTGTTAAAACATTTTCGACTATTTTTTGCAATCGAGCAATAATGGTTTAATATACATTCCAAACTCATGTTTAGAATGAATTTAAAAAATGAATTAGTGTTAAACATCGAAAATCGTTATAATGGCTTGGAAAATTGAAAAAAAAAAATACCTGTGATGAATCACTATTTGACACAACTACACCCAATTGCAACTTTAACAACCGAAGCCTCGTTATGACAGCACTTTCAAAACTCTTAGGTAAAATCTTTTTTTTAACCAGCCTGTAATGTCCTACTACTGGGCAAAGACCTCCCTGTGATTTTCCAGGTATTGTTTTCTAGCACCATCTGAACCAGGCCTCGCGAGGAACATCTTGGGTCATGTTGCCACCTCTTCCCTCACCCTCATCAATTGAATTGAGACTTTAGCCCAACCATTACTGTGCATACGGCAGTGGTGAACTATCCAATCCTATTCTTTTTCTTTTCCAATCAATGATAATCTTCGTTTTTTTTGGGTTCAGTAGGTAGCCACATTAATCGCCCCATCAGTAGAGTTGTTAATATCCTCTAAAATGCAGGTGTAGGGACACTTTGGACACGAATCCAATCCCATTAAACCCTAGCAGCCTGTTTACCGACGTCAATAACTCAACCAAAAAAACTTAACCAAACAATATTCAACCTTATGCCTATATAAACACCGACCAGTAACAAAACCAAGCTTCATAAACCTCCGTAGGTACCTCCGCCCCTAAACTTTTGTTCGAAAATTAACAACGTTAGGAGGAAACGTCGTGAAACTCCACTACATAATGTAAACAAAGTCTGAACAATCTTAGACAAGATTGTTTAACTCACCTAACTAAATTAGACAGCCTCTTGAATCGGGAGATTTTTGCTTCTGAAACTTCAGAATTACCTCGCGTGTTGGTTACACCTGCGCTTTCTTAAAATAGAGAATATTTGTTTGTTTTTGTGTGTGGAGATTAATATTAATGATGTTCCTTTGCTGGCGTCCGAAAATTTTCCGTAAATGAATTAATGGTAAGTGAGTTTGAGGTGAGTTGTCATCCCACCTGATGTTGGGGATTGACGGCTCAAAAATTTTTACAGCAAACTAACTTATGCCCGTGAGTCCGCTCGCATTGAAGTCCGATATCTGCGGTGTTTATTTTGTTTTCGCTCTTCCTTATTCAATTCTAAAATAAAAGTAACTTACTAATAATTATACTAAACCAGTTACTTCTTATAACATCAGCTAACTACCAGCAAAAGTCTCGTTCAAATCGGTCCAGCAATTTAGGAGATTAACCGGAACAAACAGACACATAATTATTTAAAAAATAGTTCTTACAGTTTATGTACCTACCTTGTAAATTAAAAAAGACAACCGTCCGAGTGCAGTTCGAATTCCGCACTATCCCAGTGCCAAAGCAGTCTAGCACCAAACGCCTACATTTAAGAGCTACTACAGAACACCAAAATCTCAACACACATCTTTCCATTGACACCCTCTAAAATACCCATCAAACACCCAACTAACACAAGATCAATCTTCGACCAACCAACAAGGTTGTCAATCTACCTACACCATCTTAGTCGTAAAGTAAATCCCAACTTAGATTGAGATATAACGGCACTATGCAGTTTCAGATTAACTTGTACACCGTATCAAGTGAAACATAAGGTCGGTAGTTAGTATGTAGTCTAGCAATTAAGTTCTACGTGTGAGGGAGGTGACGTATGTAGCACCTGCACGTTTGTTTCGTATACAGGGTGTCTTGGCGCGTTCGTGTTCCACGCGTGCCTGTAAATCGGAGGGGCCACTCAAGACCGATGCCTGCCGGGGCTGCGGGTTGTTCGAAAGAGATACTGCGCCCCCGGAACGCAAACGGCACAAGAAGAAACGTGGATGAGTTTGTCAGTAAAAGTCTGACACTCCCTCCCGCCCGGGAGAAGTCATTTGATGATTTCCCATCAGTAAAAATAATTAAAAAAGGGTGTCTCGTATTTGGACGTATTTCTACGAATACTGTGACTCCTGGGATTTGAGAATTCCCTCGGGTATGTTTTTTTCGGTAGGTCGACTGCGCAGTACTCGGACAAGGCGAAAGGAGTTTGTAAGGATCGTAGCAAGTTGAATAACTTCTATAGGTAAAGTTTAAGTACCTATTTGATGTTTTAGAACATTTAGTTAAGTTGAAAGCTTTATTGAAATATTGGCTTTTCAATGAAATAGCATTTACAGAATACATCGAGTATTTGGAATATCACCCTGTATATTACAAATAGGGGTTGTAAAGACAGTCTAACTTGACGTGAAGATAGTGAAATACGGTACAGGTTCGTACCTTGGTTCTAGAATACATTTAGACCACCTGATAGTTATTTACATACCACACTCGTACCATCACGCCGAAGGATTAGGCAGAGGTGTACCAATGTACACCGTTCGCTGGTACGTTTAGGTCCCATGTGATAGGGGCGAGCCTATTGCTATTAACTGAGCACGAATCATAACTGCGAGGTGCTACTGAGAAGTTCATAGAAAAACCCAATAAGACTAGACTCACTCTCTTATTTACTTAAGGGACTAAATACAGTTATACAATTCAATTCTGCTTTTGTCTATGGAAAACACTATTTTAGTACTAAGATGCGTACGTACATATTCAGGTTTCCGCATCTGAACGGATTCGATACAAAACTGGCGTTTTCTATAAACTATAGACAAAACCTGAAAAAATACTGGTGAACTGTGGGTGTACGTACATTGGTGCGTCTCTGCCTAGTCCTTCGGTAAATAGAGTGTGTTAGTGAGTGTAATTCCAAAAGTAAAACAAAGATATATAAAAATATATTGGAGTACTGTAAACATCTCATTCACAAACTAATTCCATCAACAAAGCTAGGTTGCGAGCCATTGAAAATCAATAGTTGCAACTTATAGGCGGACATAAAATATAACGTCTTCACTTCGGTCCACAAGTATCATTAATAGTTAGTGCACACAAGACGAAGTTAAATTGAGATGTAAAGTCTCAACTAGGGTTAGGAGCAGACGTGCCGATCGGGGAATTGGAGACAGTCTATTATTATGTAGGCAGTAGCTATTTTATTTACAAACACTAAAATATAATCTATACTTAACATTAAAAAGAGAAAAGATTTTTTTGTATTTTTGTAACGAATAGGCTCCGAAACTGCTGGATCGATTTTAACAATTGTTTCATCAATAGATAGCTACATTATTCCCGTGTAATATAGGGTATATAACATCACGCTATGACCCACGGGAGCGGAGCAGTAACCAAAAACGCAACTTAACGTAGGTGAAATAAGCCGCGCGGACGGAGTCGCGGGCAGTTGGCTAGTGTGTATTAAAATTGTGAATAAAGTATCAAATAGCAGTAGATCAATTCTACTAATTAAAAATGTTTAAAATGACTGCCTTGTTAGCCTAGTAGTCATAATAATAACAACCCATCACGCCTGTATTCCCTGAAGGGTTAGGCAGAGGTGTATTAATGTACACCCACAGTCTGCCGGTACGTTTAGGTCCCATGTAATAGGGGGCGAGCCTATTGCCATTAACCGGGCACAAATCCTAACTCCGAGCTGCTACTGAGAAATTTGAGCAATAACTCCGTAACAAGAAATTTCCGAGGTTTGGTTCCTAGAACAAGAAAATTGCAATGACGGCAAATCTTTGGGCACAGTTTTTCAATGCTTTTTTACACCCGTCATATCGGCATTTCAATGAAGGGATATAAAATATTGGGACCGACCAGATTTGGCGTTATTAACAATACAAATTTAGGAATTACTTGAAACTCGTTCAAATATTTCCGAATTTGTAAACATTTTGACAATGCCCAAGATAGTACAAGACAGTTAGCTGATCTCTCAGCCCTATTAAAATACAGTCTTGAGCATTCTCAGCTTTTACAGTTTAAAGTTTCAGTAGTGAATGAAATATTTAATGCTGCAGTGTCTGTCGTAAAAGAGGACTATTGTATTATGCTATTTGCTTTGTCGTGGTAGTCTAGTAAAACAATGGGTACTAGAGCATTTAGAACTTAATAAATTACTCGTAACTGCCTTGTTAGCCTCGTGGTGCAAGCGCGACTGCTACGCTAGAGGTCTTTGGTTTGATTCCTAGGTCGAGTTAAAAGTGTTTTTGGTTTTTTCTATGAAATTCTCAGCTCGGAGTTAGGATTTCTGCCCGATTAAGGTTCTAAGACGTGTTAAAACGCGATTCTCATATTTATTTTGTACAGTAATAGGGGCTTGATCCGCTGACCAAAATTATGCTTATAATTAAATCATCTTTAGCTACCTCGTGCTATCAAAACATTCCACCAACATAATCATTTATTAAATATTTATCATCCCAAGCGTGAAGGCAAAGTTTTAAAATTTCAAAATATTACCATCATACTAATCAAAACATGTCATACGCTCAAACTACGCCAATTTATTATGAATTCTCGTGTTAATTTAGAACTGAAAACTTTGTATAAATATGCTTTTTAATATTTGAAAACGTTTTCATTGAAATAATTTTTGATTAAAATTTTATGGAGTTGTTTGGGCACAGAGTTATAAATATTATGTATGATGGCGTCATTTTTTTTTATCGTGATTAAGAAATTTGAATTACGGGTGTGTGAAATATTTCCTTCAATTTGTATTAAATAAAACTGTTCCTATAATTATTAATAACTAGCTTTTGCCCGCGACTTCGTGTCTGATTTCTGACTTCGCGTGGATTAATAGTTCCAGTTCCCGTGGGATTTCCGGGATGAAAACTGTCCTATGTCCTTTCTCGGGTCCCAGACTATATCTGTACCAAAATTCATTGAAATCGGTTCAGTGGTTTAGGCGTGAAGAAGAGACAGACAGACAGACAGAGTTACTTTCGCATTTATAATATTAGTAAGGATTTTATTTTTTATTTTATTGTGTATTAATCATTTTGACAGAAATAGGTTCTGCCCGCGACTTCGTCTGTAAGTTATTAAATATAACTTAAGACAACCTATTACACTCAGCGATAAAACAGCTTACAATCATTGAAACATATTTTGAAATTGGATCAAAAGTTTCTTAGAAACAAACTTTCCAATGTTAGTATAAATTATCTGATCTAATATTGTCAATGATCATTGTGCCCATGAGCACACAACATCATCTAAGTATTTAGGTATTAAAAAAGGCAATTCTATGAATTCTGTCAGTCTGTGGTCCACCTAGAACAACTTCTAAAACTGTTATGGCTTCTACTAACTCTAGTGAATGTTTAATTTTAGCTTAATATTCCTAAGCAAACATCGCTTTATTTTAATAGCTATTATTAAAATTTAAATTATTTGTAAACTAGCTAGAAATCTCTGAACTATTTAAGCTTAGTTTTCACAATCGCTCAACAATTAAATTAGTTTCGTCAAACTAATTCAATATTTTAAATGTGTAACAGTCCTCAGGCTCGGTGGAGCCTAGTGTTGCGGAATTTGTTCGAAAGAGGTACCGCGGCCGTGGAACGCAAAGGGCATTTGGAGGAACACTGATGTGTTGTAGTCAGTAAGAGTCTGACACTCCCTTCCACCCAGAGCGAAAGAAGACATTTGATGATTTTCCGTCCTTAAAAAAAGGGTCGGTGGAACGACGATCTTCGCAGGGTTGCTGGATGCGGGTTGCTGAAAATCGAGCTAATAGAATGATGATAAAATATGTTACAGTTACACTACTATCCAGCATTAGCAGTGCAATGTAAATTTATATCCAAAATTATTGAGGTGATTTAAATTAAATCTGCGTTAAATATCTAAAATCATTAAAATGAATTCCAAAAATGAGAGAAAGTTTGGATTCTGAAGAAGTTTGCTTACTCATTGGCAAAAGTAAATCTATTAAAACAATAATATAATAATATGTTGCTATAGGAAGTGAAACAAACCTTATTCCTAAGAAGACTAAAATCAGCTCAAAAGTTATTATCATTATCTTATCAACCGAATGATGTCCACCGCTGGACATGGGCTTCCCCTAAACTTAGCCACAATGACCAGTCCCGCCGTCTACCCGCCCGCATCCAGCAATTAAAAATAAAAAGTTTAAAATAAAATATTTCAATCCAATTTCAGAAACCTAGGTCAAAGTCCCGGGTATATAGGCATTAATGTCTGAAGTTAGGACCTGAATTCTAAATATCCAAACTTTTATTCGGTCCTTTGTAAATGTTATTGAAAATGTAGAACTTTTTGATGTAAGTACCATTAAAACTTTTGTGATTTTCAATTTGCTGTTTGGTACGAAATTTCGCTCAACTATTTATTGTATTGGTGTAAATGAAATATTTTCATGTCTGAAATAAATAAATTAATGTTTTGTTTTTATTGTGAGAAACGAGCCACATTTTTCCAAACCGCTGCAACTCCTGAAAGTCAGAATCATTAGTAGCGACCACCAGATTCGAAGAGCCAATAAAGCTCGACAAATCCTGGAGATCGATCTTAGCAGCGACATTAGTTATAAAATAACTGCGTAAGATGAAGAAAATGTCAAAATTTTATAAATGTTGTAAGGTTTTTTTAGCCTCTCCAAAAGCGTGTAAATACCTTGATCCTGCGCCTGATCTCTCCCTTATCGATTAGGATTGCTGCCATTTCGAACTATGAGAATGAACAAAAAGTGCACTCGATTTTGCACACACATTTGTGCACCTAATTATCTTCTGCAGATTTCACTAGGCTTCATTGATATTAGCCTACTTAGCGAAAAAAAATCCAGAATCGAACCAGTACTTTCGGGTAGACGCGCATTCAAACAAACAAACAAAGTCTCCAGCTTCATAATAAATAATATGACTATAAATGAAATGAATTACAAGGTGCAACTACAATAGTAAAACCAGAAAAACACAATACTGCATTTCAAAAAACATCGGATCAGCATTACACGCAATATTTCAATCAAATTCCGTGAAAACACGGAAACAAGCACGACCGCAGAGCAATTTGCATCAAATGCAATGGAATTTACTAGATGTACTACATAAATTCAAACGCCTCAACAATTATTTTTAGCCGCAACTGAAAATCGAGTTGCACAAAATCCGGAACGGAATACTGCCAATTACCTACCCGATGTCCTCATAATCCAATAGGCTAGCCCCCTATTACATGGGACCTAAAAACATACCGGCGAACTGTGGGTGTACATTAATACACCTCTGCCTAACCCTTCGGGGAATACAGGCGTGATGGTTTTCTCATAATGTGACAGTTCCGTTAGTATTCGTCTTCATTCATGTCTAGATAATGCTTTATGTGGATCAGGGATAGTGAATCTTTATGTGCTCCATTTTTTTTTGTTCAAGATTGGTAATCTTTTGACTCTAGTCTAAGTCAGAGGTGACATAGACAAAGTCGACGATATAGTGAGCTTATCCAGAAGAAGCTTGAATCTTTGTATGAACGTGTCATTTCTTATTTTTATTTATTTTAGACTTATATTAATCATGGGATTTCTTCACGATGTTTTCCTTCATCAATGTCAGTGATGTACATGAAAAATACACTTAGAATGCTTCATATTTCTGTTGCAAATTAGATTCGAACAAATATGTACATATTTTCGACAATAATTGACGAGCCCGAATAATTTTGTCACGTGCCACCACTGGCACGCGTGCCATTAGTTTGCCATCCTTGATGCAGATGATAATTCAGCATCGACACCCCCCATATCGCGGTATTCCCATTGTTTCGCAGCACCACCACCCTTCACGGTATTTGTTCAAAAGATCCCAACAATCGTTGATCGTTTTTGCTACGTCGCTGTTTGCATTAGAACCTCATTGTTAAGCCTCCCGCCCCCTCACGTCGGGGTATTATGTGTTGAACACGATTGTCAGATTTTTTGTCACTATCGCACTTGTTGAACAAGCGATAGGCGAGCGAGAAGGCAGATAGTGGATTGAAAGATTTTTTGAATTGAAGAAATTGTGACACGAGTGCGATGGAAATGCTTGCGCTGAAAGGAGACGAGTTGATTGAAACTGCAGCTGTGGAAAGAATTTATGGAGCTTTTTGTTGGGTTTAAAGATCACGTTTCTGTGTAGGAAATAAACGAGGAACATTTCCTTTATTAAAACTTTTTGCAACAAAAAATTGCAAAGTGAAAAATAACTTTCGTTTCGCTAATCGGCGGCTTTGGTTCTGTGAGAGAAGAATCGGTTGATAAATGACGGAGTTCTAAGGTGATAAAAAAAATATTACGACCGAATTGATAACCTCCTCCTTTTTTGCAGTCGGTAAAAAGGTCCGCTAGGCATTCCCTACCAGTCAAACTAAAGCGAAGAAGAGAACATGCCAGGTGCAAATTAGCGCACGAGCGTAAAAGAACACTAAAATAAATTTAAAAAAATGGGCAGACATGGTATTTGTCTACTGGCGTGAAAACTTAACGTCATATTATTATGTCATTTATTATAAAAATTGCGCAACTACACGAGTTTACACTAAAAGAAATGAATATACTTAGGTACATAATTAAAGTGAAATGTACACAAACACCAAACCATAATAACTTTTCTACTCTTCCTTTCCACCTAACACGTCACCATGTCTTTCTTAATCAAAGCTTTAATTGAAACAAATTAACTGCCTACAGATTAACTGCATGCAAACATAAATTAATCCCGAACTGATTTGAAATGAACATGAGTTTACGATTATTGAAACATATTACGCTAACAGAATGCATCCGCTGTGTACATCTATACTGAAATGTGCATTCCGTACATTATTTAACTAAATAACGCCCACGAAACAACTGCATAGCAACAACATTTTGCTGCACCTTGTAAAATATTCCAACATTTACTCAATGTCAGTCGGAATTCTTTACTTTAGCTGCAACATTTTTTGGTTTGTTTTAGTTTGCTGTATCATTAGTCGTTTGTGCACCTGTCAATTATGATCGTCTGGGTTCAATTTCGAGGTCAGGGAATATGTCATCTTTATGCACATTTTTGCAGAAAAAACTTCATTAGCCGCGTTCACTAATTTGCATGGGTATTATTGGTTCTCGTCACCGACATGATTGTATTGTATTGCCGCAGAAATTCTAAAGGTTTCACTTCTATCGACAGTCCCCTTTACTGCCAATTTTTTTTTACCATCTCCAATAGTTGGCCGTGTCGTGGTAACACAGTAGTTAAGGTGCCGATCTCCTGCGCCCTTGACTGATCTCAATTGAGATAGGTTGCCATGACGGAAATTTGATTGGAAGAATATTATCTTACGCTAATAATAACGTCATCGACGAAAATGTAGATCTATACTTAAAAGAGGTAAAGTTTATTCGTTTCTTTGTTTGTAAGAGATACTCTCTGGAAGGACCAGACCGTTCCAAAAATTATTTCACTGATAGAAAACTCTCATATTGCCGAGTGTCATAGGATTATGTTTTATGTTATATTTGACTTCCAGGCGGACGAAATCACAGGCAGAAACCAATCCAAAATAGCACTACACGTTCCCTTCAGGAACACGCAAAACTAACATTACTTCGGCTCCATATTTATCAACATTCCCTGCTGTCTGGCTTTAACCGGACATAAAGCAGAGTGTTCTCATTGAATGTGCATCAAATGAACGAATATTAATGTTTGGATCGATGCTCGTAACTGTTGTGGCGTCTTGCCAATTGGGTGAACTCTGGTTAAAGTGAAGATGATTTTCTTTACTGGATTTCAGTCGAGGACGGGGTTGGCAACTGTAACTACAGGTGAAAGAATAAAATTGCACTGGAATGTCTAGGAAAATAGGAGATATTTGTGAACAACAGTACTGTTTTGTAAAAATCTCACTCGGTGTGTTGAAGTGAGCTATAAATTCCTAATAGGTATCAGATGGAACGAAAGCTCATCACAAAGTCACTTCACTTAAATTTGCCTAGGGAGTTTTGTTCATTATAGATCGCCTGATGCAAGGTATTAAAAACTCACCGGAGGCTCCCTTCAACTAAATTTACCTGCACCTGAATCTAGTTGCAGGTCACCTCACCTCGAAGCAGTTTTCATCTAGTTAGAAAAAACCTGATAAACTGAAAAATAGGGCAGGTTATCCCAGTGACAACTTTACAACAAGTTAAAGTTAATATCAGAGTTAACTGCTCTCTAAATGAAAAAAATAAGAATGAAAAAGGAACTAGATACCTATATTCCTAGTGGCAAAACCAAATATTCAAAATCAGCTGTTTCTTATTAGTTGTACAAACAACCCACACGTGTGATAAAACATTCTGAACGAGCATAATCCATAGAATACTGGCATAAATAAATGTACGAATTGGACTCGTTTATTATAAAGTATCAAGACCATTCATTGTGCTGCCGAAAGATTTGATATTTTTGCCTGATTTCCGAAAGTTTTTGTGCGATTGTACCTCTATGAGGATTGATAAAGATAGACAAAAATTATAAGAAGATAATGACAATATCTAAAAAAATGTGTGTGTTTATTTTATAATATTCATTTCTATTGAAAAAATGGATGAGATGCTTGGTGCACTTGATTAGATTTGCAGAATAAATATTTGTAAATCCTACTGGCAATTGTCCCGGGTCTGGTTGTTGGTGTATAAGAGTAAACTAACCACGATACATGAGCAATTTCCAGTGTGGAGCAACGTTTCTTTTCATGTTTATTCCATACATCAAAGCTCGAACAGCAATTTGCAAAGACGCCGTCTATAATGATAATGTCTGTGATATATGTTTAATATTACATGAACAAGATTGTGGATAAAATCTAATATAATATATTATATTTTATTATATATTATATTCTATTTCCTTGCATTCAGCGGCCTTGAGTCCATGACTTTGTGTAATAATTTCATTATAACTAGTTTACTGACGTCATACATTAATAATAATGGAGATGAATGAATACCTTTTATTGTCTATTTATGTTTGGTAATAAAGTATATCTTTTGACTAGCTTAAGCCCGCGACTTCATTTGCTAAATATCGGTTATCACGGGGTTTATTTTTTATGCGTTAAACCCTATTTCTTTCTCTAAAATAAAAATAATCGCTATAACATCAACTATCTTCCAGTGAATGTCCTGTGTCAAAATCGGTTCAGCCGTTACGGAGATCAGCTGGAAAAAATGTTAGACAAACATTCTTTTTATTTTTTGGATAAAACTGTTATTTTAACACTATAAACAGATACTTTAATTTTATTTAATTGTTTAGATTGAAAATGACATCTTTGCTGTTATGAATGGCAATAAAATATACAATTTGATTATATAAATAAATGCGTTGATAATTTCTGGAATAATTGAGACTATTATTGTTGCTTAAATTACATCAACAACATATATTTAGTTCTTTATTGGTTGTTGACTGTTTATAAGCATCGAAATATCCGTATTATTTTCTGCACAGTGGTCAGAATGTTCATCGGAGCAAGACATAAAGATGGCGCTTTACCGGTCTGCCAAAAACGCCTAGACAATATCTTGTTCGGTGATGCCCTATATTCAATCAATGTCCACAAATGAATCTTAAATTATGTACTACAAGTAAACTGTTGTTTTTTTTTCTTTTTTTTTTTCGTCCAGCCGCCATATGGTCTGGCACGCCGCCAAAACGTATCGATCATTTGGCACAGTGCCAGTCAAAGTAGAGAAATGAAAACAAATCCTTATAACCGTGTCTGGTGTAACTTTCAATCAGAAAATTTGGAAGTATTGGGTTTTGGCGTTAATTGGGGCAAAGATCATTGGTGTAGAAATTCTGAAATTAAACTTGGTTTTTAGGGTTTTTGTACCCAAAGGGTACACAATAACCCTGAAAACGGACTCAAAAGACTCCTCTGTCTGCCTGTCCGTCCCTCTGTATCTTTTGAAGCGTAATAGGTAGACACTTTGAATTTTTAGAGGGTGTGATTTACTACAACTGTAGCAACTAATAATAAAAATAAAAATACACAAGAAAAAAAATATTTCAGTGTTTTTACTCTTGATCTTGATATTAAGCGGTAGTACCTACGGAACCGTTCTTGCACGAGACCGACTCACACACAAAAATTAAACTCTTTGAACACAGTTTATTGGTCAGACTATCAGACTACGTATTTTAAAGCTTCTCCCTATTTCGACAGCCAATCAGCGGTAGCTGGGGAATATTTCTTGGAATTGATAGGAGCAACTCAAGACGATATCTTCTTTCGGGAATTCGGTTCGGTAAATGTTCTAGTAATTGGACATGGAATTAAAACGGCAATTTGTAATCTGACAGACTAAATGTGGTTCAAGAGTAACCTATTTAATATTATAGGAACAGTAATATTGTATTCTCAAAATTGTATTTTATAGTTTAGAAAATACTGTCTATTTTAGGGTGCCTGCAGACGATCGACTTTTTATGGGACATCTGAGTTTCTCCATTCTATTTCTCTGCGACAGAACCGGTCATCGATTGTGTGACGTATGTGCAGACTTAAAGGGTGCACATAGGCAACTTTTTGAAGGACCGATTATCGATTTATAGGACCAATTTTTAGTTAGACTTCTGCATTGGTAGGTGAAAGTATATTGATTGTCGTATGTTTCAATACCCCCTAAGTGTTTTTTTTACCGATGGGAATCATCAAATGGCTCCTTGGGGGCGGAAGGGAGTGTCAGACTTTTACTGACTAAAACCCATCCATGTTCCTTCTTGTGCTCTTTGCGTTCCGCATCGGCCCTGAGTGGCCTCTCCAATCTTTGCTGACATCTCTTTGAGGCGCGCGTGGAACACGAACGCGCCGTCGACATGGTCTGCCGTTAGTTAACATACTGACGGTGAGCTACCCATTGCTCACCGTTCACAGACCCACTCTGCCTGAGTGTGCGAGCACCTTTATATTATAAAATCTCAACAAGCTGAGACAACCATATTATTTCAAAGTACATGAATTATAAAGGAAAGTAGTAAAATGACTTTATGACATCTTGCTTCTTTAACAATTATACTGTCTAGCCATACTGTTACCAGACTTTAATGAGATCTCTTTTTATTACTTCAAAGAGACAGACACAGGTTAATTTTATGAATTATACAGTCAAAGCTATTTAGATAAGCAGGTACCTTTATATTAATCCGTACTAATATTATAAATGCGAAAGTAAGTCTGTCTGTCTGTCTCTTCTTCACGCCTAAACCGATTTCAATAAAATTTGGTACAGATATAGTTTTGACCCGAGAAAGGACATAGGATAGTTTTCATCCCGGAAATCCCCCGGGAAGGGGAACAATTAATCCACGCGGACGAAGTCGCGGGCAAAAGCTAGTACAATATAAAGGTGTGTACAATGTAAATCTTGAAATAATGATCTTAAAAACTGGTAATTTTAAGGCTCAAAATTGACTTGGTATTTAGGATATTAAGAATACCGGCCTATAATTGTCTCAATGCAGGGCAAAGGCTTCCTTTCAACATGCTTAGTCAAAGCGGACTGGCGATTCTAGAATTATTCTTTATAATTCTAAGTTTCTTTACCACGCTTTCTTTAACCTAGGTCAGTAATATCCAAGATAAACAAACATAGAGTACTTACAGATAAATGGAAAAACTCACACCCTTATTTCCATTCCATACTGCTTCATACAAAACTAACTTTTGGAAAGGGTTACCAGATACAATTGATTTTTCTTTGGTTTAAAATTGCCTTCTAATGGCCTAGTTCAAAGAATTAATTTGACTTTGAATTTCATACCAAAGTCCGTACCAAAATGATCAACATCCCTAGACATGCCAAAAACACCTCTATTCCGTTCCAGATAGGTTTATTTTATTAACATAAGGACAGTTTTTACTATCATTACACATGACTCGAACAGACGCACGTGTTCGTCACTGGGAATTAATTGAGCACGTGTCATGGGAATCTGGCGCGCTGATGGGAAAGTAATGGTGATTGGACCATCCTCTGGGGTCATGTTTGAGATTCGTCGTTTAATATCAAGATGAGTAAAAGTGTAATGAATAATTTCGAATAGATAGAATATGGAATATCGTGATGGTGTAGTGGTTAAGGCGCTTTTCGTGCTTGAGGTTGGGGATTTGAGAATGGGCAAGTAAGCTTTTCAATTTTTATATAGTTTTTAAAGTTATCTTGGACATCATGATATTGGTGAAGGAAAACATCGTGAAGAAACTTAGAATTAGAAAATATTATAAATTTGAAATTGTCCACGTTTGCCTCGCAGTGGGTCAATAATTGTAGTTTTAAAACTTAATTATCACAAAATTACTAAAGTAGCAAATAAAATTTTAAGTTTTCTTCCTTGCGTGTCGATTCAAACGAGTGAACTATTTTTTAAGTACTTTTTTTCCTTTTGAACCACAGCAAATGGTGGCCGATTTTAGCTTGTATAAAATAAAATATTAATTTATTATTTTATTTCATTTATGTCAGATACAAAACACTAAACTCTCCACGTTTGCGCAGCGCCTTATCCTTCATTCTCACAGACGGAAACCATTGGACATTTTAAATCGCTTGATACGCTATTTCTATTCCAACTAGATTTACTGAAACAGATCTATAAGTGTCTGTAGTGGAATATAGGATGTTTTTTTATTGTCATTAGTTCTGACACGATGTGCGCATGTGTGTTTAAGTGGGCCACCAAATTCTGAACTATTTCAGTACTATAATGTTGTGGACTAAGATCCTCGAATTGCCAGACCTACGTCTATTTAGTACGGTTGACATTTTGAGAATATGTAGGAAAATGTTAGTTAAGAAGATATGCGTACTTCCGACCTTTAATGCTGGGACCTTTTTACACGACTGCCCGAAAAAAGAGTGTTATGTTGTCACGGTTAATGTATTACAGGTATCAGGTACGAAAGTTACCTTACTCACTTATGTTCAAATGTAACAATTAGTATTAAAAAAAACAACATACATTATTGCTATCTTTTCATGAACCACAATTTTAGTCCTGACGCATCTTTTTCTTCTTTTCGTATAGGTGATACATTATTAGAATATACTACTTTGGCTTAATATGTGGCCGCGTTTATTGAGGCGCTTTTTAAATCGCCAAGGGTGCAGGGGGCCTACCACCATGGCTTAAAACAGTATCATATTAATATTACTTTGCCTTGCGTACTGTTGAATTTTCAACGTTCGGCTCAGCGCCTAGAGTTGCAAATCAAACAACTGAAATTACAAAGTAATATTAAAATGTTACTGTTTTAAGACATGGTGGTAAGGCCCCAGGTGAACGGACTATGGACACTCCAACATACGGGAAATTGTCTGACCAGGAGCTTCGCAATTGCACTGGGTGCCAGACAGGTCTTAGAAGCTGATTAAAGACTTCCTGAAGGTCGGAACTGGCTAAAGTTTGGCCTACAGGAAGTATCTGGTAATAAGTAATATGTTATACAAAAATCTATTCGAAGCTAGCAAGCACGTATACCTTCCTTACTACATATTCCAAGATCTATTCTCTCAATTTTTGTTAAGCGAAATGACGTAAGTCATTGATCTTGGACTATTAGACACGTGTCAAGTATTCTTGTAGACGTCAATGCTGTTATGATTTATATTTCTTGAATGAATGATTAGTTTTATTAATGATCGTTAGGAATTATTATTGTTTTAGTCGAGAGTGGTAATTAATTTTCAATTAATCTGAATATTTGAAATTAGTTTTTTTACAAAACGATGCTGATTACTTTGGAGCCCAATAGCGTTGTACTCTTGAACCTATTATTTTGCTTACCTATCGATTAAATCATACCGCAGATATGTTCAATATCTGTTCCATCTACAACAATTTTACTTAGTTTGTATGTAGGAGGTAATTTTTGAAAATTCTCGTCCGATTATAAGAATTCTTCTACTAATAGGAAGCTACATCATTAACGGGTGTCATAGAATATTTTAAGGTATACTTGATTTACACGTGGGCGAAGCTGCTGGGCAAAAACTAGTTCAAATTAAAATGTTGAAATCATAAGACGAATTGCTATACTATCGCATTTAGATAAAACGTAAGTATTTATTGAGTTTTTTCTTGTGGATAATGTGGCAACCTTTTATAAAAAGGCTAGGCAATAATGGGCTTTAATAATAGCCCTCATTTCTTAAGAACAGCAGGGACAGACAAAATGAAAGCATTTTGATTGCTTCTAAACTTTATTTGACATTTGTATTGTCTGCCCTCGTCCGTAGCAACGTAACACTTCAATTAACAGCGGTAGGGCAATTTATTATAACAAAGAATCCGTAAACCTTTTAACTTTTATTTAATTCGGCGTTTTGTCAACGATTAGTTTGACCTATATTTCTGGAATTCTCGTTTCGTCCCGTTAAGAGGTAGTTCTAAATTATAAGCAGTTAACTATTTGTTAATCTAACCTGTTTGATCTTGGATACTAATATAGTTTGCTTGTAGGAGGTATTCTTTGGAATTACTGGTCCAATTACAAAAATTCTTTTACTGATGGGTACTTACAATATTGCCGAGGGCCATTGATTATGTTTTATGGTATATTTGGCATCCACGCGGATGATATCGTGGGCAGAAGCTGGTCTATTATAATTCAAAATTTTGTAAGATTGTAGGCTAATAATTTCTTTATGATTATTATTTTATTTCTGTTACATAATGTCGCCATGACTCAATAGTAAAGTCGCCTCCTCATGCATAAGGTTGTAGGTTCGATACCAAGCCAATACTAATGTGAATTTTTCAATTCATGTGTACTTTCTATGTTTACCTTGGATATCACTGATTTCAGTGAAGGAAAATATCGTGAGGAAACCTTGACTAATTCATTTTACACACCACACATACGATCACGCCTGTATTCCCCCAAGGGTGAGGCAGAGGTACCAATATGCACCCACAGTTCCCGGGATGTATAGGTCCTATGTAATTGGGGGCGATTCTATTGCCATTAACCGGGCACAAATTCTAACTCCAAACTGCTACTGAGAATTTTATAGGAAAACCGAATAACACTTTTGGCTCGACCTGGGATACAAACTCCAGACCCCTTGCGTAGCAGTCGTGCTAAGGACCACTAGGCTAACGAGGCAGAATAATTTTACTCTGGATTTATTTAGTTCAGTTCAGAGTCATTCATTAAGGCACTTGTTCTACGCCACAGCTGCGTCGCGGTGCTCTCAGTTATGACATAAATTAATTACTGAAGTCAAAATTGCAATGGAATGTTGCTGTCTACTTAAAACAGAATAAATTAGTTTTGAAATACATTGAATCTTTTAGTTTTTGTGTACCTTCTAATACAATTTTAATAATAATAGTAGATATTATTATTATCTTTGTACTAACAAGACACGAGTATTGATCATCACGCTTACTTAAAGCATAATGGCGATGGCGTTTTAGAATTATATAAGTCCAGGTTTTCTCACGATATTCTCCTTTACCGATGTCTGTGATGCCTTAGAAAGTACACTGTAATTGAAAATGTCAAATTGGCAGGTACTTGTCCAGTATCTAAACCGCAACCTCATTTAAGAGAAGCGATCGCCTTTTTCCACTAGGCCATCACGACGAATTTTAATTGTTAGATATTTTAATCAAGATCAATTCGGTATAGTTAAAATAAGACAGCCCGAATTCCAACAGAAGATAATTATCCACGGAACCACATGGTCTTGGATTCCGTATAAAATATGCAGTCTAAGATATTGAATAAAATGAATACAGACAGCTTTACAACCGTCTAGCGTAGATCGAGTCCGATATTTTACGTCTATATGCAGAATGTAGATAGTTTCCTATGTTTTATTACGCGCTGTGAAGCGCAGGCTATCAATTTGAAACGTTTTATGACATATTTGACAATGTTGTTTATGAAATTCTGCAGTGTATTTGTTTCAATATTCTATATTTTTATTGCTTTTCTATAAGTATATGCTTCGGTTATAGGTATTTATAATTGAGATAATTATGGCACGGCAATGTAGGTTAGAGGAAGCTTTGTTTTAAGAAATAATATACAAACTATATTATTGTAACTTAACCCTGGAGTGGTCGCGCGGACTACATAAATGTAGTCACGGTTGTTTAAACTGACATGACTTTTTTCGCACTTAGTTTTCACACTCGCACGGCGACCTCATCTACGAGTGGCGGGCAGTCACTGGGTCATCACGACTATTTATCGAGTACATACTATTTTATCTATATGATACAAATATTTTAATTCACGCTATTAACCAATTATCAAAGTCTTACAACGTTTTGCGACTAATATTAATGACGAAGTCACATGTATTTCTTTAATTTTCCGATGTCAGTGCCAAAACCTCGTGATAGTTATATAAAAACTCAAAGTTCGACACTGAATAGACGTGTTACACAGCCAAACGATCATTTTCTCTGCTCAGCTTGTTTTTACAAACATGATCGCCTCCGGATTTGAGCAATCACCCAACGGAAATGACGTCACAAATTAAAAAAATTACAACCGTCACGTCAAGAATATCTAAAGTTTATTGAGTTGTCAGTATTTTTAAAATAAAATAAAAATGCAATAAAACACCGCAGACTAATATTATTACGTCAATCAAAAACAAAATGGAGTCTTTACGAGTTTCCGTACCAAAAAGAACGAAGAGAAATATTACAATGACATGATATTTCAGAGCGATCATTAAAACTTCGAAATACACTTTGACGGAGGAAAGAGCAGCTGAAAGCAATAAATTTTCAGGAGACAATGTTCCATGAATGTCTGGGAACTAATTAATTACGACTAATCTATTTTTATTTAGTGTTGGAACTGGGTTTTTTGTGTCAAAGGGGCAAGCGATTAAAACGCCTTCATAAATTAAATGATTTTGTTTTGGTATAAGTTAGACGCTGGAGCGAAAGTCCTTATTTTACTACCAAAAGTCTATGTAAGTAATTTTTAAAATAGTTTTATTTTTTATTTTTTCTTATTCCTCTGTCGGGGGCGCGGATCATGCATCAAGCGAATACCGAACTCTGGAATCATGCTAGCAGTAGAAACCGTGAGGCTTTCGTCGGTAAGAGTTCGACACCCTCCATTCTCCTCAAAAAGAGGATATCCATGAGGATTTCCTACGAAAAAAATAATCGCCGGGGCAATATATATACTATCCATGGAAAAAAAATATTTATCTTTCATCCGCTACAAAAACGCTTCGGTGATAACATAACTCGTGTGTGGAACGCCTGTAATGTAGGTCACTCGATACATTGACTTTCCCGCTTTGCGTTCAAAACTTGTACCACCAACTATAAAGTATTAAAGAAAACATAAGAAAGTTTGCTTTAAAAGCTTATTACCGCAGAGTTTTCTAATTACAGCAAGGGAATGAGTTTTTTTTTCTACATCGGCAAATATTCGCTTAATAAGTATTTCAAAAGAACCGGAGCGTATTTTGAAGTTAATTAAATTGGGCGCTATACCTTCCTTTCTCTTGTTAAAATAATAATTAATAGTCTCGCTCGAAGTTATCTTTATTTGAGAAAGGTGGCTGATTACGGCTAAAAAATTTTTGATAAGGCTTTTTTGTTCAATTACAACTAATTAACTCCATTTTGAAATTTATACCAGCCCAATATTTTAGTTAATTGGGTTTAATTTTGCCAAAATTAACCAACGCTCAGTCTCTTGATAATTCAATTGATTATGTCAAACTAATTCAATGAATGTGTTACATTACCGTACAACAAAATAGCACAATGAACATCCAAAAAATTGGCTGAGAATTTATCAAAGATTGAAAATAAATAAACGTTAAATATCCAAAATCATTACAATGAACTTCTTCAAAAAATTAAAGAAAATCTTTTCCCTATGATATGCAAGTAAATTGATATATCTAGTACTTACCTATTAAACAACTAAGGATCGTATTTTTCCTTTAAAAGTATAAAAGAGAGAGATAAAATAATAATTATAAATAAAGGTATTAAAACTTAAATCCAAATTACAATTAAATCCGTTTACAATGACTACGTCACTTTAAAAACTCATTTTATGACGCCGACTCACGTTAATTATTTTTCAGTTAGGTAGTACTCACAGCGTTCAGCCATCCAGACTAGACTTATGTTACTCTGAAGCTTACCTGAAAAAAAGGTAAAAGAGGAATATTAAAATTAAAACATTTTGTATGAAATGCAGAATACATTAAGGGTAGACGTACAACCAAGGACAATAGCGGTTTAACACATATCAACTTTTGTTACTAAGGGCGTATGGGTGGAATGTGGTCATCCGCAATTGTCCGCGACTGTACATTAGATAGAAGATGCTTCGAATGTATCATCGGCACACAGATCAACGGTTATGTGTGTAAACTTGGATGTTTTATTGTCTACTAGCGATCCTTCTTTTTTCCCTGGGTTGAAAATCATCACGGAAGTCCACCGCTCGGGCGGCGGAACAGTCTGTCAGACTCTTATTGACAAAAAAAGTACCCTGACGCCGGGAATCCCAGGAGCGTACGTGTCTTCACCAATCCCCGAATGGTGCAGGCCCGACTCTGCGGGTTTTCTCAGGTAAACTGGAACACACCACCGCTGCATGGCGGCAGATATATAGGCATGGTATAATTTCCCTAGGTGAGCTCCTTGACAAATAGGTCTACAATCTGTTGATCTTAAATAGCTCATTGATTGGACCTCTGCCCGATACAATAGTTATAGCCTACGCTACAATATATAGTATATTGTACTCGCCACGCCTATCTTCAAGAGTGCCAACTATTGAAATTCAGCAGCATTCTATTCATCAGGCCTAACCAGGGATACCTACGTTAGAAAATTGGTGTAGAATTTATTTTCACCGCCAAAGTCCAAACTCCGGGCTCTTAATGAGAAATTTCAAATGGAAACAGATACTTAATTTCACATTGCTTTGAACCTTACTCAGGATGCTTAGCAATCATGCTAGCGACCAGGAGACAAACGGGACATCCCATAGCAACGATTTATAAATTTTGACCGAAGGCTAGTCAAGCTAGGTAGAAAAATAATTTCCGCGAAAATATTTTGAGGAGAGATTTGTTTCTCTTAGTGAATATAAACCAGATTGGTGTTCCCTTCCGGTTCTTACGGCGGGGATCCCGGGAGCATATGCCACTCCTGCGATCTACTGCCAACCCGCCTTTGTGGATAGAGCAAGACCCTCAATCCCAACTCTACACTGAGCTAAATACTTCATGACTCAAACCTTTGCTATGCTAAAAATGCCAACAGTTAATTAGTCTACATTGATTGGCTGGTCTCTAGCTACGCCCATCGAAGGAGTATTGTTGACACGCCCACACATCGGCAATGCTGCGGCCACGCTGGCCACAATCCAACAACTCTGCAAGAGGTTGACGGCTGAACACGTTACACAATGGCGGTGGATAAATAATGGATTTTGTCGCGTGATTGTGTTGCCAACACTTCGATCTGCCGGCGCTTCGGAGATACTCGGTTTAAATTCGGTTTGACTTTTCCTAGATGAGTTCCAACTAGGGTTTTCTGTTCTAAAATTTGATCAGATTTAGCTCATCATGAAAATACCTGATGGGTATTGGAAATTACTCGGAATTAAGTCTAAGGGTCATTTATTCGGCCAATGAAATGCTTTGAAACTAATTTTAAGCAATACGTGGGACTTGAGTAGACTATTTAACACTAACTTGCTCAAGTACCTATTACTGGAACAAATTTCTGAGAATTACTAGACTTAACTAGCAGCAAGGACCATTTTAAATGAGGATGATCTGAAGTCCGATTTCAGGCATTTACAAAAGCGTTTAAAATACAGTCGCGATCTCATCTCAGCGACAATCTAGTGTCAAAAAGTTAGTTAAAAATAAAGGTTCGAATATTTTTTAACCACTGTGTTCTATATGTCAAAAAAAAAGTAGGTACCCATTAGGATACAAAAATTTCCTTAGAAAGATGGAATTTGCCTCTGAACTCATTTAATGAATAGGCATCCTTAACGTTATTGATAGTTCAACAGGCTGTAAAATCTATGGAGTAACCTTTCAAACCATAACACAGCAAATTTCTTTGCGTCAGAAATTGATACTTACTGTAGTTTATAGATTATTTGAAGCCAAGCCATTCCTTGAAAATGATTCACCTCCAAAATGAACAACAGAAATGATCCAACAACGAAAAGAATAATTACCGTGACCAGAGACCGGAATAGCAAAAGACAGACATCTCCATCACAATCGTTATTTTTCAAATTTTGACGTAAAACATTCAAAACCAAGTGTCAACAACCTATCAATTGTTAACCACTCCACCCAATTCCCGACCTTATCGCTTTTCACTAAGATTTACAATTAATCGTAGGGTGATGACAGACAGGTCTAAAAATGGGGCACGCAAATTCCGATCTTACAGCTTTTTAATACGATTTATAATGCTTAATTTTCGATAATAGACTGATACTTAATGAACCCAAACAAGTTTCATCTTTAACAAGGTTCAATAAGGTTTAAAATTGGTTGTATTTTCTGAGAGTCTGTTGACCGAGCCAGGTTGACTGACACTGGCTTTTCGCCAGCATCTCACCTGTTGCTTGCGATGTTGTCGCGACAAGACTCAGGAAACGTTGATAATCACTTGTTATTAGTCATGACTTTATCAGTGCTGATATTTTACGTATACGTATTTAGTTGCTGGGGATACAAATAGCACGCCTCGTGTGGATCGCCCACGGGAACGATTTGCGGGATGCAACTGACGGTTCTCTCGGAAAGTTTAGCAGTAGCATCGAATGTTATTCAACTGTTACACGCTGGATTAACTAAAGGTCAGATGACGAATGCTCTGGAGTAGACGATGGCCTATTGCTAGTGTGCCTAAAGAGTCACTTCACCCGGATCAAAAAGTTACAACGCGATTATTGTGGCGTGATTACTTTAGAGAAGCATCATAATCATACCATATCATCATATCATATCGATAGAACAAATAGAAAGTATTGCTGTATAAATATCCAAAAGTGACTGTGACCGCGACAGTCTTGCGCAAAAAACATTCGAAAGTCAAATAAGATCCAGCTTTCAACGATGTGGAACTCAGGGAACACACACTCTCTTAGAGAGGAAGGCTAAATCTCAGCAGTGAGGACATCACTTATAGGTTTTTTGCTTATATGTAGTTACTCTTTACCACGAGAACAACCTATAACTTCAACAACCTTTTATTTTACACCCTGCATGAATAAATCGACATCGCACCCAAAAACATAAAGCCTCAAACTTGTCTCACCCTATATAGAGAATAAAGCCTTCAACATATACGCCACTCATGCAAGTACATACGTACTTAATTCTTAAGAACACATCACTCTCACGCGGCGCTGTCTGCCAAAACGTCGGCTTAAGTCGAAGGGTGACATTGTTCGTGCTGCAACGTGTCTCTCAATATGTAAATCTTACAATCTCTCCCGTGCGGGGTATTTCAAACACATAAGATATAGATTTTACGGTGGGTAGATAAGCTATAGTGTATTGGATATTATAAGAAGACGCAGAAACAGAAAAAGCATAGATTAATTTTGAAATTAAAGAAACCGGTACTGAATATTTCTTTTTTTTTCTAAATTGTTCATCAAACGAACATGAAACATACGTGTTAGTTACACCATATAAAGCATTGGTATTTAGCTGCATCTGGATAAACTGAAAGCCGACCCCACCATAGTTGAGAAAAGGCTAAGAAGATGATGAAACGATTAGAAATACAACTCCTAGCCAAAATAATTAAAGAAAAAGACTGAGATTAGATTGCGATTGCTCCTAAAACAAACATACCATCACGTCAGTATTCCCTAAAGGGTTAGGCAGAGGTGTAACCAATATACCAGTACACCCGCAGTTCGTCGGTATGTTTTAGGTCCCATGTAAAAAGGGGCGAGCCTATTGCCATAAAATTACTTTATTTACTCCTAAAAGTTAGTACGATTACTGATCTCCAACAATGAAAACAATTCTACTGCTAGATAAATACATCCATACAATCACCGAGCCTATAAAATGTTCCATCCAGCTCTATACGTTTAGATCTCGTTGGTTCAGGCCGTTTCTCTCAATTTCTATTATTCAGACTCCAAGCGGATCCCGCGGAAAAACATATATCCAACCGGAGTTCAAAACCTTTTGTCTGCGTTAGATATTCAATTCTCTACAGAGATATTGTTGTATAAATAAGGAAGTTAGGTATTATATAAATGTTTGACTGAGATATTGTTTGGAGAACTGTTGTTGAAGATACGTGTTTCGATAATGCGATTAGAAATATTTATCTTTAGGGATAGATTTAAAGTCTTTGCTGCTTACATCAGTAAGACTCCGATATAGTAAAATAAATGCCATTTAAGTTACGGCTTTATATCATGTGCGATAAAATATGATTTATAATAACAAGATGATAAAATGCGACCACTTGCGGGTGGCTCACTGGAAGTTAACACGAGGCGCTTCCGAACGGATTATATTTGGTCAAAATCAAGACAGTGATAATGACTCTGAATTTAAATGTTTGTTTTTTCGTCCTTTTACAAATCACTATCAACATCTATACTAATTTATAAAGCTAAAGAGTTTTTTGTCTGTTTAAACGATCTAGTCTCTGAAACTACCAGTCGGATTGGATAAAATCTTTTTGTATATGATAGCTAAATTCATGATGAGCAGTCTATGCTATATAACATCACGCTAGGACCCACAGGAGCGGAGCAATAACCAAAAACATAACTCGGGTTCACACCCCGCGGGCAGATCTTAGTTTCTAATATTCTTACAACATCCACTCGAAAAGTGGTCTTACTAAGCGAAGGCAAGGTTACCACACGTGCGAATAAGACGGGGGATGTACCAAATGATCCCCGGATGAGCGTCTGAAGGCTTCGCCTGTAAGTATATCGGAAGTGCGCTGCGGTCGAGAGCGTGGGAAGCGGGGATGTGGGTAGTTAGGCTAAGAGAGTGTCATGGCGGTTTCAGTCGTACGCGAGCAGTTTTAACTGGGGCCTTGGGACTTGGAAGGGTTTAATTGAAAGTCAAATTATTTCTTTCATTTAGAGAACGGCGTTTTTGAAAGTCATGTGCAAGAAAAAAGACACATTACATAGCTGTAACTGCGTATACTGTTCATGAAACTGTGAAAAAATAAATAAATAAACTGTTAACCGTTAAATAAATAAATAAACTGCATAATAATGATATTTAAAAAATAAAAACAAAATAAGTTAGGGATCCGTAATAAAGTTCACAAAGACGATGCCGCGGGCAAAAGCTAGGTAATAATATTGACAAAATATTTATAGGAGATATTCTACTAAAATTATCGGCATGGCAAAATTTCACGTAGGTTAATTCAGTCAACCAAACAGCAGCTTACACGTGCTTGATAATTTGTCAAAGCGATTTTGCGTTGATTTCCATTCGAGAAGGGTTACATGGCACCTAAGCTATTCCACTCACAAGTACCGTTCGGTAGAACAGTTTGAGAATAGTATCAGTTGAGTGTAGTAGTTAACGACACGGTTGGCGCAGTGGCCGAGCGATCGATTGCTGCGCTGCGTGTCGCGGGTTCGATTTCCGCGCGAAACAAATATTTGTATGACCTACGTGTAAATAGTTGTTCCGGGTCTGGCTGTTTGTGTATGTGAGTTTATATGTTTGTTAACGCAAGGAAAAAATCCTAGTATGGGGCAAGGTTTTTTTTTTAATACTTAATCTAATCTAAACTAAGTAATGTGGAAAGGCAACAACCAAATCACTATATTCACCAATCTGCCATAACCAAACCAAGTTCCCCCACTCCGTGGTTACCAGACGCTTCACAACCGACCGTAAACTTACTCAGCTACGCGAAGCCTACGCCGATCATAAGTTCGGCCATTCACCCCGACCTACGCCACGCTACGCGGCTACGCGGCTACGCTTGTCTCATCGCCTACGCTCGGATTTTCACTTTAGCAAAAACTTGATACCAAAGCTTAAGAAAATGATATCTCATTATTTTCTTCTTGGAAGAAAGTTTATTTTCGTAAATGATATGGATTTTAGTTGTTGTGGGCTCAGGTTTGTATTGACATTTATTAAGGGTGTCGTTCAAAGGATATCATGAAAATAAAAATCGGCCAAGTGCGAGCAGGATGCGCACATGAAGGGTTCTGTACCACCGTACAATATTTAACATTACATAATTTTTTACTTAATTTATTGAAGTGAAAACTTCTTTAGCGGCGTTGTGCACTTTTTTTGGAATGGGTAAAAAATGTTAAACTCGCGTCAGGACACGGGACCCTGATCGAAAATTCGTAAGCGGCGGCGTTGTGCACTTGTTTTGGAATGGGTAAAAAAATGTTAAACTCGCGTCAGGACACGTGACCTGATCGAAAATCTTACGAATTTATCGTACACAAATCATATTTGGTTCATGTCATATTTGTGTACGTCTTTAGCGTTTTCACTTCTGCCGGCACTCCGGGAGTTATTATTATATGCTGTTACAGCAACTAGGGTGATATACGCTCTGTGAACGTTTTAACTCTGTACCTATCACAGTTTATGAGATACAGCCCGCTGACAGACAGGCAGACGAACAGAGAAGGGGACAAGCCCGCCACTCTATTCCCAACCACTGCAACTCCTGAAAGCTAGACTCGACAGTGGGGACCACCAGAAAAGCGCCGTGGTAATGAAGCTCCACGAGTCCCGGGGAAACAATTCAACTGTCTTGGATCTGGCAAAAATTAATCGGAAAAGATTAACGGAGACAAAGGGTCAGTAGAGGCTTAGTAAAAGGGTTCTGTTGGCAAACTAAAAACTGTAGTTTTACCTTTAAAAATTGTAGTTTTACCTTTAAAAACTATAGTTTTACCTTTAAAAACTGTAGTTTTACCTTTAAAAACTATAGTTTTACCTTTAAAAACTATATTTTACCTTTAAAAACTGTAGTTTTCAGTCTTTAACCGACTGTAGTTTTCAGTCTTTAACCGACTGTAGTTTTCAGTCTTTAACCGACTGTCATGTAATTCGTCGGGATATTTTTATCTATGTTTCCCGATTACTCGAAGACGCTTGGACCGATTTGGAAAATTATTTTTTCAAGAGCAACATTCTCCGATTTTTATTAAACTATTTCATTGTTATCTTATCTTATTATAATGATATTTCCCCTATTTCCCCTGAGTCTAGTGTAAATAAATTCCGGCCAGGCCCAGTAGGGCGTGAAAAGGGCTCCTATTGAAACCGGCCCGTTTGGATGAGGTTCTATTTTTACGTCTGAAAAGGATAGCTAAAAATATTTCGAGAGCCAAATGTAATAAGTAATACCTTGAAGAGTTATTTATACATAATTGTTACACAGTATCACGTTAATATTTAATATATAAAATATAAAAATAAAAAATATACCATCACGCCTGTATTCCCCGAAGGGTTAGGCAAAGGTGTACCAATGTACACCCACGGTTCGCCGGTATATTTAGGTCTCATGTAATAGGGACACAATAATAGGGGGGTCCCATGTAATAGGGTGTAGGTGGTGGCGGTATATTTAATATATGTTTTTTTTTATTAACCTGTTATGCTAGGCTAAGGCTTCTTTCTAATCTTTCTACGTCGAGGCTGAATTGCAGCCCGAGCCGAACGCGAGTGCGTAATGAAGCCGAAAGTATAGAGCTATAAAAAGGATATTACCACGCTAGTGCAGTAATATAATGTAAAAAGCACATGTGCGTAATACACCGCATTGTGACACCAAACCAGCGTAACCTCACTCTCCAGGGTTACGGAATTTGTTAGAAAGCGTCACCACGGCCCTGAAACGCAAAGAGCATTAGAAAGGGACACGGATGGTTTTTAGTCAGTAAGAAGAAGTCATTTGTAGAGAGAAGAAGAAGAAGTCATCAGTAAGAAGAAGCGTGGAAGACTTATAGTCATTTGATGATTTCCCATTCCCAAAAAAAACGCACTATAAAAAATACTACACGATAACTTATTTTCAACAAGAACTTCTATAAAATTAATAACACTTCAAGATTCTCCAGAAGCTTTCAAACACTTTGACATGATTGCATTTCCTGAATTCTTTACTGAGAATGCAGGCAAAAGGTAATATGATGTGGTTACGGAGATGACAGCTCATAAGTGTCATGAAGATAGATTTTATCGGGTTAAAATGTATTAGAATTGATGTGGTATCTTGGAAAATCTTAGCAAATATCTTGCTTATGAATTCGTTTATTAGTGTACAAGCGTTTGCCCTCGACTTTGTTTGCGTAAATCCCTTTACGGGTCCCAAATTTCATTAAAAATACAGCCTATACAACTCGGGGTAAGCATAGCTTTAAGAGTAGAATTTTCAAAATCATACAAGGATTTTTGAAGATTAACCCCGATAATACTATATAATAATATTATTCTCCGAAGCCCGACTGCTACGCTAGAGGTCTTGGGTTCTATTCCCAAGTCGAGCAAAGTGTTATTCGGTTTTTCTATGAAATTCTCAGTAGCAGCTCGGAGTAACGATCTGTGCCCGGTTAATGACAATAGGCTCGTCCCTTATTACAGGAGAGCTAAACATACCGGCGAATTGTGGGTGTACATTAGTACAACTCTGCCTAACCCTTCGGGAATGCAAGCGTGATGGTGTGATAAATTTTAAACCATTATACAGGTACTTACATAAAAAGATTTCCCATATCAAATACAACAAAACATCATACGCAGCAAAGCGTGGCACAATTTAAATTATCTAGACAAGGATCCCATAATTCATGGCGGTATCTCATCTCCGTACATTAGGCACTTTGTGCGAATGAGTGCGCTCATATTTGGAATATTTCAGGGGTAAGTTCGAAATTGAAGCTAGACTGCCATTTGTGCTATTTTACCTATACTGAGCAGAAGTTTTTAATTTGTTTAATATCTGGACCTACTAATTGCTAAGGAGAAATTATGTTTGATAACATGAGGAATAGTACCTATATAAAACAGGCATCCACAGGAGCGGATAAAAACCAAAGACGTAACTTAATGGGGGTAAAAAAATTACGCACACGAAGACGCGTATAAAAGCTAGTCTGCTAAAGGCTAAAGCCATTGACTTTAGCTAGCAAACATACTCTGATAGCGTGTTTTTTGGAATCATCAGTACTGGAAGTCTACTGACCAGCAAAAAAAAATAATTATAATTATGATTTGTAGTAGTAGTAGTAGTAGAACTGAGTTTGTCTGGGGAAGTACAACCACCATACCTATTTCTGGCGCAAAGCAGCGTTCCTGTGTACCAGTATGAAGGGAATAAGTGCCGGTGTAATTACAGGCACATGAGACGTTTCAAGTATTTTTTTCTGAGATTGTAACGCACACCGATGTTTACAGGCAGTGGTGCCCGCTTATCATTAGGTGAGCCGTTAGCTTGTTTGCAAAATGCAAAATGTCATCACTGGAAACAAGTCGAATCCCGTCAAAAAGATATAGATAAGCTAAGTTACACCACAACTCCTCAAAGCAGCAAGTTCTACAAAAACCAGTCTAACTAATTCACATCTCACCGTTGGCAGTCATAAAGGAATCACGACAAGGCCGCTGCCATTCAAACAACCCCACACAACCATCGAACGACCTCTCAAATTTTTCCCTCATAACTGGGCCTACGGGACTACGGAAATTATCCTGAAAACATCCGAAGAATTTTCATCTTTGTACTAAGAGGCATAAGGGTTGGAATCGTGTAAAGCTTTTGTAGTTTCAGAAGGATTTGGAGAAGTAGAAATATAATCGAGTTAATGAGATACGCTCCACGTCGGATATCATTGCGCCATCCCGTTTGGAGTGTCAACAGGGTGCTATTCAATGTGAGATGGTTTTTTTTGGTACCTGATATTTGTTCGACCCCAGAAAGGATTTGGGGGTCAATATTTTGCTTGGAAAGTCTGGTTCTTTGCAAAAGTAATTTTACTTAACATCGCGTGAATCAAAACTAGGAGGTATCCTACCAATATTATAAGTAATTTTACTATCAATCATTTGTCAGTTCGCAATATTTTTCTCGAGTCCAGAAACATTTAAGTTATTCTCTTAGGCCGTAGTCCTAAGTCAGAGTTACCTTTTGACTCCGAGTGAGTTGCTTACATAGGTCTGCCATGGTTTATATATTTATTTTTGTTTAATACATAATTTGGTTTTCTTGAAAACTTGTTTGAAAAGAGAGTCCATGGAGATTTCCTCCATAAAAACTTACTTATGTTTTGGAACGATCAACTAGCTTCAACTGTCTGACTAACTAACCACCAACTTCTTGACATTTCAAAAGCGCCTGTAAATGGTTTAATTGACATACATATACTTTGACAATTTGTAATTAAGCCCTTTGGTAACAACTAACTGAAAGTTGATTTCGGCACAAAACCTCGTGAACGTTTCAAAATACTAAAGAATTCAGTAGGCTATGGGTTATTGCCAATTTCATTAAATCATTTAACCAATATTGACCTCTATTTACTTTACAAGCTCAATATAATCATACCCCTACAACTCCACTCCTAATCAAAAACAGGACAAACTCGCTGATTACATTTTTCGTCGTCAAAGAAGAGAAAAAAATCTTCTAAGAAATGGAAAAAAATATTGCAAATTCCTTCACGCATCCAATTTCTCACGTCACCGTATATACGTGAGCTTGTACGTCTAATTACGTACCTAATGTGAGATGAAGTGAAATAAAGGTACTTTTGAGAGAGGACTGCTAATACATGTTAGAATGTCAAGGGGAGAAATTCTCGATAATTCAAAGGTGACTGCGTAGGGCAGACAGAGGTGGAAACGGACTAGTTTGTGTCCGCGACTTCGCTTAGAATTTTTTTTTGCGCAGAACTATATTTTCTTATTAAATTAAAAATAGCCTAAGTTACTCTTCATAACATCGGCCTAGTAAAAAACTCGTTAAAATTGGTCTAGCCATTTGGGAGATAGGCCGAAACAAACATAGACATTTTATGTCACGTTACAAACAGATACGCCAAATTTTGTTTATGTGTACAGATGTATGTAATACAAAATCATAAAATCCTTAAAAAAAAAGGATAATTTATCGTCTTGCGTGTGTGTGTAATGTTGTGTTAAAAATTCGATGAAATATTTTCTATAACTTTTTGAGTTCGAAACACAGCAAAAAAAACCAGAATAATAAGAATTTTATTTCAACGAAGTATTATTTTTATTTCCAAAGTATTTAAAGTATTATTTTTATTTCGTTTTGTTTTCTGCTCATATTAAAAATGCAAGACGTTTATTACCAATAATACCTACTAAAAATTATATTTCCACTTCATCCAGCACCACAACAATACTTATCGATACTAATTCCCCGTACACTAAACCTAACCAAAACAATACCAGTACAAATCAAACAAATACCCAATTTCACAGGTTTGCAATAAATCTTGCGCGTGCGCACGTCAAGTAATGGGGCCGCCGCATACGTCGATGTGTGCCGAACGTTCCTGTCACGTCGTCATGACATGACAGGACCGTTCGACACACACTGACGTATGGCGGAACGTATGCGTAGAATGGATAGTTTAGACATCTATGGATAGGCCGTGGGGATTTTCCATTGGAAGATTGGTGACGTATATAGATGTAGGATCAGAGCTGATTATTTTCGGATGCGATTGCATTTAGTGCGCGGGAGTCATGAAGGAGACTCGATAATAATAATAATAAAAATATTTTATTGACGTAAAAATACAGGTGTTACATACTTATTTGAAGCCCTGGCTCCTGAGCTAGGTAGAAACCTGTGTTACAGGAGCCAGTGTCTTCGCCCATTTGTGGTACTAACTCAGACAACACAATCAGACTACAGACTTCACACATACAGACACTACTACTACAGACTTCTATTGAATTTTGTCTGTACAACAAATCAGTACAGACAAATGTCGGTGTACCAGAAAAGTCGGAAGTCTGCGTACATGTCTGTACGATTGTCGGAGCAAAACTCATGATTATTGAATTACTTAATTTATTAATTAAAATCGAAGTCTGAACTGATGAAAAGTCTGCACAGACATTTGGTAAAGACCTCTGAGTAAAAATTGTTACTCAGACTTTATAGTCTGTGCAGATATCTGTACATACAAAAGTCTGTATCGTGTGGACCCACCATTAAAGATAAGGAATGGAAAGGAAGATCGTAATAAAGTACTTAACTAATAAAAAATCTTTTCTTACATATACTTTTTAGGGTTTATTTATTTTATTTATTTATTTAGGATCTCCAACAAAAGATATACACATATCATGACATAATAAAAACAATAAATCAACAAAAGTATTATTATGAGGGTTCCGAACACAGATGGTCTCAATCAGGAACCATGCTACTAAGACTCCATCTGTCCAACCGTCTACGTCTGTTACCGAGCAATGTCTTTTAAACCGTAATAGGACCAAAGAATTACAATGGCTGCTATATCAACAGAAAATAAAATAACTAAATAACATTTTTTATGCATGTAGTGTCAAAACATGTACGGTACCCTTTGGACGTAAACCTACTCACACTTAGTCGATTTTTCTGTTTCAGATCCATTTTTGTGATCAAAAATGTAGCTTTTATACCATTTGGCACTCAAACAGATAACAATTTTAACGGCTGGACAGGATAGTAATTATCAGTTGATTGATTTGCTTTATTTATTCCTTGACGATTAGCAAGTGATTTATGTAAGAAAAAAATCAAATGTGTGATTCGCTTTCAAAAGGTTATTTACTTGAAATACTTTTCTCCCGTAAATGGTGGTAAACGAATATTGTAACTAGCCAGGACGCAAGACGATGATGAAGTCTATTATCTTCAGGATAATATTATCCCTCAATTATGGGGAGATGAAATGGTTCAAACATAAGTCAAATTACTGTGAAACTATAAAGCTAGGTAAACTTTTTTGAGTATGTCAAATGTCTATTATCTTACACCCGTGACGATCTATTGAATAATCGTGGCCATCTACTAAGACCAAAAAAAAATGTCTTAGGTACATCATCGATAGGAAATGAAAACAAACACCTTAATGATTCACAACATGTAAGTGTTAATGTACAATTTTACATCCACAACAGGTTATGCAAGCAGTCCTATGCCATCCTAAAATTCCAAAACCCATAGGTACGTCAGACAAAAGAATACCGACTTCATAAAGGCGTGAATCGGTAAAATAAAGCGAGTGACAATTCGATTTCGCACATTCACAGCGTGCGCCCGGCCGCGGTATCCCAAAGCATTTGGCAGCGGATGATAGACTAAATTCAGAACTATTCGACGTTCAGATAAATGGGATTTTGTTAGCACTTGTCTGTAATACTTGGGAATTGTTTGGTGTTAGATAATGGAGTAATTTTGGGACTTGGCATACTAGATGTTAACTAGTTTTGGAATGTAGATGATTGAGACTTGGATGAAAAGATGATTGAAATCGTTAGATGTACAGTCACTAAACTTATCCCTACTAATGGTAGCACTAAAAGATTACAACGTGGAAGATACTCGTAACTTCAGTTTTGAAAGTTGTTGGCAATACAGAATAACAAACAAAACCTAAGTCGCCTTTTTCAGTTTGTAGTGTTTTAAGAGGCAGTTGTGTTTTTTGCAAAAACGTTTTATATTTTTTGCTTTTTAGCATCTACTTCTTGTCATCTAAATCCATGAAGAATCGGTAACACTACGTAGATTAACAAGATAAACACCACTAAAAAGTCTTAAAAAAGCAAAATACGCAATTTCGTTTACCTGGATGACATATTCGGTAACAAAAAAGAACCCAATTGATAACCTATTTCCTTTTTTAGAAATCGGTTTAGAACAGAGAGACACATGATGTTCAAATAAAATCGACGTATTCATGTCAAAACAAACGATACAGAACGAGATCATTATTTTGTGCAATAGGGCACATCTAATGACCTTAATCTTTGAACGTAAATAGATCAATGGGAAACAGCGTTCAGAAAGTCGACTGAAGATAAATACGGATTATGTGGAAGAGATAAGGCTATGTCCAGATGTGGCTTTAGTCTACCGCCAAAGAAAATATCTTCGTCATTGTTATCCGACTATGGCAGAGCCAAAATAAACATCATACCATAACGCCTGTATTCCCTTATTTTGCTCGACGTGGGAATTGAACACAAGACCTCTATTGTAGCAGTCGCGCTTAGGACGACTAGGCTAACGAGGCAGTCCAATCAAGCAAAAATAGGGGTTATCAAAGTTTTCGCATGCTGAATAATAAGATTATTTGAGGCATTTTTGACAGTTAGAGACTTAGGTTAGAATGTGATGTGATGTCTAAAAACACTAAATGTCCTAAACAAATCCTGTGTTCTTTTGTTTCTGTATAAAATCTTTGTATGTTTTAATAGTATTCATTTTTAGAGTTTCACAATAGTTTTCATCGTTGCATTTCTTGTGTAACAACGGAAGTAGTCTGTCGTCACATTTTCATATCGTGTTCGTTCATCGCTTTCAATTTTATTTGACTGAATAATATTTTCATTTGCTGGGTTTTTGGTTCAAGGTCCATGCATCATATTATTATTAATATAAACCTGAAAAACTACTTTTTTAAGCCTGAAGAAGAATGGATGGATGTTTGTTACTCTTTCACGCTTTAACGGCCGGAATAAGTTAAAATTTGGCACACAGATATTCATCTAGATTGACATGTAACAATAATAATTTTTATCCCGTTTTTATGTTTTCTAGTGTGTAGGGATGTCTGTTGTGTAATAGTTTTGGAGTTAAGCTTAGTCTATACAGACGAACGCGGTCAGAAACTAGTTGAGAATAAAGTAACAATAGTTGAGTTTTCTATTAATATCCACTGGGATACAAATATAGAGACACTTTGGTCACTGTAATAAATAGTCAATCGTCTAGTCGTGAGGACCGCACTCGCACTGGGTGTTGAAGGGATCAATAATTGACAATTCCACTAAGCAGGCAAGGGTTAGGGTGTAATTACAGGCACAAGAGGCATTTCAGCTTTGTCTCTGAGATGGCAACGTATCTGCGAGGCCTCTGGTATTGCATAATTATGTCTATAGGCAGCGGTGACTCGTCAAGCTTTATTGCCTCGGCGCTTTTATGGTGGTCTTACTGTTGATTTTGGCTTTCAGGAGTTGCAGTTTGGGTTTGTCCCACAAAAAAGGCGGCGGTGACCACTTTAAATGAGGTCTCGGCCTTTTTTGCGCCAAAAAGGGTCGTTTTAGAACGCCGCGAAATTAATCTTACATCTATATTTATACTTATGTTATGAAGCTGCAAAGTATGTTTGAATGTTCTAAACTCTGGAACTGCTGGTCTGATTCTGAATATTCTTTCTTTGATAGAACGCTACATTATTTCTAGAGTACTAGAAGTTGCATTTTAGTATACTTGTGAGTTTGTCCTCACAAACTTTTGTAGGGGGATAAACTCTGAATCTCCTAAACCAATTTTGCAAATTCTTTGACCCATAGAAAGCCACGTTATTTGTGAGTGTTATAGCCTATAGAACTTCACGCTATGACACACGGGAGCGGGGCAATAATCAAAGACGTAACGCGGGCGAAATAAGTCACGAGAACGTAGTCGCGGGCAGTCTGCTAGTCTTAGTATAAAACAAAATAGTGATCCACAAGAAAAATCACTTCAATGCGAGTGAAAGATAAATCAGTACCTCATTCTTACCTAACCAAGTAAAAAATCGTTGTGGATACCAACTTAAATAATAAACGAATTCATCCCCAAGCGATCCCTGAAGTCAGTGATGTATTATAATTCACATCGCTTTACAAAGAAGAGGAAAATACAAAAGGTCTGGTAAAAAATATGGAATAGTGTTTCTGATTAATTATAAAGAGGCAGTTTCTTTGATTTATATTGTTTTGTTTGTAGGAGACAAGCTCTGGAACTAGTCTGGAACTGGTCCGATTACAAAAAATCTTTCACTGATAGAAAGATATGCTATTGCTGAATACCATAGGCATGGGTATGGTTTGTACGATATACTTGACTTCCACGCAGACGAAGTCGCGGAAGTAGCTAGTCAATTAATAACTAGAAACTACTTGACCAAAAAGAATGCTTTAACCAAATCAAAGTCAAACCATTAACTGAGGCACTTTTGAACGTCATATGCAAAACCATCATCATCATCAGCATATCAACTGTAGGATATGCTGATGACTGTTGGACATAGGCCTCTCCCATGGATTTTCAAAAGGGCCGGTTGGAAGCGGCCTGCATCTAGCGTTTTCCTGCATTTTTAATCAGGTCGTCTATCCACCTTATACCATACAAAATAATATATGTAATAACTAGCTGACCCAGCAAATGTTGTTTTGGCATTTTTTTTTTGGGTTATTAAAAATAGATATTATTCTCAGACCTTGGGTAAGTCTAAGAATACACACAAAATTTTATTGAAATCGGTCCAGCCGTTTCGGAGGAGTATGGTAACTAACATTGTGACACGAGAACTTTATATATAAGATTGAATCTAGTTGCGCTTTCTAAAAGCTAGATAATTTTGACTAAGTAAGTTTGAATAATTCTAGCTTTCCTTCTGTTACTTGCTTGTTTACTGGACAGTAAGTAAACAGAGCTCAGGTGAGATTGTAGTAATTGTGATGGATCACAAGTATGGTGTTCCACAAACGTAACTATGTTGTGTAATTCTTGGAATAACTGGCTGTTTCTATGTGTTGCTAGTTTTTCGTATCTAAGTAGGTATTTTTGTCCTATTTCTTGTTTTCGATCCCGTATTTATTTATTATATATATTTTTCAAATCTTTAATTCAAGCTGCTACTCAGAATTTCATAGAAAACCCCCAAAACACTTTTTGCTCGACCCCGAATCAAACCCAACACCTTTAGCGCAACAGTCGCGCTTAGGACGACTTGCCTGCCTCGTTGGCAGTTGTATAAAAGTTACCTTACACAGTAAGCTAAGCTAAATATGTAAACTAAGGTTAAATGCGTTAACTTTGAGCTAATTCCAAGAAAATCTAGCACTAATTACATATGAAGTGACGTAGCGTTTTGTTTGTGTTACAATTAATGACTAACTAACCTACATTAATGGAGGTGGGTATAATTTGTAGCCAGAATATTGTGTTAAGGGTAATTAGAACGGCTGTAGCGTTACCTGTAGTTATGTATGCTATAGGTATGTAAAATAACTGGTAGTTTCGGAAAAATACTGGAAGTCAAAAATTATATATACCATCACGCCTGTATTCCCCGAAGGGTTAGGCAGAGGTGTACCAATGTATACCCACAGTTCGCCGGTATATTTAGGTCCCATGTAATAGGGGGCGAACCTATTGCGATTAACCGGGCACAAATCCAAACTCCGAGCTGCTACTGAGAAATTCATAGAAAAACCCAATAACACATTTTGCTCGACCCGGGAATCGAACCCAGGACATCTAGCGTAGCAGTCGCGCTCAGGACCACTAGGTCAACGAGGCAGTCAAAGATTAATCCACGGGATTTTCGAATTTGACAATGTTTGCAAAAGAAAATTGCTATATTTTTAGGAACGTTTGCATTGTAATCTTGATCTTAATCTGTCAAAAATATCCACATTATTGACAAGTTGTAGATAATGAATGTGGCGTTTGAACTTTTTTAATTACGGGATTTGGTCTTTTGATCGGTAAACTTGCAATCAGATAAATACGTTTAATAACGCTTGTGAATGACTAGATGATATAACGGTAATAAAATGGACTCTTCTTAAGGATATCTCATGAGGCCGAGCTCATGGAAGCATTCATTAATTCGATCAATTATTCATTCATTCGTTCATTCATCCATTTATTCACTTATTCATTATTTTTAATTTGTTTTCTTTTAAATCAACGAAAACTTTTACCATGCGTCCACCCGTTATTGTCATATGCTTTTTATTAAAAAAGCAGTTTTCGAATTTAATAAATTTTCCTGACCAAATTACTACTTTCACTGCTACATACACTAATAACTGTGAAAATTGTAACTATAACTTGTCATAAATCACTTCAGTGCCAACCGTTACTTGTTACTGGCATTCTGATTAAACTATGAAAATGGTACGCCAGCTAATTTCCTGAAATTACCTAGTAGGTAAGAACGACAAGACGATTATGGAATTTGAAACTTATTAATTAGGCATTATAATTTATTTTAGAAAAATTGTGCGTGAATTCGTGACAATATAATTAAGGTAGGGGAAATAATTACGTTTTGTTAAATGTTGTAAACAAATAATGTTTATTTAGTTGTTCAAAGCGTATTTAGTAACGCGTCTTAACAATGGACGCGGTGGCGTTGGCAGTAGTATAAAACAAAGTCGCTTTCCGCCACCTGTACGCTTACTCGTAGATCTTTTAAATTGCGAAACGAATTTAATTGTGATTTTCATCAATAGAATGTAACAAGGGGAAGGTTTATATGTATAGAATATCACACAACGGCCAAGGGGAGCGGAGCAGTAACCAAAGATGTAACTGAACGCGGATGACACCGCGGCCTATTTAATGATCGTATGACCTGATAAAAAAAAACTTTGTAAAAATAGGTACTTAAAGTAAGTTTGAGGCGATCTCTCATCCCGCTTAATGGAAAGTCAATGAGTCATTAAAACTCGATAAAATGTTCTAGATAGATATTCCGTCATTCTAATTTTGAGTAACGTAATGAGTAATTTAATAGAAAGTTTTTGGACCAAAAAATTACTAACCACAAACTATAGGTACTAACCACACCCTATCTATACAATATCATAGAGTTTTATTATTTATGGACCAGATATGACTAAGCTAACTACTTTCAGTATGGAGGTAAAATTACAGACAAAAAAGTCATAGCAATAAATAGCAATCAATTGGAACAATAACTGCGGTGTGCAAACGTAATATCGTTTCGTTTCATTAATATTGTGAAATTCGTATGAACGAGTTTTTTTTATTATATCCTGATGCTACAGGAAAAGGCGAAAGCGTAGCGATAAAAAGCAGATAATTATCATAGATTGAAGATACTGGCGTCATTGGATAGCAATGCTTAGCTTTCAACGGGAAGTGATGATGTGTCGTGAGGGCCCGGTTAAGGCGCCCGCCTCTCATGCACGAGGTTGTGGGTTCGCAACCGGTCATGGGCAAACGGGCAAGTACCAATGTGACTTTTTCTAATACGTATGTACTTTCCAAGCTTATCTTGGACATCGCTGACTTCGGTAACCAGAAGGCCCTTGAGGCGGTTTAGGAACTCTGACACTAGGGTGTGTGGGGTTGTTAGACTTTACAATAAAGCAGAAGAACGGGAAGTGTCTAACCGTTTAGACCAATTCTAGTATACACCACCATCATCATCATATCAGCCGTACGAGGTCCACTGCATAGACCTCTCCCGGAGAGCTCTTCCAAAAGGATCAGTTGGAAGCGACCTGCATACATTGTAGGTCTATTTTGGTAAGAAATTCAAGTAATTCAGTTTGTACAAGTTCGTAGTATAACACGAGTGAATTTTGTTTAATTATAAGAAGAGCTAAACTAACAAAACAATGTTATTTTAATTTATTTCAAGTATTTTCAGCTATATTATAGTTGGCGTCCACCAAAGCGGACTAGAGAGATGTCTCGTTAACCACTAAGTATTACGTTAAAGTCCGCAAACCCAACGCTTTGCGATAAATCTCTCCTTACCACTGGTGGGATGCAGCCTTTAAAACAGTAGTTAAAATGCAAAATTTTCGCTTAAAGCGCTGACAAAAGTTGTATGAATCGGATGGCCGTCGAATGGAAAATGTTGTTGAATTTCAGGTACAAAGTAATACTGTAGGCATCATGGTATACAGACATTTATGTCACAGGCAATTTAAAAAAATAAAATACAACTAATAAATTACACTATGTTTTGCCCGCGACTCCATCGCGTAAATTTCTTACAGATCCCTATTTTTTTTTAATAAATTATATAGCCTTTAACACTCAGATATACATAGCTTTCGGAGAATAGCAAGGTTTAACAAAAAACAAACAATCCCATCAGCTTAATGTTAATATAATTAGTACTCCAACCTGTTGTTTTATATTAGTAACATTTTGGGCTTTGCGGGCCTAAATTTTGAATAATAGTTTCTAGACCCAAGTTTGGAAACCAAAGAGAGAAACTACGAGTAAAAAATATCATCAGAAAATTATTTATCGTCAATTGCATCGAACATTGTTGAACAATATAAAAGGTTTCCGTATCTAGTTTAAAAATAGAAAAAAGTGGTGTTCAATGTTTTAACCCTAAGTAGTACCCAGTCGTTAGATACATTTTAATGGATTAAATCGAGTAGATACCTATCAATCCACTTGATAGTTGCTCGTGACTATTGATTATATGGCTTTGACTTCGTTCGGTCATAGTGTATGGAAAAAAGGAATGGTTAAGTATTTTTGCGTGCCTACATGCTAGATTCAGACATACCAGGTACCAATCATATCCTGTAAAACATACTTACTTTGATTTTTAGTGTGAAAAATCACTGGCGCAATGTAACGCACGCAAATCACTGTCCTTACGAGTGCATTATCGGGGTCATGGGGATAATAATTATTAATGATTAATTCAAAAATAGCAAAAAATGGCAATAGGCTCGCCCCCTATTACATGGGACCTAAATATACCGGCGAACTGTGGGTGCACATTGGTACACCTCTGCCTAACCCTTCGGGGAATACAAGCGTGATGGTATATTATTTTTTATATTTTCATTAAATAAAAAAAATATTATAAAAGTTCATAATATATACGAGTAGAACTACTAAATTTCATTTTCGTAAAAAAAAAGTTGGAATTTTAAATTCAATATCTCCTTAATTAAAAGGTTCCCAGGTCCAAAATAAAAACAAAATCGCAATGATGGGAAAAATAAGTAACTTTTGTCTTCATTAAGTGTATTTTTACTCCCATTAAAAAAATTTATTCCACTTTCTATTCTCAAAATATCAGCCATATTAACATGACGTACGTCTGGCGACTGTAGGTTCTTAGACCCTCCGGTCAAGAAGCTGATCACAATGGTAACTGATAAGGGCAGATAAACAACACCTCAAGGATTATCCGGCGAAACAGCCGACCCCACATGGACCATAAACACTACACCTACACCTTGAATGGAATTATGGTGTGGCGCAAAATGAGAGCGATCAGCCAAGTCTTATTTTATGGGTCATTAGCTTCCGCCAGCGTCAAAGTATATTATCCTGCTGGATCCATATTTTTTTCCGGGATAAAAAGTATTCTATGTGCTACTCCAGACTAAATCTATGCCAGTGCAAAATTTCATCCAGATCCATTCAACCGTTTACGCGTGAAAGAGTAACAAACATCCATCTATCCATCCATCCGCACAAACGTTCGCATTAATAATATTGTAGGATAGGACTAGGTGCCTGCAACTTCGACCATGTGGAAGTCAAAGACCCCTTTAATTAAATGGTCCTGTCACGAAATCCGTGTATCCAAATCTTAGCACAATTATTATCGTAATTAATAACGTTCAGATCTAGTCGCAATCATATCTAAGCGACATTAAACGTCAAAAGCTTGTCTCTCGAAATACAAGTCAAAACTCGCCAATCCGACTAGAGCAAGCGTGTTGATCAATGCTCGTGCCGTTTCTGTATGAGAATCCTTTCGTCTGCAGTGGAACAATATCAACAGACTGGTATTGTTATTATTGTTTTATGTGGGAGTGTCCCCCTAAAACCCCCCTCCCCCATCCGCCCCCTAGTACATGGGACCTAAACATACAAGCAAACTGGAGGAAGACAGGCGCGATTGTATGTGGAATCGATAAAGTTCTTTTGGAAGAAAATGTAAAGTCTAGTCGTCAAAAGTAAGTACTAACCAAACTACGAAGAAAACAAAGGCAGCAGGTGATCAAATATACAACTAACCTTTTTCTTATAACTTGAACCACAAACGTCCACTTTGAAGAGTTAAGCTCTCCAGGGGGCAGGATTTGTGGTGGAAAAACTTTGTCCATTAAGACTTGCCACTGGTCATCAGTTTATGTACGTTTGTTTACTTGTTTCTTTGCCTTCAAGTATACTTAACATAGTACTCATTTAGGTACATCAATTTGGTGTTTTGGTGTTTGTGTTTGGTGTTGTGTTTGGTTTTGGTGTGTTTGGTGTGGTGTTTGTCAAAGAGGCTGGTGATTGGTTGAATGGGAAGTGAAGGTTGGTTGTAAAACGCAGTCAAACTGTGAATGGACTTTTTAAACTGGTGTATAAACTACACACATACCATCACGGCTGTATTTCCCGAGGGGTTAGGCAGAGGTGTATCAATGTACACCCACAGTTTGCCGGTATGTTTAGGTCCTATGTAATAGCACGCGAGCCGATTGCCATCAACCGGGCACAAATACTAACCCCGAGTTGCTACTGAGAATTTCGAAGAAAAACCTAATAATACTTTTTGCTCGACCTGGGAATCGAACCCAAGACCTTTAGCGTAGCAGTCGCGTTTAGGACCACTAAACTAACGAGGCAGAGAAATAGGGTATGTAAAGTACTGTTTTCGTTTTGTTACTTAACTAGAAAGAAAAACCTCGTTTTAAATAACAACGACACTTTGAAGAAACCTAAGGAAGCCAATAGTTACATGTGCTTCCCATCCCTTCCTCCATTTGATTATAATATTTGTTGTTATAACGGCCATAGTAAAAGCCTATTCAGACCTAAGCGGTATTCGCTACCGTCTGCGGCAGAGAAAACCCAGTGGGTATGCGGTAATATTACTGTTCAGACCTAAGCGGTATTCGCTACCGTTCGTAACCCGCGTGGTTTGAATAGACCTTTACACCTAACTCATCCACCCCACCACCACTACCCCCAACCACAACCTTTCTTTTAAACTGTAAAAAGTTAAAAAGATACAGCCTTATGACAGACGTACGGACGGATAGCACGGACATCTCCGACAGCATCGATCGTTTACATAATATGGAACCCCAATTAATTAAAACTGTGGCTTTTAAACTATAGACAATAAAAACTCAACTAAAAAGGGACCATATAGGCTCCTTTAAAAATCCCAGACAAAACCACGATATGTACATAAGAATAATTAATTCATGTGAAGCGTATTAAAGTCACTAACAGGCCCACTTAAAAATAATTAATTTAGCCTACAGTAGCGTTTGTGAATAAACTGAATATTTATTAAGTGTAACCGTTTCGGGCTTGACTCATTACCTCATTAGTTCTGGTAGGGTTCCCATAAAATTGGACGTTCTAGGACAAAGGGTTGAATTCAAAATGGGGTACAATTTTTTTGCTGTTAGAGCTTAAATTAAACTAGACTTTTTGAGGAATTACGCGCTAAAATTTAGTTTTCGAGATTTCGGCTTTGTAAAATAAACCATTTTGTGACTACAGAATAAATGGCTTGTATTTTTTAAAGCTTAGGTATTATTTAATTTTAACGGTCCTACAAATATTTAAGTTGTTGAGTTTGTTTGTTTTACGTAGATTACGCCTGTCTCTGCTTTTGGGGTAACAATACAATTTAATAGCAAACACATAAAGTAAAGTGAAAAGTACATTTTAGTGGCGAGGTATCCATACAGCTCGATTCCTATAGACTCCTTACTCCTTTCAGAAGTTTGGCACAATAGCTACTCTGTCGCCATTAAAGAATGGCATAGTTAATAGTAGTAGTAGCGCTCTTTGTGAAGGAGCTCCTAATACCTAATTGCACTTTCTAGAATTCTAGATTAGACGGGATCGCAGCAGACCGAAGACAAGATGGCGGGACGCCTTGAATGGTTTTACACCTGGAGGGAAGTGGAAGAAATGGGGGAGGCCTTTGCCAAGAAGTAAGACAGTCAAGGCTAGTAAAAAGAAATTAATTAAGCAATTTCCGCTTCTCCTTTCCCTCTTACGGTAATCGACAAAATGTAATGCAAATGGCCTCTTTTCACACCAAATTATAAGTGCATTGATAACCATACGTACATGTTGGCTACTTCCAGACAATACCTACAAACCGTTATTTATATTTTCATTTTATTTCCTCTGGGTAAGTAAAGGTATTTTCTTTACTTCCAGTCACCGTAACAATTTCTCAGCATTCGATATATCTTCGCCGCGCCACTAGGTCGTAACATGATATAAGATAAATCGATCGTTGAAATCAAACGCAGACATGGTTTAATGCTGTAGTCCACCTGAACATTAAACTATACTTTGAGAATAAACTGTTGAAGTCTATTGATGTTAGAAGATTTAACATAGCCGATATCTTGGCAATAATATTTTTTTGTTTATCGAGTTAATACTTCAAAATTCTTAGTTCATAATCGTGCTCGTAGTTATTTATATTAGTCACAATAGCCCTAAAATTTCCAACATCAAAAGGCAGCTAAGTCGTAGGTAAGTAACCTACCTAGCATTTAATAAGACCAACTCATGTTTATTAGCTATGCAAATAAAGGATGAAGGATGAGTTAGGATTTGTGCCCGGTTAATGGCAATAGGCTCGCCCCCTATTACTTGAGACCTAAACGTACTGGCGGACTGCGGGTGTATATTGGTACACCTCTGCTTAACCCCTCGTGGAATACAGTCGTGATAGTATGTTATAAATGAATTGATTTGGTCTAGAACTTTCATCAAAACGTTATTAGGGCACAAGATTTGAAAATGAAAGTACCTACTTAACTAAAATATTGCTGTAAAAACTATCTAATTGACTGCACTTGACAAAATGTTATACACTGTATTCTACGCCTAATAAATAACTTATTTCATTGAATAAAATTAGAAATGTATCCTGCAAAACTAATTTGTCAAAAAAACCCGTAGAATTTATGTGAGTTAATTCACAAAGAACGATTTTTCAAAATAACTCCACAGAATAAGAAATCATAAACTTTCATCAAAACGTTATTAGGGCACAAGATTTGAAAATGAAAGTACCTACTTAACTAAAATATTGCTGTAAAAACTATCTAATTGACTGCACTTGACAAAATGTTATACACTGTATTCTACGCCTAATAAATAACTTATTTCATTGAATAAAATTAGAAATGTATCCTGCAAAACTAATTTGTCAAAAAAACCCGTAGAATTGATGTGAGTTAATTCACAAAGAACGATTTTTCAAAATAACTCCACAGAATAAGAAATCATATTTCAAGACTTTTGGCTGTAAAAACCAACATTGCCTAAATAATCGGTAACTAGAAACTTTAGCAACGGTATTCTATTTTTAGACCAGACCAAAACTGTCACAATATGTTTTCTAACAAGAGTTACGGCATACCGCGTATGTATAGTCTAATCAAGTTACATCACTGGTTTTAGGTCTCATACGTGGCAGGACTATAGATTTGAACACTAAACCTAAAATATTCATGGTTAACAGTCTAGTTCTTGTGTGTCAAGGTTTTACATTAATATTTACGAAAATCCAACAAAAAATCTGATAAAATATGCAGAATTAACTACAACTAGACTTTTTTATTAGTTTTTATGATGTTATTATTTGTAAATGTCATAAAAATGAGGTATTAAGTAAGTAAAAAAAAATAATTCCTAGTAAACACTAAAATTATGCACATAATCTATCTAGACATTCAGTATTTGTAAACGTCTATTTACTATATGTAAATCTTCAAACAATATTTTAAGAGCTTAAGTTACATCATTAAAATGTTTTGGAAGAAAAAGTCCCGAAGAAATCTTTTAAGTGGTAACCCTAACTCGGTAGTTGTAAACTCAGCAAGTTATCATTTAACCTTTTGAACGCCACAGTCATGTTTACCCGACAAATGTATAATAATATTAATAAAAAATAAAAAAACGACGGGTTGCACTCCGGGAGTGCCGGCAGAAGTGAAAACGCTAAAGACGTACACAAATATGACAATTCGCTGACGCGTATTGTCACATTTGTGTACGATAAATTCGTAAGATTTTCGATCAGGTCACGTGTCCTGACGCGAGTTTAACATTTTTTACCCATTCCAAAACAAGTGCACAACGCCGCTTACGAATTTTCTATCAGGGTCACGTGTCCTGACGCGAGTTTAACATTTTTTACCCATTCTAAAAATAGTGCACAACGCCGCTAAAGAAGTTTTCACTTCAAAAAAATCTTGTCGTTTATAGACGATTGTGGCGTGTTGGGCACGTTTTCATTTGTCGGCTATATACGACTGTGGCGTTCAAAAGGTTAAAGCCTTGAGGGCCACCCTACTCGGAGTAAGGGGAAGGAATTATTCTTAATTTGTGAGAGTATTTTTGGAACATTTCTGTCAAGATTATAATCGGAGGTTCTATTTGCGGAGTGACCTATCTCAAGGTCATTTGTGACAATGTTTGTTTTGTCTCCAAGGAAAGGGTTTGTTTGTGGATATATTTTTGGAAGTGGCCGATTTGGTTTATCAAAGTTGAATCTTTATTTATAAAACATAGGTAAAGTAGATGATACGTGTGATGTGATGCCTTTAAAAAATATGGACATCATTTTAGTTTTTTATAGATTCAAACTATAGTTATTTGCGGAAAATTGCAATTTTAACAATGCATTCGTAGGATATTAATAGTACGTACATATATTACTACTACTAATGTTAACCTGCTTCAATCAAAGCTGGGAAAAACCCTTCCCCTCAATATTCAGCTGTCCAGGAATCATTGGCACTTAATCTTATCTAACTCGTCTTGCCAGTTTATACAAATTGCTCCCTAGTGAATTAAATAAAATCTCTCTATCCTGCTTAAAAAACAAACGTATACGATTATCCCAATACTATAAATTATAAAGCTTAAGAGGGTTTTTGTTTAAAAGCGATCTTTGAAAGTATTGGTCCGATTATCTGAACAACAGGATATACTTTACTATAAAAAAATAGAATCCCTAAAAAAACACGCAGACCAAGCCGCAGGTAAAACCTAGTCTCTTTAAGCAAACATGCAAATATTAAAAACAAGCATAAAATAAGCGAAACACGTACTAAAACACAAACTAAAATAATGACTAAAGAAAATCTGCCACACCGAACTAAGCGAAAGTAACACTAATTAATTAAAGAACTTCGTAGTTAACAAACAAACGAACAAACAAACATGGGACTCCAAAACACGAGTCGCATACAGAGTAGGAAACTGCCAGAACTTGGGGATCCACATCCGTGACGTTGCAGGAAGTGTGGGCCTACGGAACCAGCGGGTTTCGTTAGTGCAGATAACGGCAAAAAAAGAAAAATACGTTGCATATTTACACTGCCAACGCAACGTTGCGGATTAAAAGAGGATGTAGTGACAAAGGTTGAAACTAGCTAGAACTAGACCGAACCATCTAAGCTTACTAGCTTAGATGGTTCGGTCATGTTGAGAGAACGAGTGAAAGGCGACTAACAAAAGTGATTTATATGGCAGATGTGAGTGGCAATGCCGGGAGGGGACGCCCTAGAAAGACCTACCCTGACCTTATTGGTGAGGTTCTTAAGAAAGGTCAGGTGCGCAGCACTCTTAACCGGCGTGCTTGTATGACCAGATGTATGAATGTGGACGAGGCGAAAGGTAATATTTTGCCTTGTATCAAACCTTATAAGTATTCTTCAAAAATAAACTTATATTTCTGTACGTGGGTGTCACATACTTCATAACCTAGCAACGGCCATTAATGACGTCATTCTATAATTACATTCTTGTAATGCTAAAATCCTTATTCATTTATTACCTAATAGGTACTCGTGTAGAAGCTTATAGCACCAATATCTTGTGAACAATAAAGATAAATATAATATATGCAGTTTTAAATTTGAAATACTGGCCATTATTTTGGTGAAATGATTGTTTCAAATTTGAATTTGAAAAAAATCGAGAACACAAGAGTTGTATTATAATTTATAAAAATGCTAAGGTAAGCTGAAAGTAAAGCTGAGGTTTTCTGTAAAATGGTATAACTTTTGTAAGTTACGACCACAACATAGATATCTAGTTTTAACAAACACCTAACGTTTGTATGATAAAGTACTTAGTATTAATATAAGTGTAATCTAGATTTGATTTAGAGCTTAACTCGTAAGTCCATTTCCGTGACGACTAAGACTAAACGTGAGGTTAATAAAGTAGAGGGAAATATTAAAATTATTTTACTTTTTAGAGTTCTGTTAACAAAGGGTTCCATATTGGACCCTATTATTCAGACTTCGCTCTCTGTCACAGAGCTGTACGTTTTAAGCAGTTATTGGTACTTTTGAGACTTTCCGCTACATCATCATCATCTGCCTAGCCTTTTCCTAACTATGTTGGGGTCGGCTTCCAGTCGAACCGGATGCAGCTGAATATCAGTATTTTACATGGAGCGACTGCCTATCAGACCTCCACAACCCAGTAATGGGTAATACGATACTCTTGGTAAGACTGGTTGTCAGACTTTCAGGCTTCTGACTAACAGAAACGACTGTCAAAGATCTACAAATGACAGCCGGGACCAACGGCTTTCCTGCTTTCCGAAGCACGGAGGAAACTCGCTATGGTAAATGGTCACCCATCCACAGACCAACCTGCGCAAACGTGGCTTAACCCGGAAGATCGGTCTATGCGGCTGTAATTATTTAGCCACGAGCTCCTCCTTTTAAACTTTCCGCTACAATAATGAATAATAAAAATAAAATCCTCCCCTCCAAAAAGTGTTATTGGAAAAGTGTTAGTGTTAGTGTTATTGTTCTCAGTAGCAGTTTTGAGTTAGAATTTGTGCCCGGTTAATGTCAATAGGCTCGCCTACTATTACATGGCACCTAAGACATACCGACAAACTGTGGTTGCACTTTGGTACCTCTGCCTAACCCTTCGGGGAATACAGGTGTGATGGTATGTATGTATTAGTATTGTTCGGTGGCACGGAATCCTTTACGTGCGAGTCAAAAACTATGCCGGTTTTTTTATAGGTTCACCTGGACCTAATATTTAATGACTTTTACAAGTCAACTGGACATTTATCCCATTAAATATTTAACATTCGGACATTTAAGATTAGTAATGTGGGGAAATAACTACAGAAATAGTATATTATTATGACTTTGTTGAGCTTACATTGTAATAAAATGGCATTAAGTTCGGCCGGGATACCGATAATGTAATTCTAAATCGGTTTTATAGCTGTTTAGTGCCTTTAGCTTAATATTTCATACTACACTAATAAGCGTAAGTTGTTGTAATTGGTCGACTGAATTATAACAGTCACAAAATTTTTCGTTCGAGCACCGGAGTCAACTGCCGCAGTCAGTGACGTCACTTAATTATAAATCTTTTAACCAACCTTTTTTGCAGTGTTCAAAAGTATGTTAGATTGAGAAATCAATTTTATTAAATTGTGTAATTCAAGTTTAAGGCTCTCCGCCCGCGACTGACTTTTGACAAATTTCTTTATTAACGAGAAGATTTTTTTCAAAAATGGGTCCGAAAATCGGTCCAAAAATCAGTCGTGGTCGGAGAGCCTAAGACTGATAATTGAGTATTAATAAATAATAACCAAAATATTGAAATTATCTCTAATAGTGTCTCTCAACAAGAAAACAAATCAAATACAAGATCAAAGTTACCAAATATAGATCCATCAAAACTTCAGAGCTATCCCAAAATATGCATCGCCCTTTAACCTTTAACAGAAACATTGAATGACCTTTCGCTATAAGGCTGAGCACAGACCAGCGACAAGATTGTCAGCTGCCTATCACTTTATGAAAACATTTAACTGCAAAACGATTTCATAGGTACCTACTCAAAGATTAGTATTAGAGCTCTTTGTGAAGGAGCTCGTCCGGGGAAGTACTACCACAATACCTATTTCTGCCGCAAAGCAGCGTTGTTGTGTTACAGTTTGGAGAGTACGGGTGCCGGTGTAATTACAGGCACTTGAGACATTTCAAGTTTGTCTTTGGAATGGTAACGCATTTGCAAGGCCTCTAGTACTGCAGATGTCTATAGGCATCGGTGTCCATATAACATCGGGTTGGCCGTCGGCTTGGTTGCCATACAATTATATTTTAAAAAAATACAAATATCTACTAAGAAAGTTGTATGTCCTACTAATATTATGAATGCGATAGTTTGTGTAGATGGATGGATGTTTGTTACTCTTCTAAGCTGAAACGGCTGAACGAATCTGGATGAAGTTTCGCACTGAGATAGATTGTAGTGTGGAAGAACACATAGGATACTTTTCATCCTGAAAAAATGTACGGTTCCCGTGAGATAATACATCTTATTTGACGTAGACGAAGTCGGAGACAGAATCTAGTACTACCTAAAGACGATTCAAATCGTGTATTCACTTTATCAAAAATTCCAAGGCGGTCACAATTCCAACAGTTCAAACATTGTTCTCAAGTTTCGACAACCCTCGCGCAGGGCTGTCGCACATTCCAACAGGATTCGGGCAGAATTATGCAGATTTCCGTCTGTGGTTTGAATAATTGTGCGTATTACCGTGGTATGCTGGAAAAGGAATAAAGGGATGGAGGGATCTGCGCCATCTTTAATTGTAATACAAATTAATAGGCCTCAAAAGCTGCCGCTTGTCTATAAAGTTCATAGAGGATACAGACTTTGATAATGTATTAAGATTAAGCTGGGTGCAGTGCTATTCGGGAAAACTCTTCTTCGTGAATTTAAGTGAAGTGAGCTGTCAATCTTTAGCATCAGTATTGTGACCTTCAGCTCATTTTTTCACGGATTTTTACAGAATAGGCTAGTTGTTTCTCTTTCTTTGAATTAGCTAATTAGCTAATTTAATCACCACGGTTGCTCAAAGCGAATTATAAGTCCAGGTTTCCTCTCGCTGTTTTCCTTCACCGATGTCAGTGATGTGCAAAACAAACTATACATTATACCATTTTTTTATTGATTTCAACCAATAACTGAAAAAAAAAGCGCATAAAATATTTTCAATCCCGAAAAAGAACAAAAAGTGTATCAGCACATCCCTAAAACAAGAACTTGAACAGCCCTACCCACTCGATAGACAAAATACACAGAAAACTTTCGCTTCGCTCCATAAATTGTGTTACACGAACAAACTAACGCAGTTTCCACGAATTTATTAATATAATTACATGTGAAGTTCAGAAAAGGATCTTGAACCTAACAGAGTGGTACTGCGTCACGCCACGTGACGTGGATCCGTCACGTTGATTGGCCACATTTCATTACGTTTCGTCAAACGACCAATGAGCGCGAACCGTGTGTTCTAAATGTGCGTCGTGCGACTTCAAACTGAATGTTTCGTTACATAAAGCATATATTAAGTTTAAATTAACTTTGGAAATAAGAAGGTCTTGGCTCTTGGGAATATCTTTAGTAAGTCTTTCTTGGTAGTAGGTTTGGGAATTAATTTTGAGTAATGTAGTTCCTTAGCGTCTACTTGCGTAACTTTTGAAGACATTTCTCTTAAAATAGATTGATTAGGAAAAGATATATCAAGCGTGATTCACGTGGTATTTAGTTTAACAGAACTTAATACCGACCGAATTTCGGATGCGGCGGCTTCAATGGAGACTAGTAAAGTGCGCAGGTGAAATTAGAGAGTACAAATGAGTGTCCAAACACAGGTGCACTCCCTGAACCCTCACTTTTACAGTCCGATAGGACAGCTATCCAATACGACCGGGAAGAGATCAGGAGCAGGACCAACGAAAAAAAAGGAGGTTTCTTGTATGGGGTCCTTTAATTTTTTTACTTTATTTTATTATGAGTTGTTATAGCAGCTTTAGTTAAACACACTCTGTAAATAATTCAAGTGTCTACGTATTATGGTTTAAAAGATATAGCTCTGTTATAGACGGGCGGACTGATAGACGACACAATCAAAGTAGGTAATACATACATAATTTCACGCTTTTTTCCCAAGGGGGTAGGCAGAAACCACAGAACGCAACCTGCTACGATCCTTACATACTCCTTTCTCCTCGTCCACATTCATACATCTGGTTATACATGTCATATCGGTCACGAGTACTGCGCACCTGACCATTGATCCTATCCAAATCACAATAATAGGTAAAGGAAAATATACTTCTGTGAAAACGGTCACACTGTAGGTACCTCTACCGTGCACGTGCCTCCATAAATTAAGCAGAAAATGTAAATTACTAGAGGAATTCCCATAATCCATATAATTATTCATTTTTCCTTAAAAGATACGTGGAGGGTAATTACGTTATCATTTTTATTAAAATACTACCTTTTTTACGCTTCTTCGTCCGCGTAAATTTCTTCCTGTGAGGTCAATCCATAGCACCACAGCTCACCTTACCGTTTTTTACAGAATAGACTGGCTGTATCTACATACTATCATACCATCACGCCTGCATTCCCCCAAGGGTTAGGCAGAGGTTTACCAATGTGCACCTATAGTTTGCTCGTATGTTTAGCCAGGCGCAAATCCTAACTCCGAGCTGCTACTGACAATTTCATAGGACAACCCAATAACACTTTGCTTGGAATCGAAGTAAGCGTAGCAGACAAACTTAGGACTACTAGGCTAACGAGGCAGTTTGCCTGTATCTAAATAATTCAAAACACAATACAGAGCCCAGATTACAAAAATAACAAAGATTTATTCTGAATGAAACGTGAACGAATCACTTCCTTCCTACATTCTACATACCTAACTACATATGAAGAGGAAGTACGTATACATACATAAAATAGTTCGTATGTCGGTCAGGACGCAGTTTTGTCACGACAGGAAGTGCCGCTTACTACTTACGTAATGAATACGGGTAAGTTTTCTCGTATACACGCTCTTTTCTTTTACTAAATAGTTCGCAAATATACTTGTTAATGCCTAATTTATACCCCTACTAGGTTAAAGACCGTGTAGATTTTGTTAATTTACTTTGAGAAGTGAAGTAATTTTTTAAACATAAAACTTATAAATAATAATCAAATTACAAATTATGTAAGTACAGTCACGAGCAGAAACATGTATACACTTGGCAAAAATGACAAGCAATTTTCTCGTGAATGAACAATTGCAACGTTGAGATAAGATCGATTTCATAGTAATATAGGATCCAGAATATGATATTCGTAACACCACTATATTTTAATTGATCCTTTGGACAGAAACTGCTTTAGAATGTCGCTAAGTGTATACATGTTGATGCTCGTGACTGTACAATTTATGTATAAGGGAAGCTCATAGGGAAACTACTATGTTTTGCATTCGTTACATTGTATAAATAAAAATAGTTTCACAACAGTAATTTAGTCAAACTCACTTACTTTCATGATAATGCGTAAGTCATGTGACTTTTTACAACCACGTAGCGAGCGAGTGAGATGGCATAACAAGCGGCGCCATTTTCAATCTCTTCCTCGAATTAGGTATATTTTGGTAATTTTTCATTTTCATTTGGTGATAGGTTATTATTGACGGGCCTGTTGGTCTAGTGGTTAGCGGCCCTGACTGCTAAGCCGGAGGTCATGGGTTCGATTCCCACCCAGGACAAACTTTGTGTGATGAGCATGATTGTTAGTTCTGTGTTTGGGTGTGATTTATCTATAATATGTATGTATTTATAAATTATATAAGTATGTATATCAGTTGTCTGGTTACCATAACACAAGCTCTGCTTAGCTTGGGATCAGATAGCCGTGTGTGAGTTGTCCCAAGATATTTATTTAATTATTATTTATTTATTTATATCCATACACATCGTGTGTCGACAAACGAGAGACAGCTTATAAAACAATATCATCATCATCTTCCTGCTCTTATTCCAAATTACTTGGGGTCGGCGCAACACATTTTCTCTTCCATGCCTTCCTATCAGCCGTCCTACTATCACTGACTCCCTTCTCTTTCATATCATTCTTCACACAATCCATCCATATTTTCTTTGGCCTCCCTCTTCCTTTCCATCCATCCACAATTATGTTCAAAACTCTTACGGTTACATGTGTGATGTGTTATAAAACAATATGTAAAAGAAAATATGACAACCATCCCTAAATCCTAATCCTTCACCCATAAAACAATAAATATTTTCTGAAACAAACTTTCCAGCCGAATTAATACAAGTACAAATAGACTTTCTTTGTTCAAACTAACTTACGGATTCCTATCGACAGTTATCCGTTGAAATGGGTTCCGTCGGATTTGAACTTAACCATTTTCGTATGTCTTTGCTTACCTTTGTAAATATTGATGTTACCTTTTTTTGACAGCCGTAGCTTTTTGGGCCAAGTACCTATCTACCGTAGTATTGTGTGTTTTGCAATCGTTACTATTGGGTATTGAAACAATTTATTGAATTGCTTGTGTTGAGATTATTTTTGGATGATGGTCGGCGGGTCCGAGTCGCCATTTTGTGTCGAAAAGTTGGCACTAAATAACGAAATCATAGAAGTACATTCTTCAAAGAATCTCTTTCAGAGAAATAGATAACAATAGTTCTAAGTCATTCAATTAATCCTCATTTTTACAGATGCTTTTGTACTTTCCGACCATCTACAATAGAATGATGTGGTCATAGGAATATTTCCATTGCTTGGCTATGCATCCTAATTCTAACCACGTCATGGTAAATAGACCACCAGAAATAATCCCCTACCCGAAAACACTAACAGCTGTGAAAAAAACTTTGGTCAAAATTAATACCAGTCGGTAGAATCTATTACATGACACGCCCTCTGAATATTCATGTGAAGTGACCTTGGAGTGAGTTGACATCCTATCAAAGTTATTGTGTAATTTAAAATTAGTCCATTAAGAGGTACTTATAAACGTCATATGCACGACAAAGTAATTGACTCTAGCTGCCGCTTCCAAAAGCTAGTCTCGTATGGAGAAGAATGGGCAAAAAACTCCATACTTACTTTGATTGACAGCTCATCTCAAGCTTACTCCACTTAAATTCACCAAGAGAGATTTTACATAATACCATTGACGAACGTTATTTACCTACCAAGATATATATCTTAACAAGTAACTTGACTACCCGTAAACGGTAAAGGATATCCCTTTCAGAAATACATCTGTTACAATGTACCCCTTTCGATCATCCCCGTGGGCGATACACAAGGAAAAACAACCCCCGGAAATGGGGTAGTTGGGGTAGTTCGATCTAAATATATTCTTTGGATTTAGGCAACGTTGGTGCACGGTTGGTTTATTCACTGTTTTGTGTGCGAAAATATTATTTTGATAGTGGGTTGTCTTTTTATATCAATTTGATAAAACGATTCGAAGCAAAGTAGGGTTTTTTGTATAAGTAGAAGAAAATTTTATAGGGCAGTGGCGCAGGGAAAATTCTTCTTAAAGGACAGCCGAAATTTCTGAATAGGTATACAACATTAGGTCCTACTTACTTTCAAAATGTAGTCCTATTATAAATTCTGTATAATGAACTGCAACTATCCCGCGTTCAGTTACGTCTTTCGTTACTGCTCTGCTCCCGTTAGCCTTAGCGTGATACACAGAAAATCTTCCTTTTGAAATAATAATATTATCTATTGATGAAAACCGCATTAAAATAAGTTGCGCAGTATAAACGATCTAAGCGTACAAACAGCGGGGAGCCACTTCGTTTAATACCAAGTAGGGATTGCAAAAAAAAATGCACAAATAAAATATTGATCTAGCTTAACACGTAAAATAAATTTTATCCCATTTTTATGTTCCCGTGGGATTATTTAAAACTTTGGCTTAATTCTGAAGTCTGCGCAGACCAAGTCGAGGGTGGGAGCCAGTAATAAATAATAAGGTCAGCGGGCGAAAGTGCACAAAAAAGCCGGTGTGCAATAAACCGCTATCTGACCTTTTATTTTCTTTCTTTTTAATAATAAACCAACCACCTGTTAGATAATACATTGGCATTTTAACTCTCCCCTTTTTTATTGAAAAGCTAAATAGAATAGTGATGTACTCCACCCTAGTCGTCGTGAAATGGAAGATACGAAAAATAACGCTTCAATTTTAAATTGAATACGTGACCAATTTTATATTAGACAAATTTTGGGACCCAGAAAATGTTCGTAGGGAGGTGTGATAAAATTATGCTTTGCTAAGGACCTAAAAAGAAAAAAGTCCTTCTATAGGTTTAGGAGTCAAACGTTATTAAATTGCAAATATATAAATGTTAATGCTATTGCTATAACAAGTCACAAATGTCTAGAAATTACTAATACTTTACCTACCTATCATCAAATCATTTATCGTAGATTCAACATTTGCAATGATAAATATACAAAAAAACATAAATCAATAAATAACAACGTACTTATTTTACACCTCACTAATACCACAGAACTCACAAAATATCCGACAAAAGCCCACACAATAAACATACAAACATAAAAGCGGATATTATCCGCATCCAATATACGCATCGCGCCATCTCTAAAGGCACCTGGTAGCCGGATATTAAACGCCCATTGAGGATAGTCGAGGCAATTTATTTGCCACTTAACTCACAACCATGCGACCACATATCCGTGGTCGTACCACTGAATTAGTAGTGGGGTGGTGCTTGGCAACCACATGTGAACGTCAGTGTTGCAGTGTGGTTGATAGGGAAGAGATTTTGAAGTGTGGTATGGAAATCAGATAGTAGGTGGGAAAGAAATCAACTTACTTTTTTTTTTGGTTCTATCTTTTTGCCTTTTGACCATACTAACCGTACAACACCATACATATCATCACGCCCGTATTCTCCGAAGGGTTAGGCAGAGGTGTAGCGATATACCCCCACCGTTCACCGGTATGTTTAGGTCCCATGTAATAGAGGGCGAGCCTATCGCCATTAACCGGGCACAAATCCTAACTCCGAGTTGCTACTGAGAATTTCATAGACCAACCCCATAACACTTTTTGCTCGAGCTCAACGACCGAATCCCGTTTAGGACCACTAGGCTAACGAGGCAGTTTATATCAACAATACCCCATCATATTATAGAGGCCCGTCTCATTATCACACCAAGCCTTGTAAAGAAGAATGCATAAACAATATACAAACGACTTTTCTACTCAAAAGTCTGGGGTGAAAGCTTAATGAAAATACGGGTTGAAGTTCAGCGGGGAGTATAAAGATGAACCTTGAATACCAAATATGAATAATGTAGAAAAATAATGGGCTTTTGAATGGGTACGTTTATGTACGAACTAGCGGGGACGGTACGTGTGAAATGTTTAATATTTTTCAGTAGCAAATAGTTTCCCTATAGGTTTATTTAGTAGTTCCCTGGTGGCTTTGGTGGAATGATAAACTTTGTACGGTAGTTTAGCCGTAAAATTCATGTTATATTTACTTACTATTTGTTTTACTATACCATAATAAAAATGCAAAACTAACTTTGTGTGTCTATTAAGCTTTGACGATAAAGAACTAAATCGATTTTGATGAGAATTGGTAAGGAGTAAGTTTGAACTCCAAAAAAGGACATAGGCTATTTTTTATTCCCCGACTTCGTCCGCGATAATGGTATTTACGCGAACGAAGTCTCTGGCAAAAGCTAGATAAAGCATAAAGTCAGTAATTTTCGTAATGCAATTTGTTAAGGGCTGTACCGATAGTGCGCTCCCTAAAAAAGTAGTCTAATCATACTTTCATCTATAAATAATTCAATATTAAGGTTTAGAATCGTTTATAATTTAACACCTTTATATCTGACACGTTACTGCTTACCAGCCACAAACGTCATGACTTCAATTCTGATACTTCAACAAAGTTCATTGCGCGTCATGTTAAAAGAAACTACCTCCTCCACCGTTCATAAAACGCAATGGAAAACGCCTAACTGTCAAAAAAACTACCATCTAGTTCTCTCTAATCCTAAGAGAGAGCGGGATAGCTGTAATAATAGTGGGAACAATGAGTGTGTTTCTTAGAGAATCAGCTGTTATTCCCACTAAAAGTTTTAAGCGCCCTGTGGAGAGTTACGTTACTACCCCACTCATAACTTTACTAAGTTTTATATGAGTTTCATGAGTTTGATGCACCTAGTGCCTAGACAATAGAGTTCATTATTGTATGAGGATTATTACGTAAAGAGGATTAGGATAATAATAATATTGCAGTCTATTATTGTCGTAATATAGGACAAAGGCCTCTTCCTATACAGAGAAGGCACGGCATTGATCACCACGCTTGAATGCGGTTTGGCGATTTCAGGGTTATATTAATTATAACTGCAGGTTTCCTTATTCACCGATGTCCGAGATAAACTTAGAGAATATATTTTGAAGCGGAAAAAATCACTTTGGTGCTTGCCATAGCCGAGTTGCGAACCCATAGCTTTGTGCATGAGAGGTCATCACGACTGATGACAGAACTAGTGTTAAGAGTTTTTTTTTATAATATTTCCCCTGACAGTAAAATAGGCCTAAAATAAAGTTCTATATACAGCTAAATTCAGTTGAGAGGCAACAATGTATACGAGATTTCGATGCTTGCTATGCCCGACTGAGTTCAGACATATTTAACAGACTTGCTGCTGGTAAGGCTGGTTTTAATACAAACAATAGCACCTATATACCTACAAGGAAAAATAAGTCAATTTTCACGATGTTAACTTTAGAGTTAACATCGTGAAAATTGACTTATTTTTCCTTAGGGCCTTAGGCCCACATGCCATTAACTTAACTGAGAGTTATTTGTTAACAAAATGACATCGTGTAAAATTTAGTCATCATCAGTCTGCAACAGTCCACTGTTGCTTGCTAGCCGTGGACTGTTGCTTGCTAGCTAAGTTCAATGGAACTTAGCTAGCAAGTTAGTAAGACATAATGTTATTTATACACAATTTGATTGAAATATTTCTTTAAAGCTTTTAGTTAGATTTTGTGCCCGATTAATGGGAATAGGCTCGCCCTCTATTACATGGGATCTATAACATACCGGCGAAGTGTGGGTGTACATTGGTGCACCTCTGCCTAACCTTTAGGGAAACACAGGCGTGATGGTATGTTATGATATATACCATGTTATGCTATGTGTAATTTAATCTCGTAAGCTGCTAAATCTGAGTTAAGTTTTTGTTACAAGTAAGCCTTTTGAAGTAGAGAAAAACAAAACTAAAAACAACTGCAAGGCAAAGGCCTCTTCTCATAGACAGATTAGTAGGTATCGTTGCTTTAAACACAAAGAAAACCCGAGAGAGATCTAAAACTAAGTTCAAGATTATCTCAAAACCTACCAGGCAGCTTTTCCTTCAGTTTTCAACACCATTTTCAACCTTTTCCTACGAAAACTTTTAACATATTATTTTAAGCGAGCGAAACTGGTCTTCCTAATATTTTTTAGGCATTAAGCAAGTGAATATTATCGTAAATAACGTTGTTAGGTATTTCGTCCCTAGAGATAATAAATGTAATAACATTACCGTATTACTTTTGTCCTAAAATAATAACCTTCGAACTTTTTTTTTTATATCTGATGTATGAACGTGTGTGGGAACTATGTCGTCATCAATATGGGACGAAACTATTACGATTTTTGAATTATGATCTTATTATTGTAACCCATCTATAATAATAAGCTAACGAGTTTAGGAGTTTGTCTGTATGTTTGAACGCGCTACTCTCTGTAACTACGAGTCGGATTGGAAAAAATATTTTTGTATATGATAGCCAGATTCTTGAGCATTCGTATAAGCTATATATTATCACGCTACGACTCACGGGAGCGGAGCAGTAACCAAAGACGTAACTTAACGTGAATGAATAAAACCACGCGAACGAAGTCGCGAGCAGACGTTATATTAATGTAACCGATACTGAGAATTCTATCTTCACTAACTTAAATATAAAAATACATCAAATTTCCATTGCTAACCCAGAAATACAGATGTCGAAACTTCACGTAAACTGACACCAAAACATCAACAACTATTTGCAAATATACAACATTCAACTATTGACATCTCAGACACATAACTGACGGACCAAACATTCAATGTAAACAAAGATCTGAAATAAAATCCCAAAGCGCGAGAACGCGAAGACAAAAACGAGAAACACATACCTTGATCTCGCAACTGTCTAACGTAAGCCACACACGAGAAACGCACAAACACGGTGTAACACGTTGTTTCACGTCACTAACACGCGGTCGGGGCTCCGCAGACGTGCGTCCGGGGCGGCAGCGTGACGAGTACTGTAAGGCGGGCGGGAGTGTTGCCAGCCGTCGACGGGAATTATGTTATTGTCAAGCTAAGTAGGCTTGTTGGGGGGTGGGTAAAAGTAGGCATAGTTTTCTTTGCTGCAGTGGAAATGAGAGGTTTTGGTATTTTCTTTGTTGCTTGTATCTGCATCAGATCACGTCTGGATTACTTCTGTCCTTTGTACCAACTGATTAACATAAAATGTAAAACATTTATTATTTATATTCTTTTATTTGCCATCGATACTTAAAGAAGAAGAAGAGGAAATCTTTGAAAGTACTGATTTCAATATATTAAATCTTTCACTAATTAAAATAAACATTATTTCTGAGTGATAAAGGATAAGTTCTATAGTTAGTACGCAGACGAACTTTCAGGCTAAATCTAGTTAACAATATAGAAGTATTATAACTTGAGAAAATATTAACATAAAAGTCAGCTGGTAACGATATGATATCTTTTCTCTTACAATCCTTTAGCACATGACAATAGGTATTTTAATAGTCTTTGCTACATTGATGAAAATCAAGACAACCAAAAGAAACCTACAATCAATTGAGTAGACGAAACCACAAATCTTTTGTCATTATTTTCTGAGCTGTCTAAACACGATTTCTTCATAGATTTTGTACGGCAATAGTAAACTATGACGTCACTTCTCTACCAATTCAATTGACTATTTATCGATTCCAAAGTAACTAAAAGTTCAATTTTACTGTTCATTAAAAAATTATCGGATTTTCAGGGGTAAATAAAATTGTGTTTTTAGAGAAGTCGTGTCTTGGAATTATTGGTTAGTAATGGCTAGTACCCCAATTGTCTTAGCCGTATATCAACAAAGTTTTGATGTCTGCTCATTATCATCTGCTTAGCCCTTTCTGCAGTGCAGCAGAATACTAGTGTTTTACATGGAGCGACTGCATATCTGAGCTTCACAACCCGATTACTGGGGAACACGATATCTTTTGGTTAGACTGGTTGTCAGATTTTCTAGCTTCTGACTATCCGTAACGACTATCAGATGTCTACTGTTAACACTAAATTGTGATCATAGTTCTTCAAGGGCAATGATTATGATATAAATAAAAACAGTCTAACTCTAAAACTACGCTTCACCTTCTAAAACCAACTTACAAAGTACTACCAATAACATTTTTCAGTAATAAAATCTCCCTTATATTTTCCGCCCTCGTCCTTCACTAGCAACACTGTGGGCGGGCGGCGTCGTGACGAAGGGCGGTATTCTACGTGTATTAGTATTCGATTGGGGAAGTAGAGGTTTCTCTGTAATCGCTTCATAAGCATTATGTGTGGTAATTCAATAATGGATTGGATTAAATCATTTTCTTGTATGTGTTGAGGATCTTTGGAAATTGATGCTCGATTATGGAAAATTTTGGGGTGAAATTTTTTCGTTCTTTGTTTTGATTAACTTTATTTCGAGCAGATGCGAGTGGGGAATACATTAATGATTGGGAATAAGACTTCACATTATTGGAACATTAATTTTATGAACGAATCTTTCTCTGTCAGGCCAGGTATCTGTATCAATACATCATGTTATTTTGAGACATCGATTTTAGTCCTTACTGTCATTGAACTGTGTTTATCTGATATTTAAGCTAAACAACTATTGAACATATTTATATATGGAGTTTGACATAGACTGACGTTAGACAAACTTTTATAACCTTTTGTGGTAAGACCCCAAATAATTTCAAAGTGGATCTCATCTTGAGTGAGGATAATGCAATGGTTTACTATAATAATTCCTTTTATTTTTCTTCTTCTGCGCTTGGTATTGGTATAACGGACTCGTGTCCGCAACACCACGTCTCCGGCCTTACCACGTTTTTATTTGAGGCCGGCTGTCCTAATCCCAAAGCTGTCTTTTCTAGGTCGTAATTCGGTCAATATTAATAGTTTACAATAATTATCATAAGACAACACAATGTCATGTCACACACACAGACAGACAACACATGTCATGTCGTGTCATATCATGTTTAAAACTGAAACTTAACTTTTTATATAATGTAAAAAATAAGAATTGATTTTCAAAGAAAATCTTTTTTTTTCTTCATACGAAATTACATTTTGGAAGTGGCAACTAAATTAATTTTTCTTTCTCGTAAAAGACGTCCAAAAGTACTTTTTATGGTCAACCAATAATTTATCTTTTTAACAATACTAACATCAACTTACAACTAGCATCTGCCCTTCAAAAATTTGGTCAAAATATTTCAAAAACCGATACAAAAAAGCAAGTACCTACCTTCCTCCATAGCTCAACAGCCGATATGTTGACTCAATCCTGCCCAGCCCCGAACTATCGTGATGATATCGCCTCACGCAACCCCGTAATAAAAATTGATGAACTGGCGCAATTACACCGCTTGTGGTTACCAACACCACTTTTACGGGTGTGAATAATGCCGCGAAACTCGCGCTGATATATAGCTTTCGTAAGGGATTTTAACGTTCATACGAAGTTTATAGCGTACTGTATTTAATAAATGAGGCATTACTGTGAAACTGGTTATGGTTGCCTCGAAATATCAAAATTGTTGAAGGATTGTAAAGGGTAACGTTCAATGCTAGCCGAGATCCTATGACCTTCAATATCTTCGTAATCAGAAGGTGCCCCGGTACGTTTAAATATGATTTGCAATTATACGAAATCAGCAGGGATTGGTACGAAAACGAACAGCGTAACGTTTTAACTATTTATTCATCACAGGACTAAACTTAAAAATGCACTGACAACGGTTTATAAAACCTTACTTTCATCTAAAACTACAAATAGGTGGCGTTGCGAGCAACTTCCGGAGATAATATTTAACATTCCAACGAAAAATACAAAAAGGTGGCGGTGTAAACAACTTCCGGAAATAATACTAAATATTTAAACAAACAAAATACAAATAGGTGGCGTTGCAAGCAACTTCCGGGAATAATATTAAGTATTTAAACTAAAAATGTATATAGGTGGCGTTGCAAGCAACATCCGGACATAATGAGTCTTTGGTAGACCGGAAGTTGGTTGCAAATAACTAAACTAATAACAAAACACTGTCCTATAAAATACTCTGCACCTTAACAAGATTTGGTTTACAAACGAAAAGCTAACATTCGGCCTTCCTGACATCCAGTTTGTCCTCAAACTATAAATTACACAATAACCATTTTGGTGCCTACTTGTTCAATCGAAATTATAGTATACTTATCTAAATAAAGGATCAAATAACAATATTCTTGAAATAAATTAAATAATAAATTGGGTACACTTTAGTACATAATCACATTTTCTTATTCTTCAAAATAAATTTACATCCGTCTCATTGCATCGTAGGCTTCACTGATCAAGTACTCTCACCTGTCAGCCACCGTACGACTTCCAATGAGCAACTCATAATATCCCTTTCTGCATATGCCACACATTGCACCGCAAGCGTCACTGGGCAAGCTCTCTCACTTCCCAGCCGCTATACGACTTCCAATGAGTGATTCATAATAAGGTAAAACAATAGGTTATACACTGTCGGTCTGATTTATATCAGAAATCATATCCTGCACATGCCACACATTGCACCGCAAGCTTCACTGGTCAGCTCTCTCACTTACCAGCCACTATACGACTTCCAATGACTGACATCACAATCTGCGCATGCCACCGATTGCACCGCAAGCTTCACTGATCAAGCTCTCTCACTTGTCAGCCACTGTACGACTTCCAATAAATGGCAATGCTTGTAAGTGAGATGCATCGTGAGACTTCACTGGCACTGGACCACTTAACGTGGACTTTATCGACACTCATTTGTCTAGCCAGCCACCCCACGACTTCCATCTCGTAATCAACAATTTTATGGTAAGTATAACATATATATATATATATATATATATATATATTATTTATTTTTATTTTTCATTATTACATTTATCTTTATTATATCTTATATTTACTTCTAACAAATCAACATCATAATTATCTAATTTACATTTCCTCTTTAATTTCGAACACCCTTGTAATAATTATTAAATTAATATATATACTTTTTTTTTTCAGTTCATCAGTGTTTATGAAGAAATGGAAATCATGGACTACTGTCGCCCTTAATGATTTTTCACAATTTATAGTTATTTAAACTTATCGCCAATTATATACCTTATAACAAAATGTGCCTTTCATTTATCACTTAGCTAATCAACTTGATTATTCCTTTTCAGAATCAGATCCTGAACTTATTTCGTTAATACTTGTACTAATCCATGGCTGTATCTGATCAACAGCCCAAACATTACAATACCGCTTTTTGCCAATATTAGAACCTGGTATGCTTGAAACTTCATACCTATCGTTATCTAAAACTTTTGAGACTCTGTAGGGTCCCGAGTACACAGGTAATAGCTTTTTACTTTGACCTTCGTTATGACCTATCTGTTTCTGAATTTTTACCAAATCTCCTATTGAATACACCGTTGCTTTTTTACGCGTCTTATCAAATCTATCTTTCTGTTTGCATTGGTCTTTTGATATGTGTTCGCTAACTTCAGTTCTTATTTCATTAATGTCCTTATCTAACGGTCTTGTGTCTCTAAATAATTCATTCAAAATATTTTCACTACTATGGACTAAATTTCGACCAAATAGAGCTTCTGATGGAGTTTTCCCTATACCTTTATTTAGAGTATTATTTAGCCCCCACTGAATATTACCCAGCTCTGAATCCCATTTGGTCTCGCCTAATTTGTCGGTATATGAAGTTAACGCGCCTAACACGGTCCGATTGTAGCGCTCCACCTGGCCATTGGCTCGAGGTGAGGCGACAGCGTTTAAAATGTGCTTAACATGATTTTTCCTACAAAACTTTTGGAACTCATCGGAGGTAAAGGAAGTGCCTTGATCAGAAATTAAACGCTTTGGGTAGCCAAACGTTGTAAAAACATCGTCCAATGCTCTAATAGTAAGACTTGACCTTAGATTGCGTAGTGGTTTTAAAATACAGAATTTGGTAAACCCGTCAACAATTACAAGTAAATAGGCATTACCCCTCGAACTTTTTACAAAGGGGCCCAGATGATCAATATGAACCGTTTCAAAGGGAACTTCATTTTTTGTTATGGGATGTAAAAAGCCTTCCTTTTTTCCCGCAGGCAATTTACCATATGCACAGTGTAAACAAGATTTAACATATTTTGTAATAAACTTTTTCATCTTTGGGAACCAGAAATCTTTCCGAATTTTAGACAAAGTTTTATCAACTGAAAAATGACCGATTTCGTCATGATTCTGCTTACATATTTGCCATCTGGCCCCTTTTGGAACTACCCATTTTAATTCATCATTCACTTTTCTAAATAGCCGGTTACGCTGAATAACAAAATTTTGTTTGATATCATTAATCTCTTCGTACTTTGGATCATTTAATACATCTTTAATAAAACTGATTTTAGGATCTGTTAATTGAACACTGAGTAACCAATCGTCTTGTGTAATATTTAGAACTCTTAACGAACCTACTTCATTATTTATTTCATGACTTTCTTGAGGGTTTCTACTCAAGGCGTCTACATGAGTCATACTATGATTAGGGCGGTAAATGATGTCACAGTCATACTCCTGCAAGGCCAACCACCATCTCGCTATTCTTGGGAGAATATCTCGTTTGGAAAAGGTTGATCTTAAGGCATTACAATCCGTTACTATTGTGAATTTTAACCCTAGTAAATAAACACGAAAACGTTGAAGTGAAGTAACTACTGCTAATGTTTCTAAATCGTATGCGTGAAACTTTTGTTCGTCAATAGTGGTTTTTCGACTAAAGTAGGCAATTGGCCTAAAAGGAGCATGACTGTCCTCTTTCTGCAAGAGTATGCCTGCCAGTCCAATCTTACTTGCATCAGTGTGTAATTCAGTGATATAATTTGGATTATACAAAGTTAACAAGGGGCGTTTGATTAATTTATCCTTAAGAGACTCAAAAGCAACAATCTGTTCGTCGTCCCATCTCCATGGGCAGTTTTTTCTTGTAAGATCAGTTAGTGGCCTCGCTATAATCGAAAACTTTTCTATGAATTTCCGGAAATAACTAGCCAACCCAATAAATTGTCTGACTTCGTGTACGTTTCGCGGTGTGGGAAAGTTTTTTACAGCATCAATTTTAATTCTACCTGGTTTGACTCCTTCGTTTGTAATTTCGTACCCTAAGTAATCGATAGAAGTTTGAAAGAAATAACATTTCTCTATATTTAAAGTTAAGTTGGCTTCACTAAGCAGCTGAAAAGTTCTCTCTAATTTTTGAATACCTTCTTCAAAGCTTTTAGAGGGTATTATCAGGTCATCCATATAAGCAATTGCAGGTTTATCAGACACAATTTTAGTAGTACCTTTAGTAAAATTTAACCCAAGGGCCTGATTCATAGTTCTCTGGAAAACAGAGGGCGCATTGGCCAAACCGAAGGGCATCCTCTTAAATTGATACAAACCATCAGGCGTAACAAAAGCAGTGATATGTCTGCTCTCCCTTTTTATAGGAACCTGATAATACCCACTCATTAAATCGAGAGTTGTAAAGAACTTACAGCCACTTAACTGGTCCAACTGATCCTCTATTAATGGCAGTGGAAAGTGGTCCTTAACAGTTCGACCATTCAAAGTTCTGTAATCCACACATAAGCGATGTCCCCCAGTTTTCTTTGACACGAGTATGATAGGACTAGCGTAACTTGATGAAGACTCCTCGATAATATCATGTACTAACAGCTCCCTAACCATTTCTTGTACTATCTCACGTTCTTTAAAACTCAACCTATATGGCCTGTAAACCACAGGGGTGTCATCAGTTAATTTAATTTCCATTTCCGCGACATTAGTGCAACCCAGTTCCGAAAGATTTTGAGCAAAACTTGTTCTATATTTTGATATTAACCCTACTACTTTAGCAACTTCTTCTTTTGTCAATTCTGAATTAACGTTAACGTCACTAGCATTAATTGGACTATAATCTGACTGCACTGTAAAACAATTTAATTCTTTAATATTATTATCATAACCGATTTTATACGCTCTAATCAGTAGCATATCCTTTTTTAAACTCAACGTTGTGTTATTTAAAATAATTAAAGGAATTTCACAACAGTTCTCCGCTATTTTGTAAACACCTTCTTTAATCCAATATTGACAATTATTATGATTGCGGTAGCTACCCAAGACAAATACTACAAGATCCTTAACTGCAGGAGCATAACATTTGATTAAAGTAGTGCTCGTGACATTGTAGTCCTTGCAAACATATAGCTTGATATTACTATTATTTTCAAGTTCAATACCAGGCAAGATTTCATGACCAAAATTGTCTCGCTTAATAATGTCTAGACTACTATTAGTTTTTATAACTAAAATATCTGGTAGTTCAGTAAAATTTTGTCCAACTAGTAAGGGTACATGTAGCTGGTCGGATGCAACTATGTAAACAGTTATTATAGCTTCGACTCCATCTATAGCCAATAATATTTCAGCTTTACCAGTAGGTACAATTTTGGAGTCCCCTATCCCTATAATGGTAGGTAAAGAAGTCTCACTTATTATTAAATTATATTGATAAGCTAATAGGTCTCTAATAAGTGTGCATTGGCTTCCGAAGTCTACAAAGCATTGAACTTGAATAGAATTATTATTAATTGAAGCATTTTTGTAATATTTTTTCTGCGAACCGTCCCTATCTATAGTTGTGGTCATTAAAACCCGCTTAAGTGGATTATTATTTTGTTCTTTATTTTTATTTGAAAAACAGTCCTCGGTTTTATGTCCAAATTTTTTACAAGTTTCGCACTTAATAATGGGTTTTGAACATTGTGAAACTCTATGACCAGATTGTTTACAATTGAAGCATACTGATGGTGTATTGTTTGCTTGCCTACACTGATTTGCACGATGACCACTTTTACTACAAATATGACAAGTGATGGTGGAATTATATGACACTTTATTTTTAAGCTCTCTTTGTTCACGACACATATCTTTAAGATATTTTAACAAATCTTCAGGCTCAGCAAAACGAGCTGAAGATGCACCTGCTCTAATAGTGCGGTCTTCAAGACCGTAAACTATACAATCAACCGCTTTCTTGCCCGATATGTCACACGCATTTAATAAAATCATTTTATCGTAATAGTAGTCATCGAGAGAATCACCTATTTTGTATTTCTTTTCTAGCATTTCAAATAACAAAGCACCATAATTAGTGTCAGAAGGAAACGCACGTTTTAAATTATGTTGCCATTCTAACCATGTATATTTTATAGTTTTAAGACCTTCATACCATTTTTTGGCATGACCTACCAATCGTGGCAAAGCAAAATGGGTCGTTTGTTGATCAGACCAACCATAAATATGAGCACATTCGTCGACTTTAGATAACCAGGTATCTATTCTTTGATTTTTAATGGACGGGTCAAATTCAGGTATTATGTTTTTATCGCATTTTAACGAAGAATTAAAAGAATGATCAGGCTTCACACGAGAAGAAATAAAGCTCACTAAATCATGCAAATTGACCGGTAAATTCAAATTAAGTGGGTTATTTTCCAAACCTCCATCTGGAACTCTTCCTGAAGATCCTGGTACTGCCTCTCGTTCACTTTCTACCGCTACAGAAGCAACCTCGCCTTCAGGTTGCCGTATTGGAGTTTCACATAACCTGCTGGTTTCCTTAGAGCGGCGTGTTTTTCTGGATTTCTTTTTCCTTTTGTGGGTATGTGTGCGACTTTTAGAATTTGAATGTCTTTTATCCTTTCGTCGTCTTGAATGTCTCTCTCGGTACGAATATTCACTTGTTTCACTCGATGAAGAGTCACTACTGGCACCACGATTGCGTTTAGGCATGATAAGCAAAGTTCACCACAAAAGTACAGTTTGCAACAATGTCTGTAAATACTAAACAAGAGATGGTATTTAAAAAAAAACTGCCGCACTCACGGTATTATCCCACTTCTGATATACGAAATCAGCAGGGATTGGTACGAAAACGAACAGCGTAACGTTTTAACTATTTATTCATCACAGGACTAAACTTAAAAATGCACTGACAACGGTTTATAAAACCTTACTTTCATCTAAAACTACAAATAGGTGGCGTTGCGAGCAACTTCCGGAGATAATATTTAACATTCCAACGAAAAATACAAAAAGGTGGCGGTGTAAACAACTTCCGGAAATAATACTAAATATTTAAACAAACAAAATACAAATAGGTGGCGTTGCAAGCAACTTCCGGGAATAATATTAAGTATTTAAACTAAAAATGTATATAGGTGGCGTTGCAAGCAACATCCGGACATAATGAGTCTTTGGTAGACCGGAAGTTGGTTGCAAATAACTAAACTAATAACAAAACACTGTCCTATAAAATACTCTGCACCTTAACAAGATTTGGTTTACAAACGAAAAGCTAACACAATGATGGGAAATGCACGTAACTTTCGAAAATTTTAAGTCTTTAATACCCTTTTTACATTTATAATATGTCTAAGTTATGCCCGCGACTTCGTCCGCTTGAATGACGGTAATCTGCAGTGCTTATTTCTTGCGCGTAATTCAAATTAATTTTCTAAATTAAAACTACCCGAAGTTTCGTGAAAATCGGTACTGCCGTTTCGGAAACTGCTCGGAACAAACAGACACGTAAAAATTTTAGAAATTAGTTTTTCCGTGGATTGTCTGTTTAAATAATTATATGCATTTAGTAAAACAGTTGTTATTTTGACATCACAAACAGACATTTCAATTTTATTTGTAAAGATACTAATACAATAGGTTTACAAGGTCCCTGTCCCCATAACCATGATGCAGCTATCTAACAACAATATGAATCTACATCTCCACAATCCGGTCGGCGCAACCCCCATGGGAGTCTTCGAAAGCTGGTTGACGGAAATGGGGCTTAGTGGTGCTCTTAAGCGATTACTTAGGCAGCAATCTACTTATGCACGATACCAATTACTGATGAGGTTGGTTTGTGGTAGTCGCTTGATTGTCAGGTTGGTTTATTGTAATTTCGGGATAGGTATTTCTTGATCACCACGCTTGTTTAAGACACATAGCGATTTCAGACTTGCAAATTATAAGTTCAGGTTTTCTTATTGTGTTTTGCTACACCGCTAATAGTGGCGTGCAAGATGAACTTAGTGCGTACATGTGAATTAGCAAATAATCACTTTGGTCATTGGCCATCACATTTTTTTTTTAATTTTCAGGAAATTTGGACTTTTAATTAATATAACTTTATAAATCGGCAATACACCTTGAAAAAGCGTGATGGTGATCAATGCTCGTGCCTTCTCTGTATGAGAAGACGCCTTTGCCCTGCAGGGAGACGATTTTACGCTAGATTTTTTTCCAGTGTGCTTTTATTAAGGCATCTTAAAGAAAAGATCCAAATAATGGATGATTTAAATATCTATCTTGGCTGTCAATAACCAGCGGCGTTCTTCGTTCAAGAATGTTTATGACGCACGGCATCTCATACAAACTTCTTGTTCATCTCAAATAGTACGGATCTTATGGAGCTCATATTGAATTGAAAACTTCATGAAAGTTAGTTTTAATATATTAAAAATGGGGAAATAAATAAAGTCTGGTGTTTTGTTAAATAAAAACTTTTGGACATATTATCTGGCCCCCCCACTATACAAAACATGAATGCATCTTATATTATAAAGTTTATCAATTAATATAATAAAGCTGGAAAAATTTTTGTTGGTTTGTTTGCTTGTTTGTTCAAACGTGCTAATTTCTAAAAATACCGGACGGATTGAAATTAAATATAAATATGAGTAATAGTAGAAAGTATATAACATCACACTACAGCCCACGGGAGCGTAGCAGTAACCAAACATGTAACTTAACGCGGGTGAAAAAAACAATCTGTCAAAGTCGCGGGCAGAATCTAGTCTTAAATGAAGTTTTTTTTCCCCGCTAAACCACCCGATATCTATTCCAAAAAGCTTCGTATAAAAAGGATCGAGATTTATTAAGAGACCACAAAAAATCCGGATTCCACATCGGTAATCCCCAGACCGCTATACTGCGTTCACGATAAGCACACGACTAGCTGTATCTACACACAGACGTTACAGCAACACGCTACATGAACACGTTACAGCAACTAGATACACACAAGACGTTACTGCGGCTAGTCGACGGATCTGCACACGTCTCAGGGGGATCGTAACGCACACGTCTAGATTACCTAAGTAAAGCTTAGGATACACTAGTGCAGTTATAAGACGTAACTAGAGGTACTAAGCGCGACTGCTGCGCTAGAGATCTTCGATTCCTAGGTCGAGCAAAGTGTTATTGGGTTTTTCTTTGAAATTCGCAGTAGCAGCTCGGGTTAGGATTTGTGTCCAGTTAATGGGAATAGGATCGCCTGCGCCTCGTATTACATGGGATTTAAACATACGTGCGAACTGTGGGTGTACATTGGTACACCTCTGCCTATCCCTTTGGGTAATACAGGCGTGATTGTATTTTGACGGTACTAAATGATCATTATCGAATAAATCAAAAGATTGGATGTACATTTCTGTGCTCCAAAAGTTTTTGGAAATTATAAGAAAACAGCACTTCAATTCTGTAATCCCTCGGTGAAATTAGATGAAGTGAGCTTAACGCGAACTGTCAATCTCAAGCGTCAAATGAAATGACAGTTCAAGCCAAGTTCACCGAGGGAGATTTTCACAGATTAGACGGGCGGAAAGTTCTTCTGAATTTTAACATCACGTCATTTTACCTGCAATTTTTCTTGCTTGTTCCGTCTGTCGGACGGTTTCTTACCTGAAAACAGAGAAACACGTAAATTAGTTTCATCAGTTGAAATTGTGTGAAGATTTCATTAGATTATTACGCAAAATAGAGAGTGGTAGAGACCATCACGCCTGTATTCTCCGAAGGGTTAGGCAGAGGTGTACCAATGTACACCCACAGTTCGCCGGTATATTTAGGTCCCATGTAATAGGGGGCGAGCCTATTGCCATTAACCGGGCACAAATCTTGAACCTTGAAACTCCGAGCTGCTACTGAGAATTTCATAGAAAAACCAAATAACATTTTTTGCTCGATCTGGGAATAGACACCTGGACCTGGTAGATACATGGATACAAAAACTATTTTTAGACTCCCCCAGCGATAGACACAAGAAATCATCTGTTCCATACATTTTGACTGTATATATGTTGCCACTTTTCTATGAAACCGCAGACTTTTCTTTAAAATAATCTTTGAAAATGTCAATTCTGGAAGATTTACAACCATTTACTCAATCCATGGTAAAAGTTTTCATTACTATATCCCATCCATCTTGAATATATCATATTCTCCAGAAAATATTTATTGACATTTTTGGCCTTTTCATATCGCTCGTGTAGCCACATCTTTACAAATAGTGTAGGATTTTTAATATCAGACCAGAGGCGTGTAGGAATCGAATGCCATCTTAATGTATATTGCTCAAATGAAATAACTTCGTGTATTTATAAGGCTACGTAGTTTTTATAACATCAGCTTTTTAAAGGAAGCTCGTAGAGACTTGTAAGTACCTAATTACGATGAGATAAATTAATCTGATTTTCTTTATTTGATTTCGTATATCGTAAATAGTCTTGGTAATTGCAATAGATTTGAATTAATAGTTTGGTTGTCATTGTAAATTATAGATATTGCGATTGTATGTGCCTTATGCTCTTAGATTGCTAAGTAGAATAATTTCTTATTAATGGTTTTAACTATACAGTGAGACAGTAATAAGTTGGTTTATTAAACCTTCACCTATAGTTTTTTTTTTCATTGCTAATTGGCATCAATAAATTACTTAGCATCGCCGTCAACTGGATATGTGCCCAAAGGACTGGCGGCATTGCCAGGTAGGATGTAAGCAAAGGGATTTTGAAAAAAAATACCCAGCATTTCTGGATTCAAGGTAAAACAAAAGCCATAAGCCATACCATATATTATGCTAAATGTAACTAAATTTAATATTAAAACGTACATAAAAGTACCTATACAAAACGAACTATCGCTAAAATAAGTTGATCTAACGTAATCAACAACTTTACAACGGCGAGCCCGAAGTTGGAAACACGAGATCTTGTCGCGACGTGGTAAGTACTACGAACCTTCAGAAACGACTGAAGTCAGGGACTTTAAAGAGAAGCGACTGAAAAGATACGGCTGTTACTGTAATTAAGGGTCAGTTCAAAGAAGTAGCTGCGCGCACCTATTAGTAGAGCTACTCAAAATATAACTTTATTTACTACACGAAATAAAAAACGGTAATTTAAAAAACTAAAAAACCCGACTGCTATTCTTTAAAAATCCCTAAAACAAGATAAATTGTAGCAGTCGGGACCCATTCTAGAAATGGAGGATTAGTGAATTGAGAGCACATACCTATATTACATTGCAGATGGTCCCGAATGGGTCCCGACTGCTACAATTTATCTTGTTTTAGGGATTTTTAAAGAATAGCAGTCGGGTTTTTTAGTTTTTTAAATTACCGTTTTTTATTTTTTATTTTTTTAGTGTTTTAAAAAAGAAATTAATATACCCAGTATCACTCTTACAGTAAATACGAATCTACCGACACCTCTCAAGCTAAAATCCATCGAGCCGTTCAGCCTGCAGAGCGAGCCAAACATTTGAATTTGGCGCCAAAAATCCGCCATTTTTTTTTTTTTATATTCCCAGTGTCACTCTCACAGTAAATACGAATCTAACGACACCTCTCAAGCTAAAATCCATCGACCCGTTCAGCCTGCAGAACGTGCCAAACAATTATACATACAAACATACATACATACATACAAACATACCCTCGAAAAACATAACCCTCCTTCAGTCGCAGTCGGGTAAAGATACACATCTCATTGTTCTAATTCAGAATACGTTGCACCTTCTTACAATGAATGTTTTCGTGTTTAATTTTAAGGCTCGGCCATACAAGAGCGAACTACAAGCGGACAGCGGTCATACGGGGTGTAACAAGACACATCACAAAGTCGTGAACTACGCATACTGCCTATCAAACTAAAGTAACATCAGGCAACAATTATTCCTGAAAAACTACTTTAATTTTGGGTGTGAAGAGTCTGTTTCTGGTAGACCGTTATGTAATGTACTAAATTAGTTAAAGGATATTTAACTAATTACTATTTAATTAATTTTAGTGAGCAGGGACCAAGTCCCTGCTCACTATTCTGTATTAGTATATCTTTTAGTTGTTTTGTTTAGTTTTTTCATGTATGGATCAAAGTTGTCCGAATAAAGAAATTTTATTATTATTTTGATTCCGTTAATTATCTCGCGACCCTAAGGTCCCGGACCTTTGAAAGGCGTACGAGGAGCCGAAGCCAACTCGCAGAGGCCCCTTAAATGGCTTTACCATGAAATGGAACACCAACCGACAATTGTCCCTGTTTGCACTATGCAAATGCACCCAAGGACAATCCCCGGCTGGCGCAGTACTATAGCAGAATATGGAAACAAAGAATAGGGCTATGGGTTTTGGTGGCTTAAATAGACTAGTTTCCTGACACTATAGAAGAGCTATGGCCCCTGCCAATCAATGTTTTTATGACACAGATAAAATGGCAGGGGGTGACTAGCACACTCGATAAATGGGCCCCCTGAAACGGCCGCTAGCACGTAGTGACGTAGCGACAAGAGGGCAACACAGACTGAGGTGCTTGAGGAGTGGAGAGGTGTTTCAAGGCTATCAGGACAATCCCGGAAGTACGGTCAAGATCCCTACCAGCACCTTAGTGAAACACTTCCTTCCCCCGAGCACGAATGCTCTTGCGAATCTCCACTCAAACCGGCCAATGAAGGCAAGAGAGAGGTGGGAGCTCTGTTCCTCGTCAGTGTTCACTCCGGCCGGCCAATAAAGGCAAGCCAGAGATGAAGAACAAGACTTCTCCCGGGAGGTCAGGTCCGTGGGGTCGCTACTGCCCAACAGCTCGCCACAAGCTGCCCTGCGGATTATTATTATTATTATTATTTTCATTTATTTATTTATCATACATATAAGTTACATTTTTAAATATTAGTATAAAAAATATTATTATTAATTATTATTCTCATTTATTCATTAAATTACATATAAATTACATTTTTTACATTTTACATATTAATTATTATTCCATTTATTCAATTAAACAAACATATAAATTACATTTTTAAATATTAGTAAAAAATATAAAAACATTTAAAAATATAAAATATAGTAGCCCACCGGCGTCGGGAATATTAATTATTATTATTATTAAGTTAAATAGTTATCTACAAACCATCACGCCTGTATTCCCCGAAGGGTTAGGCAGAGGTGTACCGATGTACACCCACAACACTTAAACAACCACACAACACACAATTTATCAATCAATGTGTTATCTACAACACTTAAAAATTACACATACATACATACCATTACGCCTGTATTCCCCGAAGGGTTAGGCAGAGGTGTACCAATGGAGACCCACAGTTCGCCGATATGTTAAGGTCCCATGAAATAGGGGGTGAGCGGCGAGCCTATTGCCACATTGCACTTGAACCTCGTGTAGGTAATAAAATAATAATTTTGAAAGGTTGACCAAAGGGTTCCGAGGTATGTTCCAGAACATAAAAATAATAGCAATGATGGGAACAAAATGCAGATTATAAATTGTCTTTCTACATTTAAAAAAATATGCTTCTAATATAAATGAAATTACCAACAAATAATAAGCTATAGCGAAGTGCTATGAAGCAATAGTTTCAACTGAATTGGAAGCATCTTTTGTTGTCGCTGCCTGAGAGTTTCATTTTGTACTGAATAGAGGTGAGACAGTTGTGTACGTACCTACTTACTAGTTGAACATGAATGGTAACGAAGATTGTTTTCTTCGCAATCAAATAAAATATACATTGTACATAAAGTTATAAAATTCTAGCGACCAAATTGCGGTTACGGTAGCCAAACTCATTGGAGACTAGCTAAAAACACAGATGTAATAGTGCGCAAGTGTGTCCACAAACACAACTACATTCCCTCTTCCCTCACTCACATAGTTCCAAGAGACGGTAATTCGACACGACCGGGAAGGGATCTGGCATAGGACCAACGTTTATTCGTTTCCGAGACACGGGGGTGCTACTCAGAAATTTTTCTAATGGCAAAACCCAATAACAGTGTTGAATGAGAATCGCATTCAAGACCCCACCCACACCGAGAAACTAACAGTGCAATGATCTACTTCAAGTTCACTTAAAACTTCATTATCATCACCCGAATGACATCCATTGTTGGACATAGGCCACCCCTACAGATAGCCACAATGACTGGTCCTGCGCTGCCCACATCGTTAAAAGGAATATTATTTTTTCTATTTTAAAAAGCCGCAGAATGGAGCAACCACTCTAGGAATTTCTCATGTATCGTGGGTTCGTTTACAAACATTACAAACTTACATATACAAACCGCCAGCTACAGAACAACAATCTTTAGGCCATCCATACAAATATTTGTTCCATGGGGGAATCGGACCCACGAAACGCAGTACAGCAGTCAATCGCACACATCAACCACTGGGCCAACAGTACCATCTAAATTGCTTCTTAAAACTAAACCGCACTCACAAAAATACATCAACAACCAACTCGAATACAAGATGCTCCTTTAAATCGATTTATACTCCAGTACCCGACATGATTACACTCTAGAGAGTTAAGCAAACGTACTTAACCACCTGCAAGTCTATGTATCAAAAGCTGCAGCCTTGCCATGGCCGCCTGCCAAGAAAATTGCCAAGTAAAACCTGTGTACATTCATACCCTTGTAATGCACCCACTTGGCAGTTGTTTAATGCTTTTTAAATGTTCTTTTTTATGGAATTGGAAATACGGTTCAGTTTCGCTGAAATTGTTGGTGATTAAAAAGTTGATTTCTGGTTTTTTGTCATGAAGTTTTGTGGTTTTATGCTGCATTGTATTTGTTTAGTTTGAAGGGGTGCATGAAGGCAATGCAGTTACAGTAGGAAAAAATATCAGTTTTATAAGAACTGAAAAAAAAAAAAGATTTTTTTTTATGGTAGCGCATGTAGCTTCGAGTAGCTATTTGAGTTTAGCAAATAAGAAGCAATATAAATTATGAATGTAGGAATGATTTGTTTTTTCTCTTAGTGGTAAGTGCGATTTATAAGTTTCATTCCTATAGATATAGTAAATAAGACTTATTCCCTTTATTTACATAGGTATAGTTACATAGGTAGGTGGACCAAAAATCCTTCCAGACGCTATATCATCACGTAATCAAAAAGTTGCCTGATAAAAAAACTATTAAGAATGGCGGGAATCGATCCCGGCATTCTTTCAAAGCACTTCCAATGTCCGGGAATCCGAAATGAGAAGAAAAAAAAGTAACATCCGAACTTGCTTGTGAAGTTGGAAGACCAGCCCCTTTGGTGGGAATTAAATTTCTTATTGATTCGTAGAAGCTGGGGTCAGTCGAAGTGTTTCTGAGATCGATATTGTGTTTCTTAGAAACGGTTTGCTGATATTTATTTTGAAAGAACTTTCCTACTTGTTTACATGGTTTTTTTTTTCTAAAGGTGGTAAAAAAGCAGTTGAAGCCGAAGGTAATAATTAATGTTCTTTCATTCATTACATTTTTATTTGTTCTGAAGCATACCTGAGAAACTTCTGGTAACGGATATTAAAGAACAAAGTTGTTCAAACTCCAAGCTGCTGCCAAACAGAAAAACCGATCGGACCTGGGAATCGAACACAGCACCCTAAACTACTGAGCTTAGGGTTTTTTACCAAGAAAGTACTTAAGTAAGTTAACACTTACTTACATAGCTTATGCCCGGCATACTTTGTCTGTCACACAATTATTTTATTAATTATAATATTATTATAACAATTTAATTATTTATTTCATATCATTTGGCTATAATTTATTACACAAAATGAAATTAACGAAGTAATTTTTTTCAATGTGTTCAGACCTACATCTACATGTTTTGGACCCAACATTGAAACAACCCACGTTTTCTATCATAGTTTGAAAGTGACTATTGAACTAGACTGTCCAACCGCCAGACGTGGCAAGGTCACAGTAACTATCGATCCTTTTAGTAAAATAACTCCAATAACCACACAACCTAATGGAAAGTGTCCCTTCTCAAAACCTTGGCACGTTATTGAAACTTGGTAGAATTGACAGGAACCTTAGATTTTAGCCTCCCTTTAGAAGCTAATAACTTTTGTCTCCAGAATGGTTACCGGGTGAATTTGAAAAGAGGTCTTAATACTTAGTTTACGATTCTAGAAGGTCAGGACGAGATAAATTGGACTGCCGCATTCAAGTCTAATTGGACTATTTCTCAGATACAGAAAAGGTACGTTTGGGTCATTTCGTGGTACCTGTCACTATAGTATGTCAATTGGCGACGGACATTCGTGAATTGGAAATGTTTTGCAGTATTTGAACATTCTGGTTTGGTTGTTGATTGGTAGTTATTGATATGTTTGTTATTCAAAAACTATAATTGCCTATAGAGAAGGTTGATAAGGTAATGTGGCTTTTTAAATTCATATATCAGACTTTTAGTGTATATTGGACATCACTGACGTCGGTCAAGGAAAACATCGTGAGGAGACCTAGACTTAGGTATAATGCATATAACTCTGAAGTCTCCAATCCGTCTTGAGCAAGGGTAGTGATCAATGCTCGTACCTTCGCTGAATGAGAATAGGCTTTGCCATGGACAGAGAGACAATAATTTGTAAGTATTATTAATATTGCGTATCGACTATTATTATCTTAATTTTAGATGCAAATTAACTTTCTCTATAATGGTTCATAGTAAAACATAAATCCGCAATTCGAGTAAAGTATATCAAAAGCTCAAACTCCGTCCAACTTAGCTTTTATTTTCGCTTGATAATCTCAATTAGAAAGTTTTCGCTCACTCTGATCTGAGATAAGCACTCAAATTAATACAGCTTTTAAGACTACTGAAAACGTTCAGGTGAGTTGCGTTAATGCGTTTTGATTTGTTAAAATGCTGAGTTGGATTATACCCTGTGTATCATATACATAAAGGTAGTAAGCAGAAGTAAGTAAGAAAATAGGCTAATATGGCAAACGAAGTATTCATTTGCCTATGACCAGGAGGCCAATTCCCCTAAATCTCAAAATCTAGCCGCAATTTTATTGCAGCGACAATCAATGTAAAAAGGTTATCAAAAATGTAGGGAAATTAGAGGTATTTTTGACAAATTGAGTGTCGAGGTGTAGTGTTCCTTATTCGGCTATTGTAATGTTAATGATAAAGAAGATGTTACTGAAATTTGCGTTTGATGGTTGAATTAAATGGTTCTGTTCACACGTCATATTCGTGAACGCCTGTTCACAAACATTTCTCGACATTCCAAAACTACCTGTAAATAATTTAATCAAAGAAATGCTTACATTTTAACGCCTTTCTATTAACATTAAATCAAAACTACCGTTTCCGCCATGACGGCAACCACATAAAACCGAAGAAAAAAACTGCGACCGAAACTTGGAATCTAAAATAACACTTCCCTCGATAAGATCTAATGGAAGGGCGAAAACGTTTCGAGTTCGAGCGACTGCAATAGACGTTTATTGAAATTATGGCGCTATCGTCAATGTGATCTTCAGTCCTTTTGAAAGGGATAGAATTTAATGAGCGGACAAAGACGGCAGAATTTATGACACTTCATTTTACATTCATGCCTATTATTTTTTGGGAAATCGTGAAGGTCTTAGGAAATGGGGTTTTGCTGCTTCATTTGATCGTGTAATAGCCCATAACTGTGTGTGATTGGAAGATTATATGGACTGGACATCTAAAGCGAATGATATAAAGACTATTAAAAGCAATGGAGGAGATACTGAGAACGGATCACAGAAGCGCGGAGCTGTAATAGTACACAAGTGTGTGCGCAAAGATAGAATCTCTGAAGCACCCTTGTTTCTTTTACTTTCATAGTCCCATGTGACGGCAATCCTATACGACAGGAGGAGAAGTCAACGGCTTTACGTGCTTTCCGAAGCACAGGCGTGTCATACCACCAACTGCCAACTTTGGGCTCCAACTGAGAAGTTCCCATTGGAAAAACCCACATATGTTTTCCCAACCCAGGACCGCAGCAGTCGTGCTTGTGACCACGAAACCAACGGGGCAGTCAAACTATAAACTTGCATGATCTAGAGAAAGAAAAAAAGACATAATATAATAACAAAAAAGAAGAGGAAATAGAAAGAGACAGAGAATGATCTTACTGATGACTACGGCATAACTGTCTTAATGAATATTTCTTGGAAACTCAGATATTACATTTTTGGGTCATAATAAGATTCAAAAGCGAATTCTTGCAAGTCGGAATATTGCAATGCTGATGCTATTCTTGTCTACAGAATATTCCTGTATTTCAATACAATTCAAACATCTCAGAGTAAATTCACGCTGAGCAGTTTAAACTATTTAGAGTCGGTACTGTAATATCACGCCGTTTACTATAAATTGCGTGCCGACTACAGCAGACACGGAATCTTAATGTCTTAATCAATACAAGTAATATTGAGTCGACAATGTTCCTTGTATTACTTGAAATTGTTCACGGAATGTCATCATGACAAATGCTTATTGTTGTTAACATTTAAATTTACATGTTTTGGGATTTTCTTTAAAGAATTTGGAGCTTAAATGAGGCTTGGGTTGACGAGCTTTTTCATTCAAAATGTTGAATTCAAGTCAAAATAAGCTCAGGCTGAGATATTGTATTATTGTATGTAACGCACGAAATCATTGTGATTTTAGGTGCATGCAACAGTACAGGGGTTTCAACTATAGGTACCATAGATAGTTTGAAATTAAATTAAAACTTGTTTTTGTAAAAAAACGTGAGAAATTTTAAAGTTTGACCTTCAATATCATCAGGAGGTTCCTAGGTATGGTACAGAACAAAAGAATTATCGCCATTTTAGCCAAAAATTATATGAAGAACATATAACTTTTGGCTAGCGTAGCCAAAGTGGTTATTTCCCCCGTTATAAATAGTAACTATAGCAACAAAAGATGTTACTTATCACGACAATCTCCAGACAGCCCAATCTAGATCGCCGAAGACTATTTTAACACAATTACGACACTAGACAGTAACAAAACAGTTAGAGAAACAATACGTGTAGCTTGTGAGTATCTCGGAACGCAATAGGGAGTGCGCCAATCGTTCGGCGTGCCAACTCGGTCACATCGCGAATAATATTAAACGACAGGTAAACAAGCCTTGTTTATTTATTTACCTACAATTAATTGAGATGAATATGCTTTGTTGGTTAGGATTTATTCATTTGTTAGATGATGTGCGGACGTTGAGCGGTTGTGTGTCTCAATTTGCGTCAAATTTAAATGTGATAGTAATATTGTAACTGATTTAAGTGATAAGGAGTGCTTTAGGAGGTTTGGGATTCTTAGGATGCTTTTGGGTACTATTTTCTGCCGGATTGAAGTAGCTGATTAATGTTTTAAATATAAGGATGATTATAGGAAACTGCACGAAATATTCGGTCCAGCCATATGTAAAGATTATACAGAAAAATAGACAGACAGATAAAAAATAAAAACAATGTGTTTTTGGTATAAGTACCTATCGTGTTAACATTCGATTATAGATACAGTTAGTAAAAGCTGTTATTTTGACATTACAAAGGAAAATTTAATTTATTTGTATAGATAAAAAATACCATCACGCCTGTATTCTCCGAAGGGTTAGGCAGAGGTGTACCAATGTACACCCACAGTTCGCCGGTATATTTATTTGTATAGATGTAGGTAGTTATGCATAGCCCACCTTTACGAAGAACTGTTTTGATAAACTGATCATGTCACACCAATTAGCAATTCCAGGTATTATTTAATGTTAGTAATAAATATCCTAGAAATGATTGCCAAACAATCAGTAACGTAAATCGACACATGAAGAGAGCTTCCTGTTATTGTCCCATTGGGAGGTCCAGCCACCGATACACACATGTAAACCCTCCATTAGTATATAAGCCCATGTAACTTAGATTTAAGGGTTCTCTTTGTCATAACGCTCATGCTGAGCACTTGTGTAATCAATAAAATATATTTTTTGAAAGCTCCCGCTCGTTCATATTTGACTGGCGCAGCCGGGTCGGATTAGTAAAATCGCAAATAGTGATCGTTAAATAGACACACAAATCGGTCGTAACGTATCCTAGACGCATAGATTTCTAGTCTGCAAAGAACCTAATCAACAAATTCGTCAATCGAGCGTCGCAAGTGCAGCAGCAGCAGCAGCAAGAGAATCGGCATGGAAGCGAGCAATCTGTGAGTAAACCCTTTTTCGCACTGTTCCTTTCCTTGTCTTAAATCCTAAGTACCTAACGTTTAATTGGACTAGACATCGCCATTTAACGTTAATATATCTATTTTTGGACTAAAATCGCCGAATCTAGATTTAATATTAGTTTTAGTAGTTTGGACACACATCGCCAATCTACTATTTTTATTTTGTATTTCAAGTAACTTGGACTAACATTGCCATTTTACTACTTTTGTGTTAATGACTCAAACATAAGTCATTTAAGCGTAAATTAAAGCGTAATTTGGACAAAAATCGCCTAATACGTAATTTTTTTGCCTTATAATTTAATAAAATTGTAAAATGAATATTCAACTTATTCCGAAGGAAATTCAAAGCATCATCCCAAGATTTGATGGGGACGATAAGTTACTCAACCTTTTTATATCAAAATGCGAGTATGTAATTAGAAGTTTTAGAGGAGAGAACAACCAAGCACAACAGACTTATTTATTTCACTGTATTACAAGCAGATTAATAGGTAAAGCTGCCGTTTTAATAAGTGAACGTGAAAATATCACCACTTGGGAAGACCTTAAAGAACTTCTCGTTCAACACTTTGGAGACCCGAGATCCGAAGCTTGCCTTAATATTGAATTAGAAAACCTCAAAATAAAACAGGGAGAATCTTATATTGATTTCTGCCATAGAATCCAGAATGTTAGGAGCTCACTCATTTCTAAAGTAAACCTCCTCACTGACGAAGGAATTAAAGCAGCAAAATATATTATATATAATAATACAGCTCTAAACGTCTTCTTGTACAACCTACCAGAGGATATGATTAAGTTCGTAAGATTAAACAAATGTTTAACACTAGAATCAGCATTAAGTGTCGTAATTGAGGAAGTAAACTTCCAAACCAGATACAAAACCCACAATAAAATTAAAACAACTGCCAATATTAACAGTGTTCCAACAAATAATACTAGACCAAACTTTACGACTCCAGTTCAATATAAATTCGGTGTTCCAGCAAACAACAATCAAGGTTTCAGACAAATCTACGGTTTTAGACCCAATTTTATTTCAAACCCTAATAATCAAAAGGTAAATCAATCTCCAGGACCTAAACCAAATATCACCAATAATCAAACAAATCCAAAAGCAATAACTCATCAACCGCAGCAAATTCCGCGAACATTTAATAATTATAAACAATCAGGTTTCTTCAAAGCCAATCCAAATCAACAATTCCGATTTGGAATACTCAATCAACAGCCTAGACAGAATACCGACATATCAATGCGAACAGTTCATAATAATATGATCGATGAGTCAATCGAACTTGACCCTGACTCTAACTGTGAGCAGATATTATTGTTAGATGACGAGAACCTTGTAGTGTTAATAGATGAGAATGACCAAAACAATTGCGTACAAACTGTTAAGGAACCAGAAAATTTTCAGATAGAAGCCTCTACGACAGATCAAACAGACCAGAAACAGAAGTAATTAACTTAAATTATAGTGGTCTTAGGTTACCACACATTTATTTACCGGAAATGGAAGCAATTTTCTTGATAGACACAGGTAGTACACGATCTTTCATTAACGCTGAATTAGCCGACCAATATTTTAAATATTGTAAAAGCGAGGAACCATTTGAAGTAATTAGTACACATGGACGTAGCAAGCATAGTGAAGTCGCATACATACCTTTAACAGATACTTTTAACACAGACATTAATCATACGTTTTACATATATAACGTAGATAAAGCCTATAACGGTTTAATTGGATCAGATCTTTTAAAAGAGCTAGAAGCTACCATAGACATGAAAAATCAGGTCTTAAAAACAAATACTACCGAAATTCCCATTTTATACAACCCATCTTATCAGATAGTGATAGCCCCTAGGTCAGAAACACGTGTCAAAGTGCCAACAATGTTAGACAATGGAAATGCCATTTTAGATCACATAGAATTCTGCCCAGGAGTTCGTATGCCTGACGCCTTAGTTAACTGCATAGACTCTTTAGCTCAAACTGTTATTCAGAACACTACTGAGAATGAAATGACTATAACATTTACGAAGCCATTTAAAGTTCATGATATAAAACAGGAGTTAACAGATAATTGCCTAACTTATAATTTGAACCAAAACTCAGATTTGGAAAAACTATTAAATGAAAACCTAAACAAATTACGACTTGATCACCTAAACAAAGAAGAAAAATCACTTATAACTAATCTATGTACCGAGTATAAGGACATCTTTCATTGTGAACACATACCTTTATCTTTTACCAACCAAGTTAAACATAAGATTCGTACGAAAAACGAAGACCCCATTTACATACGCCCGTATAGACACCCTTTTAGCCAAAATGTGGAAATACAGAAACAAATAGATAAGCTATTAGAAAATAGAGTAATTACAGAATCACACTCACCTTGGAGTGCCCCTGTACACTTAGTCCCTAAGAAAATGGACGCCTCAGGTGAACAAAAGTTCCGGATGGTCATAGACTATAGGCGTCTCAACGAGATAACAATAGACGATAAATACCCACTACCAAACATCACGGACTTGTTTGATAGGCTAGGAAAAGCATCGTATTTTACTACTATAGACCTAGCTAGTGGTTACCATCAATTAGAAGTAGAAAAAGAGGACCAACCGAAAACTGCATTTACAACACACTCAGGACATTACGAGTTTACCCGTATGCCCTTTGGCTTGAAGACAGCCCCAGCTACTTTCCAACGAGCAATGGACAATGTACTCCGTGGACTTCAAGGCATACACTGTCTTGTTTACTTAGATGACATCATTGTTTATTCAACCAGCCTTCAAGAACACATAGATAAGCTTAAAAAAATATTCGATAGACTTAGAGAAACGAATCTCAAAGTAACCCTTGACAAATGCGAATTTCTAAAAAAAGAAGTGCTATATTTAGGACACACAATAACTAAAGATGGTCTTAAACCAAATGACGATAAAATCAAAGCCGTGCTAAAATTCCCTTTGCCTAAAACACCAACAGAAATCAAGAGTTTCCTAGGCTTAGTAGGATATTACCGTAAAGGAGCATGCGTCAGTTTGGACCCACTTTTCAACATTGCTCAACAGTGATGAGACATGTGTCATATGAAAGGTCTTGACGAGCTCTTCATTTCATTCTATGGCAGCTAACTTGAAATCCACCGCGAAAATGGTGATTTTGGTACTTTTAGTCACTTTCGTGAAAGTCATGGGCAAAGATTGCCACATTGCTCAACAGTGATGAGACATGTGTCATATGAAAGGTCTTGACGAGCTCTTCATTTCATTCTAAGACAGCTAACTTGAAATCCACCGCGAACATGGTGTTTTGGTACTTTTAGTCACTTTCGTGAAAGTCATGGGCAAAGATTGCCACATTGCTCAACAGCGATGAGACATGTGTCATATGAAAGCTCTTAACGAGTTTTTCATTTAATTCTATGGCAGCTAACTGGAAATCCACCGCGAAAATGGTGCTTTGGTACTTTATAGCATTTTCGTGAAAGTCATGGGCAAAGATTGCCACATTGCTCAACAGTGATGAGACATGTGTCATATGAAAGGTCTTGACGAGCTCTTCATTTCATTCTAAGACAGCTAACTTGAAATCCACCGCGAACATGGTGTTTTGGTACTTTTAGTCACTTTCGTGAAAGTCATGGGCAAAGATTGCCACATTGCTCAACAGCGATGAGACATGTGTCATATGAAAGCTCTTAACGAGTTTTTCATTTAATTCTATGGCAGCTAACTGGAAATCCACCGCGAAAATGGTGCTTTGGTACTTTGTAGCATTTTCGTGAAAGCCATGGGCAAAGATTGCCACATTGCTCAACAGTGATGAGACATGTGTCATATGAAAGCTCTTGACGAGTTCTGCATTTCATTCTAAGGCAGCTAACTGGAAATCCACCGCGAACATGGTGTTTTGGTACTTTTAGTCACTTTCGTGAAAGTCATGGGCAAAGATTGCCACATTGCTCAACAGCGATGAGACATGTGTCATATGAAAGCTCTTGACGAGCTCTTCATTTCATTCAACTTGAAATCTACCGCGAAAATGGTGCTTTGGTACTTTATAGCATTTTCGTGAAAGTCATGGGCAAAGATTGCCACATTTCTCAACAGTTATGAGACATGTGTCATATGAAAGCTCTTGACGAGTTCTGCATTTCATTCTAAGGCAGCTAACTGGAAATCCACCGCGAACATGGTGTTTTGGTACTTTTAGTCACTTTCGTGAAAGTCATGGGCAAAGATTGCCACATTGCTCAACAGCGATGAGACATGTGTCATATGAAAGCTCTTGACGAGCTCTTCATTTCATTCTATGGCAGCTAACTGGAAATCCACCGCGAACATGGTGTTTTGGTACTTTTAGTCACTTTCGTGAAAGTCATGGGCAAAGATTGCCACATTGCTCAACAGTGATGAGACATGTGTCATATGAAAGGTCTTGACGAGCTCTTCATTTCATTCTAAGACAGCTAACTTGAAATCCACCGCGAACATGGTGTTTTGGTACTTTTAGTCACTTTCGTGAAAGTCATGGGCAAAGATTGCCACATTGCTCAACAGCGATGAGACATGTGTCATATGAAAGCTCTTAACGAGTTTTTCATTTAATTCTAAGACAGCTAACTTGAAATCCACCGCGAATATGGTGTTTTGGTACTTTTAGTCACTTTCGTGAAAGTCATGGGCAAAGATTGCCACATTGCTCAACAGCGATGAGACATGTGTCATATGAAAGCTCTTGACGAGCCCTTCATTTCATTCTATGGCAGCTAACTGGAAATCCACCGCGAACATGGTGTTTTGGTACTTTTAGTCACTTTCGTGAAAGTCATGGGCAAAGATTGCCACATTGCTCAACAGCGATGAGACATGTGTCATATGAAAGCTCTTGACGAGCTCTTCATTTCATTCTAAGACAGCTAACTTGAAATCTACCGCGAAAATGGTGCTTTGGTACTTTATAGCATTTTCGTGAAAGTCATGGGCAAAGTTTGCCACATTGCTCAACAGTGATGAGACATGTGTCATATGAAAGGTCTTGACAAGCTCTTCATTTAATTCTAAGACAGCTAACTTGAAATCCACCGCGAACATGGTGTTTTGGTACTTTTAGTCACTTTCGTGAAAGTCATGGGCAAAGATTGCCACATTGCTCAACAGCGATGAGACATGTGTCATATGAAAGCTCTTGACGAGCCCTTAATTTCATTCTAAGACAGCTAACTTGAAATCCACCGCGAAAATGGTGCTTTGGTACTTTATAGCATTTTCGTGAAAGTCATGGGCAAAGATTGCCACATTGCTCAACAGTGATGAGACATATGTCATATGAAAGGTCTTGACGAGTTCTGCATTTCATTCTAAGACAGCTAACTATAAATCTACCGCGAAAATGGTGCTTTGGTACTTTTAGTCACTTTCGTGAAAGTCATGGGCAAAGATTGCCACATTGCTCAACAGTGATGAGACATGTGTCATATGAAAGCTCTTGACGAGTTCTGCATTTCATTCTAAGGCAGCTAACTGGAAATCCACCGCGAACATGGTGTTTTGGTACTTTTAGTCACTTTCGTAAAAGTCATGGGCAAAGATTGCCACATTGCTCAACAGCGATGAGACATGTGTTATATGAAAGCTCTTGACGAGCTCTTCATTTCATTCTAAGACAGCTAACTTGAAATCTACCGCGAAAATGGTGCTTTGGTACTTTATAGCATTTTCGTGAAAGTCATGGGCAAAGATTGCCACATTGCTCAACAGTGATGAGACATGTGTCATATGAAAGGTCTTCACGAGCTCTTTATTTCATTCTAAGACAGCTAACTTGAAATCCACCGCGAACATAGTGTTTTGGTACTTTTAGTCACTTTCGTGAAAGTCATGGGCAAAGATTGCCACATTGCTCAACAGCGATGAGACATGTGTCATATGAAAGCTCTTGACGAGCCCTTAATTTCATTCTAAGACAGCTAACTTGAAATCCACCGCGAAAATGGTGCTTTGGTACTTTATAGCATTTTCGTGAAAGTCATGGGCAAAGATTGCCACATTCCTCAACAGTGATGAGACATGTGTCATATGAAAGGTCTTCACGAGCTCTTTATTTCATTCTAAGACAGCTAACTTGAAATCCACCGCGAACATAGTGTTTTGGTACTTTTAGTCACTTTCGTGAAAGTCATGGGCAAAGATTGCCACATTGCTCAACAGCGATGAGACATGTGTCATATGAAAGCTCTTGACGAGCCCTTAATTTCATTCTAAGACAGCTAACTTGAAATCCACCGCGAAAATGGTGCTTTGGTACTTTTAGTCACTTTCGTGAAAGTCATGGGCAAAGATTGCCACATTGCTCAACAGCGATGAGACATGTGTCATATGAAAGCTCTTAACGAGTTTTTCATTTAATTCTATGGCAGCTAACTGGAAATCCACCGCGAAAATGGTGCTTTGGTACTTTATAGCATTTTCGTGAAAGTCATGGGCAAAGATTGCCACATTGCTCAACAGTGATGAGACATGTGTCATATGAAAGGTCTTGACGAGCTCTTCATTTCATTCTAAGGCAGCTAACTTGAAATCCACCGCGAAAATGGTGTTTTGGTACTTTTAGTCACTTTCGTGAAAGTCATGGGCAAAGATTGCCACATTGCTCAACAGCGATGAGACATGTGTCATATGAAAGCTCTTAACGAGTTTTTCATTTAATTCTATGGCAGCTAACTGGAAATCCACCGCGAAAATGGTGCTTTGGTACTTTATAGCATTTTCGTGAAAGTCATGGGCAAAGATTGCCACATTGCTCAACAGTGATGAGACATGTGTCATATGAAAGGTCTTGACGAGCTCTTCATTTCATTCTAAGACAGCTAACTTGAAATCCACCGCGAACATGGAGTTTTGGTACTTTTAGTCACTTTCGTGAAAGTCATGGGCAAAGATTGCCACATTGCTCAACAGCGATGAGACATGTGTCATATGAAAGCTCTTAACGAGTTTTTCATTTAATTCTATGGCAGCTAACTGGAAATCCACCGCGAAAATGGTGCTTTGGTACTTTATAGCATTTTCGTGAAAGTCATGGGCAAAGATTGCCACATTGCTCAACAGTGATGAGACATGTGTCATGTGAAAGGTCTTCACGAGCTCTTTATTTCATTCTAAGACAGCTAACTTGAAATCCACCGCGAACATGGTGTTTTGGTACTTTTAGTCACTTTCGTGAAAGTCATGGGCAAAGATTGCCACATTGCTCAACAGCGATGAGACATGTGTCATATGAAAGCTCTTGACGAGCCCTTAATTTCATTCTAAGACAGCTAACTTGAAATCCACCGCGAAAATGGTGCTTTGGTACTTTATAGCATTTTCGTGAAAGTAATGGGCAAAGATTGCCACATTGCTCAACAGTGATGAGACATATGTCATATGAAAGCTCTTGACGAGTTCTGCATTTCATTCTAAGACAGCTAACTAAAAATCTACCGCGAAAATGGTGCTTTGGTACTTTATAGCATTTTCGTGAAAGTCATGGGCAAAGATTGCCACATTCCTCAACAGTGATGAGACATATGTCATATGAAAGGTCTTGACGAGTTCTGCATTTCATTCTAAGACAGCTAACTAAAAATCTACCGCGAAAATGGTGCTTTGGTACTTTTAGTCACTTTCGTGAAAGTCATGGGCAAAGATTGCCACATTGCTCAACAGCGATGAGACATGTGTCATATGAAAGCTCTTAACGAGTTTTTCATTTAATTCTATGGCAGCTAACTGGAAATCCACCGCGAAAATGGTGCTTTGGTACTTTGTAGCATTTTCGTGAAAGCCATGGGCAAAGATTGCCACATTGCTCAACAGTGATGAGACATGTGTCATATGAAAGGTCTTGACGAGCTCTTCATTTCATTCTAAGACAGCTAACTTGAAATCCACCGCGAACATGGTGTTTTGGTACTTTTAGTCACTTTCGTGAAAGTCATGGGCAAAGATTGCCACATTGCTCAACAGCGATGACACATGTGTCATATGAAAGCTCTTGACGAGTTCTGCATTTCATTCTAAGGCAGCTAACTGGAAATCCACCGCGAACATGGTGTTTTGGTACTTTTAGTCACTTTCGTGAAAGTCATGGGCAAAGATTGCTACATTGCTCAACAGCGATGAGACATGTGTCATATGAAAGCTCTTGACGAGTTCTGCATTTCATTCTAAGACAGCTAACTTGAAATCTACCGCGACTTCACGAAAGTGACAAAAAGTACCAAAGCACCATTTTCGCGGTAGATTTCAAGTTAGCTGTCTTAGAATGAAATGAAGAACTCGTCAAGACCTTTCGTATGACACATGTCTCATCACTGTTGAGCAATGTGGCAATCTTTGCCCATGACTTTTACGAAAATGCTATAAAGTACCAAAACACCATGTTCGCGGTAGATTTCAAGTTAGCTGCCTTAGAATGAAATGAAGAGCTCGTCAAGAGCTTTCATATGACATATGTCTCATCACTGTTGAGCAATGTGGCAATCTTTGCCCATGACTTTCACGAAAATGCTATAAAGTACCAAAGCACCATTTTCGCGGTGGATTTCCAGTTAGCTGCCATAGAATTAAATGAAAAACTCGTTAAGAGCTTTCATATGACACATGTCTCATCGCTGTTGAGCAATGTGGCAATCTTTGCCCATGACTTTCACGAAAGTGATTAAAAGTACCAAAACACCATGTTCGCGGTAGATTTCAAGTTAGCTGTCATAGAATGAAATGAAGAGCTCGTCAAGAGCTTTCATATGACACCTGTCTCATCACTGTTAAGCAATGTGGCAATCTTTGCCCATGACTTTCACGAAAGTGACTAAAAGTACCAAAACACCATGTTCGCGGTGGATTTCAAGTTAGCTGCCATAGAATGAAATGAAGAACTCGTCAAGAGCTTTCATATGACACATGTGTCATCGCTGTTGAGCAATGTGGCAATCTTTGCCCATGACTTTCACGAAAGTGACTAAAAGTACCAAAACACCATGTTCGCGGTAGATTTCAAGTTAGCTGCCTTAAAATGAAATGAAGAGCTCGTCAAGAGCTTTCATATGACACATGTCTCATCACTGTTGAGCAATGTGGCAATCTTTGCCCATGACTGTCACGAAAGTGACTAAAAGTACCAAAACACCATGTTCGCGGTGGATTTCAAGTTAGCTGCCTTAGAATGAAATGAAGAGCTCGTCAAGAGCTTTCATATGACACATGTCTCATCACTGTTGAGCAATGTGGCAATCTTTGCCCATGACTGTCACGAAAGTGACTAAAAGTACCAAAGCACCATTTTCGCGGTAGATTTTTAGTTAGCTGTCTTAGAATGAAATGCAGAACTCGTCAAGACCTTTCATATGACATATGTCTCATCACTGTTGAGGAATGTGGCAATCTTTGCCCATGACTTTTACGAAAATGCTATAAAGTACCAAAACACCATGTTCGCGGTAGATTTCAAGTTAGCTGCCTTAGAATGAAATGAAGAGCTCGTCAAGAGCTTTCATATGACATATGTCTCATCACTGTTGAGCAATGTGGCAATCTTTGCCCATTACTTTCACGAAAATGCTATAAAGTACCAAAACACCATGTTCGCGGTAGATTTCAAGTTAGCTGCCTTAGAATGAAATGAAGAGCTCGTCAAGAGCTTTCATATGACATATGTCTCATCACTGTTGAGCAATGTGGCAATCTTTGCCCATGACTTTCACGAAAATGCTATAAAGTACCAAAGCACCATTTTCGCGGTGGATTTCCAGTTAGCTGCCATAGAATTAAATGAAAAACTCGTTAAGAGCTTTCATATGACACATGTCTCATCGCTGTTGAGCAATGTGGCAATCTTTGCCCATGACTTTCACGAAAGTGATTAAAAGTACCAAAACACCATGTTCGCGGTAGATTTCAAGTTAGCTGTCATAGAATGAAATGAAGAGCTCGTCAAGAGCTTTCATATGACACCTGTCTCATCACTGTTAAGCAATGTGGCAATCTTTGCCCATGACTTTCACGAAAGTGACTAAAAGTACCAAAACACCATGTTCGCGGTGGATTTCAAGTTAGCTGCCATAGAATGAAATGAAGAGCTCGTCAAGAGCTTTCATATGACACATGTCTCATCACTGTTGAGCAATGTTGAAAAGTGGGTCCAAGAATGGTACAACGGTGCCCATGGTCCTTTATCAAAGATTTTTCTAAAATAACGCAACCTATGACAAACTGCCTTAAAAAGAAAAACAAAGTCACTATAACTCAAGAGTTTGTAAACGCATTCGAAAAGTGCAAGGAATTACTTACCAATGCACCATTATTACAATTTCCAGATTTTGAAAAACCCTTTCTTTTAACAACAGATGCATCTAACTTTGCAATAGGAGCAGTCTTATCCCAAGGTTCAATTGGTAGCGACAAACCGATAGCTTTCGCGAGTAGAACTCTTAACGAAGCCGAAACACGTTACAGCGCTATAGAAAAGGAACTATTAGCAGTTGTTTGGGCATGCAAACATTTCAGACCTTATTTATACGGTAAAAAATTCACAATACTGAGCGATCATAGACCATTGGTATGGTTAAATTCTATTAATGAACCAGGAAGTAGACTCACGAGATGGAGACTTAGACTCTCCGAATACGATTACGAAATTAAATACAAACCCGGTAAACAAAATAGTAACGCAGATGCATTGTCCAGAATTAAAATAAATGCCTTAGACGATGTCTCAATGATAGTAAACACCGATGACTCAAAGACCATTGTTATCTCATCAGATGAAGAAGACAATATTACTACTTCATCTAGCAACTCTAAAAAAACGACCTAAGTCACCTTATTCAATACCGTCAATAGGAAGTGAAACAATCACAGCCTCTGAAAGAGAAGACTCTTCGATAGTAACCATCCATTCAGAAAACAATACAGACTCATCCGATATCCCAATACTAAAGGAAGCCATAGATACGAAACCAAACCAGATTCTCGTATACACTTGGCATAAAAATGAGTACAGCGTTAAAAACATTTCTAGAGATAAACAAAAGGTGTTTGAAGTACACATGCCAATAGATAATCAGGAACTAATTAAAGAATTCTTAAAAGAATATATCCGTCCTAAAATAAAATATTACATCTACTTCGAAGACGAACGTCATCGTAAAGAATTTTCAAAAATAATTACAACCCTATTTAAAAAGGACGCAATAAATATATACGAATGCACTGAAAGAGTCGTTTACGTTGAAGACGAAAACGAACAACGGGAAATAGTCCTAAAATATCATGCCGGAAAAACATGCCATCGTGGCATCAGAGAAACCGTAGCTCATTTAAAAAGGACTTACTATTGGAATAATTTAGAACATACCGTAGCCTGTATCATCAACTCATGCGAACTTTGTAAGCAAATGAAGTATGATAGAAAGCCAATAAAACCCGAACTACAGTTAACTCAAACTCAAACAAAACCTTTTCAAGAGATATTCATAGATATATTCTCAATAGAAGGAACTTATTTTCTTACAATTATAGACGCATTTAGTAAGCTAGGCCAAGCATTTGAAATACCTAATAGATCTACACCCGAAGTTATAAGAGCACTTATTAAATATTTCGCCACCTATGGTGTGCCATCAAAAATTAGTGCAGACCCAGGTTCAGAATTTAATAATAACTTATTAAAGGAAATGTTAACATTTTACAAGATAGACTTACACATAGGTACGCCTCATAACCCTAACTCTATGGGATTAGTAGAGAGATTCCATTCTACCATTATAGAAATTTACCGACTTGCGAAGTATGAAAGAAAGATAACAGACGCCGCATCTGTTATGACATATGCTATAATGTCATACAATCAGTCTATACACTCAGCTACTGGTTTAACACCATTTGAAGTAGTCTTTGGACACACTGACGCTTCAAGTACCTCTGCAGTAGATTTCAATAAGAGTTACACCCAACAGTTGGTAAGGGACCATGTTAAGCGTACTAAATATTTATATAGCTATTTAACTAATAAAAGTATAGAGTCTAAAGAAAAGGTTAAGGAAAAACGTGGCGGTGAAAAACAATTTGACATTAAAAAAGGAAATCAAATTTTTATGAAAGGAGTAAATACTAGACGTAGCAAAGACAAACCACGATACCAGAAAGCGACAGTTGTAGATAAAGTTAAGAGGAATACGGTAGCTGTCCAAATCAAAACCCGTAAAACTAAAAAAATACCCGTTAAAGACATTAAGCGTCCTTCACAGGTTCGTCCTGGTGGTAACGATGCAAGCAGCCCTCAGCCTGGGCCTTCAACTTCAAAGGATTGAAGACAATCCGGGAATCCTTCCCGTTAAAGAAGGACAAGCGTCGCTAAGCCTTTATAATTGGCATATAGTTAAGATACTAGACTTAAATTTAATTTATAGGAATTTAGAATATAACATAGAAAAATATAACGATATTTCTAGCTATATGAAGGAAAAATTAGGTATATACGTTTTAGATGGAAGTCTTGTTGATGCAGAGTTGCAAACCCAATATATAATGAACATAACCATAGAACGATATAATCAGTTAATTCCAAGCATTAGAATAAAAAGGGGACTTATCAATCCTATTGGATCAATAATTAAAGCTATTACTGGAAACTTAGACAACGATGATGCACTTAGATATGATAAATGGATAAACAGTATGCAATTACAACAAGATGCAATCATGAACAAAGTGACTTTAGTTTCTGAAATAGTTGACACATTCGTTAATTTCACTAATTCAACTAGAAATAATTTTATAATACTTGAGAAAACTATTGAGGAAATAGAAGAAATTTTAAATCAAACCCAATTCCAAAGAAGTAGGAACCTTGTCTTAAATACTTATAACATGTTAACTCATAACTTCCAAATATTATTAATTCGATTAGATGAAGTGGAAACAGCAATAGCATTTAGTAGAGTTAATGTATTACATCAGTCTATATTAAATACCACAGAACTTATTAATATTCTCCAAGATATAGGAAAAACTGATAAGTTAGTTTTCCCTATTACCAATGAAAACTTAGTTAATATTGAACATTGTATTGACATCAAAGCTTATGTAAAAGGCAAACAGATTACTTTTATTATGTCGGTACCAACAGTCCAATTAGATATCTACAATTATCTCTACATCCTTTTCCAATGTATAACCCCCGCCTTGATATATCTTACCTTATTACTCCAAAACATTCCCATATCCTTGCGAAAGGGCAGAAAATAGTATCGCTCTCACAGCCTTGCAGAGAAATAGACGAAGGAAAGTTCCTTTGTTACGAGAGCAACGTGTCCCCGGACGAAGAAAATAATTGCATCAAAGACTTGATGACGTTTTCTACGAGGATAACATCGTGCCAGCCTCTTCCCGTCAATTCGTCGGATGTTAAAATAAAATCCATACATCAAGAGTCTTGGATTATATTCACAGGTCACCCTACATTCCTGATCGAAAACTGTGGCAATGACAGGAGCCAGCACGACATCATGGGCACATACATTCTAACACTTAACAATGCCTGTGAGGTTAAACTTGAAACCTACACATTAAGAAAACGCAGTCTTCAAACAGGAGAAGTTATCTTCCGCAGCTCTCCATCAATACATCTACCCAACATTATAACACCGAGGGACATTGCGCTACGCAAAACTATCAGTCTAGATGAGATTGATTTGGAAAATCTACAGTTTCTATCACACGCGTTAAAGGACAATAGTGAAGTGAGAAATGGTGAAAGTCATTTTGTGAATGTGCACAGTGTTAGTGTTATATTCGAGTTTGTCTCTCTCTCGTCCCGGCAACATCGCCATTACGAATCGATCTCTCAGCGCTTCTTCCACATTGCTGAACCCACAGTGAGCGGTTAGCCCACGTAGTCTCGCTGCCCATTGTGTTGGTGTTTCACCTGCTTGCTGCGATGCTGCATAAAAATTACATCGCTCACCAAACCCGCAGCGTTTCGGCGTGAAATGATCGTCTAATAACTTTAATATGTCTTCATATGGCACTTCTTGCAGCTCCTTCGGTAATGCTAGATCCGAAGCGAGTTTATAGGTGCCATCCGTGAGTGCGCTTAGCAGTATCGCACGTCTTTTGGTTCCTGTCACGTCCTTTACTTCAGTGATCTCGTTCGCTATAAACCACTGTGCCAGTCGACTCCTATAAGTCTTCCAAGAGTGAACAGTATGATCAAATGTTGATAGAATTCCAAATTGGTGAATCGACATTTTTTTTTTGTTCGTGGGTACTCGTCGCCAATGTTATATTCGAGAGTGACAGAGACAAGTGAAACGATTGCTTGCAAAAGACACACTGATTTATTCGCAGTAAGGTGAATACTTAAATCGTGGACGCAGCCACGCACACATACACAACAGTTAGCATAGGAACTATTGTAATTTACATTATTATACTTTTGGTACTAATTTTAGTGATAATGTATCGCTTTAGAAATAAATTATTACATAAGTTTAGACAAAATCATCAATCTTGTGATGTAACTTCGAATGGTGATTTTGTTCTTATGGAGGGAGGAGTTATGCATAGCCCACCTTTACGAAGAACTGTTTTGATAAACTGATCATGTCACACCAATTAGCAATTCCAGGTATTATTTAATGTTAGTAATAAATATCCTAGAAATGATTGCCAAACAATCAGTAACGTAAATCGACACATGAAGAGAGCTTCCTGTTATTGTCCCATTGGGAGGTCCAGCCACCGATACACACATGTAAACCCTCCATTAGTATATAAGCCCATGTAACTTAGATTTAAGGGTTCTCTTTGTCATAACGCTCATGCTGAGCACTTGTGTAATCAATAAAATATATTTTTTGAAAGCTCCCGCTCGTTCATATTTGACTAGGTATAAATAGGTTATTAAATTACGTATAACGTTCTATGAATAAATATATCTCAATAATATCTTTGTGATAATATCGTACCTGTAGGAAAGTACTTAATGTTCAGAATTTGACACACGATATTTCCGATCACACCTGATTGGGCAAATATACGTTATATAGCACGTAACACATCCCCGTATCAAATATCATTAACTATTTGATAAGGTCACGTCATGGACTCTCTTCCGAACATCGGAACTTGAACATCGATGTAAGAGGAAATAGAGAAAAACGTTTATTTCCCATAACAGTGATATTTCTGTGTGAATAAACTACGCTGAGTTTTCTTTATCTTTGTTCCTGATATTAAAATAACGTTTGGTATTCTCACTAATATTATAAATTCTAAAGTAAGTTTGTTTGTTACCTTTTTGCGCCTAAACCACTGAACCGCTCATCCTAAAATTTTGCAAATATGTTATTTTTTGTTGTTAGGTGTACGGTATAAGGTAACTAGCTTTTAACCACGACTTCGTCCGCGGAATTTTTTTTACGGATATTTTTTTATTTATTTATTTATTGCACTCACGAATTTCCAGAACCTGACCAGTAGATCCGGAGATTCACACGTTCAATAAAAAAATCATTATCATCATAGCAGCCGCAAGACGTCCACTGCGGGACATAGGCCTCCTCCATAGATTTCCAAAAGGACCGATTGGAAGTGGCCTGTACCAAGCGCAAAAAAAAAATAGACAAAAACCCTTCAACTTTATAATTTCAGCACCAAAAGATTTACTCATAACCAGTAAAACTTATCTCCTAAAACATAATTCACACCATTCCATAATTATAAACCCAAACACTCAATAATAGAACGCAATCTACCAAAGATGGTGTGTAGATTAAAATTTTCAAATTAGTTTATCTCTATTTCGTTTTCAGCCGACCCTTTTCTGAAAGGTTTCAGATGGGACGTCATGATACCGGTAATGCCATAGAATAAGAAAACCGGATAGACGTGACAACTAGGCTGTTGGAAGGATAATTTTGCGAAATTGGGCATCATAGGCCCGTTCGAGACCCAGTGCGATTGCGGAGCTCCTGATCAGATTATGTCCCATATGTTGTCTTCCAATTGTCTGTTCACTTGCAATCTTGGTGATCAGGACAACGGTTCTGACTCAGCAATAAGCGTGGTCATCTACTGGTCCCAACATATATACATACCATCACGCCTGTATTCCCCGAAGGGTTAGGCAGAGGTGTAACACTGTATACCGACAGTTTGCCGGTATATTTAGGTCCCATGTCAAGACAAAATTGATTATCATTTTTAGGGCCCACTTTGACCAAAATCACTAAATGTATTTAAATTGTCATTCTGTCTCTGTCACTTTCTATCAATGTGACTGGGATGCAATGATGTTCTAAATACGTTTAAGCACTTAATATATTAATGATTTAGGTGAAAGTGGGTCTAAGAGTGATAAGATAAAGTGCAGAGTTGTCGTACGCTTCAATCTACATCAACATGTCGTGATGGCCCAGTGGTTAATGCGCCCGCCTCGCATGCACGAGGTTGTGGGTTCGCAACCGGGCACGGGCAAGTACCAATGTGACTTTTTCTAATTCATATGTACTTTCTAAGTTTATCTTGGACATCACTGACATCGATAACCATGTCAGAGGCCCTTGAGGCGGTTTAGAAACTCTGACACTAAGGTGTGTGGGGTCGTAAGACCTTACTGCCCACACGATAAGAAGAAGATCTACAATACAATTCTGACGATCACATACCGAAACTATAGTTAATAACATCATGTTCGAAGCAAGATCCAGCTGTCTATACATCTACATTCTATGGTAATACAAACGAATAAATAATCCATTAAAACTCTATATTTTTCAGGATTACTTCCAGACTTTATAAAGGGATATCCCACAATTAGAAGGTACTACCTACTAATTCGTTTGGTGGTGAGATTTGAGATTTGTGACTCATTAATTGGATTTAGTGTTACGTTGTGTTAATTTAACGAATAGGATTCTCGTGGGGATCACAGGAATATTGGTAAAAAAGGTCACAAAATGTGAGACAGATAGGTAAATGTCAAGGCTATTGGCCCACGTCGGATCGGATAATCGGTCACCGATTTTTTTGTCAGAAAGAGTGGAACACGTCCTACAAAAAATTGGTCCCACGAATCTAGGATCTGTTGAACGGTCCGATAATCGGTTCTAAAAAATATTGAACGCAGGTGGAGGTTGTGAGTTGGGCAGTGTCGATTAAATAAATAAATAATAAATAGAAAAGTAGGTATCTACTTATATGATTATAACAGAACAAGAAATTAATAGAGTAAATAAATAAATAAATTCGTTAATTCAATAGAATGGAACGAAACTACAAAGCAAAACACAACATTCAGCTGATCCGAAAAGGGAAGCATTTGCTTAATTAATTTATTATTCAGTACGCATAAAGTAATAATACTAGCCTATTATTGTCCTACTACAGGGCAAAGACCTCTTCTCATACAGAGAAGGCACGAGCGTTAATCACCACGCTTGCTCAAGATGATTTGGCGAGCATTAAACATAAGTCCAGGTTTCCTTATGATGTTTTCCTTCACCAATGTCAATGATATCCAAGATAAACTTAAAAAATAGTACTTCTTTTTTGAAAAAGTGTCACATTGGTACCTAAGCCACAACTTCAACCTCCTAAGCCGCTCGCAATCATTGGTCCATCGTGACATAATTATGTAAGATAATATAATATGCCTAAGATCTATTATAAACAATTTTATCTAGAATTCCTGTAAAAGCTTGGTTATCATTACTTTCTCATTAAAGAAAAATATCTTTAACTTAAATATCATGTTTATGAGTAAACATTTTAAAGAAGATTTTTGCTCTTAATGAATGAATCTACAAAGTCGGAAAATATGAAGAGGCATCTCAAGTGTAAAATAAATACCTTTGAAACGGTGCATTAATTCTATTAAAGATGTCTGCCAACTACACCGTACCAGGAACGACCATGACGGTGTTAGGAACGTGACAACAGAAAAAAAAAGAAATGAAAAGTTTTTTTTGAAACTGGCGATTTGCACGTAAAAATAATAATTACTTATTCAAATAAAAATACAAGTTGTGGGTTCGAAACCGGGCAAATTCCAATATAACTTTTTGAATTCATATGTCTAAGTTTATCATGGACGTGATGAACATCGGTGAAGGAAAACACCGTGAGGAAACCTGTACTTGTAATTAATCATCATCATCATCTGCCTAGCCTTTTCCCAACTATGGTGGGGTCGGCTTCCAGTCGAACCGGATGCAGCTGAATATCAGTATTTTACATGGAGCGACTGCCTATCAGACCTCCACAACCCAGACAACTACTACTACTTACTACAACTCACACTGTACACCGTACTTGTAATAAATATAAGTCTGAAATCGCCGATCTGCCTTGAGCAAGTATGCTGATAAATTCTCGTGTCTTCTCTGTATGAGAAGAGACCTTTGACCTATAGTGGGACAATAAAATCCTGTATTTCTTTATTATTTGTATTGAAAAGTATAAGACTAACCCCACTAAACCGTTCCGTCACCAACCAACACCATGGCATGTCATGCACGGAGCGCCTGTTGATACATTCTTGAGGTCATAATAGTCCGTGACATGTTTCTTACCGCGCCTGATACGTTCATAGCACGGTCATGCTATGGTACGATATAGTCGACAGTCGCCTTAATAAGGAACACTTCATTTTAATTTCCACCGTGTAAAATATTACGTTATTCGAGCAGCTCTCCTAGCGTTCCAATGAATGATTAATTGCGAATGATTTCATTAATAAAAATCATCTTTAAATGAGAGCTTTTGATGAGAATTCAATCGTGAAGTACTCAGCTATTGAGTAAGTGGGCACTACGGTTCAGTAGGTACAGAATATTATGATATTTCAAATAAAATTGTAGTGGTTAGTTGGTGTGTTTGTGAGTTTATGGGTTTATAAACGTAACCATGATACAGGAGAAAAGTCTAGTGTGGGGCAACGTCTTCTTTTAAATAATTAAAAGGCCGTCTCGCAAGCATTAGGTCAAGATGTGAACTAAATTTCAGCTAATTCTGTCCAGACGTCAAAGAGACACACATGCATCCATCAATTCATTCATTCATCCTCGCCTTCGCATTCATAATTAGCAGGATATTCATTGCGTTACTTACATTGTCGAGCAGACAATTTTTTCAATCATAAAAAGTAATGGATTCCGACTGATATGAATCCTTTTCAAATGGGATTGCAAGTTTAAGGTGAGGTATTTAAAGTTCCCGGATTCTTCTTTCACGAATCAATAATGCTCAGTTTGAAACCGATATTTATAACTCTTATACAAGTAATCTAATATACCTTATCTAATTGAGATGGGCAAATGATCCAGCAAACACGTTCGAAAGAAAAACAAAACCCTCAAGATTTATTGAAACAGTCATTAATTTGAATACTACAAAAACAAAAGATGGCGAATCAAAGATGGCGCCGCCTTCAACGTCAAGACAAATCGTGTGACAAACGTCTTGCGGCTACAAATCGTAGTACATACCTCCATAGTACTTCCTAGTTGGACTACTATTAGCGCTGTCCACTGCTTGAATTTATAATAGGCGTAAATTAGGAACGATTGCTGAATGACCCTATAAATACTTCCGTCGTCAATGTAATTAAATGTGGCATTAAAGGTAAGGTATACCGACTATGCGTTTTATTTTGGACAGTTTTGATCGGTTGCTTTATCAATGCTATTTATCAATCTATACGAATATAATAAACCTGAAGAGTTTTTTTGTTTTCATCCGCTGATCTCTGGAACTACCAGTTAAATTATAATAATAGGGGGTGTAAAAAGATAAATCACATACAAATTTGCATACTACATATCAAACTAAATAACGTTGATCAAAAATGATTGCCGGGTACGAGTTTTGCTTTTGGTGTCAAAAATGATTCGCAAAACATTGTGCTGACGGATATATGCAACAGGGGTCATCCCCCATGTCCCCTGTTGCATATACCATTATGCTCATATATTCAAAGTTTACATAACATTAAAGCTTGTGTTTATAAAGAAACCTAGAAAATTAAACTTTATCTCCGTAACCATAGGGTTTCTGTATTTCAGAACTCTTGTATAACTAGCATAGCTACTATGCTAGTACACATACTAGTATTTCCCAAAGGAATAGCTACACGTGTACCCTGTATTTATTTAACGACATTTGTGTTGATATTAGTATGACGCTATTTCTAGTTTTGTACGGAGAATTCTTTTACAAAATAAACTTAAACCCGACTGCGACAAAACATACACCAAAAAGCTAAAAACAAGACTTCAAGTTAGTAAATAAATATGTTATCTTAATTACACTAGGATTATAAATGTGAAAATTTGGATGGATGCATGTTTGTAACTCTATAACGTCAAAACGGCTGGACAGATCTGGATGAAATTTGGCACAGAGATAGAATAGCATATTGGCTAAAAATGTACGGTCCCTGTAGGATAATATATAAACTATAACTAACTAATATATAACTTTGACGAAAATAAACTTGCGAGCGGAAACTAGTAATTTTATAAATGACACACTATCGAAAATAATATTAAACAATACATAGAGTATTATTTTTTTAAATCCGCAGAGTCACACGTCATTAGTTAATAATATATAATAGGCCGATAGATCATACACATGACCTGTGACTACGATTTAAAGAAAACAATGTTTTGTAAAATCTAATATTATTCTTCACTAAGATGAATTTACACCATTGCTGCATTGTTGCATTTCTGTGTTCCGATTTGAAAGGTACGGATGCCGGAGTAATAACAGGCACATGAGACATTTCAGGTTTGTCTCTGGGATGGCAACGCATGTGTAAAAGGCCTCTGGTATTGCAGATGTCTATAGGTAGCGGTGACTACTTAACATCAGGTGATCAAAACACCATAGCTCCCTGTAGTCGGATAAGAACTAAACCAAAGTTCTCTTTATTAAAGAAGTTTCTGACTCTCAGCACAAGATGACAATAAACCACCAATCAGTTCGTTTAAATTAATCAACAAATAATAAACACGACATTCGATTCTCAATCGCGTTGCGGTCGCGTCATTCGACCTCTTTCATTAGTCTATAGACCAGTCTGAACAACAAAGGCCCATATAATTAGATCTTGGCAAAGCGTGTCGTCATAGAGTAATAAAACTTTATAGAAGCGAAACTTGTGTTTTCTGTGTCTATTTATTATTTAAATAAAAATGTAGTTAAGTAAGTATATAAATATTTATGACTATGTGACAACTTAACTCAAAAAATCCAATGTTTAATTTTTGTTAATTTCGTTTTGTCGGCAGTAGAAATAACACAAAGAAAATTGTAGAAATGTCAAATACAAATAAAAAATCATTTGTTGCTTGCTACAGGTGAAATGTCAGTACTTACAAATTTATTAATCAAGTGTTGCTGTAACAATATTTATTAAGGATTGGTAATTATCAAATGACTCTCTCACTCTGGGCGAAGCGGAAGGGATGTCAGACTCTTACTGTCAAAAACCCATCCGTGTTCCTCCTAAAGCCCTTTGCGTTCCAAGGTCGCGGTAACTCTTTTAAAAAAACTCCGCAACCCTGACAGACACTGGGCCTAGCGGGACCCGTCTATTGTACTGACAACACTTTGAGGCGTCTGTGGAACACAAACGACTATTCTGCCTGACTTGCTTTCTCCGATGCCCTGGACCAATAGGCATTTAAAATGCGAACAGATCAAGAGAATCACATCTATACAAAGAATAATTTCTTAATCTATGACGTCTCTCAGTTTCAATTTATTATCGAACAACTAACTGAATATATTTGGTTCCATTCTCATTAAAGTTAATGCATTTGATGTTTAGGAAATTCCGAACAATTTGTTTGTCATTTTAGATTTGTTATTATGTTAATTGATCTTGTGAAAATCGTTTGAGAAACCATTAGACACGGATTTAATATAATGATAATGAAGCTTTAGATTAAGTTGTTACAAAAGCTGAATGTTAATTGAAATTGTTTGCAGGTGTTTGTTGAATGTGTAAGCAATGTTATTTTGTAAAAATCTCTTAGCTTGAGGTGAATCGGTCGGCCTGTCGGTAGGAAGACTTAGGTACCAATTTAGCTTAATTAATCGAAGGAAGATTTTACAGAAAGGCCGGTTATTGCAGTTTTTTTACGTGAGCAATTATTGCAGCAGTAGAATACAATATAACGAGTCTAAAAAGACACTTAACGAAACTATAACAAAAAAAAACAAAATCGTTTCCCTGCACACCTTTTTCCAAATATTACTTAGTTTGATGGGCATTTTACGGAGTCATTGGCTTAGGATGTGTATGTGTATTATACCCAGCAAATCCGTCTATCATTTCCTACCAAAGAAATCAAGTTTTTGAAAATGACACCAAAACACAAGACATATTTTTAATTATCTCCACTCAATTAACACTCAGCCTCTAATCGGAAACCACAGTGTAACAGAACAAGCCTAAATCCGCCCATTCACAGCACGACCGCTTATTAATAACCCCAATAGTGCGCATTGTGCCAAAAGGCTGGATTTATCGCAGTTGTTGTTCAAATGTTCACTCGCGAAGTACTGTGCAGACCGCACGCGTGTATTAATCGAAACGTGGATATGAAATTTTTGGGAAAAGGGTGTCCCAACTTTTTGGGGGCTTTTGTCGTCGGAATAATAATATAGAAAGTTTCGAGTTGTCGCATAAATCATTTTTTGGGGTCACGTGGCAGATTTGTTTTGTGGGTCAATGCGGTACTTTTTTTTTGTTGTTTTTGTTCCCTAATTATAGGAGTGCCGTTCCATTATACTGTTTGCTAAGATTCGATATAGATTGTTAGGAAATTAATAAATTTGGCGATAGATAGACTACGTGGTAAAATGTTTAAACTTAGTTATGCTCAAGTTTTTACTTGCAAATCCCTGAGCATTGACTAATGACAGAGTAGTTTTCAAAGCAAAATATACATACATACATACCTACATAAACTCACGCCTTTTTCCCATGGGGGTAGGCAGAAACCACGGAACGCCACCTGCTACGATCCTTACATACTCCTTTCGCCCAAAAATATAGTTCTGCTAAAACTAATTAATCTACGTCAACATTTCTTCCATTTTTTTGAAGTAGCTGTTATGAGTTTAGATATTTAGCGCTGATACATTTCTTTATTGTAAACATAAGCATAAGTATCAAATAAACATTGGAATGTTTTTGCTAAAAGCAATGCAACACATGTAGACCCACTCCGTCCAAAATTACATAAAACATATAGTACCTAAACGTATATAGAGCATCATTGCATCCCTGTCACATTGTTAGAAGGTGATAAAGACATAATGAAAAAACACATTTAGCGCTAAATATGTTTAGTTATTTGTGGTAAAAGTGGGACATATAAAAGTTGTTGAACGTAATTAATTTATCATCAAGAGATTGTGAGTTCGCTCATTTAGACATAACCAAGCCCAAACAAGAAATCTGCACAGCAAAATAATTTAAAATACTAGCTACACAAAAACCTGCAATTGTTTAATCGTTCACAGCAATCACAATAAAGATGAGTCAATCTACTCTGCAATTACATTCACAACGGCTGCGGCTGAATCATTGAGTGAATGCACGCAATCAATGCTGTTACCTACATACCCGCTGATAACTCAATATTACTGGTATTGATTAAGACATTAAAATGGCGTGCCGTAGACTGACACGCAATTTGTTGCAAATGATGTGATGTGATGCAGATTTGAATATGTTTTTATTTTGTAGTAGATATGCTTGTTTAAGTCCGCGAGAATGTCGGTCATCTGTGGAGTTTAATTCTTTTTCTAAAAATAAAAGTTATTATAAGTAACTTTCTGCCAGTGAAAGTCCTGCCAAAATAAGTCCAGCCGTTTCGGAGAAAGCCGGTATAAATACGTACAAACATTTAAAAAATGGTCTTCTGGTGCGTAAGTTTGTACATACACAATAAACGTACGTGTTTGTACTATGCTAATATAATAGTCTGTCGGTATTTTGTACGTATCAAAGGACCCTATGATAAAAGTCAAGGTGTCTGATCGGGGTTCATTATTAGGTATATCTACTGTGCTCAATACATCGTCTGTCCATCTGATGCAGTGTTCTAAAGCATTTACAGTACCTAGTTTATATTATGCCCAAAAAATTTGGTAGTTATCACGATTCAGTAGAAGTTAAACAGTAACAAAACCAACTCCTGCGCAGTTCCAATTGACTGAAAACGTCAAAGATATATAACTGACCAACAAAGCTGATCTAACAACTCCAACCTTCAATAGATCACACGAAAACATTTAAACGGCGCCAACACAGGACAGCCACTCAAAATACTTGGCAAATAAACGCGAAACTATTATCACTCCCTATCTTGTTCTCTTGAATCTAAGTGTACCTACAAATGGAATGGACCACTCACGTCGGTATTACCACCCACATTATAGTAAAGGAATAAGGAAAAACCCGATATAATTTACTGGTTATTGTATAAACATTTATATGAATAATGGCTTTAGTAAGTTTCGGGATTTCGGTATATTTAATTGTTCGGGAAAACTGTGATTTGTTACGATACTTACTTATTAGTTAGGGAAAGAAAGAGGAATGTTGGGTGTGTGAGAAGGGTTATTAATGGAATGAAGTAAATAATTGCGTAAAGAAGGAAATTCGATGTAAAAGTTACACTTACTTGGTCAGCAAGCGATTTTCGCCGTAAGCTGTGTGAGATTCTTAAGAAGCGATCGTTTTGTTCCCTTGATGGGAAATTCAAGGAAACTCAGGATAGGGAAAAGCGGTTTAACCTCATCAAAATGTAACCTACATAAAATTAAGAAACTCGATAGTAATCTGGGTATATTATTGAGATGTTTTCAAATAGATATACTATACAGGCTTACTTTTAGTCAACAGTTGATTTTCTTTTCAATATTTCAGACTCAATCACATCGATCATTTATGAGCACATTCACCTCATTAAAAGCCTGTATTATATACACCGTATATACTCTATTCTGATACCTATGTGACACTGCAGGGCATAGTCTCATGCAGAGAAATCACGAGCATTGATCACCCCGTGAAGCCAGTGCATTAAGTCCGCCTTTGTACGGTGTATTTTATACATTTTGTGCATAAAGTTTAATAAATAAATAAATAAATAAAGTTTATATGAAATAGAAATAGACGCTTTAGCACTTCCTCGTGCCCGGTTGCGAACCCCTCATGCATGAGACACGGCTGCCTAAACCACTCGGCCATCACTTAGTTTATAGGCTTAATAAATTCTTTCATTAATATTAATATCCTGAAATAGATTCTGGGAGTATTAAAATAAACCGCATGCATAAAATATAACACAAATCAGTCAATTTGGGATGAAATTCTCGCGTCTCTGACGGTGAAACAAGATAATTTCACCCTGAATTTTCAACCTTAACTTTTGGTAATAAGGATCATGACACTTTCGAGTTGATGAGCTGATTACATACTCCACCCTTCGTCTACAAATTAATTGTGTCTAATGGAACACACGCTTGAATTCGCGTCCATCACTTTACACGTTCAAGGATGTGTCATATAGCTTAGATAATAAGGTCGAGAATTGAGTGTGATTAATTCCAGGATGCGCAAATATTTCGCGATGTGTTTGCGGTAGATTTGTGCTGTGTTTGAATTAGTTTAGTACTTGTACGAGTGAGAGAACTAGTGTCGAGGTGAAAGCTATTAAGATGTGGCCATTAAGAGGAGTGTAAACTTAGTTGGGTGCTAAGTTTGTGTAAGGTTCGTATTGGGGAAATGGAAACTCTTGATCGAGGATTTCACATTATCTGGAACTGGAACGGAGATATTTACAGAATGGATCGGATTATGTAACATTCTTACTAGGTGAAGTTAGGTAAAGTGAATTTGAGGTAAACTGTTAACCCCTAGATTCAGGTAGATTGACTGCTCATTAATCATGTAGCTAAGTCATGATTTTTTTATGACTAGTTAGAAACAATGACTTGTGTTTAGTAAATGACGATTAGCATTCAAGTAATCAAGATAGTAACTTTCATTATTGGGATTACTATTTGAACGAAGCATCATAAACCACTATGATAACTTGTCAACGGTGAAAACTCGATTGATGGTTGAGCAGAAGGCTGAGTAATCTAGGAGACGCAGGTTCGATTTCCGTGCGTCGTAAACGGCCGGTCTATTCTTTAAAAAACGCCTACCCGCTTCATGTGACGGGCATATCTAACTATGGCTGAGAAAGCTTAAACACAAAATAAGCCTGTATCGTGGGTGTATTTACAAACATATGAACTCACATACACAAACAGTCCAGCCCGGAACACCTATCTGTAGGCCATACAAATATTTGTTCCCATGCGGGACTCGAAGTCGCGACGCGCAGCGCAGCAGCCAATCGTTCATAAATAAACATATTTATTACACATTTAGAACAAATTATCCTGTTCCTTAAGATTCACGTGATCTAAAATTAGTCTCCTAGGAGCCATGTTGATTTTAGATAGCAATTAAAACCACCCAAGCACGTGATCCGATGACAGTTCAAATTTAGCCTGGAGGTCACGAAAAGCTAAAATAGACCGTCTAGCAAGTTTGCAGGTCTCAGAATTGAAATTTAGTGGTCTATGAACCTGAGATTTGGAGACAGAGGGTCACAAATACTTGGATAAGGTCCAGGAATAATCTAGTAGGTACCTATCGTAGTCAAAGGTGTGGAAGAATTGGTAGAAAGCTACGTTAATCTATACTTATTATTAATATTATAAAGAGGTAAGATTTGTTTGTTTGTTTGTAACGAATAGGCTCCAGAACTACTGGACCGATTTTAAATATTTTTTCACCAATAGATAGCTATATTATTCCCAAGTAACATAGGTTATATAACATCACGCTACGACCCACGGTAGCAGAGCATTAACCAAGGACGTAACTTATGGCGGATGAAATAAGCAACGCGGACGAAGCCGCGGGCAGATCGCAAGATATTGATAAAAGTCACACATAATAGATTCGGCATTTCCAATACAACGTTATCAAAGGTTGTGTAGAGAATTCGGCAACCGAATATGGACGTGGGTTGATCACTACCTACGCTTGCTTACGGCGGATTAGCGGATTCCAGGCTTATATTAGTAAAAGTCTGAAATCGCATTACGATGTTGGCCTTCACTGATGTCAGTGATGTTTAAAATACAACATACAACACACATACAATTGCAATCACTCCTGTATTCCCCGAAGGGTTAGGCAGAGGTGTACCAATATACACCCACAGTTAGCCGGTATATTTTTAGGTCCCATGTAATAGGGGGCGAGCCTATTGCCATTAATCGGGCACAAATTCTAACTCCGAGCTGCTACTGAGAATTTCAGAGAAAAACCCAATAACACTTTTTGCTCGACCTGGGAATCGAACCCAAGACCACTAGCGTAGCAGTCGCGCTTAAGACCACTAGGCTACCGAGGCAGTTAAGTTAATTTTAAGATAAACTTAGAAAATACATAAATTAGAAAAAACCCAGTAGTACTTGCCCGTGTCTGATAGGTCAAAACATTATAAATGTTTCAACTGAAATAAATGTTTTGACTTTGACTTGTTTCGTAAGTGCATCATCTCATTCTGGTTTCTATTAAAGTACACCATAAGGTTTATATTAATGCAACAGATAATAGCAACCATTATATTGAGTAATGACTAGGTTTAGACTGAATGTAAACTGAAAGCCAGATGCGCTCCATTATGTAGTTAATTAATAATAATGCACAAGCGTACTAACGTTTTATGCCTACCATTTAGCTATTGAGTAATATTGCAAACGATTTGAAGAGATTAGGAGCTGGTCCGGGGAAGTACTACCACGATACTATGTCTGCTACTAAGCGTTTGCTGTGTTCCAATTTGAACTGTATGCGCACCTTCTAAGTAACATATTCCTCTATCTCCTCCTACATCGCTACGAGAGTCAACTTCTAGGCCAAACCATCTCAAGTTCGCCCCCATAGCACGAGCCATACGATTACTTACAGCCGTTAGTCCTGCGCCTGATCTCTCCCCGATTGTGTAAGATGCCGTCCCATTGGACTACGAGAGTTAGAGAAGAGGGAGTAAACCTGTTTGCGCACATACTTGTGCACTATAAGGCATATCTACGCACTTGGCTAGTTTGCATTAAGATTAGCTGACATGGAGCTTAGTGGACAGGAGAATAATACCTATAGATTCACAAATTATTTTAAAGTAGTTATATGAATAATTATATTATTTCAGCTCCCAAAGAGAATAGTTTTGTGCTGGTCTGGTAAAATAGCCTCAACTATTAAGAATTTTTAGTAACCGTTTTGACTTTGAAAGGTCAAGCGACTAACTCTATAAATACTTACATTTTCAAACACAGAGAAAATAAAAATGAAAATAACATTACACAATAAAAACTCAGCCACCGCAAACAAGCGAAGTGTACACAGATAAGATTAATATTTGAGGGTTGGGCACGCAAAGCGATTCCTAACACAGTGTGCACTCAACCGAATGCGATGTGAATATTCACATTTGAAATAGCATCGATAGGAGTTTGATGTATGACGAATGCGTTCGAAACTTGAACGGATGACGTCATCAAATGTGCAGCCTATTCCGGAAAATTCATGGTCGAGTTTCTATAGTGAAAACCGCGTTTTAGCAGTGGCAGGTGTGAATCGAAGGTATGAAATAGACATACATACCATCATGCCTGTATTCCCCGAAGGGTTAGGCAGAGGTGTACTAACGTACACCCACAGTTCGCCGTTATGTTTTTAGGTCCCATGTAATAGGGGGCGAGCCTATTACTTTTAACCGGGCACAAATCCAAACTCCGAGCTGCTACTGAGAATTTCTTAGAAAAACCCAATAACACTTTTTACTCGACCTGGGAATCGAACCCAAGACCTTTAGCGTAGCAGTCGCGCTTAGGACCATTAGGCCAACGAGGCAGTTAGGATAAGAAATGAGTTCAAAAATTTCATTTTTCACATTAGTCTATTGATTGATACACACAGATGTGTATAGTATCTCTTTACTACTATACTCGATTTCATCCGCGTAGTATTTTACACCTGCGTTATATTGCGTCTTTGGTTACTGCTCTGCTTTCGTGGGTCGTAGCATAATGTTTTATAACCTATACTACTATTTCTTCAATCCGATTGGTAGTTCCAGAGATTAGAGCGGTAAAACAAAGAAACAAAAAATATTTAGCTTTATTATATTTGCTATAACCTGCAAATACAGGAAAATTTTTTAACCAGTGCGTAAATTTTGCCATAATAAACTTCAACACGTTTTATTAAACACGAATATTTTATTTTGATTTGTCTTAGTACTAAAAAATAAAGTTATCGCTTACGAAACATGTTTACTTAAAAACCATATTTTATTGTCACTCGGCGCTAGCGCATTTCCCACCCCCTCACCCCAGCCATGCGCCCGGGCGGCGGCGGCCGCGAGTTTTCATTGATAGTATGGCGAATAGATTATGTCCATGTTTTGCTTATTTCAAACTCGGATAAGGATGTTTTTTTTTATTTTTTTTTTATCTAAACATGTAAATGTGTTCTATTACTGACACTGAACTACCAAAAAAAATTTACGCACTGGTTAAAAACTTATCCTGTTTTATTAAGGCTAAATACTTTTTTGTTTCATTGTTAGAATGTCATCATTTTCTCTCTCTATTTTGGCTCTATTACGACGAAGTAACACAAAAGTAACAACTTACACTCGGTTCTAAACTCAGTTTTTACTTTAAGAACGTTTAAGTTCAAAATATAATAATTACTAAACTCAAAATTCGTTCCTTAAAGAGATTGTTAATGTTTGACCAAAATCAAAGAGCTCGTACAAATCAGTTCTCTAACTACTAACATTTCCTTCAAAACTTACGATTTGGTAAACAAAGTGACGGAAAGGTCGGTAAGAAATAAACTAGAAAGTAGGTACCTATCGTGTACCTAAACCTTAAACTTTCAGAGGTTTCCCTTTGTCTTCAAACTTTAAAGTTTCACATCCAAATCAAATCTACGGAACGGTTGAAGGAAATCGTAAAACCAATTTTAAACAAGGGTCGCCTGAATAAATTAGGGATTTGAAGGATGGATTACACTTTCCTGTGGACACGGGAAAGTTTCACCGCAACTGTGTTGAAAACAGGAGTTGCTATGGCTATATTTTTTATGTAGGTACTTTCCTTTTATTTCTCATTATTTGCTAAACGAAGACTTTTTAGAAAGCTATTGCAAGTCAAATAAGATAAGATTTTTTATTTGTTTTGACTGCCTCGTTAGCCTAGTGGTCCTAAGCGCGACTGCTACGCTAAAGGTCTTGGGTTTGATTCTCAGGCTGAGCAAAGTGTTGATGGATTTTCCTAGAAAATGGTCAGAAACAGTTCGGAGTTAGGATTTGTGCCCGGTTAGTGGCAATAGGCTCGCCCCCTATTACATGGGGCCTAAACATACCAGCAAACTGGGTGTACATTGTGGATGACCTCTGCCTCACCCTTCGGGGAGTACAGGCGTGATGATATGTATGTATGTTTTTATATGGATATATACAAACATTAACATATATACAAACTTTTTACATTAAATTTTATTTAGCCACAGAAGTCACACCAAAACTTCTCAAAATCAATCAACATTAACTGCTCACTTCAACTACAAACAAACCCAACGAAATTTCATTCGCCTTTAACCCTCCAAGGTTCAGTATCAATCATTCATAGCTGACCAACCGTTGCGAGCCTGAATCTATCAATACACACATCACATATCTTCGATGCGGCGTTCACGCAATCTGCACAGAATTGCGAATTAATTGCCGTTTACGTGCGTACGTGTGTGTTGTCTGCAAATATGACCTGGCTGTTTGGTTGTGGAGCTTTTGGATGATTGTGAATGTAACGCTTGTCATCAGTTATTTATCGTCTCTATGAACTGTTTTGATATTATAATACCAGCCTATTATTGTCCCACTGCAGGGCAAAGGTATCTTTTCATACAGGGAAGTCACGAGGATTGTTCACCACGGTTGCTGACGGCGGATTGGTGGTTTCACACTATACTCGAATCTATACTAATATTATAAAGCTGAAGAGTTTGTTTGTTTGTTCGCGCTAATCTCAGGAACTACCAGTCCGATTTCAAAAATCCTTTTTGTGTTGGATAGCCCATTTATCGAGGAAGGTTATAGGCTATATAACATCACGCTATGACCAATTGGAGCGGAGCATCAATGAAGGATGTTGCAAAAACGGGAAAGAAATATTCCTTTTGAGGGCTTTCGTTAAGTGCGCTGCGTAAACGGTTAAAGTTACGCAAAAATAATGTATAAGAGAATTGTTCCTCTTAAAATATACTAAAAAAAAGTCCGCGGTAGTACATGCCTATCTTTTAAGGTTGACTCACTATTGCTATTTTTATGGCCAGAAAATTTGTTTTAAAATAATGCATTATTTGCGAAGGTGTTTTTATGAACATAGTATTAATCCTTATTAACATAAATACGTTATTCATCACAAGTGTTTAATTTTGAACAAAATTGCCCTTTACATCATTTAATTTCAATGAATATGTCAGGAGATATAACAGTTTTAAAATAACTTCGCAGCAAAATAATGACTCTGCGAGACATTTCGTAGCCTGTACCTCAGAATAACAGATTATAGATTACATAACATCGCGCTATAGTCACGGGAACGGTTCAGTAACCAAAAACCTAACGTAACGCGGGTGAAACCGCGGGGCACAGCTAGTTCATTATAAGTCCAGGTTTCCTTTGTATATCTTGGACAACTCTGATATCAAGGATATAATTAGAAAGTACAATTGAATTAAAAAAAATACATTGGTTCTTGCCCGGTATCGAACCCACAACCATTCAATATTCCAATCTCGTAATTAGATTCCCGGTACATTAATCCACGTGAATAGTTTGGTTGTACAGTAGATACCTATGATACCTACGAGAAGCGAATATTTACCATCAGGTAAACCTTCTTATTTACCACCAAAACCTTTTTTTACAATAAGAAAATGACTAATATTATCTACCTATAAGAAGAAATATCTTTTTCCATACAAACGTGGACTAATAATATTCATCTCACAAACTAACGTTTACCCTTCCAAAGCTGAAATCCAACGTTAACTTTGAGAATTTACTTTTGAACTACGAATCGTAGATGGCAGCACTTTCGATTAAGTTAAGACTTACGAGAGCTAGACAAATTTGATTTGAAAGTACTAAGACATGGATATATTTTGAATCGTACCTAGGTAATGAATACGTAGAGAGTAACCTACATCAAAGTCTTGTCAAGGTAAAGGTGATGTCGGTCGGTCTGAAAAAACGGGTCATACGGGAATAAGTATAAGCAGAGGTTTACCAATGTACACCCACAGTTCGCCGGTATGTTTAGGTCCCATGTAATAAATAGGGTGTGATCCTATTACCATTAATCGAGACAAAACCTAACTGACAACTGCTTCTGAAAATGTTATAGAAAAATCCATTAACACTTTCTTCGACCAGGGAATCAAACCAAGACTTCTAACGTAGCACTCGGGCTTAGGGCCATTAGGCTAACGAGGTAGACAAAAGAAAAAAAAAAGAAAAAAGGAAATAAAGACAAACGAACTCATCATCTGCCTTAATCTCATGTTACTAGGGGTCGGCGCAACACGTTTTCTTCTTCTTCCATGCCGTCCTGTCATTCGTCATGATATCACTGACTCCCTTCTCTTTCGTATCAATCTTTAAAAAAGCTATCTTTTCTTTAACCTCCCTCTTCCTCTCCATCCATCCACAACGTGTGGACACGGTTGGCGCAGTGGCTGAGCGACTGGCTGCTGCGCTGCATGTCGTGGGTTCGAATCCCGCACAGAACAAATATTTGTTTGACCTACAGATAGTTGTTTGGGGTCTGGCTGTTTGTCTAAGTGAGTTTATATCAACGAGCAGAACAACCAGTAGAGAGCGCATGCGGAGGCTACCGCGGTCACCAAGCATATGCTACTTCTAGCTAAACTCGATAGTGCTGTTCGCAACATCGCGACGATTATATCGATCTAATTTAAAATTTATCGACATAATCTTTCTTTTTTTTGTATTTTTATTGCTTTACTTTAATAGATGCTTTGCCTTGTAAAACGCAGGCATACCTGCGTTTTACACAAAATTTAGTTTAAGATCATTATAAATAAAAAGATTTTTCACCGACGCCAAAAAAAGGAAGTTTTCAACACGACACTTATTTTTTTTTACGTTTGATTACGACATACTTTTCACAGTGTAATCTGACTTCAATGATTCTTTTTTTAAAGAATAGTGCATACAAGCTGTTGATTTGCATTCTCGTCAAATTCAAGGAGTTAACTATGCTCGTGATTCTTAACACGAATCAATAATAAAATTTTGTTTTAAAATTTATATTTTTTGACGTGATATTCCAATTCGAACTAGCCATCTCGCTAGAGGGTTTAGGCGCTATGCACGCATTGATATAGCCGCGCGACAACTCTGCCTACCGCATGCGCAACTGGGCGATGCTGATTTTTGCAAGAGGAGTATTCTGGAATACTGTATTTTGATAGTTGCAACAAAAAAAAACAAGCATTTATTAAATATTGGCCAGGTATCGTAATTACATTTGATTACTTCATTTTTTTCTATGACAAGCTCCTAAAATTTGACGAGGGTGCCAGTCAACAGCTTTTATATCTCAAAGTTTGTTTTTAGACTGAATGGCGCTAGTATGTGAACACTTTGCAAGCCCCCCATTTATTTGTGCACGTTGTTAACGCCAATTTAATAAGTTAAAAAAAAAGTATATTATATGCATTAAAACTTGCTAACTTCCTAACGATGACATTGAGAAGAAATTTGGATTAAAGCTACATAAGAAAGTTATCTCTGATTGTATAAATTAAATCTTGTAAATAAATACCTGTTTTATTTCAAAATCAAATCAGAAATCTCCGTTTCAAACAAAGTCAAATAATCATCGATATCGATATTTTTAAAGTATATTTTTGGAATCACTAGATAATCCGTTGTCATTTGTTTGTGAATTCTTTACCCAATCACAGCGGCGAGTCTTACCTCTCCCCCCGCCGTTTTTAGGTGACTTTGATTTAGAACAAAAGCTTGTCAATGATCTCTCTACTGGTTGTTGTGCTCTGTGGTTTATATGTTTGTAAACGCCCCCTGATACAGAACAAATTCCTAGTGTGGGGCAGACGTTATTTTTTCACAAAAGAAAAGAAAAGACATGCAAAAGACAAAGAAACTATTAAACTATAAACATCTGTGCCACAATTGCGTCTTATAATAAAACAATGGTAAATAATACCGCTCAACATTAAAGTGACAAGATAAAATTAATTTCGTCGCCATTTTAATTGAATAAATACCGAAACGGGGTAACAAAACAATAAGCTGGTGTCGGCTGATGTTTTAATATTAATTAATAATGTATACTTGTTGGTTTGGAAGCGAAAGATCAACAAAGTTTAATAACAATTAATAATTTTGAAGTATTTAGGTATTACAAGATTGTGTGACTAGATTTGGGACTTTTTAGTCCGATGTCATTGCTGAGACAATTTGTGCAAGTTTCACATATTTACATGTTAAACTAAAACATACAGCCTGTATATTCTGTAAAAAAAACTTTCTTTGCAAAATTTTGGTGAAGTGAGCTTAGGGTGAGATAATATTCCATTGATGCTTAGAAACTGACGGCGTATCTCAATATTATATCACCTTAATTCACCGAGGCATTTTTTTACAGAATGGTACAGCTGGGTTTGTAATTGTTAATTCATGAACATGAAAAGTCAAAGTATCTATATAGTGTAACTTCAATCACCTTCCATACCAATCATCCACCACTTCCATACCAATTCCACGCGCGCCTCAAAGAGATGTCAGCAAACTTGGATGGGGCCACTGAGGGCCGATGCCTGCCGGGGCTGCGGGTTGTTCGAAAGAGATACCGCGCCCCCGGAACGCAAAGGGCACATGAAGGAACATAGACGGGTTTTAGTCAGTAAAAGTCTGACACTCCCTCCCGCCCCGCCCACGGCGGGGGAAGTTACTTGATGATTTCCTGTCTATAAAAAAAAAAACACCTAGTTACATAATTGTTAGGTCATTTAATCGATTATATGAACATTATACTGTCAAACCCTATTTAGATCAATAATATGCCTTTATATTTAACTGGAACATCATTCATTCTTTCATCATTCATAATAACAACTAATAAATCTTCCGACTGAATTTCCGTCACCGTTGCCAATTTCAACGGAGACTAGGTAATTACGCAGGAGATGTTTTTTGTTAGCACCTATGGGCTTTACGTGCTTTCCGAGGCACGGGATTATGACACTACCAACTTCAAAACTTCGGGTAGCAACCCGGAGTTTGAAAGGAATTTGCAATAGAAAAACCCAATAACACTCAGGACCCCACGCTCAGCAGTCGCGTTTGCAACCACGAGATTAACGAGGCAGTAGTAACTACTGCAGTTACAACAACAACAACAACACGAAAACAAAACAACGAAACATCAAATGCTCCCAGTAAAGCCAGACCAATTACTGTACACACAGCATTCGCGTTAATTAAGTGAATGCATCTCACTGACGCTGTACGCGGCATGCGTTCGTCATTTCCCGCCAAAATGGAATCAAGATGGCGGAGGAACAAGCTGAGTTTACACCCATGTGCAAAAAGAAATAAAATTAAAAATAATACTATGAGGAAATTGAACAATAAAGCATTCTAGAAGAAAGAAAAGGGAAGAATTTTCATTTTAAAATTTGTAAAATCTGTAAGTGTTCTAACCGATATTGGAGCTGCATCGTTTTACATCATGTCAAAGCATCAGCCATATTGAATTTCCAGAGATAAATCCAATACCTCTTTCGTTTGCATCAGCTAAGGATTCTAGGTTATATGATGTAACAAACTATCTACCCAACATCTATATAAAAAGATAAAATTGTGGTGTCTATTTGTAATGTCAAAATAACAGGTTTTTACAAAATAAAAATGAATGTTCTTCTTCTTAGCATTTTGATGACTAACTATTATATTGTTGCGGCCCATAATTTGAATATGAATGTTTACAGAACAAAACGATTTTTTTCGTCTTTCTATTGGTTACAGATATTCTCCAAAACGTCTAGACCGATTATGAGGGGACTATCATTGACAGATAGCTGATGTTATAAGGACTAACTTGGGGTACTTTTATTTTAGAAAAATAAAAAGGGTTCCGGGCAAGCAAATAAAACCCCGTGATATAGGACATTCAGAGGAGCTCGTGGCTAAATAATTACAGCCGCATAGACCGATCTCCCGGGTTAAGCCACGCTTGCCGAGGTTGGTCTGTGGATGGGTGACCATTTACCATAGCGAGTTTCCTCCGTGCCTCGGAAAGCACGTAAAGCCGTTGGTCCCGGCTGTCTTTCGTAGATCTTTGACAGTCGTTACGGATAGTCAGAAGCCAAGAAGTCTGACAACCAGTCTAACCAATGGGTACCGTGTTGCCCAGTTACTGGGTTGTGGAGGTATGATAGGCAGTCGCTCTATGTAAAACACTGGTATTCAGCTGCATCCGGTTAGACTGGAAGCCGACCCCAACATAGTTGGGAAAAGGTTAAGCAGATGACTATATATAGGACATTCACGCGGAAGAAGTCGCGGGCATAAGCTAGTAGCACATATACTAGCTTATGAGATTCATAACGTTTCAGTGTGGCTTTGAAATGGTCGGGTAAAAAGGGTGTGGATGTCAACTGAATTCAGACAAGCCTTATGTTGATATTTGTCGGGTTTAGGAAATGTATGGCATTGTTGCTCGGGTTTTGATGGCATAAGAAGATGATTCGTGGTTTTAGTTCAAGTAGATTCCATTGCTTTCTAATCGAAGATTTAGAATTCGCCAGTCTAATGTAATTTTGGCATGGCTGAAATTTTGAGGCCAGATCGAAACATATAGCATACATTGAACTATATAGCCATCTTGCCGCTGGGTTTATTCAGAGATTTTGCAGAATCCTACTTCCTACTAATATCATAAATAAGAAAGTTTGTGAGGATGGATTGATAGATGGATATTTGTTACTCTTTCACGCTTAAGCGGCTGAACGGATCTGGATGAAATTTGGCACTGAGTTTGATTGTAATGTGGAATAACACATAGGATACTTTTTACCCCGGAAAAATGTAGGTAAGGTTCCCGTACGGTAATATTTCGACGAGGACAAAGTCGCGGGCAGAAGCTATAAGACGATAATTTGAATGTACAGACAGCGTCATCGATTGGTCATCCCTCTTGCATTAAAATTCGTTCGAAAACCAGTTAACCAGTTGATGACACTGTGTACATTTCTCTAGTTGGTAATCCTTAAATAAATAAAAGACAATGAACCCGTATGTAAGCCATAGTTCTAAAACCTACCACGATCCCACTACCATGAACACACCGCAGACATTAGAGCATCGACGTAGTTTAATTACAGCACAACAGACGCTCACTCCGCCACTGACAAACGGAGCTGCATTTGTGTCTAGCTTTAAATTTGAAGGGCTTTTAGAAAGGACAAACAGGTTTAGTTATGCCGAAATACAAGCATGTTAATATTTCGGTCATTTGTACTTTACGCTGGCTCATATAATTTATTTATTCACGATTTTTTGAGGTGTTAACATATTTCAACAATAGTTCAAAAATAGGCACAATATTGGTAGGGCAGAACAACATTTATCCATACTAATATTATAAATGCGTATGACAAACAAACCTCCCAGTCAAAATGTCTAGATGGTTTTGGGAGACTATTTTTCTAATTTAAAAGATTTCAAGTTTGTATTGATTAATAAATAAATAAAGAAAGAAAAACATTGTCTGTCTGTTACGCTTTCAGGATTTAGCCCACTGTATCAATTTTGATGATATTTGGTACGGGGTAAGTTTTAACCCCTAGAGAGGACATAGACTACTTTTTATTTCGCGAATTTCACCTGCGACCTGTAACCGAAATTTAAGCAGACGAAGTCACGGGCAAAAGCTGGTTTGCCAATAAATTCCAAAATGAAATTATTATTCTTAAATTTCAGCCATACTAAAATTGCATAGATCATGCCAAGATCACTCTACAAGCTCATTTTAACAATTTTGCTAAACTCTAGAACTAAATTCTTAATCTATCCGTCCAGTCTACAAACCATATTACACAGCATCTGTTCAGTTTAATTACTGCACAACTGACGCTGAAAGGCGGAAGGCAGTAGGAAGAGTAGTATGTAGCTACCATAGTAAGTAGGTGTACGTGTGGATCATTTTGATTGAATCGCTCCGGGAGATGTGCATGGTAGTTTTAATTTAAGTTTGGGAGGTTATATTAATGTACTGTTTATTTCAGTGAAAATTCGAAATTATTACTATGAGTTTTTGCTAGGCAATGAGGACCCTAATAGCAATTTTGATTTTAAAAATTCAACAATATTCATTGCGTAATTTGTGTTATTTAGCTGTCGAACAGAAAAAATTGCAAACTTATAAAGTAATGGATTATGAATCTCCTTTAAAATGAAGGGGATTTTGATTGTAAGTGTGTTACGCCTGTTATCACCGTACAGAAAGCAGCAGTAGTCCTAGCAGTACAGTCGTGTCATGATTGGCTTGCTCAGCCTAGACAAAATTAAACTACACACACAAAACGTGTACAGATAGGCCGCGTTCCTGAAGTACTAGTAAGCAAGCTATTATATGAATTCATTTGCAACTGTCCGGTTTGTGACTATAAATATTGGATACTAAACCTTTGTTCTACAACTGCAAAAACCAATCAATCGTACCAGACTAACACGATTCCTTTGATACCTGTCCAAAAAATGAAACTAAACCCAAAACCCGAAACAATAAAGTTTAAATTCCTCTACCCACCCAAATCAAGTCTCATTTACCAAGCTGTTCACATTAACGTTTGACTAATTAGCACTGTGACGTCACAGCTGTATGTGGCCCAAAAACAAGGCAAAGAACAGTGGCTGTGCTCTGATTACAGTGAGGATATTAAACCTGCTTTGTTGTGGATTTGTTCGTGTTTAAGAGCTCAGAGTCACGTCTGCAGTTTTTTTTCTCAGTTTCAATTACGTTGCTGCTTACTACTCCGCTCCGGTAGATTATAGCATGATGTTATATAGCCTACATTATTCCTCATGAATCTGGCTATCATGTACAGAAATATTTTTTCCAATCAGATGGAGTTTCAGAGATTAACGCGTTTCGCAAAGAAAAAATATCTTCAGCTTTATCATATTAATATACACTCCCAGACTCCTAAATCGAGCCACCTAGAATAATGAGTTTGCATCGTCCTTATCTTCACAAAATTATATGAATGACAAATGAATGAAAAATCAAATTCAGAACAAAAGTACATGAGCCTAATGTTGATTATGCCAGCTACAAACTTGCATAAAATCTTTTTGATCATTCATACTGTTCACGCTTGTGAACCCGCGCTGCCGCTGGCGCCATCTCGCGCGACAAAGAGGAATCGCGCGAGATGTGAACTTTTTGCTGAGACGACAGCCGCCGCCGCCGCACCGTGCTACGCGCCGCACTTCAGTGCCAATTTTGCAGCCAGGACTGCGCGTACGTGACAGTTGGGAGCTCACGGCGCAGAGCAGTCGGCCATTTTTTAGAAACATAGAAGCATCGCAATTTAATAAAAATTGTATCGTAAATTCCATTAAACGGAACGTATAAATATTAAACCGTTTCTTATTTGGTACTCATCCCAACATTTGGCGACCGTGGAAAATTTCGAACCGGCCGGGAGCGTATGGAGTTGGTCGACGAGCCCCAACGTGCATCGTGACTACATCATGTGGTTGGGCAACGAACCTGGACGGAGGGCGTCTAGTCAGGAGGTTTGTCCGAGGGAAGTGCTCGTTCCAATTACCTATTATATCCCGTTTTGCCTATTGCCTACCTACTAAAATTCTATAAATTGTCCTCTCGCTACCTACTTTATTTCAACTTTCTGTTTGTGTGAATGGTGGTTGTTCAGCTTATAAAATCGTTAAACACGACTGCAAATAGGGTGCAGGCCTGCAGTGTTCACCCGTTTGCCAACAAAGCGCTGGGTCCTTGGTAATTTCGTGGCCTTGATTTACGCAAATTGCACGCTTCCACTGTTCGCATCCTTGTGCACGCTTGATGCTTCAATAGGATACGCCGACTATTTCAGGCGAATACTCCAATCCAACGTGGCTCGTCTCCCCGACTCCGGAGTTGTACCGGAGCGTCGGGCGTCGCTGAGACGGCGAGTGGAGTGCAAACACCTTACACGGATTGGGTTTGATGCACATTGTTTTTTGCTTATGCAGAGTTTGTGTTATTTTCACAATAACTACGGTTAAGTGTTGAAATATGTCTAAAGATCAGGAAATGGATGAACTGGTCAGGAAGAGAGGCAATATAAGAGGTAGGTTGACAAGGTTAGCTGAGTATATAAAAGATATTCAGCCACATGATATTAATAATTTAATTATAATTGAATTAAAGAGACGCTTAGAGAACAGTGAAGAATTATTTAAAAAGTTTGAAGATGTTCAAACATCTATAGAATTTATTTGTAAGGAGTCCGAGGTAGATGAACAATTGAACTTAAGGACAACAATTGAAAGTAAATTTTACATGGTTCATGCTACTATCGAAAGTATTATTGATAAATATAAGGTTGAGAAAGATAATTTCAGTGATGCATGTAGCAACAAAACAGGCAGTTGTCAGGGACATGGCTTACAATCGGTTAAGTTACCCACAATTAGGTTACCCACGTTCGATGGATCTTATCTAAAATGGTTAGAGTTTAGGGATACATTCCAATCATTGATAAATTCGAATAATTCAATTCAAAACATTAATAAATTCCATTACTTGAGGTCATCGCTGTCAGGTAGTGCGCTTGAAGTTATAAAGTCATTGGAATTGACATCCGAAAATTACACTATTGCTTGGGAGTTATTGTGTAAACGCTTTGATAATAAAAACATTCTTGTTAGCAACCATCTTAAGGCATTGTTTAATATTGTACCTGTGAGGAAGGAGTCATACAAGTGTTTGCGCGATTTGTTAGATAATGTTTCAAAGAACTTACGTGCGCTAAATACTTTGGGTGAACCAACTGACAAGTGGGACACTTTGATTATATTTATGCTCACCAATAAATTAGATCCAATTACAAGTAGGAAGTGGGAGGAGCATAAAAATAACCTGTTAGATATTGCTACATTGGATAATTTTTACAACTTTATTCGTGGACGTGCTAATATTTTAGAAACAACTTCAGTTACAACAGAAAAGAGTGACCAAGAGAGTTCCAATAAATACAATAATACAAACAAGTGGATTAAAAGGGATAATTTAAATAATAGTAGGCAGCACTGGTTCTAGCTGACGGTAAGTTACCCATTTGTGGCGGTATTGTTTTACCCTTATATCTAACACAAACCACACATTGTTTTGTTACCTTCCTTGCTAACACCCTGCCACATACAGGCCAATACATTTCCCTAACAGATGCCAGTAACAGCTGTTAATTTTAAAGAATTGAATCTACCCAAAAATATCATGCTGGCCGACCCAGACTTCTGCCAACCTTCTGAGGTTAATATTTTAATAGGGGCAGATGTGTTCTGGAGTATAGTAGGATGTAAGCGTATTTCATTGGGTGTAGGGAAACCAATCCTACAAGATTCACAGTTAGGGTGGTTAGTTAGTGGACCAATAGGTATAGGTAAGGATAGTCATCATGTGACATGCAATTTTACAAGAGAAATACATAGTGACCTTAAAAGGTTTTGGGAGGCTGAAGAATTACAAACAGATTACTCTTTAACACCTGTTGACAAATTATGTGATACACATTTTTTAGAGAATATGAAACGTTTATCTAATGGTAGGTTTTCTGTTAAAATTCCCTTTAAGGAAGTGCCAGAGGAGGCTCTTGGCGAGTCTTTCTTCTTAGCTAAGAAACGTTTCCTCAGCCTAGAGAAAAAATTTCATAAAAATTCTCAATTCAAACAGAAATATAGTGAATTTATTGAAGAGTATCAGAAATTAGGTCATTTAACTGAAGTTGAGCGCCCTAAATTCGGTTATTATTTGCCACATCATGCTGTATTAAGGGAAGGTAGTGAAACAACAAAACTGCGCGTCGTTTTTGATGCTTCAGCTAAGACTACAACAGGAAAGTCTTTAAATGACATTCAATATGTTGGACCTGTTGTACAAGATGATTTATTTGCCATTTTATTAAGATTTAGAAGTTCTAGGTACATGCTTACTGCTGACATACAAAAAATGTACAGACAAATTGAAATTGATCCAACACAACGGCACCTGCAATTAATTTTATGGAGAAATGAGGAATCTCAACCTTTAAAGGTCATGCAGCTTAACACTGTCACATATGGGACTGCGTCTGCACCTTTTTTGAGCACAAGGTGCCTAGTTCAGTTAGCACATGAATGTCAGGATACAGTAATTTCGAATATATTAAAACATGATTTTTATATCGATGATTTGAACACGGGCTGTCAGACGGAAAGTGAAATTAAATATATTTATGATGGTGTTAATAAGGTTTTATCTTCAGGTTGCTTTCCTTTACATAAGTTTCGAACAAATTGTCCCAAGGTGTTACAAGGTGAGACCACAGTTCAAACACTTGATTTAAGCAAGCATGCAACAGTATTAGGGCTAAACTGGTCGCCTTCACCAGACACTTTACAGTTTACAGTATGTATGAATGGTAATAAGAAAATTACTAAGCGTATAATAATTTCAGAAACTTGTAAAATTTTTGATCCATTGGGTCTACTGTCTGCTTGTATAATAAAAAATAAAATTATCTTACAACAATTGTGGAGTGAAAAGTTGGACTGGGATGATCCAGTACCACCCCATATTGCTAAAAAGTGGGAGAAGATAGTAGAGAATATTAATCATTTATCTAGAATAACTTTACCTAGAAATGTTTTGTGTAGTGAGCCCATAATAGTGGAATTGCACTGTTTTGTAGATGCCTCACAGGATGCATATGGAGCCTGCGTCTACCTGCGCTCAATAGACAGTGCGAACAAGGTAACGGTTAGATTATTGTGTGCTAAAGCTAGGGTTGCACCTCTAACCGCTACCACCATACCTCGTTTAGAGTTATGTGGTGCGTTGTTAGGTTCTCGGCTGTCATGTAAGGTAGTTCAAGCCATAAGGGCTCATGAGTTTACTCATAAATTTATATGGACAGATTCAACTGTAGTGTTAGGCTGGATTAAGGCACAAGTAAAATCATTGAAGACCTTTGTAAGTAATAGGGTCATTGAGATTAATGAGCTCACACAGGGATTCTCATGGAGACATGTTCCATCTGAACAAAACCCTGCAGATCTAGCTTCCCGGGGTGTTGAGCCTCAGCGTCTGCAGGATGAATCTTTGTGGTGGGAAGGACCCTCCTTCTTGAAGGAGGAGTCTTCAGCCTGGCCTCCTCAATTAACCAGATGTGTAGATTTACCTGAATTAAAGGTGCACATACAAGTGGAAAGTAACACTAAATCAGTAATTGACTTTGATAGGTATTCTAATTTTAATAGGTTAATTCGTATAGTAGCATATGTAATGCGGTTTGCTTTTAATTGTAAAAATAGGGTTAAGTTATTTAGTTATCTAGAAACTGAGGAAACTACTAAATCTTTAAATATATTAATAAGAATTTCTCAATTAGAGGCCTTTAGTTTAGAAGTAGACGCATTAAAGAAGGGTTTAGAATTACCTAAGAAATCAAAGATATTATCATTAAATCCATTCATAGATTCTGAAGGCCTTCTGAGAGTAGGAGGTCGGTTAGGAAACTCAGAATTTGCATATAATAAAAAGCATCCCATAATACTAGATAGCAAGCATAGACTTACCTACCTATTGATAAAGCACGAACACTATCGCCTTTGTCATGCAGGTCCACAACAACTGGGTTAGTGATACAAAGTGTCATGATTGTCATAAATCTTTCTTACTCAAAGCGCACTGTCCAAGGATATGAATGTATGGCAACAGCGACGTTCCTTGCTCAAAAGTTGAGGGTAGTTCGCTATGTTAGTAGGGAGGGTAGTTCTATTTTATGATAATGGGACCGTCTTTAGTGATACAGCTTTTAATAGTAATATGATGGAAAAAAGTAACGATAATAATGAATTTATTGCAACAAAAAAGATTTGATTTTAATTATTCCGTTTTAATTTTGAGCGATGTCCCCTGTGTGTGACTTTGACAGACTACATAAAGTTTTATACATTTAGTATGGTAAAGTAAAGTAAAGGTAATATTCTATTTTTTTACAATAATAAGACCGTCTTGTTAGTCTCCTAGCCTTTGTACGACTGCCGAAGGTGGGGTTCTGGGTTCGATACCGGATACCCAGGTCAGGAAGTGTTTTTGGATATTTCGATTAGGAAAAAGTTGCAGCCGTTTATTGACTACAAATGTACTATTACATAAGTAGGAGGTAGTGATATGTGTAAGTACCTACTTTTATTTTCATTATATCCCAAAAGTTACAAAACCTAAGTCACCCTACACATACCGATACAAGTTCTGATATCTGCCGTACTCAATGTCGTTTCGCAAGTTTTTGATTTATGTGCTCAGCCCCCTACGGCCATAGCGACATGTGCAGGCAGAAGAGCCTCTTCTAAAGCCTTCACGTTAATGGAAAAGTGACTGAAGTTCACAAAGTACCTCTGTTATGTGAAGATAATTCATCATGTTTTGACTTTGACTTGGAAATACAAAAATTTTAGGTTCTTTTCAAGATTTCAGGGAGTATAGTAAGGTGATTTGAGAGATAAAGATTATGAGAGTGTCTAGAGATAAATCTATACTTACTAATATTATAAAGCTAAAGAGTTTGTTTGTTTGAACGCGCTAATCTCAGGGACTACTGGTTGGAATTGGGAAATTCTTTTAGTGTTGGATAGTCCATTTCTTGAGGAAGGCTATAGGCTATGTAACATCACGCTACGACCAACAGGTGTTGAGCAGCGAGGGTGAAACCGCGGTGAACGGCTAGTTATTAAATATAGTTATATCTCCATAAAGTCAAGTTTGAGGTAAACTTTCAATCTCTACTCCAAGCTCACCTCACCACACCTAATTACACCGTGAGACATTTTTACTGAATTGCATCAAATGTCTAGAAAAAAAAATTAAGGGCTTATTTCTTATTACAAGAAATCATTAAGTATTGTATAAAGAAGGCCGTTTTGGTGCCACTAGCCAAAATTTACTACAGACTAATAAAGTCTGGGTTTCAAGACACAGTCAAAACTAGTTTTTCTTTTCTAGGACGCATTCAACATGATAGAGTGACCATTCATTTGGCACCCAATTTGGTTCTGTAGTTTCGAATTTTTGGCTCAATTCGCTTGTCGTCCATGTAAGAGATAGCTTCAAGGGTTTACATAGCTACTATTATAATAAGGCGGAAGGTTATTACTCAAATAGAAAAGAAAATATTTTGACAGCTTTCATAATAATGTAGGTACAAAATATAAAACTTTTCATGATTTCAAGAAAAATGTTTTCAAGTTTGATAACGAATTGGTTAAATAGTACTTACAATGATGTTTTATGAAAATTGTGAAGATTTACCTGAAAGTAAAAAGGAGGAAATTTTATTATTGTTCACAATATAAAATGGAAGCTGAGATGCCTACATTAATGTTATTAATATTAAACGCGGAAAACATAAATTCTACAGAAGGTACATTTTGATCTTGATATCAAGGTTAAATTATAAAGTAAAATAAGATAAATCAAGCACTATCTGACATACTTATTTTTATTTTGTAAAAATCTACTCATCAATTTTTTTTTTATCAGAGCTTCAATATTACGGTACGACGACACGTCGGCCATGATTGGCTGAGCGATTTGCTGCTGCGCTACATGACTGCGCGACCTGGTAATCGAATCCAGGACCCCACGCTCAACAGTCGTGCTTGCCACCACGAGATTAACGGGGCTGTTAACGCACACCAGTTCCGTAACAATGAAGGAACACTACTCCATATTCCACGCATATAGATATTGATCTAACTTACGCGATTTCTATACCGTTTTTGTGTTCTTGTGGGGTAATTTAACACAGTGGTTTCAGAAGGTATCATTGAATAAAGCAATCGTTTTCAAAAACGATACAACCAATGATAATAATAAACTAACAGCTATCTCAAAAAGGATATCACTATCCATACACCAAATTCTGATCTAAGAAGCAGAACAGCTATAACCGTCCAAGCAAGAATTGAATCTAGCTACTCAACCGAGAGGCGTTGGGACGGACCCATCCCATACAATATTCAACGTCCATTGGCGCTAATATATAAAAATAACATGATGTCTACTCACTTGCTCGGTCGAGATTCGGAGAAAATAGCTTTCTATCTACTGAGTCCGAAATTAAAGGAAATTTATCGTAATTCATCTTTTCGTTTAAGGGAACATCGTTTCTTTTTCGTCAGTATGATGTAAATTATCTTGATGAGTAAATATTTGTTATTGTAGGTAAATAAGATGAATTTTGTGATGCAGGAAAAAATTCTCATCAAAATATTTTATAAGCTCAAATGCGAGGTACCTACATTCTATCAAAACACAACAAATTATACGTATACAATAACTGTTATTTTACTGTTCCCATAGTTACAATTACCTCAAACTCAAAGTACTACACGACACTAAAAAAACAGAAAAATAATTGCTGATCAGAATTTCAACTTGTTTTGGGACACGCTATTTCCAATTACTCCAAACCCTGAAAGTCAGAAACAATACTGGCGAGCACCAAAAAGCAGCCAACACAATTAATCTCTACGAGTCCCGGAAAAACGATTCAACTGTCTTGAATCCCGCAACAAAATTAATCAGGAAAGAACATCATTTCCATTACCCTCTATATCAAGCAGAATTTTACCTGCCATCAATCTGTTTAATAATTCAGCACCAATTTTTACCCGACTGCGACAGAAGGAGGGTTATGTTTTTCGAGGGTATGTTTGTATGTATGTATGTATGTATGTATGTATGTATGTATGTATGTATGTATGTATGTATGTATGTATGTATAATTGTTTGGCACGCTCTGCAGGCTGAACGGCTCGATGGATTTTAGCTTGAGAGGTGTCGTTAGATTCGTATTTACTGTGAGAGTGACACTGGCTATATAAAAATAAAAAAAAACAAAATGGCGGATTTTTGGCGCCAAATTCAAATGTTTGGCTCGCTCTGCAGGCTGAACGGCTCGATGGATTTTAGCTTGAGAGGTGTCGGTAGATTCGTATTTACTGTAAGAGTGATACTGGGTATATTAATTTCTTTTTTAAAACACTAAAAAAATAAAAAATAAAAAACGGTAATTTAAAAAACTAAAAAAACCCGACTGCTACTCTTTAAAAATCCCTAAAACAAGATAAATTGTAGCAGTCGGGACCCATTCGGGACCATCTGCAATGTAATATAGGTATGTGCTCTCAATTCACTAATCCTCCATTTCTAGAATGGGTCCCGACTGCTACAATTTATCTTGTTTTAGGGATTTTTAAAGAGTAGCAGTCGGGTTTTTTTAGTTTTTTAAATTACCGTTTTTTTTCTAACACTATCGAGCCCTCACGAGCGAGGCGAGTTTATGGTGTACAACCCCATGCTATAGACCAATGCACCACGTACCTCCCCATGGTAGATGCATGGCCCCAAACTATCCATAAGTCGTGTCCGAAATAAATCCAAATTTGGGAAAAGAAACGCACCAAATCTGGAGATGTGATTCCTTTGTCTTTCTTAAACTGCCTCAGCCATTGAATAATATAACGGGAGCAACAGTATAGCCGATTTATTTCCATTTTCCTTTACTTGTCGAAGAGTTACTTCGTTCTGACTTGAAGTATTGGAAGAACGTGTTATTTCAGGTCGGTTCTTTTATTTTTTGTTTGAACGCGAACAAACTGTTGCGTCTGTTATTGAGTTTTGTATTTAATGTGTATTTGGTTGCGGTTGGAAAATGGTCGTTGTTTAATTGTTTTAATATTCAATTTCAATTGATATGTACTTTTATGTTTTGGAATGGATGGATGGAGAGGAAGAGGGAGGCCAAAGAAAAGATGGATGGATTGTGTGAAGAATGATATGAAAGAGAAAGGAGTCAGTGACAGCATGACGGTTGAAAGGACGGAAGGAAAAAAACGTGTTGCGCAGACCCCAAGTTACATGGGATAAGGGCAGGAAGATGATGATGCACTTTTATGTTTATCTATGTTTTGTAATTGGTTTAATATTCTATTTCAATTGATATGTACTTTATCTACCATACTAACATTGCTAAAAGCAAACATCGTTATGAAACCTGGATTTATAATTAAATTCTGAATCTGAACTTTGCCATCCGCCTTAAGCAAGCATGGTGATTTATGACCATGCCGTCTCTATACGAGAAGAGGCCTTTGCCCTGTAGTAAAACATTAATAGGCTGGTAGATTTTTATATCTATGACAAACCTAACCTAACGTCTAAATTTAGCATTCATCAGTAAGCCATAAACAAAAACAATGTCTTTGTCAGATCTCCGGAACGAACGTTTTATTCAGCACATAAATGCTCGTTCCTCCTTCTTTGAATTCCAATAAAAGTCAATTCTTAACATTAAGGGAAACCTAATCCTTTATCTATCGAACATGGAACTTGATTACAAAGAATCTCTCAGATATATGAAAGAAAGAAAGAAAGAAGAGACAAATGTTGAGTATACACTCGTTCACTTATACGTAATCGTCATTTCTATTGTGTAGATTGTGACGAAGAATACGAACTCTTTCAACTCTTTCTACAATTTCTCTTTATACGGTTTTATATATAAAATAAAATACTATGTTCTGTCTGTGACTACGCCCGTCTTTGGTTATACTGCTCCGCTCCCGTGATTCGTAACGTGATGTTATATTCTAGCCTTTACTATTCCTCATAATTCTTGCTATCATAAATAAAGGATTTTTTCCTATCCGACTGGCAATTCCAGAGATTAGTGCATTTAAACAATCAAAAAAACCTCTTCAGTTTTATTATATTAGTCGCATGCCGTACAAATTTTAACGTTACGTGTTAAAAGAAGGACTAATTTCAGTACAGAAAACACAATGTTAAATCAAGCGTACAACACATTAAAAAATTGGTCTCAAATATTGTTATATGGAACCACGCTATCTTTTGTAACAAAACTTTTATTTAAAGGCCTTGTTAGCCTTGTGGTCCTCAGTGCGTCTGGTACGCTTGGGTTCGATTCCCTGGTCGACCAAAGTGTAATTAAGTTCTTCTATGAAATTCTCAGTAGCAGTTCGGAGCTAGGATAAGTGCCCAGTTAATAGGAATAGGCTCGCCCCCTATCACATGAGACCTAAACATACTAGCGTTTGGGTGTACATTGGGTACACCTCTACCTTACCCTTCAGGGATTACAGGCGTGATGATATGTTATATTATGAGTGTTATTTCAAGGCATGAAAATGACGTTGTTTTAAACATTTAGGTGATAAAAACGTCACGTCAACTGCGAAGATTTACGAAAAGCATTAAAATTTAGTGCTACAGTAGATTTTGACATGAATGCGTGACGAAATAGTTCGGTTTTATTGTCTTTTAATTATTCCTGACTAAGGCGACTAGACATTTATTTATTTGTCCTTTTAGATGTAAATGGTATTTTTAATTTGTTTTAAGGGATTTAAACATAAGATTTATGGATACTTGAACTCATTGATGTGATATCGCCATTATTTCTGTCTCTATCTGTTTTTTCCTGGACTTTCATGATTTGGAACCGCCTAAATATACACGTGATGTGGATATTTTTGTGGCCATGGAAATAAAAATGCTAAAAGCGTGTCAATTGTTGCCAATCGCCAAAACATCGTTTCAACAACCAATAAATGACTGAAAATTTTATTCTGATGCCTACACTTTCTTTAAAGATTTACGCAATAAAAACATTTAATTTAAAATTAAAATACTGAGTGGACATCGTAAAAAAAAAACACGGATTAAGTACCTTTTTAACAAAAAAATTGCAGTTCCATTTAAAAGTGCAACAACACCTACACGGTCAAAATGAAAGGAACACCAAATTTTCTCTGTCCTTTCTATCCATTATCTAATCTATCACCCTACACAAACTTGATACATTTCCATAGAATCGTAGAAAGCAAACAAACCATTGGAAACTTAGCCTCGATCAAAACAATATTGATACAACAGACCGCATCTCAAACATTCTTGGTAAGACTTCGAATTCCCGAAGCCGTTTCCTTCTAACAATTGTCACTCCACCATCGGTTTTCGTCGTTACTAAAATTAATTCAAACGTTTACTTAATGTGGAATACCGTGTCGGTATCACAAAGGAGAAAGTCGGTCGTGTTAAGGGTGTATTTCTTTAAAGCGACTAATAAAATCGCTTATCCTCGAAAAAAAACTGTCGCATCATGAAAAATGCAGTTTAGCAAAAAGCTTAGTATGAATTAGTTATTGAATAATGTTAGTGTCATGACAGTTTCTTAGAGGTCGAGCGAAATGATAATGCGATTGCGACTCAGAGTAAGCGTCTTAATTTTGTTATTAGGAATTGCACTTGAGCTCAAAACCACTTATTTCGAATACACCATTGATAGACACTTTTGAATAGCTGAGAAGTCAGTCAAAAAAATGTTCTAGTAGGTGAAGGCTTTGGAAGTGAGTGTAGGTCTATACTAGCCGCGGGCAGTCAATATCTGTAATAGGTAATTTTAGAGTCAGAACCAACAATATTTTAATATTATAAATGTATAAGACTGTACAGTGTGTAAACTTGAAATTGAATTTCAGTAAACCCAGGAAGAGCAAAATAAACAAAACAAATATCCTCGCATTAATTCACAAACCTCTTTCCGAGAAATTAAAATAAATCTACAAATTCAATGGGAAACCATTTCATCCCATATACCACGAATTTAAAATTTATTGAAAATCCGTTCTTTATTCATTCGTCACGTATTGTGGTCGCGGTCGTTTAGTCGCGGTGTTGAAACCACACCTTATTTGAAGCGTAACACGCAATATTATGTTAAATGTTAATAATTAAGGCTTGTTGCGTTGTCTGAAAACGGGATAATGGCAAGAATATATTGTTATTAACACTCCGTGTCATTATTGTTCTCGTCTTGAGATTTTAGAAAGGGTTCAGCTAAGACTTTTGTTTCTGTTTTAAGATCTTTTGGTGAAATATTATAGCTATTGTGTGCCTTAATGTGTGTAAGGTGATCCGTGGATTAAATGGCAAACAACAAATGGATATTATAATGTGAATAGGAATATGTGGGAGGTACGTACTTTATCAAAAGGAAAAACATTTCAAAATTGTATCCATCTTTTCGCAATAAAACTTGTGGGTTGTTTATGTATGTGAGATTATGTTTGTTACAGCACCCACGATACAGGAGAAATTTATAGCTAGGGGCAACGCTTTTTTAAAAAAATAAAAAATAAATAAATAACTGGCCAAGTGCGAGAGGGACTCGCACATGGAGGCTTCCGCACCGCCGTTCAATGCATTAAGAAAAAAATGCGTTGGAAAAAAACTGTTTTAACATTTTTTTTTATTATTCGATATTATAGCGGCCTTAGTAATACACTCTCTGTAAAAAATTCAATTCTCTACCAATTACGGTTCATGAGATACAGACCGCTGACAAACAGACAGACGGACAGCAGAAGCTTAGTAACAGGGTTCCGTTGGAACCCTTCCGTTACGTAACCCTAAAAATCTAAAGCTGAACACGAGTGCAGCAGTAATTACTAGTACAATTTAACATAAGCTAACGATGCCCCCGGGTGCAACACAATGCCAGTTACAAAACACATGTAATTACACTGATGATGTGTGTTTTCACCGAAAGCGCTTTCATTTAAATACTACATAGAATTGAGCTAATCTATTCGATGAAATTGTAATGATAGAAAATTGGGTAGGCATCGAATAATAAAAGTAAATTTATTGGAACTAATATAGACACGAATCAAAAATTTCAATCATTATTATATTCTATCCTAATAATAATTATTATAAATATGTAATAATTATTGTTAATTATGATTCCGTTAACTATCTCGGGACCCTAGGGTCCCGGACATTTGTAAGGCGTACAAGGAACCGAAGCCAACTCGCAGAGGCCCCTTACGTGGCTTTACAATGAAATGGAACACCAGCCGACAATTATCCCTGTTTGCACTTATATGTAAATGCACCCAAGGACAATCCCCGGCTGGCGCAGGACTATTGCAGAATATGGAAACAAAGAATAGGGCTATGGGTTTGGGTGGCTTAAATAGACTAGTTTCCTGACACTATGGAAGGACTATGTTGTTAATTATTATTAATATTACACGTATTAGTTGATAACTACACTGTCGCATTAGGCTAAGGCCTGTAACAATATACAGGAGATAGAAAGAAATAAAAACGAATGCAAGTTCCCAGTTAACTGCCTTGTTAGTCTAGTGGTCATAAACGCGACTGCTAAGCTAGGGGCCTTAGGTTCAATTCACAGGTGCAAAGTGTTTTTGGAATTTTCTGTAAAATTCGCAGTAGCAGTTTGGAGTTAGGATTTGTGTCCGGTTAATGGCAATAGGCTCGCCCCCTATTACATGGGACCTAAACATACCGGTGAACTGTGGGTGTACATTGGTACACCTCTGCCTAACCTTTCGGGAAATGCGCGCAGGCGTGATGGTGACCACTAGGCTAACGAGGCAGTTTTTGTACCTATTAATTATAAGCATTGACAAGTGAGTTACCTAACTAAGTGACTCACTCGCCAATCCGAAGGATTTTGATTGAAATAAATTATTCATAGCTTTATTCAGGTTGAAAAAGACTCTTAACAAATCCAAAAGTTACATGTTTTCCCCATTATTGTATTACTTTTCTTTGTTTTGATTTGACGTCACATTTAATTGAAAATTGATTGGGTTTCAGGGCTGAAACAAAGAATTGTTTTAGAAAAGTTGTGTATTGGAAATATTTTTTATGGCCTCTAATATTGCAGGCTCTTGTGATAAAAAGAAAAGGCTTTTGCTTAGGGAATTACGTAACTTTCTCTAGCTATCCAAAAGGTCTTAGAGGTCTATTAACAATATTATACTCTTACATATTGAAATAGATACGAAATAACATAATTTACATGATGGTCTATGAAACGATGATCGCTGATGTATGATACGACGTCAATTTATTTGATTTTTGTTTTCTTTTTGTTATTTATTAAAACTTTATCCACAAATGTAAAAATACACCGTACAAAGGTGGACTTTATGCCTTGTTATAATTCATTTTGGATCGCTTTTGTTTTCAGGATTTTATAATCATGTGAGTAAATAAACAAACAACAACTTAAACACTTCATCATACAAACTCAGAAAACTTATCTAATATTCATCTCTTATTTATTCCAAAATTTCCACGAATCAAACCATTCTTCAACCAAAAACATTGATTTACATTTCCAAGGTAGGGACAATTAGCATATTTGGCTGTCGGTGGCACTTTGGTAGCAGATGAGAATTTCCATAGCAGAGAATATTCGTGTTCCTATATTTATCCAGTGGCAATCCGTCACGGTGGAATATCAGGGAGGAACTTGGAAGCTAGGTGCTAAAGTGTGTTTGCATGTTTGTTAGACTAAAATCTCAGAGTTGGTAGTCCTGTCATTTTAGGACGGCTGAAATTTTGTAAGAAAGAACATACTATCACATCTGTTTTCCCCGAAGGGTAAGGCAGAGGTGTACCAATGTGTGTTTAGCTCCCATGTTATAGGGGCGAGCCTATTGCCATTAACCGGGCACAAATCCTAACTCCGAGCTACTATTGAGAATTAGACACAACACAGAAAACCTAAAACTCTTTGCTCGATCTGAAAATCGAACCCAAGACCTCTAGCGTAGCAGTCGCGCTTAGGACCACTAGGCTAACGAGGCAGCTGAAAGAAAGAGACGAAAGAAGAAAACAATGGTTTGAATCTTGAACATCACTAACATCGAGTAAGATATGTTATTACAATCTATTAAGTGGTATTATCGTAATGAGGCGGCAAAGCAGACAGACAGACTTACTTTCACATTTATAATATTACTGTAGATTCTTAAGACAAAAATATTTTCCTTCACAGAAAAAGTACACACAAAAAGGCACAGTACACACGACCGTATTAGTACTGGCCTATTTTTCTAGGGCTCTCATAAACCCCTATTACGGAAGATAGACTAGACCTCTAACGCGACGCGGCACTAATAATACCTGTTACTCGTTGTATTTGTGTCGTACCTTTTGTGTCATAATATGTCGTATTACAGAAGCGTGATACAAGGGAATAATGTGTAGGTACATATGTTCGTTTCTTTGGGTTTTAGTAATTATTTTTTTGGGTGGAACAGTGGAGATTTTTTTTAATGTGCTTGCTAATTTTTTTTTTTTTTTTTTTTTTTTTTTTTTTTTTTTTTTTTTTTTTTTTTGCTAATAACTTAAACTTTAATGCTCTTTCTAATAAACACAGAATAATGTCATTCCAAGTTTATACGTATGAAATTGTATGATTTTTCCTTTGTTATTCCTGGTATAACTTAATTCCGTGTTTATTCGTATAAGAAGAGAAGTTCAATTTCAACCTGTGTTTCGCTTAATGTAACATACTCAACTTCTTTATGTGTAGAATTGGTTTTCCATTTGATAAATAAATAAATATTTTTTACCACGAAAAAAAATCTTTACAGTAAGAAGGTATTTAAGATTTGACGAATAAGTATAGAATCCTCACAAATTGCATTTCTAGACAAGGTAGTGATACCATAATTTTGAATTTAGTGTTCTGTTTGTAAAAAGTAATCTCTGAAATACCCATTACCATCACAATGCATTGTATCCCTGATACAGAGTTACACTATTGGTCGCCACTGGCAATCATCTTATGCCCGTGACTTCACCCGCGTTAATTTTATATTGAACGGATTCCATTTTTTTTATACAGCCTAGCAATCAGTAAAACGTAGCTTCATATTATAAGGAAAGCAAGAATTTGTAGACTCCCACCATTAATTTCGAGGATTAGCGCGTTTAAACAGAAAAACAAACTCTTAAGCTTTATAATGACTTCCCCGCGGACGAAATTGCAGACAAATAAATAAAATAAATATCTTGGGACAACTCACACACGGCTATCTGATCCCAAGCTAAGCAGAGCTTGTGTTATGGTAACCAGACAACTGATATACATACTTATATATTTTTATAAATACATACATAATTTATAGATAAATCACACCCAGACACAGAACAAACAATCATGCTCATCACACAAAGTTTGTCCTGGGTGGGAATCCAACCCACGACCTCCGGCTTAGCAGTCAGGGCCACTAACCACTAGACCAACAGGCCCGTCCAAACAACAAAGCCTGGTGTATTATAAACAGCTCCTTTGTATTTAATGACTGCGAAAACGAATAAATTATAATTTGATACATACAATCACTCTTATATTCCCCGAAGGGTTAGGCAGAGATGTGCCAATGACAATATGTGATCTTACAATTTGATACAGTAATTTGAATCTAGCTAGAAATTCAGAATAACGCCACATCAAAGCACAAAATGAAAGATCTAAATAACTTAAAACGACCGAAGAAGGTACCCGAAACCCTTCCTTCAGAAATTACCATACTAACTAGTAATTTCTTGCGACTTGCCTCCCAAAGACTAATCTCGTGTCCCCATTGGTATTCCGTCTTAGTCGTCAAACGAGGGGTCAAAGACCGAATGCTGTGTACCATCTTGATAAATGGTTTCCATGTCAATGTGATAGATGAGGTTCGGCTTTACTGATCAATTTTAGGAGACTGATTAATTTTAACTGCCTCTTTAGCCTAGTGGTCCTAACCGCGACTGTTACGCTTGTCTTGGGTTCGATTCCGAGGTCGAGCAAAAGAGTTATTGGAGTTTTCAATGAAATTCTCAGTAACAGCTCGGAGTTCGGATTTGTACCCGGTTAATGGCAATAGGCTCGCCTCCTACCTATTACAAGACACCTAAACATAACGGCGAAATGTGGGTGTACATTTTTACACTTCTGCCTAACTCTTTGGGGAACACGGCGTGATGTTATGTTTTAAGAAAAAGTTCAGACATAATTGTAGACTGGATATGGATATTGATGAAGCTATACCAGGCTAACTTTTGACTTACTGTGCATTTTGAACTGAAAATTCTCATAAACTCGAACCACTATGCGTGATTGGTTGCTATGCTGAGTACCGTGGGTTCGATTTTCGTATGGAACAAATATTTGTACGGCCTACAGGTAGTTCCGGATCTGTTTGTTGTTGAATGTGAGTTTATTATACAAGAGAAATTCCAAAAAAAACAATAAAGAGTAAAGCAAAAGCAGAAAGTAGCAGGAAAATAAAGCAAAAAAAAGTGGAACAATAATTTTATCATTTGTAAAACAATAATGTATGTAATGCAATTTTCTAGAAAACAGTTGAAGTATTTTTAGTATTTCAAGTAATTAATTAATCTCTACTCAGATGCCACAACAATGATCAGAATTATAAACTATGTACAATTTTTGAGTTCGCTGTTGAACTAAAACAGTGGAGCGTAAGTAACTTTAGCTGACAGTGATACCCCTACTACGTTAAAAACTATAAATAACCTGTTTAATTGTCTCACTCGAAGATCGATTTCAGTTCTTCATATAGATGACCCGTTCTTATCCCTGTACTGCTATTAAAGGTAAGTCCTTTAAATCAAATTAGTGGTTCCAGTTTTAGCTGTGAGGATTGTCTTGGCTTATCAACGTAGCTTACACTAGCAAAACATTTGAGGCTCAATTCCCAATTAAATCAGGTTCAAAATATAGTCGCAATCTCAACTTCGGTAGACAAAACCTAAGCAAAAATTTTGGTAAATCATTTTTTTTTAATGCAAAAATATTTTTTTTAAAATTGGGCTCCTAGTCGTACTTGACCAACAACCCTAGTTACATGTCCATATCACACAGGATTACTCAATTAGTCTAAATAGGTCAATGGGTACACTCACACGTGGGCCAGTTTTGTAATAAACCAAATCTTTATTCATTTATCTGGTAAAAAACCTTACCACTACGACCCAAAAACATAGTTCGCCCTCTTAATTATAACATAAACTCCCTGATATCGAATTTAAAGCCAAAACGCCCCAAAACAATCCAGAACGACGCCAGAAACTCCAACCTAATTAGGTCTCCAATGCAAAATGACTCGAAACGACCTCGATACCCATTCGATTATATTCTGAACCGCTTTAAGACCCATACCGGCGAACTGTGGGTGTACATTGGTACACTACTGCCTAAACCTTTAAGGCCTTATTAATAAACGTGAAGTAAAGTTACACCGGTATTAACTTCGATTTAGCAATACATTTTTCGAGGGATAAGTTTGGCGTAACTTTACTCCGAGTTTATTAATAAGGGGTTAGGGAATACCGGCGTGATGGTATATGTTGTGTTCTAAGACCCACAGTAAGGGATCCCAAGTCACCACCAAGTTTCTGCGTCGAATGAGTGAAGTTTAATTTCGAGAAGCGAAGCTAGCGTTTGGAGTGCATCAAGTGTTTTCTATTTTACCCTCTGTAGCATCGATACTGACTTATAATTTCTTTTATTTTGTATTCTGTACTTAGAAGAGAACATTTCGTGAGTGGAATTAAAATTAAGAATGGTGTTCTTTTCGATCAAATCTTTGTTGGACATTATTTTTGAATGGTCAATTATGGGACCATTCTTTCCTTGAATGTTGTAAAGTTACTACTACTATTGCTGTATGCTTGTGGGGTGGTAGAGTACCCCTTAATAGTCATTAAGTAATAGGAAAATCAATGTTATACATAAGTGTAGTATTGTACATTAATTATTTTGTACCGCTGAAGCAAATACAAGAAATACTCTAGATCTATTGTTTGCACGAGCAAACAATGGGGTACAAATGTACCCCTAATAATCATTAGGAAATAGTAGAACATTTTAATACATAAGTATAAAATACATTTCAAGAAATACCGTAGGTATACCTATAACTATTGTTTGCTTGTACATTAGAAATTACCCCTTAATGGTCACCCAAATAGCAGCACATTTTGATACATAACTATGAAACACATTTCGAGAAATAAGTAATGCTTATATGACATTTTCTACAGAAATATTTCTGTGAAAATGAAAATCTACCGGTTTTCTGCGGGTTTTCCATCAAAATGAGACGTCTGGATGTGACTCAGGGCAACTTGCGTTCATATTTGCAATTTTGGCGAATTTATTTCAACTATGTACCAGCACGGGCGTGCTCCAATGTGACTTTTTCAATTCATATTGTACTTTCTAAGATTGTTTTGGACATAAATGACATCGGTGAATGTTTAGTAGGGGCATAAATTATAGTATTATTAATTTAATAACTTATGTCTGGTGCAAACTGTTAGTATTGGTTGGTTATGCGGTTAACTGTCAGATTTTGATTAGACAATTGAATTAGAACTTTAGGAGTTTGCCTGACTGATGAGAGGAAAAAAAGGGAGAGGGATTGGGAGTTGAAGGTGTTGAGGGTTAATAAATAAAGAAATTTTAAAAATTGTGATGAAACATAACTTGAAATTACTATAAGTCTAAAATTGCCAATAGATAAATCAGCAGATGCAATGGATTGACAGTTCACATCAACTCACTTCAAGAAAACATACCGGTTGGCGCAGTGGCTGAGCGATCGGTTGCTGCGCTGCATGTCGCCGCTCCAATTCCCGCACATTTCATGTAATGTAAATCTCCAGACCGATTCCGGCCACGGCGGCTAATCTTAATGCAGACTAGCCACGTACGCAGGAGATATTATAGTGCTCAAGTGTGTGCGCAAACACAGGTGCACTCTCTCTTCCCTAACTCTCCTTTTCCGATGGGACAGCAATCCGACACGACCGGAGAGAGACCAGGCGCAGGACCAACGGCTTTACGTGCTTTTCGAGGCACGGGGACACCCGCACATAAAAAATATTTGAATGGCCTACAGGTAGTTGTTCCGGGTCTGGCTGATGCGCAAATTGCGGTCAAATTTTATACAATTGCATTAAGTTCCTTTTTTTTTAAACATCAACTTTTGTTGTTTTACTCTTGTACAGTAATTTGCACGTGGCATGTTATCTATTCACCACCGGACTGTCTAGTAGATAATGCCTAAGCATTAAGTCCGCCTTTGTCCTTTTTGTTGCATACAGTTTAAATAAATAAATAAGGCGTGAACCGGGTGATCTTACAAACTGGCCTTCCTACAATAAAGAGCTAAAGATATCAATAACATTTAAGCCCTTACACCAACATACCACGTGAAGTTGGCTTGGCGGCTGGAATAACAGAAAACACACAATTTGACACACACCAGTATTTTAATTACCGTCGACTGTTCCACTATGTAAACGAACTGCAACCATCGTCACCAAGCTTTAGAGATGCTGGATGAATGTAGGAAAGTCATATGACGTTTATGACTTACCACAACACAGCAGAACTGTTATTTATTTCTACTTGTATGCAATTATAGGCAGTCGGGTAAAATCTTGTACAATATATGCAATTTTTAACACAGTTTAAGTAAAATTTAGTTATAAGGTTTAAAACTCATTATCGAAAAATATTCTTTGACCTTTAATATCTCCATAACCAGAAGTTACCCAGATATGATATAGGAAAAAAAATGATAGCTATGATGGGAAAATCATGTCATTGTTGGCTTCAATTTGTGTCATTCGTTAATTTTCAATTTATCATTACTGAAACCCACTGAAATAACCGAAATTAAGTTTAGGTTAATTGTTGATGATCTTACAAAACATTACTGCTTACATCACCACCACAGTCAAGTACCTGATCAAAACTTCAAAAAAGCCAAACCTTCCTTCAAAAATCCTAATTAAATGTTTGTAATTAATTAAAAGTAACTTTGTTTGAACCCCTTCTAACGAGTCAAAGTCAAGATTTCCATTTCATCAGCGGTTCGCGAGTTTTATGATACTTATCCTCAAACTGTATTTCAAAAGGTGCTTTATTACCTTGGACTTTCAGCAGATTTTTAATTTGGCATTTCAATTACACTCCACTAAGTGTAATTAATTAAATTAGCTGCTAATCTACAAGCTTATTATTTTAAACTAGCTCTTGGCCACGACTTTGTCCGCGTAAATGTCTGTTATGGAAGACGCAGACGAAATCGCGGATTAAAAAGTAGCCTATGTATGTCCTTACATAGATCATTTTTTTTTTTTAAACGGGAAGTCATCCAATAACTTCTCCCGTTATATAGATCCTAAGGCACTTCTTTGTTAAATTTCATTACTGTTGGTATAGTGGTTTTGACGTGATGATGTAACAAACATACAGACAGAGTTACTTTTTATTGCATTTAAAAATAGTATAAACGTGGATTAGATCACAAGAAAGAAAATATTGTACTTATATGTATTGGTTAAGGCACCCGCCTTTCACGCATGAGGTTGTGTGTTCGCAACCAGATACTGGCAAGTACCAATAAGAAATTTCCAATACATATGTATGTACTTTTTATCCTCTACTACATGGGACCTACATATACGTTGGTACACCTCTGCCTAACCCTTTGGGGAATATAGGCATGTACATATGTATGTACTTTCTAATTTTATCATGGACGTCACGTACATCGGTAAAGGAAAACAGTGATTATCTTCCATACAACGTTTATAATTGCCTTTTAAAGTGCAATTAAAATTAAATGGTGTGACTTTGGCATCGTTTCCAGAATAGCTCCCCTTTTGGAGATCATTTCCAGTAATTCAACATCTTGTTCCGAAGCCAGTCGGCGATGCGTGGTGGCTATCTCTTGCTCGCACCCGGCCCGAATGTGTGACGAAACGTGCCGAAACTGCACGATGCACATATTATGTACACCAGTCATTAATTAGTGTGTGTGCTGCTATGCTTTTGCGTTATTTATTAGAAGTACTTAGTAAGTTTCGAAGTTCTGTTTGATTCTTGGAAATTAAATATGATTTCGCTTCGTGTCCAATTTTTTTTTCTTTCTGAGTTCATTTTGTTATAGCTTCATGTGACTGTAGTTGTAACTGTATATTGGATAAACTCTAGACAAGTTTACGAAGGTAGATTTAGACCTATCTTTTTGTCGATTTATAGGCCTGAAAAATATCAATAAAATAGTAATGATAACGAATTCATATTACCTACTCCGCTCCCGTGTATCGTAGCGTGATATGACATAGCCTATAGGTACTATTCCTCATGAATGGCTGGCTATCATATACAATAAGAATGTTTCCAATCAGACTGGGACTTTCAGAGATTAGCACGTTAAAACAAAATTCTTCAGCTTATTATATTAATATAAATAAAAAGATGTTCTGAATTTGACAGTAGGTACTGTTCGCATTGCCATCTAGTATTACAACAAAAATATAAACATAGCATCTAAATATCTATTTATCATCTACCTCATCATCATCATCATCATCGTCATCATATCAGCTGAATAACGACTACAGCTTGACATACACCTCCCCTAAAGATAACCACAATGACCGGACCTGTGCTGCCCTCATCCAGCGATTTCCCTCGAACTTCACCAGCCTCCCCACCTTACACTACCATAATAATATCCAAAACCCATAATCAACTTCCAACAGCCACTCCAGTTTACCAACATCAAAAGTCAAACACACAAATAATATCGCCACTGAAATCCCAACCCGAGACACGACACACCACGGGAACCCGCACGTGACCGCGGGATCCCCAGAGAAGATCCCGGGATTCGCGGGATCCCGGGGAAATGACGTGCCCCGATATTTTGTTACGGCAAGGAAAATGGTAAGGGATTTCAATTGTCTAGAATGAAAAATTTTCCGTTTAAGTTTTCTAGTGCAGGTTCACGGATATATAAGTCCTATTATTTATTTGAAGTATTTGTTAAGGATATTGGTTCAGGATTGTAAATTGTTAGTATTAGTCAGCAGTAGTCAGTAAAAGGAGCGATTTTCCAGTTTCTTCTTCTTGGCGTTTCGATGACAAACTATTATTATAATACATTTTATTGTTCTGGCCCAGAATATGGCCACTTGGCTGCGTTATCGGTGGCAGCCATTAAATCTTCCTGCGTGCAGCTGTTAGGGAACACAGGGCACAATGTGAGATGGGCCATCGTATGTGCTGTACCACACAAACAGCTCAAGTCGCTGCCATCGCTGAATCCCCACCTGAACATATTGCCTTTGCTCCGACCTATCTGAGTTCGGAGTCTGTTTAGTGACTTCCACATTGGTCATGGTAATTCATGTCTAGGCGGAGTTATATTGTGGCTTTGGTAGGGAGGCACCTCTCCAGTGGATGCACCTTGTTCTTAATGGCTTAATTTCGAGCTGCTTCAATTTTTTCCTCAGATGAGATTGCGACTACAATTTAAACGTTTCCATATTTAGAATTGAGTTTTAGTTGCATACCTTTTCACCTGAAGAGAAACAGTTAAAAAAACTTCAATAAAGGCAAACTACACTCTGAATTTCATTTTAAAAATCCACGATAAAACAAAAGCGAATCTAAATATTTATTGAGCCATCGAACCAAACCAAAATATGCCGCGATAACAAATGACATTCGCTTTTAAAACGGGATTTCGCGGTTCACAGTCCATTGCGTTTTATTTTGATACAAACAACAGCTGAAGCGTTATCCAGCCGGCGATACATCATTGTCAATTACGAGACTTCAACAGTCGGTTGATTTAATACAATGTCCCATATTTCATAGCGGCGATAGTACGAAAATTGTTTTAAACATTTTGTTGTTAAGTGTTTATAATTTTATGGTGAGATAATTTCATGTCTGTGTCGGTAATGTCTAGTTGCCAGTTACAGACACAACTTAATTGTAAGATAATAGTGTTATAGCATAATTATGCTACTACACAAGTACAGCGTAGGAAAAGCCTATCTCTATACTATATTCCATTTAGAATTAGATATAGCACCATATAGGTGCACCTACATGTTAGTATTGCTCATGTGCAAATATAAGGAATTATTTTATTTATTAGATTCTGTCCGCGACTTAATTTTGTCTTCATACACGCAAATCGCGAAACTCCAAAATTACCCTAAGGTAACACAAAAACGAGATAAAAATTATCCTAAGTGTTAACAGTATTGTATTTTCGTGTGAAATTGAAATTTAATAGTAGGCTAGGATTTACAATATCAACCCAAAATAAAACATATTACAAGCAGTTAACACTCCAAACGCCACGCGCCGAACTCGACTTCCTCAATAAGCCAAACCTATCTGCGAGGTCCACACGATATCGTCTCAATTTCCGAAATGCCCTCGCTACCCTCGCTGCTGCTAATTGTTTTAGTAGCAAGTAAACGCCCAGAAATGGCGCTTCCAAGGGTCAGCGACCCGTCTCGGTAATGAATAGGAATGGACCTTTATAAGGTACGACGCATTTTTAAGTGTCTCTTGAGATTTTTGGGTAACGGAAACCTTGTGGATTTACGTTTTTGTGTCTTGTAGGGTTTATGTTTGTGGTTAGTTAGGTAATGACACATTAAAAATAGTAATTCAATTATGCGTCGCTCAGACTAAGGCTGCGGCAGTAATAAAGTCATTTATTTCAATTAGACCATTAACAGGCACTTTTGAATAGTCATAGAGTCGGTCAATTAGCCATTACTATTACTTCGAAAAATTAGAGATTCATTTTTAGTTTATTCTTATGCCGACGGCCCGCCTGATGTTGAGTGGTCACTTTTGCCTATAGACATCTGCAATGCTGGAAGCCTTGCATGCTTTGCCATCCCAGAGACAAAGTTGAAATGTTACATGTGCCTATAAGTTCACCGGCACCCATACCCTTCAAACCGGAACACAGCAACGCTGCTTTACGGCAGAAATAGGTACGCCAGTGCAAGTGAGTTGCTTTGATTTTGCAAAACGAAACCCAATTAATATCACACTAAAAACTTTATTAGTGAACACAAAGAGGCACTTTGACATTTGTATTACCTTCAGTGCATAAAGTAACTAGGGCGAAAGTCGTGCTGAGCAAAAGCCCAGGTTTGAAAGCACGTTCGAAACTCGGGTTTGTCTGCAATTGTTTGGTTTACGACAATTATGACGAGCGAGCGACCTTACCGCACGTTTGTCAGTACACCTAAACATACATTGTCTGTTTGGACATTACGAAGTTTCCATCAAAGTAGCTGACACTGTTTAAGCTACCATTTGTAGTTTGGAAACAAACAATATTTTGTATGCAATGGTGGAAACAGAATGGCAACATATTAGCCAATTGTGAAAGAACACTGACCTATCTATCTATACTAATATTATAAAGAGGAAAGATTTTTTTGTATGTTCGTTTGTAAAGAATAAGCTACTGGAAACTACTGGACCAATTTTAAGATAGCTATATTATTCTTGAGTAACATCACGCTACGACACACTGGGGGTGGAGCGGAGCAACCAACACGGATGAAGTCGTGGACAGAAGTTTTTTTTTCTGTTACCTTTTGTTTATAATTTCTGTGCTCCGTATTTAGGAGAATGCACTGGTAACTGGAATACAGTTTGAAACTAGCTTAAGGGATTTCACACAACTGGGCCTTAATGAAATGCCCGAGATTTTTTTTCAAATACGTATTTTTTTATTACAGTATATAGAACAAAATCGGGTTTTCCCTATTTTACAATCAAAATGTATGGAACAGCTGTTTTATTTTTTATTTTTCATAGCACGTCCCATAATAAAAGTTGTTCATATTCATGAGTACTTTAACCCCCTGAAAGCTGTATAACGAAAAAGTCATGTTGCGAGTGTAAAGGACACCATAAAAAAAACTTCTTCCACAGATTTTTTTTAAATAACCGACGTGCAACCTCTCTTTGGGGTCGAATAATGTACTGAATCCATGGCTAAACTTTTCATAACGATGTCCTTTCCACCCCCTATTAGAACCGAATTCGTACAACTCTAAAAGTAAATTAATCTCAAACCAGAACTTTAAGAATATTGTTAAAAGAACAAGTCTTCTGTTTTTTTAATCAAAGTTAAGCAACGGTTTATCTAACTAAGGAAAAAAATGGCCCAAGACTTTATTCGGGGAAGAGGATTGTGAAAAGCAATGAACCTTGACTAAAATGTTTAATAGGGCCCCCTGCGAAGTTCCGCTTGATTAACTTTGAGATTTACTAATTAGATTGAAACAATTTGGTGAAATTTATTTAGCTGTTAAGCTTGCGAGCTTAGGTAATAAGCTTGCTGTGTGTGAGGACGTATCGTAGTACGTCTTTTTAATTTTCTTAGTCAGAGTTGCCCTTAAGATATCTTCTCTTTCTTTTTCTAAAAAGCGTTGCGCCACACTAAGAATTTCTCCGGTATCGTGGGTGCCTTTATAAACATATAAACTCACACACACAAAATATCTGTACGTCATACAATTATTTGTTCTGTGCGGAAATCAATCCTGCGACGCGCTACGCAGCAGCTGAATTGCTCAGCCACTGCGCCGACCGTGTCGTCAAGGCATCATAAGCTTCATTTATAGTTCGCTACTGATTTTCTGCTGAGATTGTTGCTATCCACCATCAGTCACAACACCCAAATAACCCACTTAACGAAACGATTTTTCACACCAAAAATAAGTCATTTTCCAGAGATAACTTCTGCTCAGTGTTACTAAGTTTGATGAGCAGTATGCTCAGTTAAAGGCTTAGTTCCTTTGTTTGCTTTCCTAGCAAATCCCTGCACAAAATCACTTCGTGCAATTGAAAATGTATCAAGGCAAGTATCAAAACAATACTTACACACTGAATTATACGGCTTCACTACTGAAAACGGCTGATAACTTTCCAATCTGTATGCTAATGCCACTTATAAATCGAGGGGCAGACGCGAGGGTGCAACAGGGGTGAGGGCGAGTTGGGGGGGAGGGGGGTGAAAACTAATTAATTGCCGCGATAGTTCCTCCGTATTATTGAAAGACGGATCTATGAAAGGGTGGCTACGTTCAGATTTTCTATTAAATCATGGTTGAGGAAGAAGTATTATTCTGGGAACCCATTGGTTTTCATTATGATGGTCGCGGGAAAAGATTAAAATTCTTGAGACAAAAGACGAAGTTGACTGGCTTCTGGGTTTTGAGATAGGTTTGTGATAGTCAAACCTGTACTTGTAATGTCGTAATTACACTGGCCACACAAATAAAGCCTTACTAGAGTTGCAGTGGTTTAGGAAATAGTGTGACGGGCTGGCCACACAAGTATATGTTCTTGTGCAAATTTTAAGAATAAGCACAAGTACCTAAACCATTTGTGGGGAACAACAGCGTTACACTGACTTGTAAGTACAAATCTAAACTTGTACAAGTATACATCGTGACTATGATTATACTGAAATTATTGCCTTATTTGCGATAGGGTGTCGAATGTAGCACGAATATCGTATCAATTTTCTTTTTGTACAATTGATTTTATAACTTTTATTATCGCCTTTTCCTCCAACGAAACCTTCGCTTAAAGCAATATGGTATCCACCTAAGCGGAAAAGAGAAAGAGATGTCTCCTACAACCTAACCAATCTATTTTCACATATCACCATTTAGCTTCAACACAACACAGTATTCTATTAGTTGTTTACGAGATATCTCCGCTCCTCTCCGCTTTGGTGGAGTCTGGGCTTTACTATATTATTAACATGTCTTGTCTTTTTCTCAAAGAAGTGAATTTGTATAATTTTATTAAATTAAATAAAGTATATCTTATACCATATGCCCGTCTGTCTATCCATCTTCTAGTACTATTAATATACAGATAATAACGTGTCTTGCTTACTCCAATCTCCAACCGCCTAATCGTATTTTAATTGGGACGCATTACCAAGGCTATTCTTAGCAATAGACCACCCAGCAGTAAACCAACTAATAATACTTCCAACAATTTAAATTAACCCAAGATAGCACCTACTTATCCACGATCACAGACCGCATGAATGCAAAAAAGTTATAATTGCGTATATCGGTATAAAGAAATCTATATTGGCCAACATCAAATGCGATGCAGCTAGCCTATGCACCTTGCTTTGCGTGTCACACGCCATACTGAAAACACCATACCCTTTTCACTTAAATCCAAACCTCCCAACAAACAAATTTCAACTGTAACTTTATACGACAAAGTTGAATTTAGCACGTCATGTTGGTGGTGGATATAATCTTTTCGCAAAAACATTTTTTCTAGTCTTATCAAGTTACTTGTACGATTCGCGACTTGTGAAGGTGAATTAAAATCCAAACGTGAGTCACCATCTGGTATTGAATATCCATTTCTATTGTTGTTCTGTAATTTATTTTATGGCATAGAAATACCATCGGTTAGGTACCTCATAGGAACCTTAAGACCTGGTTCTGTTATTCGATATGGGTTGTGGGAACTTGGGAACCTAGTTTGTAGACTAAACATGTTCGATTGTATGGTGTGAACAAGTATTTTCATTACGTATAGCTTCTGTTCAGTTTTTTGTTCTTGTTGGGATTTATTTTCTTTGTCTAGCTTGGTAACTGGTTTAAAATAGTGCTGGAGAAATTGTGTTATTCACAGCTATTGCTTTAAATGTTAGAACGAAAGAAAATAATACTGATTTGGTACAAGACACAATATAAGCAAAGAAAGTATGAACAGGGTATGTCCATACTTCATCCTTCACCAACAAATATCAACGGCATCATTGGTCAACATCTATTTAGAGAATCCTTTGAGCCATCATAACACTATGACGCCGTTGCCTCCTGCGGAGAGGTCATCTATTTTCTCCCATCCCTCCCGCAGCAGACACACTAGTCGCCGGAGGGCGTTAAGCGATCTCCTGCCACCTCGAATAAGGGCCTGAGGGCGCCGGACTTGGGGTCAATCCGTTCCTCGGAAAGAGATAGGCCGGAATGTTCTGGGTGACAGGATTTGTCTTGTTGCAGTGGCACATCAATAGTTTGGAGGGAAAGTGGTAATGATGTTTTTTCTTACACCTGCACTAATATTTTCGGATTAATTTCGTTACGGTATCTAATGGTGGGTCCACACGACACAGACTTAACACAGACTTCTATAGAATTTTGTCTGTACAACAAATCAGTACAGACAAATGTCGGTGTATCAGAAAAGTCGGAAGTCTGCGTACATGTCTGTACGATTGTCGGAGAAAAACTCATGATTATTGAATTACTTAATTTATTCATTAAAATCGAAGTCTGAACTGATGAAAAGTCTGCACAGACGGTAAAGACCTCTGAGTAAAAATTTTTAATCAGACTTTATAGTCTGTGCAGACAAAGCTCTGTGTCGTGTGGACCCACCATTTTTCCAGTAGTCGTCGAGCTTCATTGCTTTGGCACTTTTCTGACGGTCTCCTCTGATGATTCTGGCTTTCTGATACCCATTAAAAAAATGCCACCATACCATTCTACGGATAGACAGTTCAATTCAAGACCGAGTCAAAGCAAAATGCAACAAAATATTTCAATTTTTAACGCAAACAAAATCGAGTCACATAGCTCAACAACCCTTCAAGCGTCAAGTGCCGTCAAAAATACTTTTTTTACTGCAGCTGCAGTTTTACTACTTCATAATTACTTTTAGTTTTCATGTGTCTACTCTGGCATTTTAATTTAATAACATGACATGAAGTAAGGTTTTGATAGCCCAGCGGCTAGGGACCGGGCACGGGCAAGTACCAATGGTTTTCGTTTCTTTATTTATTTTTTTAAGCTTTGCCCCACACTGGAATTTCTTTTATTTTGTGGGTGCGTTTATAAACACAAAAACTCTGCTACACAAACAGCCAGACCTGAAACAACTATCTGTAGGCCATATTTGTTCCGCGGGAATCGAACCCGTGACACGCAGCGCAGCAGCCTATCACTCAACCACTGCGCCAACCGTGCCAACAATGTGCCTTTTTCTATTTCATACGTACTTTCTAAGTGTATCCTGAATATCACTGACTTCGGTGAAGAAAAACATCGTGATGGAACCTAAACTTATAATTAATAGATACAAGTCTGTAATCGCCAATCCGCCTTAAGCAGCTTTTATTTATTTTTATTTATTTATTAAAACTTTATGCACAAATGTAAAAATACACCGTACAAAGGCGGACTTAATGCCTTGGGCATTTTCTACCAGTCTACCTTAGGGTGATGCAGAGACAAAACATAGTTGGTGCAAGAAAAAGGAACAGAAACAGAAAATTTCCAGGATAAAAATATAATAATAAATACATATATACTACATACATACATACATACATATATATTATCATTATCCCGCAGTGGGACAATATTAGGCTGGTGTTATTATATTTACCATGACATGTCAAAACACTGCCTCGAACTGTCTCGTTAGCCTAGTGATCCCAAGCGCGGCTGCTACGCTAGAGATCTTGGGTTTGACTCTTACGTCGAGCAAAAAGTGTTATTGGGTTTTTCTACGACACTTTCAGTAGCAGTTCGGTGTTAAGATTTGTGCCCGGTTAATGGCAAAATCGCCCCTCATTACATAGGACCAAAACATACCGGCGAACTGTGGGTGTACATTGGTATATCTCTGCCTAACCCTTGAGGCATACAGGCGTGATGGTATGTTTGTATGTAAGTTTGCAAACCATCTAACAACCTGTCTCAGTTAGACAGGTCTTCTATTATGTACAAACAGATCTACTAACTGATACGTTGGTAATTAAATGGTTCACGCGACACGATATTAGGATAATGTGATTGAGAAGATTCCATTGTCACTCGGATACCTGTTTGTGTAATTTGGGGAATACTGTGTGTGACAATCAGAATTTCTGATAACGTTGTCACGTTGGTAATTTATAGAACGGTTTAGCGAAATATAATATTGGACTGTGCAAAGAATATTGTTTTTAAAAGTCGTAGTCACACATCATCTGTATGATCTATCGGCTTGAATATTATTAATTAATATGGACTGACTGCGACTTTAAAAAACAAAGCTATTTTAAAAATAAAATATTTAATTTTTATAGTTTGTGATTTATAAAATAACTAACTTCTGCCCGCGATTTCCTCTGTGTGTTTTTATTACCAGCGTTATTTTTTAAACATGGGAAATCATCAAATAACTTTCCCCGCCATGGGCGGGGCGGGAGGGAGTGTCAGACTTTTACGGACTAAAACCAATGTTCCTTCATGTGCCCTTTGCGTTCCGGGGGCGCGGTATCGCTTTCGAACAACGTTACTTATTTAATTACTGTTCACGTGTGTCGTAGCATGATGTTATATAACTTATGCTATTTTGAGCCTGGCTAATAAGAATTTCTCTGATCCGACTGATAGTTCCAGAGATTAGTGCGAATAATCAAACAAATAAACAGATCTTTTCAGGTTTTTTTCATATTAGTAGGTATAGATAACACATAAATGTACTTACTTATTAATAGCTTTTAGGTGGGTGTTATTTTACGTTGTTGATATGCCCATATAGTCGTCGCCATTGTCATTATACGATATGACAAGCGTCTAAGTTTGGATAACGCTTTCATAGGTCAACACACTGGTGGTCAACCTACAAAAGAATCGATCGAAGAACTATTAATACCTAAATGTAAGAAAACAAAAATAGACAGCAACGCTTTGCCTTTAGTCTAAAGCAACTAGTAAAACACTTTTAGCTACATTGGATTAACTTGCTTCTGGGGGACTTGGGACTTTGTCTGCATAGAAGAGAATGGAGCAAATGTCCAAAAATATTCACACAAGAACACACACATACATACCTTCACGCCTGTATTCCCCGAAGGGATAATAGGCAGAGCTGTACTGATGTACTCCCACAGTTCGCCGGTATATTTAGGTCCCATGTAATAGGGGGCAAGCCAAACAAATTATAACTCCGCTGCTACTGAGAATTTCATAGAAAAACCCAATAACACTCTTTGCTCCACCTGGGAATCGAACCCAAGACCTCTAGCGTAGCAGTCGCACTTAGGACCACTAGCCTAACGAGGCAGTTATAGCAGTTTAAGCGTGTACAAGTAACTAAACATCCATCTATCCATCCTCACAAACTTTCACGTTTGTAGTAGTACCTAGGACAAGAATAAATCGCTAATTATTTCTACCCACCTTAATCAGATTAATTCTATTTTAATACCAAGAATACGCTTTACAATCTAAGATAGGTATCGTCGACGGCACGCAACACCTATTCATTACAAAACGCAGATCAAAGACGTTTGTTGAGCCAATCGCGATAGGTGGCTCCCTTTTGATGGTAATGAATATGATGCATCGGGTATGTTCGGGTATTTTCGGGTGTTTTCGGGTTATGGGGGTCGTTGAGGGGCAAGTGAAGCACGTTTCGGAAGTTAACTAGGAAAGGTGTTATAAGCTTATGGTGGAGGTTATAAATTTAAACGTGTCATGTTTTGTAATATGCTCTTAATCATAAAGTAGAAATTTATCAGTCACGCTTGTATTCCCCGAAGGGTTAGGCAGAGGTGTACCAATGTACACACACAGTTCGCAGGTATGTTTAGGTCCCAAGTAATATAGGGCGAGTCTGTTGCCATTAACCGGGCACAAATACTGACTCCAAGCTGCTGCTGAGAATTTCATAGAAAAACCAAATAACACTTCTTAACCTGGGCATCGAACCCAAGACCTCCAGCGTAGCAGACCGCTTAGGATTATAAGGCTAACGAACCTTATAATCCTAATCCTATTTTCCTATATATCCTATCCTATCCTATTTTGTCTTTAACAAAATAGGTACTTATTCAGAAGATATAGATTAACATATCTGTAAAACTATATGGAAAGCAATTTTTTTTAAGATAGACGAGTTGCCGCCCGCGGCTGCCCTTGCTTAGAATTACTGCTTTCTCCGTTTCATTTAAAATATAAACAAGTTTAATAAAAATTATAGTAATTTTGGGTGAAAGAGTAACAACCATCCATCCATCCTCACAAACTTAATCTTAGGATGGCTGAATATGTCAGTTTCATTGAATTTGAGGGTTTTTTGGACAGACCATTACTATATCCAATAATATTAGGTGTGATAAGAGCAGCTCGTGCTTGCTTTTATTAAATTAATCGATTTTATTATAATGGAATCGTTTCAAATGCCGCAATTATTTACACCGTCCACATTCCGTACTTTGTCCCATTCCGGTTAAGTACTGAAATACCGATTCCCACTCGCCATTATATAAATTAGTTTGGGATTAACGGCGTCACCAAAATTTATCTGAAGGTATCATGATAAATCGCATCCATCCGAAAAGGAACTCTATTACGACCAAAATTGTAAACCTTTCGTCACTTTATCCAACTAAAGAAAAAACTTTTCTTATTTTATTGAGAAAGAAGGATTGCATTGTAAAATGTATAGATAATTATGTAGTATAATATTCAAGTCCATTAAAAACAGAGCGTTTGAGATTATGCAATCCGAATCTGTAAGCAATGCATCTACTAATTACTATATATTGTAATACACAACTCAGCATTAACATCTTTGAGTGAACAATAAATCACCCCTATTTTCCTACTCTTAGAGTTTGTTTCTTTTTCAAATTTATATGGCGCCAACATTTTCCAATAAAAAGGAATTATCGAAATCAGACTACACTGTGAAAACTTATGCGTGGTCAAGTATATACCTACGCGTTGACTTGAGAACCACCTCCGAATATTCGTCGGTTAAAAACAAGTTAAAACTGACAACAACACAAAAATAAAACAAAATACTCCAAACTTAACACCAAACAAAATAGCACCAGAAATCATAAAACAATACTAAGACATCATCCATGTTGTACAGACGGTTGCGGTCACACATAAACCAGTTTTATGAGCACTACATACGTTCGAACGCCCCGCAGATAAGCCGGGACCTTCAGTGGAAACAGTGTACGGAAAAACTTTATGTATCCGGGTTTACATGGACGGCAGAATGAAGAGGAGTAATGGAATGTGATCTGGTGGAAAGCTTTGGTATGTTCCACGATCCATATTGTTGCTCTTTGATATATTTAGTCTGATGTGGAATAATATTTGTATAGGCAATACGGTGGACCAAAACTTGGTTTTCAAAATATTCAGAAGCATCGTGAATGTGTATTAGAACTTTGTACCCATAACAACATACAATCACGCCTGTATTTCCCGAAAGGTTAGGCAGAGGTGAATGTACACCCACAGTTTGCCAGTATGCTTTAGGTCCCATGTAATAAAGGACGATCCTATTACCATAAACCAGGCACAAATCCTAACTCCAAGCTGCTGCTAGAGAATTTCATAGAAAAACCTAATAAATAGGTAACACTTTTTGCTCGACCTGGGACTCGAACGCAAGACCTCTAGCGTAGCAGTAGCTTTGGAACACTAGACTACCGAGGCAATCAATCAGTACTGACTGATAAAACTAAATAGCTGTATTTAGTTTGATGTGGAATAATATTTGTATCGGCGATAAGGTAGACCAAAACTTGATCCTTAAAATATTCAGAAGCGTCGTTATAATAATAATCCATTTTGAGAGCTAAAATTAACAATCATATTGAGATTAATTCTATCATGTCCCCCTCTCAGAATGGATGTAGGATTGGATCCCGTGGTACTAAGGAGCTGCTCCTCATTGACATGGCTATCAGCCAACAGGTTCGTCGATCCCGGAAGGATCTGTCGACATGTTGGATAGATTACAAGAAGGCCTATGACTCGGTGCCACATACATGGCTCATGAGGGTGCTGGAGTTGTATAAAATTGATGCAACTCTACGCGCCTTCCTGATGTCGTGTATGGGGCAATGGAGTACGGTCCTTCGCTATCCAGGATGTCGAAATATCCAGAGGAATAGCGAACCGATAAGGATTGAGCGTGGTATATTCCAGGGCGATAGTTTGAGTCCGCTTTGGTTCTGCTTAGCCTTGAATCCCCTAAGCACACTGCTGGAGGATTCAGGTCTAGGCTATCGGTTGAAGAGAGGAGGTCAGGTAATATCCCACCTACTTTACATGGATGACCTGAAACTCTTTGCCCCCAACAACTTGCAACTGACGGTGCTACTGAAGGTAACAGAAACTTTCAGTAGCGCCATCAGGATGGAATTTGGTGTGGACAAATGTGCGGTCATGCATGTCAAGCGAGGGGAGATTATGGAGTCCGAGGGAGTTCAACTCTCGGAATCCATAAACCTTAGATCCCTTTCTTCAACGGAGACCTATAAGTATTTGGGTATGTCGGAAGCCTTGGGCATCAATACTGTTGACGTGAAGCAATCGTTGAAGGAGCGCTTCTTTGGCCGCCTGAAAAAAGTATTTAATAGTCTTTTATCAGGCGGAAATAAGGTGCGCGCCTTCAACGGGTGGGTCATGCCGGTATTGATGTACTCTTTCGGCATACTTAAATGGACTCAAACGGAACTCGACGCCCTGGATAGGAGGGTCCGTACATTGTTAACGGCATATCGGATGCATCACCCACGGTCATCGGTGATGAGACTGTATATTCCGCGGAAGTGTGGAGGTCGTGGCTTCTTAAATGCTAAGACTCTCCACAACCGCGAGATATGCAGTCTCAGGGAATTTTTCCTTGAAGCCGACGCGGGGATGCACCGAGATGTGGTGGCAGTGGATAAGGGCCTCACCCCGCTCTCCTTGGCTAAAGAGAACTGGCGCAAACCAGTAGTGCTGGAGACTAAAGATCGCGAGGAGGTATGGCAGAGTAAGGAGCTTCACGGACGCTTTTTCCGGGCCTTGCATGGGCCCGATGTAGATTTCTTAGCGTCCGTATCCTGGCTTCGCTTCGGTGACCTATTTGGGGAAACCGAGGGTTTTGTCTGTGCAATTATGGACGAAGTTATCATGACGAATAACTACCGGAGATTTATTGTGAAGGATGGCACGGTTGACATTTGTCGGGGATGCCACCGGCCGGGGGAATCAATCCGCCACATTATCTCTGGGTGTTCTCGTCTAGCTAACGAAGAGTACTTGCATAGGCACAACCTTGTGGCCAGGATCATCCATCAGCAACTTGCTCTGAAATACCGCCTTGTAGAATCGGAAGTACCGTACTATAGGTATGTGCCCGACCCAGTTCTCGAAAATAGCAATGTCACACTGTACTGGGACCGATCCATCATCACTGACAGGACTATTGTAGCCAATAAGCCTGATATAGTGGTGGTGGATCGCTTAGAGAAGCGCGCAATGATTGTTGACATAACAGTCCCACATGACGTGAACCTCGTGAAGGCCGAGAATGATAAGAAGATCAAGTATCTTGACTTGGCTCGCGAGGTTGTCGACATGTGGGATGTGGACTCAGCGATCATTGTGCCGATAGTCGTTTCAGCCAATGGCTTGATTGCCAAGAGCCTCGACCAACATCTTAGGAGGCTCTCGTTGGGTGGCTGGATCAAGGGCTTGATTCAGAAAGCGGTTCTCCTAGACACGGCGCGTATCGTTAGGAGATTCCTTTCTCAGGAGCCCTGACCACCGGTGGCTTGGACCCTGTTCCCGACGCCGGTGGGCTACTATTTTTTATATTTTTAAATGTTTTTATTTTTTTATACTAATATTTAAAAATGTAATTTATATGTAATTTAATGAATAAATGAGAATAATAATAATAAGCCCCCTAAACAACCACACGTCCTGATTGACCATCTAATCACGTGGGGGGCGGACACACGAATGAGAAATTACTGGCGTGGCTAACGTGGCTCTGGAAACCCACTTAAAAATGGAGTTACGATCAAAGAAGAAACGTATAGGACCGCTGCCCGGGGGCGATCGCCGGGGCGCATCTGGAGCTGACGCTGGGTGTTACAGCATGCGAACCGTCAGCGATGAGGAGTTGAACAGGCGGGCTCCCATCGATAAGGATGTTACAGCCGAAATCACTGACGATGGTGACACACACACAGTTAGGACAGACACCCCTATAGAACCATATAGCCCAAGTACAGTTTCATACACACCTTCAAGAAATTCATCACCATCTACACCATCGTCACCACCCATACTATCATCACCCCCCATTACTAGTTTAAACACAGTTCCACCCACTCCGACCTTGAATGTTGCGCGGGAGGTTAGTTGTACCTTCTTACCCGCGTCCACCAAGGCTGGTAAAGTAAGAGTTCGCATGAGATGGAGCAAAGAAGTTAACCTATTTATCATGCGAACTTACCTATACATCACTAAATTAGAGACCGACATGACCACCTACAGACAACAATTGCATGAACTTTTTACACGTCAATACCCACAAATTACCGTTAGTGAACAAAGGATTTCAGATCAAAGAAGAGCTATAGTAAGAAATAAGCTCTTATCTATTAAAGAAATCGATCAGTTAAAAGAAGAAGTACGTATGCAGCTAGAAGATTTGCAAAATAACGAAAGCGCCAACACAATTACATCAACACAAAACACAACCGAATTTTATCAACAAGTGCAACTTCAATCACACCCTCAGTCACAACCTAACGTACAATCACAACCACACTATCAATCACAAGCATACTCACAATACACGCACACATCGCACACATCCACACAAACCGAAACTATAACAGTACTACTAGAAAATGATATTGAAACCCTAGCTGATATTGATCAAAATCAGTCCACAGATACACGTATCCAAGAAATTAATGATAAATTTAAAACAGCTCTTACACAATATTCCGGGATGAACCCGGCAGCTCGACCAAAACTGCCCAAGCTTAGGTACTCACCAAAACTTTTACAACTAGTTAATTTATTTAATCAACATATTCTCAAGCAATACATTAGTGAAGAAACACAACTAACAGACGTACACACCCTGATATATTGCACAGCATTAGTTATCTCTGAAGAACTTAATTATAAAATCACTGAACACACAGGCAATACAAGACCAAAAAATACGAACAAACCAGCATGGCAGCAGAGGCTTGAAAAAGATATAGAAAAACTTAGAGCAGACTGCAGTAGACTCACCCAATATATTAACAACAATAGATCAAACAAAGTAGTAAAGAGAGTAGAAACAATATTTAAAAACATGGCCACTCATACTAGACACGAAAGTGACAATAGAAAACCGGAAGAATTCTTGGACACACTGAAACAGAAATTAGCATTAAAAGCTCACAGATTAAGAAGATATAAGAAAGCGCAAGAACGTAAAAATGATAACTCCCTATTTGCCATGAATGAAAAGAACTTTTACAGGAATTTACAGAAACCACAAGCCAACATAACACCTGAAAACAATTTAGAACTACCAACAGCGGAACAACTCGAAACATTCTGGTCTGGCATATGGGAAGAAGAAGTACAACATAATGATCAATCTGATTGGATAAAAGACGAAGAAACTAGATGGAGCTCATTAGAAGAAATGGAATTCATTGAGATAACTGAGTCTGACATTACTAATATTACAGCAAGACTGCACAATTGGAAATCCCCTGGTATTGATAAAATACATAATTACTGGTATAAAAAATTAGAGTCACTACACCAAATTATCGCAAAAAATTTAACAGATATAATTCTAGGGAAACAAAACATCCCTGAATTTATTGCCGTAGGAATAACCTACATGTTACCCAAAACACAATACTCACCACAACCTTCTCAATACAGACCAATTACATGCCTACCCACAATATACAAGATCTTAACATCAACAATTACTGCAAAAATCAATAAACACATAGAACATCACAACATAATAGCAGAAGAACAAAAGGGGTGCAGACGGGGCCACATGGGATGTAAAGAACAACTAGTAATAGATTCAATAATACACAAACATGCAGCCGCAAAAAATAGAAATTTACACTGTACATACATTGACTATAAAAAAGCTTTTGATAGTATTCCACATTCCTGGCTGATCCAAATATTACAGATATATAAAATAAACCCAACAATGATAAGCTTTTTACAAAACATTATGTCCCAATGGAAAACTACACTCCAATTAAATTGCCGCGAAACCGCTGTCACAACTCGACAAATTGCTATTAAAAAAGGAATTTATCAAGGAGACTCCCTAAGTCCTCTGTGGTTCTGTCTTGCACTCAACCCTCTCTCTCACCTACTGCAGCGCAGCCAGGCCGGATACTGCTTAAAACAGGCAACAGAAGAAACCACTATATCCCATCTTATCTACATGGACGACATTAAATTATATGCAAAGACTGAGAAAGACATGAAAAAATTAATACAAATTACAACACACTTTAGCAAAGATATAAACATGCAGTTTGGACTGGATAAATGCAAAACTGTACATATAATAAAAGGCAAAATTAAACCGGGCGACTATGCAATTAGTGATACTGATACAATTACAGCAATGGAACCAACAGATTTATACAAATACTTAGGATACAAGCAACTCAAAGGTTTAGATCACACAGCAATCAAACACACACTAAACACGGAATACAAGAGGAGAGTGGCCGCAGTATGTAAAACTCAACTTTCGGGGAAGCATCTTATAAAAGCCATAAATACCTACGCGATCCCAATATTAACTTACTCATTTGGTGTCATAAAATGGTCAAAGACTGATATACAACAAATAGAAAGAACAACACGCACCACTCTCACTAAACATAATAATCTACACCCCAAATCTGCAATAGAAAGACTGACCATTAAACGACAATACGGAGGGAGAGGCCTAATAGACATCTTTCAACTTTGGCAAAAACAAATAATACGATTAAGATCATTCTTTCACACAAAATCTCACTCAAGTAACATACATAAAGCTATAACCAGAAACGACAACAACTACTCCCCCCTAAACCTAAACGAACAGAACACAACACACGACACACAACACACTAACAATGATGCACAGAAACAAATGATAGAAAATTGGAAAAAGAAAGTGCTGCATGGACGGCACCCCCATGATTTAGAACAACTGCACATAGACACATTAGCTTCAAATAAGTGGCTTAAGATAGGTAATTTGTTTCCAGAAACCGAAGGATTTATTATTGCAATACAAGATCAGATTATTATGACTAAAAACTATAGGAAATTTATTATAAAAGACCCCACAATAACGAATGATAAATGCCGCAAATGTCACAGTCAACCCGAGACCATTCAACATATAACAGGAGCATGCACAACACTCACACAAACCGACTACACTCACAGACACAATCAGCTTGCAAACGTCATCCACCAACAACTAGCAATCAAATACAAACTCATCCAAGATACAAACACGCCTTACTACAAATACACACCACAAACAGTTTTAGAGAATACCACACACAAACTCTACTACGACCGCGCTATACTAACCGACAGGACCATTCACTTTAATAGACCAGATATAACTCTCCAAGATAAAGTTAATAAAGTCACTTACCTGATAGATATTGCCGTTCCCAACACTCACAACATACAAAAAACCATAGGAGAGAAAATAAGTAAATATGCAGAACTCAAAGAAGAAATAACCAGAATTTGGAGGCAGGAAAAAGTGTACGTAGTACCCATAGTTGTCTCCACAACGGGTGTTATACCCAACCATCTCCATCATAGCCTCAAATTAATAGACCTTAACGACTCAATTTATATCACTCTCCAAAAAGCCGCAATTTTGAATACCTGCAGAATCGTGCGAAAGTTCATGCAAATCGACGAAAATGAAGTTTCATCACACAACACACTTTCAGTAATATAAAAACTCACCACACGCTACATTGACTTGGTTTAGACCCGTTGATGTAGCTTAAAACTAGCTTAAAGCTAAGAAACAGATATGTTTTCCCTAAATAATAATAATAAAATTTCTTTATTCGGACAACTTTGATCCATACATGAAAAAAACTAAACAAAACAAAATATTAAGTTATGACACGAAATATGTATTAGTACTTTGTACCCGTACCATCGGGTATTTTGTATTCAATGGCAGGCACTTGCCCGACGGTAAGTTCTTGGTGCCTAAGTAAATATTTGGTTTCCAGTACTTGATTTTCAACTGCAAGTCTTTCAGCCGTGGTGATCGTCCGTTCAACAAAAAGCCACCACTCAGATCTTTGCGTTTCAACATTTCCTCTAAACTTTCCGCTAATATATTTAGAACTAGTTTATGTCCGCGATTTCGCCCGCCTAAATGTCGGTTATCGGGTAAGCACACGAAGTCTGGAATAAAAAGTAGCCTATATCCTTTCTAGGTGTTCCAAATGTCATCAAAATCGGTTCAGTCATCAGCAGATTTAGTCGTGAAAGCATAAAAAGCAGACAGATAAAGTTACTTTGGAATGAGTAATATTAAACATTAGCAAGGATTTGCGTTCCAAATGCCTCATGTTTCGGAAACATTTCTTGTTTTTCAGTCAACGATGTTAAAGCGAAAATCAAGAGTCTACTTGGAAAAAATTTGCAAGTCCAATGATGAGAAACACTCGTGTCAAAGGGATTTATTAAGATGAGGTGAGTATTCCTCAAGTTTAAATCTATAGAACTTTAATCTGTAGAATAAAATCAGGCAGGATATTTCAAATTACCCGCATTCAGATACGTCTTTGGTTGCTACTCCGCTGCCGTTGGTGGTGGCGTGATGATTAATACGTATAAACCGTCCTCTTGTATCACTCTATCTATTGATGGAAACCGGATCAAAATCCGTTGCATAGTTTAAAGATCAAAGTCTACAGAGAGACGGAAGCGAGGAAGCCACTTTGTTTTGTGCTAAATAGAGGTAGTGTATTTTGGTTGCCTTGTTTTAGGTCCAGTTTTGGGGTAGGCGACCTGAGAGCTTCATTGTTGACAAAGGTCTACAGATTTTCAAGCGACGATGTTTGAATTTTTATGAATGTTTTTTTTTGTTTCAAAATTGATAAACAACACATCGCTTCTGCATGTAAAGATCAATGGCTAATAAAGCTTTTATAACTTCTTATTTATTAATTCTAAGCCAACATAAATCTTAAATCCATCATTATCTTTTTTGTGTAAAATGTTCACGGATTTTAATTTTCTTAAAATGGCGGTGGTGGTGGTATTATGCGAAGTTAGCAGTCGCCCGTATTTTACTGGGACAAGCCGGCTGCACTGTCCCACTGTCCCACTGTGTGGCGACCACCAGAAAAAGCATCCCGGAGAAAAGAATCAACTGTCTTGTAACCCGCAACAAAAATAAAAACGGAAACAACCAGCACAGGAGTAAGCAAAAAACAACATTCGCCTATTCCAGTACAAGTATGACGACTATAAAATTCTACCACCTCCAAACCATCTAGCAAAGTGAACAATATTCCACAGTACCTCTCCCCCAAAAACAATTACCCCAAATAGGTACGTTTAATGATACTCCACAAAACGTAGATAGCACTAAAACTAACAAACTGTTGCCATTGAAGACGGACAATTGAAATGAATTGACTTAATTGTAGCTTACTCCAGTAGTTATCCAATTTCTGAAATTAACAGTGAACAGCGAAAGTTATGAGACTTTGAGACCGTCTTTAAAATGGTTTGGATCGTTGTTTTGTATGAATAGCTTAGCTGTTGTTTTGTGTACTGCGGTTATATTATTATGAGCCTTTATCAATTCAATAATCTTGTTGATTTTGGGGATCTTGTCCATTTTGGGTAACCAGTGATTATGGCGCCTTTCATGCATGAATGAGGTTGTTGATTTCTGAAAAGTATCAACGTGATTTTCTCAATTCATATGTAGTACTTTCTAAGGTTATATTAGACATCACTCACATTGTAAGGATACCTAGACTGAAATTATGATATGTCTAAAATCGTTAATTTGAGCAAGCGTACTGATAAGAGAAGAGGCCTTTGCCTAGCATTGAGACAGCAAATATTTTTTATTAATATTTTGCGCAGATGGTGTATTTCTTCGTCTTTCTTACGGATTATCATGATGACAATTGTAGTATGTACTCGTATATAGTGTTTGATAAAATAAACAATAAACACCATTTCAAAGTTAACCATTACCACACGCTTACAAACATAAGAACTCAAAGTTGGGTTCCTACAAAGCATATCGTGAGAAGAATATTTATGAGAAGCTAAACGGAACTTCTACAATACAAGACCTAACACAATTACAGAAGCCACAACTATGTGCAACCTCGCAATTAGAAGCAAATCTTGTAATAGAAAAACTCCGAAGTATCTTGTACGAGATAAAATCTCAGAACTTATTAACATGTAACCCTCTTTATTCATTAGTTCCAAGCTGGGAAGGCGGAGTGAAATCTACTCCGTGCTGTGGTCAGTTATTTAGGGCTGTCTCAAATCTTTTGGATCATTGATCTTGAAATATTGTTGGCAATTGATTTTTCGTTAATACGAGTATTACATTATATCACATTATTTGACATTTGACATCGGTGAAGGAAAACGTCGTCGTGAGGAAATCTGGCTTTAAAATTAATATAAGTCTAAAATCCTTAATCACTCTTGAGCAATCTGCAATGGTCGTGCCTTCTCTATATGGAAAGAGGCCTTTGCCTTGCAATGGGACAAAACTATTTTTCCAGAGGATTTTTTTTTTCTAAACGCGTTACATGCAGGTTTACTTACAGACTAGCAACGAGTCTAATGTGACAAACTCCAAAAGACATCACCGTTTCTATAAAGTGATCAAACAGTTCCTCAAGTCCAGAAAACTGATGCAAGATAAAAAAAAAACAAAGAAATTATTTAAAACTTCAAATTATTCCGAACAAGAAAAAAGGAATTAGGAAATCGTCCGCTTCAGCTCCGTGGGAAACGAAGTTCGTTTTAAACTCCTAATAATTTCCTTCAAGTACGAATCCAATTACACCGAAATAGATTCTTTAAACCCTGACCTTTTTTGAGCAGGTTTGAATTTCAAGCGTTTTGTTAGATGCCATTTTGATACGGAGAATCTAATTTTAGACTGGTACAGTTATGATGAACTTCAAGTAGATACCTCTTAAAGGAGCTCAAGGTTTTTGTTCAAATTTGGAGGAAAGGAAAAAGATCTCTTGTAGGATCACTTCGTTGTTTGTCTGTTATTTAAGGCTCTAACGCGTGGAAATTATAATAATACCAGCCTTTTATTGTCGCAAGGGAATGGCCTCTTCCCATACAAAGGAGGAACCAGCACTGATAACCACGCTTGCTGAAGGCGGATTGCCGATTTCATGCTTATATTTAATATAAGTCTAGATTTCCTCTCGATGTTTTTCATTCACCGATGTCAGAGATGTCCAAGATGAACTTAAAACTTAGTGGAAGTATCAAGTTAAAATACATATCAAATAGTTAGGTCTTGATAAATGTATGCATTTTGGGTTTTGGGATGGTTTCCATTTGAAATTAGAAAGGGTTTTGGACTATGCTTTTTTTTTTTTTTTTTTTTTTATAGACGGGAAATCATCAAATAACTTCCCCCGCCCTGGGCGGGGCGGGAGGGAGTGTCAGACTTTTACTGACTAAAACCCGTCTATGTTCCTTCATGTGCCCTTTGCGTTCCGGGGGCGCGGTATGTCTTTCGAACAACCCGCAGCCCCGGCAGGCATCGGCCCTCAGTGGCCCCATCCAATTTGCTGACATCTCTTTGAGGCGCGCGTGGAACACGGACGCGCCGTCGACACGGTCTGTCGCTAGTGAACGTACGGACGGTGAGCTACCCATTGCTCACCGTCCACAGACCCGCGTCTACGGTGGCCGGGAGTCGTCTCGTGGCTCCCGACGCCCGGATCGTCTACCGCGGCGGCCGCTGGGACGGGGGACCCTCCTTTCTCTCTCCCGTCCCGCCGCCTCCTTCTCCAGCATTACAGCTTCGCAGAAGGAGGCGACTGCTTCCCATTCCCCCTCGCTCCGGACCATGGCCTGAACCAGTGCCGGACGCGAGAGGGCGCCGCCGCCGATGGCCGCCTCGAGGACTCGGCGGTGCTCAGCCCAAGCAGGGCACACCGCCAAAGTATGCTCCACCGTGTCCTCGGGGCGATCCTCACAATGGTGACACCCGGGCGTTTCCTCCCGCCCGATGAGGTGCAGGAACCTCCCGAAACATCCGTGTCCGGTGAGGACCTGCGTCAGGCGGTAGGTGAGGGCGCCGTGGCGCCGCTCAAGCCACTCCTCAAAGAGGGGACTTACCGCCTCAATCAAGGCGTGCCCTGCACGAGGTTGCGACAGTCGTTCTCTCCATGTCGCCATGAGATCGAGCCGGAGTTCCGTCCGCTGGGCGGCAATTTGCCGCGGCAGCGGAGTTTCGCCCCGGCCCAGTGCCTCCGCGCGCCACTCGTGTAGGCGCGCGAGGACCAGCGCCTCCAGATCCCATGGCGTTTGGACTATGCTGTGTCTGTGATTAAGTATACCAGAAATGTGATTTTACTGAATATTGTTGCTGTCATAAATATCAGTCCATGGCACTTTTTCAGGCTTGTTTAGCAAGCACTCCTTGTCACATTTTACTAAAAAAAAATTGTAACCTAAATAAAAGAACCAATCAGAAAAAAAAAACCACCGACAGAAATGAAAACTTAAAACTTTGCAACTGTACACGCAACACGGCACATTAGCATGTCGCTGATGCAGTCTCGTTAGTATGACAGTGACGCGAACCTATATACATTTTCCCCCTACCAAATATCGCTCAACGTGGCTAAAGAAGTTTTGACTTCAATAATTTCATGACAGCCCTAGTATAGGTGAATGTTCTCAGACGGCTAAACCACTAGTCTCATGTAGAATCCCCCTTACTCTGTCTAATTTCAATGATTCATTTAATAGTTCATATCAAACGTTAACTTCAAAGTTCACTGTACGCATTGCATACATCAAGTTTTGATGTATTGCGGTAACTGTACAAGCAATTTTGTAGTCTATTTCTTTGTACATAAGACTTCGAGTGGGTTGCATGTTTGAGGTCAATTTATTTGTTTTCAAAGAAGACTGTTTCTTTTGGTACTTTTAAAGTTTATAGGAGTATTCTGTTGTTTTAAGTTCATACAGTTGTTTGTTTATTGTTTAAGGGTATTACATCGCTCAAGTCCTAAAAACACCTTATGTTTAACGAAATTTGTTGAGGAATCCTTCCGTACGTTTTCCATATAAAAAATATATGTTATACTTAAAGTCATCCTCAACAGTTCGCATTGATTAGAATTGTAATAAACTTGCCCAAATTTCGGAAAAAAATATTTTAAACAGGTCATTTTTCAATCTAAATTGCAAATTGTTGGTAAAACGGCTGAATAGTTCGACATGAATTTTATACCTAAAAATATGTAATGACATATCAAACAATTCGCATTGTTTACTTTTTCTGGTTTCTGTTAAGATTTTGTAATAATAACTAAAAACTCGAAATTTCATCAATTCCCCCCACGAGGCACCCCCGCGATGCCTGAGACGCCAAACTTCAGTGCCTTGATGGCTCTTGTCAAGGGTGGACTATACGCATGTTATTTTTTCCAAAATAAAAACCAAAAGTTCACTTTTTGAGTAATTTATGAATGAAGCAATATTTTAAATAGTACAAATGTAAATATTTCGTAAAATAAGAATTGAAATTAAGGTGCAAATACATAAAAACAAATTTGTAATTTCGTTTAGTTTTTGAATCTGTCATAGAGTAAGCCTGACTACTATGCCTATGTATTAAAACAACTGCTTGAACGAGCTCTTCAAAATTATTGGAAAATACCACGGATATCTATGGCAATACCTACTCTTTTAGTAGATACATTATTTCTTTGGTGTTTATTTTTATTATTGTTTTTACCCTTAAGAATTTCGTTTCACGGAGAACATAGATGTAGGTGTTTCTTTTTTAATTATTTGCTTACCAAACTTTCAGAATGTATCATGTATGAGCACAACTATTTCCGTTACTGAGATCCGATAAGCACTTACTTGGCCATCACCTTTACAATGTACCACATAGTAGCACCCGTGCTTAGTTAGATAAATTGTAACTTCTTGATATTCAAAAGTGCCCGGTCTAATTGAAATAAATGCTTTGAATTTTGAATTTTGAATTGAAAGCTAGGTCATCCTAACTATTTTCTTTTCCGACAACCGATAAGTGAATATGAATAATTTATTTACACGGTTACTTTTACATCATTCGGGAGCCGAAACACAGGAACTCCAGTAAAGTAATAATTACTATTGGCGTTATTTTTTTTAACACGTCTCAAAGAATTTGAAAATTTGTGACTTTTTTGTCAAAAGTCAAAGTCAGAGTCAAAGTCAAAGTCAAAGTTTTTGTCATTCGAGATATTAGTGCGTTTCTGCCTGATCGATTAATGGATTTTTCAAAGGCTACCGTTCGCATTTGTATAGTCGATAAGGTTTACACACAAATATGCATGGACTGCAAAGAAGCGTTTACTTCGAGTTTTCACTATTTCACAAATTAAACAATCATCATCACGCCTGTATTTCCCGAAAGGTTAGGCAGAGGTGTACTAATGTACACCCACAGTTCGGTGGTACATTTAGGTCCCATGTAAAAAGGGGCGAGCCTATTGCCATGTATCGGGCACAAATCCAAACTCCGAGCTGCTAATGGGAATTTCGTAGAAAATCCCAATAATACCTTTTGCTCAACCTAGGAATCGAACCCAGGACCTCTACAGTAGCAGTCGTGCTTAGGACCACTAGGCTAACGAGGCAGTTCAAATTAAATTTTCATGTTAGGTATTTATTGAAAATAATTATCTATAGCCAATAGTTTCTGTTACTATGACAAAGTTTATGGCTTTTGGTTCCAGAACGATGTAAAAGTAAGAGTGTATAACAAAATAAATATAAATTATAATGTACCAAATAATACATAATATAAGAACAAAATGTAGGTATTAAATCTCTCAGAGAGCGAATAAAATAGGCAAAAACAATGACAACTCTGCGACACATCTGTGTTCTTGCTTAATGTTAAGTTCCGTTTATCGTAGCATACTGGATATAGGTAGATGGCGCTAATAAAACAAAAAATAAGACAGACAGTCAAATCCTCAAGGACATCGGGCGGTGTAATAACCTTAAAGAGCACCGAAATACCAAGGAGCAATCCCGCGCTGCGATTTTAATGTAAACGACCATTTAATTGCATTAACGGGACACATGAATTTATTTAGAAATACGTCTGTAAAAAAATCGCAAATGATAAAGTACAAAAAAGTAATATTAAAATCGAGCTGAAATGAAAACGCATCACAGTATACCCGCTCGCTTTTAGCTCTTTTTTTCTTTAAATTTAAAAAATAAGTTGCGCTATAAAAGGAATTTCTCATGTATCGTGGGTTCGTTTACTAACATAAAAAAATCACATAAACAAACAGAGACCAGACCCGGAACAACCATCTAAAGGCCATACAAATATTTGTTCCGTACGGGAATCGAACCAGCAAATCGCCAACCGTGTCGTCAAACTAGAATTTATACCCGCTATCTACTCTTCAAAAACATACAGTACAGTTACCAAACCTAAATCTTTCAACGCCATATCCAGTAGAAAATCACATCAAGGTCAAAGGATTTACTTTTAAATCCCACCTGTTTTCAATTCCACCGAAAATTCGATCCGTACTGGGAAGAAAATAAACAAGATAACGGAGTGAGGTTTCTAACACTGTCCTCGTTTACAGATAGTATCATCCAGGGTTAGAAAACTTTAGGTCTTTTGAGAGGTCAATGGAAATGTTTGCTCTTGCGAAACAGTGCCCTAAGCAATGTTCCCTGCTTTACTTTACTGTAGTTTAATTAACCAAGGTGACCAATATAGATAGTGATCGCTGACCACGCTTTTATAGGCCTGTGAATTTTAAATAAGGCCTGATATTTTTTATAGGTAGGTACTCTGTTTTACTAGCCCATAGGAATATAAAAACGGAATAGAAATTATCCTATTTGTTAGGCTAGATCAATATCTATATGTGTGCCAAATTCTAGTTAATTACGTTTAACCGTGTAAGCGTGAAAGATTAACAAACGTTCATCCACCCTTACAGAGTTTCGCGTTTAATAGAGTAGTAGGAAGTAGCTTTACTATTATCAGTAATCTAAACACTTTATAGTAAAGTTAATGCAAATAATAGTAAAAATCTTAATCAAACTTGTATGACGTTTTCTTTCTTTATTTATTAAATAAAGTATACGTACCAATAGCATATACATAATGCATTTTCAGTACAAAGTAGGTAATTATAATATTCTTTTTAATATTTACGCCAATTATACGCATATAAAGCATTCACAAAAAGATACAGGGCAAGCTGCAAACATATAATTTTTTTTTGCTGTGTTAAATTTAGTTTAGTCTTTAAAACATACACACACATTTGTCATTTTTAATACTCGTATCATTATTTTGGGTGGGTATATATGTTTCTGGTATTTTTTTAATTACTGTGTATGTAATGTATGTATGTATGTACTATGAACCAGAATGATGTCTAAAACAAACAAATAAATATTTATTAAAGTACAGAGTGACTCTGATGTACAAAATGTTCCCCACCTCTGCTACCGTAGACTAGAGGCGACATGTTAGACTATTTTACGACAGTTTTACTGCTAACCAGGAAGGCGGGACATGTTTAAAATCCCGCTCTAAATTCGATGTTAAATATGAGATAGGTTTCTGATTGGATGACGGTGTTCACGCCGAACTCTTGGTTAGGAGTCCTAACCTTAAAATAGGATACGAAAAGAGCACGTGTTTACTTTTGGATTGTTTGTTTACGTTCCAAGTCGAAGTGTATTGTTGTGAGCTTGACGGGGTCACAGTAACGGTTGGGGTCTGAACTACATATGACAGAAACACTGACTGACTTAGTAGCTACTAGCAGTAGGTACGTCGTGGTTTCAATCGCGTTAAGTTATATTTTTGAGTACTGATTTGCCCCCGCGTGGGTCGTATAGCTGATGTAATATCCTACTTTCTGCTAATATTATAAATGCGAAAGTTTGTAAGGATGGCTGGATGGAAGGATTGATTGATGGATGGATGGATGGGTGGATAGAGGATGGATTAAGGGACGCTTGTTATTCTTTCACGTTTAAACGCCTAAGCGGTCCTGTATGAAACACACAGGATACTTTTTATCCTAGAAAAATGTACGGTTCCCGTGGCATATACATCAAATTCAACACGGACGAAGTCGCGGGCAGGAGCCAGTAGCCTATAACCTTTCTCGATAAACTAAATCTTCATTTTTAAGGCTTCACACCTGAAAAGGAAAAACAAACCATTTAATGAGTCAATAAAATACAAACTTAGTCGATCCAAAACAAATACTCGTAGAACTTCGATCGACAAAACACCGTACTTACTGAAAAGGAAAAACTTTTTAATGCTTACCTCAAAATCACGTGCAAACGAACCCACAAACTCACCGGTCACTTAACAACTTAATAACTTACGTCTCCCATTAAAAACCAATCATATATTAAACGAAGTAGAGTTCAAAATCCATTGGTAGGTGTGTAAATATAACGAGTCCGTCGATCGGAAATCTGTTTATAATATTTGGATCGGCAAAGGAGAACAGGTGCATTTTATCGTGACCAAACGGTGGTATAAATTCAGTTTTTCCCGATCCGAAGTGTGTTATAATGTTTGTGGGTGGCCTGTACTGTGTTTTTTTGGAAGAATTATGGCGATATATGAATAGGAAAGTAATAGTTTTAGGGATAACGGTAAATTATGAATAAAGAAATAGTCCAGGACGAATATGGTAAAAGAAGAAAGTAGGTCTTTAGTTTTGGTTCGATTAGGAACTTCCAAATAACTAAATTTGAGAGGTCGTACTCCAATTGTCCCCATTATATTTCATACTGGTTTTTGTCCGTGACTTTGTCCACGTGACTGTCAATTACAGTGGACGCAGAAGAAGTCGCGGATAAAAAGCCTATGTTCCAAGCTACCTCTTTGTCAAATTTTTATTACTCTCACGGCAGTCACTATTATCTATTTGAAATTAACTATTATCTTAATACAAACTCGAATTATCAGGGAGTCGGTTAATTAAAAAGTGGAAGTTAATTGCTTGTTCCACACGTTTCATATGAAGAAGATCAAATAAGAAACTCCATGGATACTCTTTTAAAATCAAACAGTAACTTCCACATTTATAATATTACAGTGGATGTAGACAAAATTGGAATAGTTCCCGACAAATATTCTGAATAGAATCGGAGCGAGAAAGCACCGAGTGTGGGGCTGTATCGGCATTGTAGTGTCAACGGAAACTAATGGCCAATTTCCTTTAGTCGACTTACAACTTGAGTAGAATGACAAGCACCTGCTTAACCTGCTTTATTTAAAACCTCTAGTTTGGTGGGACCTTAGAAATAGGGTAGGATTATAGTTTAGACACGTGACTTTTTGTTTCGTTTAGAGCAATATATTTAAAGTAAAAAAAGCCAATTAAAGGAAGCCTTTGAAAGTCACTTACTAGTAAAAAAAAAAAAAAATTAAGTGTCTCGAAAGAAAAAATAAATGAAAAAAAAAAGTAATCTGCTGTTTGTTTGTTGATAATTCTATCAACCTTAAAAAATCAAAAACAATCATCAAAATCAAAATCAAATTTTATAAACATTTGACAAATTGTCACATTTCATTCGAAAATTAAAAACGCTCAAATCCTAATCGCTATCTCATTTGAGCGACAATCAATGTCGAAAAAGACTGACCGAGATTTCAATACTAACGTTTTCAAAACCACTGAAAATGCACCTCAGAGCTATAGTTTCAGAAGAATAATAGGTACACGTCTTAACACACCCACGTACTACGCTCACGGTACAGTCTGTTGTCAACATTATCTGACCCACCCTAAACACAACCAAAATTGGACCCTCTGCCTATGATAATAAGGTTTAATTTCAATTTATCGATGAATACAGACACGCATAAACCCACCCAACGTTGTCGGAGCCACCGGCATTATATCATTTTGTTAAGCTATTTTAATCATTATCTCGTTGACATTAAAGTTAAAAACCTTTTAAGTCACCTTACATAATTAGAACCCAATCTTGAATTTCGTGGAGTCTTAACAAGTTCTTGTGGCTTGGCGGTTTGATGTTGGATTGGCGAGGAACAACATGTGGGTTCGAAAACACAGTCCACCTGTTATCAGTTTCTTTTTTAATTTGATTTCATTTCTACAAAATTGTTTGCTTTATTAAAGAACGGCCAATATGATTTACGCCTAATAACTTATCTTGTAAACAGGTGGGTAAATTAAAAAAGTTTAAGTTCACATATATTTGCTTCGTGAGGTAGATAATAAATTCGTCTACTTAAGTGACAAAAGTTACACTACGCCTATTAGCATTGACTGTGCACACACATTTGTAAATCGTTTCGCATAACTCGTTAAGTATTTTTAAGCAATTTGGTGTAAAAAAGCATCATGTCGCAGCTTAATGACTATACCAAACATAAAATCATATTTTTACATGAGCAGAATGTTGGAATTAGAGAGATTGGTCGTCGTCTTAATATAGCAGTAAGTGTTTTTTTTATACCTATTTTATTTAATTGATTGTGATTAATGAACGCGTAGTTGGCTATTTTACTATTACATTCACTCCTTACAAGTTACATAAACGGTTCCAAAAAAGTTTTTTTTTTTGTTTTAGAGAAATACGACTGTAGCTAAGACGTTATGGAGACAAAGTAAATATTCAGCGGATTCGTCCAGGGGCAAAAAACATCAAGTATAGTCCCGAATGCGATTGCCCATTAGTGTAACCGCAAAAAAACACCATATTTCAGTGGAAACAGTGAGAAGGCATTTACACGCTGCTGGAATAAGGAATTATAAACCGGCACAGAAAATAGCATTGACACCTGCTGAAGAGGGGTCCGTTTTGCCCAGGAATATTTAAATTTTAATTGAGAAGAAAATGTTGTGATCTTCACTGATGAAAAAAAAAACATTTAAATCGAACAAAGATGAACGTAACAAGGAACGGTGCGCCATCACTCCGCTACTAATTAATCTAGGATATTTTTAAACACACCATGTAAGTAAATGCTCAGTGGATAGATTGTTAAACCATTAAAATGTTGCCAATTACGTGGTGATGTTATTGTCATAAATAGTTTTTTTTCTATTTAAATGACATGTTTATTCACTACGTATAATAGGCAGCTATAAATCTTTAAAGCATTTCACAGATAAAATAAATTTTCTCGATAACAAACTTTCAAGAAAACATGCCTTTTTTAATGTTTATAAATGGGTAGATTTGATTATGGCATCCTCATAATATATTGTATATTAATTTGGAAATATGTGAGCATTTACTTACTTTATTTACCTAAGTGTTTTAATGAAATAATAAACATTTTAAATTTGCAATTGTTTAGTTTTATTTCTATGCGTTGTCCATTAAAGAACTGTAAAAAAAGTATAATAAAATAATTAAAAAAGAAACACCTGAGCAGAAGCTATATTTAGGTTAAACTTGATTTCGAACGTAAACAACGATTAGTGACCACAAGACTAAAGAATTTAAACCATATATACACTTTAATAAAGTTTATTCTTGCACAGCACAAGCAGCCAACCTTATCCTAGTGCAAATAGATTATTTTGTATTTTATCCCTTCATTATTATTTAATCACTCCATTAAGACATGATAATAAAAAAACTACCTATAAAATAGACAAAAATAAATTGTAAAGAGAAGTTGTTTTTGCAATTTAGTAAGGCAAGGAAAAATATGTTTGCGCGTTGTCACTGCATACCCTTAGTTAGTAGCATTTGAATACCAGTTTTACAATGAATACAAATATTTATTTTTCAACTACCCACTTAATACAAGTTATGCCAAAATATTACCATTTTAGAAACTTTATATTTGAAGATTATCCGTCTATAGTTCTTTACAATAATACAAGAAATACTTTTAGAATAAATTCTAAATTGAAAGCAAAACAATATCTTCGTCGCGGGATTTGATCTCGCAACTTGTCACTCTCAGTCTTACACACAGACCACGAGACCAGAGTTACTTGACCGAACTCATTAAAATAAGCTATTACACTTATTATATTATAACAAGTTGTTATAAGATTAAACCCAATGCTAACGTGATAAAGATCAAATTTGCGTGTGTGTATTTTTATTGTATTTATTCCTTCTCAGTTCTCGAGCACTTGACTGATAACCTCATATAAATTGAAATTAAACCTTATAATCATAGGCAGAAGGTCCAATTTCGATTGTGTTTAGGGTGGGTCAGATAATGCTGACAACCGACTGTACGTTCGTGTGGGAGCGAGCAGCATTGTAGATGTCAGAGCAAATCCCTAAAGAAAAATCTTCTTGGTACATCGCAAGAATAAATTGAAGATACCAGTCCAGTTGTTGAATTATGTTCATTGGTTTTTAGTAATGGGAATATTTATTGGCTAGATATTTTATGCTGTAGGTCTAACTAATGTTTAGGTCTCGTGGGAGCATGTCCGAGTACTGAGCATGGGGTCATGGGTTCGGTTCCTAGGTCGAGCAAAAAGTGTTGTTGAGTTTTTCCATTACGAGTTTCTCAGAGACCTACGTTTCGGAACAAGCAACTAGCTTCAACTGTAAACTGCGACTTCCTAACACTTCAAAAACGCCTGTAAATGGTCTAATTGAAACAAATGCTTTGACTATGACTCAGTAGCAACAAAAAAAAAACAACTGCTCCAATATTTTGACGAGTTATGCAAACAAAAGCGTATAAACCAACGTTTACGATGCTGGGACAACTCCCAGCATCTCAGTTCTTTGTCAGTAACAGACGCGTCAAATGTGCGAGATAACTATTGAATACAAGGGTCAATGAACTTAAGAAAGGATATTACTATGGCAACGGAAGCTACTAAATAGTGTTGTGACGTAACTCGGGAGCAAGTCAAAGCACCAGACTTTGATAGATCGATTTGATTGGCTGATGCCTAAACATTATCGAGAATGGAATGGCGATTGTTTACAGAGTACGTGTACCTACTGTACCATTAAATCGTGTCAGTTTTGACAGCAAATGTTTGATTTTACACTGGGAACTTTATTTGTAATATTTGATGTAAATTTTTGAGTGGTGTATGGGTAAGTATATGAGTTTAATTCTATGCCATTGTTTTATATTTTTTTTAATTTTAATTGACCCCCTTTCATACTGAGTGAATGGGACTTCGTACCATTTTTTTTTTTCGGGGACTCAGTACTAAATTTTAGACCACTCATAGCGTTAACATGCTTCGTAAGTTATTAAAAAAGAAATCAGTTATTCCATAGATTTATATCGTGTGGGTGTTGCTTCTATATAGAATAGCTGTTTTTTTGCCTCTTACACTAGTTATATCCCTGAAAAACGTCAAACCCCTGAGAACCCTACTTTACAACTAACACAAGTGCACACCCTGTATGCTTACAACAAAAACGACGACCACTAATCTACCAAACGTGTAGCAATATTGCCTTTGTGCTGTTAATTGCAACTGTCATTAGGAAGCGTAATGCTTAGCAACAGATAATAATGAACAAAGGACTTATTTGACTACCTCTTAAATTGACCTTGTGATAAATACCTACTACAAACTTTTAGGCACGATCGCAATCTAACCTCTGTCTCAATCTGTCAAACAATTAAATAAATTCCAAAAAAAAACATTTATTGTCGCTGAGATGAGATTGCGACTAGATTTTGATTTTTAATTAGTAGAATTCGGATATATTTGAAAATGGAACAGTATCTATATGAAATGATCTGGTAATGGTACATATAATAAAAACAGTGTGTTTTTACATAAAACAGATTATTTTTATTGAAATATAAACTACTAATTCACAGCTTTAAGCTATATTTAACTACATACTATCCAAGCAAATAACGAGAAATACTAACAACACTAAGGGAAATTCCGTCATAAATTATTAATTATTTCGGTGGCAACACTTAATAATAATAGCGAACGACTGTTTCTGTAATTGTACCGTATAGTTGCCACTATAAATATTATAGTTGTTTCATGGCGGCTAGGCCATATGAAAATATCGTGCGTAATCTGAATGAATCGTTTTCTTTAATAGGGAATTTTCAGAGCGTGGTAAATTATTTAGTAGTAGGGTAGTTAAGTTAATTGATTCTGGGCAATAGAACTGCTTTGGTTATTGTAGAGCCGGTTTTATTATGGCTGGCAGTCGTATTCAAACCAGCCTTCAGTATGAAGAGGAATGGGCTAGAAACTCCATACCTATATGAAAAGTATATTTTAAAATTATATAGGTTCCCAAGTAACACATCAAAGCAGTATATCAGCCGACTTACAGCATTTCTGAATCGTTTTAGCATTTTGAGTTAGCTTTATGGCAGCATTACAAACGTTTATACGGCTCCTGTAACTCTTATTTGGGCACAAATTATACGGCTAAACACCCTAAATAGGTTAACAATTAATTTAATTGAATTACAGGCGCATTATATAAGCATTATTATGGTCAATGAAGATGCAAATCGCATTATGGAAGCATTATTACGATCAATGAAGTTCCCAATCGCCTTACAGAAGCATTATATTAGCAATATTAATAAAAATGAAAATGTTAATTGAATTATAAAAGCATTAGACTAGCATTAGAATGTAGTAAAAGAATTATTAAAGCTTTTTAAGTATTCACAGTTAGAAATTAGTTAAACCCAGCATCATTGCAAAAACATCTCTAATACCACAGTACAAATATTATAATACAATTATCGTTGTAATTTATTACTTTTTCTCACAATATAATTATGGATGAAGATGGTCAAAACTGAATGAGTGGCACCATATTTGTTTGCATCAAAACAAAATTTATATTACTGGGTAGTTTTGTCATGTCATGCATTCAAATGTTACTGCGCAATGTAGTTTATTGTAAATATCTATATAGGTTTCATTGAAAATTTTCACGCGCCTTTGATATTTTGTTGTTTTGTTAAAAAAAATTGTATAAAGATATGTGTGAAATAATCGAAACAATTGTAAATTTCAGTATAGAACGATTGTTCCATAACTAACATAATAGTCTTGGTTGGGCATTATTGAATTAAGTTATATAATTACTATATAGGTCTATTGCTTTTATAAATAGGTCTAAATGGTAATATTATTTGGTTATAAAATATATACAAAATGGTGTCCATCTATAGCAGCCCGGTGAGCTTTTAGAAAGGCTAATTAATGCCGCCATCAGTATAAATACATACATGTGGACAATTATTATGCCAGAGGCTAGAGAGAAGACTTTTGGTGAAACACTGTAGTGCCATTGTCTATAAAGTAGTTCTATATGGATTCACCGATACACCAGTGGACTTGATGTAGACTGAAATAGTGTCATTACTTGAACGCAATTTTGGGGATCGTTGAGCAAAATCATAAAACCCATTATCCGTTTGCTAAGAATTAATAAAAAGACTTTCTGAACTCATCATCTACAGTATTAATCCTGTGCGTGGCTTATTAAAATGACTATGGTGCTGTCAACAAACAAAAAGATGATGGTTTCATTCGAGTACTTGAAAATCATTTAAATAATAAGGCCATATATTGTGATTTTATAGATTTTATTTATATATACCTATAGACATTACACTGATAACAAGTGATGTGATAACAAGTTAAATTAAAGTCGGTTAAAACTGTTATGAAGTTCATTCTTTTTAACATACCATGTTGGTGACCTACAGAACCTTTTTTAATATCGCTACATTTTACTTTACATAATATGTGCTTTTCCCCAATATGGCCGACAAATGATTTTATGCTTCTTACTAGCTTTGTGAATTACAACAACTCACATGAATTTGATAAAAGAGCAGTTAGCTGTACAACAGAACTCAGTTGATTTTTAAAAATGCAAGCATTACATTGATTCACGTATATGCGGTTCACCAGTTCTAAGATTTTACTTACCACTTAAAAGTGCCTTTACACAACAAAGGGCAGTAAAAACAGCTCAAAGCTGTATTGCACATTTACGTTGCATTATAATGGTTCATGTTTATGCTATTAAACGGCATTAAGAATTATTTGCTACTTAAAAATGCTATTGTAGATCCAAATGCACTAAAATAGCTGAAAGCTGTGCAGCAGTATTGTAATTTGCTGCACTAAAACCAAACGCTTGACAGAAGCATTCTGATATGCCATTATCCAACCGTTATACAGTGTAAAGCATCATCATGCTTTTGAAATGCCAATATAAAGCGTCAAGATGGTCAGTGAACTTATATAAGAGTTTATACGGACCCTAAGTTTTACATAAGTTTACTATTTGTTTGTTAAAGTGCAAACTGTGTTACTTGGGTTACTAGCCGACCCCGCAAACGTTGTTATGCAATTTTTTTGGGTTATGAAAAATAGATGTTGGCCGATTCTCAGACCTACCCGATGTGTGTTATGTACACAAAATTTTATTGAAATCGGTCCAGCCGTTTCGCAAGGAGAATACGGTAACTAACACTGTTACCTACACGAATGTTAGGTATTTATAAGATATGAACGTGAAAACGACGTACCTAAAATAAAAACTGGGTACTTCAACTTTATAGTCTCTACTGCACAACGCAATATTTTTAACGTATAGTTAACGCATTATTTTTTTCATATTATTTTGTCCCACTTTATCCTGGATGCGTTTACAAACATACAATCAGCCAGACCCGGAACAACTAGCAGTAGTCCATACGAAAGACATATTATAGCCAGTGTAACCCCACATACAATATTCCCGGAATATTCTAAACGTCACCATTAAATCCTATATTGTGGGGTGACCAACGATTACTGCCAGTAATTATACCATCGATAATCACTTCGTACGACCTACTACCGCTATGAAATATTTTCACTTAGCATGTTCTAACTTGGCTACGAGAAAACAAAGTTTTCGTGATTTTTTATCTAATTGCTGAAAGCTTGCTAAAAGTAATTGATAAATATAGTAAGTTGACTATAGGTATATAAGCGGTTGGGGGAAAACAAAGGATGTAAAAGGCATATCACATAGGCGTTATACTACGCATATTACCTACCAAACTAAGTAATATTGAGTCAAAATTATTGCTTTATTTTTGGTAGGAAAAATCAGATTTAAAAGAAGCGCGCAGTAAAATGCACGCAAGGTATTATGTTTATGGGTGAATGCAACAGTACAGAGGTCGTGGGGATGTTTAAAGTTTGACAAAAATATCAACAAAATATCGTAATACTGATTATGGGAATTAAATATTACTTTCGTTTTCATTAAGTGTCTATTTAAGCCCATTACGTAAAATCATGACTCAACCAAAAACTATAAACTCCTTAGTTTTGCCTGTGCAACGATAAAAACAAAAGCACTGCGGGCAAAAATACCACAAAATCCCTTTTATTTGCTTAACAAAACTTAAAACCTCTTATTTACTAACTTTAAAAAACCAACGAAACGGAAACCAAATTCTATTCAACAGCGGAAAAAATCTCTGTAAAAAATCTCTTGAATAAAAAATATCCAAGTTGTGCAACCTTCTTAAAACGGAACAGGCACTCAGGCCGAGATAACGCTTTATGCAGAAAAACACTTTAAAAAAAAATAGCTTGAAAAGTTTTCACTTCGCTCGTTCACTTACAACGCTATTACACTTAAGTACCACTTTAGCTAATATACGATTACAACTTAACATCTGCAATCTTGGGAAAGGTCACTAATTAGTTGAGTTGCCTTTTAGGACAAATTTTTGATATCTCGGAAGACTAGATTAGATGGAACAGTTACTGCAACTAGGAAAAGAAGTGACAGCAACATCGCAGCAGTAAGTCAGGCAGTAGTCTCGTGCCGTGATTGGCTAAGATAAGCCCAGACTACCCACGCATATAAAACGCGTGCGTGTCAGCAAGGTTTTTTCAAATTTAGAACTTTTATTTCTTTTTGGTCCTGCCTTTTGTTTTATTCATAATGTAGTATTTGAATTAACAATGTATGTACGTATGTCATTGTTAATTCAGACATATAAGGCCATTTTGTGGCAGCAGTGTAGCCAAAAATAAATTCAGTAAAATAATTAACCAACTAACAAATGCACAGGGTTAATGTTTAGGATAGAAGTTTGATGCTGAAACTGTAATTAGATACAACAACTAGACACAACATGCACGGAAAAAAAAGGATATTTTGCAAAAAAAAACTCTACTTTTATTATTATATCAACAAAAAATGCTGCTGTTCATCAAATCTTGCAAAAAAAAAAACACATAAAATAAAAAAGTGAAATCATTTACATGTGCGGTCGAATTGAACACCATTCAAGTGACCACTAACGTCTAAACTAGGTTGATTCTGTATCTTAGGCGACAAGCAATTAACACAACTATCCCCCCCCCCCTCTTCCTCCCAACTCCTTATCTCTTTACAATCAAACCGCATTATTACACATTACAATCAAATACGTAATAAGGCACTGAAGTAAAGTTTCAGTCGTTGGCAATGCACTAGGTACTACTACCAGTTGCAAAAACCCCTGAGTGGCTCAGCATGGTGCAGCAAGATAAAAGGATAAACCACTCTGCTTTTAATGCCCTGGTCAGTGTAGGCGCGCTTTGTATTATACGGAATACTCTTGCATAAATTAACACTGAAACAACAGATGGTAATGAAAAAGTCGGAATGTAAATGTACATGGATTTGTACCGTGTCTGATCATTAAGGGTTGGGGACCACAGTCACTGCAATCTGGTATGATTTTTCCGTTTTTCGAATGAGACATTTATATGACAAATTGTTGGGTTTGCGTACGGTGCTGTGATTCGTTGTTGATGATTCAGTGAACCAATCGTTGCGGATTACGGATGTGTTAGAATATCGTTATTCATATAACTAACTGCCCCGTTGGTCTCGTGGTCACAAGTGCGACTGCTGTGCAAGGGGTCCCGGGTTCGATTCCCAGGTCGAGCAAAAAGTGTTATTGGGATTTTCTATGAAATTCTCAGTAGCAGCTCGGAGTTTGGATTTGTGCCCGGTTAATGGCAATAGGCTCGCCCCCTATTACATGGGACCTAAATATGCCGGCGAACTGTGGGCGTACTAGTAGGTACTGCCTAACCCTTCGGGGAATACAGGCGTGATGGTATTTTTATTATAACCTATTGTGATTCCACACATACTCAATTACTACCCGTTTATACTTATTTATTTAATTTAATGTGTATCTCTCAATTTGAATACATTTGGTATGTTGAATTAACTGTAAGTTAGTCCGGTCAATTTAGACCAAAAAATGAGAGTGAAGTTACATAAAGTCCCAACAAGCTGAATTTCTGTGAAATTGTTCAAAACATAATTATAAACAATGTCTAGAAGTTCCCCATCATTCCCCTGTAAGGAAAAAAAAATATTCAAGGTCAAAGGTCAAAAAAATGAGTTTTTCGCGATTTTCAGCAAAACGGTAAGTTTTATCATATAAGTACCTCAGACAAAAATTGTAGATCATAAAATTATCTATAAAAACTGTATCAATACTTTTTTCTTACGAGCCACCGCTTCTGAGATATAACGATTCAAAAAGTTATAAAAGTTGTTATCGTCATAATATACACACGTTTCCACGCCACCTATGAGGTAGTGTACTTAGCGCGTTTTTTAACCCCCGACGCAAAAAGAGGGGTGTTATAAGTTTGACGTGTCTGTCTGTCTGTCTGTCTGTCTGTCTGTCTGTCTGTCTGTTGCATCATAGCTCCCGAACGGATGAAGCGATTTCAATTTAGTTTTCTTTGTATGAAAGGTGACTTATGTTCGAGTGTTCTTAGACATGTTTGATGAAAATCGGTTGAGCCGTTTAAAAGTTATGGGGGTGAAAGTGGGGAAGAAAAACTGAATGTATTTACAACTTAACAAAATCGACATTATAATAAGTATGTACCTATAAAAAGTATAAAATAAAAATTTTAATAAAAAATTTAAAAAACCCCCGACCTAAAACCCTAAGTACCCTTTAAAAAGTAAAAAAATAAAATACGTCGCGTTGAATGACCGGTCGGGACGCTCGTACCCTATATGCAACATCGGTTCACCCCCATAACTTTTAAACGGCTCAACCGATTTTCATCAAACATGTCTAAGAACCCTCGCACATAAGTCACCTTTCATACAAAGAAAACTAAATTGAAATCGCTTCATCCGTTCGGGAGCTATGATGCAACAGACGGACAGACAGACAGACAGACACGTCAAACTTATAACACCCCTCTTTTTGCGTCGGGGGTTAAAAAAACGCGCTAAGTACACTACCTCATAGGTGGCGTGGAAACGTGTGTATATTATGACGATAACAACTTTTATAACTTTTTGAATCGTTATATCTCAGAAGCGGTGGCTCGTAAGAAAAAAGTATTGATACAGTTTTTATAGATAATTTTATGATCTACAATTTTTGTCTGAGGTACTTTTATGATAAAACTTACCGTTTTGCTGAAAATCGCGAAAAACTCATTTTTTTTTTACCTTTGACCTTGAATATTTTTTTTTCCTTACAGGGGAATGATGGGGAACTTCTAGACATTGTTTATAATTATGTTTTGAACAATTTCACAGAAATTCAGCTTGTTGGGACTTTATGTAACTTCGAATGTCTAAATTGACCGGACTAAAGTATACAAATTGAGAGATACACATTAAATAAAATAAATAACTATAAACAGGTAGTAATTGAGGTATGCTTGATAATTTGTTGCGTTAATTTTCCGTTCGATAAACCGGTGAAACGCAAGCCTATAATATTGACTAATATTAAAAAGTAGAAGAGTTTGTTCCTTCGCTTTTTTTTTTGATTCCGTTAATCTCCGAAATTACTAGCTCGATTTTGAAAAATATATAATAGGAAGCTACGTTATCCCTGAATGCAATAGGCTTTATTTTACTATTAAAGAAAATTGAAATCCTGAGTAAATTTCACGAGGATAAAGTCAAACTCAAAAGCTAATCCATAATAATTACATTTAAAAAATCGTATAAACTGATAACGATCAACATTTATTTAACAAATTGACCGACTCATTGCAAATTGAGCATTAAGCTAAGTGATTTTAGAGTTTCTTTTTATTTTTTCCCTAATAGCGAGGATCAGACATTTATACCCTATAAAAGACAATAAAAGATTCGATAACTGGAACTAAATGTCTTCATTATTAAGGTAATGTACCTACTTAGGATGGTTTCAATGTGGTAGTGTATATAAAACCGTTTACTTAAACATTTCAATTGGAAAAGCCGACTCCACTATTCCTCTTTCGCTTTTCATTGCAAGTGCAAGTGAGAGAGAAATAACAATTACAACGATGCCTTCTCTATTCTCATTCTCATTTTACAATACAAATCTTGAGTTCTAATCTTTATAGTAGGTAATATAATAAAGATGAAGAGCTTTCCGTTTGTTTGTTTAAAATCTCTAAAACCGACAAGCTGATAGAAAAAAAATGTTTTTGTAGGTACGTTATAGCCAGATTCATGAAGAATACTATAGGTATGTAACATCACGCTACGAGAGCAGAGCAGTAACACAATACGTTAATTAACGCGGGTGAAATATATGTACAAACTTACACAAGAAAAGGCCAATTTTATTTTAATGTTTGTCTGCTTGTTTGTCCCAGCAGTTCTCCGAAACTAATGAACTTACTTTGATCAAACTATCACTGGCAGATAACTGGTATTATAAAGAGTAACGTAGGCTACTTTTATTTTATTAAAATGATTAAAGTTCCGTACAAACGAATTCAAACCTCACAGATAACCGGTAAAAAAATCACACGAACGAAGTTGTGTGTAAAGCTAGTACGTAATGAAAGTTGCAAGGTATTACAGTATGAACGTAGACGAGGCGGGTCCATTAGTGGTGGACTGCAACTACCCCCTATATCGAATGTGTAAGTATCGGACCACTCCGCCGAATGGTACAACACTTTGATTATGTCGCCTTCCTATTATTTACTTACTAGCTTCTGCACGTGACGTCGCCCGCATTGTATTTTTATCCGCGTTAAGTTGCGTACTTTGGTTACTCCTTCGCTCCCTTGTGTGGTTGTAGTTATTTGATTTATTTACTCCAGGTAATAAAGGCCAATAGAAATATAAGTTATATCTACTCTATACTTATGTATATATATACTAATAATAACACTAGCCTATTACTATCCTAATGCTGGGTAAAGGCCTCTTCTCGTAAAGAGATAGTAAGGGCATTGATCAACATGCTTGCTCAAGTCGGATTAGCGATTTGAGACTTTCTAGATTTCCTCACGGTGTTTTTCTACCTCGATGACAGTGACAACAGTGACAAACTTAGAAAGTACAGTGGCGACCAAAAGTGCATAAGCAATCTCAAAACGTATTACTTTGACGTTTAGTTTGACTTACGACCTTTTACTTTCAAGAATAGACACATGTATCATCGTTGTGAATGTAGTTCATAATTTCAACATGTTTACATGAGACAAGATGGCCTAGCGGTTAAGCGCGCCCAGTTAGTGGCGTTAATCAGTGTGCCGCGAGTTCGAATCTCACATTTTGTCTTTTTGTTTTTACTCAATTTGAAGAAATGGACAGAAATATAATATTCTTTATCTTGTTCACAAATTTTGTAAAGTTAAAAGGGTAGTCATAGAAAATTAATAAAGAATTTAGATTTCTGTGAGGTAGACATGAGTTTTATGCATATTTAACTTGATCGGAATTAGCGTTGTCGTTTGGTTGTGGTTGTTGGTTAGTGACGAGTGTTTTAATAGATAGCCATATTGTAATTATTCTCAAAACGCAGACAAATAATATTACTGAGGCGAGGGCGAATATTATTGGGCTGCATAAAAGTGGTCCCAATTTATATCTTATGAAACCGGACTGAATGTGAGTATTATATTAACGAATTGTAAATTAAACTTTTATTTGAAATTTATACCTAAGATTATTTGGTGGCATTTCAATTAATTCTTATTATTAATTTTTAAATCTATAATAACGCCAAAAAAAAATGTGTTTATTATGGAATTTATAAATGAATAGTTTTAATAAATTTAAATGATATTGTTATATTAATTAAATATTATTAAATTATATAAAAAATTAAGTCACTTTAGTATTTTGTTATAAAGCCTAATATTACTTTTTTTTGTTTTAGAGAATACTATTCTTAGTCTCTGGATCAAGAAATACGAGGAAGAGGATAGATAGCCTTGCTACCTTCTACTCAACAGTGGAGAGGATGTGCTGTGACGACAAAATTAATTGTGGTGGTTTCGCACCGATGAGACACTCATTACAAACTGTTTGCCGCAGCATGAGGGCTCATGCTGAAGGCTTGCATCATTAAAGACCAGCTACAAACCTTTCTTGACAGAAAGGAATAAACCAGAAATATTACATTTCGTTTTTAATATGTGGGAATGGAGTGCAACAATGACTGTGTGCTACTTATGAAGAAGTATTAGACGGTGTTATGCTCTACGCGGGCGACACACTGGTCCTGGCGCAGGGGAGGTCGCACGAGGCGGCGGCCGACCTTATGACACGCGGGGTTGCGACAGTCGTTGAGAGGATCCGGCAATTGGGTCTCGAGGTGGCCTTGCACAAGTCCGAGGTCCTGTGTTTTCATGGGCCTCGGAACGCGCCACCGTCGGGATCCCAAATCACGGTAGGAGGGGTTTCCGTCGGCGTCGGGTCGACGATGAAGTACCTGGGACTTGTCCTCGACAGCCGATGGAACTTCGTGGAGCACTTCCGACGTTTGGCTCCCAAGTTGGCACGGGCTTCGGCCGCTCTAAAGCGGCTCTTGCCCAATTTGAGGGGGCCAAACGCCTCCTGCCGGAGGCTCTACGCCGGGGTCGTGCGTTCGATGGCCCTTTACGGGGCCCCGGTGTGGGCGCGGGGCTTGAGGCGGCTTGCCGCCCACTACCTGAACGCGTCCCAGCGGGTGATCGCCATAAGGGTCATCCGCGGATACCGCACGATCTCCGGCGAGGCAGCGAGCCTCCTTGCCGGATTGCCGCCATGGGATCTGGAGGCGCTGGTCCTCGCGCGCCTACACGAGTGGCGCGCGGAGGCACTGGGCCGGGGCGAAACTCCGCTGCCGCGGCAAATTGCCGCCCTGCGGACGGAACTCCGGCTCGATCTCATGGCGACATGGAGAGAACGACTGTCGCAACCTCGTGCAGGGCTCGCCTCGATTGAGGCGGTAAGACCCCTCTTTGAGGAGTGGCTGGAGCGGCGCCACGGCGCCCTCACCTACCGCCTGACGCAGGTCCTCACCGGACACGGATGTTTCGGGAGGTTCCTGCACCTCATCGGGCGGGAGGAATCGCCCGGGTGTCACCATTGTGAGGATCGCCCCGAGGACACGGTGGAGCATACTTTGGCGGTGTGCCCTGCTTGGGCTGAGCACCGCCGAGTCCTCGAGGCGGCCATCGGCGGCGGCGCCCTCTCGCGTCCGGCACTGGTTCAGGCCATGGTCCGGAGCGAGGGGGAATGGGAAGCAGTCGCCTCCTTCTGCGAAGCTGTAATGCTAGAGAAGGAGGCGGCGGGACGGGAGAGGGAAAGGAGGGTCCCCCGTCCCAGCGGCCGCCGCGGTAGACGATCCGGGCGTCGGGAGCCACGTGACGACTCCCGGCCACCGTAGACGCGGGTCTGTGGACGGTGAGCAATGGGTAGCTCACCGTCCGTACGTTCACTAGCGACAGACCGTGTCGACGGCGCGTTCGTGTTCCACGCGCGCCTCAAAGAGATGTCAGCAAAATTGGATGGGGCCACTGAGGGCCGATGCCTGCCGGGGCTGCGGGTTGTTCGAAAGAGATACCGCGCCCCCGGAACGCAAAGGGCACATGAAGGAACATAGACGGGTTTTAGTCAGTAAAAGTCTGACACTCCCTCCCGCCCCGCCCAGGGCGGGGGAAGTTATTTGATGATTTCCCGTCTATAAAAAAAAAAAAAAAAAAAAAAAAAAAAAAAAAAAAAAAAAAAAAAAAAGACGGTGTTATGCTACTACGTTTAATAACCTGGATTGGTTTTAGTTTTAATAGTTAGATGGTGTAACTAAATATTTAGTAATTAATTCGTAGATAGTGATCTTAAATTGAGGTTTAGTTTCAATCTTCTTTTCATCAAGAAAACGAATACTTAAGCTATTACCTCAACAAGTTTATTGTGACGTTACATAAAAAAAAACCTGTTCATAAAGTCTAAATTATAGTTTAGTTTTCAATAAAGTCTGCTGAATACCGATTCAGAAACTTAATACGTAGTATCACCAAAGGAGAGTGGGCAAAAATGTATGGGAGTTGGTCTACCTTCTCAACAGTGATGTAACATACGTCGTTGAATAGGTAATTGTGTGTACTCCATTTTGTTATATGGCCGTTAAGTTGTAGGTAATGGGGTTCTCGAGATATTTCCCAAAAACAAGCTAAAGCAAAATAATTTTGCCGAATAGAACAATAATGCAATTTTTCATTAACTATGGCTACATAAGTGACTAGCGACCGTGTCGAACTTGGAGGAGTTGGTAAACCACGTCTCTCGACGCGTGCGCTTTGTTGGAAAAAGAGCGAGCTTTAAATATTATGACTTATTTGGCATATTTAATATTGGCTGAAACGACAATCGACACAATGATCGCTGAGTGCACATTCCACATGTCGACAACCTCGCGAGCCAAGTCAAGATACTTGATCTTCTTGTCATTCTCGGCCTTCACGAGGTTCACGTCATGTGGGACTGTTATGACAACAATCATTGCGCGCTTGTCTACGTGATCCACCACCACTGTATCAGGCTTATTGGCTACAATAGTCCTGTCAGTGATGATGGATCGGTCCCAGTACAATGTAACATTGCTATTTTCGAGAACTGGGTCGGACACATACCCATAGTTCGGTACTTCCGATTCTACAAGGCGGTATTTCAGAGCAAGTTGCTGATGAATGATCCTGGTTACAAGGTTGTGCCTATGCAAGTACTTTTTGTTAGCTAGACGAGAACACCCAGAGATAATGTGGCGGATTGAGTCCCCCGGCCGGTGGCATGCCCGACAAATGTCAACCGTGCCATCCTTCACAATAAATCTCCGGTAATTATTCGTCATAATAACTTCATCCATAATTGTACAGACAAAACCTTCGGTTTCCCCAAATAGGTCACCGAAGCGAAGCCAGGTTACGGATGCTAAGCAATCTACATTGGGCCCATGTAAGGCCCGGAAAAAGCGTCTGTGATGCTCTTTACTCTGCCATACCTCCTCGCGATCTTTAGTCTCCAGCACTACTGATTTGCTTGCCCTTATCCACTGCCATGCCATGCACCATCTCGGTGCATTCCCACGTCGGCTAAAAGGAAAAAGTCCCTGACACTGCATATCTCGCGGTTGTGGAAAGTCTTAGCATTTAAGAAGCCACGAACTCAACACTTCAGCGGAATATACAGTCTCATCACCGATGACCGTGGGTGATGCATTCGATATACTGTTAACAATGTACGGACCGTCCCACCCAGGGCATTGAGTTCCGTTTGAGTCCATTTTAGTATGCCAAAAGAGTACATCAATACCAGCATGACCCACCCGTTGTAGGCAACCCTGCTTCCGCCTGATAAATACTTTTTTCAGGCGGCCAAAGAAGCGCTTCTTCAGCGATTGCTTCACGACAACAGTATTGATGCCCAACGCTTCCGACATACCCAAATACTTATTGGTCTCAGTTAAAGAAAGGGACCTAAGGTTTATGGATTCCGAGAGTTGAACTCCCTCGGACTCCACAATCTCCCCTCGCTTGACATACATAACCGCACATTTGTCCACACCAAATTCCATCCTGATGGCGCTACTGAAAGTTCCTGTTACCTTCAGTAGCTACATCAGTAATTATGTGATTACCAATCGTGAAAACTAGAAAAAAGAACTTTTTGAAAATAGCAAACTGTTGTTCCTAAAGTGTAATCAGTTAAACAGCTGAGTGATTAAGATATGTGACGACTTCATGATCTTAAAGCAGTAAGGTAGCGGCGCTTATATAGCTATAGTTAATGAAGATTTGCACTAATGTTCCATTCAGCGAAATTAATTTTCTTTAACTTGTTTTTGGGAAATATCTCAAGAACCCCATTACCTACAACTTAACGGCCATATAACAAAATGGAGTACATACAATTACCTATTCAACGACGTATGTTACATCACTGTTGAGTAGGTAGACCAGGTTGCCCACTCTCCTTTATTTGTGTTATTAAAATATCCTTTTCTTATTATATTAAGTATTATGAATTTTATTGACTTAGTGGGTATACAACAAAAAATGTTATGAACGGTTACAAGAGAACTTCTTTTATGTCGGTAGGAATGTGACGTTACAATTCTCATAAGTTTGTTAATTTTATAGGTAAATAAATTTTTGTTATTATTTAGCACGTTTTGTTTTATTTCCTTCTTCTTATTCCAATAAGTTATACTAAAAACCACATAAATACTTAAATAAATATTACAACAACTAATATTTGCTTATTATAAAACATAAATAATGAGCATGAATACGTTATCAATCAACATAAACCTAAAAAGTTGTTACCTAACATTATTATGGTTTCAAAAAACAGCCACACATAGTATAAGATTCGAACTCGGATTTCAATGATCGTAAACCCTTTCTTAACCTAAACAGCTGCCAGGACATGTTATTTTTACGCGAAATTTAGCAATGCAATGGTAAGAATACGTCACGCGTCGGGTAGGACGCATAAACAGAAATATAATGCCATCTCGCTTAGTGAGCGCGACGATAGTTCATTAGTGTGTGTTATCTGTGGAATGTTGAGACATCACTCGTAAACACACATGCGCACGCGCTGACTGGATCGCGCCCGTGTTCACAGCAAAGTGAACCTTAGCGTGCTTATGCAATTATGAGCGCCTACTGTACATATAGGTACATTGAAAAATTCACACTAGCACTTGCTCGAAATCGGACCCTCATGCAAGGGAGTTGGGCGCCTTTATCACTGAGCCATCATGACTTTAAATGTAAACCTAATGTTTTCTAAGTAAACAAGCATCGTATTTATTGTGTAAACAATATGCGCAAATCGTTATTTTCGCTACTACAGTTTACTTACATACTTCATTCTATAACTAAACTTTATTCCTTAACGCAAACTTAACCAAAGATTCAAATCATTAGAGACATGCAAACTCTGTAGTACCGGGAAAAAAAATAGTAAGTTTTTAATATAAAAATCCCGTACGCCAGTGACAAACATGTTCACATAATAATATGTAGGCGACGCGCATATAGTCACAATATTAATTTCTGCCATGGCGCGTCGTGTCACCATGACTCGGCTCTTGCATCAGGAAGGGCGCAAACGTTGCGTTTGATTTTTATTTTAGCTAAATTAATACTTACTTACACTAAGTTTTCCCTGTGACTTTTTTTGCGTCGAAGTCAAGTATTTATCATAAAACATAATCATATGACACTCGGTATTAGTGTCGCTTTCTATTGCCAAAAGATTATGTTCAAGATTTACATAAAAAATAAAAAATAAATATTGTTCTCAACTTGATTTATCTGAGAACATATTTGAAATAAGTCTATTAGGAGTAACAGGGTCTTATCAGAGGCTTAAGCCTTTTTACGACTTTTTTTTTAAAATTTTGCCCAATGTAAGTAATCTCTCCTGTATCGTGGGTATGTTTAAAAACATATAATGTATAAACTCACATACATATACTGCCAGAACCGGAACCTGACTGACCTGCAATGCCTGTCGTAATACTTATTTATTTAGTAAAAATCGCCCAGTTCTGTAGCAAGTTAAACAAATCAATAACCCCATCGTAGACTATAGCTTATCGTAGATCTTGCCCAAGTTATGCCATTACATAGTTCAGAACTTTAGGTAATACATCGCTGTACAGAAGATATGGCTCAAAGCGGGGCGCCTTGTGAGTGAACGGAATTGCTTTGCGATTCCAAAAGGCCAGTCGGTCAAATATGTTCCCCTTACGTGTTTAAAGCAGACAAGGGTCTGTTTACAGTGGCAAATCAATCTTTATTATCATTATCCTATAAGCGGAACGACGCGACGTCCACTGCTGGACCCATCATGCGATGATTTCCCACGAACTTTACCAATAAATCAAATTACTTCTATAATATTTTCCAGATCGATTTCAGCGGCTTTACGTGCTTTCCGAAGCAAGAGGGTGTCACATCAAACTCGGGCTGATACTGAGAAATTCGTAATGGAGGCAGAATGGTAGAAAATGCCTAAAGCATTTAGTCCGCCTTTGTACGGTGTATACATTATGTGCATAAAGTGTAAAAAATAAATATGTCATTATGGGCCTTTTAACTTACTGGCGAACTGTGGGTGTGCATTAGTCTGCCTAATCCTTCGGGGAATACAGGCATGATGGTATGTTATGTTAAATAAATAAATAAAATCACAATAACACTTTTTGGCCGACCTGGGAACTTCACATTTGTACTTGCTCTGTACCGAATTCGCAACCTCATGCGTGGTGGGCGATGATTTTAACCACTGCATCATTTCAACAGGGCATGGCATTTTTCCAAATGAGATAATTGAGACTTTAGACCAATGTGAATGAGTCCTAAGGCACAAATTGCAGAGATCGCACGAGTTCCAAGTCTGTATCAATAGCATAGAGGGTATTATGACTGAAGATGAAGTGGCCTGTGCGGGAAGTTACTGTCTAAGCTTTGTGAAATAGGTACCGTAAGCACATAAGTTGTACGGCGTACAGGTAGTAGATCTGTATGGTTTCTTGTGTATGTTTGTTGTCATGTCTGTAGAATCGTATAACGTTCTCTACTGATGCCAAACCAGAATAAAAGACTCGAGAAAGCCAATATGCTTCTGCCTGTTTAAGTAGAATTTGGACACTGGTCCTGATTCTATAAAATGTTATGCCGCTTTCCACACATCTCATAGTCATGAAGAGAAGAAACTCACGATTTAAGTAAGAAATTCTTGGTGTGCAAACTTTTTTTTTTTTGACAATTCCATGCATTATTTTGGCGGTTTGGATGTAGATAGGTACTATAAATAATGATAAATTAATAGACATAAATGATTCAAGCACGCACCGGCAAGCGCAGCGTAGGGTGTCCACACACAAGGTGGACGGACGACCTGATTAAGAACGCAGGTAGAAGCTGGGTGCAGGCCGCTTCTAACCGGTCCTTTTGGCAATCTATGGATGAGGCCTATGTTCAGTAGTGGACGCCTTGCGGCTGATAAGATGATGATAAAATGACTCAACGCTCAATGACAAAAAGAAGTACTACACATTTTATAAAACTCTGATATAATCTCTTTTAATAATGAACTCTGAAATGAACCTATTAGCAATAACAATTATGACTTTATGATAAATGATTTTATATACCTTAATAAAAAACCATCACGCCTGTATTCCCCGAAGGGTTAGGCAGAGGTGCACCGATTTAGGTACACCCACAGTTCGCCGGTATATTTAGGTCCCATGTAATAGGGGGCGAGCCTATTGCCATTAACCGGGCACAAATCCAAACTCCGGGCTGCTACTGAGAAATTCCTAATGGAAAAACCCAATAACACTTTTTGCCCGACCTGGGAATCGAACCCGGGACCCCTTGCTCGGCAGTCGCGCTTGCGACCACGAGACCAACGGGGCAGTTACACACCTACCAGCAGCAGTGGCAGTTATATACCTTAATTATTAATTCTTTTATTATAGTGACATTGTATTTTTTATTGTATTATTGTAATTTTTTGGAATTTTAAATTAATCTAGTTGTAAGTAGAATAGAATTATTAATTATTATCAATATGTTCAACACAATTCTGTAAATTGTTATGAATAAAGATACTACTACTGTAGCTTAAGAATTCATATACTTATAAGCTACCTGTCACTTAAGAACCTGAAATATAACATGATATACGAAAGCCGAAAAAGCACATTTACGATAGAGAAAGTAAAATAAATCTCTAAAACGACAAGCTTAAAGGATAAAACCGTCACGTTTGCACCCAATCTTAAACCGTGTCGCGTATGACACTTAATTAAATTACACTCACTGCGGCCGCGAGTTATAAATCATAGGGGTTTCGTCCTAGACAGGAAGAAATAACTGAAATGTACTTTTGACGTGTTAAAAGCATGGATTTAACGGGTTGAAGGGACACACCTGAATTCAATACGTGATTTTAGACTTCCAAGAGATAAAATTTTCGTCGGTTATTACAAAAAAACTGTTGTTCCATACATTTTGACCGGGTAGGAGTTGCAATTCTGTATGGAACAGCTGACTTATCGTGTACCTAAGGAGATACTGTGAACTACTAAAATGAAGAAAATTCTGTCAAAACATGTCATGCTCGCCATTTTGAGTACCATTTTTCGATTGAAATTCACGTTTGCAACGCGTCAAATTGCGTATTACTCAAGGCAGTAGGCAGTAGCGTTTTTTCTTAGTTAGACATAAGTATACTAATAGGTACAGTATTCAAGCATAAAACATCAAAATTCAAATAATATGATACTACAAATTTTGGCAATGGACATATGGGAAAAACAAATAAGGCCAGGATTGGAAAACATGACATGGACATCTAATCTGAAGCAAGTCACAAAGTTATCTAAACCCTTATTAATTACTGATATCACGTTTACCAATTCAAAAGAAAACCCACTTCAACACGTAGATCCTCGTCAAACCGTCGCTATTCCGACAAACTTTCCCAAAGTGGTCCTACCAAAGATACGTACCCGAAACGTAAAACCAACGGTCTCGTCTCAAATTACCAAGTTTATTCACAGGTCTCAAAAGTTTGGAAACCGCAGCGAAGGTACATACCGAACATACAGTTAAATTGGAGCTGCGTAGTTTGTGTTGACATTAGGACGAAGTAACCGCCTGATATGGGAATTAGCAATGGGACTACTTCTTACATGATTGCTTAATGAAACATTCATTTGAAACTTGGTCCTTTGAGACACAGTCTGCGAGAACGGTCGTTTGGAAAGTATAAAATTGCGGACGACAAATACAAGGTTATTAATCAAATAAATTAATAAAAAAACAAAACAATAACGGCAAATGGGAGGTTATTAAAGCTATTATTTCAGGTAGCAGAATAAAAATAAAAGGACGCAATAACATTGATGTTATACCTAAAGGCGCCCACTTCTTATACACGAGGATGTGGGTTCGCAATCAGACATTGGAAAATACCAATGTAACATTTTCTATTTAATATGTACTTTCTAAGTTAACCTTGATCATCACTGACAGAATTTCAACTGTCTAACTATCACGGTTTATGAGATACAGCCTGGTGACAGACGGACAGACAGACAGACGGACAGCGAAGTCTTAGTAATAGGGTCCCGCTTTACCCTTTGGGTAGGGAACCCTAAGAAGACAATTTTAATTGTTTTTATTTTATCTTTGAGATGAGATTGCGACTATACTTAGCACGATTTTATTTAGTAGAATTGGCCTTTCAGCACCGGGTATAAATTCCCTAATAACCTAATATCATAAATGAGAACATAAAGGTTTATTTTGACGATATTCGCGAGCCATCGAGGAGCTTAAGTAATAGAAACTTCGCTCATAAAATTCAACGAGTTACTCCGACATATTTCGCTAGCTTCCTTATAAGGTAAGTACTGGGAAGAATTTCTATAGCATTCTAGGAAAGGCCGGTACACGTGTTTTTGTTTTAAGGAAGTTTAATATCTAAGGAAATATTCTGTTTTTTATCTGAGGATAGATCATTAAGCGGGTTTAGGCGGACGTCAAATGTTATTTATAAACAACTAGTTTATGCCCGCGATTTCGTCCGCGTGAATGCCAGTGTTTTCTTTATTGTGCGCAGATTACATTTTTTTTTGTGCGCAGATTACAGCACAGTTTTTAATTGTCCTACTTAATTTTTTTTTTGGTGGGGAATCCTTCTTGGATTCCCTCCGTTTGGAGTAAATGGAGAGTATTAAAACCCAACGGTTCCTCCTGTTATCATAAGTCAGGAGCCCGGTATTCGCTTGACGCATGATCTCCGCTCCCGACTGGTATTGGACCGCCATTGGCGGGCCCCTCAACATATGCGGCCTATATTGCGACCGCACGGTTCACTAGACAGACGCGCACGGAACATTACGCGCCACCGCCACAGACCAATTGCCCTACACCTGCAAAACAAAGGCCTATTCCCAAACAGATAATCACAAGCATTGATCACCACACTTGCTAATTGGCAAATTCAGACTTATGTTAATTACAAATCCAGATTTTCTCACGTTGATGTCCAAGAGAAACTTAAAAATTTGACAACGGTACTTGCTCATTATGGAAAGAGAAACCAAGCCTACAAAAACAATACCTTACAGTCGTTCAAACAGTTAACTCCAAACAATATGAAACCCCCGAATTGAAACCATTAATCAAGGATAGCAACATTAAAAACGTGATCACCTACACCACCTTCTCGAACATACTTCCAAATTACCTAACCTTTTTCCTTGTCTAAGCAAGAGCCCATAAAAGTACAGCAGTCTAAGTTTTAGAGGCCGACCAAGTTTTATAGACAATAAACTTGAACTTGGCTAATAAAGTTTCGATAAGGAAATCATGTGTACAGGGTACAGGTGACTAAGAAGCAAGCAAGTCTGTTAGAGCTGTAAAATTCTTTAGAACATGTGGCTTATAATTTGTATGGCTTAGTTTGATGTTGGCTTTCATGTAATTTAGTGGATGTGCGGTACAGCACATACGATAGCCCATCTCACATCGTGCCCTACGTGCCCTAACAGCTGCATGCAGGAAGATTTAATGGCTTTTTTTTTTTTTTTTAAAGATCAAATAACTTCCCCCGCCCTTAGTGTCAGACTTTTACTGACTAAAACCCGTCTATGTTCCTTCATGTGCCCTTTGCGTTCCGGGGGCGCGGTATCTCTTTCGAACAACCCGCAGCAAGATTTAATGGCTGCCACCGACAGTGCAGTCAAAGTGGCCAAATTCTGGGCCGCAACAATCTAGGTACACTAATATTATAATGGGGAATGATTTGTATTTTTTGTATGTAACGAATCAATTTAAAAACTACTCGACCGATTTCAAAAGTTATTTTGTGGTTGGAAAGCTAAATTATCACTAAGTAATAAATAGGCAATACAACATGACGCTAAAACCCACGGGAGCTGAGTAGTAACCAAATACGTAACTTAAGGCGGGTGAAATAAGCTACGCGGATGAAGTCGCGGGATAGTTTGCTAGTATAATATACCGGCGAACTGTGGGTGTACATTGGTACACCTCTGCCTAACCCTTCGGGGAATACAGGCGTGATGGTATATTTATATTTTTATATTTATATAATATTATAGTTTGAAGAAGAATAAACTTCAATAGGTACTGTTTAGATTTCGACTTGAGCGTTTACATGTAAATATCTAAACAGTTAGCTGTTCCAACTTTTTTTTTATATTAAAAAATAAATAAATAAATATCTTGGGACAACTCACACACGGCTATCTGATCCCAAGCTAAGCAGAGCTTGTGTTATGGTAACCAGACAACTGATATAAATACTTATATAATTTATAAATACATACATATTATAGATAAATCACACCCAGACACAGAACAAACAATCATGCTCATCACACAAAGTTTGTCCTGGGTGGGAATCGAACCCACGACCTCCGGCTTAGCAGTCAGGGCCGCTAACCACTAGACCAACAGGCCCGATATTGGCAGAATTGTTGACATAGCTTTGCGACACTTTCGCGCCACGGAAAGCACGTAAAGCCGTTGGTCCCAGTGGTCATTCGTAGATCCATGACAGTCGTTATGGATAAGCCCGAAAGTCTGACAACCAGTCTTAGTCTTACCAAGGGATACAGTAACTGTGTTGTGGATGACAGATGGGCAGTCGCTTCATGTCAAAAACTGGTTAGATTGAAAGCCGATCCTTACATAGTTGGGAAAACGTTAGGTAGATGATGATATTCTTATTCAGTACAGATCCACGAAGAAGCTAAACATTAAAAAAATGTTGGAACGGACAAAACAACCAGATTCAATATACCTAATCATTTTGCTAACCTACCAAGCAAAACGTGAATTGTTATGAAAACGCCCTTGAGTGTTGCCAAAGTATTACAAAACTCGGGAAGTTTCCCGTCCTTCACGTGATGAAACTATGTACGATTTCAATATTAAGTTTTCTATACACTGTTGGGTAACGGAATAAACCCAGTCATTTCTATGATTTCCTCAGTTTAGGGGAGAGGAAAACTTTAGAAACTATTTTTTGTCGCGTTAAATATTTGGCTTTATACAAATGTGGTGTTCTTTAATTTATTGTTTGGCTGCGATGTTAGCAAAATCACGTTTTTCAGTTTGTTAAAGGATTTTGAATCATGACCTCATACAAACATGGTTCAGATTTCACTTTCGTTTATCCGATCAAAACTAAAGCTGTCAAGATTACGTAAGTCATCACGGTGTCTACTTTGGACAGTTTTTATACGGAGTGGAAGTGACATCGTGACGAAAACTTTTAAATACAACGTTCCATACATGAACGTCTAAAATATAAGAAAAAACAATTTTTCTGCAAATAATCGACAAAAACATTCCCCTCTAGGGAGGTCTTGAATCATGTACTGAACTCATGGTAAAAGATTCCGTCACGATATCCCTTCCAACCTGTATAAATTATATGTAGTCTACCAATATAATCTTGACTACAAAAATATTTATAAACGGGATAACATACACCCCTATTATAATTCAGTTTGATATGCCTTCACTTCTGCACTTGACAGAAAACTCTTCAAGAAATAGAAATAAAATCCAACAATAAAATATGCACTGCAAGTATGAAATGCTAACCACACAACCATAAACTTTAAAGTCTGACCCATTTTTATTTACTTAGATTCATTTAACTTCAAGATTACAAAGTAGGCTTCGGAATAAGTACAGGCGAACAAAGTATTTGGTATACAGGCAGCAATATTGCAGCTATATTTTGAGCATGGTATGATCGTGCTGAGTAGTCAATTCCTTTGTCGCCGTGTCGTGTAGTCGTGTCGTGTAGCCGTGTAGTCGTGTCGTGGTGACATGCCTTATTATTGACTAATAAGCTGGCTCGATAAAGCAGCATACTACCTTGGAAAGTATCGCACCTATCTATGAGAAAATTTCTAAAGAATTTCAGGCTATCAAGTAGGAATTTGGAACTTGTAATATTTTATTGATTTTAAGATATTGGTCAAAGAGGTTCTTGCTCATCCATAGGGACCTACTGTTTGGAACAAGCAACTAGCTTTAACATTCTACAATTCAACAAAAGCACCTGTAATAATTTATTTGCAATCAATCTATATTGCAAATAAATGAATCTGAGTATCGGGTTTGAGTTCTCACGTATGCCGTAAACTTGCGTACTAGACAGATGAACTTTTTGCCTGTATACCAAATAACTTGTTTGCCGGTACTATAGTTTTTGCTCACTATTGTTTCGAAGTTTACGCCGAGACAGTTTTTTTTACATAAGTTTCCACGCCATGACGTTGCGTCCATGGAATTTCAACCGGCTGAACAAATACAAAAAAGCCTCTTCAGTTATAGTTCAAGTTTCATCCAAGCGGAAACTTCTGTGATCGGATTTTTTAAAGAATGTTCAAGTAAATGTTTCAGTGAATTTAAAACATTGAAAAAAAAAAATGTAAAGTGCAAGTCTGGCCGAGGCACCGAGGATAAAGATAAAGAAAAATAAATTTTTTATTTGGTAATTTGTAAAAAAAAAATTTGGGCCGCGTTATTAAGTTTGTTTGTAAAGGGTTTTTACTGATTTCTCTTTTGAAATTAAGCTCTAATCAGCCTTTTCAAGGCTAAACAACCCACTGAATAAATTTCTGAAATACTATGTAGTTAGAGAGAAAATATTCTAGCATAATAAATGATCACTACAAAATAAACCCAGAAATAAGAAAAAAATAAATCAGCTGTTCCAAACATTATGATTATGTTTTGCATTTTTTAAGAAACATCTGTTTTGTTCTTCATATTTCAGAGTTGATCTCGTATTAAATGTTTTAAGTAATATTCATGAGTACGTTCAACCCCTGAAAGATGCTCAGTGAATCAAGTCAAGCCTATAGGACAGCCTATATGTCATGTTATGACATTACAGCATTCACAAGGGAGGCTTAGTGTAAATAAAAAGGGTACCTATATACTTATTCCACATAAACAATACTAATTATAGATATTGAAAATGTTAGCAATTTCCCGGCAATTTTCGCTGGAAAATATTGTAGTGACACAACCCTTAATTGGTTAACACCAAAACAATTATAATCTGTCGGGTCAGCCTGTATTTAGCCTGAAAATTATCTATAAATTCCATTCATAATGTAAACAGTAACCCAATTATTGGTAAACTTAATTATCTAGCAATTTGGTCCCTCGTTTAATTAAAAAACAGTAATTAAGAAAACATTTCTTTTTTTCGGGTTACAAAAAAATGTAACTTAGAGGCTTATACACAGGAGTTTAAATGTAACTTATTTGAATATATTTGTATCTAAATAAAATAAAAGAAATACAAGTTTTCTCCCGAACAAATTTCGGTTACATCAGCGAATCTCAACAGAGACTAACCAAATACCCAAGAGATATTATAGTATATTATCTGTGTACCCCGCGGTGAAATCCAAGATCAGTTACGTCTTTGGTATAGCTCCCATTGGTAGTAGCGTGATGTTTTATACGTATAAACCTGGCTCTTGAAGTATTCTGTCTATTAATGAAAACCGTATAAAAATCCGCAGTGTCAAAGATCTAAGATGTCAGACGGCGGGAAGCGACTTTGTTTTATACTATGTAGAGACAAGTGTGTAAATCCAGGTATATGCCTCTCTTGTGAATGCTGAAACGTCATACTATGTCTATAGGCTTGACTTGATTCACTGAGCATCTTTCAGGGGGTGAACGTCTGCGGGTTGTTCGAAAGAGATACCGCGCCCCCGGAACGCAAAGGGCACATGAAGGAACATAGACGGGTTTTAGTCAGTAAAAGTCTGACACTCCCTCCCGCCCCGCCCAGGGCGGGGGAAGTTATTTGATGATTTCCCGTCTATAAAAAAAAAAAAAAAAAAAAAGGGGGTGAACGTACTTATGAATACTTAAAACATTTAATTCGAGATCAACTCTGAAATATGAAAATCAAAACAGCTGTTTCTTACAAAAATGCAAAACATAATCATACTGTACAGCGATGCGGATGAGTTTTTTGATGCCCTATGACCTTCCTTTTTTTTTTATTTTTAACTGTACACAGTTTTTAATTTAATTAATTTTAATCAACTAAGTTTTGTGTATCATACTGTTTGGAAAGAGCAACTGGCTTCAATTTTTTAACTCACTGACTCCCAGAAAATTTTTTAGTGCTTGTAAATGGTTTATTAGAAAATAATGATTTAAGTTTAAGTTTGTATACAACCGCAAGTGAATTCCCTTGCTTCTCACTGTAATAGCCCTATGGGACGGCAATTTGACACGACCGGGATGTTGAGACGATCGAGATGTTTGTTTATGCTAGGTAGAATAGTATTGAAGGGTCAACTTAAACAGGGAAGCAATTTCACTAACTTATAGGAACGATCGCAATCTTATTTCAATCTATCAAAACTGCCTCTAATTAACTTATATTTTTTGGCATTGGTTATCAATAATTTTTAATATTGATTCTGTAGATCCAGAGATTACCCCTACAACCTCACGAACTTACAAACTTTACCAGCTTATTATTTTAGTATAGATATAGTCCAGATTTCCCTTCACCGATGTCAGAGATGTCCAAGATGAACTTAGAAAGTACTTCCATATGTAAATCCCAAGTACAGTCCGTGCCACGAAAGATGAGACTTGGCGAGTGTCAGTATGGGGAGCTTGCGCAGGTACTAAGTGTACGAAATAGTTATCCATAATTTGTATATCTATTCAGAGATTTTTCGATGACATTGGAATTAAAACAACATACAAAAATTCTTCACAATATTTATTACAAAATAATAAAGTTGGAGGTCAAATCTCATCTTTCGTGGCACGGTTTGTACCGGATAAGACTTAACAACCAAGGTTAATTGTTCGCGCCCATCAAAGAATCAAAAGACAAGTCAAAACACGAAGCGTTGCTTTATCGTCATCTAAATTACTTCCAAATTGCTTCGCCATCGAAATTTGTTGTTATTTTAAGTCATTAAAGAGGGTAGGTTGTAACATAAACTCTTATTATGAAAGTTGGAAGGCCATTAGCCGTTCGGAGGAGGGTCGGGCCTTTTGAGCACCTAAGCTGTATATATGGAGTAGCTTCTTTGACAGCTTGTACTAGTCCTTATACTGTGAGCAATGCCGGAGGCGCTGTGTACAATGGAGTGTGGGATGAGACGTTTTCTTTGGAGGGCAGTTTATTATGGAAGGTTTACGCGCGTTTTTTATGTGACAAGCAAGCGTGGTTGTGGAAAGAGGATTATAATATTTTGGGCTGATTTATCAACCACCATAATGTCATATGTCTGTTATCCAAAGAAAAAAATACAGCTATGGCAATGATTATTTTTTAATAAATGTTGACCCACTTTAAGTTTTTTTCCTGTATCGTGTGTGGGAACAAAACAGGACTCGGATCATCTATCTGCAGGCCATACACATATTTATTTCGAGCGGGAATCGAACCCAAGACGCGCAGCCAATACGCCAATCAAGTCGCCATTTATCTTTTCTTTAGAAAAAACATCTCGACGTGTAAAATATCAATAGGACAAAATCTTTACGTATTCATCAAAGCAAAAGATTTATTTAAAACAACGTACCGTAAAATAAGATGTTTCTCTAACTAAATAAAGTGAATATTTACTTGAAAACTTTACAAAAAGAACAAGTTCTATGAATGAAATATTACTACAGAACTTCTCGAAACTACGTAAAAACATCTTCGAAAGTTACTGAAGTCGAAAAAAGCATACTTTAGTCTTTACAAACAAGACGAATAGACGTAATCTCCTTTGAAATAAACTTGCTATGAAATAATTTATGTACGAAATAGCTGAAATCAGTTTAAAAGACCTTCAAAAGGGCTCACTTGAGGACGTTAAAAGCTCCGTAAACTTAATATGTAAAGAGGTATTTGTTTAAATAAGTTATTTGATTTGGTAGGGACAGCGTTGGGCTATATTTATGTCAAAGTTATTTTTTTATAACATCTTAGGAAATAATATCAGTTGAATTTATATTACTTTAAATTTTAGGGCGTTGACAGATCCTCATGCATTAAAAAAAAACATTTGCTTCATACATTTTGATCGTGTTAAAGTGCATTTTTGCAGGAAATACACACACCATCACGCCAAAGGGTTAGACAGAGGTGTACCAATGTACACGCACAGTTCGCACCGTTCGTTCGTTATGTTTAGGTCCCATGCAGTAGGGGGGCGAGAAAACAGTAGCAATTTTTTTATATTTCAAAATGGGTCCCATAATATAAGTTGCTCGTATTTATGGACACTTTAACCCTTTAAAGATGCATAATAAATCATAGCTCACTCTGAATAATCTGACAATCTAGCACAAAAAATGCACAAAATTATAACCAACCCAACCATTCAAACGGAAGTTACGTCATTCTCATCAAAATTCCACCAAAATCCAATTTCATGCAACATGTCATACAAGTAGGTAATTCTATACTAGAATGTTAAAAGCTAATTGAAATGGTCTATAAATACACCATGTCGGCTACTGTAAGATTGACATGCGGATGGACGGGTTTCTTTGTCAACGACACCACTGCGTTCACGTTGCGTGTTACGGTCGTGAATTTCTAAATTGAGATTCTGGAACGGGATATACGGATGGCGGTTTTTGGCGGGCACGCTGTAGATGACACTGATTTTTATTTTAATGCGCCAAAGTCAAAGTATTTATTTCAATTAGACCATTTACAGGCACTTTTGAATTTTCAAGAAGTTAAGACACAAAGTTGAAGCTGGTTGTTGGTTCCAAAACGTAGGTCTCTATGAAGAAGAACGAATAAAAACCAAACAGAAAGAGTGTCCGTGGAGTTTCTTCAAAATTCTGGTTACTATATTCTTGTTGCTTCTATATTGTGTGTTTTTCTTTACTAGGGATTCTGTAGGTCTGTATATTAGAGGTCTTTTACTGATAAGTCATGCCAGCCGGTGTATACTGTAAAAATCTAAAGCCTCCAGGTGAAGTGAGCTTGAAGTAAACTGTCAAACCATTGATGCTTGAGGATTGGCAGTTCACATCACCTAAAATCACAAAATCGGGGAATATTTTACGAAATATAATTGCAGTTCTTTCATATTTAATTGGCAAATAAAGCTTATTCTCAAGTATATAAAATGTCCCTTTGCGGCTCTGTCCAAAACGTTTTCCCGTATATTTACAATAGTAAACGGAAACTACATTTCTATTTTATTAAAAACGACTAAACACTAATAGGAATTCAGATAAATGTCACTTGAATTGTCATATGTTCATGAGAAAGGTATTCGGAAATGACTTTTGTCATTCGTTTCTATTCATGTTTTATTCGAAGAACATTTCAGTTCATTGTTTTTTAAAAATATATTGTTTGGCTAGTGATCATTTTACAAGCGAGTCGTATTTTGGTGCCGCTGTCTAACTAATTATAAATTAATATTTTCTTTCATTTATTGTAATAACTAAAACTTTTTAAAATCTAGTCGCATTCACTTTTATCTAACGAGATTCCACGTCAAAACTAATCAGAAATATTTCATAAGTAAGGGTATATATGTTCGATTTACCAACTAAACAGTTAACAACTAGATTCAATATCATTATCTTTTTCCTGTATATAACATACATATCTAGCTTCCGCACGCGACTTCGCGTTAAGTTACGTCTTTGGTTACTGCTCCGCTCCCGTGAGTCATAGCGTGATGTTATATATACAGCCAATATTACTCAGGAATATATATCTATTGGTAACAATGGTTATAATCGGTCCATTCGTTTCGGAGCTTATTCGGGTATGTGGCTTTTAATCGTGGAATTTAAATAAATAGCAAGTAAACTTTTATAAAAATACTAAGAATTAAAAAGTGCTGTCCAATTCTCGGTAAATTTATCAGCTATGTGGAAAGAGATAGAAAGTTAAATCCCAAGATCAAAGCTTAATATGACAGGCTTCCAAAAAGTTTCAAACAACACCTGAAGATGAAGAATTATGACTTTGTAACGGAAGATTTCAAACATGATCTCTACAAAATCTAACCTTACGGCCGCCACCCACGACCGACTTTTTTACCGATAATTGGTCCGATTTTTGACACATTCTTTATCAGCAAGAAGAAATCTGTCAAAAATCGGTACGATAATCGGGCAATATGTATGCGAAAACGCTTAGACTACAAACAGATCAAACTTTCGACTACCTAACCCTCAAAAGTGGATGCATAAACGATGTACACTGTACAGGGTGTACAGTTAAAGGGTTGTTCCCAATCCGTAAAGGCCCTAATTTTGGTAAATAATGTTGAACCTTCTACAGTTACCAACCTTTACTAAATCCAAGATCATCGTTCTTGTAAATGCGAACATTACATACGGGAGAATTAGGCCAGTTTTGGTTTCATCCTTTTTGGTATAATGTAGATTATACAGGCAGCGCCCCTGATCCCTTTTAGAAAGAACGAGAAGGGGAGAGGTCCAGCTGATGTAACACTTTGCGATTGAAAATAAACTTTAATCTCATAGTCTTAGTGCTTGTTTATAAATAGGTCTTTTAACATGACCTTAACTGCCAGGTTAGTTAAGTGGTTCCCCGCACGACAGCTGAGTATGACATATAAATGACATTTGTAATATAGTTGAGTCGGTGCATCTCATATGACAGGAGACGCCGCGTGCTCGGGGTATCGAAACCGGCTACACACGCACCGTCTGTCAATCACTCAGCCAAAGTTTGCCATTGACTACGAGCAATTATTTACGACAATTTGAAACGTAGAAATATTGAATTTATGGTATTACACCTATATTTTATTCAATCCTCTGTTGTCTTCTAAAAACCCGCAAGAGCCTATTCATTTTGGTTCTTCGAGCCGGATTTAAGTCAACCAGGCTTTAGCTTTGTAACGAAAATGAACACAAAAAATAAACTAACACGTTACCAACCGAATAACACTTTGCCCCACTTAAAAATAGAACCCAGGACCTCACACAAGACCAAGGTCTTACGCTCAATTGCTTCTCCATAATCGATGAAGCGAAAAACATAAATATAGTAGAAAAATAGTGAAGGTAGTAACCAATCTCCTTCTACCGGCACGATAACCGCTTTCCTTTGTCTGTCTTTTACAATTTCCTCTGAGTGATAAGCAAAAACAGTTGACACAATAATGTCGCTTTGTCCCTATATCTTGTTCATTTTACCGGTTACCCAGTTATTTTCTGAACCAATTTTTGTATTAGCCGCTTTGGACGACATGGTTTTGAATACGTAATTCGTTATTTTCTTTTCCAATTTTATAGGGTGTAAATTGTGTAAAAGGTCCTTAATGAAGCCAATCATATTTTTTGTTATCATAAGGACCATTTTTTTTTCTGGATCCTACTCTGGGAACCTTTTGGTAACGGAGATATTGAAGGTTATTTTTTTTTTGTGCGTTTGTTTTAAAAGAAGTTTATAAATGATCCAATTAAACTATTATCGATGTCTGTACTATTAGATGCACTTCTAATCAATAACTGATTTTACAAAATCGAAATAAAGGTCATTAACCAGTACATTTTTTTGCTCAATGTTACTTACTTTAATGGGAAATTATGCGCTATGTCATGTGTTTTTATTATAATATCTCGTATATACCCACAACACTTTAAAATGAGAATTCGAATTTCGAATCCAGCGTCCATTTTCTTTTACATCCCCAACGATATTTGCAAGAGCAATTCTGAATACCAACGCCGCATCACAGTAAAATATAATTAGTCATCCAATTAACTATACAATTGACTGGCAAGCTGATTGCATTGTTATTTTCGGTGCATTCTGCCATCATTACTTTATTTTAAATATCCGTTTTCTGTAAATGAAAGGACATTATTGGGAAAAACATGATTGTTCAATTAAACTATTTGTGCTGTTTTAAAAGAGGACTAGCACCCAGAAATTATGGATGTATCGAAATTAAGCGATCCCATTAGCTGTTTGTAAGCATAACAGCGTCCACCCACTTCCGACTTTTATAGGACCGATTAATTATCGGACCGTTCAATAGATTCATCGTTTTGTAGGACCGACTTTTTGAAGGACGTGTGCGTTGGTATATTAGATTGCATATTTTCCATTCTCTCCGAACAAAAAAATCGGTCACCGACTTTTAGATGTGGACGGACAGCCTTAGTGAGCTAATCGGAATCAACATGATTGGTGAAGGTGCAAGATTCATGCAGAACACAAATTAATAACAGAAAATAAATACAAATATCTATTTATATTAAAATTTGCTATTTACCCCGCGGCGTCCGCATTCTCTCCGCCCCCATTGCTCTAAGCGTGATTTTCTAAACCTTCCCCTTGAATCACTCTATCTATTGATAAACCGCATTTAAATTCGATACGTAATTTAAAAGATTTAAGTGTACAGAGGGACAGACGGCGGGTAGCGACTTTGTTTTGAACTACGTTCAGGAGATACATATTCATAAATAATGACAACAAAGTATTCAGGAAAAAAAGTCTTCGAAAAATATTTTTTTCATCTAATAAATCTTCTAATAAGACGTAAATGGAATCTAAATAATTTTCTTGTAAATAATACAAGAATATTGTGAGTTCATTTGCTGTCAATAGCAAAGCTCCTTATGATTGTGAAGTCAATTTATATTGTTTGGAAATCAATGGGAGTGCCAGATTGTGATCGTTTTTTTTTTAACAGAAATTCTTATCTTTCATAAAGTAAAGTGATTTTATTACTTGATAAAATACAAGGAAATGTTGAAAGATATTTTTAATATTAGGCAAATTTTTCCTGATTTTTATTCTCCCGTGGCAACGCCAACACCTCTTCACACACAGAGAAGAATTCTTCGCTTGCTCGAGACAAGATTGGCGATGTTAGTCCTATATTAATTAGATGCGGGTTTCCCCGCGATGTTTTCCCCCACCGATGTCAGTGATGTCTAAGATAAACTTATCAAATACATATGAATCAAAAAAACAAACGAACGAACAATGGCATGACCTACACTTATGCAATCCTGAACTTGGCGCAAGTAGGAAAACCTAAGTTCAGCAAAATGCAAGGAATCTAATTGTTTCTCGACTGCCTATTTGACTTAGCAAAGTTTTAATGGACTACTTACAAACATACCATCACGCCTGTATCCCCGAAAGATTAGGCAGAGATGTATCAATGTACACCTATAGTTCGCCGGTATCAGTTCCATGTAATAGGGTCGAGTCTATAGCCATTAACCGGGCACAAATCCTAACTCCGAGCTGCTACTGAAAATTTCATAGACAAACCCAATAACACTTTGCTCGACCTGGGAATCGAACCTATGACCTCTAGCGTAGCAGTCGTGTTTAGGACAACTAGGCAGCAGTTAGGATTACTTCTATTCTAAAAAACGCAGTTCAATCTTATATTATCGGATATTGGTTACGCCAGAATCACAACACGATCTTAAACAGCTTCTACAGTGGCACTCTAAGAAAACAAAAAAGGAACGAAGCATCTTTCGTTCAGATAGGAAGGGTACACAAAAGGATGTTTTATTCCCCGATCTAGACGTATTGTCTGAGCTGAATAGGTGAGAACCGAGGCTTGGGAGATTTTGGAAGCGTCCTTTATTCATATGCCTTCTCGATACCTCCTACTACGATAACTGAAGAAACTTTCTGGTTATCAGTAAAGGTCTCGTGGGAATTATATTGGTGAGGTGCTTTAGAAAGGTCAGGTGCCCAATACTACGAGTGCTGGGCACCTGACCTTTCTATATAGGCGTGCTTATATGACCATGGAAGAGGCGAAAGGAGTATGTAAAGATCGTAGCAGGTAGTGTTCTGTGATTTCTGTCTACGCCCATGAGAAAAAGGTGTGAGTTTATGTATGTTTGTCTCGTGAGATTCTGGGTTTATTTTCAGGTCGGGAAAAGTATTATTGGGGTTTTTCCATTAGGGGCTGGTGATGGGCAACCCAAAGCCATTGAAAGCATGAGAAGCTTTTGGTCTTGCGTGATATTTGCCCGGTCGTCGGATTTCCGTTTCATCAGTCAATGAGCAAAGGAACATAGTGTTATGCAGGTGTATTCCAAAATAAGGATGTTAAGTAAAATAATAAAAAGCTGCAACTCTTTGTTTCATTCTCCTGTCTCAGTCTGGATTCTGTTTTATTTATTTGTGTTATTTTTTGTTCTTTGTCTCCAGAAAGAAGAGTAAGAAGCAGATGTGGTTTATTCCGCTCTCAAAATATATAACAAAGTCATATGGTACCTTTTTTTTTTTTTTTGGGGCGGGGGAAACCTTCAAAAGGCGCCTGATCTTTGGGGATAAGACCGGGGAGTGTGGGATTCTTACCTCACTAAAACCACCCCGGTGGACACCATCAGCACGTGGAGAGGGTTCCGTTTCCTCTTAAAAGACCGCACCAGAACCCTCCCTGTGCAACTCGAACTCACGAGTATTTCAAAACTCAACTTAACTTTAAACTGTACCAAACTCACAAAGATTCCTCAACTATCCAAAGATTGTGAGGCTCATTAACAAAATTCCTCGCGGTTTCACTCACTAGTTTATCACTAGAACAAATGGTAGGCTCCTCTATCCACCCCGCTTGATGGATAGCGTAAATATATAAACTGTTAGAACAAGGACCTCTATTTCTCGACTGAATGCTTTCTATATTATGTTTACTATCTCGATTTCTTCTACTGCGAAGGTTTTAGTGAAAACTTTTTTGACGGTAAAATGTGTGAACGGTTTTGTTTGTAAGGGTTGAACAGAATATTTTGATCAAGATTAATATAGGGGAGAGCGGGGCTAGAAGTTACCAGGGTAAGTTGTTCCGATTGATATAACTCCGCGAGAAAAAGAGATAAATATATTGAGTAAACACGTCGTGAAATAGAAATCCGTTGCGCACCGATGGCAGCCCAGTTAAAAAGGCTAGTGTTCCCGGATTATCGGAACGGCAGCACGTGCGTCACTGGTTCACGTAAGTAAATATTTTTGTACTTGGCATTTTTGGTCTATTTCACGAATTTTAACAATTAGCCTTTAGTGTTGCAGGTTTTTAATGCAAGGATTTATGTATTTTTATGGTACTCTATGCGTAAATTGCGTATGTTTCATAACCATTCCTATATGTCGTTTTTTTTTCAACAGGTGTGATTGGGCTAACCCCAATGTGTTCCTTTTTTCGGGGGCACGTTGTGACCTCGGAACAACTTGCCCCAATTCATTGATACCAATAATGGATCTTTTTTTTTCGTTTGCTGCATGTGGACTTATACCAGTAAATCAACACGAGGTTCTGTGTCACAGGATCAAAAGGCCAGAGCCATCAGGGGTTGTTAATTTGAATGCCTCTTCTGGTGTCATAGAAGAACAACTTGAAGATCAAGTCCTTGTCTATCCAGAAGTAGTACGACCTTTTCCGAAAGCACCACCAAGGATTTAAACAAATAAGAGACGTATTAGAAAGTCCGCCGTTTAACTGATACTTCTGAGAAACAAGCCAGAGCAAAAGAGGAAAGTGAGTATCAACAATGAAGAATTAAAAAACAATAAAGGTAAAAGGAAGAGTAAAACAAAGCAAGGAAATGGGCAAGGAAAGGGAAAATGTAAAGAAAAGGGCAAAGGAAAGAGACAGTCAGTTAAATGAGAGGTTTAACGTCGTTTAACACGTCGTTTGACGGACAGTTGGACAGTTGTTTGTGAATGGAGACCATGCACCGGTAAGCGCAGCATAGGACGTCCACCCACAAGGTGGACAGACGACCTGATTCAGACCGCAGGAAGACGCTGGATACAGGCTGATTTCAACCGGTTTTTTTTAAGTCTATGGCGAGGCCTATGTCAAGCAATGGACGTCCTGCGGCTGATATGATGATGATGAAGAGGACAGCTTAGAGTATTATTATCTAGTGTGCTGTGATAGGTACTGTAATTCGTTTTCTGGAAAAGAATGGGTTCAGTGTCAAGAATGTAAGAACTGGTCACATTCCAGATGTAGGAAAAATGAACTTACGTATGAATTGTGAAATTATGAGAAATTGAACTGTGATTCTGATAAATCTTCTGAAGATTAATTATGAGTGGTTTTAATTTCTACCTATTCAATTGTTGGTTATTACGGTTTAACCATTTATTCTTTTCTATTTTACAAATAATAGCTTCAACAGATATGGTAACAACTTACCCCGGCTTGTTAACAACTTGCCCCAAGTTGGGGTAAGATGTTACTTTTCGACTTTAGGCATTAAAAAATTAATAAAAAATAAATCTCGCAATATATGACCCAAATACCTGTCTTAATATCAAAGTTACATATAAAAGTTGATTTTAATCGCATCGAATAAATTCTAAAATCAAGTATTCTTAACACTTTTTGAGGTTAAACAAATTTCGGAACTTGTAGCCCCGCTCTCCCCTACAAATTTTCAACTTGGACTAAGTCTTAAATCGCCTATCTGCTTTGAGCAAGCGCGGTTATCGATGTTCGTGCCTCATCTGTATTTGAAAAAGCTCTTGCTCTGCAGTCGGACACTAATAGGCTATTATTTTTACTGGGGGTGTATATTGGTACACCTCTGCTTAACCCTTCGGGGAATACAGACGTGATGGTATAATCATTTTCAAACACGTATATGATGTTTAGAGTACACCTCATCTCACGCTCTCTTTCTTTAAATTACATAACTTTATTTATAATATTAAGTTCACTTTCGGTATTTGTATTGCTCCTGAAATTTTCATGATGCCCTACACTCATTTGTATTCGGTTTTCTTTAGAAAATTACCAGCAATATTCGTAATCTCCGTCAAACGCGTGGTGATTATTTGAGAATCGTCTAATGATCCATCAGCAATCATGATTTATGAAGTAATTTAAACAAGAAAGCTGTCAAGGAAAAGGCTAAACCAGATTGAACTAACAGATACGGTGCAAATATAACCTCCATAAGACCGGCATCATATATCAAAAGGCATTTCCAACCGCAGAACATTCATCATTGGATTTCTGACAAATTATTTGAAAAACTACGAAATACGTAAGAAAATATCGCGTGACTTGATCGTATTTATTTTATTGTTATGTTCTAACCTAGCTTATCGTCAGGGAAAGAATGAAAGATATTTACGATGCCAAAATTCTGTATTTCCATATGTTTTGACATAGGTATGGGGTAAATGCAAGCTAAAAAATAATGTTTTAATTTGTACAAGTGATGCAACGTTGAATTGTGTGTTTTTCTTTATGGCATTTTGCAGACCAACCAAGGAACTCGTCTGATGTTTATCCATGTTTTTAACTATTGTGTGGCCCAAGTGAAACGGGACCGGGCAGTACATGTCTGCCGAACCAACTGTGAGCCCAAGTTGCAAAGATGGTGCCCTTGAACAGTGGGTCAGTATCGTTTCAAGCCATAAAGAAGATGAAGGGAGGAACTGGATGAATTTCTTTAGAACTGGAAAGAGGAAGTAAGGCGTAGCTTGATAAGAGTGGATCAAGAGGAGGAGGAGGAGGAGTTGATCAAGAGGGACGAAAATTTTATCGCTGAGGGGTCTTGATTCAAGTTCTGAAACTACGATAAAAGTTTTCGTTTCTATGGCCTTTCCACCTCATATTTACATTAGTTAGTTACTGCATGTTCATACATTTAATATGAGGTACCTAAGAAATTGCAAGGAACGAGGTTACAATATCCTTCGCAAGCTATCACATAGCCTCATTTTCAAAAGTCTATTTATCAACAAACATCCCCTAAAATCCGTTCGGTGTCAATTTAACTTATGCACACAAAACGTCGTCCAATCTTGCTTAGATCAACATCCTTCACAGTTGGCAAACTGAACCCCGGCTAAAGATAAGTAGTAAAGTAAAATTACATAATCCTAAGCCTTCAGCATAAGCTGGTCGCTGCAACAAAGCAACTAGATTATATTTTAATATAGTTTACGATAGTTTTACACACTGCAAAGTATGACGCATTAGTGGATTGCAGGGATTGCGAACCTTTATTGGTGAACATGCAACAATAATATTTTTATAAAAATAAAAATATTATTATTTTCTCCAAACCAATTTTGGTCACGGCTGCCGTGACCAAAATTGACCATTTCAATGGTGACTAGTAATGTACGCTGGAGACATTATAGTGCACAACTGTGTGCGCTAACATAGAAGCTCTCCCTGTTCCTTCACTCTCATAGTCAGATGAGACGGCAATCCGACACGACCGGGGTGAGATCAGGCGCAGCACCAACGGTTTTACGTGTCTTGCTAAGCACGGGGGTGTCACACCACAACTCTCCAAACTTCGGGCTGTTACTGAAAAATTCTACGGAAAACCCCAATAACCCTTATTGTTACTGCAGTCAATCACGCAAACTCAGACCACAAGACCAACAGAGCAGTGAAATACTTAGATCAGTCAATTATTGGCCGATTTTTTTTTGTCACGTGCCACCACAGCCACACGTACCATTAGTTCGCGATCCCTGCATTAGTGCAATGTAGTTCATCGGTTTACGACTTCAAAGACTTAGTTACAACTATGTAAGATATTAAAACAGTAGGGGGAAGTATTACTTTAATACTTACCCAGAAACATAATATTTCATTTTATATTGCTGTGGAACAGCTAAGCTTGGTGATAAATGTTCTTTCTGTGTATGAAGAAGCCTTTGTCCAGTAGTGAGAGTCATTTTATTATCACTTGACCTTTGCTTTTAGCTTCTTTTTGACCATATTAGCGCCGTATATCAAGTGACTAGTTTTTGACCGCGAATTTGTCCGCATATATATTTTTTATGGATCCCGAAAATGTTTAATAATACTTAGGGATAACGTAATTTTCTATTAGCGTAAGAATTTTCAAAATCGAACCTGAAGTTCCGGAGATTAGCGCGTTAAAACAAATAAACTCTTTAGCTTTATAATATCACTAATTCAGTAGAGATAAAACAAAGATTGTGTGTGATTCTTCGCATTCAGAAATTGAGAGTCTATTTCGAGGAATGTGATGGGTTATAGTAGTTTTTGTCTTCCAATTATAATTACATAAGATTGTTTTTTCTGTATATACATGTCGAACAGATCACGGGGTAAGCTAAATCAACCACAATATGGATCCAGCAACATCGCACTGCATAATTATTTTCAGTCAACATAAAAAGAAACTTAAATCCGAAACGAAGAGAAAAGTTCGGTACAGACTACGTACAAAAATTAATTTAATATTATTAAACTACTAAGGTTGAAGTCATAACGTGTGAAGAAAGTTAGCGCTGACTTCTCCCCTTTTATCTGCTCACAAACTTGGCTAAGAGCCACTTAAAGATAAGCAATGGGATTACCTAAGTATGTGTCTTCATACAGGACTTGAGTTCATTTCTTTTTTATTAAGTTTTGTTCTGATTTACCGTTTATGAGAGATGCATAATAAAAGAACGGGTTAGGGTCGCAGTATTTTACTTAGAATATGATTAGATTTTTACGGGTTAGAAAATACAAGGTGTTCAGCAGTGGGATAAAACAGGTTTTTTTTTTGAAAAATTTCAATATTTTAAATATTTAGTGAAAATACTACTAACTTTTTAAAAACCTAGGAGGTATTCGAATTGGCAGAACACTAAAAATATTAAAACTACTCCCGAGTAATCAGTATATTAAGCTAGCTTCAGTTAATCAATGTAATTATATTTATATCTATCACATTCGAATATCCATTTAATGACCTTCTTTTACCTATGTTATTTCTATAACGTAGTTCATACATATAAATTAACCCTACATACAAAGTCAACCACACTCCACAAGTAGGCCAGGAAGAAAAGTGAGTAATATTACGCAAAGCAATTAAAATAAAAAGGCCAACCCCTTCACAGCTTCCCATAAAAACTAACTAAAAAAAAAAAACCACTTAAACCCACTGCACTTGAAAAATGTACCAACTCCATTAAATTAAACACAGCCAAGTTGCAACCCGTCCGCTGCCGTGAAAAATAGCCAAGTGCGTTGTTTTTACACCAAAAGAATGTAAACATAATTAAAATTCTCCCGAGAGCGGGCGGAGGGTTGTATATTTTCTTGGCCGGAGGAATTTTCATAAAAATGAAAATTTTTCAACTGAAAGTTTTAGTGTTTGCTGTTTTTCATGTGGGGGCTGAGGTCTAAGCTGGAGGGTAGTTAGTTTTGTCTCACGATAAGTCGATAAGCTTCGTCGAGGGAAAACATCCCGCGTATCATCCAACCCTGTATACCTTGTTCCTTTTTGCTAACGCGGGAAGCGAAGACTATAACACCTGTAACTAACCTACCTATGCTCAACAAATAAAAATATTTGAATTTTGAAGAGCTGTTTTGAAGAAGTATAATAGACTAGCTGCTGCCCGCGATTTCGTCTGTGTAGACTTCAGATTTAAGGCAAAGTCCTAAATTATCAGCTATGTTAGGCTAGATCAATATCTATGTGAGTCATTCATATAATTCTGATCATCCGTTTAAGCGTTAAAAAGTAACAAACATCCATCCATCCCTCCATCCATTTATTTATCACAAAACACGTTTCGTTTCGTTGGCAACGGAACATTAAAGCTATAAAGCATTTAAGTTGGCGTCACCAATAAGTAGATTCTTAAGTAAATGTTTCGTAAGCATAACATGTCACATGTATATTGTAGCTGTTTATTATCCCTCAATAAATAAAATAAAATAAAACATACCATCACGCCTGTATTTCCCAAAGGGTTAGGCAGAGGTGTGCCAACGTACAACCACAGTTCGCCTTTAGGTTTAGGTCCCATGTAATAGGGTGCGCGCCCATTGCCATTAACAGGGCACAAACCCTTACTACGAGCTGCTACTGAGAATGCCGATGCTGACAATAAGTAACGTAAGTAAAACAAATATTTCGTAACCTAAAAACTATTAAATTACTTCCTGCACAGACTACCTACCAAGTGACACAAGGTTTACGATCTTTCAAGCAGCCTTCTTGAATGTGGCTTTGCCATCCCACGCACTGTCACCTCCCTCGTTCGACGCTGTTGTCACCTCCCTCGTAAAATATATTATGTAAAGGCAAGAGCAGGATGGTATTAAAATCTATATGTACTCGGCTGATACGGTATAGGTTACGTTTATATGGTTTTGGTTTTAGGGAAGAAAATTATGCAGTGAATAATGTTTCAAAGTAAGGACAAATCTTTGAATATTGATTCTGTTTGGCAGAAATTCCAAGAATAAGGTAATGTTATTTAAAGAAAAAAAGAATCTAAACCTAGTTAATATTACAAACTGAGAAACAATTACGTCATAATGGTCGATCGTGATTGTCGGTTTTGACAGTTTCCTCATAATTTTGTTTTTCGTTTGGTTGTATGACGTAATCATATTTTGGTAATTCGGAGTTAACTCTCCTAACCCAACGTATTACTACGCAATTATAGACCACTGCAAATTGCAAACCACCACCTCATCAAAATAACTACATTGTAAAAACAAAACCAAGTTGCTAAGGCATTTGGGAGCAGAAAAAACGGGAACACTAATCAACGCCACTTTTCATTTTTTCCAACCCAGTCAAAATTGCCGACACAGTAATGAAGCACACAATACACAGCCGTACACATGTATCTACGTAGTACACAGCACTGTGTCTGGTTGTAATATCCGTGTCGGGTATCATATAACTTCATTAAGTTAAACGTACATACGTTACTCGTAGGCAGTGCATTTATTTCATTTGTAACATTACATTCCGTAATTATTACGTCTAAGGTATAAGGTTATGGCGGAAAATTAAAAAATAAATTGACATACATAATTACAAAGTAGGTATGAGGTCTGTTCCGGAATTTGTACGAAAGAGTTACCGCGGCCCTGGAATGCAAAAGACATTAGTTTGAACACGGATGGGTTTTAGTCAGTAAGAGTCTGACACTCCCTTCCGCTGATGAGTGATGACTCATAGGTTTTCAGTAATATGGAGGTTGAAAGTAGCTCAAAATGTTTCGCGTAATATACACACTGTAATATTCGTCGAACTTGGCTAACACACTGCCGTGAACCTAAATATTTTTCTAAATTGTTTCGTAAACAAGGGTGTAAAGTAAATTGTGTGAAGATAGACTTTTTCTACCCAGTAAAAGAATTACTGACGCCTAACAAAGCTAAGCTTTGCAAATACAAACAAAGCTAGGCTTAGTGAAGATAGGACTCAATTTTAATTCTAAATAACTTCTAGAATTCTGCTTTAGTAATGTATATTTTTAGTAACTTTCACTCATTAGATACTAGCTTTTGCCCGTTAGTTTTTCTACATATATTTCATAATTCCTAAATATCGGCTAATTCTCTAAAAGCTTTTAGCGAAGAAGAGTTACAAACATCCACCCATCAATACCCACCAACATTCACTGCTATTTATTATTTTTTGTTGCTAATTTATTATACCTAATAGTATATACTAGCACTAGTAGTAATCTATATATACAAGCCAAATTATTCCATACTAGCTTTTGCCCGCGACTTCGTCCGCGTGGATTAATTGTTCCCGTTCCCGGGGGATTTCCGGGATGAAAACTATCCTATGTCATTTCTCGGGTCCCAGACTATATCTGTACCAAATTTCATTGAAATCGGTTCAGTGGTTTAGGCGTGAAGAAGAGACAGACAGACAGACAGACAGAGTTACTTTCGCATTTATAATATTAGTACGGATGTCATTCAATTGACGATTCAAATTCAATACCACACACACTTGCGCCACACAACAAAATGAACTACGCTGAAATACAGAGTTTCAGTAATAACCGACCTCACAAACTCAAATAAAGTGCGTCCATAATGACGGCGGCGGTACAGCCAGCGTTTCTGACGTTTTCAGCCATTTTCACGGTAATTAAATGGCGTCGGGCAGACATCTTTCTTTACAGTTTACGGGCGAAGGAGTTTCGTTTGAGTGAACGGAACTTAATGTTGAGCTTTGATAGGTGGAAAATTGGGTAAGACCGAGTTGTTTATTTAGGAAGAAAAAAAATTGGGTCAAAGGAAAAAAAAATGAGTATTAAAAAATATTCGTTTCCGATATGAAAGAAGTAAGTATGTACTGTAAACATAAGGAAAATTTCCACATTATTTGTATAATGTAATCTATATATATAAAAGAAAGTCGTGTTTGTTACAACACTTATAACTCGAGAACGGCTGGACCGATTGCCATGGTTTTTGATTTGTTGGATTTGTTTCCGTCCCGAATAGCAGAATACATCTTAAAAACAATGAAAACTCGATATGTGTAATAAATAATTAATCATTTCAATAGATGCTGATTTGTTTATTACATGTCAAACATTTGTTGTCCAATCCTGTCAAATAGTGTAACACCTTTTTTTTTTTTGGCTTATGGCCTGGATGCTGAGGCCTTTAAGCCACAACTTAATTTTTTTCTGAAGACATCATGTGATACTTTTTATCCCGTTGGTGGGTAGGGTAGGTATGTAGGGGTAGGGTAGGTAGGTAGGTAGGGTAGGTATGTAGGGGTAGGGTAGGTAGGTAGGTAGGTAGGGTAGGTATGTAGGGGTAGGGTAGGTAAGTAGGTAGGTAGGGTAGGTAGGTAGGTAGGGTAGGTATGTAGGGGTAGGGTAGGTAGGTAGGTAGTTAGGTAGGGTAGGTATGTAGGGGTAGGGTACGTAGATAGGTAGGTAGGTAGGGTAGGTATGTAGGGGTAGGGTACGTAGATAGGTAGGTAGGTAGGGTAGGTATGTAGGGGTAGGGTAAGTAGGTAGGTAGGTGGGGTAGAGTAGGCTGGAACTGGGTTTTTGTACCGACTTTCAGGGCAGGACAACGTCTGCCGGGCCCGCTAGTAATAAATAAATGAAAGGACCACGAGTTAGCAGGTCCGAATTTGGTTGATTAAGAAAAAGTTGAAATGCTGTATCAAGAATGTGGAGAAATACCAATTTGAATAATCAAACACACACCATTCACCAGCTCATATGGTATGTGGTACTTTGCTTATTCTGTTAGGTAATCCTTTGTTCGATGCCCAAGTCGGGGAAAGTGACACTGGCTTCTTTCATCAGGAATTATTCATCTAATTTGTATGTAGATAGTATGACACCCCCATACCTAGAAAATCACGTAAAGCCGTTGGTCCTGCTTCTAATCTTTCTCTGGTCATGTCGGATTGCAATTGTGTTTGCGCATAAACTTGTGCACATGGTTAGTCTCCATTGAACTACATTAATAGCTAGGCCACCGAAACCGAAATCCAGTTTGAAGAATACCATTACACTCCGTACCTCTGCAGGACCTTTGTAGTCTGACATACACGTCTCTCTGTTCACAGGAATCACTGTAACATTCCCGTCATATCATGCCAGCAATCCGAGCGGCAAAAGCTATGGCGAACATAAAGTCTGGCGTCTGGATTGAATCACGCCAGGCTTGCCATCAGTTCATGCGCCGCGTACTGTGGCCACAAGGTTATGGTTTTCCCCTGATGACAGACGATCTCAACCTTTTACTGCCCCCGTTAAAAGTGAAACATGAATAAAAGAGTGTGAGTATAGAGATCTTTCATACAGGTCAAGGAAAAATTATATAAATGGATTAGTGTAATCCTTACCTTTGTAAGGGAAATAAATTATGTTTTTACTATGTTATTTTACCATACGCGCCTGAACTTTCATTGATAATCACTACCATGCCTCATCATCATCATGTCAGTCGCAGGACATCCACTGCTGGACATAGGCCTTCCCCATAGATTTTCAAAAAGACCGGTTGGAAACGGCCTGCCTCCAGCGTCTTCCTTCCATGCCTGCTAGGGTAAAATTACAAAAAAAAGACGTGTTCCCCGTACTACTTACCCCAATATGGCAACGTCAGGTTTGTTGGCATCGTGACAATTGTTTTTCTTATGCCAAGAATACACCTTTAATCAGCTATTATATATTAGGTTCTAAAAACTTCCCCCGTGAGTCATTCTATGCCCCCCTTGGGGAGAAAACCCACCAGTTGGGAATCCATGGCTGATGCTATCGCTAAAGGCTAGTGAATAGCTTGCTTGCTTCGCACAGGGGTGGGATTTCCGATCGTACAGTCATGAGCTAAATATGTTACACTAGCTCTGCCTGCGACTTCGTCCGCGTGGAAATTAAATTACAAACTACCAAAACACAATCTACAGAGACCCTATGGCACTCGGCAATGAATAGCCATCATTTGGTGAGTCATGTAGATTTCTGTAATGGAATCAGTAGTTACTTCCACAGATTACCTTTTACAAAATTTACCTTAATAATATTATTTCAGACTTAAGCAACACTTATTATAAGCGATTTTCTCCTAAAGTATTAGTTGAACTTTCGAAACCATGCTAAGTATTATAAATTCGAGTTTTCTCAGAAACGTTATTACACGAGAAGTTTATGCTACCAAAACTTCAAAGGCAGACTTAATGCCTTATGCATTCTCTAGCAGTCAACCAAAAGTGGTGAAGAGATAACATAGGTAAGTAGATGCAAATTATCAAAAAGGAGTAAAAAAACCAAATAAAAAAAAACTGCAATAATTAAATCAATAAACCAATAATAACATAATTAATTATAAAAAGGTCCAAATAATTATAATAAGGTTAAAAAGATAAAATCTGGTTTTATAAGTATAATCAAGTTCAAGGTCATTTTTGGAGCAAATATTTTTTTGCCTCTCTGCGAAATACTAAAAAGGGTTGGAGTTAATTAACCGTAGATTTTCCTAACGATTTGTTTGAACAATCGGAATGTAAGAATCGCTTTTTAATCATTGTCCTTTGATGGTAGATCGAAGTATCTTTAGGTATTGTAAGGGCCTTTGGCCTGCAGTGGTTCAATAATAGGCTGACAAACCTGAGAAGACGTCTTTGCATGAAGAGGCAAAGGCCTCTTCTCAGGTTTGTCAGGTTGCTTTCTCAGGTGTGTTTGCCTTCTTTATATTAGAAGTCATACAAAGAAGGCAAGAAGATTGATCGCCACGTTTGCGAATTGGTGATTTAAAACATATATTAATATAGGTAACTCCAGGTTTCCTCACAATGTATTCAAAGGTATTGCTACACTTAACTCTTATTATTATTTACAAGTAACCATTTTTATCAAGTGTATGAAAAAAATAACAATAGCGACGAAGTATACACAGGAATCCAATCCTTATACTGACAGCTTTAAGATTTATAACAGTATGAAAGCAAACTCACTCTTTGTCTCGAACCAGGACAATAGATACCTTCCAGTCACATACCTGAAACAACAACCACATCGATTTAGTGAAAGGTTTTCTGTGTTAGAACCGTGAATTTTAATCAATTAGAGAGCTGGAAATCTGTATTGTAAGATAAGAATAGAATGAGTAGAAGAAAAGGAAAAGGATAAAGGTAAAACAATTGACAAACGAGTATTTGGAAAAATGGTGACGGTACGTTTCGTGGAATCAGGAAAAATAAATTACTTAAGGCCCTATGGTAAGCAAAAGTGTAATGCCATGTCGACAATAACGCAAAGCGGCAACAAATAAGGTTCAAAATAGTTACGTTTAATGTAAGCTGTATCGAATAATCACCAAAATCACAGTAATTTTAGGGTTTTCACGAAATATTTATAAACAAGACTTTTTTTAACCGTTGACATTACACTCAATTTGTTTCAGATGTTTAATATATGTAAGTACCTACAATTAAGCCGGACTAAGCGACAAAAAAATGTGTTTTCGGAGTCCTGTGTTCGGATAGCTCCTTAAACTAGTTATTGCGGTACCGTCGTAGGGTATAATAATGTAGACACAGCGGAGACAAAACAAAAAAAAACCTTCTACGTATTAAAGAAAGGTAATAACACAATTTTTCATGGAATCATCAGAAAAATTCGCACAAAACCGATTACCTCGAGCGAAAACATTACAAAATTGCATCAAGCCAATTTCAGTAACATTCGTTGCTCGGTTGCTGTTTCAAAATTAAAATTGTAATCAAAGTTTCCACGTTCGCGAAACACGAAGGCCAGATAGAGCAATTTAATGTTCGTAGAAAGGCACTACATCGAACGTTCAACGAAAAGTTTTGACGAATCGTAGCAGAGTTGAAAAATAATCGGATATCGCTCATAAAGTTTGTGGCATGCCGCTCAGAGAAGTAGTAAATAGTGCAGACGCGTTGTTTACTCCGATTCTGGTTGGAAATTTACCTTTGGATGAGATCCGACAAAAACATGGCGATTAAACTTAAAAACAAAAATTGCATGAAAATCACACGTAATTATAATTGTAACGGTTGACGAAAGACACACAAAGACGCCAAAAGTTACATGCACTTTCCATAATTGCAATATTTTATTGTTCTAGATCTATTGTTCCGGGTCTGGCTATTTGTGTATGTGAATTTATATGTTGGTTAACGCCCCCCCCCCCCCCCCCCCCCCGACATAGAAGAAATTCGCAGTCAAAATTCTCGTTTTTGCACATTTAAACACTACATAAACATTGGTTCCAAGTATCAAAATTCATGCACTTAGTATGCCAAAAACACAGTACAATTGTACCATGTTCGCCAATAAAACACGTGCACAGACTCCAAATAAAATAGACATTTGGATAATATTCAACGACCCAAAATATATTTTCATTAGCGTGGAGACAAAGCAATTTCACATTTTTCACGTTTAGGCCAGAAATCATAGTTATTTGGCAGCCGGGTACGGTTCGTATATTTTTGGGTCGTTAAAAATTATTTGAAATAAAAACGTTGTTTTGGAGACAAATAAATATTTTTTCCTCAAGGAAAAAAATGAAATATAAATCTAAGAACAACAATGGTATTGATTTGCAGAACATTTTTTTTATTTGTTAACTAGCTGACCCGCCACGACTTCGTTCGCGTGGTATCCTACCCCTACCCTACCCTACCTTACCCGTACCCTACCGATATCCGGGGCTGCGGGTTGTTCGAAAGAGATACCGCGCCCCCGGAACGCAAAGGGCACATGAAGGAACATAGATGGTTTTTAGTCAGTAAAAGTCTGACACTCCCTCCCGCCCGCCCAGGACGGGGGGGGGGGGGGGGGGGTCATTTGATGATTTTACCATCTTTAAAAAAAAAAAAAAAAAAAAACCCTACCGATATAAGATGTATTCTGCTATTCGGGACGAAAACAAATCCAACAAATCAAAAACCATGGCAATCGGTCCAGCCGTTCTCGAGTTATAAGTGTTGTAACAAACACGACTTTCTTTTATATATATAGATAAGAAAACCGGACAAGTGTGAGTCGAACTTGCATACGAAGGTTTCGCACCACCGTACAATATTTAACTTTACATACATGTATGGTAAATTAAAGTGTGGAAATTCCTTTCATTCCCTGGGAAAATATCAAATGTCTACTATCAAAAATATAGCTTTAAAACAGACAAACATAGCAGCCCTTTACGTACGAAACTTTGGTCCTACGTACAACTGTCCTATCTCTTAACAATTTCCTTACTCTATATTCATGGTGCTCAAAAAGCGATACACTCGCCACTACTGAAGTGGTTCCGTGACAACTGATTATAAAACTGCCGTAGAAACTAATTTCAAATGCGGGCTCCGCAAATAAAGGTGCAAACACTGAACTTTGAATAATGACTCCATGTTATGTAACTTTGATAAATGTTTGGATGTACTTTGACACGATAACGGCTTCGCGAACTTATGTAGTCGTAAATATTTCAAATGTGAAATGACGTGTATTAAATCACTAAAATATAGTAGTGTTCAAAAGCCTTCAGGCTGTCTTGTTCCCGCACTCAAAGATGTCACTTCAAACTTATAATATCAGCCTATAATTGTCCCACTACCACGAGACTACTCCCGGCCACCATAGACGCGGGTCTGTGGACGATGAGCAATGGGTAGCTCACCGTCCGTACGTTAACTAACGACAGACCGTGTCGACGGCGCGTATATGGAAACCCTTCCACTATTCAGAACCCCGATACTTCTGAGATGCGGGAGGGTTTGCTAGCATGAATTCACAAAAAGTCTCCTTAAACCCTTCCACTATTCAGAACTTCTGAGATGCGGGAGCCTTTACGAGATTGAACGCGCAGTTTTAGAGAATAAATGCTACCCTGCTTTTAATTCTTTACGTTGAACAAGGATAAATATCATAATTATGTAGGTATTAATCTATATTTAATCTATATAAATAATAAAAATGAATTGCTGTTCGTTAGTCTGCTTAAAACTCGAGAACGGCTGAACCGATTTGGCTAATTTTGGTCTTGAAATATTAGTGAAAGTCTAGGAAAGAATTAAAAGGTAAGAATAATGGAACATATGGAATAATGGAAAATTTAGTGATACGAACTTCACGGGGTCATCTAGTAAAAAATAAAAAGAACTTCGAGTTACATAAAAGTAAGTTAAAGGGTAAGTTTTTTAATCATTTTTTTAAAATAAACAAGACAATCGATATTAGGCACTTTTTGTTAATTTAATCTATATATATAAAAATGAATTGCTGTTCGTTAGTCTCGCTAAAACTCGAGAACGGCTGAACGGATTTATCTTATCTTAGTCTTCAAATATTCGTGGAGGTCTAGGGAAGGTTTAAAAGGCGAGAAAAAAAAAGAAAAGTATAAAAGAAAGTCGTGTTAGTTACACTGGACATATTTACGCAAAAAGGATCCAACCCTCAAAGTGTAGATACGCAAAAACGATCTAACCCTCAAAGTGACACTTTGAGAGTTGGATCCTTTTTGCGTATCTACACTTTGAGGGTTGGGTCCTTTTTGCATAACTAGGTCCTTGGTTATAAATTTTATAACTCAAGAACGGCTGAACCGATTTCGATGAAAATTGGTGGGGAGGTAGCTTAGAATCAGGAGACGGACATAGGATACTTTTTATCCCATTGTATTGGTAGGTAGGTAGGTACCTAAGCTCGGTAAGGACCTGAGATCGGGGAGCATAGCACAGAAATTCCTCCCGCGCGTCAGATCGCAGCCTAAGTACCTACTTTTATGCTTTCTAGGGATCTGAGTAGTGGAAGTATTTTTATTTTAATACGAAGTTTTGAATTTTACGTCAGAAAAATTCCCGAATCCAGATCGGGTGCAACGATCGCGTGTTAAATATAGATTAATACCTACATAATTATGATATTTATCCTTGTTCGTCTGTTTACCATACTAAAGTCCTTACCGAGCTTAGGTACCTACCTACCTACCTTCCTACATACCTACCCTACCCTACCTACCTACCTACCTACCACCTACCCTACCTACCTACCTACCTACCAATGCAATGGGATAAAGTAAAGTAGGTACTTAGGCTGCGATCTGACGCGCGGGAGGAATTTCTGTGCTATGCTCCCCGATCTCAGGTCCTTACCGAGCTTAGGTACCTACCTACCTACCTACCTTCCTACATACCTACCCTACCTACCTACCTACCTACCAATGCAATGGGATAAAAAGTATCCTATGTCCGTCTCCTGATTCTAAGCTACCTCCCCACCAATTTTCATCGAAATCGGTTCAGCCGTTCACAAGTTATAAAATTTATAACCAAGGACCTAGTTATGCAAAAAGGATCCAACCCTCAAAGTGTAGATACGCAAAAACGATCTAACCCTCAAAGTGTCACTTTGAGGGTTAGATCGTTTTTGCGTATCTACACTTTGAGGGTTGGATCCTTTTTGCGTAAATACGTCCAGTGTAACAAACACGACTTTCTTTTATACTTTTCTTTTTTTTTCTCGCCTTTTAAACCTTCCCTAGACCTCCACGAACATTTGAAGACTAAGATAAGATAAATCCGTTCAGCCGTTCTCGAGTTTTAGCGAGACTAACGAACAGCAATTCATTTTTATATATATAGATTAAATTAACAAAAAGTGCCTAATATAAAATAAACATGTGTTGTTTATTTTAAAAAAATGATTAAAAAACTTACCCTTTAACTTACTTTTATGTAACTCGAAGTTCATTTTATTTTTTACTAGATGACCCCGTGAAGTTCGTATCACTAAATTTTCCATTATTCCATATGTTCCATTATTCTTACCTTTTAATTCTTTCCTAGACTTTCACTAATATTTCAAGACCAAAATTAGCCAAATCGGTTCAGCCGTTCTCGAGTTTTAAGCAGACTAACGAACAGCAATTCATTTTTATTATTTATATAGATTAAATATAGATTAATACCTACATAATTATGATATTTATCCTTGTTCAACGTAAAGAATTAAAAGCAGGGTAGCATTTATTCTCTAAAACTGCGCGTTCAATCTCGTAAAGGCTCCCGCATCTCAGAAGTTCTAAATAGTGGAATGGTTTTAGGAAACTTTTTGTGAATTCATGCTAGCAAACCCTCCCGCATCTCAGAAGTATCGGGGTTCTGAATAGTGGAAGGGTTTAAGGAGACTTTTTGTGAATTCATGCTAGCAAACCCTCCCGCATCTCAGAAGTATCGGGGTTCTGAATAGTGGAAGGGTTTCCATATACGCGTCGACGGCGCGTTCGTGTTCCACGCGCGCCTCAAAGAGATGTCAGCAAACATTTGAAGGGGCCACTAAGGGCCGATGCCTACCGGGGCTGCAGGTTGTTCGAAAGAGATACCGCGCCCCCGGAACGCAAAGGACACATGAAAGAACATAGATGGGATTTATTTAGTCAGTAGAAGTCTGACACTCCCTCCCGTTCCGCCCAGGGAGGGGAAGTTATATGATGATTTCCCATCTATAAAAAAAGGCATAGGCCTCTTCTCATATAGACAAGTCATGAGCATTGACTACCACGCTTGGTGAAGACGGATTGGCGGTTTCAGAGTTATATTGATAATAGTCCAGGTTTCGTTAACCCTCGGTTATACGAACGAAAAATTAATGTGAACGCCACCGCGTTGTAAACTGCTGTGGTTTGGTTGACTGAATTATGAACAACCAACCACAACAGCTTACGAGCGCTTGACAATTTATCACATTAATTTCGCTTTTGGAAATCTATGGGGGAGCCGTTTTTTTTTTTACCGATGGGTAATCATCAAATGAGTTCCCCCGCCCTGGGCGGGGCGGGAGGGAGTGTCAGACTTTTACTGTCTAAAACCCATCCATGTTCCTTCTTGTGCCCTTTGCGTTCCGGGGGTGTGGTATCTCTTTCGAACAATGTTCAACAGTGGACGTCCTGCGGCTGATATGATGATATGAATTTAGCTTTACTTTCGAGAAACCGGTGTAAGAATATTACAATATTTTGGACGTGGGTGGTAATCAAATGCGCTGGTCAATTAAAGGTATCAAAAGTAGTTAGTAAGTAGTTTGTTGGCACTTTCTGCCGTGTCAAAGGACATGACCTATTTTATGTAATTATACTATGGTTATAATGATTGACATTTATAAGTGATGTTTTTGATTGCGGCAGTTAGTGCTCGCTGGTGATAGAAGGATTCACGCTCATTAGCGGTAATTGGAGCAACAGTCGATTGTTAGAGTGACGATAATGACTTAAAATTACATAGGTAGGGTTGATGTAAAATTACAGTATACAGTACGTAGCCGGTAATAAGGCAAATCAAGTTTAACAAAGACATTGTCACAGACTTGGCCGAACTTGGCCAAACTTGGCCGAACTTGACCGAACTTGGCCGAACTGTTTTTTAAACCCGATTACTGTACTGAACCTCTTGTTCTAAAAAGAAAATTAATATTTGTAGAATCAAGCAAAATATTCAGACAAATATTTTTAGATGAAGTAAATTTTGCTATCGCGTTTTCGGAGGTACCTACTGTTTTAAATATTCATATTTTTGCGAGTGTTGTCTTTTTTAATTTTTCCTTGAAATGTTCACTGAAAGAACGTGCCCTAACACGAATCTTGGCGCAAAGGCCTTCAATGTTCGTTATCTTTTACTTTCATATTAATCAAGGGACATTTGTAAATAAAAACCCGCCAAGATCGAGTCTAACTGGCACACGAAGTGGTTCGTACCACCGTATTTTATTTTATTTGTTTTTAAAGTGGTTATACTAATACATACTCTGTTAAAATTTCAAGTGTCTAACTATTACGGTTCAAAAGATAAAGCTCTAGGACTAACGAACCGACCGACGTACAGACAGACAAAAAAGTCTTAGTTTTAGGGTCTCGTTCGGCGTACTATCGTCTGGTGTACGGATCCCTAAAAGTGTATAATTTCACTCTCCTTTGAGAGGTTTAGAGCGTATAAAATATAAATATTTTATAGAAAGAGAAATTTTAGAATTTAAAAAAAAAATTACATGGATTTACGTTTCTCCAAATGTTTAGAGTAACATAGCTATTTACGAGATGACTGGCACTTTTGATAAACGCCAGTCAAACAGAAGCAATGGCGGTAGTAGTCACTTGATAATTATAACAAAATCTACCTTCTTCACTACCAAATACGCTTGAAAATTGGACAAACTATATCTACAACACCCAAACCCGACTAACAGATTTAGCCTGCACTTCACAACCAGTGGTTTCAAAACATTTTAGGACCAAGTCAGGCAGAAACTCGAACGCATAACTGTGAACGATTCGTCGATCGTTTGTCACGACGAGCTACGAGTGGTTCAACGAGCTTTGATGGGAATACCTTATGAAACTATTCCGGAGTACTTTTGACATTCCAGGGTGATTGAAATTGACATGGAAATATGTCTGAATTGAAGAACATAAATGAAAAGATACAATAAAATGTATGTTATTTAATATATGTGCATAAATGAAAAGATACAACAAAGTGTTTATTAGGTTTTTCTATGAAATTCTCAATAGTAGCTCGGAGTTTGGATTTGTGCCCGGTTACTGGCAATAGGCTCGCCCCCTACATGGGACCTAAATATATCGGCGAAATGTAGGTGCACATGGGTACACCTCTGCCCAACCCTTCGGGGAATGTATTCCCCGAAGGGTTAGGCAGAGGTACCATGTGAGTGGCGTGATGGTAAATAATACAGTAAGAAAAAAAAATAGTTCATTGAAAATCTTCCACGAGGTTCAAAGATCATTATCACTTTGTTATCAGTTCAACTAAAAGCGAAGTACAAGTCACTAGTTTATCACGAAATCGCAAAACTGGTTGACACATGAAGCTGAAATTAGGCAGGTAGGCTCCAGATAGGTAGTTTATTATGTAGGATACGTCAGGTAAGAACAGATTTGACTTTGGATTGTATCCGGACGAATTCACAGGCTAATGCTAGTTTAAGAATTATTACACTACTATAGAATGACGTTGTTTATTATATCCCTAATCTCTAGATTTTAAGTACTGCCTCGTCAGATTAGGGCTGGATTTTTGGGAGTGTCAAGTAAGGCAAGAATCTTCAAAAAGTTGTTATATTTTGATAAGACCCAAAAAAAACCGTTCACTATGGCCAGTACGCAGTAACTGGTAAGCCGTACACATGCCTCGCTAACGTACATTCTTGCCTTGCATTTTGCCTTACACATGCAATACATGTGTCCCTACACTAGTAAGATATTTGACCAAGTAGGTACAGCGTGATACGGATAGGGTGTATCCAAACAAATGGGGGGAAATGTGTATCCGGTAATGAATCGCTATACAAAATTTCAGCTCAAAAGAAATATTTTTATTTCTGCTGTTTATTAAGTTTAAATCATAACAAACGTGTCAGGAGAAAACAATATTTTACGGAGATGTTTGTTGGTGGATAGTTTATTGACACCAATCAGCGTACTTGGTATACGTACAGCACACCATTTGATTCTTATGTTTCTTAACTTTATAATTTTGTGAGTTAACACCAAAAGCATCTGTGAATAAATAAATTAATGAATTTGAATTTGTCTTTGATATGTATGCCTACTCATTTTGTAACACGCTGTATTATAACATGATTTCCCCTCGACGTTAACAAGTGTTCTGGCAACCAGTCACCGGTAATTTACAGTGCACCGAATAATCCAATTGGCGTTTGTACGCGCAAAACCACTAATATGACAGCCAACTCTAACAAATTGAATTTCCAAAACGTGTGCTGATGTCCCTTTGCTGGTTTCCACTGTTTACCGGTATGCTGTATCGTGCCTATTTGTTCTCGTGGAGTGAAGCGTGACTGCTGAGTTAGAGGACTTGTGTTTGATTTCCAAGTCGGGCAGAGAAATTTCTCGGTAAAAGCGCGGAATTTGAACATAGATGGTGTAATACCTCCATGCCTCGAAAAGTTAGTAAGCTGGTGTGATATTATCGAATTTTAATTTTGCTACCTCGACGCTCACGCACCCATTTTGAAAAAATGGCGCGTTTTCGACCTATTTTTCGGTAAAAACATACAAACATACATAAACTCACGCCTTTTTCCCATGGGGGTAAGGAGAAACCACAGAACGCCACCTGCTACGATCTCCACATACTCCTTTCGCATCGTACAAAAAAAAACAAAATTTCAAAATTAAACAAGACAAAATTCCCTATAATTTATGGAAAAACATTTTTTTGGCGTGCAAGACCCACATATTTACGTGTCATTTTTACGCTTTATTTCAACAACGATAATAACATGAGAAGTATATAAATAGTAGGGGTAATACAGTTCGCAGTTCTTTAGTAATTAAAGTTAAATTGCTACCTGACAATATTTTCACGGCGCACCGTTTTGTAACTGTCGTAACTGTAGTTTGAAAGTTATTACTTTAGTAAACTTTACTGTCTATAAAATGGTAATTACTGCCGTTTATTTACAAGTTTTACCAATTAGTAATATAAGTTTACCGATTAATTTTACGTTGTGAGGTCTTAAAGTTACTAATTTTGAATTAGGTAGGCACCTTGAAATCTATAATAACAGATAGTATAAAGCTGAAGAATTTATTTATTTTTACTTAAATTTTGGGAACTTATGTACCGGTCAGATTTGATATTTTTACTATATGTAGCCCATTAATCGATTACGTGCCACGGGTGCGGACAAGTAAATAAAGGCGTAACTTACCGCGGGTAAAACCGCGGAGTAAGTCTAGTTATATACGGAAGTATTTTAAAGGAACAGACGAAGTTACAGATATTTATGGTTTAAAACGCCAAATCCGCTAAAACTACGTCATTTCAACAAGGCTTACATTTTAAAGATAAAGCGAGTAAATATTTTTAAATATTTTCTAGTTTGAATGGATTTTTTCAAGTATCAGATATTACCAAACACCTGCCAAAGATCATAACCTCAACCAGACACTTCAAAGTTCCGACCTTTAAAACATCTCAATCCAATATGTAAAAAGTAATAAAATTGATAGAAACTTACAAAGTTCCCGACACGGCAAAAGATAAATCTTTATGAAAGATAAAATAGAAGATGTGTTGAGATCGAAAACATTTGGCCGCAGAAGCACTGGAGTTATTAACTTTATAGTGAATGAAGACTCCATATTTTTCTGTGTTTTCGATGATAAATCGTTGAAGCGCAAACAAGATGTTAAACCGATTGAGTTTAAGATATATCGACATAGTTGAAGTTAGGTTTTTTTCAAGACTATGGGAAAAATTTGAGTCAGTTGATGTTATTGAATAGGGAAGCCATGAAGATATGCCCTTAGGGGGGGAGGAAGGGATTGTCAGACTCTTACTGACTAAAAACTACACAGATGTTTCATTTCTTAACTTCGAGCGCCTTTAGCGATCCCTGACTGGATAAGGTCGAAAAACGTCCAGACATTTTCACGAAGAAGAAACATGAATTTTAATTAAATATAAAATGTAAAAACATAACAATTAGAAAACCTAGCAACATTTAAGCTACACTTACACAACAACCTACATACCAGCATATTATTATCCTTATGCAAGGCAAAGGCCTTTTCATGCAGTGGATTGGCGATTTCGGATTTTTATAAATTAATATAAGTCCAGGTTATCTAACGACGAAAGCCCAGGTAATAGCCCGGTAACAAAACACAACCACACGCACGAGAGCCCGGTGCTTTAACCATCCACACCAGCCACAACCACACCACACCACATACCACACACATCACACCAACCACAATACACAAAAAGCTTCAACTGGTTAAACTAAGGTAAAGACAATTGTAACTGGCCGAAGCACATGCATATACGTATGTTAACAACAAGTCCATTCAATCCATTTTAATTTCCATATCAATGGCAGAAAGAGCTTACACTGAAGTAGAAGCAGGCACAACAAAACGCAGAAAATACAAAATTACTATAAACGAAAATCCAATTAGCTATTTCAGTAAACAAAATTACTAAACATTTATTATTCAAGAGTAATTTACAACTACTAAAAGTATTTCAAGAGTCGCGACTACTGGAGTTTGTGAAAGTTCTTTTGAGCTATCAAAAGCACTTATATCGGGAAAGTTGCAAATTGATTTACCATTCATAAAGAAATATAGTTACAGTTGAATATTTAAAAGCTTTGAGCACTAAACATTAATTGGGGGTTTCTGTTCTTTAGCAATTTTAGCAGTCTCAAAAAGCTTTGTCCAATCTAAACTTTTGTACATGTAAAAAGATAAAAATTGATTGAATTTTAGATTTAGACGAAGATCAAGAAAGTGTGGTTTTTTGAAAATGATTAACCATTTTGTAAATTTTTCGTCTTGTATTGGGTTGTTCCTTTAGGAAGTTCTCAGTAGCAGCAGCCACGCCCGAGCCTAGAAAAGCACATAAAGTCGTTGCTTCTGCACCTGATCTCTCACCGGTCGTGTCGAATTGCCGTGCAATCGGACAATAAGATTACACCAAAATTTGCGCATACACTCGCTCACTATAATATATCCTGTGTAATTGGCTAATCTCTATTGATGGATATTCGGTCGGGAGAATTTTTAAAATGCTTTCCTCCACTTTCGACAAGACTGCTGTTTTAACTTAAAATCACCAAAATTACAACCAAGACTTTCACCCAGAAACAGTTTTTACGCCCTCTAAAACCAGAACACGTCCAATCAATTCATAACAATAAAACACAAAATCCGTCAAGACAAGTTTCATTGAAAAATAAATCTACTTTCAAAATAGACGAGGATCGTGACATCGTGAAACGTACGTTTTATTATATGATCGGGACTTGTGACAAGTTTGGGACGAAGCCAAAACATGAAAAAAGTATGTAAATAAGTATTTGCATAAAGGGGACTCGTTTAAAACTTGTGCTTGCGGGACTTTTTAGTGTTGTGAATGGTGGAAGATTGGGGGTTATTGGTTTCTGGAATGTGTGAGAAGTGTCTTTCTTTAAAGGGCTTTAGTACCAGGTTATTGTGGTTTCTGTTATTAGTGACCACGTAAATAGTTGCTTCATATTTGGAAGTCAAAGTGACAATCGAATTATTATGCCACTTAGAACATCGAAATGTACTTGTAGGGCAAGTGTCTTTTCAAATACAGAGAAGGCACAATGAAGGATGGTATGAGAAAAGGTAGTGTCAGACTCCTGCTGACTAAAACCAATCCGTGTTTCTTCTAATGCCCTTTGCATTCCAGGGCCGCGGTGACTCGTTCGAACAAATTCCGCAACACTGGATCGTAAGCACCTGGACTTATCATTAATACAAGTATGTAATGGTCAATTTGCCTTGAGCAAGCGTGGTGATCAATGCTCGTGTCTTCTCTGAGTGAGAAGTAGCCTATGCTCTGTAGTGGGACAGTAATAGACTGGTATTATTTTACAAAAGAAAATTGTCTTTCAAGAATTGATCTAGTTAGTAACTGTAATGGAAAATGTTTGGCCAAACCCATCCGCAAATTCACACACATTCATAAGTCTTAACGGTTTGCCCAGAAGATCAATTCATTTTACATTTCTTGGCACTAACCAAAACCACGTGCGAACACCGGAAGAATCTAGATTGAAGAGATTATACCAATAAAATGGACGCTGTCGAATGAATCTGAAGTGGATGTTACGTCACAGGAATTCCCGGTTACGTCTGCCTTAGCCAAAAGCACTCCCGACTATTTAAACGCACGATTATCCAGCTAGAGAACTGGCAACGTCGGAAATACGTAGACGATCACGTCACAGCGAAATCTGGCAACGTTTAATATTTCTAATTGAATTATATGTGATTGTTTAACGTAGTTTTAATATAGGAAGGTAATGTATTTTGGAAGTATTTTGTTTTATTTTTAGACTATTATTATAATTATTTTGTGAAGGTCAGATAGGCAGCTGCTCCGTGTAAAACATTGGTTTACAATTGCATATGATCGTCTTTTTAGTTCTATTATCTTACACACAATTTTATACGTTGTATTTATCAATTACTCTTTACCGGTACTTCAAGATACTCTCCTATTAGTGAAGTTCAAATTGGACTTCATTATGGTACGATTCCAACGGTATTACATGAACACCCTCACAAAATTTGAGCTAAGTATAGGTTTTAACGACCATCCATTCAAATAGGTACCTACTGGTCATGGCTTTAGAATTGAAAGGCTAGTGTGCTAGAAAATTAATGAGACTAGGTTGACTATCAAAGCCGGAGCTTCGTTAGCCAAAACAACAAGGAGCACGTGATTTGCGTGCAAATTGCAAAGCCATAACATTTGTTGCAACTCTGCAAAGCTTTTTTAATGAAAACGTGATTTTGTTACTATTTTTTAGATTTTGCAGGCGACTGTGCTACGTTGCGCACTGTTTACATGTTCATAGTTTGAGATCGGTAATGTAATTTATTAGTAATAACAACAGCCTATTATTGACCCACTGCAGGGCAAAACCTCATCTGATACAAAGAGTGCACGGGCAATGACCACGCTTGTTCAAGGCGGTTTGGCGATTTCGGACTTATATTTATTATAAGTCCTTGTCATTGGATATGACTGATATCCAAGATAAATCTAAAAAGTACATATGAAATAGAAAACGAGATGTGTAATGCCTCAAAAATTTCACCCAGGGACAATACCACCAAAAAACTTATCTTAAAAATTAAAGCAAAGTTTCAGTTTGCAATAAATCTTTCAACACTTGAACACCATTATCAACTATCTTTTCAAATTCGTACAAAATTCACTCACAAGTCGTTTATTGTATGGGCCGTTTTATCTGGGCGCTTGGATGACGGCCAATGACTACGCTTTTGAAATATTACTAACAATATTCAATACCACATCCGTTGACGCCTATAATAATATAAAATTAGAGTTAACTTTACAAGTTTGAGAGTGATGTTAATAATTTTAGTTTAATTTATATAATGCTTTTCCCAGGTCGAGCAAAATGTATTGATGGACTTTTCTATGAAATTCTCAGTAGCAGCTCGGATTTAGGATTTGTGCCCGATTAATGGCAATAGGCTCACCCCCTATAACATGGAACCTACACATACCGGCGAACTGTGGGTGTACATTGGTACACCGCTGCCTAACCCTTCGGGAAATACAGGTGTACATGTGTATGTATGTACAGTATGGTTTTCGTTTTTTTTATTAACTTTCACCTGTCCCAGAGTTTGGGGCTTATCGAAAGTTAAAAGTTAAATTTGAGCCGCGTCCCGATGTTCGATTGAGCTGAAATTTTGTGTAAATGTGCAATTTGCAAGACAATGCAATATAATAATGTCACAGATCTGGTGTGATGATGGAGCTGGAGAGTGGCCAAAGGAACTCAATCAAATCGTAAAAATTAAAAAAAAAAATATGACGTGCTTTGTGTGTGATTCCGGTGTTAGATTGAGCTGGAATTTTGAATAAATATGCACATTGCATGACAAGACAAAAGCTTGTTATTCAAAAAAAAAAAAAATTTAAGAACAACTTGTTAACATCTGTTTTTAACCTATTAGCTGCCAATGCAGTGTTAGGGCAATTTATTTCTTAATTTGGAATAGGTACTGATAAATAATAGTGGTATTATTTTTGATATTTATACGACACGCGGCTTCTTCTGCATTGCCTTAAAAATTAAGCCAAAGTCCTAAATTATTCCATAGGAACACAAAAATGGGGTAATTTTTTTCTAGCCCAACCTACTTATAAGTTAACCTAGATCAGTAAATATGTAGGTACGTGTGTGCCAGATTTCGGATATTTTTGTTCAGTCGTTTAAGCGTGAAATAGTAACAAATATTCATTCAACCATCCATCTTTACAAACTTTTGAGTTTATATTTTTATAGTTAAGTAAGAATATTTTCACATCAATTATATTGATGTGAAAATATTGTATTATTTTAGTAGAGTAAGCATACAATTTTTGTCCATTCGTCTCTATACGATCTTTTATTATTTGTAAATGGCGATAAAAAAAGTCTTTTAATAAATAATTTGCCATTAACTTTGGCATTTATGTAAAGACGAGACTCTTACTTAAATTACAATTTTAAAGAAAAAAAATGCTATTTTTCAATTTGTCTTGCACGGGAACTGGATGTGTGACGCGTCGCGCAGAAGCGCATCACTCAGCTATAGCGCCAGTGGCGATGACAGATAACTTCATTTCAGATTATTTAGAAGGTCGATACTTCAATAGCATAAAGCTACGTTCACACTCAGCGACATAAATTATGAACGTGAAACGACCACAACTCGCCAAATATTTTTCCAAGCGCTATTTTTTTTTCCTGACTGTTTTTTCATCAGCGCATCGTATTATTTCGTATTTGTTGAGATAGAAAAGTACCTTAGTATATAATAATATTACATACTAGCATCAGCCTGCGACTTCATCAGCGTGAAAGTCAAGGACACCATAAAAACATAACCTATGGCACTCAGCAATTATGCAGCTAGCTAGATTACTTCACGCAAACAAAAAATCTAAAAAGGATTACCTCTTCACTATTATTTAATATTACTAGCTCCTAGACTTTCTAGTTACTCGGCAACAGCTTTCAGCTTTCTATTGGTGGAAACATTTTTGAAGAACTTTATTTTTGTAATCGTTTCATAGATTACCTCTTAACGTGAGGACCTAATGACTGCGTCGGCCGATGGTGTTGCCGCGGCCGAATTTTGGGTCAAACATAATATTTAAATTTTATTATTATTCTATAAATTACATTTATTAACATTCCATTATTTGCCATCGATACGCTAAGAAGAAGAGTGCTTTGTTCCCGGGTTTTAGTTTTAGGCCAAGAAGCTTCATTGGCTTATGCAGAACAGCCCACCAAAGTTTCATCAAAGTTTCACGATTAGAGCAATAGTTAATTAAGATTAAGAACGCATAGTAGACAAACATTTATTTTAATTTATATAAGATTTTATGTGTCTTAGTCTCAAGCACCAGCAATAAAAAGATTTCCTTATTATTTTAGCCCAAAAATAAAAATGTCACATTCATTTTTGGAATTCCCTAATATACATTGTCCGAAACTGCTTCAGTTCAAAATAGATAGAGCATCTGTTTTAACAGACAAGTGTCCCAGAAACTAAAATACACATTTAGAAATATTCCCTCGGACCGGCGCGTGAGTTTGTCGCTTTTGTTCATTTATCTTCAAGCTTTGTGGCTTAAAGGTTGGGCAGCGGTCCAAGTGTCAATTCTGAACGTATGAGAATCGTTTGTAGCTATTAGTAACACGAAACATGACGTTATTTCTTGTAGATTTAATTATTTTTATTTATTTTATTGTTGTTTTTATTGTATGGAATTAGAATGGATGACAGTATAATACGAGTTATCCAGAAATAGGTGATAAAAGCAGTTATTTATGGATTATGGTGTCAACTAGGGATTGCAATCCGGATTCTTCGAAATTCGAAAACAACTGAAAAATCCGGATTTTCTTGCCTTTTTTAAATCCGGATTTTCAGACTCAAAGCTGCTTTTTTCGGATTTCAGTCAAAACTGATTATAACGCATAATATTTGTAATTAATTTTGATTATAATAATTATTTTGATTGTAATTAATCGGTATATCGATATTACCTACTTTAATGCGAAAATAAGAATAAAAAATTAATAAATTAAATTAAAAAATAGTGGTGCATTGTTACAAGACAAAATAAACTTAAAAGTACTTCATATTATGGTATGCTATTCTAAGTTATAGCGAACTGCATGCGACTTCGTACGCGTTGCTTATTTCACCCGCCATAAGTTACGTCTTTGGTTAATGCTCCGCTCCTCATATTTCAATTTTACTGAAAGGAAACATTCCTTTATTTTTAAAAAGAAACAAAACTGCATTTAAGTAATTTTGAAAATACACTTTCCACACCCGGGAATCGAACCGACTAAACTCCGAAAAAATAGCATTCTGTACTTTTATAGCACTAATCGATTGACCCTTCAATCATAATAAAATAAAGAAGTGTATTATCACAGCCTTTATATATGGAGTTATTACTGTTGCGCAAGAGTTGGGGCGTGATCAAATCTCATCATGAAATTTTAATCTAAACATATTTTATTTGGACGAAAAAAACAAGTACTTTTATGCTTTTCCAGCTCCTTCCCACTGGAGTGCTGGAGTATCAATGTTTAAGTACAGTTTATGTTATGTAATGATTATGTAAATTTATAACGAGAAAAATTACTGATACCCAAAATTTATTGAATATTTTAGTTGATTTTATTCTGTCGAGCTGTGAATTGAGCCAATTGATGCAGATTTCAATTAATTTATACTATTTTATATAAATTTTAACAAAATAACTTAAAACACCAAAAACTTCGAAAACTCCGGATAATCCGGATTTTAATCGGACGAGAAATCAGAAATCCGGATTTGAAAAAACTCCGGATTTTGCAATCCCTAGTGTCAACCGGTGTATTCTATTTCTTGATTGTATATTTCATGTTATTTGTGGGAGAATCTAAATATATAAAAATGAATTGACGTTTGTTACTCGTAGTTTAACACAAACTCGAGAACGGCTGAACAGATTTGCCTAATTTTGATTTTGAAATCATTTTAGAAGTCCAAGGACGGTTAAAAAGGTGTGAATAACATTATTTGGGAATGGGAAAGCTAATAGCCAGAAAGTAAAAAATAATAGTACCTAGTTAAAATTGTCTATAGTTTTAAAACAAAACGCAAAGTCACATTATGTATGAGAGTATAATTTAATGTACTTGAATTAAAATGTTTCAATTCAAGTAAATAAAATTACTCTTAAATCTTGAACAAAAGGATAAACCTTCATCACACATCACTGCTTCACACTCAGTGAGAGGATTAACTAACATTTTACCTCGCGTTTTAAAATTTCTACCCCTTACATTTAATTCCACACATATTCTGTAGAGAAAAATATCTACTAATATAATAAACTAGCTTTTGCCCGCGACTACGTCTGCGTGGATTAATAGTTCCCGTTCCCGGGGGATTTTCGGGATGAAAACTATCCTATGTCCTTTCCCGGGTCCCAGACTATATCTGTACCAAATTTCATTGAAATCGGTTCAGTGGTTTAGGCGTGAAGAAGAGACAGACAGACAGAAAGACAGACAGACAGACAGACAGAGTTACTTTCGCATTTATAATATTAGTAAGGATGGTGATATTTTTTTGTTCGACGCAAATATGTATAGGGGAGACCATAGTGTGGTTTTGTACGATCTTTACATCATCATCATCATCATATCAGCCCCAGGATATCCACTGCTGAAAATAGGCCTCCCCTGTAGATTTTTAAAAGGACCGGTTAAAAATTATCAATGCATAATTTAAAACAAAGTCGCTCCTGCTGTATGCACGATTAGATCTGTTAAACTACGCGACTTTTTATGCAGTTATGTATCAGCAGTATACGGAGTGATTCAAGAGGAAGGTTTATACGTATAGAATATCACGCTACGATCAACGGGAGCGGACCAGTAACCAAAGACGTAACTAAACGTATGGTACAAAATCACATTTCAGTATCTGCATCTGTATCAGTTGGTAATTGCATTGCATATGTAATGCAATTATCAACTGATACTTTGACTTGCCCTGCACTTTGCTGCCCTGAAATTTATTGCGGTGAAACAAAGGACATTACCATGCTCTTTCACTCGCACGGTATAGTAACCGAGTGAGAGGGCAGAATAAGTGCCAATATTTTTAATTCATTTTTCTAATGGTACGGGTTACACCTATGTCTATACTATTTACTATTTTTACGTCTTTATTTACTACGTCTATATTATATTATGAAGTTGAAGAGTTGGATTTTTTATTTAAACGCTCTTATCTCCGACTCGGGAACTACTGATCCGATTCTAAAGCTACGTAATTCCTGAATACTACACGCTATTTTACTATCCGTATTAGGAATCCGTAAAAAAAAGAACGCTGACGAAAGCTATCAATTTTATAATGGACGATTACAGTCGATTTAGAACTACATCAACCGATGCTTAAAGCTTTTTAAGGATAACCAAAACCTTACACCATACAAACGAAACCGCAGGTAAACCAAATACGACATAAAAGAGAAAAGAACCGCTTTCCTCATTGCGGTCTGCGAATGGAAAAAAAAACAAATGACAGTTAATACCGCTAAAATTGTTTGACAAGTTAAGGAAATTCACGCTTGGAAAAATTGTGCAAAATTACCGTGATTCTCGTATTTAAGACGGCTGGGTTTTCAACGTTTTAATGTCATCAACCTGTGCCTTAAACGCTTGTAGGAAAATAATTACACGAGTTTTCGTTACGAAGTTTTTGAATTACCTTACGAAAATGTTGATCACTTTTAAATTGTTTTTGTTGTGTTTTTCACTTTTTTATTATACTCGAGGAGCTATTTTTGATGTCATCACAATGGGTGTAATAGTACAGCAAGTTTATCATGCTTTGTGGCTTTAACACATACCATCACGCCCGTATTCCCCGTAGGGTTAGGCAGAGGAATACCAATGTACACCCACAGTTCGCCGGTATTTTTAGGTCCCATATAATAGGGGGCGAGTCTATTGCCATTAACCGGGCACAAATCCTTACTCAGAGCTGCTACTGAGAATTTCAAAGAAAAACCCAATAACACTTTATGCGCGACCTGGGTATCGAACGCAAGACCTCAAGCGTAGCAGTCACGCTTAGGACCACTAGACTACCGAAGCAGTCACACTAAGTAACATTTAGCAAAAATAATACTTGGAAACGACTTTTATTTTTAGTGTAAAAATCACTGTTTATGAAAGTGCGTAATGTATATTGGTACACTTCTGCCTAACCCTTCGGGTAATACAGGCGTGATGGTACTTAGTTTGATGTGCAGTATGCGTACCTAACATCTATATGTATGATATGTCTTTAGACACCCCGTACAGCAAATATCACGAACGTTCATTAGTTCTAATTTAATGTATCCCCTATACACGCTACAGCTCTTGCAGTGAACGTAGAGGTATGTAATACCCCCCCCCCCCCTACACACACCACCCCCGGCTACCCCGCACGATCGATCACAATTTGAGTATGTACCTACTGTGGCAAAGGAACTCCAATCATGATTGATTATAATCAATCAATGATCCATGGGGAATAATTTGCACGCGAAGCCGATTCTTCCGCAAAACAAAAACAGTAAAGTCTGACACAGTTAATTGTAATGTAATGTGTGTTCATTGTGCTGGCAGTGCACTCCTTACAAAAGTAATCCGATAATATTTTGTTGATGTTGTTTTATAAAATAGCATCGAATCGAAAAGAATAGAAGCGCGACTGCTACGCTAGAGGTCCTGGGTTCGATTCCGAGGTCGAGCAAAAAGTGTTATTGGGTTTTTCTATGAAATTCTCAGTAGTAGCTCGGAGGTTGGATTTGTGCACGGTTAATGGCAATAGGCTTGCCCCTTTTACATGAGACCTAAATATACCGGCGAGCTGTGGGTGTACATTGGTGCACCTCTGCCTAACCCTTCGGGGAATACAGGCGTGATGGATGGTAAAATATACTTGTGATCATCATCATCATATCAGCCGTAGGACGGCCACTGCTGGCCATAGGTCTCCTCCACAGACACCCACAAGGAAATTATTTCCAAAGTAAAATAAGGGCTCTAATATAATTATCTTGTGGTTAGTTAGATTTTTGGCATGCTTTTACTGACTAAAAACCACTCGGTGTTTTCGTCCTACACTTACGCCAGGGATCCAGAAAGTGAACGCGCCATCCACGATCCCCAACTAGTGCTAGCCAGGTACCATGTGGAAATCTTATACTGCCAGAAGGCGTCGCGGAAGACCACTTAGACGATGGGCGGACGAGCTAGACCAGACATATAAACAACAACCCACACTAGCCCTAACCCAAAAGCCACTATCAAAGCGCAGACACTACACCTCACCTACGTTAAGGCAGGCACAGGTGCAAAATCAACTCAAGCGCACACAGCCCAAGAATACATTCTAAGAGGATCCCAGTAATCCTGTTAACTCTAAAGGATTAGCATATCAGTGTGTTGAAATACCCGTCTCTTGCGCACTCGGTCAGAAACGTTACACGATTACATTCTTTAGTAAGCTTTTCCACGTGTTTTATTTTCGTCTAAAAATGTTTCATGGGAATAAAGATGAGGATGTAGACTTCTTTGGGTACATATGTGCTAAAAATAAATAAACTGCTTCCACGTGGCAGTACTTATTTTAGTTTGAGGCCTATATTTTATTTTGTAGTCTCAGTTATATTTTTGGTTACTGCTCAGCTCCCGTTGCTTGTAACTCGATGTTCTATACGTATAAATCATGTTTCATAGTCTGAATAGGCACTACATAAATCTACTAGACTGCTCCGTTGGTCTCGTGGTCGCAAGCGCGACTGCTGATTGAGGTGTCCTAGGTTCGATTCTCAGATCGGGTAAAAGGTGTTATTAGGAATTTCTCAGTAGCAGCCCGGACTTTGGAAGTTGGTGGTGTGACACCACCGTGCCTCGGAAAGCACGTAAAGCCGTTGGTCCTGATCTATCTCCAGTCGTGTCGAATTTTCGTCCCATCGGGTTACGACAGTTAGGGAAGATAGAGTGCACCTGTGTTTGCGCACACACTTGTGCACTAGTCTGCATTAAGATTAGCGGCTATGGCCGGAGAGTTACACATATCTACTAACTAAAATATCAAAACCAAAACACTAATCTGAACGAAACAGTGTGCCAAATATTAACTCAATCCAATACCTGTACGCTACAATATTAATCAAATCCACACACCCACACAAATAAACATCGTCTGTGTAACCTGTGACGTCATAGCATGATACGTCATCCATTACCGATCTATTAGGGCCTGTTAATAGATAATACGAGAGGTGAACCCACGTCAGGAAGACGTTGACATCGTGAGCATGACAAGTTAGAAATTACTTTCTGCATTAATTAGACTTGGCTTAATTACCTTCGAAGTTTGACTTGGAAATGTAGGTTGGCTTGTTTAGGTTATAATACTTTTATTTGGAGACTATTTTGTGGCACGTCGGCGGGTTTTGATTTTTCCTGTTGTGATTATGAACTCATTGTGAATCATGCGAAAAAAACTAGACTAATTTATCTTCAATTTAAACATGCAATTTTGGATATAATTATTCCTTGTGGAAAATTAATCTGCATCACAGACAATCGTATCAAAATATGAAAATTCCAAAATCACCCACCAAAATGGTTGAAAATTCTGATACGGCCCCATAAATAGAACTTTCGTTTTTACTAAGAGCATTTTCATTTTATAGGCTGTCTTTTAATCCAGTATACATCTTTTTGGGAATCAAAGTACTTCTGCAAACGAACAACATTAACAAAGAAATCCACATTGAAACATTTTAAAAAAATTTGCTGCTCCACTGCTCCATACATTTTGCTCAACTTGTCCCACACTATTGTTGGCAACCGCTGGTTTTATTTATTCATATCACATGGTTGGTCCCATATAAAAAAATATTCATATTAATGAGCACTTTCACTACTTGTAAGATGTGCAGTGAGTAAAAGGGTTGACGGATTGTACCCTGCCAGCCCTTTTACTGGAAGGTTTTTGTTAGGGTACACCCTAACACATTGTTTGTACATACACTTTATGACCAAGACATCCTAACCTCTAATTTCTTTCCCTATGACCCAGACTCGCCACTCGCCTGCTATTACGTAATAAAACTAAACGGTACACTTTACTTTACTCATGTCAGCTTAATTGTTACGTCTTATCCTACATTTGGGAGTACTTTCGTCTGCGTTTATTGTAATACAACATGCTAGGATTACTTTATATATTTGATTAAGTTAGAAAATGGCGCTGTCAACTGCCAGTCCGCATGGTGCCATGTTTTCTCAAGCTTATAGACATCCTATACATCTATATTATAGGTGACACCTAAATGGGATGCCTAATGTCCACAAGTCGGTATTTCTTTGAAAAAAATCCAACCGTTAACTAGCCGCCCGCAAGTCGTCACCTTTTTATTTTATCATAATAAAACCTAGTTTAACGCACAGGACTTAAAGCTCTAACTTGAATGGCAAATTATTCGCTATGACGAATGTGAGATGGATTTTTTTTTATGCAAAACACTTTAATTTCTAAAACCCAGTCTCTTTCGAATCCCAGTAGCCTTGCCTAATTTGTGGCGTGCATCTAACAAATTAGATTCCCAAATACAAAACAAAAACATATCTCAAAATGACTAAAACCACAATCATCGATCAAAATTTTACATGGAAGCGTCCCTTGACTAATTCAGCTGGACATGTCGCCAGCCAACGGAACAGCGCTCCATAACGTAGTTATCGACCCCTGCTGAAAACTTAACACGGGATTTCAGGACTTGCAACCCTTCAAATAGAGGTGAAAGTGCGTTGAAGCTTTTCAGGTGTCGGGACTGTAATTTGGTGGAAGACTGTACGGCACGGAGAGATGTGTGTTACTCTAATGCATTAACTAGTAAATATTCCAATGGGATATGCAATGGATTGGTAATATTATGTGTTTATTCTGTTGCCGTGAATTTTGGACTAATATTGATGAATAGCGTCGAGCTATATTGTGGAATCTATACTAATATAATAAAGGTAAGAGTTTCTTGTTTGTTCAAACAAGTTAAACTTTGGTACTGCCAGTCGGATTGGAATAAATATTTTTGTATGATAGCCAGATTCATGTGGAATAGTATAGGCTATATAACATTAACGGTACGACTTACGAGTAATAGTAGTAACCAAAGACGTAACTTAAAAAGCGGGTGAAAGGAACCACACCGATCCAGACGAAGTCGCGTTCAGAAGCTAGTAGTCATATATGCGGCTGTGAGAGAAAACACATTTTAAAAAGTCGAACTATCAAAAACAATAAATTGTCCTCAAATATCAATAATAGTGTAAAATGTCTAATAGTATAAAATATTTACTAACACTCAGGATAATATACTCAATATTTTATTTATTTTTATTATATTTTTTACATTTAGTCTCTAAGATGAGATTGCGACTAGATTTCGAAGGTTTTTAGTTGGTACAATTGGACTTTTGGTTAAAGTTATGTAATTGTAGAAACAACTATAATAACAGAGGTGACAACCTATAGACCTGATTTATATTTAGTCTACATTTATGTGTGATATTCAGAAGATGCTAAAAATTACACTGTTGCTACGGCGTAGCCGATGCGATGACGTCACAGCTACGTAAGCGTAGCCGTCGTAGCTAGTGACCGTAGCGGCGAAATGGCTTTACCCTCTTGGTACATTAATCGCGATTTTTAATGTCGAGGATTATTGTTTTAATATGGGAACTATTTTATGGGTGTTTATTTTATAGCTAGCTACTGCTCGCGACTTCGTCTGTGTAGACTTCGAAATTAAGCGAACGATAAATTAGGTATTTATCCCACGAGAACACAAAAACTGAATATAAATTAGCTGTATTAAGCTAGATCAATATCTATAGTGTGCCATATTTCAGGGAATTCCGTTCAGCTGAATTGGTGCCTGCGTCCACGTCCGACGTTATGTAGGACCGATAATCGGACGATCCAATAGATCCATACTTTCGTGTTACCAAATTTTTGTAGGACGTGTGCGTTGGTATATAAGAATTCATTAGTTCCATTCTTTCCGACAAAAAAAATCGGTCACCGATTATCTGACGTGAGCGGGCTTAAGCGCAAAAGTCTCACAAACATCCATGCATCTTAACAAATTTTCGCGATTATTAGAGTAGTTTCTCCATTTTTGGAGGAATCTGTCAAGTTCGAAGCCCTGAAAAGAGAATAATGGAAGGAGTTGAGGGAGGCCTTTGCCCAGGATTGGGACAGTACAAGCTAACAAAAAAAAACAGTAGTAGAATAAGATTCAATCTGATCAAAATCACTTAAAAAAATCAAAATTCTCGCTACATTCTAAATACTTTTAGTAAAAAATTACAAGTCGGGCCAAGCAAAAAGCGAACCTTCCAAAATAAAGTCTATTTTCAAAGGCAGGGCTGATAAGGCGAGGGTGTATGCGGTTCACCGCAGGAAACGTCTCGGAAACCGCAGCAGGGAAAGGTCAACAGCAACGTTTTGTTTATGAATTTCTGGAATTTTCGACGCTTTACCTTTGAAGGTCACTGTTATACAACGTGTACACATATTAAACGCACACCCTGAAAGTAGTTTGTTCAGAATTGGCTACTGAATTGATTTCAGCTATTATATCTTACATGATGTAAATATTTATTTATTTAGGATCTCCAACAAAAGATATACACAAATCATGACATTTTTTTTTCAAATATTCACACAGTAAATGTACGGTGGGTCGATTTAGGTGTTCGAAAGTGTAATTATTACAACATAGTACTATTACTACTACTGGTGGCTAAAAGTATACTGTACTATTTCTGATAAGTGACAGTAGCGAGTCGTGAATGCATATATGTACTTTCTAAGTTCATCTTGAACATAATAATTAAAGTCTGAAATCGCTGATCCGCTTTGAGCAAGCGCGCTGATCTATGCTTGTTCCTTGCCTGTTTGAGAAGAGGACTTTGCCTTGCAGTAAGACAGAAATAGGCTGCTATTCCTTTTAGCAGAAAAACTATCTGCGTGTTCTGAAATACCAGGATTCCTTTCCACAGCCCATCTGAATCAGACAGAGGAATATTCCATCTCTCACTTAAAGTTTCATGTTTTTATTTCAAACTACAGCAGAATCGAGAATTTTAAACTGCCGTCCAGCATTCTTCGTAAACGGAATGAAAGTGTAGAGTTGAGTTGAGAAGTGTAGAAGTGTAGAGTGTGTGGAGTTATTTTATGACGAACTTTGTCTGCGGAGATTTTTTCTGTCGTTGCGAACTGGGAAACGCGATGATTAAATTCCTTTGGAAATTGGCGGACTTCGCAATTAAAAGTTGAGGATAATGTGAGTGACTGTGGGAGCTTCTTTTTGTTTCTGATCACCTGAATTTATAGATCGTTGTGTTGAACCATCGAAGCTTCTGTGCAAAATATTTATTGCGACATCGTCAGCCTGAATTTTCTTGAGGATCCCAATTTTTTATTAAAATAAAATCGCCTATGTTACTTGCTCATAATAATGTAGCTATTCACAGGTAAAAGAATAAAAAAAACTCGGTTAAGCAGTTTATGAGTTTATCCTTTACCTATAAACAAAATATTTTTTTTCTCTCTTTATATTGTAAGTTTGAACTAACTTATGCTTGAGACATCATCTACCTGAAAGTCAAGTACCTACATCATAAAATATATAACTACTATATACGGGGAGAAAGGGAGGTCGGAACGAAAACTTTTACATAAGTAATTGATTTGATTTATTGATTGTACATTATATTCTGAACTAAAATACAGCACACTTTTCAAATCTTTTATCCTAAAAGAGTCCATCATGAAATCTAGCAAGTTCATATACTAAAACTACATATTACTTAATCTATTCTTAATATTTTAGTCATGCTAAAATCGACCGTATTCTAATCTAGTATACGGTAGACTAGAATTCAACAAAGGATTACAGCTAATCCCAGGATTATTCACCGAGCCTTTAATGTGTAATCAGGTAAAGAGGATTCAAATTGTAATACCAACTACATAATATTATTTCACAACTTTTCGAATTAGAATTCGAAAATTCCGAATTCAAATAATCCAAAACCCATTTACGAGTGTGTAGGATTATAAATAGAGATTTTATTTTACCGTTGGTTAGCTGAATTAGCTAACCAATCGCTAGTAAGGTCCTTTTGTGAATTTCAATATTTCAAAATTATTAACTTTTGTTATAATCATTGTTTTATTTTTATACGAATATTTAAACATGTAATTAATTTTTATACTTGTAAAAAGAATTACGTGTGACTAGCTGCAGGGAAAAGGCCTATTCTCATAAAAAGAAACAGAGAGGTCATGATCCTGAAAAGGGGGGTTATTAATTTCTGAATGATTATAGCTAATTTCTCATGCTTACGGCTTTGGTTTTATGTTATCATTGTTATTAACGTATAACATTTCTTTTTTAACCTCTCGCGACATAAAATGCCAATTTTCGTAATTAAAAATATTCAACAATTTGTCGCAATCAATACCAAAAATTTAGGTTACATTAGTTATTTCTATGGACAGATATTTAAATGTGAACATTCCAAAATAATTAGATACTTGAATAGCCCCTAATCACTAAACATTGACGTTGCCAAATTAACTTGATCAGTTTAAACTGACGAAGCAGAAAGGCTCAATAAATAGTGTCAAATCAGTAAACCACACGGACGGGATAGTTTGATCAACGCGCGTTTGACTGACGTCTGACGTGGCAATTTGCGAACGAGCTCGAATGACGTGATGACGTCAGCTGGCTAGGCTTCGACGGTACCTAACGAGTGTTTTATTGTGTCTATGTGTTTTGAATTGTTGATATGTTAGCGAAAGTTTTTGAAGTGAAAACTTCTTTAGCGGCGTTGGGTAAAAAATGTTAAACTCGCGTCAGGACACGTGACCCTTAACGAAAATTTTAAGCGGCGTTGTGCACTTGGTTTGCTTGCGTCAGGACACGTGACCCTGATCGAAAATATTCGTAATTGGATCGTGGAAAATCATGCAAAATCGTGCAAAATCGTGGAAAATCGTGGATGGATGGATGGACGGATGGACGGATCGACTAAATAGTACACGTGCTTGGTTTAATGGTTTCTGTTATACAGGATAAGTTTTTAACCAGTGCGTAAATTTTTTTTGGTAGTTCAGTGTCAGTAATAGAACACATTTCCGTGTGTAGTTAAAAAAAAATAATAAAAAAAATGTCATCCTTATCCGAGTTTGAAATAAGCAAAACATCCAGGACATAATCTATTCGCCATACTATCAATGAAAACTCGCGGCCGCCGCCGCCGCCCGGGCGCATGGCTGGGGTGAGGGGGTGGGGAATGCGCTAGCGCCGAGTGACAATGAAATATGGTTTTTAAGTAAACATGTTTCGTAAGCGATAACTTTTTTTTTTAGTACTAAGACATATCAAAATAAAATATACGTGTTTAATAAAACGTGTTGAAGTTTATTATGGCAAAATTTACGCACTGGTTAAAAATTTTTCCTGTATACATAGGACTTTTATACCATTCCAAAATATCAAAAATGCACAACGTTAATATTACACAACGTTAATAGTTTTCACTTCTGCCGGCACTCCCGGAGTGCAACCCGTGGTTTTTTAATCTTACGTTTACTAAACTAATATTAAAACTGCTAAGGTAACTCTGTCTGTCTATCTAAAACTAAACTACTGGGCTTTCAAACTTTCCCCAAGGAAGGACATAGGCTACATTATTTTGCGTGATTTCCTCTGCATCCGCGATAACCTACATTTACGGGGACTAGGCTCGCCCCCTATTACATGGGACCTAAATATACTGGCGAACTGTGGGTGTACATTGGTACACCTCTGCCTAACCCTTCGGGGATACAGGCGTGATGGTGATGGTGATGGTACGGGAACTAGTTGCGGGCTAGTTAGTAATTTTTTTTTTTTTTTTTTTTAATTTGTTGCCACACGACCTTTATTAATTTTATTTCTTGGGCTGATAGATCATACAAATATGATGCGATTTAATTATGAAACGATGCTTGCTAATCCCAAATTCACCGGTCGCTGCGACTTGGCCGCAGCGAATTAGTCGCCAAGTGCGAAGGCGTCCTAATTGGTCCCTAACTTTCCTATCATTGATCGATTAATCCATTCAGTACGGATGACGCGCATGCGCGTTTTTCTAACGTTTGCATGCGCGTTACCCGCCCTGAATGGGTTAGGCGATATTTTTATTTATTTTCAAGCCATTTTTTCCACAAATACCAAAAAACCTAAACCTACAAAAATCAAAACGTAAAGACAAGGTTACAGTTTATCATTACTAAAATGCCTTAACAACTAGTTTAACTTAAACTTGCCCGATGCTATCAACTAAAAGGCTTATAATGACAGAGGGTAACTACGTACCATTATAGGCTTTTAGACGATGTACCTAATCATCAAGCAACTAGGGACTAATAATACATCATAACTGATTTAATGTAACCTTGCCGTGTCTTAAAAATTTATTAGAAAAAATAAAGTTGAATAAAATGTCTGAAGTCTAGTTTTAGGGTGGCGTACGTTGAATGGATAAACAGAACCTTTACCTTAAGATCATTTTCAGGCCGTCTGTCACAAAGTGGGGTTTATGATGGCGGAATTAGGAATTTGTAATAGTATTCAATTATTATTAATACGAATCACCAACTTTCAAAATCTAGTCGCATCTGAGCGACAATCAATGTCAAAAAAAAATTTATAAATTAAAGGCATTTTCAACAGATTGAGACTGAGATTGAATTGCGATTTGTAAATAAGAATTAGTAGAATTGTCCCCTAGTGAACAGTATCTATTCAGAGGTATGAAAACAGAGTAAGAGAGGTATTATTAGGTTTACTTGAAACCCACACTGCTATTAACCCACGAATAGATAAAAACAGATTCATTAATGTGAAAACAATATTGATTCTATTACCTAACATATAATACAAAGAAAAAAGAAAAAAAAAAGAAAAAAAAGAAAGAAAAAAATCAAAAAAAAATATCAGTAGGGAGTTTAATTATAACTATACTATACTACTAGCTTACACCCGCGTCTTCGTTCGCGTGCCTTATTTCACCCGCGTTGATTTACGCCGGTATCACTTTGGTTAGGTACTGCTCCGCTCCCGTGTGTCGTAGCGAGATGTTATATAGCCTATGTCACTGAGGAATAATGTAGCTATCAATTAGTGAAATGAGGTTAAAATCGGATCAGCGGTTTCGGAGCTTAATAGGTACAAACAAACAAACAAAAAAAAATCCTCTTTATAAAATTAGTATATACTTACGTAACTATATGTTTATTGCTTAAGGCTTCCATTTTCATAATCTGCCATGTTGTTTTCGCTGCAATTTCAACCAAATAATAAGCAATTTCGATATTCCTAGTTATCTTTTAAAATAATTATAGGCTTGTGCGATTTTAAGTTACGTAAACAAAAACTTTTTTTTTAACTAAATACAATTTGTAAAAAACTTTGATCTGCAATATCTCCAGAAGAAAAAGCTATGATAATAATGAGAAGAACATGCAAGTTTAAGCTTATGTTCAGTGTAAGTGTCTTTTTACACCCGATATAATTATCCACCTCTATTTCATTGCACTACTCTGTGCTCCAACCACACGATACATTTCATACCATACTACAGCTTAATTTAAATAAATCGCTGGCGCGTAAGCAACCCGCACCCATTTCACATACATCTCCAGCCGAGTAGGCACGTGGGTGAATTTAATCTTACGGGTTCGAACCAAACGAGTAATGGATTGTGAAATTATGTGAGGGTTTGCATTGACGTTTTTGGGTGAAGTTTTATTAATAGGTTTGAAATTAGGTTAACACCAGCAACTCATTGATTTAATGTTCGCAAGCACGTCTGAAAAGTATAAGATATTTACCCATCTTGGTACCCATCTGGGTACCCATCAAAGATTGTGCAAAGCATTATTTGGTAGAATGTAAATAACCGGTATTTTTAAAGGTGAAAATAAGAATTCATAGGAATAGGAATAGGAATTCTGAGCTAATTTGTAATGAATTGGGCACTTTGTAAGATTACTTTTTCATTAATTTCGCATATACGTAATGAATTTTTGAAGAAAGTCGCGGAGAACTGTTATAGCGCGATCTAGACATCGTTAGTTTTTGCCGTAGTAGTTCGCATGCTGAGCGATAGATGTCGCTACAAGTATAGGCTTTATTTTGACCAGATTTTAAACATTTTGCAGTATTTCGTAATCAAAAAAATGTTTTAACTCAAATGTAATGAATCTTGACACCAAGTTTTAAGGGTCTTTGATGCAAGTTTGCTTATTATTCAGCAGTTTCACGAAGCACTCAAGAATAATGCACCTTCCTATTAACAAAACAATATTTAGAATCGGTTTCAGTAGTTTAAAAAAATTACTCGTTTGAACAAAACAAAATAAACTCTTCAGCTTTATAATATTAGCATAGATCAACCAATTTAAGATGAACCAACATTCAATTGCATACTTTCTAAAAAAATTGAAGTTAAACATACAAATATTTTTTCACAGGTACAATACCCAGACCTACAAAGTGCCTAAGCTTATATTCATTACTTCGTACGTAAAAAGGTATTATTTCACCGACTAACACGCCTAATAACACTTTCTTTTACGCGTTATTACACCTTTACCTGTTACAAAAAGTGCCACTTTCTCATTTTTGTGGAAAAAATGTGGCACTACTTCTTTTTTGCGGCTTATGTTAGCATGTGATGTTGTATTTAATAAACGTGCAGTTTTGGTTCGGTTGTTAAGACTGTGAACTGATTATGGACCTAATTTAAAAGGATCACTGCTTAGCAAGACCTGATTAAGACAGCAGGAAGACGCTGAATGCAGGCCGTTTCCAAACGGTCCTTTTAGAAATTTATGGGGGAGGCCTATGTCCAGCAATGGACGTCCTGCGGCTGATATGATGATGATGACGACTGCTTAGCAAGTGAAGCCGAAAGTGACATGTTCTTTACATCATTGTGATATTTTTTTTTGTCCTGGATCATAGCTGGGAACTTTCTGGTTAAGGAGATATTGAAGGTTAAAGTTCCGATTATTTTTTACGATAACAATAACCCTTTGAAGAGTTGAAGGGTTAGGCAGAGGTGTGCCAATGTACGCCCCTGTCTTCGCGGGCGTTTTTAGGTCCCATGTAATAAGGGGGCGAGCCTAGTGCCATTACCCGGGCACAAATCCTAACTCCGAGGTGCTAGTAAGAATTTCATATAAACATCTTGCTCGACTTAGGTATCAAATCCAATACCTCTAGCATAACAGTCGCTCTTAGAACCACTAGGCTAGGTTCTTCATTACAATAGGTACTAAAATCATTTTTGTTATGAAATCAAGTAAGCAGTCAGAAAGAAAGCTCTAACTAGGGTACCAACAGTCATAACCATTAACATGTCCCACTAAATAATGTACCAATTTGCCCTCTAAAATAACTAAGTCGAAACATTTCTAAACAAAATCGCAACTCCCTTTCAATTAGTTTTCAGTACTTAAGGAAACTTCCAACCCCTATGATTAGTTACTTTACTAACTATGTAATCCTTTAGAAGTCACTCTGTAGCCGCTTTTCCTATGTATTTAGTTTTGATTTGAACGAAGACATGGAGCTACTGACATTTAAGCCTAATTGCACCATAAACAAAACTCAAAGTATTTATTTCAATTAGACTATTTACAGGCACTTTTGAATTGTCAAGGAATCTTTCAGTTAGTCGGAAAGTTGACGCTAAGCGCTACTTAGCAAATTAACTAGCATTTAGCAAATTGACACGAGGTTAATTTGCTAAATGTCATAAGTACAGTCAACGTCAGAGAAAAGGAACCCCCCAAGACTACGGTTATACGGTTTGATGTCATTACCAAAGGGGGTTCCTTTTATCTGACACTGATCTTACATAATGGTGGTAGCAACTAACTCGGACTTAAAAGACTCGGTAGTATCTGGGCATAGACGGTCAACTAGCCGTGATCGCAGGTCTGGTTTGTCCGACCGAATGTCGGTCACAGCGACCAATCTCAATGCAGACTAGCCAAGTAGGCAGGAGATGTTATTTTATATTATAGTGTACGAGTGTGTACGCAAACACAGATGGACCACCTCTTCCCTTACTCTCATAGTCCGATACAACGTAATCCGACACTACCGGAGAGAGATAAGGCGTAGGACCAACGGCTTCACGTACTTTCCAAAACACGGGAGTGTCATACCAACTTCTAAACTTCGAGAGAAAACTGAATTAAGACATTCGTATTGCAATAACCCAATAACTCTTTTTGCCCGGCCTGGGAATCCAGAGCCTCACGCTTTTAAGGGGCCCGTGAATACCCAGCTTCCAAGTCATGGTAACAGAAGGAACCCTGAGGTTTTAGTCGGTACAAGTCCGACGTAACCCCGCCATCTCCCCAGACAGAGGGTACGCATGAGTATATCCACACGATAAAATAAAAGGGCCTAACGCCCAAATAACTGTACGCGTATATTACTAAATGTAACCTGTTGTAGACGCTTTGGGTTGACCTGTAAAGTCTACATAATGTTTAATAAATAAATAAATAAATAAACGCCTAGCAGTCGCGCTTGCGACCACGAGACCAACGGGTCATTCAGTTTGTGTATAACAGGCAGTAACCACACAAATCGATTTCATAACTACGTAATAAACTTACCATGTCAACAAACCACATAATATTGATCCCCACACCCACCAAAGCCTTCGGTGGAAAAATCCACGCATGCAATTTGCAATAAAATGCCTATAACTTGCTTTTACGATCAGTCAGCCATCTTAACACTGTTCGCAGCTTCGTGGAATATCTAGAAACATTTTTTAGTACGACGTGATAGGCCGGAGGTTGAACGATCAGTTTCTTAAACATGTTGTGGGTTCGGAACTACAGTGCTATTCTGACGAAATAAATTGTACGCAAACGATGTGTCCGTGGGAAAGTCGGATATCACTGGGTTTTATTTATTTTGAGCGGATCCCTAATCCTTTTTTTTAAATAAAAAAGTTTATCTATGTAACATCAGCTATCTTTTTAGCAAATAAATAATTATGAATGTTTACTGAGTACTTATTCAAACAACCAATTTTTTTAACCTAAAAAATAATTTCTTTCTGTTTGTTTCAGCTAATCTTCGAAACAGCTGGACCGATGTTCATGGGGCTTTCACTAGCAGATAGCTGACATTATAAGGAATAGCTACGGCTTTTATTATAGGAAAAGAATTAGGGTCCCGCGCAGACAACCGACATTCACTACAAAAAACGTCGCATCCACAAACTAATTGAAGAATAAAACCCACATTCCGACTAAAACTTCAGTAGCCTGTTGATCAGTCTATCAAGCGTGTAATGTGCTGAAAACTTGACTCTAAGTACAAGCATGTATACAGCGCAATATCGAACGGCTGCCAAGCCACGACAAGGATATTGTCGAAGCGCTGCGAAGTTCTGAGCGAAGTTGCGCAGCGCGTGTTGTATGAAATGTATGTGTTTAAGGAGACTTTAAGTAGAGGGTCTTAAATAAAAGGTTTGAATACGACGTAGATGGCGTTTTATTTTAAGGGTATGGCTAATTTGAAAGTTGGCAAAGTTGGATGTTGGAAGCTGAAAGTTTGAAATGTTTATTGTGGGATGTTTTTGTCGTTAGATGGCAAACAATCCAACGCCCCGTGCCTTATAGGTATCTGTTATACCAGAGGCCTTGCAGTTTCGCTGACATCCTAGATAGTTGAAATGCCTCATGTGTCTGAAATTACACACTTCACAAAGATATGTACTATCACTAAACGACCAACTAGAAGCATTATATAGGTATTCTAACGATGATTCTTAAAAAAATCCAGTAACTCCTAAATATCGTCTGACATAGCAGCAGTCTCGGACGAAGATAGCGGGATAAGCCTGATGCTTGCAGACAAGATTGGCCCACACAGCCTCAAGGTAGAGAAGATTGGAATTAAAAAAGTAGGTATGTACTCATTTCAACATAAACAAATGCCTTTTCAATTCATCAGAAACGTCTGCAAACGCGAAATCTGTCCATCCGCAAAGCTTTAATAAAACGTCGTTCATACATCCATATTTCAATGCTTCCCTACCCTTCCCTTCCCTTCCCTCACCACTCCCACTTCCCCTTTGCTGTCAAAATTCTGCAACGTTGTCGGCTTATTAAAGAGTGTCGCCGCGTCGTTAATAAGGCAAGCGGGCCTTATATATTAAATGTGTGAAATTTTGGCGCTTTCCTATATGATTTACACGTATAGGCAATGTTGGGTAGGCAGGGAAGTGGATGATGATGAGTGATTACAGAATATCGTTTAATAATTCGTACACACGGTATTATGGAACGCACTCTAAATGTACATAGATAAAAATCCACTTTATAAGTTTACTACTACTTTAGCGGTCTTGGATTCGATTTCCAGGTCGAGCAAATAATTATTGGGTTTTATATGAAATTCTCAGTAGCAACTCGGAGTTAGGATTTATGCACGGTTAATGGCAATAGGCTCGCCCATTATTACATGGGACCCAAACATACCGGCGAACTATTGGTGCACATTGGTACACCTCTGCCTAACCCTTCAAGGAATACAGGCGTGATAGTATGTTATGAACGTCAACGTAAACGGGTTTAAATGTATCGCAAAACATTAATCACTCAAATCTACAACTAATTTATAAAACAACACCGCGATTTAAGATCAATCACAAACTTAGACGAAGAAACCACAACGATAACAACTAACCAACATAATCTTACAACATACCGTCAAGATATTAATCAAAAATTTTGCCCGAATCACTCCAAAATCAATTTGCACAGGAAAATATACTGTAAACTTGAAGACATCATCGAGTTAACTTCAGTAATAATTTATTTTGATGTTGATAAATTGTTGGCGAAATTTCGCGAGGCATCCTATAGAAATTTGCTTTAGTAGTTGGCAGTCAAAGGGAGCGTTGTCGAGTCATAGGCACAAGAGTGCGTTCAACTTCTGAATGAGATAAAATTATAGGCTCGTTAACTCAACAGTTTAACCTTTGGTGAGATGCCTACAGCTTCTTTTAAGGTTGTGTTACACATAAGGTTTGAAGATGTGTTTTTTTTTGCCGTTCTGTGGCCATATAAAAAAAATGTGTATATAAAATATTTAATAACACCACCCTAATATTGTTCCACTGCTTGGCAAAGGGCTCTTGTCATACAGCATTGACCACCACGTTTGCTCAAGGTAGATTGGCGATTAAAGACTTATATTCATGATAACTCCAGATTTCGTCACAATGTTTTCCTTCACCGATGTCAGTGCTGTCCAAGATAAACTCAAAAAAATGCTTCCAAAGTGAATTGAAAAATTCACTTTGGAAGTTGCCTAGTTTCGAACTCACAACGTCATAATGAGAGGCTGGCGCCTATTTTATTTATTTATTCATATTTATTAACACGGGTTAAACAAAGGCAATAAAATTCACCAAATTGTACTGAAAAAGAAAAGTAATAACAAAATATGGAAATTAAAAGTGTTTTACATTACTGCAAAGACAGGTAGATTAAATATAAAGTCATTATGATACTTAAGCCATCCGCACAGAATTCACATTTCGGAAAACTAACCAGACTTACTAACATGACTGTACCAGATGTCCCCACAATACTGAGGACAAAACCGAGTGTCTATAGAACCATATTAGTGTGCAGCAAGCTTTAGCAAATACGGCACACTTCCAAGTATTCGTAAACCCATAACTTTGACATCGTAATGAATACAAATTCTCGGTAACGGCTTTGAGATGGCTGAATTAAAGGCCTATTCAAACCTGAGCGATATTCGCTGCCGCTGTGGGTAGAGGCACATACCGCGCGGGTTTCGCTCAGGTATTTAGTATCAAGTACCGCGGCTAGAGCGACCTGAGCGATATTCGCTGCCGCTGTGGGTAGAGGTACATACCGCGCGGGTTACGAACGGTAGCGAATACCGCTTAGGTCTGAACAGTAATATTACCGCGTACCCACTGGGTTTTCTCTGCCGCAGACGGTAGCGAATACCGCTTAGGTCTGAATAGGCCTTTAATCTCATCTTAAAGGATGTGAATACATCACAGGGTAACCTCATAGTAAAAGAACTCGTAATATTAAAGGTTTATTACCTTAGATATTATTAACCTGCCCTGACATTTGCTCCAAAAGGGGTCAGCTTTATTCATTTTGGCATGGATTTTTTAAATATCCATTAAACCTAAAAATTGGCTAAAAATAACAATTCCACAGTCATTGCTTATTGTATGCACAGCTTCGCTACAACAAATAAATTGCCATTCAAGTTAGGGCTTTAAATTGTGTACGTTAAAATATTTTTTAATAGACGACAAAGGTGGCAAGGATCAAGTACAGCTTCTTTTGTATTGAGAAATGTATTGACTAAAGGGTAACAAATAAGTATTATTTTCCTTTATCATCCTACTGTTGGACAAAGGCCTCTCACTAAAACATTCAGCTGTTTTGGTTTAGGACTATTGACTACTTATTTTATTTAGCTAGTTTCGCAATTTGAACCTAGCAATCAAGTAACCATAATTGTTACCAAAGCAATCAACAATACACATGAAATATTGTCAGCAGCAAATCGAACGAAAATAACAAAGACTTGTCCAAATGCAATGGGACATAAACAATAAAGTTTTACTGCTTTTTCATGGCTTATAAAATTATCATATTCACGACGGGATCAATGCCTGAATACAATGCTGTAAAGAAGCTACCTAATGTCTATTTTATCATCTGTTGTCTTCACTCATAATGTTTTATTTGTATTATACAGAATAACTATGTCTTTACGTACATGAATGCCTCAAGAAAGCCTATTGGCATAATCTCTATCATCTATCATCTTTGATCCTACTATAATATTATTGATGTGAAGAGGTACATAATATTGCATAAACCGTTGAAGATTTGGATGAAATTTGGCACTAAGACAGATTGTAGTGTGGAATACACATAGGATATACTTTTTATCCCGGAAAAATGTACGGTTCCCGTAGATTTTAATTATAAACTTTGACGCGGACGAAATTCTGTGCAGAAGCGAGTTTGATATAATTTTGATAAAGGTGTTCGAGGTGACCCGTCAACACATAGCATCAGGACTTCAGGAGGAACCACACCTCACCTCAAGGTCACTTCACTTAAATTCACTGGGAAGATATTTTCGGAATGCCAAGGTACTATCACTATTTGAACCTAAGCACTATTTGTACTTAGTAGCTATTTTTATTCTGGCATCAGACGCGTTGTTCAGATCGTCAAGGGTAAAGGTGAACGGACATTTGGGACACTTTAATGAATAGGGCATAGTCTGATCAGGAGCTCCGCTTCCGTTCTGGGTGTCTATAATAACCCATTTCGTATTTCGTATGTTGTGGTATCTAAACTTGATCTTCATTAACTTCTACTAGACTTTAGCAGACATATCCAGTCAAACAATTCTCATTCACCTTCTGCAAAAACCTCATAAAACCAGAAATAACATCCATCATCTCCCAACGTACCTTTATCCGGAAAATTAATCCAAAAAACATATATTTCCAAGAAAGTCCTAACTCAGTTCAACAATTAAACAAGAAAATAGCCTTCGGTGAGAAAATGGCGTACGAAAAACAGCTCAGGGCAAGATATTAATTTCAAGCGGAAAATTTAAACTGTTCATTCAGCGTTGATTCCAACTTAATTTTCATTTCGCAAGGGTGCGTACAGACAGGACGACGGCAACGCTGTTAAAACGCGACGAGAGAATCTAGGATAATTATTTACGTACGTAGTGCGATATGGGGAGGGAATGCGATTATGTATGTTAATCGAGGCGAGGATCTCGTGTCGAATGTGTGGGTACAACTTTATATGTTGTTTAATATTGCTGACGGAATTGTTTAATTTTCAAGGTCGATTATTTCAGGGTACCCAGGGTTATAATACCAGTCTATTACTGTCCCACTTCAGGGCCTTTTATTATACAGAAAAGACACGAGTTTTAAACAGTACTCTTGCTCAAGGCGGATTGGCGATTTTACCCTTATTTTCAGTATAAGTCCAAGTTTTCTCATGGGCACTTCTTGTCTGGTATCGAACCTGAAACCTCATGCAAGACGCGTGTGCCTTAACCACTGGGCCATGACATCAGCCCACAACATCATCAAGACCCGGCATTAGCGGTGATAATTACAGGTAAGCAAAGTAAGCAGGACCATTGGTTTATATTTTGAATTCAAAAGGAATGATTTTCTACAAGAAGAATTAACGTAATTAACAACGTTCAAAGTCAAGTCGCATCTCAGCGGCAATCAATGTCAAGAATTCGCCAAAAATGTAAGTAAATGTGACACATTATTGACAGATCGAAATTAGAATGTAAACATTTATATAAGACGAATAATCAAATAAATAAATGTGACTTTTTCTAATTCATATGTACTTTCTCAGTTTATCTTGGACATCACTGACATCGGTAATCATGTCAGAGGCCCTTGAGGCGGTTTAGAAACTCTGACACTAGGGTGTGTGGGGTCGTTAGACCTTACTGCCCACACAATAGAGAAAGAATATCAGGTGAGTTGTGGTCAAACGTAAGCCTATTAGAATATATAAAAAAAAAATAAGAGCACAATATTATTTTCAATGGTTGTGCGCGCCTCTTTACTTGTCTCAGTAGAACTAAGAGATTGAGCATGGCAGCTTTTTAATCAAAAACATAAACCGGTGTATATCACGTCATTTTGTGAACAAAACGCGTTTAATAAGCGAATAGGGCGCGCCCTTAGGTTTTCATGTCATACGCACTGCGAACCGTTTGAGGGAAAAAATAGATAAAGCAAGATAAGGTTCATTGTGTTAGAATCTTTGCAAATAAATAGAATTGAAGTCTGTTTGTTATGTCGAAATAACAGCTTTTTACTAAATAAATATGAATGTACCTACTCACATTATATATATAAATAAACGTTATTTTTTTACTTAATGGTGGACCTGTCTGTCTGTCTGTTTCGGGTTAATCTGTAAAACTACTTTATCGATTTTGATGGAACTTTCAGAGGCAGACAGCCGATGTTATAAGGAGTAATTAAGGGTATTTTTATTGAGAAAAATAATTAGGTTTCCCGGAAAAAAAATATCTCGCAATAACAGACATTCACAAGGACGAAGTGGCGAGCATTAGCTAGTTTAGGAATAAAACACGTACACAGCCTTATGTTTTGAAGCATTAGGGTGATATTTATGCTAGCAATTATTTTATTTCTTTTATTTTTATCTTTCTTTTTTAATATTCGTTAAAAAAAACCTAAAACTTACTTCAAAATTCAAAAGATTTACATGGGGATTTAACACAACAACACAATTTTTTACATTATATTTTGTATATAGGCAACACTGCGTCAAACGTCATCGTTTAGACAAAAATCTCGGTCTGTAAACGTCTATATAGTTGACATCAACTACAAATTATAATTTGAAATCTGTAAGTATTCTAGGAAAAGTTTGAATGAAACTCATTTTAATCTTTCCCCATAACATAAATGAATATAGTAGCTACACGTAACTACAAAATATAGGCTTTATTAATCACAAACGTTAAATACAAAATACATTATTTATTAATTATTTTTTTTATACGACGACGACGATCTTACGATTTTTATTAGCCTCACAGAAAAGTTTTTTTAACCCGCTGGGAGAGACCCACAGGTTCTGAACCCATGCTACGGTAACTACCGCTAAAGAAGTTTTTACAGTCACATTTCCAAAACGAAAAGATTACCTACCTAACTAATTCATATTCAAAAGCCGTTCACGAGATGTAAGCACAAAATTCATCGTCCAAATTATTTCGCAACACAAACTGTACTCTAACTCCAATAAGGTTTGAAAAATAACTTTTAAATGTTAAGAAATGGAAGCCGTCCAAATACGATAAAAGAAAATATAGGGCTTCATAAGATTCGGCTCACGTGGCCATAGCCAATATTAATATCGCGGAAATGCACAAGGAATGGCGAACCGTATATTAGGTGAAAACGGAACGTGACGGAAACCGTCGTTCGTTACGATTACGGTTAATGAAATAAAAATGAAAGATTATGTCGAACAACTTACGGTTTAATATTGTTTGGGTGGGGTGTTTGTTGGGAGGGAAAAGAGTTTTTTGGTACTTATGAGGACGGGGCGAAGATTTAAATCATTAGATGTGCTTACCTTGTCTAATAAATTAAAAAAAAAAACGTTGCCCTACGTAAGGAAATTCTTCTGTATCATGGGTGCGTTTAAAAATATATTAAATACACTCACATTCACAAACAGCCAGACCCGGAGCAACTGCCTGTAGGCTATACAAATATTTGTTCCGTGCGGGGAATCGAACCCGCAACAGGTAGTGCCGTGCCACTGTGCCAACCGAGTCTTCAAGTTTTGTCTTGGACCAATTAATTTTATTGTAAAAAGCTGCGTTCGATGCCAGGTCAGTACCAATATGACTTTTTCAATGTATATGTAGTTTCTAAGTTTATCATGCATGGACATCACTGACATCGGTAATGGGAAACCACGTGCGAAAACCTGAACTTATAATGAATTTATGTCTGTAATCGACACATCCAAAAAGAAATTACAAATAGTATATCCAACCTTATGATAACCGTAATTTGGTCGATTTTTGTCTAATGTAAATGAAATATAAATCCGACCTGTAAGTCGTCAAGTACCAAGGATAAGTGGATATGTTAAAATAGCCACAAAACAAAGCTATACCTACCAACTTAGTACTCAGTAGTAGCACTATAGGTAGATAAATCAGAGGGGTACAATACACTTCCATTAAGAGGTCTTGTCGCTTTAATTGTTTTCGGCCACTGATTATTAACCGTTGACAACTCCTGAAAATAACGTTATAATTATTTTATTTACAGGCGAAAACCGTTATCCAAACTAAAGCTAGTATAATACTAGCTTTTACCTGCAACTTCGTCCACATAAATGTCGGTTATATTTAAAGTTCAATCATGGTGGGAAAGAATCTTGGTACCATTCATTATCATAAGAACGTTATTGTTGTTTTTCTCAGGAATTAAAAATCTGACATTGTATATGCAAAATTTCAGGATGACTGGTTCAGAGAATTATGCGTGAAAAGGTAATAAACAAACTTACTTTCGCTTTTTTAGGTTTACCTTAGATATTATTATTGGATACAATTTTAAGTGCAATAAAGCAGAAAAGCAGTCGGGTTTTTAAGTTTTTTAAATTACCGTTTTTTGTTCCATATTCCCGTGGAATAATTAATTACATTAGCTAAATTCTACACAGACGTAGCCGCGAGTCAACTTAGTCATATTTATCATACATTGCGCCATCCAATTACAAAATACCAAACTGTTTGTTCGACATATTCAATAAAGGCTCGTCGCAGATAATAAAAACTCGATATATAGCACTCCGGACGATATTGAGTGCGTCACTATTGTTACAACGTCATCGAATATTCGACATGCGTCCACTGATATTAATATTGGTCCAGTGACTGTATGAGAAGAATTACCTTTCGCATTTTTTGTTTTATTGAGTTTTAGCGTTTTTTGATTGATTGTTTGTTGGGATTATTAAAAGTATATATTACTATGATTTTTTGAAAATTACCGACAAAACCCAGCGTTTCATCCAGTCGGGGTGGCAGAATGCAGGGCACATGACACGCAGAGCTGATGGCCGATGGGGCCGCAAAGTTCTGGAATCACGGAGACCACACACGCACCGGCAAGTGCAGTGTTTGACGTGAACCCAAAAGGTGGACGGACGACCTGATTGAAACTGCAGGAAGACGCTGGATTAAGGCCGGTTCCAACCGGTCCTTTTGGAAATCTATGGAGGAAGCCTATGTCCAGCAGTATCCCGCGATGGATGTACGAAAACAAAACAACATAAAAACCGAACCACACCCCCACAACGCAGTAAAACAACACGTTACACCAAGAATAGACATAGTAACAGCAAACATAAAATTAATATTCAATGTGCGACTGAAGCGCCCCGTATAAACTTGTTTACGAGTATATCAATTCTAATTTATGCTGGAGCGGTCAGCAAAACGATTTGCAGCTACAGTACGAACGTTTTATGTGCCTTTATTTTTCCTCCATTTCGTTTGGAAGCTGTTTACTGATAGTCTTCTGTTTATAGGTCTTCTGTAAGGCAGCTGTTCCACCGCCGAACAGAAGGAAGTGGTGCTAGAAACTAGTTGGCGAGAAGCGAGTGTGTAATTCTGATAGATTTGTAGCTGGGCCTAAAGCAGCTGTCCCACCGCCGACGAGAAGTGAAAAGAGCTACAAACTAGAAACTAGTTGGTAAGCAGCGTAAAGCGAGTGTGGTGCAAATGCTCAAACAACTAAATGGAACTTATACTTAAACTCACATTCATCCTCTCGCTTTACTTACTTTACTCACATACACTTTCACAGCTAGAAACTAGTTGGTTTGGGTAGTTTTACCGCTGGGTTATAAGAAAGTACGTGAGTACGACAAGCCATTGCTCGCACCACATATTTGGGCGAAACCGCTGGAATGTTTTATGCGTAAGTACTAAGCGAGAGGTTCTGGGTGACTATTCTGAGGTAAGCTAGCATCGCTGAGCGAGTTTTCGCTTAGATACATCTTGTCACGGCGACACACTAGTGCACAGAGTTCTCGCCAGCACTGTGAAAAACAAGCGATCAACTATTAATCTATCTAACCCTTTTATTGAGGCGAGATCTACGTCTGAGCGAGAAACTAGTTCATAGCATAGCTAGTCGCTTCCTCGTCAGCGGTGGGACAAGTGCCTAATATTGGATGGAAAATCTAAGCGAACGCAACGATTGCGGTTTCGTTGGTAAGCTATTGCGATCTTTTCTATCTTGAATATCGTAAAAGTTTAGGGAAATGATTTAGAAAGATGTGCAAGAGCTTTACATTTTTACGATCTTTAAACCAATGTGAATACTTATCATGGTGAGTGATGGTACTAACACCATAATAACAACGCTATGTGTTAAGGCCTATTCAGACCTAAGCGGTATTCGCTACCGCCTGCGGCAGAGAAAACCCAGTGGGTATGCGGTAATATTACTGTTCAGACCTAAGCGGTATTCGCTACCGTTCGTAACCCGCGCGGTATGTACCTCTACCCACAGCGGCAGCGAATATCGCTCAGGTCGCTGTAGCCGCGGTACTTGATACTAAATACCTGAGCGAAACCCGCGCGGTATGTACCTGTACCCACAGCGGCAGCGAATATCGCTCAGGTTTGAATAGGCCTTTACAAACAGTACCTGTTTCTTATAGTGCATGTTTTAAGGTTCAATATACGCACAAAAATAGGAGTTGTTGATTCACTATTAGGTACCTAACCTACACATCACAGGCTGTTGAATAAGAAATGTTATTAAAGTATAAATTAATTTTTAAATCACAAATTACGGTAGACTTCTTTTTGTGTTATTTTTTTTTTGTGTCTTTATTTTGTACATAAAATCTTGCTTGTGTATAATATTTGTATGTGTAATGGCAAAACATAGAGTAGGACTTAATTAAAAATGATCCATATTGTAAGCAAGTTAATAATTATATTGTAACATAATAGGTATAGGTGCTAAGCTGAACTGAAATTAATAAGCACAAAAAAAAAATGTTAGAACTAAAAAAAACTTTTTATATCATAAGACTCTCCCTCCACTCACGACTGATTTACTGAACGATTATCGGACCGATTTTGACAGATTTCTTCTCACCGACAAAGAAATCTGTCAAAAATCAGACCGATAATCCGGCAAAAAATCGGTCGTGTTCGGAGACGCTAAATCAAATGATCCAAAGGAAAACCTTCAACTTACCATTTAAATCATACAAAAACATATAAGTAATGATAACCATTAGATTTGAAACGCAACGCATAAACGTCCGCCATCTTAATTTGTAAAGGCTTTGTTCCTATAATTAGAAAAGGAACATAAAAGAAACGTCTGCGGAGAACTCTCATTAGCAAGGCATGTCTGAATGCTGAGCGTATATAAATAGTCGCTTAGATGAAATTTAGTAGGCTTTTTGCGTGAGGGTATGTGAGAAATATGCTGTGTTTGAAGACAGGTAAGATAATGAAAAGAATGAAGTAAGTGGTGCGGAGAAAGATGCGAAATTATACATTACTAGCAAACTGGCCGCGACTTTGTCCACGTTGCTTATTTCACCCGCCATAAGTTACGTCTTTGGTTAATGCTCTGCTCCCGTGGGTCGTAGCGTGATGATATAGAACTTATGTTACTCGGGAATAATATTGGTGAAAAAATGGTTAAAATCGGTCCAGCCAGTAGCTTCGGAGCTTATTCGTTACAAACAAACAAAGAAATCTTACCTCTTTATAATATTATAGTAAAGACAAATCAAAGTCATTTAAACTGTAATAAACTGCCTATAGCTGCAACTTCGTCTGTGTGTCTTCAGAATTAGGTCAATGACCTAAATTATCCCACAGGAACACAAAAGCGAGATATAAATTGTCCTATCTGTTAAGCTATATCAATAACTATAATGTCTGCCAAATTACAGCTAATTCCTTAAGCCGATTAAGCGAAAAGAGTAATTAACATCCAACCATACTTAGAAACTTTCTCTTTAAATTAGTAGTAGGTTTATAACACTTGCATACGTGAGCCAAATTTTAGCAAATTCCGTAAAGCTGTTTAAGCCTGTAAAGTCACGAACATCCATCCATACTTACAAACTTTCGCGTATAAAAAGAAACAATAAAACATTTAATTTTTAAAATGTAAAAAAAATACTTGGACCTAAAAATAACTTAGATGACGAACAACATCCAAGTTCCATTACACATGACAGACAATGGAGGATCGTAAACCATTTCTCTTAACACGAATTAATAAAGAACACGTGGAATCGAAATATGACGTCATGGCATCAGTAACGTAGGAGGGGAACAACACCGTGTGTTCACCCAATTTGATCAGGGATACCTATTCCTTCTATCACTTTGACGATATCTCACGATAAACATTTTCTCAGCGAAAATGGTAAATTTTAAACTTAAGTCACGTTCAGATCATTTTGAGGGTCACGCTTGGACTTGGCAGATCAAGTGTGTCTGAAAGTATTTTTAACGATGTCATAAAAAAACTGCTGTATTTTACTTTATTTTGAAACTAGCTTCTGCCATGTGTTGGCGTAATCTTCAGAATTAAGCCATAGTCAAAAATTATACCACCCATTTCTTAAGCAAGATACACACCAAAATACATACCTCAATGTTTGCCAAATTTCAACTTGTACCGTTCAGCTATTTAAGCATGAAATAATTGCAAACATCCATCCATCCTCACAAATTTTCGCGTTTATAATAGCAGTAGGTTTATAATTCTCGTATAAGTGTGCCAAATTCCAGCAAATCTGTTCATCCGTTCAAGCGTGATCTATCCATCATCACAAACTTTTGCATTTAGTAGGACTGCCAGCCAAAAGTAAAGTTAACTAACGAGTCCCAGTTTATGTAGCCATAGAAACACTTAACGACTAAGACAATAAAGACCCTAAAGCATTCGGAAAAGAAGCTATAATCGACCAGTAAAGAAGCCAAAATACCAAACACAGAATCGAAAAGACACCAAAACAATTTCATTTCAAGATGTTCGTCGTCCAACCATAAAAATGTCCATCAATCGTGCCGGACTATCGACAAGAGAGGAACACGAAAATTTTCATGTTTCAAGAAGATTATGATAAACAGTTTTCACTTGAGGCTGGCGTAGATTGATCGTCTGTTGCCTTCTTCATTGCATATTTATTGGACGCTTAACTTGAAACATTCCATGCCATATATATGGTGTTTCGGATTGTGGATATTCAATATTGGAAACAGAATTTTTAGTACAGGCTTGTTGCTGATACAAAATGGCTAGAGACGGAAATGGAATGAGTGAACGTCGAGTATTTTACGGTTTTTAGTACTAGTTTTTGCCTGCAACTTCGTTTGCGCGGATTTTATTTACGGATTTCTATTTTTATAATAAAATGTAGCCTGTTACTCGCTGTTATGTAGCTTTCCATAGGTGAGAGAAATTTTCAAATTGGTTAACTAGTTTTTGAGTTCATCCACTGATATCCTGCTGAATCCGGTTAGGCAGGAGACCGACCCCATGCTTGGGAAAAGGCTGAACAGGTATAAAGATAGGTTTTGAGTTTATCAGTACAAAAATTTTTCCTTGTTATAATATTAGTTTAGAAAACTGCTTATTACTTACTAGCTTTTGACGGCTACTTCATCAGAGTGGGTTATTTTACACGGGTTAAGTCTTTGGTTACTGCTCCGATCTCATGTTTCGTAGTCGTAGCATGATGTTATACCTATAGCCTATACTATTTTCCTCACGAAACTGACTGATTTTCTAAAAGAATTTTGGCAAACCGAGTGGTAATTCAAGATGTTAGCGCGTTTAAACAAACCAAAAGCTTTATAATATTAGTATTGAAGTATATATTCAAAACTTAAGTAAAGGCGAGATTAGTAGGAATTCTACTTGCAAAGGCTTTTGTGTTCCAAAAATGTAACCCTTAAACGTTAAAATTATTTACATCGTCATCTTGGACTTGAAAAACTTTCAAAATTCCTTCACAACAACATTTTCAAACTCTTTAGATTTTCAACAAATTCTCAAATCATTCTAACAAAGTTTTCTTGAAAAAGGCGTAAGATTCTCCTTAATCGTTCGCTAACCTAAAAGATAATTGTCGCCAAAACTTCAACAGTTCGGAGCATCTGTCAGTTCTTAGGGCTCGTGTACAAGGTCGATATCATCGTTTAGCTGTTGTTATGCATCAATTTTGATAAATACAGCTATATTTTAAGGTGTATCTACGACTTATTGGCTCATTTTAATAAGTCTATTTCAATGTTGCAATTGGATATTAGACGCTAGAAATCAACTTTTTATGACTCGTCAAAACGCAATTATCCCATAGAATTTATATGGCAATTGTATACTGGCGTCAATTTTCTGTCAACTCAATTGACTAACCATTTATTAACTTCCATAGGAACTAAAAACCGTATTTTACAGTTAATTAAACTTACAAACTTTACCTCTTTATAAATAATATTATAGATTACTGATAACTATTTAGTTATATTTATACAATATATAATTTAAAATATTTGAGTTCTGGAACCTTAAAAGCAAAGTTCGACACCTGTATATAATCATTATATTGTACGTCCATCCAGGCGTCGAGATTTCCCTTATATTAAGATTCAACATTTTACGAGAAATCGCCATAACAAGCTTCGTCCAAGACAGTTTTATTAACTTATGTAAAATAATCAATTGTGTGCCAGTCTTTATTGCAGTAGCACTTGAACATTAATGCATTCTTTCGTTTGATGGATGGTTAGTGAAGGACGGCTCTCGAATTTTCCATTTATCTCTGTCTGACGGAAGCGGAGACGAACTTTAGTGAGTGTTTGTATTTTGCCACAGTCTTTTTTTATGGCCTACATTTTTATCGTTATTATGAGTGTGTATTAACTGCCTCGTGGCAGCAAGCGCGACTGCTGAGCATCCTGGTTTAGATCTCCAGGTCGGGCAAAATTATTATTGGATTTAACCATTACGAATTTCTCAGTAGCAGCCCGGAATTTGGAAGTTGGTGGTGTGACACCCCCGTGTCTTGGAAGGCACGTAAAGCCTTTGGTCCCGGCTGTCATTCGTAGATCTTTGGCAGCCGTTACGGTTAGCCAGAAGCCAGTAAGTCTGATAAGCAATCTTACCAGAGGTTACGTGTTGCCCAGTATGGCTTGTGATGGTCAGATAGTCTATTGCTCTATGTAAAACACTGTTATTTAGCTGCATTCGGTTATACTGGAAGCCGACTCCAACACAGTTGGGAAAAGGCTAAGCAGCTGACTATCATAATTTTTATGAGTCTATATTTGACCACTTCAGACCTTATTTCTGCTAACCTCGGGCTCTTAATTCCACTTTCAAACTGTGTATATTTGGCCACTTCAGACCTTTTTCTCCTAACTCAATCAAACTGCATCTTAGTTCCATTTTCAAACTGTATTTATTTTTGTTAACTTTGAGGCCCTTGATGAACAGTTGGTTTAAATTTCGAAGAGGTTCCAACTTTGAATTTGTGTTTAGTATCTTAGGACTGTCGGTCGTGAGTTTTACCTAACCGCCTTGTTATTTCCAAGTTATTCATCCTTACCTTAACTAAAAGAACAACTGTACCTATATAAATGTGTTCTTCCAAAGGTTTTCTAACCTAAAATATCTTTTTAACCACGCAAGAGACCCTTGCAAATTTGCGAAAAAATATACACAAGTTCGGTAAAGGGCAATTTGCTTATAAATTTACTTTGGCTCGGGACCTTATTCGGCGACCCGAGTTTCTCTTGGGGAATTTTAATTATTTATTATGTACCAAGTTTGATGATCTATCAATGTCGACAGTGATGGCTGGGGCCGTGTCGTGGTTTTAATAGCATCGACAATTTGGGTTATTTATTTATTTTATCGTGGATTTTGGGCTAGTACTAGGAAATTGCGGTTTTCATTGTTCGTTTAATGTTTGTTGTTCTTGCAAGCGTGTATACTTTAAATGTCACAGGATTATGGTATTTGAGGCATTTTGTATCCATACAAATTTATTTGGTTAAACTAGACGCAACAAAAAGTACAAAGGCGGACTTTATGCCTACTAATATGACAAACGCGAAAGTATCTGTAAGACCGTTATGTTTTTGTGACTAAACTATTGAACCGTTTCTGATAAAATTTGTTACGGAGTTTACTGAACCGTTTCTGATAAAATTTGGTACGGTGTAAGCTTGAACCCTAAGAAAGGACATTGGCTACCTTTTATTCCGCGACTTCGTCTGCGTCCACGGGATTTACGCGGACGAAGTCGCGATCAAAAGCCAATTTAACCATAAAACAAAGTTTATTAAAGAAACACCAATTAACAAACCATATGTACTTACCGCGAATCATAATCACATTGAACCACATAATCACGTTTCTCTCCTGGGAACCAAATGTTAGAACACGGAAGCGAATAGCATTAATATTTATATGGCAACTTAGTTGATTACGTAATTTCGGGTTCAGTATATTGTCTAACACGTCCCAAGTGGCTGACTTCAATTGGTATTTGTATCTGGAGACGATCATTTGAGATTGAAATGTTTAGTTAAAACGGTTTATGTATAATTTGAAGGACTATTTAAGGCTCATTCTATCTGCGGGTTGTTCGAAAGAGATACCGCGTCCCCGGAACGCAAAGGGCACATGAAGGAACATAGACGGGTTTTAGTCAGTAAAAGTCTGACACTCCCTCCCGCCCCGCCCAGGGCGAGGGAAGTTATTTGATGATTTCCCGTCTAAAAAAAAAAAAAAGGCTCTTACTATGATTTAATAACGATAAAATTTTAGTCAACAATAGCAAAGAATATACGAGGTGTAAAAAAAAACATCACTTAGTCGTTAACTACTGATCATCAAGCTAAGTTACTTTGAGCAAAAATGTTGGATAAGAAACTGAAGGAATCTGTATGAAAGGCACTGAGATAGATTGTAGTGTGGAATAACATATAGGATACTTTTTATCCCGGTTCCCGTGGGATAATATAATAATATAAAAGACGCGGTCGAAGTCGCGGGAAGAAGCTAGTACCTAAATAAATAAAGAAACCGGCATATAGAAATAAGAGGGAAAATGTATAAAAAACCGCTTAACTTTAAATCTTTCTTAATCGAATATAAAAACACATTAAAAACTGCAGCTCCTAACCAAGTCACCTCACAAAAAACAGACAACGCATTCGAAAAGCAATAAACAGCTTAAGCATCCTTAATTACAACAATCAATCAATCGATACCTCCTAGCAACCAATCAATCACTCCACACAAACACAACTGTCGCAAAAACAAAACACTGTCAGAATTACAAAACAAAAGAACGAAGGAAAAAGCCAAAAAGAGAACCGAAAGCCATCGCATTATCATGACGAGATATTGGCACGAATTCGGCAGCCAACACCAGTTACTGGGAGTCCGCGAAGATTGCTGGCACCTGACAGCGATTGGCACTATGATTGGTGCCAAGCTTGGCAGGTGGATCTATCGTGTATTCATCGGGGCATTTGGTACATGGAGACGGTTGATATGGACCCGTTGAGTTGAGTTGTGTTCTGATCTGGGCTACGCTTTGTTTTGCATTTGTGTTTTGTACTCTCTGTTTGTGGGTAAAATGAATTGAGGTTTTCTAGAGCATAAGAGGACTGGTAAACGCAATGATCCTTCAATAAGACATAAACTCACGCGTTTTTCCAGTGTGGTCGGCAGAAACTATAGAACACCACCTGGTAGGTACGATACTTACATAGGTACTCCTTTCGCCTCATCTAACTTCATAAATTTGGTCATACAAGGACGCCGGTTAGGAGTACTGCGAACCCGACCTTTCAGAAGATCCTTTACAATAATAATAAGTAATACCAGAGCATTATTGGTCCACTACAAGACAAAGGTCTCTTCTCATAAAGAAAGGGTATCAGCATTGATCACCACGGTTGCTAAAGACGGATTGGCGATTTCAAACTCATGTTAATTACACCTAAGACCAAGTTTCCTCACGATGTTTTTCGTCACTGATGTGATATTACTTGCTCAAGGCGGGTTGGCAATTCTAGACTTTAAATTGTAAGTCACAAGATACAAGCAATGCTTAGTTTATGGTTAGTGAACCATAAACTAAGCAGCTACTCAGTGGACTAGGTATGTCACAATTGTACCTATAGCATAATTTAAACTAAAGACCGTTATTATTATCAGTAAGTTCAGGCTTCCTCACTCCGCCCCGCCCAGGACGGGGGGGGGTCATTTGATGATTTTACCATTTTTTAAAAAAAAAATGCTTCCTCACTACGATTACCTTCACCGATGTGATACACCTCAGAAATTACATACATACCAACATACGAAATTGAACAAGCCACACTCAAGAAAAAAATATAATTTAATTTGTAAATGGAGGTAAGTAAGTATGAAAGGCATAAAATAAATAATACCAACACAACACGCCTTCTATTGTCTTGGTTCTTCGTTTTCATTTCTTAAAAAAGCAATTTGTTACATAAGGTGCTTTGGCGCCTCCGCCAATTTATTTGAAGTGATGGTACCCATTTAAACGCACCTCCGTAACAAAAATAAACTTTCAGTCGATTGAGTTTGTAACTTTTTTTATCCAGATTGCTCGATCGAAGTATACATCTTAGTGCCTTAAGAGTAGTTATTAATCTCAGAGACTAAATGTCCTTTGTCACATAAAAATAAAGCATACTGTTTTCAAGTAGGACACATAAAGCTGTCAAATCAGAGAGAATCTAAGATTATTATATGCCCTTTAACGTCTCCCGAGCAACTGATAAATCGGACCGATTATTATCGGTCGTGTGCGGAGACGCTTTGTGTGGGTCTTTTAACCTATTTGAATATACCAATTCACGACCGACCCTATATACAGGTAGTTGTTCCGAATCTGGTTGTTTGTGTATGTGAGTTTTTAAAATGGTAGTTTATATTAAACGCCCCCATGCTGCAGGAGAATTACAAACGAGAAAAAGGAGAATTTATTTTATGGGTACATTATTTTATTAAAAGACCATCACGCCTGTATTCCCCGAAGGGTTAGGCAGAGGTGTACCAATGGACACCCACAGTTCGCCGATATTTTTAGGTCCCATGTAATAGGGAGCGAGCCTATTGCCATTAACCGGGCACAAATCCAAACTCCGAGCTGCTACTGAGAATTTCATAGAAAAACCCAATAACACTTTGCTCGACCTGGGAATTGAACTAGGCTATCGAGGCAGTTAATTTATTAAAAGAATATGCATGGAATAACTGTTTCCCATTGTTGTGACTAGGTGGCCCTATTACAATTTCAGTACAAATTGGTTTACATTAACGCGATCGACTACGAATATAAACATACTAGTCTCTCAGCAGTCTTAAAAATAGTCTAGACCGCCATTAAGAAACTTCAATAATTCATTTTGACAGTCAAAATAGAAGCGTATTTCATTTTTACAAGCCAATGACTCAACAAAATGAGAAACTATCATTTATCATTCAAAATAAATTTGATTCAGTAATAAAATAAATAAGTTCTGAGAAAATTAGAACATGTGAGTGCTTTTTAAACAAGTTTTAGAAGTGGCCATTATGAATTACGAGTAGAAATAAAAAACTTTTTTACAAAAAAGGAAATACAAAAAAAAAAAACTTTAACTTTGGAACTTTTTCACTCCGAAAATCCTCATCCGATCTTCACCATTTTTTTATAGGACCAACTGAGAGGTATCTGCTTTCAAAGAAAAGAAGAATTTTTCAAATTGGTTCAGGCGTCTTCGAGTAATCGGGGAACATAAATAAAAAAACACCACGACGAGTTGAGAACCTCCGCCTTTTTTGAAGTCGGTTAAATAGACGTTCCATTTTTCACAAATCGCGGACTAATTTACAACTGGTGCTTTCTCTAAACTATCAAACTATCATCATTATATCAACTGGAAGATGCCCACAGCTGGGCATAGATATCCCCCAAGGTTTTCCAAACAAACCGGTCCTGTGCCTTTTGCGTCAGGAGACTTCCCACGACTCTCATTGTTAAAATATAGTTCTTCAAATTACATTAAACATTTATTACGGTTATTAAAACCCATATTTACATTAAGGGTATTACATCGCTCAAGTCCTAAAAACACCTTATGTTTAACGAAATTTGTTGAGGAATCCTTCCGTACGTTTTCCATATAAAAAATATATGTTATACTTAAAGTCATCCTCAACAGTTCGCATTGATTAGAATTGTAATAAACTTGCCCAAATTTCGGGAAAAAAATATTTTAAACAGGTCATTTTTCAATCTAAATTGAAAATTGTTGGTAAAACGGCTGAATAGTTCGGCATGAATTTTATACCTAAAAATATGTAATGACATATCAAACAATTCGCATTGTTTACTTTTTCTTGTTTCTGTTAAGATTTTGTAATAATAACTAAAAACTCGAAATTTCATCAATTCCCCCCACGAGGCACCCCCGCTATGCCTGAGACGCCAAACTTCAGTGCCTTGATGGCTGTTGTCAAGGGTGGACTATACGCATGTTATTTTTTCCAAAATAAAAACCAAAAGTTCACTTTTTGAATAATTTATGAATGAAGCAATATTGTAAATAGTACAAATGTAAATATTTCGTAAAATAAGAATTAAAATTAAGTTCGTAAATAAATAAAAACAAATTTGTAATTTCGTTTAGTTTTTGAATCTATCATAGAGTAAGCCTGACTACTATGCCTATGTATAAAAACAAATGCTTGACCGAGCTCTCCAAAATTATTGCAAAATACCACGGATATCTATGGTAAAAACCTACTCTTTTAGTAGATACTTACATTATTTCTTTGGTGTTAATTTTTTTTATTGTTTTTATCCTTAAGAATTTCGTTTGACGGAGAACATACATTTAAGTAGGTGTTTTTTTTTTTAATTAATTGCTTACCAAACTTTCAGAATGTATCATGTATGAGCACAACTATTTCCGTTACTGAGATCCGATGAGCACTTACTTGGTCATCATCAGACCTTTAGAATGTACCACATAGTAGCACCCGTGCTTGGTTAGATAAATATTGAAAGCAGGTCATCCTGACTATTTCCGTTTCCGACAACCGATAAGCACTTACCTGTTCATCATCAGACCTTTAGATATATCTCATGAACACTTCGTACTCAATTAGATAAATGTTGAAAGGTAGTTCAGCAGGCAAAGTGAATATTTTATTACACGGTTACTTTTACATCGTTCGGGAGCCGAAACACAGGAACTCCAGTAAAGTAATAATAACTAATGACGTTCTTATATTTTTTACACGTCTCAAAGAATTTGAAAATTTGTGACTTTTTATGTTTGACATTCGAGATGTGAGTTTCTGCCTGATCGATGAATGGATTTTTCAAAGGCTACCGTTCGCATGTGTAGTCGATAAGGTTTAGATACAAAATTAAATATGCATGGACTGCAAGGAAGCGTTAAGTACTTCGAGTTCTCACTATTTCACAAATTAAACCATCATCATCACGCCTGTATTCCCCGAAGGGTTACGCAGAGGTATACCAATGTACACCCACAGCTCGCCGGTATATTTAGGTCCCATGTAAAAGGGGGCGAGCCTATTGCCATTTATCGGGCACAAATCCAAACTCCGGGCTGCTACTGAGAATTTCTTAGAAAATCCTAATAACATCTTTTGCTCAACCTAGGAATCGAACATAGGACCTCTAGCGTAGCAGTCGTGCTTAGGACCACTAGGCTAACGAGGCAGTTCAAATTAAATTTTCATGTTATTTATTGAAAATAATATAGCCAATAAGTTTCTGTTACTATGACAGAGTTTATGGCTTTTAGTTCCAGAACGATGTAAATATAATACATACATACATAAACTCACGCCTTTTTCCCATGGGGGTAGGCAGAAACCACAGAACGCCACCTGCTACGATCCTTACATACTACTTTCGCCTCGTTCACGTTCATACATCTGGTCATACAAGCACGCCGGTTACGAGTACTGCACACCCGACCTTTCTGAAGAACCTCACCAATAAGGTCAGGGTAGGTCTTTCTAGGGCGTCCCCTCCCGGCGTTGCCACTCACATCTGCCACATAAATACCTTTTGTTAGTCGCCTTTCACTCATCCAAATGAAAAAAAAAAAATTAAAATTTTATGTAAATATAATATAATAGTATAATAAAATAAATATACATTACGATGTACCAAATAATAAATAATAGAAGAATTACTATTTTATTCGCTCAGAGAGCGAATAAAATAGGCAAAAACAATGACAACTTTGCGACACATCTGTGTTCTTGCTTAATGTTAAGTTCCGTTTATCGTAGCATACTGGATATCGGTAGATGGCGCTAATAAAACAAAAAATAAGACAGACAGTCAAATCCTCAAGGACATCGGGCGGTGTAATAACCTTAAATGACCAATCAAATTGTAATATCTCTACATAGTTTAAAACAAAGTCGCTTCCTGCCGTCTGTCCCTTAGTAAAAATACCTTCACGCCTGTATTCTCCAAAGGGTTAAGCAGAGGTGTACCAATGTACACCCACAGTTCGCGCGTATATTTAGGTCCCATGTAATAGGGGGCGAGCCTATTGCCATTAACCGGGCACAAATCCAAACTCCGAGCTGCTACTGATAATTTCATAGAAAAACCCAATAACACTTTTTGCTCGACCTGGGAATCGAACCCAGAACCTCTAGCGTAGCAGTCGTGCTCGGGACCACTAGGCTAACGAGGCAGTCCCTTAGTAGGAATGCTTATATATTTTAAACCACGCAACGGATTTTAATGTAGTTTTCATCAATAGATAGAGTGATTCGAGAGGAAAGTTTATACGTATAGAACATCACGCTACGACCAACAGGAGCGGAACAGTAATCAAAGAAGTAACTTAACGCGGGTGACACAGCGGGGTGCAAAATAAAGTAATAACATCGGTCTAAACGGTTTACCCATTGCAAGAACAACAATACCTTTCAGCTGTCAAGAAAACTCGAAAGGTCTCAGAATGTATAAAAAGCTTGTACGTGGTAATCAAAGAAATTCTTAACAAAAACCTTATTTTAAATAGAAAAAGAAAAAAAATCCTATTAGGTTCCAGACAAAATTTCTAAATTGTTAAAGCATTAGTTTTCCTTAAATTCTGTGCCACGTGTTGGAGAAGGGGGAGGGGGGAACCTTTTTTTTTTATATACGGGAAATCATCAAATAACTTCCCCCGCCCTGGGCGGGGCGGGAGGGAGTGTCAGACTTTTACTGACTAAAACCCGTCTATGTTCCTTCATGTGCCCTTTGCGTTCCGGGGGCGCGGTATCTCTTTCGAACAACCCGCAGCCCCGGCAGGCATCGGCCCTCAGTGGCCCCATCCAAGTTTGCTGACATCTCTTTGAGGCGCGCGTGGAACACGAACGCGCCGTCGACACGGTCTGTCGCTAGTGAACGTACGGACGGTGAGCTACCCATTGCTCACCGTCCACAGACCCGCGTCTACGGTGGCCGGGAGTCGTCTCGTGGCTCCCGACGCCCGGATCGTTTACCGAGATATTTTCGAGTCCCCACATACAAGCTGAAAAATACTTTCAGTATAAAAATATCTAACTAAATTGCTCAGTGAAAACCACGTAGACGCTTAAGCATATTGAATTGGGCCAAAATATTTGCCAACCAAATTGGAGTGGTAATTTAAACATGTAGGGCCCTGTTTTCAATATAAGCAGTAATATTTTGGCTTTTTTAGAGAGAAAGTAATTTTGTATGAAAAGTGTAAATTACCCCACTTACAATCACAAAATTACGTTTGTTCGGGTTCACACATATGAAAGGTAGACTGTACGTCCGGCACATTCTGGATAATCAGCTGACTGGATTATATTACTTACTTACTTCCATGAGATATATGGTCACTTATATCCATGAAGAAAAACATCGTGAGGAAACCTAGGCTAATAATTAATGTAAGTTTGAAATCGCCAATCCGCCTTGAGCAAGTGTGGTGATCAATACTCATGCTTTCTCTTTGCCCAGTCTCTTAGTAAGACAATAAGAGGCTGGTATTACAACTTTATGAGGTATTTTATGTACTAGTCTATTCTGTAAAACTCTCCTTCAGTGAGTTTACGTCAAGTGTGATGACCGCCGCAAGCTCACTTCACTAAAACCGACCGAGATTTGAACAAAACGGCAACACCATACTTCATTAATTCAACTTTTTCAATCAATACTGTTTTATCTCCTACTTAATACCAAGTACTTTTGGCGAATGAAATTTGGGTTATCAGCAAATATTGAGGTCCTAATCTCGGCTTAACGGTCCCCAATTTACGTCCATAAACGAAATTGGGGAAGTTAAAATTTGTGATTCGTCGTATTAATGTTATATTCTCACATAATATGGTCGACCCTTTTTTGTATTAAGTATAAAATCTTTTATATGGATATGAAAGAAAAACCCAAAAGTATTGATGATATTAATTTTTGTATGAGTACGGTACGTATAGGTTACTTGAGGGTGTAGGTCTCTGAGGCACTTTTTATGTAATGTCTGACTTTAGACCTAAGGTATAAGTAGGTAATTAGATCATGTGTAGAAGGCACAATCGATATAACCTAAATATGGAGGCAGGTATGTGGAAAATGAATATTTTCCTGACCACATTTCAATGAAGACTAGCTTAGCATGCAGAATGTATTATAGTGTGCACAAGTGTGTGCTCAAACACTGGGAGTCTGGATCACTCTTTTATACTTGACTCTCATATACCGATAGGACAGCAATCCGACAGGGAAGAGATCAGGCGCAGGTCCAAAGGCTTCAATTCTATAATTCTATAACGACTTTACTCGACTTATAATCGAAACGAGAACCACAAAAACAGGCAATGGATACATGGTTGAAAGTATAGTGCTTGAAGTAAAATTTCAAGCAATTTAGAACTCTTTTTAAAAAAAAAAGTTGAAAACTTTAAATGCCATTCTTACAACCGCACAAGAGTTACTACCAGTAAAAGCAAAATACCTCCACAAGGTCAAAACACCACAGTTTTAAAACCCTATCAATTGTTATGAGAAAGACGTTAAATGTCAGGCCATAACTTGAATTCCTACAAGAAGAATTAACATCTGTACTAATGTAATAAAACAGAACAGCTTTTTGTTTGTTTAAACGCGCTAATATATGCAACTACCAGTAGGTTTAGAAAAAAAAGCTTTTGCATATGACAGCCAGATTCATAAGAAATAGTACAGGCTAAATACCATCACGCTACGATTTACAGGAGCGGAGCAATAACCAAAGACGTAACTTAAAGCGGGCGAAAAAAAAACACGCGGTTGAATTCGCGGGCAAAAGCTCACTTTAACATAAAAACTTGTACAAACGACATGACATTGCTGGATAATTCCTTTCCAACACACATTAAAATGTAATATCGGGCTAAAATAACTTAAGACACTCAAGACACGCTCGTGGCGTGACGGTAAGTGAGGACGTGCACTTTCGACTTTTAGTCGCAGAGACAATAGACGTAGCGATGAAAGTCGCAATAGACGATTTAGGTCCTTGTTTTTTCGTGGGGAAATCCTTATGGACTGCCTCCGCCTCGGGGCAAGCGGAGAAGTGTGTCAGGCTCCTACCGACTAAAACCCCACGGTGTTCCTCCAGCTATCATTGGCCGGGACACGGGTTTCGCTTTGAGCATTCTACCGTACCCCGGTTCCGTTCGTTGGTGGTCTGCCACCCGGTGCGGCCGTCCGCCACCGGCTCACTGACTCCGAAAAGGTCACCACGTGATCACCACGCGTGCCATAATCTCGAGCTAGTCTCTGTTTTTGAGATGAGCTGTTAATCCCTAGCATCAGTAGGATGACAGCTGACCTCAAGCACGACCCACCTAAGTTCAGCATACAAGATATTTAGGTACTCTTACAGAATAGTCCGGCTAATGTCTTAGATATTCCTAAAAGTTACCGAAAGTTTTTTTGAAGATCTAAATGCCACATAAAGAGACTGATAAATTACGAAAGTTTTCCAGGTGGAAAGTCGGGTCTAAACGCAGAAAATGATTACCCATTCTAACCTAACCTACCTTCGGTTCAGCCGCAAAAGCTTGAGAGAGTAATAAACAACCACCCATCCTCACAAACTTCCGCGTTTATAATTGTAGTAGGGAGTAAGAAGATTATGCGATTGTCGAGGATACAAACAATATGCGCTAAACCTTACAAAACACAAAGTTGTTTTAAAGAATTTACGTCGCCGAGTTTCGCGGGAATGCCCGCAATTTTGTACTGGGACGAAGGCGCAGGAATTCGCCTTTGTCATAACATTTTCGTTGACAACGCGTTTTAAATACGCCTTTGTTGCGCGAAGCAATTATTTTTTTAGTTTTATTATTTTCTTTGGAAGTTGGTCTTGAAGATTAGAGAGAAAAATATGTAAAGTAAAAGTAGTACTCTTAGAAATACCTTAGGCTCGCATGCACCAGACAGGGTTATCTGTTAACTAAGAGTTGGTTGCTAAGACGGGTTCGTTATGTATGACATTTTGTAATGTAACCTCGAGCAAAGTAACTCTTAGTTAACTTTTTGGCGCAAGTGATCTTCAGGCTGTGTTGACTTCTAAATTAACGGGTGTATAAGACACTTGATGAAGCCGAATGTAACAAGTTCAAAAACAATGTTTTGCCTACGTTACATAGCACGCTGCAATAGTGTTTTTCACATCATTTAATTTGATGGGCATTACGCGTAGTTAACATCGATGTCATGTGTCTTTTTACACCTTGTAGGTAATTCAAATTTAATTGAAAATCAAGTATGACGTTTTCTACACCATAGTAGCAGATATATCATTCCCCTACTAATCAATTAACAATGATACCGACATTTATCTAAATCTAAATTCCATTTCAACTAAAATCCTTTAGTACGTACCCAAACACAATAAAACACGCTCTAACATAAACCTTGCCAACTTAAGCCCACTTCTCATGTAGCCAATAACTTCCGACACCACAGAATTCTGTCTCCATATCTTTGGCACGCATACAAAATGCATATTAATTGCACATATGGCTGGTAAACATCTGGGTGAACAAAATTGCACACATGTTTCCGACCTAGGGATGCCAGGCGTCCGGAATTTTGGGAAGCGGAAAATTCCCTGAGAATGCAATGGAGTTTCGCCCGGAAATTAAAGGCGGTATAAATTAGAGCCGTGAAAATCTTGGTGAGTGGATAAGCAAATATTGATGCTTACTGAGGCAGTGTGTGGGCGAGAATGGTCGGTGAATTGGTTTAATACTAGTAGCGCCAATAAGAGTCGATTTTGGACATCAATCTCGAACTGCTACATAGGATTTCGGCTTTTAGACCATGTCGTTGTCGTATGCTGTGAAAATTCAATTGATACTTTTGCAATAAATGAATGGTTCATTCCGCTTGAATAATCGAGGAAAATGTCTCAGATGAGTACAAAAAAATATGTTAGTTACTTTTTTTTTCAAGCTATTCACAGCAAACCCTTTCATGTAATATCCATATTATAGGAGAATATTAAAAATAACTAATCCGTCATCTGGCTGGGGTGTTCTACCATGTTGGATTAGAACAAACACATATACATACTATTACATACATTGCATGTTAAATAAAAGCTTGATGAAAAAAAACGGAGTTTTCATGTTAATCCTGCCAACCCTGCACCAGGACTGCATAATGTAGAGGGAACGTATCCCAAACTGATTAGTGTACCGAATGCAACTTAGTAACCGAAACCGTGGAATATTCAGCGAAGGAGTGTATCAATAAGTTAGAAGTTTGTTAGTGTGATTACATTCTGAAATATTCAGGGGTACTGATAGACTGCAACTTGATTCAAACTTGCTTACACCAGAGGCTGGTGTTAACTTAGATTCGAGAAGAAAGTTTAGGGTGTTCGCGTTCGCGGGTTGTTTGAAAATGGAATGTGTTTGGTTTAGAGTAAATGACGTCATTATTATTCTAAAGAAGAATGGGTTATTTTTGTTGTATAGTGAAACCAACTATTAGCGACATTACTCGACTACGGTACAACAAAAAGACAGGTTATTTATTATGTCAAGACGCTCCAGCTACACCTCGGATATCTAGAGGCATTGGAACTACGAAGTAATTTAAAGGGCAAATGGAAATTTTGAAAAAGACGTTCAACATTGCCTTTTAATGGTCTACTTAATTGAGATAAATGATTTGACTTACATCTTTAAAAATACTCTAAACTAAAATTATGAAGAGGTCAAGTTTCTTTATAATTTGTTTGTAAGAGGTAATCGCTGGAAGTCCTGGTCCGATTAGATAAAATCTTTCACTGATAGAGAGCTACACTATTGCCAAGTGACATATTCAATGTTTTACGGTAAGTATACTTTCCTTCAGCGCTGACGAATTCGCGGGCAGAAGCTAATACCTACACTATATCTTCTAAACCTTTTTAAACCTTCACAATAAGATCTTTACCGCAAACCAGGACATTTTCTTAACACATAACGACGTCACATATTAAGATTAAACGCGCGATTTGCGGGTTTGTATATTTAATGGACGCCATTTGTAAGTACACGACTGCCTCGTTTAGCTGTGCTCACTACTCACACCTCATTAATATCAGCGTGAAAATCTGCTGAGGTTTCTCTAATAACGAGGTTCTTTTCCTTAGTATGTGCGAGAGTCTGCCTCGTTAGCCTAGTGGCCCTAAGCACGAATGCTACGCTCAAGGTCTTCGGTTCAATTCCCAGGTCGAGCAAAGTGTTATTGGGTTTTTCTATGCAATTCTCAGTAGCAGCTCGGAGCTAGGATTTGGCCAGGTTAATGCTAATAGGATCGCCCCCTATTACATAATTACCTACATGGGACCTTAACATGCCAGCGAACTGTGGGTATGCACACCTCTGCCTAACCCTTCGGAGAATACAGGCGTAATGGTTTGAGTGAAAGAGACAGTTGAAAAGTTGAAAGGAAACCGTTTGTCTTGGTATGGGCATGTGAAGAGGAGGGATAAAAAGCATGTGACCAAAAGAATGAATATAAATATGGATGGATGGAGAGGAAGAGGCTAAATAAAAGATGGTTGGTCGTGGTGGTTGTGTAACTTTCGCATTTATAATATTAGTATGGAATATGGAATAGTAAAAGTAAGATGGATACAAGCACCTTCCAACCGGTCTTTTTGGGAATCTATGGAAGAGGCCTATGTCCAGCAGTGGACGTCCTACGGCTGATATGATAATGATAGAATAGGTAGTATGGATTTAGCTGTTCTTTGTTATGGATTTGACTGTTCTGTCTTCAGTCCCACCGTAACGATGCCTAGACCCTTTGCATCTTTCGTCAGATGTGTGTCCACTCTTATTGGAACGGTATTCGAGCTGAAGTAGATAGGTAGGTACCTACACAATAAAGAAACGTGCGTAATAAAGTCTTCACACGCACACACAAAAGACAACACATTCTACCTACATCAAAAGTCTTGTCATCAAAATAACAAAAGGTCACATTAGGTCAACAAAGGTCGTAGGTTAATTACTTTAAGGCCCAGCTTTAAATGTTTAAAGCTCTTGAAATCAATAAATGACAGGTTATATTTATATAGGTGGTAAAATTAGTTATTAGGTATAATTACAAACTGATGAACGTAGGTAAACCTACTAAAAGTTTGTACCTAATATTTTTTGCGTAGGTACCTATACGTAGACTTTATTGAATCAGCAACTAACACACTACGCTTAATACCAGTCAAAATCAATTGAATACGCAGCGGTATTCCCATTAGTGAAATACTGTAAGCTAAGTCAGCACAGCAGGCTTTTAGCTTCTCTGTAACTAAACAAAATTGAAATTAGAGGTTTGCACCGGAGCAGTGAGTACCGGAGAATAACCGGTGATTTACCGGTGAAAGTACTCGATTTAAATAATCGGTAATTAACCGATTGATCTCCGGTGATCGTCGCCACCACCAGTAATGCAGTTATGACATCCGCTACGGCAATGAATTTATTCAAAATGTATACAGAAACACAGTATCCTGAAAAAAAGCCACAATTGGGATGAAGTTGTGCAATTCTGGCAATTCAAATAAACATTTAAAGCCTTTAGACGAAATAGCCTTTAAATACCTAGCTGTGCCTGCTACTTCTGTAAGGTCAGAGAGAGTACTTTCGGCGACAGGCAGGACGAATAGGTAATAAGTGTTAGAAGAAACATGTTACACTATGACGCTGTTGACATGTTGTGTTTCTTAAATCAAAATCAGCATTTGTTATCTTTATAAAACGTTTTTCTTTTTAATAAATGACTATATAAAGTATATCAATTGATTATTTTTATTATTTCCTCGTTACTAATGTATAATCGTTGATAATAATTTCGGGGGGATATCTTCGGTATAGTGCCCGAAGAACCGCCAAACTGAAGTGCCAGTGGGCAGGGCACATTGCTCGTAGAACAGATGGTAGATGGGGCCGGAAGGTTCTAGAGTGGCGAACTGGCGACCGCGTACCGGAAGACGCAGCGTTGGTAGGCCTCCCACAAGGTGAACCGACGAACCTGGTGAGAGTCGCGGGAACGCGGTGGATGCAAGACGCACAGAATCGGTCGTTGTGGCGACGTTTGAGGGAGGCCTACGTCCAACAGTGGACGTCTTTCGGCTGAAATGATGATATCATCATCATTTCAGCCTGCAGCCCCAGCATGTATGATTAAAAAAAAATGAAATAAAATTTCTTTATTCTCCGGTGACCTCCGGTTTTTCACCGGAGATTGCCCGATCACCGGTGAATTCAATCGGTTGTTAAAAACTCGCTCCGGTGCAAACCTCTAATTGAAATAACTAACCTACGCGACGTTTTATTTGCAGTAAAACTCGAATGAACTTTGCGCTATCTATCGGAACATTTCTGAACTACCACGTACTACTAAGATTCTTGTTCAGAAAATGTATTACAACGCCATCTAACAAATTAAAGTGTAAACTTTTAGCTCAATAGAAACCGTTGGTAGGGCATAGTTTAAATTACGTCGAAGAGATGGCGTTAGTAATTAAGAATTTATAAGAGATTTCCCTCCAATTAATTTGTTTTCTTTGAAATTTCTGTTAACTATACATAATGAGAGTGATATAATAACAGTAAAAATAATGTGCAAACACAAATAATAGTTATTATTAAAATTTCCATACCTGTTCATCATCGCTGGCTGGAAATGTTGCCTCCCAAAAATCTTGAATGTTCTCCGGATAATCAGCTTCATTAGTTGGATCAGGGCTCAGGCACGCCTCCCTGGTCTTGAACACGAAGATCAACCCCCCATATTCTTCTTCAGGCCTCCAAGCCCCACACATAGTAGACACTGTTCTAGTCTCCACCAACTGGTCACCACTATCAAGCTTTATTTTTTTTATTGGCTCGTGTTCCATTTTCAAATCACTTTTACTTTTCGAACCCTCACTGGCCATAGCTAACTTATTTCTCAAATTGAAACGACGCGGCAAAGGAAATTTTATTTTAAAACTAATTGCTCTACTAACTATGGTTTTTAAAATATTAAGCATTTAATTATTATAGAAACTACAACTCCGCCGCTAAGACTGACCGAAACTACAACTCATGAGTAAATTATCATATAGGAAACTAAGAGATAGCGAAGGAAAACAATAAACAAAGTTTTATTTACACTGAGATATAAATAAATATGACATGAAACGCGCGCACGCGGGTCATAAGACCCAATTCTTGGACCTTATCTACAAGTTTTCAGTAATTGACACTTGGTACACTCAAAGTTAACACAAATTTCACAGAAAAATTAAAAGATACGTGAGTTTTTAACCTCAAACCCGCGCAAATTTTAGGTTATGATGCAGCACCAAACCACAATATACTTTGGACATTGACAATCAATCAGCTGTTTTTTATCTGTCAGTGTCTGTGAAACATGTCAGTGAGTTTTTTTTTAACTTGACACCTTGTCTTTTGAGAACATTATCTTTATAAATATAAACATATTGTTTTATTTGTTTTAAGAAATCTGATATTTTGTACAAAGAATTATTCTTAAATCTATTTTAGATTTAATTTTTTACTTTCTTGTTTTACAGTATCATCATCATCATCATCTTCCTGCCCTTATCCCAAGTTACTTGGGGTCGGCGCAACACGTTTTCTTCTTCCATTCCGTCCTGTCAGCCGTCATACTATCACTGACTCCCTTCTCTTTCATATCATTCTTCACACAATCCATCCATCTTTTCTTTGGCCTTCCTCTTCCTTTCCATCCATCCACAATTATGTCCAAAACCCTTTTGGTCACATGTGTGTCATCCCTTCTCTTCACATGCCCATACCAAGACAAACGGTTCCCTTTCAACTTTTCTGTCACTGGCGCTACTTTCAAACTTTAGATAAGGAATATTAGTTTACTAGTTAGTCGTATAGATGGCAGGGTGATCGCAAAGTTAACAAGGCAAGGAATATTGTGCGACATGGTTTTAGTTACCCTTTTCATAATGTAACTGTTACTTATTTAAGTAATCATGAAAATAAAGACAATTTTATATGCTTAAGAGATTCGTTTTCGTTCTAACTAGTTAGGCATTCTACACGTTATTAAATTGTAAAAATGATAGTTCATTTTATATTTTGACACCCATGGCTTACAAATTGGAAAAAAAATGCAAAGTTCAAGTATAACAATTTCGCGGCAGTAAATTATTAATCATAATTAATGTAGGTAGGTCATTACTACGCAAGATAACACATGGGTTTTTTTTAGATTTGGACAAAATATCTCGTCGAATAATTTTGAAGTTCGTTATTCAGTATGATTATCCACATAACATAGTATTGTTTTTTAGGCCTTTATTATGTAACTACTTCATATAAGCTGTAAGTATATTTAGTTTAGCTTGTATCCTTCTTACTACATACTTTATCACTAGGTCTCTGCTGTCTACCCAATAGAATTCTGAACTCAATAAAATGTTGTGTGAAAAAGTACCAATTGAATTAGGTATTAAATTTTGAGACAACCCTTCTCCACCAAGCATAAAATAATCTAAACTCTCATTTACAACGAACTTTCCCAAACTCATTTAAATAAGTATTCCCGCTATTTTCATTTCTTTCATCTCAGCCAGATGATTTAAAAACACAATCAACGAAAAGTAAAAGGTTTGGAGCAACGTAAACATTATTCGCGTGGCACCCATGTTTTCTATACAAACAGTCACCACGAACGGTGTGGTGGCAACCCTATCGGTTGACATTTATTTACATCTAAAAAGGGGTTAGAAAAAGTAAAGGTTGTGTGTAGAATGTTTCTGTGTTTTACTTTTGTTGGTACTGTTACGGGTAGGGTGCACTGGAGGGTTAATATGGGCACCTATTCTGTTTTCAACGTAATTGTCGCTGTAGATAATAAACGAAATTATAGCAAAAAGTTGGTACCTAATAGTGTACCTACTGCTTGAGTTTGAGTTAGACAGGGATGGAGTGCGTCTTTTTGTGGGGCCCAGGGCTACTTGCTTCAGCAAATTAATTGTCAAATGTGAAAAAGCTGTTTACTATACTGCCGTCATAACTAAGAATGCAGTAATCGCAAAATGGCGGTTCCGAGATAAACGCAAAAAACATATTTCATATGATCTGAGCAAGTTGTTCGTATTTTATTGGCCATATTATACAAGGTGTTTGGTGCATCGTGTGCCAAATTAAAATGGTCGACTGAAGGGATCATCTTCATCCTTTCAGACCCCTAAACACTTCTCATGCCCTGTGTATTATTTTTCATCGACTTTTTAAAGTTTTATAAAAAAAATACCAAAATTTTACATTCAAGTACATTTTTTTTTAAAAGTACACGTCGTACACTCTGTATTTTAATTTTATTTAGATGTGCATTGTACTACAGTACTTTTAAATTCAAAATTAGTGACATTAACCATCTAGTTTTCTATTTATTTACTCGCAAAGTACTTAGACGTACGTAGACTTCAATTAAAGCTGTCCATGTTACAGCTATTTACATGGCTATAAAAAAAAACTAAATGAGACCGGGATCTAAGAACTTCGTCAAAAGTTCTCTAGTCTATCCTCTTGCTAGTGATGTGCCACATGCCATAAAAATCTTTTTACAACTTCGTGAATTCGCTAGAATTGTGAATCGAGTCACAAAATACAAAATTCCAAATTATGGTTTAAAAATTTTGTTTTGCTTAAATAACACCTGAGAAACGTATTAAATATATTATCTCACTCTTATAAGATAAAATCTGTCTCGTACCTCTCTTTTTTGGGGGAGGGGGTACTAGAAATAATAAAAAATCCATTTTTAACATTTATTTCATACTTTTTTGCATATTCTGCTTAAATTGTTGGCTTCTATTGCGAATGCAGGCCAGACATCTATTTCGTATTTCCACAGTTATTGTACGAAGTTGCATTTCCTCCTTAACCTCCTTTGAAAAGATTTCTGACTTTTAGCCAGAAGAGAAAGGAAAGGTTTAGTGTAAACGTTTGGGCAGGAGTGATTGGAATCAGGTAGTTGGACCGCATTACCTGCCCGAAAACTTCAATGGCGACAACTATTTGGATTTCCTTCAAAATGACGTGCCCAAATTAGTGGCCGAGGTGCCTGTATGTAATGAAAATGTGCCCAAAGTATTCCAGCATGACGGCTGTCCCGCGCATTGGCGTTTGACTGTGAGGGAATATCTTGATAATGTGTTCCATAATGCGCGGATTGGTGGCCCTATTGCATGACCGGCACGTTTCCCAGGCCTAACTTCGCTAGACTTTTAACTATTTTTTGACTAGTATACGCCACGGAGGTTCCGACTAGGGATGTACTACTTCAAGGCATTCAAACGGCGTTCAATAAAATTAAGGAGAAAATTCGACTTCGTACAACAACTGTGGAAATACGAAATAGATGTCTGGCCTGCATTCGCAATAGAGGCCAACAATTTAAGCAGAATATGCAAAAAAATATGAAATAAATGTTAAAAATGCATTTTTTATTATTTTTAGTACCCCCTCCCCCAAAAAAGAGAGGTACGAGACAGATTTTATCTTATAAGAGCGAGATAATATATTTAATACGTTTTTCAGGTGTTATTTAAGCAAAACAAAATTTTTAAATCATAATTTGGAATTTTGTATTTTGTGACTCGATTCACAATTCTAGCGAATTCACGAAGTTGTAAAAAGATTTTTATGGCATGTGGCACATCACTAGCAAGAGGATAGACTAGAAAACTTTTGACGAAGTTCTTAGATCCCGGTCTCATTTGGTTTTTTTTTTTATAGCCATGTAAATCGCTGTAACATGGACAGCTTTAATTGAAGTCCAAAACTTTGCGAGTAAATAAATAGAAAACTAGATGGCTAATGTCACTAATTTTGAATTTAAAAGTACTGTAGTACAATGCACATCTAAATAAAATTAAAATACAGAGTCTACGACGTGTACTTTTAAAAAAAAATGTATTTGAATGTAAAATTTTGGTATTTTTTTTATAAAACTTTAAAAAGTCGATGAAAAATAATACACAGGGCATGAGAAGTGTTTAGGGGTCTGAAAGACCCTTTCAGTCGACCATTTCAATTTGGCACACGATGCACCAAACACCCTGTATATCTAAAAAATCGAAAAAAAATCAAGCTTTTACAAGATAATTTTCCTTTATTTAATTTACTAATATATGCAATTATAATACGTATAACTGTGTTTCGGTTTAGTATCAGGTCGTTTCCGAGTCACAGGATACTAAAACTAAATGCAGCACTTGCGCGTATTACTGCATTATGTCTTAGCACAAGTTGATTACTGCATTCTTTTTTAGTAATTATTGCCATTATTATATGCTCGGAACTAAGTTGAAGTGTACTGTGTCTTCTCAACGATTTATATAGGTGCATTTTAAGGTTAAGGTTTTTTTAGTTTCTTAGCTACGACCTAAGTTTTTACATCGTGGAATGCAAATAAAGTATTGAGTAAACTATACGGATGTTAAAAACCTACTTTATGTTCTTATAATATGCAGCATTAGGGTGAAATAAAAAAAAACATGTTTTTGCAAATTCGTATTCGTATTACTCCACCGAATGACGTTGCCGAACTGATTTACTAAGACAAAACGCGGCAATGGATCGCACTGCTACGACTACGGCTACGACTTCGCAAGTCTTTACTACACTTAAATACAGTAATGTGGAGTACTGCGTTTTAATTTAGCAATTTGTCTACAGGATGTAAAACAAAATCATAAAGTAGTGGATATTACTGCATTCTGTTTTAGGGTATTCTTGCAAGTACTGCATTTTTTCTTAGGCCATGCTTAATACTGCGTTTTTTCTTATCATTGAAGCAGTTTTCATGCAAGTACGGCGAAAATCATATCATAAAAAACATACTTCGAGTGAATTTTTTTATGAAAATATTTTTTTTTCATGTGCATGAACCTCCTGGGATGCCATTTCTGGAAAAAAGTGAAAATCTCAAAAATGTCGATTACTGCATTCTTTGTTATCAGGGCAGTATAATAATGTACGAGTTTGCCTTTACAGTCGAGGCCAAATGAATGGAGGTCCAGAGATTAACGATAAAATACACTTTTACTTTATTTTTATACTATAGACAACATTCTAATACAAATTTTTGTCTTGTAGTAACCGGGTAAAGTACTTTACGGAGATTCCCTGTCTATAAAAAACACGGGAAAACTACGCCGTATCCTCTTTGCCAGAGAGATAGATTTTTTCATTTTTTCTGAGAAGGTGCGATAACGAATTACTAATCTATAAATATACTCTATCATCACTAGTCTTTTTCAAATTTTGTTATTCTAGGGGTCTGCCCCACGACCGATAATAATCGGCCCTACTATCGGGCCAATTTTTGACAGATTTCTTCGTCGGCGAGAAGAAAAACAAGAAGACGAAGAAAGAAGAAAAAATTGTTGTGTGGGGAGACGCTTACTCTATGAACTCACGTCTGAATAAAGAATTTAAACTTGATAGGGTTGACGTAAGTATCCCTATTTTAGATAAGAACCTGTAAATAAAAATGAAGATAGAAAAATAAACTATTTTCCTCCAATACCTACATTAAGTACCTACCCCCAAAACCAATTCTCTATGGCAAATAAAGCTATTCAGCGCCGTCACAGCAGCTGACGGTTCTCACCAAAGATTCTGCCTGATTTATGACTCGTTTCGACGTTGATTGCTTATTGTTTCTCGGCCTAAAGGTCCTTCGGTTAGTCAGCTTAATTTTGTCTCTTGGATGTAGGAAGGTTAATTAGTATGGCGTCATATATTTACATGTCATGTAATAAAAATATAGATAGGTAATGATACAAAATATACTGTAACAGCATTCCAACTGATCCGTTGGTCTTGTGGCTGCAAGCGCGTCTGTTGATTCTTGGATTCCTGGGTTCGACACCCAGGTCGCGCAAAATGTGTTATTGGATTTTCCCTTTAGGAATTTCTGTCTCTAGATGGAGTAACATCCCCGTGCCTGTTTCTGGTAGTGGCCACTGTTGATTTGATTCTAGAGATTTTTGGACTTCCAGGAGTTGCAGTGGTTGAAAATAGTTAAGCTAATCTTCTTAATGGCATGATCTATTTTGGTGGGACTTTCACTATCAGACAGATGATGTTTTATGGAGTAACTTAGACGACTTTTATTTTAGGTAAGGATTAGGGTTCTGCGCATAAAAATAAAACATCATACATAAACTAAATTTTGGCAGACGAAATCGCAGGCATAGTTTGGAATATTTTTGACTTCGTAGGAGAGAAATACGAAGGGTTAACAAAACTTCTTCGAACCCACAGTATATAATGCTATACAAACTCCTTTTCCCCATACTTCCAAGATACATTTCCTCAACTGTCAATTTCGACCATTAGGTACTCAGTAACATTTTCCGTGTCCACTCTCTCGATTGGTCTCCGAAAGTGGTTCATAATCGCACTAGCGACATCTGTTGGGCGTCACCTAAACGATGCGCTGACGGGTGACAAATGAATAAACCTTAATAGCTGCCTACGTTAGGTGTTTAGTGTGGCTATGAAGTTGGCGGAGATGTTAGATTATTCTAGGGAAGTAATGAAATCACTAATGCGTATCGAACAAGCGCGGTGACCAATACTCGTGGCTTCTCTGTTTGATAACAGGCCTTTGCTCTGCAATGGGTTAACATTAGGCTTTTATTGTTATAATGATGGGTCGAGAAAACCAAACAAAATAGGAACCACAATCCAGAGGAAGACTACTCGTATTTTTAAGAACCTTCATATTCTAATCTCTATCTGCCAAAAATGATTGTAGTTTACCAAAGTATTTTACAAGTTTTTGACAATCATTGACACTGAGATGAGATTATAACTGGATTTTTTATTTTGTAGTATTCTGATTAGCCTTCTGAAATCGCATCTCAGCAACAATCAATGTCGAAAGGTTATTTAATTTACGTACAAATTAGAGGCATTTTTTTACAGCTTGCGACTGAGACTTATGTCCTCCTCTGGTTTACAGTTAAATTCCGAATTCAGTTATTGTTTTTTATACACACTTGCTCATAACCAATTCGCTCCCACTCACAATTCATGGCCCACGAATCCACAAGAAACTCACAAACCGCGAATAGTGTAACATAGCAGGCTGGATTCACACGTATATTTGTCACAGTCAATCCTCGTCGCGAGAGAGTGTGCAGCCCGCCTTACCCCGTCATACCAGGATTAATGTTGAGCTTTTTGTGGTCATCTGTTACTCTGATATAGATGATGAAACTGTTATAGTTGGGTTTGTTACTGGAGAATGGAATTGAGGCTTTTTTCGTGATGTCGGATGCATTGGCGGACTAAGGGGGTCCCCAGTCCTAGGGGGGAGGCAAATCACGAGAACACCTTTTAATCAAGGCTTAGAGGCTGTTTGGAGTTGGTTGGAGGTAACCGAGTTATTTATAAAACTTTAACAAAAATACAAATATATTATTATATACTTTTCGAAACCTGGGCCCCTGATTGGCATAGTCCGCCCCTGGACGGATAAGGCTGCTCGATATAGTCGTCTTCAGAAAGGCGTGAACGTGCGCAAGTTCTATTAAATAGTCTACATCCATTGCACCAGAGTGATTCATCTATCATGACCGGGCGTAATTGCAGTCAAAGTCAAAGTCAAATCATTTATTTCAATTAAACTATTAAAAGGCACATTCGAACCAGCAGCATACATACCTAAAGATCCAAACATTTTATTGACAGGAACTCAAGTAGATTTTCCACATTCCACCCATGCTCAAAATCTGCCGCGGTAGACGCTCCGGGCGTCGGGAGCCGCGACACGACTCCCGGCCACCGGCGCGGGTCTGTGGACGGTGAGCAATGGGTAGCTCACCGTCCGTACGTTCACTGAATAACGACAGACCGTGTCGACGGCGCGTTCGTGTTCCACGCGCGCCTCAAAGAGATGTCAGCAAACTTGGAAGGGGCCACTGAGGGCCGATGCCTGCCGGGGCTGCGGGTTGTTCGAAAGAGATACCGCGCCCCCGGAACGCAAAGGGCACATGAAGGAACATAGACGGGTTTTAGTCAGTAAAAGTCTGACACTCCCTCCCGCCCCGCCCAGGGCGGGGGAAGTTATTTGATGATTTCCCCTCTATAAAAAAAAAAACCATACTCAAAATACGCGTACAATGCAATGCAATGCTTTGCTCGATTTTCTCTTTCGCTCATTTCACCCGTGTTAAGTTACGTCTTTGGTTACTGTTTCGCGACCCTGTGTCGTACTGTTATGTTGTATAGCTTATTATACTCACAAATAACGTGGCTTTCTATGGGTAAAAGAATTTTCAAAATCAATTTGGTACGTATAGATCCAGGGATTACCCCCTACAACCTCACAAACTTTACCTTTTTATATCATTAAAGTACAGACTAAAATGACCCACATCCAACATTATTATGACGTCACGAAAATCATCACCCCGCCGAACAAAGCAATACATATGTAAATCGATTCGAACGTCCCTAATTAAATGCTTAACCCTGCGAATGCTACGGTAACAAACTCCGTGTCTATCTGGATTAGCGTCCGCCATAACTATCGGGCCGGGAGCCCACCTCGACCATAAATTAGATGCTTGCCCACTACACGGGTTGAGTTTGTTTCCATTGTTGAACGGGAACTTTTTTGTGTGGAGATTTTTTTTTTGTTGTAAATAACTGTGATATTTTTTTGGATACTTAGGTTATTATGAGTATCATAATCATTTCAATCAATAAAAAGACTGGATTAGATTTTGTGGTATCACAATTAAAATGTAACAGAGGTCGACGCCGACGTCATAAAAACCTTTCAGTAGAGAAATAAGGGTTAATATCACTAAATTTTTAATATGTTTAGCAGTTTAATAGATTTCGTAATCTACAAACAATTATATTGAATTTTTATTCAGCTTTTTATACAAAACTAACAGATGTCAATTTTATTACTTACCTAGAATAAAATCCGTAGTTTGGTGAAATTAGCCCTAACTAGAATTTGTATTTGTATTCCATAAGTACTTATTTTTTTTAATAACCCCCCGTTTCCCAGACGGATTTTGTCCATGAAATCCACACGAAAAAAAAAACAAGTCAAAGTCGAAGCATTTATTTTAATTAGATCATTTTCAGGCACTTTTGAACTGTCAAATCGGTCAGCTAGTCAGAAAAATGACATTAGCTGCTCGATCCAAAACGTAGATCTCTATGCAGAAGAACGAGCAAGAAACTCCACGGCCAACTCTTCAATTAAGTTTTTACAAAATCCTGGCCAATATTTTTGCTACTTCCACAAGTACTTGCTACATAAATTCTCCGTCACAAAAACACACATGGACAATGGAAACGCTCTATAAAGCATGGGCCATAGACTTTTAATCAATCTGCACGAGCGGTACGGTGCGCAAAAATGGCCGTCCTACCGGCGGACGCGGCTTAATTAAAGCCATAAGGAAAATACGTTCAGTTCCTCTATGACTTTGTTTTTTTTTCCATCGGTACATTGTTGGCTTGATTGTTATTGTTATAGTTTGGGATGGACTTATTTTTTTTGGGTATTTTTTTGGGTCTAAAAAGTAGTGTTGGTTTGATTGTTTGAGGGTTTATCATCATCATCATTTCAGATGTCCACAGCTGGACATAGGCCTCCCCTAAAGATAGTCACAAAGCCTGGTCCTTTTTTTTTTTTCATGGACGGGAAATCATCAAATAACTTCCCCCGCCCTGGGCGGGGCGGGAGGGAGTGTCAGACTTTTACTGACTAAAACCCGTCTATGTTCCTTCATAGGCCCTTTGCGTTCCGGGGGCGCAGTATCTCTTTCGAACAACCCGCAGAAAGTCTGGTCCTGCGCTGCTCGCATCCAGCGGTTTTACGAGATCTTCACCTAATCGTCGGTCCACCACGTGTAGGGTCACCTTCCAACATTGCGATTTCCGGTACCTGGTTGCCTCTCTAGAACCTTGCGACCCCAACGGCTGTCTGACCTGCGAGCTATGTGACCTGCCCACTGCAACTTGATTTTCATTCGCAATTCTGAGAGGTATTTGAGGGTTATTTTATCTATTTTTTGAGAGAATAGCTGACCTCTTTAGACCTCTTTAATGCTGTCTTAAGCTCAGCATAGATAAAGCAGCAAAACGCTTGAGTAAATAAAATAAATAAATAAATAAATAAATATCTTGGGACAACTCACACACGGCTATCTGATCCCAAGCTAAGCAGAGCTTGTGTTATGGTAACCAGACAACTGATATACATACTTATATAATTTATAAATACATACATATTGGGCCTTACTTGTAAAAATAGCGCTGATTCATACTCAGCTACCTCTTATGTGACTGACTGAACGATGAAACACTATTTTAATCTGCCAACATTTAGACGGTCAGCATAGAGCATGACCAAATTATTCGACTAAAGAACGAAATCGAACGAACAATTGAGCATAATTGTCAAATTTACAATAGAATCCATAGACCAAAAATTTCATCGTAACAGCTGATTGTAGCCCGCCATCTTACTTGAGAACTATACTTAAACAACGGATCGCCGCTGTTTAAATTTTCTGTCACTTAGGCAACATCTCAAAGCTGATTAACGTTTATAGGTAAGATTTTTCACCTGAGACACCGTTGAAAGTGGTTGCTATGTGAAAAATAATTGATTTTTAGTCAAAGATTTGAGAGTTAATCAATTGAGAGGTAATCAAACATGAATTAGCGTTATTTTTATAAGTAAGACCCATTATAGATAAATCACACCCAGACACAGAACAAACAATCATGCTCATCACACAAAGTTTGTCCTGGGTGGGAATCGAACCCACCGAGTAGTATTTAATTTTTTATTGATACTCTATTTTTGATGGCTTTTAGTTGATTAACTAAAAGCCATCAAAAATAGAGTTGAAATTTGCGTGATTGATGGCAAAAGTTATAACTAATACGGGTGCACGGACAAAGTCTCGAGCAGAAGCTAGTTAATAAATAAGACGACAGTAGGACGCTAACAGCAGTTGCTCTGTTAACGTTGACCCTAATACTGTCATCCCATTTTCTTTTGTACAGAGGTCTAGCTTATCTCAACTACTTTTTCTGGTCTTATTTCAGTCCCATAAGTACCTACAATCCTGAATGGACAAAAAATCCTCTATCTATATGTTCATATTTTTTGTATAGTATGTTTGAACGCACATACAACCAGTCTAACCAAGACGTATCGTGTTGCCCAGTTACTGGGTTGTGGAGGTCAGATAGGCAGTCGCGTCATGTAAACCACTGGTATTCAGCTGCATCCAGTTAGACTGGAAGTCGACCCTAACACAGTTGGGAAAAGGCTAAGCAGATGATGAGTATGTTTGAACGAGCTGATCTCCGGAACTACTGAATCGTTTCTGAAAATTGTTTCGCTAATTTGAAGCTATCATCATCATTATCATATTATTCGTAAGACGTCCACTGCTGGATTTAGGCCTCCCCATAGATTTCCAAAAGGATAAATTGGCAGCGGCCTGCATTCTGAAGCTATGTTATACTTGAATATATAGGTTAATATTTTATTATAAGAAAAATTAGGGATTTGTAAGAAAATTAACGCAGACACAGTCGGGAGCAAAGCTAGTTAAACAAAAGTAGAAACAGCTAATAATCCGTACCCATAAGCATGTCAGGCACTGAAAAAGTATTTCAATACGAAACCCATCATTTTCTGCACAGACATTGAAAAATTGAGACTCGCACTCCCGAAGGAATAACACAAGATATACCAAGGAATAAGCAAAAAATAACAAATAACAATAAATAAAACAAAATATAACGTGTATGTTAATCCCCGGTTTAATCTTGGCAACAAATCGCGTTGCCAAGTGTTCGTTTCTTGCGAAATGGATTTTATGGTAATATTATTCCCATGAAGAAAGTAATCCTCCATTGTGGGTTATATAAGAAAATGTATGAGATTACCTGTTATATTTCGTATTAAACATTAATGGCGATTTGAAAATGAAAGCAGAAAAGGATATAAGTGGGAATGAAATAGGAATATAATGGAATTCTTCACTAATCTTTTGTTCTTTAATACTTTGCTCCATGCTAGGAATTTCTGCTGTATTGTGGATGTGTTTTTAAACATATAAGCCATACAAATATTTGTTCTGTGTGGAATCGAATCCATGACACGCAGCGCCGCAGCCAATCGCTCAGCCACTGCGTTAGCCTATTCTAGCTTGGCTTTACTGTGACTTACCACAGCTTACTAGAGCTCAGAAATGACTGAATGTCTTTAGTTATTTTCTTAAAAAAAACTTCGTATTTTTAGAGTTTTTGGACACTCAATATATTAACTTCCGTACACAAACAAAGTATATCTGTAAACACGAAACCAGAGTAGGTACTAGCTTGTTAACTAGCTTTCTACGGGATACTTGTCTCGTGAGTACTAGGCATTACAGTAAGCAAAAGTTTGTTTGTTTTGGAAAGGTACGAAATAACAAAATATTTCCTTGAAGATCACTAGTTTTTTTTTTTGGGAAAACCCGCCACTCTCTTTATCCTGTAAGCCAGAATGTAGAGTAACTACCACAAGAAAAACGCTCAGGTGATGAAGCTCGACGAGTCTTGGAGAAACGATTTAAATCCCTGAATCCTGCAATTAAATTAAGAAAATAACAGCGGAGGACTAAGATAAAGGTACTCAATAGAACATATTATAGCATTATTTTACTAGATTACACAGGGATACCAACAAAAGCCTAGATACTGTCAATTACTAAAGTAAAACCATAGCACCTTCTTTCTAACCTAACACTGGCCACCAACCAAACATCATTCGACATTCAAAAAAAGGTACCTACGATTCAAGCGTTTAAAAAATGAAAAGCAAACCAAAGGCAGGAGTACACAAGCGCACCGTTAGTTTGTGTAGTTGTGTCTTGTACTATGAATTATAAATGGCGACTACGCATGGAGTACGCCGATTGCGTGAGCACTGGAACGTAGAAATGTGGATGAGAATGAAGAACAAAGGAAGTCTAGTTTTGAAACCTGCCGAAGAACTTCTTGTGTATAATGACAAGTAAAGTATTGGAAACCTAACAATTGTTAATCTTGCTACAATTATAAATGCAAACGTTTGTGAGATGGATGGATGATTGTAACACGGCTGAATGAGATTAACTGCAATTTGCCACACTTTTAGATGTTTATCTAGCATAGGCTTACTTTTAGCTTAATCTAACTTTGGGTTGTCTTTTAAATCCACACAGACTCTCTAGCAGAAGTCAGATAATAATAGTCAATTAGATGCAGGCCGCTTCCAAATGATCTATATAGAAATCTATGGTGGAGTCCTATGTCCAGCAGTGAACGTCCTGCGGCTGATACGATGATAAATTAGGCCATAAAAGGCACTTTTCAATTTAATTTACAAGAAAAAAAGAATTGAATCTATTTGCCTACATCCTGGTACTAGAACAGTCCTTTGCAATGCATGTTGATTCACAAAAGAATCTTATTGCACAAAACAGAAAGGCCCATTATGTCCAATCCAGCATACTTACCAATCCACCACATTGTCGTATTCAAAACAATCCACAGGCAAATAACCGATTCCCGGCCCCAAGGGGGTCGTTCTACGTCCGCTTTACTTTTTCACATTATTCCGACTGCGGCACGCGGACGGGGTGACAGCGGGACGTCTGCGGGGCGTCTGCGGGGCGGCAGCGGCAACGTGCGTGCGATTCCCATTACCTAAGTGTTTATTTTTATGAAATGTATACCGTGTGCGCCAAGCTTTATAATACACGTGAGATTTTTCCAACGATTTTTCAAAATTAAGGTTATTTAGGCGAAGTGTATAAGCTTTGTTTGGGCAATGTTTATAACTTTAACTGGTCCCTGTGGATGGATGGAAGATAAGGGTTTGAGGGTAATGTATGATAATTGGCCGGCTATTTGATTACTGTGGCTAATATTAATTGGACGGCTGGCTAACGCAATCAGGTTTTTGAAATCAATGCTGTTATTCGGAAGGCCAATGCTACGATTTTAAATTTTGTTGCAATCTCATCTCAGCGACGTTCGTTCTGTTATCAATGCAATGGAATTAATCTTATCTTCACAAAATAGGTGTTCAATTTTTTAATTCCCGCTTTTGCCTTAAACAACTCGCAGTTAGTTGCTAATACGAGAATTAATCAATACATACTTCATATTTTAAAGTTGAAGTGTTAGTTTGAATGTGTTAATCTCCTAAACTACTGGTAAAAATTCTTTCGCTAATAGGAAACTACGTTATTCATAAGTGCTAAAGGTATTTTATTATCAAAATAATTAGGGATCCGTATGATAATTCACGCGGATGAAGTCGCTATATTATGTCATACAGAATAGGCTCGTGTTAGCAACTACCACAGAGTTAATAAGATAATCCTAGCTGACGCAAGCAAGCGTTATATGGCCAAAAACCCCGAGAATATAACTGTAACAAGATTAAAAGATATTTAAATATAGGCAGATAAAGCTCAAAATACTTCTTAACGTAGGTAGGTAGAGCTTCTCTTTGAAATCCTACCGTCTGGCGCTATAACAACGTTTGTGGCGATTTCGACGCTTCCGGCAACAAATGTCGTAAACGCCATTTTGGCGAAAATGAGTTAACAATGCAGCCCTACTTAATTTTTGGCGCTGCGTCGATCTAAAAATGTGAAAAAAATATTCGCCTAAAAAAAATGCTTTTACACCCAAAATTTTTACTAGTATAATCAAGATTTTTTAGAAAAGAGGGTATGTATAACTCATATTGCTTAGAACCGAATAACCGTGCAGGTCGTATAATACAACGTACAAACAGCTGTCGGTCGTAAAAACATGAATACATAATAAATTGTAATTACACCCCACAATCATTTTTAAAACGTAAGCTCTGCTGAGAAACAATTGTCGTAATGTCACTTGGTCTCGGAGAATTGGTTTGAAAATTGAATTATGTAGGTCGTACTCCTAATTACCCGACTACGGCGAAGCAAAAAGGAGGGTTATGAGGTTGACCGGTATGTATGTATGTTCATCTGTTCCCTCATAACTTCTAAACCATCCAACGTAAATTGACAAATGAGGTGTCATTTCAAAATCAAAATCAAAGCATTTATTTCAATTAGACCATTTACAGGCACTTTTGAATTGTCAAGAAGTTACAGTTTAATATTGAAGCTAGTTGCTCTTTCCAAAACGTAGGTCTCTATGGAGAAGAACGAGCAAGAAACTCCATGGACACTCTTTTCATTCAATTTGGTTTTTACAAAAACTTGGTTACAATATTCTTGTTGCTTCTATATGTGTTGGAAATGCATTGGAAGCGTCCAAATTGTCCGCTGGTTATAAGCTACGTTATGTTTCAATAAATTGTATGTGGTGCCCTCTAGGGCTCATGAAGATGTGAAATAATATTATTTTTCTTCCAAATATGGTCGTGTTGCATATCAAATTAAAGGGCTTAATTAGCACACTTCAAATATATAGATATCGTAAAAGTAAATTGTAGGGACCCTTTAGAACGCACCATAAACCTAAATAACTAACAGATATTTCGTTTGGGAGACCTAATAGATTATTTCATATATTGTGTATATGTTGCAGTTCCAGTAATATTACGTATATAAATGTCTAAATTTGAACCCCAAAATAATTTAAATAAAAAAGAAGTTTAAAAAACTAAAACCCGACTACAAACAATTCACGTTCTAAAAAGTATGAAACAAGAAAACATTCTCATCTGAAAGCCGTGGTCGTATGCCACCTTATTCCGATAAAACAGTATGTGTATAGTAATAGAAATTTAATCTTTATCACTAAAGTTTAGGGCAAAGTGGCATACGACCACGGCTTTCAGATGAGAATGTTTTCTTGTTTCATACTTTTTAGAACGTGAATTGTTTGTAGTCGGGTTTTAGTTTTTTAAACTTCTTTTTTTTGTTAATATTCTCATACTAAAAAGGGGTCGTAACACAAAAAGTATAAATATGTCGCAAGAAATTCAAATGTTTAATTTTTCTGAGAAATAAATGGCGCTACTCACTGGATTTCAAATAATTGTGTTTTACGTTCGTATCTAATAATTCAGAAAAAACATCCATAGATAATTATTACGGCCTGCTTTGGTCATGATACGCCGTTGAAAGTAGAACACTATAAGCATCTTGTAACAAACGCTTGATTAAATTATACGGGACGATTCCTATAATATACTTACTTAAGTGTATTTTTATACCTTTAAGACCTGCCAGGTCCTAAAGGTATAAAAATTTCGAGCCGCGACACAAACAATGATGATGAACTTTGAATTTGTATTAGTCCCTTGCTTAACCATTATTTTGATTAAACGATGACGGTCAATGAATAAAAAACCTTTTTTAATTAAGTATGTCAATTTGTGTTTTGTTTTATTTTATTGTTTTTATTACAAGTAATGAAAACTCAACTTACAGTCTTAAATTCATTGATTTGCTTTAGATATTTCCATGTTTGTTACATACCATCGCATCAGATCGTGGTGTTTACACTCATTTTTATTTCAGTATATGGTTTTTAAAACCAAACCCAGAACTATTGTATTTAAAAACTGGTGCATACTTCTAACTTCCGTTAGACAAACCGTTCTCCATTGATTTGGTAGTGGTCGTAAATACCAACTTCTTTAATTTTCTGGGGTGTATGTCCAAGCTAACTTTTAAAATAAGGCTTTGACATAAATAACAATAATATATTATGAAACACCATCGTATTTTAAGTATTTCTTGTATAGAACACAATTTTACAACTTGTAAAGTTAAAAAGTTATAAGCCAAAAACGAAATTATTTTTTGTTTTTTGTTGATTACCAAAAGTGCTATTTTGGTGTTTACGACTTTTGTTGTCGGAAGCATCGATTTGAATCTCAAAGATTTCGAATTTAAGTTCCGCTACGCTCCCGGCTTTTGGGTGTGACGCAATTTATAAGAGCAAGGCGGCTACATTCTAAAAAGCATGATGGGTTTTGAGGGTTAGGGTTCATAATCGTCTTGCCCGTCATGCATGATACGGTGGTTTCGATACCAGGCAAATACCAATGTGAGTTTTTTTTTATTTGTATGAACTTTCTAAGTTTATCTTGGACATCATTGACGTCGGAAAAGTAACTCTTGCCTCCTTGTTTGTGTGTAACTCCATGCTCTTTTATGTGTCTCTCTCCGAGTTAGAAAGTCCCTATAGATGTCCCTCGTACTGTGGGGGGCGACGCGATCTATCAGACTGGTACTGACTAAAAATCACCCCGGTGTTCCCTTCTCACATTTTCGCCGGGGATCCCGGGAGCGTACGCCCTTCCGCGATCCCTAATTGGGATCTCCGCGTTCCTGTCCCATTCTCATGCGGTTTTCTGACACGTAGATACATTTTGTACACCAGCTGATTCAGCGCTAAAACCCTCCAAAGCTTATAACTTGAACCATCCCTCATCTTTTTATGCGCAATATTCAATTCTGATATCCTTTGAAGCATCATCTTTATGTATAAGCTAGTCAATCTGCTCGGTACATCTTCATCGTATATCTGTAGTTTAAAGCCATTTATTTTAGTTTAGAATGTCATTATCAACGTAGAACCATTATTTAGTTACAATAGAAAATAAAACTTTATTTGCATTTGCACACTTAATATATGTACAGATTATTATTGTGTAATGCAAGTACATTCGGCTTGAAAGGCGCGCAAAATTTATTGTTAAAACAATACTAGTCTTTTATTGTTTCATTGCATGGCAAATTCTTTTTCTCATACAGAAAAGGCACGAGCATTGGTCACCACGCTTGCTCAAGGCGAACTAGTGATTTCAGACTTATACTAATTTTAAGTAGGTCTGTATAGGTTTCCTCACAATGGTTTCCATCACCAATGTCAGTGTCCAAGATAAACTTAGAAAGTACAGTCGTATTAGTACTTGCCTGGTTTCGAACCCACAACCTCATACATAAGAAGCATGGACCTTAACCACTGGGCCATCCTGAAGACCTAATAAACAAAAAAAAAATATTGCGTATTGGCAATAGGTTCGCCTATTACATAATATGGGACCTAAACATACCGGCGAATTTTGGGTGTACATTTGTACACCTCTGCCTAACCCTTGTGGAAATATAGGCGTGATAGAGTAAGTAGGAAATGAAATACATACCTTTCATTACCTACTACTAATCACAAACGCCAACAATGCAAAAAAAACACCCACGCTTTGTCCAATCTCACTTCCTCGCACATAACAATTAGCTGCGCAGGCGCAGTGACGTCACACGCGTTAATGAGGAAGGAACGAACCTCGACCGGGATGCTAACAATTAGCGGGATCATAACAAATCCCCGGGAAGTGGCTGTAATCGGGACGCGAGGACATTTGCAATTGACTTCGTGATCGTATCGGGATGAATTAGGAACTATGTAGTCGACGTGCCGACTATTCTGTTGGTCTTGTGGTTAAATACGCGACTGCTGAGTATGAGGTACAGAGTTCGATTCCAAGGTTGGGCAAAAAGTGTTATTGGGTTTTTCTGCTACTTTTTCAGTAGCATCCGGAGTTTGTAAATTGGTGGTGTGACAATCCAGTGTCCCGGAACGCACGGAAAGCTGTTAGTTAGAACTAACAGCTTTCCGTGCGTTCCGGGACACTCTGCGCCTGATCTCTCCCCAGCCACGTTGGATTGCCGATGAGAGTGAGGGAAGCGGGAGGACGAAAGAAGAAGTGTGTTCGAAGTGTTTGCGCACATACTAGTGTATTTTAATACCTCATAAGTACTTGGTTGGTCTTAATTAAAATTCGCCGGCAAAACCTTCAACTCATAGGTAAGTACTAAATATCTTAAAAAAAGGGACAGCAACCAATAACCTCTCGGAAAAATCACACTTTAATCAAATCAGTAAATAAGGAAAGACTAAACCCTTCTTAGCGAATTACACGTACCCTTAGAACGCATGTGTGTACGATACAGCTAAGAAATTGCTTCCTCTTTCGATCACTTTGGCCCAATCCATTGATTAACGAAAATCACGAGTTTACAGCCCTCCGCACCTGGGCACCCAATTCTGTTAAAAATGTCAAATAGGGCTGTGCTGAGAAGTTGTTGAGTTTTTTTTAACGAGACCTACAGACCTGATGGCGAAACTACCTTTGGATCATTGTCTATCATAGATAGTAAAAACTAGAAGGTGAATTCTATTAATTAAAAACATTTGGAATAATAGTCATTAGAACAATAGTATTTTTTTTAATAATTGATGCAATCTCATCTTAGCTACAATCAATGCAAAAATGTAGATAGAGATTGAGACTAAAATCGTTCCTAAAAGGTTACTAGAATTGCCTTCTACGTATTGGGCAAGAATTTTCCAAGCAGCACTCTATACATGGTGTTTGCAAATATGACAATATTAAAATAAAAAAAAGGGCCGGCCATTATGTTTCTACAAAAATAAACAGTGGCAACCCTACAAATCTAAAACCTAACGCATTTGTCGATTCTAGCGTACCCTCGTATGTTACGATTTTCGAATGCTGTGTCTCTCACATAACTTCCTATAGTAAGAATAGATCTTACACATAGATAGACACACATTAAATGAATAGACTATGGGAAGCGAATTTAATAGGCGCGTTTCTTGTCCCATTCGTTCATTCATTCATTCACGGAAACACGGATACATAAGTAGATAGGGTACAATTTATACAAATTTTATAAAGAGGTAAAAAAAATTTGTTCATCATCAGCCTGCAACAGTCCAGTGCCGGACATAGGCCTCTCCAATTGCACGCCACTTAGCTAGTTAGGATTTTTGCCCGGTTAATGCAATAGGATCGGTCGCTCTCTACTACATGGGAACTAAAAATACCGGGCGGAATGTGGGTGTACATTAGTACACCTCCGCGAAACCCTTCGGTGAATACAGGCGATGTGTGAATTTAGGTGTAGTGAGATTGTGGTGAACTGTCATCCCGTCTGATACAAAGGATTGCCAGCTCCACAAGCTTACTGCACCAAAGTTCATACAGAGGATTTTTTTCACATGATACACCGACTGATATAAAATAGGTTACTAAAACTTGCCTGGACTACTTTTAAAGCACTGCCTTCTTGTTTAGTTAGGCTCTTATCCATCCATTAATTTTAAAGGGACGAAGAAGCATTACCTTCTTCTTGCTCATCCAACTTCAAAACTCATAGTACTAGTTTAAACTCCTGTAGTTCCACGTAAACGTTTTTAAAAACGCATTCCCCTCAAAAATTCCAATTAAGTAGATTATACTTCGAAGCAGGGTTAACTAGACCCGAAATGAGACAGAACAGAGTTCTGTTACAACAAATAACCGCTTTACCCCCAAATTGAATTACGTTCCGTGCTGGTGGAAACATACGGGGGCTGAGTTGGTGATTAATCGCAGCGGTTATATGAGGCAATCTATAACATCGAGAAGTCTTGAGTTCTTAAATATCAAGATTGAATGTCCAAGAATAATCATTTATTTTAATAAGACCATTAAAAGGCACTATTGAAAAAAAATACAAGAAAAATGTTATTGAATTCGACGGCACGGTTGGCGCAGTGGCTGAGCGTTTGACTGCTGCGATGCGTGTCGCGGCTTCGATTAAAGCGCGGAACAAATATTTGTAGGCCCTACAGATAGTTTTTCCGGGTTTGGCCGTTTGTGTATGTGACTTTATATTATGTTTGTAAATGCTCCCGCGCTACTGTAGGTTTTCCTACTGTAGAACTGTAGGTTAAGATAAAATCCAGCCTGTCTCCTTAATGTTCTCCCACAGCGATGCCCTAATCCAAGATCCTTAGGTTTTATACCGTGTCTTTTTTTAAAATCTCTTGTTGTTTCTTTAAATAATCCTGATTATTCAGTTTAAAGTTTCCATGTTTTCCTTTTGAAGAACAGAATAAAAAAAAAAATTGCAGCGATTTTTCTTCAGACACTGCGGTATTAAATATTTCAACATCATCATCATCATATCAGCCGAAGGACATCCACTGCTGGCCATATTCCTTCACCATAAATTTCCAATAGGACCGGTTGCAAGCGGCCTGCATCCAGCGACTTTTTTAGTTAACTCTAATTTCACTTGCTACTATGTGTCGTGTTCCTGTGTCTGGTTTTGTCCAATGTTAAAGCGTTGCAGGCCCGTCCCAAGATAATTTCCCGTATAACCTGTCTCCAAGGCACGCGAAACAAAAACAGTGTGTGGCCAGTTTTAAAATTAAGTTCAATTTAGTAGAAACTGCGGCGTGCATTGTGCAAGATGAGGTGTTTTGTGCAGAACGAGTTTTTTGCACAACAATGAAATACGTCAGTTCTGTGCTGTGATGAAATGGGACTTACCTCTTATGATGTTTGGATGGAAATGATGTTTTTTGTCTTCAGGAATCGAAGGTTTGAAGGTCTGGAGAAAATCTTGTTTGCTTGCATCACACCCCCTTCGAGATCTGTGTGGGTTCCTCGTCAGTCACTTCTGGACAGTATTATCAGTGCTCTGTAGCAAAGTATTCTTCTTCTTTATCTTGTAGGCAGTAAGGTCTAACGACCCCACACACCCTAGTGTCAGGGTTTCTAAACCGCCTCAAGGGTCTCTGACATGATTACCGTTGTCAGTGATGTCCAAGATAAACTTAGAAAGTACATATGAATTAGAAAAAGTCACATTGGTACTTCCCCGTGCTCTGTGTTGTGATGAAATGGGACTTACCTCTTATGGTGTTCAGGTGGAAATGATGTTTCTTGTCTTCAGGAGTCGAAGGTTTGAAGGTCTGGAGAAAATCTTGGTTGGTTGCATCACACCCTCTCCGTTGTCTGCAGCTTTTCGTCAGTCATTCTTGGACAGCTTTATCATTACTCTGCAGTAAAGTAATACTTACCTAGTTGTTAATTTTTGGTAGTAGGCCGAATATTAGAATTCATTAAATCTAGGGTAAGAAGGTAGGTATTTAAATTTAGGTGCCATGGATACATAAGATTCCCAAAAAATGTAGAGAATCTTCTTGTAACGTTGGGAATAAAGATTTTTGTAAACCCACACTATGAAATTCTCCTGAAACTTGGGTGCGTTTACAGACAAACATAAATATTCAGTCCCAAAACAACTACTTCATTTTAATCTATAAAATGTTCAACGACTGATTTTCAAACTCACTCTAAACTCTAAACACTCACATTAACACACTCGCATTTATTATTATTACAATAACCACTGAATGCTTTTTCTCGTTACGGAAATCACAGTAATAAAACCGTGTTGCATTCAATTATCAAGTTGTATGTAGATACTTAATTCTTTTTCACCAACGATGACACATTGCACTATTAGAACAACTTTATACTTTCGGCAGTGAGCCGAGCATGTAAAATCCAATAGTGCACTTTTAATTTAGGTGTCGCCTAATGAAAATGAACCTTAGCATTCCTTCCAAATGTTATCTATGTATTAAATTCAGTTAAAAGTAGCTAAATAGCAGATACCATTATTTCCGCAAACAAACTAATCATTACCCACTCATACGTCGGCACACCTGTCAAAAAATCCCATATTCAACTATAATAACCCCTAATTTAGTCCATAACAACATTATAAACACTAATTATAGCCTCACATTGCCGCCATCAGGAAATTTAATAACACGTCCTTGTCTGTCTTTGGACCCCCTTTTTACGGACAACCCTACCAACTTAACTTTGCAACCCCCAAAACTTAACATCGTCCTTACAGCTTTGAGTTTAGAGTTGATTTTCGAATGTTTTTGGGTTTGATAAGTGAAGTTGTAGTAAGTTTTTCATAATGACGTCATTGAAGGATGTCCCAAGGCACTTTGGGTATTAAAATGACAAACGTAGGCTGTTATCGAGTATGGAAATCTTCCAATTTATTATACGATAGGTAGTTATTCTATTAGGTAAACAGCTTCGGGTTTAATAGAGTCATCGGGTTTATTAACTAGGGTTGGGTAGAGTATTTAGTGTAGTGTCATTTTTTATAGTTGCGTCTATCTGAGCCAATTATGGGTCATAAGGAATTATGTTGGCTTTGAGTGGCGGGTCATCTGTCACGCTATGGTTTGCAGAATTATCAAGCCTGTTTTCGTAAAAGGTAAATGAAACCGGGAAAAGCATCAAACCGACTGGCCACCTGATGTTAAGTGGTCACCGCTGCTTATAGGCACCTGCAATACCAGAGGCCTTATCTATGCGTTGCTATCCCAGAAACAAAGTTGAAATATCTCACGTGCTGCATCGATCTTGAGAAAAACCACTTTGACGGACAAATAGTGGTATTATTATTGTCATTATATATTTTTTTTAATGAAGGGGTCCTATAAAGAAAATAACTTAAAAGCGAAAAAAAAATTAAAAAATCAAAAGACGTAGTAAAACTAAAAAATACCTTTCAAAATTCAAAATCATCAAAAAAGTACAATTATTTCATTATTTTAAGCAAATATCGTTCCAATCGTAGACACACGCGGTGTGGCTATAAAACCGGCGTGTGCCGACTGTACAAATATCGTTTGTTTTATTATTTAATATCTACGGAAACAATGAGGACGAATAGTCGCCATTGAAACATTTAAACACTGGAGCTACTATTGGTTCCAACTCGATTAGAAGTCACCGAAAGGATGAAGAGTGTTCGAGTCAACGAGTAATGGTAATTGTCATGTTTATTTTGTATGTTTTAAATGGGTCTAATAATTAGTTATACACGTAAACATGTTTTATTTGCGATCTATGAGCGTATACTCTAATGCTATGCCAAACAAATAAAATTAAAAAGCCTTTACCCACGGAACCCTAAAAACATAAAGCAATAAAAAATGGGTGAAACTTACCAATCATTATTATTAGGTAATATGCAAATTCCTACGCACTTTAAATAGGTACCTTTATTTATCTAAACTCATAGTCACTGTTCATAGAAAACTCGCACTATCGAGTTCAAATCACCATCTCACCTCAACCGAGAACAACAAGTACCCTCCGAACATCAAAAAAACTCCACCACATCGCACTTAAACGGCATTTCCTTACAATGTAAACACATTTAAGTCCGATTTTTTACTGTAAAACGTCACTGGTCACCCCCATAGCTGTTATTAGGGGCAATATATCAAAATATTGTGAAATGAGGGTAATTTCACCCTTGTTTGCTGTGTCGCGGATAAATTTTTATTTACCTACCCTTACGTGGAGTTTTACGGTAATAGTGCCATGCGCCACTGAGTCGTTCATCGAAGCTTTTTGTCAATCATGAAGTTTTTTAATTGGTAACCCTTTGGCTGTCTGTTATTGTACCTTTGGAGAATTAATCACATGATTTACATTCCTGAAGACATACGGGATGTATAAAGAAACATCACATAAACTCAACATCAACTACGCATACTCCCATCAAATTAAGTAATATTGAGCAATAAATATTGCTAGGAAACGACGTTAACTGGCTTCAATAACTGTCGTTTGCATCCGATTTTTTTCTTAACATCTTTTAAATGTGAACAATCCGTACGCTTACCTGATGTCAAGCGGTCACCTCTGCCTATAGACATCTGAAATACCAGAGGCCTTGCAACTGCGTCGCCATCCCAGAGACAAAGTTAAATTGTATAATGTGCCTGTTATTTCACCGGCACCCAAACCCTTCAAACCGGAACACAGCAACGCTGCTTTGCGGCAGAAATAGGTACGGTGGTAGTACTTCCCCGGACCAACAAAGAGCTCTACTACAATACTACTACGTTACAAACACGAAGAAGTAATTTTCTTTCGATAGGTGAACTATACATAAATGTTGTTTGATAAACAAAACCTTTTTTACAAAAAAAGACAACCGCCTTCAAAAACTAAAAAGAGAAAAATAACTTTAGCTTTGAAAGTCGGCGGCTTTGGTTCTGATTGTTGTTTTGTATTGCCGCCGACTTCCAAAGCTAAAGTTATTTTTCTCTTTTTAGTTTTTGAAGGCGGTTGTCTTTTTTTGTAAAAAAGGTTTTTTATTTTTCGCTTTTTAGTATCAATTTTTTTATCCAAATCCATGAAGGAACTGTCCTGTCATGTAAATTAACATGACACCGCTAAAAAAAGTCATAAGAAAGCAGAATACACGATTTCGTTTACTTAGATGAGAAATTTTCAAATATTACTGTAAGTATACATCTGTGTAACTCTTTTGAGTGTACAGGCGCGATGTTATGTTGTGTAATTGCGTAAACAATGCATATTTATGCGATAGCAGCAATCGCGGTTGATTTGCTGAAATTTTTTGAAGAGTTCCGTTGTCTGTCTCCGTAATCCATCATCAGATCTATATGAAATTTAAATGGAACCATTTGGGAAGTTTACCCTTTCCAACAAAAAAAGAATAATCAAAATCGGTTCATAAACGACAAAGTTATCCGCGAACAAACATAATATAATAAAAAGTCCCTATCTCAAAAACTACTACCGTTACGGAGTACTGTAGCATCATCATCAGGACAGCAGCATCAGATGTTGACACCCTGAAGCATATACCTGAGTAAGACATGATTATGTAACAAAAACACCATACGAGCATACAACTTTCGGTGGTTGCCCTCGACTTCTCCTGGATTCCATCATCAGATCCTGGACTGGTGAAAATGGGACCACCTCAGAAGTGAACACTATCCAACAAAAAAAAAAATATTTGAAATCCGTCTATAATTGACGAAAATATCGGTGAACATACATAAAAAAAAAAAATATTATACATACAGACGAATTGAGAACCTCCTCCTTTTTTGAAGTCGGTTAAAAACACAATCAGTCAGTATTTTATTTTCGTATGGTTTGCGGAAAAACGGAGGAGCCTCTTCGTCCAGTTTGCGACAGCGCGCAAAAAAATCAAAATGATTAAAAAAATCAAATCACACTAATATTATAAAGGCGAAAGTTTGTGTGTGTGTATGTTTGTCTCTGCTTCACGCTCAAACGGCTGAACGGATCTGGATGAAATTTGGCACAGGGATAGATTGCAGTGCAGAATAACACATACTTTTTATCCTGGAAAAATGTACTGTTTCTGTGGTATAAAGTCGCGGGTAAAAGGTAAGTAATCTAAAATAAAAAACCAAATCATAATTCCGACATTAGTCTAAAGTTATTAACAGATTACACTCAATCCGTGTAATAAAACACGCAAAATTGACATCAGGGAGGGCCACCTAATCTATCCTAATGACGAGTGAATAGTCGTGATATTATGATTACACGTAATATAACTAAGTAATTAATTAAAGTGACCGTTAGTATGGCGACAAGTTAAATATGTTGTTTTTGATAAGCTCGTTTTGTTATGGATTGTATGACGTTATGTTTAGTTGTGTCCATATCAGACTTCGACAAAATATATGGGATAGCAGATGTTTTTTCGCGATGTGATTTGCATCTAATCTGTGGAAAATGTATAATATATAAAAAAATATACCATCACGCCAGTATTCCACGAAGGGTTAGGCAGAGGTGTACCAATGTACACCCACAGTTCGCCGGTATATTTAGGTCCCATGTAATAGGGGGCGAGCCTATTGCCATTAACCGGGCACGAATCCAAACTCCGAGCTGCTACTGAGAATTTCATAGAAAAACCCAATAACACTTTTTGCTCAACCTGGGAATCGAACCCGGGACCTCTAGCGTAGCAGTCACGCATAGGACCAACCAACCACCACCAACCAACTAGACCAACGAAGCAGTGGAAAATGTAGAGGGTATTAGCTTAGTTACATGCCAAGATGCTATGTACATTCGTAGTATTCTACTGTTTGTTTTCCCTTTAAAAATAAAAGTAATTATTTCAATTAGACCATTAACAGGCACTTTTGAAATAAAGTTGAAGCTAGTCGCTTGTTCCAAAACGTAGTTGGTTCTTTACAGAAAAGAACGGAACTCCACGAAAAGTAATTAACTATGCTTTCTCCAATTAGTGAGGTATTCGGTAGGACTTCGATGAATTAAAATTATGAAGTTGTTTTCGGTTTTTAAGACCTACACTTACTGACTCCGCAATTACTTATCCTATAGAAACAAACAAAAAGAAAAGCAGTCGTTTTTAACAAACAACTTCATTCTCCAAACCAAAGAACTGTACAAAAATCTCTGAACTCCACACCAAAACCAAAGACCTCACTCCAAAACAACAAACAACAAAAAAAGTCCACACGAAGATTATTAACAACAAAAAATTACCAAAAACCGACACAAAATACGACCCAAAAACAACGATTTTATTCATCAGCCATCGCTGCTTGTCAGTCAACAAAAAAACCTATTCATTAGTCCGTTCTAATGGGAATTGAACGCGACCAAACTAAAAAACAATAGCGTTTTAATACGCTCCGTTTTTCGCTTGAGTGATGGCCCCAAGAGCTTAAGCGACATTATTTTGTCGTGAAATATTGCCCTTAATGTACTTTAGTCTTTGACCTAGAACAGTCTTTCCCAAAGTGGGTGATAACGCCCCCTTGTGGGCGCTGCAGGCCTAAAGGGGGGCGGTAAGAGACCCAGAGAAAAAATGGGGGCATTGTGTAGAGGCTTGGGGGGCGATTTGTAATTTCATCTAGCTAGGAGGACTCTTAGACACCCTTAGAAGGGAAGTACGCGGAAGGCGTTGTTTGATTGATTTTAGTAGAGCACCCCCCCCCCCCCCCCCTCCCGTCATGACTAATTTCTAAACGGTTACGGAAAAAGGGGGGCGCTAAAAAATTATTTATTCTCAAAGTGGGCAGTAGACACAATAAGTTTGGGAACCTCTGACCTAGAATATAGGCCGCTAGGCTAAAGTTAGAACGTCGATTGTTCTTTGAATTATTGATTAACGACTTTGTTGCACCTTGAAAGTTATTAGTGTAGCTTTCTAAATACAAGTGGGGCTAACTTTAATGCAGGCTTAACACGTCATCTGTACTTATGCGATACTGTGGAATGACCTGAAGGTATAAATAAATGAAATCTACATATTATTGAGGTTAGTTTTATCAATATAAGGCACTCCATCCTCTCTTAAAGGTGTTAAAAAATCAACTACACTTTTCGATACTGAGCAAGTACCTACACAAAAGTAAAGTTCATTTTTTAACACGATTACATGAAGACAAAATTGTGTACTCCTCTTTTTAAACATATTGCGTGCACGGAGATTTGACATAGCAAATCCATAATTATATTTAATTTTGCTTATCTGTACCCAAAATGTATGGCTATTTGGTATGGACATTTTCAGGAACTTGGTAAAAAAATAAGGTTGTATAAGATGCAATGGGTCGAGTTAGGTATAGGTAGAGTAAGATATATAGAGTTGTAAATTATGCGATCTGAAAAATTTCTACTGTAATTTACGAATTTAATTGGTTTTCATGTAGGCCTTTCATTTTCAGGTTGCCGCGACCGGCTCTTCGCACTTCGTGCAAGCCTACATTCCAAGTACCGTCAACATAATCATATAAACAAAAGACCAACGAATTGATTGTCTCATCAAGGGCTCTTAATAAGCAATCTGACACGTCACTATAATTAACTCTGTAATCAGTTTTAAGTGATAATAACGACATGCGGGTACTGTTTCATTGTTTGTTTTTTTTGTAAACCGTACGTTCACCCTTTTGTCTTTGGAATGACGATGATTAGCCAATGAGTGGAGCTCTTCATTATAATACAGAGATAATAATAATACTAGCCTATTATGACTGCAGAGCAGAGCAAAGGCCTCTTCTCATACAGAGAAGGCACGAGTGTTGATCACCACGCTTGCTCAAGGCGGATTGGCGATTTCAGAATTTTATTAATTATAAGTCTAGGTTTCCTCACGATGTTTTCCCTCACTGATGACATTGACGTCTAAGATAAACTTAGAAAGCACATATGATATGGCAAAAGTCACATACTTACCTACAAAGATTTAGGACAAAAGATTGATTGCACTACTTAAAATGACAATCAAGGTGTTGGAAGCTTCAAGTTTTAAATAAGTAGTAAAATCACTCTATCAAATTAGTAACTAAAAAATATAAAATACGTAGGTATTATAAACACATACATAAACTCACGCCTTTTTTCTCATGGGGGTAGGCAGAAACCACGTACCGCCACCTGCTACGATCCTTACACACTCCTTTCGCCTCGTCCACATTCATACATCTGGTCATACAAGCCCGCCGGTTACGAGTACTGCGCACCTGACCTTTCTGAAGAACCTCACCGATAAGGTCAAGGTAGGTCTTTTTAGACGTATTATAAACATCACTTTTAAGTCCAGTTACGGATATTAGAAGCAAAATTTTTGGCTTTGTATTGGTTGACTGGTGGAGAATGGGTAAGGCATTAAATCCACCTTAGTACTTTTTGTTGCAATAAGTTGAAATAAAAAATAAAATTTTAATTAATTAAGAATTTTCAGAAGATTTAGATTAAGAATCACTTGGTCTAAAATTGATCACTCTGATTGATACTTAAGATAAACTTGCCTAGAAATTCCAAACCGCATTTTAAAACAAAAACTCACCTATTAAACCTAATATATGATTTACAACCAAAAAACCTATATCAATTTTCCACAAACCCAACCCTTACAATAATCGATTTAGAAAACAATAACACTACTTTACGACGCTACTCCGTCTGTAACAAACATCAATTTATTCGCAATAAAAAAGCGTCAATAATAAAGAAAATAAAAAGCGAGTAACCAACGATTTTAGTAGATTTTAAGATAGTTAAGCTCAATCAAGAGGTTGTAAAATTAATTATCTTAGTTGTATAGGAAAAAGGGAGAAAAGTTGTTGTAGTTATATACGGGGTGTACCTAAAACACACCTAAAATGACATCACATTGTATTAACTAACTGCCTATCAAACTTTCAGCAAAAATTAGTGCTTATGACATCCACAGTAGATCATTTAAAGTTTTGTTCGAGCATTTAAAACTTGTTTTCGTAAAAAAACGTAGTAAAATTTTTTAACTTAGGCCTTCAATATCTCTATAACAACTAGATTCCCAGGATTGACGTTTTGATAAAATATCATGTGATTGTAAGACGTTACACGTTAAAATAATATCGTAATAATGGCTAGAATATCATAACCCTACTTCCTTCCTACTGGTATAATACATGCGAATGTTTGTGAGAATAAATGGGTGGATGTGTATTACTCTTTTTAGCTTAAACGGCTGAACGGATCTGGATGAAATAGATTGTAACGTAGAATAAATAATAATAATAATAATAAAAAATCGTTTATGTATAAAAAAAGAAGCACAATTACAATGAAATTTATCTTAAAAATTAAAATAGAGCACTGTTTCTTAATTGCCTGAACTAGGTTGAACCTGTGTTTCAGGCTACAAATTAACTTTTCAGTGGAGGACAGTTTGGTTGATTGAGAGGAGAATAACACATAGGATACTTTTTATCCCGGAAAAATGTACGGTTCCCGTCGACTAATCTTATCAAATTTGTCGCAGGCGAAGTAGCGAGCATAAGCTAGTACTTATCATAATAATATAATGGGTATGTCTGGTTTTCGTAAACCTTATCTCGTGTCTCTTTACACCCGATATACCCGTACGTTTAGTTCAAAAACAATAAAAATCGTGGACAGCCAATGGTTCGTTGATTGAGAAAGATGACTGCTGGCTGTGAGAACGATGCTCGACAGATTATAAGGGCGTTTTACACTTTACGATTGCCATTAAAACTTTTTAATTGGGTTTTTAAGTTCTTAATGGGGCTGTGTAGATTAAGGATTGTACTATGATTTCGTTTGTTACAGTTTATTTATTTATCTATTTATTTATTTATTTAGGATCTTCAACAAGAGATACGTATTTATTTATTTATTTATTTATTTAAACTTTATGCTACAAAAAGTACAAAAGCGGACTTAATGCCTTAGGCATTCGTTACCAGTCAAGTCAACCAAAGGTGGAAAACAGATATCATGATATTATATTCTTACCTACATTGATACAATACACACAACAACACACTACACGCATACAATAGTCAACAAAGGTTATTATGTGCGTGTATTCCTTCTGTTATAGGAATCTTCGGTCACATATAAAACGTCAATTAGTGCTTACCCGGTACCGAACCCGAAACCTCATGCATGAGAGGCGGGTGTCTTAACCACTTTGGCACCACGACAGCAGTGATATCTGCTTATTAAAAATAAAATGTTTCGGATACTGTTTTCGTTATTAATAGTACTGGTGCTTTGAGTTCTGAAGCTATACTTTTGATATGTTTAGGCACAAAATATAGTGTACCTAATGTATCTTTGAGTTAAATGACAGTGATAATATATACTAATCTTTCTACCTCGTGAAACCTGAAAATTTCCCAACACTGAACGTTGAAAATCGTATCCGTATCGTGCCTCCTAAAGGTTAGTCTGAACCGATAGTTACATGAGTCACTCATTAGTCGCAAGCTGTGCTTTAATCAGTGAGAATAACGCGTAATTAGTTGATGTGGAGCAAGAGAGCGCTCTCACGGCGGCCGGCTTTGACTAGTTGACTTCTTACTCTGTTTTAGCACATGCTAATTATACGCTATGCCTGCCAGGGTTGCGGAATTTCGTAGAAAGACTTACTGCGGCCCTGGAACGCGGATAGGTTTTAGTCGGTAAGAGTCTGACTCGCCCTTGCGCTCCTTTGTATTTTGGTCTGTAGTGGATAAACTCAAATACTACTGAACCGATTTTTTTTTCATCTATGGCAAGTTGCATTTTCAGCGAGTAACATACATATTATAAGTGCAAAAGTAACTCTGCCTGTCTGTCTGTAAGGCTGCTTGTATATGTCACCGGAAAATAACAAGATCCGTAAGTTTATCAATTTACTAGGAAGTTTATAAACTTTCGTAAGATTCTAAACGGGAGATAAATTGTAATATTTTACGTTCACATTTTCGTAAATTGATAAACTTACTGAACTCACTCGTAAAATAATAAGTAAGCAGTAACCAAACGCTACGCGCGATCTGATTGGTTGGCTGTCACGTGTCACTTCTCCTTCCTCGCGGCCGCCAGCTGGACACAAGCATTGCCACTATGAACATTGACCAATCAGAGAGCAGTGTGTTATTTTACGTATTTCAAAGATCGTATATTTAAAAGAGTTTCTGTGATTGGTCGAACCATATAAAATCTTACGAATAGATATTCGTTAGTTTATAAATTTACCGTATGACGTCGGAAATTTATCAATTTACGAAAATGTGGACGTAAAATATTACAATTTATCTCCCGTTTAGAATCTTACGAAAGTTTATAAACTTCCTAGTAAATTGATAAACTTACGGATCTTGTTATTTTCCGGTGACATATACATTAATTATAAGCCAAACACCACCGCGAATCCGGTGAAAAAAGGGTAAGTATTCGTACTTACCCTTTTTTCAAGAAAGGACATAAGCCACTTCTTAATTCGAGACTTTCTTTGCGTCCGCGATAACCGACACGGTCGAAATTGTGGGCAAAGGCTAGAAGGCTATATATTTTTTTTATTAGAGACCCGTCAAGAACATTTAATACTTTTAGCCTAAAATTTAAATAACATCAAGAATTAACCGATTTTTCCTTCATCTTCTGTTTCACGACAATTGAGTCTTCGCTTGAGTCTTGCTAGTGAGGAACTCTCACTGCCAAGTGAGAGTCCCTCGCGCAGTACCTACAAGCAAGTTAATAAACCATTCCGGCTGCGTGGTTCCCGTTTACGAATAACATTGCCCTCCCGCGCCCCATGGGTGTCGTAGGTGGCGACTAAGGGATCGTACCGGGGGGAGACTTGCCTGTCAAATAATGTCTGTAGCGATCTGAGAAAGAAAGATACCGAAAGGGCCATTAAAAAAAACTCCACATTTCGGAACACTATACCAAAATGTTTGCTAAACTTGAGCATTCCAATATAATACACGTGACGACAAAAAAAAACGCATCTAAAATAGATGTTGCTAACTTTTTCGGCAAAGGAAAACATCATGAGGAAACCTAGATTTTAATGTAAGTCACCAATCCGCCTTAAGAATGCGTGGTAAATGTGATGATCAAAATACTAGGTTACTTTTTATATAACACTGAAGTTAGCAAACAAGCTAACGGCCCGCCTGATGTTAAGCGGTTTCTGTCTGTCGAAAAGCCTTAACCGAGCAATAGGAAAATAACACGCTGATATTGTTATTTCTTCACCGGTCTTTGTACCCCTAAACTAAATTACAAAGCAACGAAAAGAAAAAACGATATTTTTATTTCCACGTTTAAATAATACTACACTGTTATCACAAAACAGCTGTTATCTTTTAACACCCTAGGTCCTTATTGACATTGACATCAAAAAACGATAAATAAATCCTACTACTATTATAAAGGCGAAAGTTTGTATGTATGGATGGATGTTTGTTACTCTTTCACGCTTAAACGGCTGAATGGATCTGGATGAAATTTGGCACAAAGATAGATTATAGTCTGGAATAACACATAGGCTACTTTTTATCCCGGGAAAATGTACGGTACCCGTAGGATAACACATCAACTGTGACGCGGACGAAGTCGCGGGCAGAAGCTAGTAAATCATAAAGCCACCTTTGCCGATACGGTTGCGCCTGCGCCGCCATGAAACAATACACATCAATGTTAACGATTTATTAATTACGATGCGACAGCATAGAGGGCAGTAGACATAGATTAAAAATAGACATGACACAGTACATTTGAATATGGGCAGTCCTACTTCCTACTAATATTATAAATGCCTACCTTAACCTAGACTACAGTCAAGAACTTACACATTTCGGAAAAAAAAATGCGAAAGCTTGTGAGGATGGATAGATGGATATTTGTTACTTAATAACGCCAGAACAGCTAAACCGATCGGGTTAAAATTTGGCACAGAGATATATGGAGTAGCATTTTATAAACCATTCCTTTGTCTATTTTCAGAAGAATTGCTTTTCTTGTATTATTCCAGCTATCATCATCACCAATGTAGTGTGTGGGAATAACCAACATTTCTTTACTCGTCATTTTACGAAATAATTGTTGTCAAAGACCAACACAAATATACCAACTTACAATATTATGAAATTAATTTTACAACCCACATTGCAATACACAACCCTTTAACAAAATGTCACAGGCAACATATGACGCGTCAACCCATCTCTGTCCCCACCTGATCTTTGCCAGCATTGCGTGTGCGCACATGCGGGCCCCGGCAGTTATCTGGCGATCTCCTGCCACGGACAATTGGTAAAAATGGCCCCCGGCACTAAATTCACAGTAAATTGCTAAAACGGTTGAGTTTGATTCGTCCGATGCGTTTACGATTCCGTACGAAGATTAAAAAAGATTGTTCTTTTTAGTAAATGCGGGTTATTGGTTTTTTTTTGTGTTATTCAACGTATTTTTAATTAATTTTATAGGTATGGTGGTAATGTTTAAACAATGCTTTTTTATAGAATAAATAGTTGTCGATGGGGTAGTGTGGGGTTCATCAGCTGATGTTGTAGTAGTAGAGCTCTTTGTGAAGGAGTTCGTCCGGGGAAGATACTACCATCATACCTATTTTTGTCGCAAAGCAGCGTTGCTGTGTTCCGGTTTCAAGGGTATGGGTGCCGGAGTAATTACATGCACATGACACATTTCAACTTTGCCTCAGGAATGGCAATGCATCTGCAAGGCCTCTGGTATCCGGGGCTGCGGGCTGTTCGAAAGAGATATCGCGCCCCCGGAACGCAAAGGGCACACGAAGGAACATAGATGGTTTTTAGTCAGTAAAAGTCTGACACTCCCACCCGCCCCGCCCAGGACGGGGGGGGGGGGGGGGGGTCATTTGATGATTTTACATCATCTTCTCTATTCATCTTTAAAAAAAAAAAAAAAAAATGCCTCTGGTATTGCAGATGCCTACTGGCAGCGGTGACCAAGATAACAGCAGGAGGGTCGTCGGCATGTCGGCCATACAATGACATAAACAAAAATGTAAATACCCTTACCTATTTACGATGACGCGACTTGGATTGGACCAACCTGTAGATAATTTAACTGTTACATTTAAATATAATAATGTGGACTTATAAATAGCTTTCAAAAAGGTATAAGAAATAGTAGTGCCTATACACTATACGTCAATCTTCTTCAATTGGCTGTATGGAATAAACAAACAAATGTTAAAACACTAATTTTCCCTCAAAAGCCAAACCGAAAAAATATTTTTCTAATATTTTTTATCGCCATCTGCGCTCACAGTAGAAAATATTATTTATTTATAAATTCAATAGAAAAAACAAAATTTAATTAAAACATCATCAATATACAATATCATTTCAATCTAACCCTTCGAATGCGACCGTACAAATTAGAGGCCTCGAAAAAAAATTCAATAACCCTCCAGTGGGCACCGATCGGCAATATCAATGACGTTTAACCCTAAACATAATCGAGTCTGAATCGAAACTACCTCAGGGACATCGGGTCTGTTGTGCCCGTAAAATTGCCGAGTATTTTTTGCAATAAAATTGCTCCCTAGCTTTAAAGGGGGTCGTTCACGCCCCGGGCGGTTAAGGGTTACAGAGCTGTGTTGACGTATTCCGAATGATTTCGTGTAAGTAGGGATAATACTGTTGGTAACAGGTAAGCTATGTAAATACGGAGCTTTTGTACGTTATTGATATTTTTTTAACTGAAGTTTTCTTTGAGTTTTCCTGTATGTGGGATTTGATAAATATGTAAAGGTTCCGTAGTAGAGAAAAAATAAATAAAAAGGCAGATCATGATATTAGTTTAATATTTTTATATATCAAAGCCAAACCTAGATACTTGACGAGTATTTAAAAAAATATTTCTTGAAAAAAAAAAAACATTTACCTAAATAAACATAATCCATACAAAATATATTCAAAACTAACAAAATCTTCAAAGCACAATACCACTTCAAAAAGGTTAACCCTTACAATGCCGGAGCATATTTTCCGCGGGGCGATCCCGCGTGTCGCCTAAACGACCCCATAATTGATAAGTAAAGGAAAAGAAGAGTACCGCCTTATACATATTTATGAGATCCTAAAATTGCTACGGGACCATGCGAACGGGAGCACTTGCGCCCATCGCCGTCTCATTATGTTTTTAGGGTTCCTTTGTTATCGCCACTTTGATGTCTGTTACAGAAATCGGCAGAAGGATTTCCTTTAGTTTGCATGATTTCCAAGTTTGGGGGTTTAAATTGTGAGAGGAAAATTGTACAAGTTTTGCTTTTGGGTTTTTTTTATGTTGGTATGATTTTTGTATGTTATAAACGTGAACTGAGGCACCAATGTTTTTTCTAGTGCTATTGTGGAGTAAAATAAACGAACATTTGAAGATTTTTTATCTTAAAGTTTGAGGTATAAAATAGGAGGCTTCATCATATTACATATTTCAAACTAATAATAGTAAGAGATAACTTATAGAAGTACTAATGCAATATATAAAAAAAAAACATTAACATTACCAAGAAAAACATTAACAAGAAAGGTAAGCTATTGCAAAGTGACAAATGTTTTATGGTAACCTTAGCATCAACTTAGACGGTACCGCGGGCTAATGCTAGTAATAATAGGTATCAAACTATTCTATATTTAGCATCTATTTACTGGAACGCATTGAACAATAATCCAAGCGTTACAACAACAACATACATCCACCATACTCCCAAATAAAGCGAGTTTATAAACGCTGAGCCCGACGATGCGTTCAAAAACCACAATAAACGGTAACTTTATAGGTACAACAAGAAGACGACACTCACCTTACCTCTCTTTACGACAATAATCCATTGTTGAACGTTTTCTTTGCTCTTTTTATAATCCACGCTCGTTTTTGAACGTGCTAAATGAAACGTTTAGCAACGTTCTTATTTTGAATTGTTGGGGGGTACAAAGGACGATATACGGTAATGTGGTTTGGAGTTTTTGCCTGTCGCAGTGGAGGGTTTTTTGTATTTTTTAAATGTTTATATAACTGCCTCGTTAGCCTAGTGGTTCTAAGCACGACTGCTACGCTTGAGGTCCTGGGTTTGATTCCCAGGTCGAGCAAAAAGTGTTATTGGGTTTTTCTATGAAATTCTAGGTAGCAGCTCGGAGTTTGGATTTGTGCCCGGTTAAGCGCAATAGGCTCGCCCCTATTACATTGGACCTAAATATACCGGCGAACTGTGGGTGTACATTGGTACACCTCTGCCTAACCCTTCGGGGAATACAGGCGTGATGATGATAGTTTATATAGTTGATGATATTTTTCTATTACGTTGGTAGCAAAATAGCCTTTAGGTTTTTGTAAAAAGATTGCTAGGAGAAAATGCATGACTATAATTATTACCTAAAATGCTCAGGAGAAGCAATGGTTAATATAATAACAACAGCCTAATATTGTCCGGGGCTGCGGGTTGTTCGAAAGAGATACCGCGCCCCCGGAACGCAAAGGGAACATGAAGGAACATAGATGGGTTTTAGTCAGTAAAAGTCTGACACTCCCTCCCGTCCCGAAGTTATTTGATGATTTCCCGTCCATAAAAAAAAGCCTATTATTGTCCCATTGCAAAGCAAACGCCTTTCCTCATTTATAGAAGGCACGTGTATTGATTACCACGCTTTCTCAAGGTGGTTGGGCGCTTTTTAATATCATTTCTGGATTTCCTCACGATGTTTCTCCTTCACTAATGTCAGTGTTGGTTTAGTAAATATAAGTAAGCTTGACCCCAAGAAAGGATATAGGTAACAATTCATTAAGCGACATCTTAAGCGTCTGCGATCACTGACACGCGGACGAAGTGCGGGCAAAAGCTAGTCCTAATAATATTATAAACGCGAAAGTTTGTGAGGATGGGATGGATGGATGAATAGATATATGAATGGATGTTTGTTACTCTTTCACGTTTAACCGATTAAACTGATCTGGATGAAATTTGTGGAATAACACATAAGATACTTTTTATCCCGGAAAAAGTACGGTTCCTGCAGGATAATGTATAAAATTTAACACGGCCGAAATCGCGGGCAAAACCTAGTCAAATAATAAAAGCCAGTATCAACGAGTAGAGACACAAAATAAAACACAAACAACGAATAAAACGTTTCATTCAAGCTCTTAATTCTCTGTACTATAAATACCATTCAACGATCATCGCAAACGTGACCAAGTGACTGAACAAACTGAAACATTAATAATACGAAGCAGTTACAAGTAGATACAGTCAACAAAACTATTTTATATACAGGCAAAATTATTCATCTATCCACTACACTTCCAATATTCATTTTTTTAAATGCGTAATTACTTTTCTAACTGCCTCGTTAGCCTAGTGGTCCTAAGCGCGACTGCTACGCTAGAGGTCTTGGGTTCGATTCCCAGGTCGAGCTGCTCAGTAGCAGCTCAGAGTTAGGATTTGTGCCCGATTAATGGCAATGGGTTCGCCCTCTATTACATGGGACCTAAACATACCGGCGAGCTGTGGGTGTGCATTGGTGCACATCTGCCTAATCCTTTGGGGAGCACTGGCGTGATAGTATGTATGTAATTTTTTTTGCTTATGACACAGTTAAGAGAGTTATTTAAAAGAATTGACAGCACACTCACAACATTGTTTAAAAGTACTTACAAGTAAGCTGCCTATATCATCAACAGCCTATCGCAGGCCACTGCTGGACATAGGCCTCTCCCAAGGTGCGCCACTGAACCCGATCTTCGGCTCTCCGCATCCAGTTTCTGCCAGCCGCCTCGCGCAGATCATCGCTCCATCTAGCCGGGGGGCGTCCCACACTACGTTTGTCTAGACGTGGTCTCCACTCCAGAACTCGTTTACCAAACGTAGCTGCCTGTATACCAAATAGCTTTGTTGACTGTACCTACTTACTTAATGAATGAACTCATATCAATTCGTGTGAGACGACTTGGCACCACATGCCAATGATTCGCTTCCGTTCACTTGTTTTGCTTTTGTTACGTCATATCCTATTGACAATGTTGGTTTGGTAAGTAAATAAAATTAAAGGCCTTGAGGGTTTGGTTTTTTTTTTAATTCGATTGGTCAAAGATGACATACAAAAAGTCCACGATGGAGTAAGCTTACCCAGAAGAAGCCTGTTCACTCTAACTTTGTAGAGATTAGGGTGGAATGCGTCCGGAAACACAGACGGAGGTAGAGAGTTCCACTCCTTTGGTGTAGGAATTGAGAGGAATGGATGAAGAGTCTGGGTCTTGGTTATCTTTTAAAAATCATTTTTAATGTCGTAATCGTAAAGGATAAGGTAAATGGTTGTCCTTCACGACATTGGAAACTCGATTTGTTCTGAGAATCAATTGTAATCTATTTGAAGGTCAATATTATGAAATGATCCCCAACATTCGCCATTTTATAATGGTTGACTTGTCAGAGTAGATATAATATAGGTATACCATCACATAACATGGCTGATAAGTAAGCGTACTGCCCATCAAACCAAGTATATAACTTTAAGCAAAAATTATAAGTTCTGGTGTGAAAAAATACTGTTTCTGACACGTTAAACATTGTGTTTTTAGTTGCAGTAGTCGTGAAGGTATTAAACGCTTAGATTACATCATCAAACTACATAAAAAAGGTTTGAACTTGACCATCTACGTATATATCTCCGTAATCCAGAATGAAATTGTTGGTTGCAGCTCGGAGTTAGGATTTAATTGTACCCGGTCATTGGCAATAGGCTTGCCCCCCATTACATGGGACCTAAAACATATTAACGGCGAACTGTGGGTGTACACTGGCTCACCTCTCTGCCTAATCCTTCAGGAAATACAGGGATGTTGGTATGTTATAGTATATCTTCTATCAATTCCATATCATAAATCTTTTAGAATAAATCTCGAAAGTAAATGCGACATTCAACGCAAACGCAGAAAGAGATCAAGAAGATGAAATAAAATAAAAATAAAACATGAGAAGAATAAAACATTACAAGCAATTCTAATGCTAATTCCGCACAAAGGCAAACTAACAATAAGCAGTAGTTAAAGAGTAATTCATATAAATGTTGTATAGCGTGCACATATTCCAAGGAATATGTTTTATATCTGTTGCGCCGTCCATTCATGAGCTTCTTTTTAATGACACAAGTGTGCAGCGTTAGGAATAAACAGATAAGGTCACAGTATAAGGAATGTATGTTTGGGTTGAAAGGGAGATTAAAAGATTCAATGACAAGCAAAATTGGACAATGCAATTTTTTTCTACTTGTTATTCATTCAAGCTTTTTGCAAAGAAAGGTACAAAGACAGACTTAATGCCTTAGGCATTCTCTACCAGACATCCAAAGGTGGTGAAAAGAGAACACTGCCGGTACAAATTATACTAACGACTTGCAATGTAATTGTGTTTTTCATATATGATTAAAAAAACGATGCCCCATTCTGATTTTCTCCTTTGTTTGTGAAGTCACATACACAACAACCTGACTAGGAACAACCTGTAGGCCATATAAAAAGTTGTTCCACGTGAGAATCGTACTACACTCACAACGCGGCAGTCGCTAAGCCAACCGTACCGTCAAAAACACTAGAGTTCCACAGTCACATCTGAATTTGTTATCTATAATTGAACATTACATCACACACCTACATTACATCGCCTTTATTATATCATATAAGAAAGAAAGAAAGAAAAATCATTTATTCTTGCGAAAGCGACACACAACACAAAAAATTAAAAACAAATAAAAAATAACAATAATAATAATCTATATACGCCACTACCGCGCGAAAAGGCTGACGCTCAGCATAAAGCCATGGTCCGTGCACGAAACCCGGAACCACAGCGCTGGTTTTCAGCGTCAGCCGGCGTGTTGCTGTCTCGGAACTATAAAGTACGACACCACCCACAGTTCCGAGACCGAACAACAATATTTTAGTAAAAAACTGTGGACACAGAAAGACGCCGATCGGCAAGCACTCTCAAAGAACAAAACCAACAAACACAGAGTTTTAAGGTTATTACATCGCTCGATGTCCTTGAGGATTTGACATCTGTACTATTATTTTTTTAAATTAGCGCCATCTACCGGTATCCAGTATGCTACGATAAACGGAACTTAACATTAACCACTCTGCTCGACAAGATTTTGACATTTGACACATCCGTTGGCTCGGAGGGTTGTAACGGATCATGTGATGAAATTCAAGAAATTACATGAACTTTCAGCATTCAAATTTACACGATAAAAAAATGTTCGCAGCTATTTAATAGAATAAGTTGGTGGCAAATATCTTTAATTATGACTTGAGGTCAGTCAAACCGCTTCAAATCTCCGCCAAATTTGTGTAAATTAGGTATTACTACACCCTATCGAAAAGGTAGGCCACTTAGATTAGCTGAAATTAAGTACAAAAACAACATTCTTGCTTGCTAGAAAGATGCAAAAGGACAAAATAAAGATATTTTCATTCCAACTGCATTATTATTTTAGGCATTATCCATACTTAGGTACTTAAAAAATAAAAGCAAATCTTGACAAAATTTACACAAAATTGTGTTGCAACTTGACAATTCTTAGTGTTGACCGTCTACCTAAGTTTCTTATTTCGATTTGAAAGTTGCGTTCAGCCTAATCGATACTCGAAATAAAATCGAGGTTGGCAAAAAAGAGTAGGAACTGAATAAAAACTCTTTGGTTAATCAGGATTTATAATTCAAAATTTTAATAAACGTAGATATAGTCCGGAGATTTAATTTACTTAGATAATTTTAACCGACTTGAAAAAGGAGGATGTATATAATTAAAAAAATACATAATATTATACATATCTGCCGAAATTTCAACAGAACCTTTTTTTTTCGTTTTACTTAGTCCTACGAGTAACTTTTAAAATTTCCTCATGAAAATCTGTTTGTCTGTCTGTCTCAACTAGTCCATTCTAGTTTAAGCTAATTTGGAGCAGCTACGTTAGTGAGTCAACACGAAATTTGTAGGTAGGGAATTCGTACAGAAGCTGAGACGGATAGCAGCACGGAGTTTACGTGACAACCTGCTGTACTGCAGCTTGGGATATTTAATTGCAAGGACTGTCACTTTTTTGGGTTCCGTACCCAAAGGGTAAAACGGGACCCTATTTCTAAGACTTCGTTGTCTGTCTGTCACCAGGCTATATCTCATGAACCGTGATAGTTAGACAGCTGACATTTACACAGATGATATATTTATGTTGCTGCTATAACAACGAATACTAAAAAGCAGAATAAAATAAATAATTAAGGGAGCTCCCATACAACAAACGTGACTTATAGCTTGTTTTTGCTCGATATTGATATCGGCAACAGCTAGACGCTTGCTATATATACAGAATATATAGTAATATATTCACTCTAAAATTAAATATTTAATTCAATTAAAATAAATATTTTTTGTTTTTTTCGTTTTCATAGATAATGGTACGGAACCCTTCGTGCGCGAGTCCGACTCGCACTTGGCCGGTTTTTTCAAACTAGCTCAATAAAGGCCTATTCAGACCTAAGCGGTATTCGCTACCGCCTGCGGCAGAGTAAACCCAGTGGGTATGCGGTAATATTACTGTTCAGACCTAAGCGGTATTCGCTACCGTTCGTAACCCGCGCGATATGTACCTCTACCCACAGCGGCAGCGAATATCGCTCAGGTCGCTGTAGCCGCGGTACTTGATACTAAATACCTGAGCGAAACCCGCGCGGTATGTACCTCTACCCACAGCGGCAGCGAATATCGCTCAGGTTTGAATAGGCCTTAACGAGTATTCACTTGAACGAAGTCGCTAGCCTAACCGCGACTTCGATCGCGCGAAGGTTCGTTATCTGTGAGGTTTTATTTAATAGCGCGGAACCCTATTTGTATTCTAAAATAAAGGTAGCCCAAGTTATTGCTTCTAACAACAGATATTTGCAAATCCAAGATATGTATTTCCCATCAAAATCGTTTCAGACGTTTTGGAGATTAGCCGGAACAAACAGATAAATAAACAGACAGACAAAAAAAGTTTTGTCTGTGTACCGTGTAAACGTGTATCAAACTTTCTCAAAGTAGGTAATGCATCAAAATTAAAATTCGCAATAAAATGTTACAATATTGAACAATGCACGCTGATGAAAAATTAGAAACCTAAAAAAAAAACTATGTGGTCTTACCACAGTCTTACGTCATTGGTCCTGTCCGGTATTCCGTGTGTAAATAATAAATAATTGCAATGGCTAACATATTTAATACTTATTTTTAATATAAGTACTAATATAAATTAATAATGTGATTTAAGCTTAAAATATAATTTATTAATATTTTAAGAATACATTTCTAATATTCGTAATTATCAGTACCTACTCGAGTCGAATCATAAACAAAAAAATCGATTGGCATAATTACAGTTCCACATCACTGCAATTTAAAAAAAACAATAATGGTCAACATTTCGACAATTTCTAACATAAATGAGTTGTGGTAATGAATATTCCGTGTAATTAGACCCGTGTTTGTAAATAACGTTAAAAACTGGGCATTTTCTTGTTGTTTACTATATTTTGAATGACATTTGTCATGTTTTTAATGTAAACTAAATGTTTTTATGTGATATTTGTGTAAAATAAAAAGTAAACACGCGCGATTGGCGCGAAGTTTCGACTTTGTGTATCAAAAACTTTGTTACCATTACTGATTTATGTTGAAATACGGATGAAATCGACGTACAATTCAATGATGAGTTATTTATTTCTCCTGTAGAGGAGAATGGATGTCAGAAATCAGTCCTTTTTATGTTTTTTAGCCTCGACTTCCACAGTCATCAAAATGGCGGTAACTTTTCACACATGTATTTTTAAGAGGTAAATTTATATAATCGCATGCTGAAACGAAAAGTTTGAATGCCGCTATCATGTAGGCTTTTTATCAAACCGTCTTAATTAATGCTAACTCGTGAGATTCGACGACTAGCATGATCAATATTTACACTAATTGACTAGGATGGCGATACATCAATTCTCGGGTCCAAGTGGACGCGTTACCGAGCCGGCGGAGGTTTCTGTTTTCGGGTCCAATCGGATGCGCTCCCGAACTATACGGTTAAGCAAGAACACAGATGTGTCGCAGAGTTGTCATTGTTTTTGCCTATTTTATTCGCTCTCTGAGAGATTACATATATATTACAGATACATTTTGTTCTTCTATTATTTATTATTTGGTACATCGTAATTTATATTTATTTTATCATACACTCTTACTTTTACATCGTTCTGGAACCAAAAGCCATAAACTCTGTCATAGTAACAGAAACTATTGGCTATATTATTTTCAATAAATAACATGAAAATTTAATTTGAACTGCCTCATTAGCCTAGTGGTCCTAAGCACGACTGCTACTCTAGAGGTCCTGGTTTCGATTCTTAGGTTGAGCAAAAGGTGTTATTGGGATTTTCTACGAAATTCTCAGTAGCAGCCCGGAGTTTGGATTTGTGCCTGATAAATGGCAATAGGCTCGCCCCTTTTACATGGGACCTAAATATACCGGCGAACTGTGGATGTACAATGGTACACCTCTGCCTAGCCCTTCGGGGAATACAGGCGTGATGATGATGGTTTCATTTGTGAAATAGTGAGAACTCGAAGTGACGCTTCCTTGCAGTACATGCATATTTGTGTGTAAACCTTATCGACTGCACATGCGAATTGTAGCCTTTGAAAAATCCATTCATCGATCAGGCAGAAACGCACTAAGATCTCGAATGACAAAAAAAGTCGCAAATTTTCAAATTCTTTGAGACGTGTAAAAGAACGCCAATAGTAATTATTACTTTACTGGAGTTCCTGTGTTTCGGCTCCCGAAAGATCTAAAGGTAACCGTGTAAATAAAATATTCACTTTGTCTGCTGACCTAACTTTCAACATTTATCTAATTGAGTACGGAGTGTTCATGTGATATTTCTAAAGGTCTGATGATGAACAGGAAAGTGCTTATCGGTTGTCGGAAACGAAAATAGTTAGGATGACCTAGCTTTCAATATTTATCTAACTAAGCACGGGTGCCACTATGTAGTATATTCTAAAGGTCTGATGATGACCAAGTAAGTGCTTATCGGATGTCAGTAACGGAAATAGTTGTGCTCTATGTGCTCATACATGATACATTCTGAAAGTTTGGTAAGCAATTATTTTTTTTTAAATCACTTAAATCTATGTTCTCCGTCAAACGAAATTCTTAAGGCTAAGAACAATAAAAAAAAATAAACACCAAAGAAATTATGTATCTACTCAAAGAGTAGGTATTTACCAATAATCTTGGAGAGCTCGGACAAGCATTTGTTTTTACATAGGCATAGTAGTTAGGCTTACTCTATGATAGATTCAAAAACTAAACGAAATTACAAATTTCTTTTTATTTATTTACGAACTTAATTTCAATTCTTATTTTGCTAAATATTTATATTTGTACTATTTACTATATTGCTTCATTCATAAATTATAAAAAAAATGAAGTTTTGGTTTTTATTTTGGAAAAAATAACATGCGTGTAGTCCACCCTTGACAACAGCCATCAAGGCACTGAAGTTTGGCGTCTCAGGCATAGCGGGGGTGCCTCGTGGGGGGAATTGATGAAATTTCGAGTTTTTAGTTATTATTACAAATTCTTAACAGAAACAAGAAAAAGTAAACAATGCGAATTGTTTGATATGTCATTACATGTCTTTAGGTATAAAATTCATGCCGAACTATTCAGCTGTTTTACCAACAATTTGCAATTTAGATTGAAAAATGACCTGTTTAAATTTTTTTTTTCCGAAATTTGGGCAAGTTTATTACAATTCTAATCAATGCGATCTGTTGAGGATGACTTTAAGTATAACATATATTTTTTATATGGAAAACGTACGGAAGGATTCCTCAACAAATTTCTTTAAACATAAGGTGTTTTTAGGACTTGAGCGATGTAATACCCTTAAGCAACTCACTGTCTATTCTAACCGTCATGAACTCTACGCTAAATAGTGTGAAACACTTGTAGCAGTTCCAGATCATTAACGTTGCGAACATGTGTCGACTTATCGGGACAGACAGACAGACGGCGCGAATCACTCGTCGTTATGTAACTGTGGAACATATTTATTTTTTTGTTTCATGTACTTTTGTTTAAAGCAAAACTCAGGAAACTACCAATTTGACTCTTTCAATTTAGATATACTTGCTAAAGTTTATCTTGGACATCACTGATATCGGTGAAGGAAAATACCGTGAGGGAACTTATTGACCTTGCCTATTGACCTTGAGCAAGCGTGGTGATGTTCGTGCCTTCTCTGTATGAGAAGAGGCATTTGTCCTGCAGTGGGACAATAATAGGCTGCAATGGTATTTTTTTGTTGTAGGTTTCCTTTACTTGGCAGTACGGATAGCGCAGGGGCTCTGCGGTTGGATGCTGTGCTGCGCGTCGCGCGTTTGATTCCCAAACATTTTTCGTATAGCATGTTTTATACGTTGTTGTTAATTACTGACTTTCATAATGAAAACCACAAGTTACATGGTAAATTCTGTCTTATGCTGATCGCTGAAGACTTGTAAATAAGCATAGTATGTTCAGGATGTTTTTTGGAACTGGTTGTTGTAGGTACCAAACTTATAGGTAGAGATATCTGAATTCGACTACCTCTTTTAAATAAACAATGACAATAAAATTACTTATTTTATCATCCAGAAATAAGAATCAGGACCACAAGACACAAAAATCTAACAGCTAATCAAAGCAAATCATCACGCTATACCCCCACTGGAGAAACATCTAATTAACTAAAATTAATCCTTCAATATTTATAAATATTTACCACAAGGACCAAAAAAAACCCGAATAAAAAATTCCGAAAAAAAACCACTTGCAAGAGGAGACACATGTTAAAGTCTTAACCCTGCAAACGCAACATGTCTCTGTACAGAGATTAATTCCATTAAAAGCAATAGAATTATTCGCACATGAAAATAATAAAGCACAGGAAGTCTGCGTGACATGTGGTGGGGTGTCAGTGACCCCGCTAGAACATCTAGACTTGTTATAATTGCTTTAAGATTATGTCAAGTTGAGCCAGTATTCGTATTTGGAATGTTCGAAATTCAAAATGGAGTTTGTTTGAATTTTTGAAATTGGATATGGAATGGAATGAAGAAAAAAGACTTTTAAATTATAATCCAAATTAGTGATTAAATAAATTATATTTTTAGTTATTTTTTTTTTGTGTCTATGCAGGTTTTGTTCTTAGGTACTTAGATCTGTTGTTATATTTTATTATAAAATCTTTAAGTAATTTTATTTTTTAAGTTATTCTTATGATACTAATAAAGTTTTATACTAGTAAAAAAGAAATCAACAAACAAAAAAAAAATGTCTTGACAGATATAAACATTAATATAAAAATATTTTTTACAACTATTTTTTTTTTACCTAACCAAGTTTTGATTAGACGTAGGTACAGTTCAAGCGACACACATCCAACACATAATAAATTAATCAACCAACCAAGCCAATAACCCTAAAACAGCCACCCAAAAATAACCCTACAAATTCTACCGGACAAATTCGTCTCTAATTTGTTCACCTACCCGCTGCAAAAAGATAAAATTGTTCCTACTAATGTCACATCTAGATGCAAATTGTTTCGGCCCGGGGGTATTTATTTTAATTCTAATTTCCCGCGGTAAATACCGCAATGGCGGCCGCTCAGCCGCTTCTCCGCTTGAAAGTGGAAACTTTTCCTTTTTACGCTTTTATTAAAGTCCTGTTAAAGTGACGTCGGGAGTACGGTTTTTAGTTAAATTGCTTGTAAATGTCGTTGGGACAGGATATTGATGGTAATTTTGAGGATTATTTACTGAGTTTTTATAATATTTGTTTTTTTAAAAGACTGATAACTTGTTCTATTTGGGTAGAAAAATAAGTTTTAAATTTTATTATTTGGGTTTCAGTGTAGTACTAAATAAAAAATACATACATGATTCTTAGCTAAGCTAATCTATGTATATACTAATATTATAAAGCTAAAGAATTTATATGTTTATAGTTTTTTTTTTAACCCGCTAAACTAAAAAATTACTAGTACGGTTCTCAAAGTTCTCACTAAAAGAAAGCTAAGGAGTAACTTACTCCTGAGTGATAAAGGCATATATTTTTAATCAAAAAGTTGCGGGCTGGAAGTAGTCATAGGGCATTTTAATCGCAAAAAAATAATCTTAGCTAAAAATATGTCAAAAACTATAATAACAGCCAGGCTGCTCTACCAACGTCAAAGCCAAAAAAGGTCTAGCAAGACATAAATATTGTTAAAAACAGCAAAGATAGTGCTAAAAGTCCCGACAACGGCCACTCCGTCACTGCATCGCTCTAATTCCAAGTTCTTAATGTCTTAGAAACAAGTTAGTTGCGACAAAAGTTCGTCCTTTACTCTGAACACTGCAGTTGTAAAAACTATAGTTTACAAGGAAATTGTTGCTCCATCCTACTACTATTATAAAGGCGAAAGTTTGTATGTATGGATGTATGGATGGATGTTTGTTACTCTTTCACGCTTAAACGGCTGAATGGATCTGGATGAAATTTGGCACAAAGATAGATTATAGTCTGGAATAACACATAGGCTACTTTTTATCCCGGGAAAATGTACGGTACCCGTAGGATAACACATCAACTGTGACGCGGACGAAGTCGCGGGCAGAAGCTAGTTTAAAAATAAATGTAACTATGGCATTTTTACTTAAAAAATAAAAAAATACAAGAAAAGTTTTGTCAAAAAAAAATAGTTTCAAGAAATATATTAAAAACAAAATGTGATACTTACTTAAAAAAAATTAAAAACAAAACTACAAATAAAAAATACAAAAATCACAATTGTAACAAAATTTTCCTTATTCGAATTTCCATACACTTTCTTGCCAAAAAGCGCTTTAACTTACTAAAAGCGCTTAAATTACAGAAGCCAGTTGAAATAAAATTTTGACTGTGAATTAAAAGTAAATATTAGAACCGGGTAATTCTGTAAAACGCCGCTCGTAGGCGAAGACCAAATGATTTTTGAGAGAACTACCTGCTTGTAGTTAAGCTTTTGGGGTAATTGTGGGGCCACTATGAAAGCGGTTCAGGTGAATTTAATTAAATAATATTAATTGTATAGCGACGACTAATAAGGACCAAATAAATCTATTTTATATTATAGAAGTAAGAAGTCTTTTTTTGTTCGAACGCGTTAATCTCGGGTACTACCGACCTGATCCTCAAAAATCTTTTGCTAATAGAAAGCTACAAAATAATTAGGGGTCTGTAAGAAAATTCACGCGAGCGAATTCGCCGAGACAAGCTAGTAAAAAAGAAAATAAAAATATTCAGTTGTTTAGTAACAATGATTACTTACATAATAGTAAAACATTGACACCAAACTGTTGCTAAAGTGATTAATACTGATATTATTATGCTATTAAGAGAGCCTTTAGTAGCGTTTCTTATTTTTGGTTTTATTGATGATTTTTTACTCTATACCAATACTAGGATAAAAAAGAGGTTAAGTTTTTTAGTAAGAGGTAATCTCTAGAAGTACAATATTTTTTCCAGTTAAAAAGATACTTTAGGTAAGATTTTTCACCTAAGACAACGTTGAAAGTGGTTTGACAAGTAGCTAAGTATTATTTAGCGTTGTTTTTATAAGTAAGGCTGTTTATTGCTAAGTGAGAGGCTGATTGAGAGGTTTTATGTTATACTCGTCTTACACGCGGATGTAGTCGCAGACTACGAAGCTAGTAAACAGAATAGTTGGTCATTAAAAATCACTATCATTTAAAATTTCTGATAGCTAAAACATTACAAGAAAATCTAAAGTTTCTCACACACCATCACACCACGTTTCTCGCGAAACCCGCCATTTTTAAAGCCTCCGTCGTAATGTTTCGTATTAATTAACTCAGTATAATTAAAGTGGTATGCGCAACACTGGCCCGGTCGCTGCTCCAACGTTTTTTGATCCGGACACCGTGTACGGGTCGTACCCGGTTTTACATAGGTAAGCTAGGTAACTTCGCGAAGTTCTGCCGTAATTGGGTTGAAGTACAAGAAAGTTAGTGTTTTGTTAATGCGATTAGTAATTTTAGTGAGGCGTGGCATTTGTAGGGTTAAGTTGCATTTGAGTGTAAGGCTTGTTTGTCTTAATTTAGACGATTATTTTTTATAAATTATTATTTTTTGTTATAATAAATTATTTACAATCAATGTATTTGAAGTTATGGTAATTATTTAATTGACACATTTTTTTTTTCTTAATTTTGGATACCTGCTTGCTAACATATTTATTACTAAGTAGTTTAATTCTGAAATCACAATGCAGTGCAAGTCTGTGCAAGGCACTAGTGTGGGATTCCAAAACACAAAAGAAAGTAAGTAACAGTAGGTATCTATAATCATATTTCTTAATTTTCACGCTGCATAAAAAACATACAAACAAAAGAAAACACAGCGAGCACACAGTGTCCAGTTGGAAAACGTACAGAGTACCCTTCAAAACGGTAGGGTTAATAAGCTTTTCGTCTTTATAGCCCCGTACAAAATTGCTCAGAGTTTCTGACACTCGCTTTTGAGTGGCCATTTGTGTAAATGACCCTCAGATATTTTGAATTTTAAACTGTATTAAAATGAGCAAAGGATTGGGAGCCCAGGTTGATGGTTTGCGTTAAATTTTATTAGCCAAACTGCGGTTGTAAAGGGTTGCTCGTTAAAATCTTATGTTGGGTAATTAAAAGTAAGGAAATTTTTGTTTGTTTTAATTTTCATGATTCATTGTGTTTAATTAGGTTTTTTTTTCACCAAAATCAATCTATAGTAGGTACCTATGTACTTACCTATAAAAAAAAAAGTATTGATGTTACTATTTTCTGGTCCTTCGATACAAACATTTCTCAGTCGAAATGAAATCATAAAAAAACAAAGATCTAAAAGAAAAATCATAGAAACCTTCAGTCTCAATAAATTCTGATTTCTGACCGCGCCAACTTTTACGACTACGAGTAAATCCCGAAAAATCAAACGTCCAAAGACCGAATTACGATTACAATTTTCATATTCCACGTTTTTTCCGAGCACCCCGACTACAATCGAGGGGATGATCAGAATAATGGGATTTAGGTGCGAGATTATGCCAGGATTATTTTGCACTGAGTACGTAGTAAAAATTTTTCCGTAGCACAGTCGAAATGAAGATCACTGCCATTGTAAAAGTAACTTTGTTACTGGAGAAGTAAGGTTGGAATTGAAGTCGGATAGGACGGTTGGGAATTTCATTTTGTCCCGAATAAAAATATCCCATACGACGGCTTTGCTTTATCATTGCGAAGTGGAGGTGTAATTAGTCGCAAAGCAAGCTCTGCTTCCTTATTCTGGGATTTACAGTGCCCTTTGTCCGGCATTGTAATATTTTTTTAAGGAAAAATAATATAACAACAATTTTTTTCGAAAAGTATGGTTATTTAACTCTGGGTTTATTACATTCCGTTCTAAAGATTTAAAGAGTGACTAACAAAAAAAACATCGAATTTCAAATTTCATTGATGAGTATTCCTTATCCCAGAATTATAATATGCCTAGTTCAATTAGAAAATGGTCATTAAAATGGAAAGTTATTGTTCGACTTGAATACCCATTTAAGTAGTGCAAAATACAATAAAATAAAATAAGATGAACCGGCAAACTGTGGGTGTACTTACATTGGTACACCTCTTCCTAACCCTTCGGGGTTTACAGGCGTGATGGTATTTTTTTTATTTGTTTTTAAATAAGATCAGATCGTTAAAACTTTATACTCACGCTCGTAGGGTGAGAGTGAGTTTAGATTTTTAAAGAACTACAAAACAATAAATAACCATTTAAACCACTATACTATTAAAACTACTTTATCAAAATAATTATAATATTCCCAAAAAAAAAATCGCACCCAATCAGAATAGGCGTGCGTAGGCGCGTCCGGATTAGCGTCCCGTATTCGGGGCCATCCGCTGTGAAAAATTGAAGCTTTCATTGTTTTAAATGTCGGTTCGTGACGGCGAGCTTACTGCGTCTGTCCACGGATAATTGTATCATCTTTTGACGAATTCGTGAATTCCCTGTGTTATTAAAACAGATACGACTGCTGTTTGTTTTTGGAGTTGCTGATTTTCGGAGTGAGAACTGTTGTAGGGTTAGATGATAATTTATAATCTAGCTTCTAATTTGGAAATTGGGATTAGAAATACTTTATAAGAAGAAGACAGTTTTACTAGTAATAGTTGTGAGAATAATATAAAAATAAATTGTTTTCGCCACATTAAGAATATAATTAACAAAAACCTAAGCTTTGCTTTTGAAAAAAAAAACTTTATTTATGGATACCTAAGCATGTAATTTCAAAAGACATTAAAAAAAAATTAAGTACCTGAGTAAGTATTCCAATCAACAAAAGATTATTTAATTCTTTTCATTCATTATCATTCAAAGTTAGAAACAAGTTTGAATGGAGTCATTCTTATACTATCAATAACAATATAAAACTTATCAATGATACAGCTCTCCATTCATATCAATATCTACATACCTACTTACACGCGCGAACGCGAATTTTTTCCAGCGAAAAATTGCTCGCGTATAAATGCATCGGTAGCACAATAAAATCCATCACGAATCATATTATTGTGTTACCTATACAAAGTGATTGTCACTCGGGGCACATGGCGGCTTGCGACGCCCGAGGCGGAGCTTACCACACCACGCCCACAGAAAAACGGCTCAAGCGATAAGGTCGAAATCACTATGGAGATTCTAGAGATTTTCGGCTTTACAGAACAGAAAGCCGCGAGAGCGCGCCGCGAGTGTGTGTCTGCCTTAAAACATAGTCGCCACCCGCGCCGGGCGCACGCTCGCCATTCCAAATTCGAACACGAATTTTTAAATTCGGTATTCCAAATTTTGGTCCTCCGATCCGAGTCGGTTCTTAGAATTAAAATCGGTTGATAGGTTTTGTGTGTTATGCGTCGGAGGCCGTAATTTTTTGACAATGGAAGTAAGTGCAATGCCTCCGATGCCCCTGGACTTCTCGATGGTGAGGAGTGGAAGTGGTTCACCTGGTTCGCTGCGGGAGGGATCCCCGAGGCCTGTCTCCAACAGCGCTTTCAGAGTTGTCACCCCGAAAGGTAAGAAAAAATATTTTTTGTCCTAGAAAAAGATTGTTTTGTTTTTGTTTTGATTTGTTTGTGATAATTTTATCTCACTGCTACTGAAAATAATTGCAAATATTGTAGCAGTTAATTTGAGAAGTTCAAGATCTGCAAAATTCTTGCTTTTAAAATATTTAACGCGTTACTTAATCAGTATCTAAAAAGCAGTTTTGTGTCAGCAAATGTTTACATTTTGCCGTTTCCTTCTCAACAGTTTGTTTTGTCTGTTAACTAACAAAATACCTTATTAGTTAAATAGACAGAGCACAATTTTACCTATTGCTTTACCTTCATATTTACTAAGAATAATACATTTGCAACTTAAAAGTAGCTGCAAAAGTTTCAAAACAGGTTGTTTCATATATGTAAATGTTGTAAAAGAGATAATTATTTATTTAAAACTTTTACTAGTAATTTATCGGTCTTGGAAAAGAAAAATAATGGAGTATTTTAAGTTTTATTGAGCTTTGAAGAATACCAAATAGATTCATATCAGATTCTAATGGGATTATCTATGAATAAAATAGTGAAACATTTCTTTACACAACTTTCTACTGATTAGTTTAAGAAGACTAATCAGTATTTAATCTGGATATTAAGTATTATATGTTTAAGAAACTAGTCCGGCTTTTTTTTGTAACAGAAAAAAAAATGTGTTTTAGATTTGAAGGTTTTGTACCTAATTTCAACCCAATTCAACCTGTCTACTATTTAAAATATTGTCATTCATATAGGCACAATACTGATTTTTGTAGAACACTACTGAGACCGCCTGTGTAGATAATAGGCTAACCAAGATTATTACTTAGGGTTGATTTTTCAATCATCAAATAAGCTTCATCTATAAAATAAATATGGAGAATATTATGGCAATTTAACATGTTTTCTTTAGAAGGGCTGCTAAATTGACATAATTATTTAATTTTTAATAAAAATCTTGTGTAATGAAAAAAACATCATCTCTTGAAGTCTTAGTATATTTTTTAATGGCATGAGTTTCTTCTTATTTAATATTAGAACGTATATCTTATTTAAAAAATATTTAGGAACAGATTTAAACTAGCAATTAAGTTGTATACTTTTTAACAAACCTAAAATGGGCAAAAGGACCAAATTTTAAATTGATATTCAATTCAAAATGATCCAATTACTACATGAACTAGTTGATCACATAATCAATACGACTGTCAAAGGAAACTTAATTGTCACCCCTCGACCCTTGATAAATGACACCCAACCACTATTATTATGACGTTATTGGGTGCAGCAATACTTTTAATTAAGTTATAACTCGATCTATTGGGAATTCAAACCTATAACTGAGTATTACAGTACTTATTTGAACGTTTGGGAAGTTTCTTTCCGTTCGTGTATTTGTAGAATGCATAATTATTATGGTAAACAGGTGTTTGTATCACTGTAATAGGCTTCTTAGAAATGGTATTTATTCGTTGAACAAAAATGTTCAATTTAGAAAAGTACCAAAAATTGTATTTGAATAATCTTCATAATTCAGATCCTGGAACTTTTTGAGCATGAATAAGAGCTATAAGCTATAAGCTTTTTCAATGCTTTGATATTAAATATTAGTCAAATAAAAAAATAATACATAATAGTAAGCCACAAAGTTATTTTTTAACTAGCTAACTAACTTAACGTTTGAGATAAAAAAAAAAAATGCGACAGGAATTTAAAATGCTTAAAACTTTTTAAACCCTTTTTTGGGAGTACTGGTTCGAAGTAGCGCACGAAAATAATATTTGGAAGGAAATAGGGGAGGCCTTTGTCCAGCAGTGGGACCTTTATCACACTATGCCAATCTTCCATTTATAAGATTTTAAAAGAAACCGTTAATCTAGAGCATTCTTACTTCAAAAATAAACAGCACAGCACTATTTAACACCATACCAGAATACCTACAATTCCCTTCAAAGACTTCACACGTTCACAGACAGATCCTCTAATTCTGATTGGTCAAAGGAAATTAAAGTTCTCACACGATACCTGGGTACCGGAACACAAAGGAAACGATACCGGATACCGATACTCTATGCAATCCAAATATTAATTCGGAATTTCCATTCTCCATTTATGGAAGATGGGAATTTTTTATTTCAGAATTCCAATATTTGAAATTAGAATTGGAATTGGATAATTGGTATTTACCTACCTAATTATTTCTTCCCGATTTGGTAATGGGGTAAAACATTAAATAGTTAGTTAATAAAAATATGGGTGGGCTTAATTAAATAAGTAAATAAGAAAAATAAGAGGATTTGAAGCATTTATTCGACGCGGCGTACCAATGTTAAAATCACTAAAGTAAATATGTTAAAAACGAAGGATTTTTTTATTGAATTTTATCAAATAAATTGTTATAATTAAGCTAATTAGCTTTTTAGTCTACCCACTTGATCATACAAAAAAATATTCTTTAAAGAAATATATTTTTTAACCGTAGTTACTATATAAAAATATTATCCCTATTAATAATATTTTATAGATAAGCCTTACTATTATTAACGATAAACCTAGACGTATTATTATTAAGTAATTTTAATAAGTGCGTATAAGGTAAATAACAATAATATCAGCATAATTAACAAATCTCAACCGTAGCATGAACTATAGGTACTAGTAACTATAGTTTTGATATAAACAATTTTGTATAAAAATTGTTTAGTGGTAAATCAAAAATAATTGTTATTAAAATTAATAGTATTGAATAGATAAATGCGAAATTAAAATAGAAAAGCCTAGTAATAATTTCCAAGTATTTAAAAGTTATTTTAAAGCAACTCTCAATATCTAAGAAAGGACATCTGTTTCAGATAGGAACTTATCAAATGACTTCTTCCGCCCTGGGCGGGGCGGGAGGTAGTGTCAGACCTTTACTGACTCAAACCCATCCATGTTCCTTCTTGGTTTAAAATTAACATACCAAACTGAAAAATGTAGGTCTACCTGCTACAGGTACTTAATCTCTGCTTTAAGTGAAAAAAAAGCACGATGTTAAATATTATATGTTAGGTAATCAGAAATAATAACAAAGCTAATATACCTAGCTAATGCTAAATCCACGGCATTAATGACACCTCCAAAAAATACAAAAGCAAAGAAAAAAAAAAATGACATGACAACCCTTCTTCGTTCACACTGACACAAAAATAATGCAAATTAAAAAAAAGAGAATCCCTCAAACACCACTCCAATCAACCTTGCACCGGCCACGAAAGGGCAAAAAGTACCCAAAGCACAATAGCACCGTTACTGTAATCCGGCGGGTCCTTTAGACCCGGCACGCGCCTACCCCTCTGCATTCTAAGTGTTAGCTCCATTGTTGAATTACGAACGTTTTTAGAGGATTACGAAATTGTAATTGTTTTACGCGTATTTAAACTTTTGATAAGGGAGAAATTGACATACGTTTTGGTTTTAAAAATGTATTTGTTTTTGGAAATGAATTTAAATAGTTAGAAATTTGAAATTGCTTTTATATAAAAATTAGATCATTTCAGTTGGAATACAGTCATTTTTGTTTTCACGAATTATGATTGTGAAAGCAATCATAATTACTTTCTACATATTTCCTTTTTTATGTATGTTTTTTGATCACAGAAAAGAATATTACAAAAACGCAATACAAAGGTAGTTAATTCCAAAAACTGGGGAAGAAAATATCGGTCTTTTGATACGAATATAATTTCTATTTATATTCCTATTCTAAGGTATACGTGCACGCCCAATAAAATTTGATTAAACTAGATGTTTAAAAAATATCCAAATAGATTGAGATTACTTAAATCTACATAAAATGCTAATAAGATAAACAGAAAAAGACAAAAGCTTACACAGAAAAAAAAAACCACGCAATATCATTAAAATCAATGTCTAGTTGCGTGACGTACAGAAATAATGGCAAACCCAATAACGACCGGTGTTCGATCAGACAAATCCGATTATGTCCGGGATCAGATGTCTCGACAAGCAACGTAGATATTACACACAATCCGGATAATAACATCTTAGATATTAATTGGTTTCTGTAATCTGTTTGTAAGATTTTATTGTTGTTTTTGTAGTAGTATAGACTCAGACAGGCTGAGACATATACTGCCTCATTTTTAAAGAATAGTCGTATGAGATTAACTTTATTTTAAATAAGGAAGATCTTAAAAGTCTGCCACGAGGGCTGACTAGACGCGATAAGCTTATTAAGGGAAGGTTAGAATTCAATTTCCTTTATTTTTTTTAAGTTAAGGAAAACACTTATTTATCAAACATGAATTTTCCTCTGCGTAAATGTAGTCATTTACGCAGAGGAAAATTGCTGCAGAGAAATGCTGCATATTAAGAAGATATTTGTTGAGTACCTACTATAAAATTTATATTAGTTTCTAGCCCGCTACTTCGTCTGCATAGACTCCAGAAATTAGCCAAAGTCAAAAATTATACTTCGAGGACACAGAAATAGGAGTATAATTATTCTGATTGTTAAGCTAGATCTATAATCAATATTCTATTCAGATGATTAAGGTCCATCTATCCTTTCGGTCTCAAAGCAGTAGGAAATGGAATTACATACTAATGCCAAACAAGGTATAAATAATATTATTTTATTAAATCATGTCACTAATATTTGTCTTAACTATTGATTTGTTTAGGTCAAATATTCAAGTAGTATTTGTTATGACAAATATTCAAGTAGTTCTTAAACCATTATTATTCGTATTTCGAATATTATCTAAGGCCAGTGTTCACCCAAAACCAAAAGAACCAGTTCCATATTTAAACAGTTGCTTATGTCAAATTTAAATAAAGAACTGTTAAAATAAATCTTAAAGAACACAGGCCTTTTTTTTTTTTTTTTTTTTATAGACGGGAAATCATCAAATAACTTCCCCCGCCCTGGGCGGGGCGGGAGGGAGTGTCAGACTTTTACTGACTAAAACCCGTCTATGTTCCTTCATGTGCCCTTTGCGTTCCGGGGGCGCGGTATCTCTTTCGAACAACCCGCAGCCCCGGCAGGCATCGGCCCTCAGTGGCCCCATCCAATTTTGCTGACATCTCTTTGAGGCGCGCGTGGAACACGAACGCGCCGTCGACACGGTCTGTCGCTAGTGAACGTACGGACGGTGAGCTACCCATTGCTCACCGTCCACAGACCCGCGTCTACGGTGGCCGGGAGTCGTCACGTGGCTCCCGACGCCCGGATCGTCTACCGCGGCGGCCGCTGGGACGGGGGACCCTCCTTTCCCTCTCCCGTCCCGCCGCCTCCTTCTCTAGCATTACAGCTTCGCAGAAGGAGGCGACTGCTTCCCATTCCCCCTCGCTCCGGACCATGGCCTGGACCAGTGCCGGACGCGAGAGGGCGCCGCCGCCGATGGCCGCCTCGAGGACTCGGCGGTGCTCAGCCCAAGCAGGGCACACCGCCAAAGTATGCTCCACCGTGTCCTCGGGGCGATCCTCACAATGGTGACACCCGGGCGATTCCTCCCAAAGAACACAGGCCTAAGTTCCCCATTGTTTTACAGTTTAAACAGCCAGATTTTTAGCACAACAAAGCTACTAAAACACAGCCATACTATACAGATAGTATGAAGACCTGATTTCTGCGCGCGGAAGTGCACACCGCACCGCCGATCCATCATTCTGGATGGAAATCTAATTTGTTACATTCGGCACTACTAGCAACTCCCCTAAATGAATTACCGCCGACACGAACGGTACTGAGCTATGCGATTTATTTTTACCAATGTCATATGTGATGTTACGCATCTGTGCAGAAAAGGAACGTGTGTTTGTACCGTGTTAGATGTATTTGGTAAGGTTTTTGAAGATGGAAATGAGGTAGGATCTGAAATTGATACTGTTTTAGGTCAGAAATGGGTAATTTTGTTGATGTTTGCAAAGGTTTTGCTTTTGAAATTGATACATTAGGTATTGTGTCAGAAATGGGACATTTTGTAGGTGTTTGCAAAAGGAAGGATTAATGGAACAAATAAGAAAGTTTGCTTTTGTTAAATTCGACCTAAATAGCATATTTTTTATAAATAATATTTCCTTACTACAAGTATATCAAAATTCTGTTCAGGAGGGATTTAAAGCCTTCATAGGTATAAATACATTTCCTTGATTATATCAGTGACTAAACACCTAATCAAGAATATTTTCTTAAAAAACCCATTCCTTTTCGTCTTCCTCGTTGCATTTGGGGAAGACATGCAGTAATTACGAAAAAAAGGGAAAGTAAAAAAAAACTTGTTGAAATAATTGGCGCTTTACATTATGACCAAATTAATCCAAAAATCTAGAAACAAAAAACCAAATCATTTATGTCACAATAAAACAATATCCAGGCACTTTCAAATGACTAAAGAGTCAGTCAAAAAATTAAACCTAGTCGCTCATTCCAAACACTAAACCTTCTATGAAGAAGAACAAGCAAGAAACTATTTCATTCACAACATTTTAATTAACAAGCTTCCAAAAATAAACAGTACAATCATCCGAGCGTCTATTACACCATTGACATACGACAAAAAACAATAAGCAAGCTTCAATTGCGAAGCAGACGAACATGTGTTGCTCGCGACAAAACGACGACATAAAAATCGCACGTCCTTGGCAACATCCTACATCCGCTTCTCACAGTTAATCCTGCACGCATTAAATCATTGCGTTACGGTAATAAAAAATATAATTCGTGTACGGTCTTACGAAAATGAAGATGAAATTGTAAAGTATTTGGGACATTGTAATATTGGGAATATTCACTTTAAAACTGCTGCGTCAAGTATTTTTGAAAAACTTTCGCTTATAAGAAACTAGCTCCTTTTTAGCTAATATTTCCATGGAAGTTGCACATTTTTCATGATAAAAAACACAGTCTAACACAAGATGATATAGCCATAACCTATGTGCTATTCCACACTGTAGTCTTTCCCTGAGTCCAATTTTATCCAGATCCGTTCAGCCGTTCGGGCGCGATTGAGCAAAAACAGCTATCCATCCGATTTCGCTTTTATATAGTAGTAAGACTATTGTGTTTTTTTTTATTTTTTATCGATTGTCTCTTTCAATGTGAAAGACAAGCCAAATCCAACTAAAAATTCATCAAATATTTCATCGAAACTTCTAAAAATTAGACCAACTTATGTGTGGTCGTTCTTATATCTTCTATTTTTAATCGAATGCCTTCTTCAATTCAATCACAGTCATAAAGGAAAGAAAATCTGAATACAAACAAAAGCTTCGTCATATATTTCATCGGGACCTCATCCCAGGATTAGATAGACGATAAAGATTCCAGGGTCGCCATTACGCTAATGGGGTACACGTGGCCGCATTGGCAAATCCCTTCGTCGTGTGAAGGCGATTTAGTACCCAAATTAATTATTAATGGACCCTTTGATGCGGTTGGCCCAACAAGCAGATGATTAGTTGATTGCAAGAGATTTTTGTAGCTCAAGATTTTGTGTAGTTTTTATGCAAGGTATATTGTATTCACGTGCAATCCTGTTTACAATTATATTTTAAAAGTTGAACAAAGTAAATGTTACTCCTTGTTAGCCTAGTGATTCAAAGAGCGACTGCTATGCTAGAGGTCTTGGGTTAGATTGGCAGGTCGAACAAAGTGTTATTGGGGTTTTCTATGAAATTCTCAGTAGCAGCTCGGAGTTAGGATTTGTGCCGGTTAATGGCAATAGGCTCGCCCCGAATTAAAATGGGACTTAAAAACATACCGGTAAACTGTGGGTATACCTACATAGAGGTGTACCCTCTGCATAACCCGGGAATACAAGTGTGATGGTATGTCCTATAAAATGATTAAGTATGGAGTTCCTTGCTAATCCTCTTTCAAATGAAACTACCTTTTGGAAGAGGTAACTAGATTCAATTTTTTTTTTTATCGAAATGGCATCTCGCAGGTCAGCCTAGAGCTGTTTACTGCTTAACCGGTCAACTCAATGGATGCCTCGCAATTAAGGCCTCCAGCCAGAGCATAAGTTTAGATTCAATTATTTAGTCTTACACATGATATTCAAAAGTACCTATCTTTTAATAGCATAATTGAAATAAATGATTTAATTTTGAGTTTGACGTGTTTTAATGGGGAAAAAGATTTGAAATATGTAATTACTATTGGTAGCTATAATAGCACTTAGTATTAGTTGCGTAGGAAAACTGTTATTCATTGAAAGCAATATTATTAATTGGTAAATTATTTTGCATCCCATTCAATATTTTTGAATGGCAATCGCAATGCTTTTCGTCTTCGTTTGATCCCAAATGTTCTTTTATTTTTCCCGGTAGAAGAAAGTAATACTTATCAGTCATCTTTTGCCCTTATTTCTATGTATGTTGACCCCTTATAATATCTTCTTTTCCATATAGGAAAAGAAGATATTATACTTTTTTGTCGTCTCTGTCTGATATCTCTGATATAGGTACCTGGTTTTAACCCCCGACTCAAAAAGAAGGGTGTTATAAGTTTGACGTGTCTGTGTGTCTGTCTGTGGCACTGTAACTACGTACTCTTAAACGGGTTAACCGATTTATATGCGGTTTTATTTGAAGACAGGTTTCCTAGCGATGGTTTTTAGATATCTTTCACATAAACCTCAATCCATCAATAGTGTTTTCTTCTTTCTGAAAGAATCAATCGTGTCATTGTAAATTGCATTGCTGTGATCAAAAGTGCCTTTAAATGATCTAAGTAATTGAATTAAATGATTTGACTTTGAATTTGAATGACATTTTCATCAAAGTAGATTTCGGTCACGGTGGCCAATCTCAATGGAGACCAGCCAATCATGCACTGAATATTATAGTGCATCATTGTTTGCGCACATACTCTTTCCTAATTTCATAGTCCGGTAGCACGGTAAACCGGCCTATATGGGAAAAGATCAGGCGCAGGAGCAACGGGTTTACGTGCTTTCCGAGGCACGGAGATGTCACGCCACCAACTTCCAAACTCCATGCTGATCCTAATAAATTCCTAACGAAAAAACGCAATAACACTTTTTGCTCGACCTGGGAATCGCGCCCAGGACCCCACGCTTAACGTCCGCCCTTGGAACCTAAAGACCAATTTTCATAATAAATATTCAAGAACAAGTAGTTCTCCCTAATTACAATCAATCATCCGATTCCATACTTCCATGTAGTCCAAACTCCATTCTTCATTGACCCTAAAGCTTTAAATCTTAACCTTATTAGAATCTTCCTGTGTCCAATTGTTGCGAAACGGGCGGCTGACATCAAAGGGGCAACTGACCAATGAGCGCAATGAATCATAGGCAATGGAATTGATTGAAACTGTTTTTATTATGCCGACTACTGGCGGTTTAGTCAAATTGGTGGACTTTGTAGATAGGTTTAGATTGGATGAAACATTTTTAGTCTGTGGCCGGCTAGTTAGAAAATTTTGATTAATAAAAATTTTTGGTTGGAATTTTTTGTTCGCGTATTGAATTCTGATTGGAACTTTTTTGGATGGAATACGAATGATTTTGTGGATTAAAATATTCATTCTAGACAGCGAATTAATTTAAGTATTTATTAAGTACTGTTGATCAAAAATACTACGATAAGTAGGTATATAGTATAACCACTAATTACTGTCACTTTTCAACTTAAATTCACAAAAGTTTTTAATAAAATTGAAAAAAAAACTCGCCTTTTTTAGCAACGAGAGTACGAGACTCTATTACTAAGCCGCTGCTGTTCCTCCATCTTTTTGGCTCTTCATTAAACGGTGATACGGAACCCTACGCTTGCGAGCCCGACTTGCACTTGACTGGTTTGTAATAGGTATGTCTACTACTGCCAATGCAGTCTCGTTTTAAAGGTCTTACATATAGGTCTTATACTGAGCTGCGAAGTGTAACACTATCCGAACAGCGACTTTGACCCCAATTCAGTTGGGATTAGTCTCACGAGTATGCGTTTCAGAAGGAATTTTAGTTCATATATTTTTACAAAAGGCGAAACTAATTAAGGTCTAAAGGACCAATAAGATTTAATTTCAAAATATTTTTCAGTTAGGTTTTTCCAAATTCCTCGATTTTAAGCAATGTTCATATAGTTTAATAAGCTGTTATAGTGATTTATTTCTTATGTTACGTTATTTATTATTGTACCCTAGAAATTCGGATTAAAAGACCAGAATATTTTTCATCGCCTTTATCAATCAAATTCGAATTCCACGAAAACAAAATCTTTCTCTAGTCAAGAAACCTTTTCTTCTATAAAAAAGCACCATCAACCGAAGTAACAATTGCGTCCAATTGAAATTCTGCCCTGAGAAAACATTCAATCTCGCACAATTAACACCTCTTAACCCATTCCGACGTTCGCACGCCAATCACCGGCCAGAAGATTGTACAATTTAATCGCTGCCACACTGCTCTTGTGTCAAATACAAACATCGATGGCTGGGGAATTAAAAATGTGAATGTTCTTGAAGATTTAGAAATACAGAAGCTTGGAGAAAAGGAGACTAATGATGTGGTAGAAGAAAATTATAAAATATATAAGAATTGGCAGTTGGATGCGGTAAAAGAAAAAAAAGTTGGCAGTTGGAAAAACTGTCGCAAGTCCAGTGCAACACTTCACTTTAGAATGTCGGTGAAGCGATCATATTAGCATGTTGGTAACGCGACAAGTAACTCTTGCTCCTACCAAAAACTACTCAACGCAGTTTAAGAAGTTTTCACTTCAAAAAATTCTGCAACCAATAAAACAGACAAGCGGTAGGTGCAGTGTTCTACTGATCAAAATTCTAGTTATTTCAGAATTGTACAGAACTAACGGCTTGATTATTGTCAGCCGAAGTGAATGCAATTACAGTCAATAAGAAGATTCCGAATGAAAAATAAGCCATGGCATCGATTCTATGTATTCAGCAAGCTCTAAATTATCAATTACTTTTTTTCTTATTTTTATTGAAACTTGTCAATGTTTCTTGCATTGTGGATGCGTTTAAATCATATAAACCCACAAATATAAACTGCCAGACCCGGTACAACTGTAGGCCACACAAAAAATTGCTATGTGCAAGACTCGAACACACGATACTCAGCGCAGTAATCGACCAATCAATCGCTCAGCCACTGGCGCCAACCATGTCGCCAAATAAACTACTATTCGAGTAATGTCACGGACACACAAACAAACAATCAAGGCCATGATGCCATAAACCATAAATCAAAATCTTAAGTGACAAATCATTGCCTATTACATTAACCTACTTCTCAATCTATACAAATAAATAAAATTGAAGTGTCTGTTTGTCATTTGAAAATAATAGCTTATTAGGTACTAAATGTTACATGGTACTTATACCAAAAACACATTTTAATATTTTTTGTTTGTCTGTCTGTATGTTTGCTCCGTCTTATCTTCGAAACGGCTGGACCGATTTTGACGAAACTTTCACTGACAGATAGCTAATGTTACGAAGAGTAACTTAAGTTTACTTTTATTTTAGAAAAAGACTTAGGGTTCCGCGCAAAATTGAAATACACCCTGCACATAACCTAACCTAACGCGAACGAAAACACGGGCGTAAGCTAGTAACCAATAAACGCATCTGCATCCATTCATAGCAACACCAAGGCGAGCCAAGGCCATTTCTATCGCAAATACTTAACAAAAAAAATATTCACACACTCGACCATTACGAGCCACGATTTAATTTACGACTAGATCTCTTTGGATCAATTAAAGTGGCAGATGACAAACAGTGGACATGACTATGACTAAGCGCACGCGTAGGTGGCGTGGTTCCGTGGGAAACGACGCATCACTTGATTTTGACAGACGTGTGTATAGAATTGTATTCTAAGCAACTAGTGGTTTTTTTTTTCAGGTCACCTAGTTTACAGCTTAAAAATTAATAATTCAATTTATGTTCATTATCACGAATGCAAACGAAGTCGGGAAATAAAAAGTAACATAATTATTTTGTTTCTCTGGGTTCACACTTACACCGTACCAAACGCCTGAAACAGTTCAGTGGTTTAGTCACTAAAACGTGACAAATAAATGATTTGTATTTGTATTTGTATTTTTGTATTTGTACAGACAGAGTATTAGTATGGATTCACCAATCACGAAGAACGCAGTACCTAACAGTTAATTTAACCATAATTGCAACAATGTTACATTTTTTATGATTTGTATGGCTATGGACAAAGGTCCCACTTTTAGGTTTAAAATATAATTTGGTCCTTGTATACGATGACCTTCAAACTATAGGTATATGAGACGAGTGAATGACTCCTCTAAAGATTATGATTAATGATCATTATATTTTTCACACGTCCTCTGCTCAACTGGATTCAGAAATCAATATATTCGACTATCAGAACCGAAAGCTCATATTTATGAGTTTAATTTTTAGTAAAGAAAGCTTATGCAGTATACGAAAATACAAATAAAACATTATTGTGTGTCACACAGCTGCGCCAAATAAGCTCACTTCAGCAAAAATGTCAGACCACTAACGCCTGACACTGATTTTCAACCGGGCCTTGAATTGAGACGTATTACGAATGTAAATCAGCTATATAGCGATAAATGAAAAACGTGTAGCAAATGAGGTAGACAATGAGGGTAAGTAGTGAGTAATAAAATAATGTTTGTTTCGTTACCTATGTGACAGATGTAATGAAGAAAATATTGTAATATGCATGTAGAACATAGTAGTAGAGCTCGTCCAGGGAAGTATTACCACCATACCTATTTCTGCCGCAAAGCAGCGTTGCCGTGTTTCGGTTTGATGGGTATGGGTACCCGTGTGATTGCACGCACATGAGTAATTTCAAGTTTGTCTCTGGGATGGCAACGCATTTGCAAGGCCTCTGATATTGCAGATGGCTATTGGTAGAGGTGACTACTTAACATCAGGTGGGCTGCGGGCTTGTTTGCCATTCAAATACATGACATAAAAAAGTAATTTGTAGTACTTAGTGCAGTATCAACTCTCATTTACCAATTTCACACAATCACGATGAAAACAATTTCGATGTCAGTCTTGACCTTCCTAAAGTAAGGAAACCCGTTGATTGGCTATCACGGACGTTGCATCTGAAAACGGAGGCTGTGGGCGTATTGAACGTGGGAACTCTTAGTGGCCTAGTCAACAATGAGTCAGAGAGACTGACTAATGTACTATGTAGGACAGGCGCCATGCTACTGCGGTGAGATGGGATGAATTGGAGGAATAGTGGGGCAGGAGCTGGGTTTTTTGTGAAACGATGAGATTTTTGAAGACTTTACTAATATAATGAAGCTGAAGAGATTTTTTGTTTGTTTAAACGCTCTAAAACCATCTGTTGCATTGGAAATTTATTTCTGGGTATGTTTGCCTGACTTACGAGGATTAGTAAAGGCTGTATAATATAACGCTACAAACTATAGGAGAGGGGCAGTAAGCAAAGACGTAGCTTAACGCGGATGAAAAATCCACGAGGGCGAAGTTGCGGGCAGAAGCGTGTAACTCTTAAGAATCTAATTACTGAAAGAAAGACATAGAAATAGCGTGGTTTAAATTAGTCCCTAACATTTTCTATTCCAGAATTTAAAAAAAAACCCAATATTATACTTAAAGGGCATATTTTTTGGTAATCTTCAAAAAGAAAAACACTACCGGCTTTATTTCAATCAATTTTGATCAACTATTATAGGCTTTGTCCCTCCAAAACATTCCCTATATTAGACCAAATAAACCATTATTTTGTACAATATTTGATGAAGTAGAAAAATTATCTTCATTAAGGGTATAGCCAATATTTGGAAAAAAACAGCCCACCTTTCCTCTTATAAATCATTGTTTGCTACAGTAATCCCTCCTTTGTTATTCCCATTTGACCCAATTTAGATTTAGCGAGCAACCAATGTTAACAATAATTAGGTACAAACGAACATGCCTAATCAACGACTTCCTCCGTCAGTTTCCAAGCTTTATGTTAATTAGCAACTTTGTTATCGTTAACAAAAAAAAATATATTTTTCAGTTGCTAATCTGTTAGGAAGCGGGGACCTCGGTGACCCAAAGACCGTATGTTTTGCAATAAAAAATGAAAGATTCTTTATATGGTACAAAAGCTCAGTGTTCAGATATCTGGGGCTACTAGACCGCTTGTCTCCAGATAAGAATGTCATACAGTACTGTTTATCTTGTTTTTATGGTATTATTTATAATGAACCGAGTATTCTGATGAAATTTCTTTGTATTTAGTAATTGGTTGGTTGCTAGAATTTTTTTGTTTTATTTAGACTTTCGTCATGAGTTACTTTGTTGCTTTATTCTTTAAGTTAGTTAGAAAAATGTTCGTTTAATTTTGCTGTTTTTACTTGCTTTTTCATATTTTTGTTGCATCAGCCTATTAGTGTAATGCTTTGATATGAAGAAGGTTGCTATTGTTCGTCTAATATAAGCAAAATATTATTATCTCCTATTCCGATTATTTCCCCTTTTTCTTTAACTATTTCAGAAAAAACTTCAAATAACCTTTCCTAGTCTGATATAAATATTATCACCACTTCAATGAGATTTTTCTATTACTCCAAAAATATAAACCTATTATCTAGACGCCATTTCTTTTTATATTAATTCTGGATCACTACCACACCGCATGATCGAGATTTACAAAGATTCTATAGCAGTCTCACATGAAGGGCTATCAACATTAAATGGCTAACAAACAAGTGTTATTAATATAATATTAATATAATCATGACATAACATCGATCAGTTTCCGTTGAGAATTCTCTAGATTGTAGATAGTCGAGCGTTGTTCTTGGCCAATTATAATAATGTACTGTATGCGGCCACCCAGGACGGTAACGCGACACCCGGATTAGAACTCGGTGGCTTTGGAGTTACTGCACTTGGTTTTGTTGCAGTTTTTGGGACTATTTTGTTTGTTGCCAAAGCATTGAGATTTACTGAGTAATGTGACATGGTGGATCTTAATGAATTGAGGCATGGTGGCAAGGTTTTCCAAAAAGCAATGATGATTTTGTTCAATGGGATTGAATATCATGTAATGGCAAAAATTAAGAGACGAAGATTTATTTATTTAAACTTTATGCACCAAAAAAATTACAAAGGCGGAACTATTTACCTATTTCAAAATTGTGTCATGTTCATGTTATCTCTTCACTACCTTTGCTTAGCTGGTAGTGAATGCCTAACACAAGTTCTCTTTTGTACATTTTGTTGCATAAAGAAATAAATAAATTATACAGAAGATTAGCAGTGTCAATTTTGCAAAAACTTCAACCTTATCAACCAATTAATAGATTCTGGATTCCCATAACATACTAGAGATAAGTACAAATGAAATTCCAAAAAAAGAGGGTTGAATTTTACGCAAATAAAAGTGGCATCAAAAACTTTCACCCATCAATCGACTCTATTCATTTCTAAAGCATATCGAACGATTGAACCACATTACTATCTAATAATACGCGAATGAATGGCCGCCGGTCCATTGAGTGAAGTATTGTTCGACGGACACTAATTGATGCTGAGCGGCTGCCTTTTGTGATAACACGAGTATCTACGAGTAGAGGAGCAGCTGGTTTTAATATACAGTTTGATAATATGGTGATATTCTTTCATTTTGATGATGACTTTGGAGATATAGGAAATGATAATGATGATAATGACTTAAGATACGGTAATGATAAAGTTGAAGATCCTGCTGTTGATAAGTTTGTAGATATAAATGAGATGGATAATAAATTAATCTTGGCCAAGTATAGTTGAAAATATTCACTTACAACATTTATTTAGCACAAATAAAATTTTATCATTTCTAAATATTTTTTTCTATTTCGTATCTACTTTCTATGTTTATCTTGGACATCACTGATATAATGGTGTTAGTGCAGAAAAACATTGTGAAAAACCTAAACTTATAATTAGTATAAGTTTGAAATCGTCAATGTGTCTTGAGCAAGCGTGGTGATCAATGCTCGTGCCTTCTCTGTATGGGAAGAGCCCTTTGCCCTGGGGTATGACAATAATAGTGTGGTATCATTAATAATCAAAATCATACAAATCTTCAAACCCATCTAAACCTTAAACCCAAAAGAACGAAAGCTGTTAATCACTTAACCATTATCAAACAACTTTTCAACTCCAAAACGTTATCCACAAGAATCATATTCGAATTCGAAGGAGACAAACCTAATACGAAAATTATTCAATAAAGCACAATCTGACACACGATCCGCAGTAGCCGGACGCGTGTTATTTGAGGCGCCGAACCCCAGGCGCCTGCCAGCCGACATGATTTGATGCGATATTATATCTAGCTTTCTTATTTTAGGTGTTAATGTGTGGTCTTGATAACTGATTATGATTGATACATAATGAGTGTTTGTAGTGGTTTCATAGAAGCAGATATTGGGGCAGCGGTGCTTTTTGTTGATGTTTAAAGGCTAGTATTATGTATAGACAGTTTGGGTGTTCTTCACTGTTCTAATACTGGTCCAAAATGTGTTCAAGTTACTAATGAGACACAGCTTAATTTGTATTTATTTTTGACTCGCCTTTAATTTCCTTCTCTTTGGCAAAGATCTCCTCCGACACCTTCCGTATATTCTCATCTTGCGCCACCTCGAACCAGCACTCGTGATGCGCGTCTAAGTCATCTCGTCAACTCTTTCTGGGCCTGTCTCGGCGAGTATCGACCATCTAATTAATAACAACGTAAAGTAACACATATTTTTGGACCTTAAATGAAAGACGAGAAAATTTTTCCTGATTTTCTCTGTAAATAAAATCTATATTCACAGAACGGAAACCTAGCAATGAAACAGAATTTATTACGTATTACAATAAGCAAAAGAGTAAAGAGCACTTTGAAACGAAGCTAAAGAATCACTGGAACATCGCAGACAGTATCAATTGCAAATTGCAACAGCATAAGTGATATAAAGCTAACAAACACTTAATGTATGATCCGAGGCGTATTAAAGTAATGTCTGAGATAAATCCCTGTTATATTTCGACATGGAAGAATCAGCACGCGACACTTAGAAGGCTTATGTTAGAAGCAGCAGCGGTTGCGTCATCATTCTCGCATTATATAGCCTTATTTATAGGTTCGCTGATGAAGTTTTCCCTTCATCTTGATCTTTGGTTGTTTATTATCCCACATTTGTTTTACTGCAGGACATAGGCCTTCCTACTCTCCCTCCATTTCTCCCTATTTAAGGCTACTTGGGACTAGTCTATTTCACCTCAACAACTCCACCGGGCCTGCCGATGATCTTCTCTATACTCAACAACATTGTATTTTTAAATGTTACTCTCTCAGTCTCCACAGAAACCCCTTCAAAGTTTTTTTTTATAGATATCTTCCAATCAGCTAATATCGGTAATCTACCATCAAGTTTTTACACGTAGTTCTTCCTCATTTGTTGTAATATTGTCCATAATTAATTAAGCTAACATTTAATCAAATATGCTGTTTATTAAGTAATCTACCTACATATCTACCTCTCATAAAGCGTGGTCCTACAATACCGCTGCCATTCCGTAACTTGTCCTACCACTCATCACAGGAAGCGATGTCACAATTGGCGTGGCGAGCGTCAATTTAATGATCTGCCTTCGCCCGGACGACGGTCATTGATTCTCGTAACATTGGCGCCGTTCGGCGAGTCTTTTGTTTTAACTGTGTACTTGAGTATGAGGACTTTTTAACAGTTTTGTTTTATGATTTCGATTGGACTTTGGAAAGATAATCATTATGGAGTAGTAGTATGGTATCTTTGTATACCCAAGTGAACATAGTAAAATACTCCGGTTTCTTCATTTCACGTCGGAATCAATTCACCTAGGTGAACTGTTTTGACATAATAGGTGTAATTTGTTTATTTTGGAACTAAATCAAGCAGGGTGTATTCGTCAGGGACTTACTATCATTGTAAGTAGTAGTTTTAGTATCCGCGTGGAAGTCTAATATCCGGTCTTAGCTGACCTTTCCTGCTTATAAACTACCTTCCTGTCAAATTTCAGATTCACAGATCTGATTTCAAAAATTCTTTCACCTATGGTAAGCTACATAATAAGCAAGTAATAAAGGCTATGAAACATCACGCTACAATCTACGGAAGTGGAGCAGTGTTCAAACACAAACCGTGGGGTATTGTGTTATATAAGATTTGTTCAAAAGCTGAAGGTTTAACGCGCTCCATAGATTAGATTTTCCCAATGTTAGTTAAAGTTTTTTAGATAAAAATCATAATATCGCAAATAGTTTAGTACAAACAGACAATTACATACATCCTAGTTCCACACCATGATTCATTGCTGCAACGACAGGCGTGGCCATTTAAAAATAGATATCCCTATTCACACAGTGACGATCTATTTCTATTTATAGTAATTGATGTACTCCAAATTTTACCAATTTCGTCGGTCGGGCGGCGGCATTGAGTACATTTGATGGTCTTAATTTTTTTTATTGTTATATATGTTACAAAAACTCTGAAAGAACTAAGGTTTACTGAATTAACGTCGCGATGCGTGTTATCTTCTTTTTAGATTTCTTTCAATGAACGTTATCTAATATGTGACTTCATAGAAAAGATTAGAATGAAGTTGTAAAGGTTGACTGATGGTTTGATGATTGCAAGATAATAATTTTATTCAAGCCAAGACGATACGGTTGACGCAGTAGCTGAGCAGTTGGCAGTTGCTATGCGTGTTGCGGGTTCAATTCTTTCACGGGACAAATAAATTGTATGCCGTACAGGTAGTTGTTCTGGGTTTTCGACATAAATATTACATACCATCACAGCAGAGGTGTAGCAATGTACACCCACATTTCGCCGGTGTGTTAAGGTCTCATGTTATAGGCTAGCCTATTGCCATTAACCCGGCATAAACTCTAACTCCAAGCTGCTACTGAGAATTTCATAGAAAAACCCAGTAACACTTTGTTCGACCTGGGAATCGAACCCAAGACCTCTAGCGTAGCAGTCGCGCTTAAGACCTAGCGATTCAGTTGCATAAATATTTTTGTCATAGTATTGATTTTACATAAGCCAATTTCTGGTCCTTCGACCCGCACACTTCATGTACCAGTTCTCTCAGATGTGTCCAAATTGTAGTAACCATAGTTAGATGTCCACGACCTTAACAGTCGCTGGCGCCACCGAATCGCTCTCTTCCTCTGCACTGATTGTCCTTGCCACTTACTTAGTTACTGTTCTTATCCTGTCGGTCCTAATTCATTTGGAAGGGCTTTTAGATTAGGCGCGGTGTAAAGAACATTTTTGTGTCTTTTGAGAATAAAACTTGTGTTGATTGTTGTGTAAAGCTCAGTTATATGTAACAAGCTTTTTCCGGCGATTTGGCACCTAGCATTTTCTTACGCATATTATTTTCTTAGTAATAAAATAGAACCTATAGCATTCAGACATAATGTAGCGAAAGAATTTTCAGAATTAGTTTTGGAAATTAGCGCGTTCAAACAAACAAACTCTTCAGCTTTGTAATATTAGTATAGATAGATGTACCGTCTACATGGGTTTTACAATTCATACCTTACCCATACAAAAATTTATACCATTATTGAATACCTAACTTTGTCAAAAATTCTACTGCCTTAGCACGGCCTGTAATATCTTCATAGTTTTAAAACGACGTCCTATATAAGTGTCGTGATGGGCCATTCGTTAAGGCTTATTGGCTTATATATTACTTGGATTATTTCCAAGTTGATCTTAAAAATCACCGACATTGATGAAAGAGAACATCGAAAAGAAACCTGGACTTATAATTCCTATAAGTCTGAAATTGCCAATTCGCCTAAAGCATCGAGTCTTTGCCCTGCAGTGGAATAGTAATAGAGTGGTATTATTTATTTATTATATTATTTATTAGCTTCATACAGAATCATAAACAGCAATATTGCGAATAACATGCTTTCAATTCAAAGTTCAAACTGACACTCCGCTAACTGCACTTAACCTATCAGCTGCAACAAGCGTGATTTTCTCCACATAATAATATCTAATAAGATCTATAGTTCTATCTTCCCGTCAGTTTGTTTGTCCGTTAATGCAGATGGATGACCGGCCACGTGATGATTACATACGGATGGCTGTAAGTGAGACAATCAGTGCTCGAAAGGATGAGAGCGATTCACTGGCGCCAGGCGACCCTAGTTAAAATTGCGAGCTTGATGTACTATGGGGACAACCGGTGGAAGGGACGCGTATATCAAGGATTCAGTTCACGATACTACGCCTCCGCGATATAGTTTTTTGAAGGTTATCTTTACGAGACAAAATTGAAGTGTCTGTTTGTACCTTATGTCAAAATAATTACTGTATAAACAGAATAACTAACAAACAGAACCAAAAAAAAACTTTTTTTTTTAAATTTTGTGTATTAGTATTGTCTGTTTGTTTCGGATAATCTCCAAAACAACTGGACCGATTTTGACGAGACTCTCAATGACAGATAGCTGATGTTGAAAGAGTATTGTATTGTTGTTGATTACTCAGTTGATCTAGTGGTCGCGAGCGTAACTGAGCGTAGAATCATGGGTTCGATTCACAGGTTGGGCAAACTGTTATTGGGTTATCAATGCATATTATTTCCGCATAGCAAGATTAGCTTGAAGAATATAGCAGTGGCCTTCTCTCCTTTGCTCAAATTGTAACGCAGTTTGATACCAATGATTGTTAACTCCACCAATACAGATATCATGAAAAATTGCCTTCAACACACGTATATTAAACGTCCTTAGTCTATTTACGGTAATAATAAAGTTTTTATTTGTTTATTACGTACCGATAATTCGTTACGTAAAATATCAAATCTATGAATGTTTAAAGAAGGTCATGTTTGATATCAGAATATTCGTAGAAAATAACAAATGCTGTCGTCTGGTTTCCCGTAAATTAGTCGTCCAGTAAATATGAATGGAATAATATCGTGATGGCTCAGTGGTTAAGGCGCCCGCCTCTCATGCACAAAGCTGTGGGTTGGCAATTGAGCTCGGACAAATACCAATATGACTTTTATAGATGTACCTTAATACATTTACCACGGGATAATTCAGGTCTTTGGCTTAATTCTGCAGTCTACGCAGACAACATCGCAGGCAGAAGCTGGTTTTAATGTAATTACTCCACACTTTTTTGCAAAATGCAGTCAGAATTGGAAATACCAAATAGGTAAGTAGCAAGACATCAAACAATAATTAAATCCTCAAAACACAGGTAGATACTAAAAAACATATAATTATTTACTTAATCAGGCTTCCTATCAGAATTACATGGAATAAATGTAATCGATAGTGTTAATATCTTGTAACAACAGCAGTGATTACCTAAATACATGTACAGATAATTCTTATCGATAATCCCTTTGAAATTGTTCACGATATAATCGATGTAAAATCCTCATTTTTTACTTGTTTATTGAAGAAGTTATGCAAGACATTTAATTATTATTTTAAAAGTCTGTACTACCGACTAATCATATAGGTATCATAGATACGTTCTATTTGGTGGTCCTTCGGTACGTTACTGTTGTCAATTCCTACGACTCTGCAGCCTGTATGTCTCTGTCTGTCACTCGACTGTACACAGACATTTGAATCGTAATACATCGTACATTTCGTTTCATTCGTTGTATCGTACATATGAAATTTACGCAAATAGTGTGTTACTATGGCCGCTATAACAACAAAAAGGGTCCAAATCAGGTCCAAAAAGGGGTTTTTTATAGAAAAAACGGCGTTTTCTGCTCGATCTTAATATTGAACGGTAGTACGCAACGTCGCTTGTAAGTAAGACTAGCACTCGGCCAATTTTTTTTGTATGAAAAGACCATTGGTGTTCGTTCATGTAGATTTTCAAATATTTTTTTGCTATTGTTTCTTATTAAATATTTTTGAGGCAAAGAAAAACTTGGGTTAAAATCAGAATGACACAGACGTAAGCAGTATCACGTCATCCAAACTTAACATTTTACTTACTGTAAAAACATACCAAAGCATTGGAACAGTCTACAGCTAACCCCAACTAAAACCTCATTACTTTTCATTCCCCTTCCCAGAATTAATGAAGAGGATAATTCCAAGAATTAATATCACGCCTGAAGAAAGTGTACGGATGCAATATAGTCGTTAAGCTAAATGCCTTGTGACTTGCTACCAACGTGATGCTGAGGGCATGAGGCAAATCATGACTGACCATTTCATTGATAAGACAAACATCCAATTGTTTGATGTTAAGTGGGCCGCTAAAATGGTGTGGCTGGGAGAAAGGGCATATGGCACAAATTTTTACCATATATTGACTAAAATAAGGCAAAACCAAATATAAATCAGTTAACAGAAAATAACTTAAAATGAAGCAAGCTAATAGACTCCTCATGTAAAAATGGTAGTGAACCAGAAGATGGAGTGATGAGATAAATAATAAGGAAAGAAAGATTTTTTTCCAGCAGAGGGACACAAAAAAACTCTTAATAAAAAATGAAGTTGTCATGGGGACTGCCAACAGAAGTGAAAAAGTAATATCACATAAACATGTCGGTGACGCGGTCATATTAGTATGTCAGTAAAGCGAACTCATAAGTTTAACCCCTAGCAAAATTATCACTTCAATAACAAAACAATACGTTGTAAATTCTCGACAGGATACAGGCCTTCTCTATTCACAACGTCCTCGAAAGTTACTGACGAATTATGGAACAGCCATATTTCAACACGACATTATTACTACGGCTACTAAGCGCCATATTAGCGCCACACTAACCACTTCGACTCCTACAGTACTGGATCAACACTTTGTTTATAAGCTTCGCACGATGTTTGCTCTTCCTCTATATTTAGAACCTTTAATTAAGATTGATTGAAGTGTTATTCCTTAGATAAGTATAAGTTCTAGATACATTGGGGTTATTTTTATGGCTTGTTAGTATGTTTAGGTGGATTCTACACAGTTAAAATCAAATTATTTATTTCAATTAGACCATTAAAAAGCACCTTTGAACGTAATTTACAAGAAGAAAACCATCTAGGAGCCCCTTCGGGCAGGTACCTTGTGTCGTATGAAAAAAAATGGGCAAACATAGTTATAAAAAAAATACAATAGATATTTTGTACAGATACATCAATTCAATAGTTATATGAATGTGATGACGACTCTTGTATTCTTGTAAGCTAATTTTCATGTACACTTATCAAATTGGAATATTGTATACTTATTCATATTGGAAGAAGATACATTAAGTTTGTTAATATCGTCAAGATCGACTCTCCAAAGGGATTATTTAAAGAAATTGTTTTTCACGTTGCAGTAAGATAACAGAAAAGTCCCGATGACATGCAGCATGTTACAAATAACTTCTCAAAATAAATCTTAAGATTTTGTGTTTTTAAAAACGCAACTTGGAGAGAGAATTCCTTCTACCTTTACTGGCTAGACAGCTTTGCTATAGCTTGTGTTGTCGCAAAAGGAACAGAATTCCTAGACAAACACGAAATAAAAAACTCCAGATCAATTTCCACATAGGCCAGGCAGATGCGCGTGAGTCACTTAGCTGGCGTTCGTGTAATTACGGTGAGACCGTAATGAGGAAGTGCCCTACTGATGAATATTGACCAGTTTACCCTCATTGTCTGTTTAGTCGTCGATTTTCAATGTATTTTATGGATTTTTCTTAGATGATTTGAAGAGAATATTACCTCAAAAACCTTTTAATCAACAGGTCCTCTTTAAAATTCCCAAACATTACATAAAATTTTAGCGAAATGACCTTGCATTAAATTATCATCCTAACTAGCGATTTACAGTTCACCCTGAGTTAAATTACTGAAGGAATATTTTTACAGAATCACACTACCATTGTTCATATTAGCAAATCTTTTTTTTATAATTAAGAACCCATTTACCGTACGGCAAACATATTATAAAGTCCCTAAACCAAAACAGTTACTCTAGATCAAGAGTTCCAATTTTTCTTTTTGCGGTCCCACTACCTCGAACATATACAATGATATTATAACTAACCCTATCTTTCTTCTTTACCAGGAAAGACAGCGAGTGAAGCGTTACGGAACACGCTGTGCCAGTCTCTCTGGGGAGCCTCTGCCAGTCGATCAGAGCCCAGGATCTCGTCACCACCCCCACACAGCCATGACACTCCGTACCCTGTCAGAGGTAAGACTATCATTGTATTAGCAATTTTTGTTTAACTAAATGGCAATAGGCTCGTTATCTACATGGGCAAAAACGTACCGGCGGACTGTGGGTGTACATTGGTACTCCTCTGTCTAACCCTTCGGGAAATACAGTCGTAATCGTGATGGTATGTTTATGTTATGATGTTATTTTATCGAATAAGTACTCTCTAAGTAAACGATGAACCTAAACGGTTTTAATCTCATAACTTAATCTGAAGGGTCGGTACATATCTGACGGAAAATGCGTCGCGTATTATCGGTCGCGTAACGCCAAAACAGTCAAATACATAATAAAACATTCAACCTTTCACACCTAACCGATGATGCGTTAGCGCGTCTACCTAAGAGCGACGATACGCTCGACGCATTTTCCGTCAGATATGAACCGACCGTTAGTCGCCTTTAACAACACTCTGTATTTCAAATGGAATCAGAATTAGCCAAGGACCAAGCAAAGCAGCATTTTCCATATTAAGAAAAGGAAACATCAAAAATCTATATTTGTAACATGTCAAAGCATCAGAAAACGTCATATAAGCCAATAATCTCATTACGAAATCACCTCTCTTGTGCACCTTTGAGTTCACCGCCAAATTATCTAGATCTCGAGTGTACCGCCAAACGGGTGATGAACACGTATCTTCACGGAGCTGATAAAATTGGCATGCAACAAATGAATGAAAGCACCCAAACAGATTACCTGAGGATTGTCTAGAGCTTGGAACAAATGACAGTTGATTTGCAGTAGTCAATCTAAAGGTATTAATACAATGCTGAAGAGTTTGTTTGTTGAACTTAATGCGTTCAATATTGTATCTCTGGAACTACTGCTGCGATACCTATTGAATTTTCTTTCGCTAATAGGAAGCTACGTTATCTCTGAGTGCTATTGGCTATTTGTAATTATATAAAAATAGGAATTTGTAGGAAACGCGGACGAAGTCGAGCACAATATCTAGTCTAAAATGAGCTGCCAAAATTCTCGCTACACCGTCGAAAAACCCAAAAAATCGGAACAGTATCTGTCCTGCGCGGAACATTTCAATGTCCCGAAAAAATCGAGACGTCTAGCAACGCTCCGCTGACTAACTCTGCTCACCTCAGTACAATCGTGAAGTTATACAACAACAAAACTGACGTCAAACTCATTCAAAACGTCCACTATCTATATTACAGTGCAGGCCACATAAAACGACCTAAAACTAATACCCAACATTTAATAACCAGTAGAAACTCCAATAACATTTGGTGTCTAAATCCCACGGCTTCAGATTTAGGGTTGACATATCTTATCAATACGTCAACTGCTATCACTGGCAAAATTACGTTGTTTTATGACTTTGATTTTGGCGGTACGACAAAGGAAGATAAGGATATCGATATTCCGTATCGACAGTTTAAACGTGCATGTTATGATACTTGTAATTTTTGTGTCGAACAAATTTCGATGTAGATAAGGTAGGGATAGAGAATTAGTGTGGTGTTATGAGTGTATTTATAGCTTTATGGGTGGTAGCCATTTTATGTTGATAGGCTTATTGGTGGACATGTTTTGGCGTGATGATTTAAAAAAAATACATTTTACTGTCCCGTTGGTCTCGTGGTCGCAAGTGCGACTGCTGTGCAAGGGGTCCCGGGTTCGATTCCCAGGTCGAGCAAAAAGTGTTATTGGGGTTTTCTATGAAATTCTCAGTAGCAGCTCGGAGTTTGGAATTGTGCCCGGTTAATGGCAATAGGCTCGCCCCCTATTACATGGGACCTAAATATACCGGCGAACTGTGGGTGTACATTGGTACACCTCTGCCTAACCCTTCGGGGAATACAGGCGTGATGGTATATTTATTATATATATATATATATTTTTTTTATTTATATACATTTTACTGTTTTTTTTTTATTAATCTTAATAATGACAGCTTAGCTTAAAGAAGTGTTTCTTTTCATTCTAGAAGATAGAACACAATAACGTGATTAGATATAAAATGAAACATCACGTTTTTTCAGTATTTAATATTCCGTGTTTTATCATTGACTAGTAATACTTTGTAATTTCATCTGCGTTAAGTTACGTCTTTGATTACTGCTCCGCTCCCGTGAATCGTAGCGAGACGTAAAATACATAATATCCTTCCTCGATAAACGTACTACATATCGTTCTACTAAGTTTTCGAATAGGACCTTTAGTTCTAGAGATTAGAGCGTTCAAACAAACAAAAATCTTAGTATTTTAAAAAACATAATTAGTTTTAATTTATAGTAAAAAGACAATTAAAAATGGAAGATAAAAGAACGATCACAACAAAACTGGTTATAAGCGAAGGGTTTCAAAATAAAAACTCTTTAATTTCAAAAAAATTGTATAGATAGCATATAAAACCAGCACACACACATACATCCCAGCGGCCGCCGCGGTAGACGCTCCGGGCGTCGGGAGCCGCGAGACGACTCCCGGCCACCGGAGGCGCGGGTCTGTGGACGGTGAGCAATGGGTAGCTCACCGTCCGTACGTTCACTAAACAATGACAGACAGTATCGACGGCGCGTTCGTGTTCCACGCGCGCCTCAAAGAGATGTCAGCAAACTTGGATGGGGCCACTGAGGGCCGATGCCTGCCGGGGCTGCGGGTTGTTCGAAAGAGATACCGCGCCCCCGGAATGCAAAGGGCACATGAAGGAACATAGACGGGTATTAGTCAGTAAAAGTCTGACACTCCCTCCCGCCCCGCCCAGGGCGGGGGAAGTTATTTGATGATTTCCCGTCTATAAAAAAAAAAAAAAAAAACACACACACACATACACCGTGGTTGTAAACCTCTACCTAGCCCTTTGGGAAAAATAAGCGTTATGGTGTATTATGTTTCATGTTATAGAATATAAATTGACTCAAAAATATCACCAAGAAATAAAAATCTTGTCACTGCTGACCCTCCACACAGTTGTCTCGGTGTTGTAAATCCGATTTGGACATGTGTACCCTGGTAAGCAAACATTAGTCGACCAGATAACGGCTGGTTGTTTAAAACGAACAAATTGTGTGGGGCCACTTCCAGTGAAACATCTTTCTGTGACACGAGTTTTCAATTTAGGATTTTGATTATATTATTATCTTCAGTTTGGTCAAACAAGGAGGAATATTTTATAAGTACTGAAAGAGAAAGTGAAGTTTTAAATAGAGTACCTATTTAATTTAAATTTACACGGTGGAGTCCATACAATTTTGGATACAGTACCTATGTGATTCGAGACTAGAAATCCAAAGTTAATAGTTCTGGTAGGTTATTTAAAAAAAAATGCTGTTCCATACAAAATTTATTTAAAAAACTACACCAACAGTAACTTAGTGTATTAATGGACTACTTCATATGTTGGTCCAACAATTGAGTATAGTTCGTATTTAGTATAACACCCACAGAGTCAAAAATAACCTATTAAATATAATATATTAACTCCAGAATTATGTAGTGAACTCATGGCATCCACGCAAACGTTTACCATCTAGTAAGGTGTAGTAGAAGATGGTAAATGTTTACGACGCAATGTCCCTTCCATCGTGAATTGTTTTAAATTATATGGTGTCTGTGAAGGAAATAGTCGTTTACACAAAAGCCTTGAATAGCTGAGTGTTGCTGAAATCAGGATATCCCATCACTGAATGAAAATGAATGTAGTTCTCTCTTTAAAATCTTATTTGAAGTGACCCTATAATTTTTTCCACTAAGTGTAATGATGCAACTGAACCCATAATAACACGCAATTCCGGGTTAAATACTATTTCCAAGTAAAATCAAGTGACACTCAACCCTTCAAACGCGACATGCGATTCAAAATTACAAAATAGCCAAGTTTTAACCACAATGCTCGATCAATCAAAGGGTAAAATTCGTGCCAGGTATAACCGTCAATATTTGCCAAGCGGTCACGACACCGCTTGACTGTTTACCCTATTATTCACTACACTGTTTGCCAAGTCCGGCCAAGTCGCGCCAAGTCTTGATAACCTTTGTTGGCGTGACTTTAGCTCGTAGCAATTGTTTGATGTTTGTCTCTTTGGACATTATTCTGTTTTGTTATTTGTTTGCCAAGCTTGGTGGGGTGACTAATCTCAAAAATCTACTGCCTACTGTGTTTGTTGAGTGAGGCTTTCGTGCTGGTGAATCAAAATGTGGCTGGAGTTATAATCATTCATATCTTTATGGGCCTAGTAATATCAAGGCTTAGCTCAAAATTTTAAAAGAAATGTCTAGAAAAATTACACAAGTAATCGTCATTTTTTAAGGCCAAAGCACCAAAAAAACACTGTCCAATTAGCATCATTTTCTCAAACAATCCATGTTTTATTAGCAAGCATTAAGTTTGTGAAATTAACCTCAATCACACACGAGGGGCCATTAAAAAATAAACCTTGTAAACTGGTCATAATCACAAATCTTGGCGCTTTGTTGACTGGCAATTATCAAACGAGAGTTTAATCTCAAAGACACCGCGGTTTCGTCAACGTTTACAGACAAACAAACATTCAAACGGCATTTGATTCAAGAATTTATGCGCTATTTTCAACCTTAACCCTTGAATGCAGAGTTGGTATTCGAAAGTGGTTTATTAAACTGCACTTTTAAGTTGGTATGCATCACAAACATGAAGCGTGCTATTGTTTCAGCAAATAATTCCTAGAAACATTAAGAAGAGAAATCGGGGCACGCATACAAAGGCGCCGCCGAGATAGCGCAGGGTCACCCTAGTGTTGATAACCTTACTGAGGTAGAGGTTAATGAATAAAGAACTTTGAAATAATGGAACAATGGAAAAAGCTTTAGTTAAGATGTAATTAAATTTTGATTCACTGTTGATTTTACAAAGTAATGTTACTATTTCTTTGAAAATCCAACTAATAAGCTACTACTAGATTGCAGTTAAAAGGACCAAATTTATCAAGTATTTTGGTCTTTGGTCTTGCCAATAAAAATGCCAGGTCATCATAACTATAAATTTTAAATACGTGCTAACTACACCATGGCATTATCTTAAGTTGTTCAATATCGTAATTCAATAATAACTTTTATTGCGGCCCTAAAACGAATGAAAGAATTACGAATAGGCCAACTAAACATCAAATTTATTGATTTGATTGGAAAAACCAAATTGATAGGTATAACAATTACGCGCATTTACATTTCTTATTTCGGATTTAAAATCTGGAAATTTCTCCGATAGCTTTTATTTATCACAAACGTGACGTACCGGGTGATATCTCCCTAAAACTCTAGGTGTGACCACCATAATCCCCGTCGTTGATACCGCATTTCTTAGATCGTACCGAAAGACCAGATTCATCATATTTATCGCTGAACATAAAGTGACATTGTTAATACCATTGATATGTGACGTAGCAGTTTATTTAAATCTGTCCTTAGCCGTTTACACACCAACTGACAAGCCGCCAAGCCGGCTTTCATTCATCATCTTATGGATATGGTAAGAACTACGTGATTTACAAAATATGCACAATCAATTACCAAGCTTTGCATTACCGACATTGACAAAATAAGCAGCATTTTGAAGGTTGAGAGATATTTCTTTGTAAAAACAGAGCCGTAAAGATAATAATACGAGTCGATAACGAAATCAATAGGTAATATTATGCCGCTCGCCGATTTAACAGTGGCACATGTCAAAATAGATAGATTTGAAGAAAACGTAAGTAACTTTGTTTTGTTTTGTTGTGCAAATGATGAAAAGTGAAGTGTTTACTGTTGCATGTAGAATGCATGATAGAGAATATGTACCTTATTTAACGGGTGTAAAAAGATAGTTTACGAAGCCGAGTAAGCATTTGATTGTATCGAATTTAAAGTTCCAAAACAAAATTGTTACACAGCGAAAATTTCTGCTCAATATTACTCAATTTGATAGTTAATTAAATAGCTATGAGACACCTAGTAAATACAGGGCATATCTATTTTTTTTAAACCTTACCTAAGAATATATGTGGTATATATTTTTGGTGTATGAATTCCAACAAACCCTTGCTCCTAAGTTTTGCTCCTAAATTCTCAAAATGTTGAGTTACACCATTATGCCTAAGCAAGCTTAGTAGAATAACTCGCTGTAATCAATCGTAGACCTTCGCGTAATAACTTTGATTAGTAATCCACACCGAAATGGATTACAACAACAAATCCTATGAGATTACACCCGAGGTTTAGCGATAGCTATAATTATTTTTTAATTTTGGTTGATTTTTTGTGATGTTTGCGCAATGCTGGTTTTAGTTTTAATTGGTTTTATTGTGGAATATCGATAGTTTATTGCTGCATTCGTTATTGTTGCATCTAACCAACATAACAAACAGTTGATCTCATCTGTTAATTCAGAAGTAAACTTGAGCTGCTATCATCCTACTCGATTGCTACGAATTCACTGCTAATCTCAAACTCACTTCACCTAAATTTACCAAAGGAGATTTTTACAGAAAAAAAAGAAGTTTAAAAACTAAAACCCGACTACAAAAAAATCACGTTCTAAAAAGTATGAAACAAGAAAATAAATAAATATCTTGGGACAACTCACACACGGCTATCTGATCCCAAGCTAAGCAGAGCTTGTGTTATGGTAACCAGTAGGCCAAGCACGAATATCAAACGTTTTCGAATCGACAAAGTATCGAGGCCTCGATTCGATAACAGAGTCTGTCGATAGTAGGCAGCACGAAGCACATTCGAAGCACCATCGAATACTCGATTCGAATTCGATGTTGACGTCATACTAATGTGAATAGGGACGAGCCATAGTGAGCAAAATGAACGATTGTTGAATGAATAATGCGTTCGAAAACTAAATCAAGTTGTTAATATTTTTTTCACCTTTGATTAATCGTTTTATTATTATTAAATTTAAATAAAAACTCAATGTTATATAAAGATGAAACCCAAAGTTAATTATTAGACATTATAAAGTGGCATTATCTTCAACAATATGACAGAGTTTTGGAGATTTGATTTTTAAAAAAAGCCGGGTTCCGAACGCACCCACTTGACTTCCGACGCGCGACGGCGCCAAACCAAGGCTAAGTTTGTTTATATTTTGCTACACGTCCACAGCAAAGTATTTCTTTCTTTTCTTATCTTTTAACAATGAAGTGGTTATTTGTGATTGAATCATTATGAGAACCAGCCAAACACAATATGAAATGATGGTTGAATTCATGGAAGCGTGAGTAAACACTTTTAATAAGTTTGAGTGGCATAAACTTTAGTCTGAAGTATATTAAAGTGCAATGCTATTTCTATTTCAGAAACGGAGATTTGTCTAAACCATCAGGCGGTCCACGAGGCCGGAATTATATCCAAATGAAATGGAAGGAACTCACCAATAAATTAAATAGTGAAGGCACAGGCGAATCTAGGTCTGAGGAGAAATGGCGGAAGGTATGTTAACTCAAGGGACGCTATTTTTATTTTATATTTGTTGTTAGGGCACTTGAATTAAATCACTCTTAAGTATCTGCTTTAAGTACTTATCCAATATCTTTCCTGAGAATTCCTGCTTAAATTATTGTTGTTTAATTCAAGGTGTGGAGCGATTACAAAAATAATTGCAAGAAGAAGTGTGCCAAAATTAATAGGGCCGTTAGCGGCACTGGTGGAGGGCCAGCACTCCAATTAACCTTGACCGATTTAGAAAATCGAGTCATGCAGATAATTGGAGTGCAAGCAGCTACTGGCATGGTGGTGGAAGAAGCGGGGTTTCAACGGGTTAGCTACTTACTAACTTTTAAAATTGTTTTTTTTTTTTATTAAGTACCTAGTAAGTAATTAAATCTTTTTTTTTTCAGGCTGCTGAAATTTCTCAACCATCAGAGATGATAGTTCCTGATGCACGTGACGATGATTATGAAATAGGTAAAAATGAATCTTACTTTTATAATCATTAATTGATTAATATACTTAAATATATTTTTTAGTTTCTTGTGGTTACATATGTTTATGCATCCTTAAATTACATAAAAACATCATCATTTTTGTTCAATCAAATTTTGAAAAATAGATTATTTATATATAAATCCCATAATACACACATAAATGTCACATTACACAGTAAATGTTTCTATGAGAATTCAAGTTTCTGTTAATAAGAAAAAGGAGTAGTCCAATCAACATTATTTATGTTTTACAGATTGGAATATTCCGGGCACTAGTAGCCAGCCAACAGTGGCTTCTCCTCCACCACCGTGTCCACCAGATGAAACCCCTGCTCTTCCATCAACTGAGGCTCGTTCTCCATCTCCTCAAGAAGAAGAGACGTGGAAACCACCACCACAAAAAAAGGCAAAAAAGGATTTAGGATTAGGAAAAATGTTTTTAGAAGCGGATAGAAAGGCAAGGGAGTATGCTAGAGAGCGTGATAGGGCCTATGAAGAATTAGAGAAAGAGCGGTTGCGGATTAGGAGAGAGGAATTGAGAGTTAGAGAATTAGAGATGCAAGAACGGGTGAGACAGAGAGATGATGAATTGAGATTACAGGCTAAATGGTTGGACTTTATGAGAGAGGCTATGGAAGTTTTTGTAAGGTTTATGGAAAAAAAGTCTTAGGTTAAGATTATTTTTAATTCATATAAATATTCTATTTTTTAACTATATTAATAATATTGAGTAACATACTTGTTCAATTACAGCCTAATAAAAATAACAATTGTAAAAAAAAAACATTATTAAGTAATAAAAAAGTAAAGTTATGTGTGTAACCTATTAATTCTATCTACTAAAATATTCCTTATCGCCCTTCCCCTAATTAAGTCATCTCCTCCATTTTCCTGGAAAAGATGGTCAGAAAAGGATAAAGGCATGTTTTGGAGTTCTGCTGGTACCGGTTCAGGTACATTAAATTTTAAAGCTAAATTATGCAACACACTGCACGCAGTAATGATTTTTGCACATTTTTCTGGTCCATAGTGGAGTGTGCGATCTTTGCATAAGCAACGCCATCGGTTTTTTAATCGGCCAAATGTATTTTCAATAACCACCCTCGTCTTTCCATGGACTGCTGTGTATTTGTATGCTGGAGTCCCCTCAGCAGCATCCGGAATTGGTGTCATTAGCCAGGGACGTTGTGGATAGCCGGAATCACCTGTAAATATTCAAAACTTGTCATTTCCAAATTGTTTTTATCATAGGTAAACTAGCTGACCTAGCGAACTTTGTGACCCTATATTTTTTTACACGATTTTTCAATTATTTTACTTTGGTAAAAACTGTGTTCTGACTAAAACGAATACAACAAACAAAGAATTATCCAATTTAGTATTAGTTTAGTCGTTTGAAAATTACGCGCCTACATTAGATTAGAATTAAATTTTTTTTTAATTTAATTATGTAGATTGATGAATTTACTTGATTGTTACTAACCTAATAACCATACACGTTCATTATTTCGATGTAATTCCTGCATGTAGTTGTTAGCCAGGCTATTTTCCCATACGAAGGCATCGTGGGTTGCTCCTCCATATTTTGCATTTACATTTAAAATACGGCAGTCGCTATCACATATCTAAAATAAAAATAAAACCATTATTAGGTACACTGGTATACCTTAGTAAAGTGGTAAAATACATAATGCTATTATGTAATTAGTTGTGCACAGTCACATACCTAGATACAAAAAATAAATGCTTACCATTTGTACATTTAGTGAATGAAAATGTTTTCTACAATAAAATAAATGTTCAATTTCTTTATTAGGTGTAAAAATATGGAAATGGCATCCATCAATGCATCCTATAACTCCAGGGAAACCGTACTTCGCAAAAAAGCTGTAAGACAAAAATAAATAAAAAATAAAATAATAATATTTAGATACAGGATTTTTTTTTACAAAAAAATACTTGCATACTTTTTCCCTAATAGATATTGCAGTGTTCATACTTACTTGCTTTTTATTAGGTCTCTATCAGCTCGAGTACTTGGGAATCTTATGAAGGTGTTAAGGATTGCTGGAGTTACAAGAGCATCAGTGACTTCCTTCACGCATTTGCTCACTGTTGTTTGGCCCAAATATTTAGCCATTCCCACAATTCGCTGATATGACCCAGTGGCATAAAAAGATAATGCACAAAGAACCTGTAACATAAAATATTTATTTGATTTTTAGGATGCAACAATTAACTATTAACTTTTTAGATATTTTGTTTTATTAAATACTAAATAGGTAAGCTGTTATAGTTAGGTATCCACTTCCATTTCAATATTGAAATACAAGTAGAAGATATTGAATAGGTATAATTAAGTAACATCTAAGTGGGTACCTACCTTAAGTTCTAGGCTGATTCGAGAACTCGATGTTAATGATGTTTTTTGTTGAAGTTGCTCACAGAGGAATGTAAAAGCTTCTTTATTTAGGCGATATCTATTTTTAAATTCGGTTTCGTTTATGTCTAGTGGGTTAATTCTATTCCTAAGTTTTGCTCTGCGCGTAATTTCTCTATATTGATAAAAAAAAACATATAGTTAAGTAACTCAAATCTTTTTCAAACACATTAATTCTATAGGTACGCAAATAAATAAAATATGATTTATGTATCTACCTTGTTTCTCTTGATTGATATCCATCATTTTCTAGTAATTTTGCCGCCAGAAAATAATATATGGTACTATGTTCATACAGTGGCGGTCTTTGCATTTTAAATTATTTTGGAGCTATTAATAATTGTTCCAATAACTAAACAATAATTTTAAAACTTTAATTCACTAAACTAACTCTAAACAAAACATAAACACGGTTAAAACTATATTTTTACACTTTTCGAAACCTTTCTCACCGACTATTTTCAAGTGAATAATGTTTCGAGTATACTCGATAGCCAGCCTTCGAGAGTTTACATTACCGTACGTCAAAATAATGTTCGTGCTATCAAAAATCTCACAATTGTTTATAAGTTTCGAGTTTCGTTTACCATGTCGATACGATTTCGATTCGAAAGCGCGCTAAAATCATTCCTGCTGCCATGTTTTGATTCCTTTTACGCCCGATAGGGGCGCTGTATAATTCTCATACAAATGTTACTCGATTTCGATACGAATAACTTTTCGCAAATATTCGTGCTTGGGCTACAGACAACTGATATACATTCATATATAAATTTATAAATACATACATATTATAGATAAATCACACCCAGACACAGAACAAACAATCATGCTCATCACACAAAGTTTGTCCTGGGTGGGAATCGAACCCACGACCTCCGCAGTCAGGGCCACTAACCACTAGACCAACAGGCCCGTCAAAACATTCTCATTTGAAAGCCGTGGTCGTATGCCGTCGTATTTATGAACTATTTTAAACTGCCATTAACGATTGAGAATTGTGTAAAATTTTAATTAAAGTACAATAAAGTAAGTAGACATTCTATTTACCTATTCATCTATCTCAACTGTATCAGCCTCTTTCATTCTACTAAATCAAATCTACCTACGTTTCAATTCCTGAAAATTCTTCGCTCATTTTCAAATCAGGTAAATTGAGTTTTAACTAGATTATCCTGAAGATCCTCCGTTTCTTCTTACATTCCTCGGTAACTAACAGGAGACTTATGTCATTTTGTAAGTGCACTGATTAGTAAGTGGAAAAAAAAGATTAGACTTGGCTTATGATTCATATTGGCTCAATGGTTAAGGCGCCTGCCGCTTTTGCGCGAGATTAGGGGTTTGCAACCGAGCACGGTCAAGTAGGTACCAGTATGACTTTTTTTATTTCATGTTTTATTTTCTAAGTAATAAATATAAATGTGCATGGATGGAGAAGAAGAGAGATGCCAAAGAAAAGATGGATGGATTGTGTGAAGAATGATATGAAAGAGAAAGGAGTCAGTGACAGCATGACGGTTGACAGGACGACATGGAAGAAGAAAACGTGTTGCGCCGCACCCCAAGTAACATGGGATAAGGGCAGGAAGATGATGATGATGATTTTTTAAGTCTGAATTGAATATCAGTGAGATGATGTGAAGGAAAACATCATGAACTTAACCTGATAAATAATATAGGAAGTCTGAAATCGCCTTTTTTTTAAGAATGGGAAATCGTCAAATGTCTTCTTCCGCTATGGATGGAGAGGAAGGTAGTGTCAGACTCTTACTGACTAAAACCCACCCCGTAATCGCCTTGGGCGTGGTGATCAATGCTCGTGCCTTCTCACGAACAGCATAATGCCGGTATTATTATTATGATTCATACCGTGTTAGCCAATCCGTCTGCGTTCTTTTGTGGTTGAACTAAATCTTGAATAATCGTTCAATGAAATATTCAGCAGTTATATAATATAGTATAATAAATATAATATGACATAATATAGTTTTATCATTTAATGTTGTTTATACAGAAGAATAAAACATAATTGATTCTATCACAGATAAGGAATATTAATAAAATTCGTCCTAAGGGTCTATTTAACCTTACATAGTAATATTTTTGTAAACGGCCGCTAGATTGGTAGTCTGAATAAAAAGTAAATAGGTACAGTCAACAAAAGAGATAAGTAACCAGGGTTAACATAAATAATTGAGGTTTTTATATAAAATGATAATTTTTGAATGAAATTGAAATAAACACTTCGTTAATTAAATTAAATTCAATTCCAAGACATTTATTTTCAGTTTCAGTTTTACAACACTAGGTATTTATTTATGTTATAGACAATACACACATGTCTTGCTTTTTTAACTACGGATATTGCTAAACTCTGCAAGCCTTGTTTTTTTGTATGTTATCATGTCTGAATTTAAGGTTATTTGGGACCAGTTTTTATAAAAAAGATTATAGCTCATTTTATTCATTCGACATATCACTCCTCAATCCTTTTATGATTTTTATTGATCACTGGCAATTAGGTACCGACGTCAATAACATTTAATGCTATAAGCCGGACGCTTCTACAAAAATGACATAAAAAGATTACCATTATATCTACCAACCAATCAGATCGCATCTTTTTTAGTGTGGAACACATATGTGATATTGTGATAAAAGAATTTTGGTACGTATGTGTGTGTCAAATAAAAGAAATCATTAAGACAGTGGTAGGTTATTTACAATCGTTGATTTTGCTAATCTTAACCGATAAAGGGTATTAAAATCATATTATTACGATTGATAAAAGGTATTACAAGCGAATGATAACATTTGATTTATGCATATTTACCTACTTGTGAGAGATTTAATAATTTAGTGTTCGGTCACGTACTACGGTGGTTTTACTTTATCTACGAACTATGATTGTAACGGGGCACTAAAAATTCCGACGTACGTAGTCAAAGATGGCTGAGTTTCATGGCTATTTGACATAATTATGTAGTAGTCGCATCGTAGCCTAAGAAAGCTAAGATGCTAATCTGAGACTAGTGTACAAGTGCACTGAAACATAGAGGTAGGTAGGTACTAGTGGAAAAGTTAGTTAAATAAAAGTCAAATCATTTATTTAAACCAGACTATTAAAAGGCATTTTGTTTTATTCGTTTTTTTTAAATGTCATGATGATACAAGTCATCAAAAATATTTTGGTCCTTGTGTCACAGATAATTAAAAAGCAATTGGTCCTTTGGGTCAACTTCCAGAAAAAGGCTTATATCTCATAAAAATAAATTACTAAAATGCGTAGACAATAATACAAGCTATGATTAAATCCATATCTGTTAAATTAAAACATCATTCATGAATAAAATTCAACATTTTGACGATAAATCACAAGTTAGTCCAAAGTGCATAACTATTTAACTTACTGATAAACTAAAATCTTTGACTATCAGTATGGTTGTAAATAATTTTATCCTTGTATTGATCACAGCGCCGCGCCGTTATCAGGCATGTTTTAAAGATAAATTATACAAGGTATTAATCTGTTTTTTGACTAATTGTGATAACCAGTATTACAGTGTGTTATAATTATGTATTTATTCATGTACCTATGAGTCAATGTAAAAACCATCTAAGCTACTATTTATAAACGTAAAAGATTGTAAGGGTGGGTGGATGTATGTTAGGTACTATTTCACGTAAAAACAGATAATAAATAACATATTGGCTATAATAATAACTGCCTCAGTAGCCTAGTAGTGCTAAGCGTTACTGCGTGTGTGGTCTTGGGTTCTATTCCCGGTCGAGCAAAAAGTGTTATTGGGTTTTTCTATGAAATTCTCAGTAGCAGATCAGTATTAGGATTTGTGCCCGGTTGATGGCAATAGGCTCGCCCCTATTACATTGGACCTAAAACATATCGGCGAACTGTGGGTGTACATTATTACATCTCTGCCTAACCCTTCGGGGAATACAGGCGTGATTGTATGTACCTATTATATTAGCTATAATTTACAAAGATATAGTAAATAAATAAATACCTCGGGATTGAGAAATTCAACTTATTAACCGGTAAGTATAACAAGACAGATGACCACAGACAACAATAAACTATACAGATAAAAATAAATTTGTGGTTTACTATTTCAACATCCATAATGTATAAGTGTCAAGTAAGACTGAAAAAATCCTACTATAATAGAGCTTGGAAAGTACGAAGGCAACATGGGTGAAGCGGGGGCGGCAGCTAGTCATTACATATAATAATATGTATAACAAGAAAATATTTCTTATTGTGGACTGCAGTTAGGTCTATCGATATCGATCTTAGTTCTGACAGTCAAGAGTCAATTTATAGTCAAGTTGTTAATTAAAGCAAGACAGCACTACGCATAAAATAAAACTGATTACACGTTTAACACTCGGAATTCGCTCTGGGGTCAAAAAGACCCGAGCAGTATATTAAAATTATAAGTATTCGACACGGTCCCCGTATGATTTAGTTTCATACAAATCTTGATTAACGATTCGAACGTGACGTTGCATTTTTATTTTAAAAACCTATATTACGATATGAATTGGAATTTAATTTCTGTCCTGGTTGCCTGCAAACTCGATCAAGACTCATTCATGAAGCGTGTAGTGTCCATTATAATTACATTAGTGCATTCATGTATTTTTTTAATTAATGCACTTAGTACTAGTAGTTGGTAATGAAAAATGGACAGCCATTTTTCACTATCTAAGCGACATTTCCGCGATCACGCATTAACATTTTACAAAAAACAGCGCTAACAATAAATCCTCCGCACACATACGCAAATACATATTTTTAATTTGTTAAAAGCTCTCAGAAAAATAACAATCTGAATGCATCGCTTGCAATTTGCGGCGTGCCTCGCCTTTTATAATTAAAATTGCATTAAGCCTGCAAATAGTCCGACATTAATGACGCTAATGCTCTGTTTGGATAGAAAAAAATGCAGACAGACAGCTTGTAATCCAATTTGCGGCTAAAAATGCCTTAATTCGATTGCAGTTGATAGTGTTTTCGTGTTTGTCTTACGTCTGGCAGGTTGACGCAAAAATAAGGTTATTATGAGACTTTGTTGAAATTGTTTGGGTACGTTGTTTTATGGTTTCCAATGTTTGAGTTACCTTGAGTGTTGTCGAATGTAGAAAGCATTTTTTGACGTTAATTTCGATCGATCGATACTGGTGCATTTAAGGGCTTAAGGTTTTTTGAGCAAAGCAATTGGAAAAGTTTCATCAAACAATGACGAAAACTCTGGGGTTAGAAAAACCGAATGGCCATGGCTGATGCTTATTACAAAATATACACATTGCCAAAATTATAAATCAAAGCCCAAAATTATATCACGTAATTACGATCCAACAATAGAACGCCTTTCTTTACATTCATTGAGGGTCCCATTCAATATTTGGCACTGCCATAAATTCGAGCATACTGTCGGGGCGTAAAAATGAATCTAAATAACCATTAATATGTAATAAATACTATAGGGTGATAAAGCCGTGTCGGTAGGGAACAAACAAACAAGTGTAGCAGCAACCCTTAAACGCTGGCCATTGTTAAAAGAGGCCCGAGCGTGAAAAACTTGTAGGGGATAGCCGATGACGAAGTCATTGCCGAATTTTGCCGAAGTCCCCCGATTGGTTCCGCTCCAAATGCCGACAGCTGCTGCGTTTCAGATGGGGGTCGCTCTTCATTAGTGGAGCTTGTCTCGACTCGAGATGGATGTTTGTTTTTGGACAGCGCACGAGGTGTTGATGGTTAGTTGATGATGTATGAAGTTTATTCTGTGGGACATTGTGTTCTTGTTTTAGATTTTCTTTTGGACACGTGTAGGTAGTCTGTCATGTGTTTAGTTTTGATTGTCATGTGCGTAGTTTCTGGGTGTTATTATTATAAGAATATTAATAACTTGACAGATTCAAGTACCGTAAAAATGTAGATAAGATCCACTCAAAAATTTGGTGTAGTTTCGACCTGTTGATTCATAGGTTAAATATAACATTTCTTGGTATGTCATAATTATGTCAATTAGGTACCAAGGAATACAAACTAAAATTGGCAAATAAACCAACAGGTCCATTCACAAAAAAAAAATATAAACCAACATCTTTCCTGCACAAGCATAAACACCATCGAATAACTATAATTTCTATTCACTCTCCAAGCCTTAATCAAACATTGAACAATACCAACAAAGCTAAACAAAACTGAACAGCAATAGTTACGTTTAGTCGCGCCCGCGGATTAGTGAATTGTAAAAAAAGATTGGGGTCCGAAACGACCCGACATGTTAATTACGGGGGTTGGGCTTCGAGGGTTGAACAGATGAAAGTCAATTTGCTCCAGCGACATGATACAGCCCATTTCGTTCGGAGCGACAAGTGTGGCACCTGCGCAGTGGGGTCTTTATGACCCAAACAATTGTAGGGTTAGATGCATTATTTGCATCAGTCTCGATGATGACCGCTTTTGTTCGGAACAAAAGATGAATGATTACAAAGGAAATGACTTAATTTATAATAATACAAACTAAATTCCTCATTGTGGCGTTTAAAAGTACAATTGAACACAGGAAAACAAATAACTAAAATTACTTTACTTTGTTTGCAGAAGAAATCAAATTCGGCATTAACCGCTTGGTGAGCGAGACGACAGACAGGACAGAAGATGAAGAAGAAGAACACCACCACCATGAGACCCGACCTGAGGGCATATCCCCAGCCTCCCGCTGTGGAAGTCCCTGCTGGGCCCCATCCCCACAGTCCCCTCGATCAGTTCGCTCCAGCTCCCCTGAGCTTGAAGTTGACTCCCCTCCATCATCCCCCAGACGACCACCAGATACTTCTCCTCCACCAAAACGATCGGAAGCTTTCTCCGTCAGTGCGTTGCTAAGACCTGATGCTCCAAGAGTGCAGCCCCAAAGACCATTTCTATACCCCCCGCTACCTTTCGCGGAGTTTCTGAGAGATGCTGGAAGTCTTGGACTTCCTGGCTGGGGAGGATACAGCAATTTATACCTTCACGCTGTACAAGCAGCTGGTCCTGAGTTATTGCGACTTCGTGCAGCGGTCCTTGGAGCCCCTGGTCCTTTATCCAGGCCTTTGCCTTTGGGAGATGTGTACTCTTGTGTCAAATGCGAGAAGATGTTCAGTACTCCTCATGGCTTGGAGGTGCACGCTAGGCGGTCTCATAATGGAAAGCGACCATTTGCTTGTGAGCTATGCAGCAAGACTTTTGGACATGAAATCAGTTTGAGTCAACATAGGTGAGTATCTAAATGTATGTCGAACAGATAGATAAGTTTGTTTTGATTTTCTTTAGTAAATGATTACACTTAATAATTTAATTCAAATTAGTCAATTAGTCTATTTTAGTATGGAAAAATAAGTCAAATATAATCTAGCTGTTTTTGACAATATTTAAACTACTTAATCCAATAACAGTTACCTATTTCATTTAGTTGTTAGGATCCATATTCCTCATTTTAAGTTTTTTTTTTTTAAACTATCGTCCAAAAATAAAATGTTCTCCCTTTCCACCAGGGCTGTGCACAGTGTGGAGAAGGTATTCGAATGCAAGCAGTGTGGGAAGACCTTCAAGCGATCAAGCACGTTGTCTACCCATCTTCTGATCCACTCTGACACCAGGCCCTATCCTTGCCAGTACTGCGGCAAACGATTCCACCAGAAGTCAGATATGAAGAAGCATACTTACATACATACTGGTAAGTGATAATCTGTAGTATCTACCTTTATTTTATGCACTCGTGGATTATACATACATAAACTTACGCCTTTTTCTCGTGGGGGTAGGCAGAAATCACAGAACGCCACCTGCTGCGATCCTTACATACTCCTGTTACCACATTCATACAACCACGCCGGTTACGAGGCTCCTGGCCTTTCTGAAGAACCTCACCAATAGGGTCAGGATAGGTGTTTCGAGGGCAACCCCGCCCCGTGTTATGTCTTAAAAAAAATGGTTTTTAAAAAGTGCACAGTTAAAAATATGTTTTTTTGTAAAAGTACCCTCTGACTAGGGTGAATTTATCAAAGAAAGACAACGCTCTAGACTACAATAAGACTAACAAGCACTTAACTTTAAGTCTCACATTACCTTGTCTCGAGACAAAGGACCAAAAAAGCTTTAGACACAACCTTTTCACACCACACTATTAATATTTAATTTGGGCCCGGAATACTATTGTTAACACACAATCAAGTCTGTTTTGGAAGTGAGAACGGTCAAATGAAATCGCAATGGCACTTAGGTACCACAGAGTCCCAACGAATCTTATTCGCGGACTTAAGTGTTAGAGAGACGCCGACGTACAGTTGTAGACCGCAACATCTTACATTCATGAAGGGGCTCTGAAATAGGGGCGGGAAGCTCAGCGAGCAAATCGATATCTTTCTTGACTGCGTTATTGTTGAATCAGAGAACTGTAACGACTGCTGTATGATGGTCATTTACGATACATTTATGAATTTGTTAAAAAAATAAGAACCAAAGTTGATCATTAATCAAATTACATGTGACGTCTTCTTCTCCGTTCCTATTATAACTACCTGAATCAGCTCATAGAGGGTCTCCGTAAACCATTTACACTTTCAGATAATCCACATTCAAAATGAAACCTTCGATCCGCGCCCCATCCTTCCCGTCCCTATGTAGCTGTAACCCAATCGCTCCATAATGTAACCGCGACATTACGCGATTATTATAAAACAACAGAAACTCGTCTTACATTAATTATGTGGAGGGTTGGTTAAGATGTTTTGACAGCATAACTCCCTGAATTATGTCGGATAAGTAAATGGACTCGGGAAGTGCCGTGGTGAATTATTGTCTTGTAATTTTCGGTTTAAGTTCGTACTTGAGACGGTTTTGAGACGTTTGAGACTCAGGATGACTAGAAGCTTTGGAAAAATAAAATAAATTTTGTGTCTTGTTGGATTGTACTACCAGCATATTCTGTAGTTTAGTAAGGTGAGTTTAAGGTGAGATGTTATCGTGTAAGATTACAGCCCACTTCACTTTGAGGTCTATTTTTACAAAATAGTACTGTAGATGAGATGTTTTACTTCCACGTTTGATAGGTGTCAAACAATAAATAACGTTAATAAGCCAAAGTACTTGAGGAGTTATCAGAAACGATGATCACTTTGCCCTCATTGTCTATCACTACAGCTGATCTATTATAAAGCAATTTGTCTAACAGCGGGGTTCACTCAGCGCAGGGTAATTCGAGCTATTTAATCTAATATCAGTTGTACTGCTCATTGTTCTACTGTCTTCATTCAGTAAACTGTGTATTTCTCACTTGTTATCATATTGTCTAAAGGAGGCCAACCTTTATTGGTGAATGTGTAAATTATGAATAAAAAAATGTGACTATGACGTGCCTTAATCTCCACTTGTGATGTAATTAGGAAAAGAAAACTAGCTGCTATAAATTTCAAACTATATATTTGAAAACTGCAATTTGAACAGCAATGGTATTTTATTTTACAAATTAAACAAGATTAATGTGATGTTTGTAGTTGCAATGAAAATTCGATCCGTCGATCAAATACATAGATTTGTCAATTATTGGCCGAACAAATTTGTTGCGTGCCACCACTGACACGCCTGTTATTGGTTTGTCATCCCTGATATAGTCTGCAGCTTTATTTATATCATTTGCATGATCATCAGCAAAGGATATCAAATTACTAATAATTAATCTCAATGCTACTGCATTTGTACCATGTCTTTTTGTATTGTCCTCTGTTTTCCCTTTTACACATACTAATACTCACACATATACACCTATATAGTGAAAAACATCCCTTACAGTTAAAAAGACGTTCCTTCCTTCACCAGTACCTACTGTTCTCCCCAGTTCATTTAAGATAAGGGGTGGGGGTGCGATATTCTGTGATTCAGACGCATAGATTCGCCGTTTTCATTGCTTTGACAGTGAGTGCGAGTGAAACAGCAATACATTTTACAATACGTGTGAAAAGGATGTAGCAGAAGGGTTGGGTTAGTTATTGGGCACATGTTTCTGCTATAGGGTGGTCTGCAGATAGTGATTAATAAATTTTCATATGAATTTTCCTAGAGAAACTTTTAAATGGATTCTTTTTTAAATTTCATTGTAGATGCAACAAACTTGAAACATAATATTCTTTTTTAATATTTGAATTTTTTGTGGACTGATGTGGTCATAATAGACAAACAGTACAGTTTTACTGTTTGTCTATTATGTTATTGTTTATTTCCTCAAACTTAATTTAATCACCCAAAGCATTGACAAGCCTGAACTAATATCATATTAAACATCGCCCCCAAAAATTCCAAGTACTACCATTTACATCACAACAATCCCTCCTCTATCCTACAAAACGCTCCTAGTCTCAGCTCCAAATAAATTAAACCACGCATCACACCTGATCTCACCCTAAAACCTACCCTCAACGAGTAAATTATTAACGATATCAACTTAGCAAATAGTTGGAAGAACGGTATTTTAATCAGTGTCCCAACTTCTTGATTAATGTACCCTAGCACAATTTATCGTTGAAATTTTATTTATAATTACGCCAGCTAAATTAAACGGGTGATTAGTCAACGTCGAGGACGGCTTCGCGATTTGTCACCTCAAGAACTGAATTTGAGTGTAATTGGTCCCAGAAGTTTGGCTCTACCTGCAGTTAGCTCCAATTTTGGAGTTGCTAGTTCCGAGTTAGTTCGGGCTATTAATTGGGAAGTTAAATTATTCATTGGAGTCTAAACTACCCTTACTTGTATATAGGAATCCTATATTTATATCGATGTAGGAATTGCCTTTTTTAGCAGTTGTTTCAATACAGCATTTAGAATTAAGAAAAAAAAACCTACTCAAAAAAAAAAAGGGAAAATATAAGGGCCAAACGTATCGCCCTGCAGCACTCCACTTTTTAAACACTTATCAAAACTTTTCTCATCATTATATTGGCCACCCATTAACAGAGATTAAGAAAATAAAAATTGAAAAAGAGAAAACGTGTAACACGATTACATCAGACATCTCTCACTCCAACTCATGAATGTTTGATTCACTCAAAGGCTGAGTTGAAGTATTTTTTTAAAAACTCTTCCTTCTCTTAATTAGTCGGCGAATAAACAAGTGGCACATTAGCTCTCGAAATAATTACACCGTGGCTGTATTCCGGCCTCTTTGTTTGCTTTTATTTTCCTTTTTTCACCAACATTACTTCCCCAGCCTCGGTTTGCGGTGAAGAATTTAAAAAGCATTTGGAAAATTAGTTTGGTTTGAGATAGCATTTAAAATGCAATTAAAACGTAAAGCTGGTAATTGAATATGGGGTTTTAAGCGAATAGTAGAAACCTTACAGTATATTATATTTTGGTAGAGTTACTTGTTATTAAGACTATTTTAACATTAATATTTAAAAAATACTAACAAGATATAACTATAAACGATCAAAAAGTTTAGTCTATTAACATACAAATGAAAAAATAATTCCTAAGATACGCATTTTACATTAAAAAGAAAGCAGTTAAAACGAGAAAGATTCTCAAAAAAAAAAAGATTCAAAGAACGAAATGAAAAACCATAAAACTCTTCATTATTGTCCTAGCCGAGCCAAATGTTCTTAACTTTCTGTTCACAGCCCCTTTGATTACTTTTTAAAGCCTTTTCACACTCAAAAATAGCAAAGAGACATCTTCAGAGTCCAAAGAGGCTCGCTATCTTGTAATTGGATTCGTAAGGAGCAATTTCAAGTTGAAATTGTAGAAAAATGCAAATGAGAAAAACGCCCTTGATTTTTTTCTCAGCAGTAAAGACTTTATAATTATTCTAATTGTTTTTATTGGAGAAGATTTTAATAAAGACTGCGTTGCTGACTAAGGTGACATTGATACTATTGATTGTCCTTCATTCTGTCTTTGTTTAATTTCATTTGTCGAGCGAGTGCCACGCAGCACTCTTATAGCTCTCTGGTACTGTAAGAATATTTCATTTATTTTGGTAACGACAGACCCAGATTCACGCAATAAAAAGGTTCAAGGGCAAAGTTGGTTGCTCTTTCACGTACCTGATAAAAATCTATCACCTGATAACATGTCCATTGTCCATTTATTCATTCAGCATTTCATCTGCGATAATTTGATTGATAGCTTTAGTTTTATCTATAAATACATTCCTACAATGAATTTTATTAGATTTCGTATACGTGATATATCATGTTTCTCGTAGAAATTACTCAATCACACATCCGGCTTTTTATCGTAATTTTTACGGCTACTAATAATCAGCTCAACCGTCACCCGTATGTACCAACAAAACAAAAAATAACAGATATAAAACTAACTGTCCAATCTCTCGAAACCAATTCTTCGTACAAGATTCAGGACTTCAAGTATTCCATCCACACAACCTGGGGGGAGGAAATCTAAGCGGTCCATAAGGAAAGGGGGGAGTCCGAGGGAGGGGGGAGGTGTCGCTGCCCGGGGGGACTGAATCAAGGAGTGCTACGTGCTTTGAGTTTAATTAAAGATCTGGATCTTAGAATGCTTCGATTTTAGTGGCGTTTTCTTTTAATACCTTAAAACGTTTTATTAAATGGAATTGTGTGAGGAGTTGAGTGGTTGATGCGCCTGTAATATTAATTACTTTCTTTTAGACATCTTTTTTTGAGGTGATTTGCATTGGCAGTTATTAAAATGGATTAATAATTTCTGCATGTACTGCACTTAGTATTCATTGTGTGATCAGATTCTTCACAATTTTACTGGAAAAATAATTAACATCTGTCACTTAAGCATACCTAAGATATAACAATTTTTTTACCAAGACGTAGGAGGAACTGTTTGACAATTCGATTTATATTTCATATTTATTTCTGGCACAGATAAAATGATTCCTATCCACAATTTTGACAATCCAACTTCTATCTCCACATCAATTTCCTAAAAAGAAACATCACAAATCCAGATTTGTATTATATTTTTCCACACGCAACCTGATCTCACAGGGGATGCCAACAGAAAAAAATCAGTTTTGCGAGATTTTTTTCTCACGCGAAAAAATGACAGTTGAATTTGTATGCCGGGAGGTCGCCTCACTCCCATATAATATTAGACGCTCCCAAGAGAGGAGGATAATTAAATTAATGTCCTCAGCCCTCTTTTGCCCCACGTTTCGTAGCCAGTAATCCGACACCTGCATTGTTTTCACTCAGTATCGTTGTAGTTTTATTTTCTTATGTTTTGTTTGCGAGAAAAAGTATGGTCCTTCAACCCGCGTGGATACAGTTGATTTTAAAAATCGTTTATAGTATGTTGTAGGTAGATGATGGGAATGACTTTGTCTCTATTCCTGCTTTATTCATTTTGAATAAAGCAGGATATTGCGAAATGGTTAATGAAACCTTGATTTTATAGGGCTACCCGAAAAGTATTTTTATAAACGAGGTCATTAAACCACAATTTCAGATATGCTGGTCCATAAATGGCTATGCTCTTATGTATTAAGTAATCTATACTCATTAAAAATAACATTTGTTTCATCCACGTTGTCTGAAAATATTCAATAGGCGCAGCTCTGTAATGAAATCTCAACAAACACTTTCTAATCCATTAGAAGAACTACCCTCTAAACTCAAAAAAGTGGAAATCAAACCGCACCTTCAATCTATCACTCATAACGAGTAACCACTTAACTGATCTAGCATGTGCAGGAGTCGACGCGTGGCATCGCACGCGCCGCGCCGGTAATTCAATAAACACATTATCGCGATTAGGTCCCGCGCCCCCGCTGCGCACGAAACGACCCGAGCGCCCCCGAAGTACTCCCGAAGGGACGACAGATTTCGTCGGCTGATTTCGGCCATATTAATGATTAGTTCTTTATTCTAATTTGTAGGGTTGAGTCTAAATACATGAGGTTCGGTTGCGTTGGTCAATGAGAGTTTTGAATAACTTTGACGGATTATAAAGGTCAGATGGGGGAATCGTTTCTTGCAGGCTAAGCAGGGTATCGAAATATGAGCATCATTTGTCTGCGTAGCCTTTTTCCAACTGCGTAGGGGTGGGCTGTGTCAGACTTTAGGGTTTCTGACTACACGTAACGACTGTCAAAGATTTGCGAATGACAGCCGTGACCAGTGGCTTGCATTGGTTTACCAGGCACCTATTAAACTAGCAGCAAAAGTGGCATAAAGAGGTCATTGAAAATGTCAATGCCATACGTCTAATAAGTACAAGAGTTCTAAGAAATCAAAAGGTTATTTAACCCTTTTTCTGCTGGCAAAAGACCTCTGTACGTTTTTAATAAAAATCCCTTACTCAGCGTTGAAAAATTGAACGACGGCTTTTCTTGCTCAGTTTTTCAAACGCTGAATAAGCGTTACGATTTTTATTACACAACGGATCCTTCCAACCATATCTGTAAAAACTGACTCATTATTTTAAAGCAGAGAGGCTAATAAGTGTATTCATTGTTATTACGCCGGTTGGTATAAAAAGTTGCCGTTATCGCCCGCACCATACTTCCTGCCGTAAATCCATTACAACTTATTAACAAACATGGTGATTAGTGTAATTGTTGCTACCAGAGTTTGTTAAATAATGAGCATTTTGGGGCATGAGGAAGTATAAAGAAATCTTCGGTTAAGTCAAAACTATGAATTGGTCCTTTTGTACGGGAAGGACCAATTTTATACATCATAATATTTTAAATAAAAATAATTAGACCAAAATTGTCATTTATTACCTGCTAACAAGAGGTTTTGGTTATAATTAGGTATATCAAAATGACCTAAAGTCATAAATAGGTACCTAACATGTGAATCGACTTAAGTAACTATCACAATCATACTTGTTACCAATCCTCCAGTCTGATATAAAACTTTTTCATTGACAAACGTGTAGGTACCCTCGATAAAAAATCTAGCAAAATTAACCTGACCTGCCGTTATTAACATCAAACATGTAAGTGCAGATCAAGTTAAACTGGTGTAATGTACCCGCGTGCAACCCGGGCTATTCGGCAGGATGTCATTATTTAAACAATTAAAAATTTAAATGAGTTCCCATCCCTATCGATTCATAATGTGTAAGCTAAACAGCTAGGGTGGCTGATTATAAATACATTTGATACTTTATAAAAAGACAAAATTGGTGAAGTAAAACATCGTGTGAAAATCTGGAGTTAAGTTATAAGTCTGAAATTTCCAATCCGCCTTGAGCAAGCGGGCCTTCTTTGTATGAGAAGAGGCCTTTACTCAACAGTAAGGCAATAACACCTAGTATTTTATTACACAAAAAAATATATAAATTTTGTAAAGCATTTGACGATGTAATCTAAATTGAATAGGGAAAAAAGAGAGGCAATATTAGGTTTGTAAAGGGTAGGCAACACGCGTGATGTTACTGGTGTTGCAGACGTCTGCAACCTGCAGTGACAGCTGACGATCAGGCCTGTATGCCACCGTCACAGTATAACAAAATAAAGAAAAACAGATTACAGAATTTAATTACCATATACCTATTTCTACCGCAAAGCAGCATTGCTGTGTTCCGGTTTGAAGGGTGCCTGGTGTAATTACAGGCACATGCGACATTTCTACTTTGTCTCTGGGATGGCAACGCATTTGCAAGGCCTCTGGTGCTGCACTATAGGCAGCGGTGACCACTTAACATCACATCTGATGTTAAGTGCAAGTGTTTAGCAAGTGTTTAGCATACAAGGCTATCCATCGGCTATCACCTTGTATGCTAAACAACAAAATAAAATAAAAAAACTGTCATGGTGGTTCAATAACTTTTTTACACCCTGAAAATTCTATTACTTAGGGTGAAAATGAAACCAACTCATAAAAATATTACAACCCTTTTAAGTGCACTATAGTTTTAAAAAGACTAACATTATAAATTGTAATTGCGAAGTTGCGAACATTAATTGATGCAATCCACTGATTGGCATTCATTGGCTGGGTGTGGCGCCGCGACGCGTGACGGCCGCGTGGCGCTTGCGATTTTGTGGCGTTTTTCTGCTTTTCGTTTTTTTTAAGTAATTTTGCCAATTTTGAGATTAGAGGAATAGTTGCATTTAAATGTCATTATGGCGCTTTGTTATAAAAAGGATTTTGAAGTTCTTAAAATTGAGTTTGAATGACGATTTCGTAGGATTTTGTACGAAATTTTTTGAAATCGATTACCTCTAATCGATTAATGCGTTTGTTTCTAAAACGTGCCAGCTTAACTTTAGGTAAAAAATATTTTCAACAATTTATTTTCCAAGGTTAAAAAAAGCAAACGAAATAGAAGCACCTACCTCCAACAGAATTCAAAAGCCATGCCTTCAATAAAAACATTCAAATATTTAAACCAAGAATTAAACACACGCTCGATTCGATTTTCAAAACAGTCCGCGTATAAAATCAAATTACCTCTATTTTGATTGGCCAGTGCTCCGCTTCGCGCGCTTTCCGAGTGTTTTGATTTGACGGTGCGACAATGGCGCCAGTTGTCCAAGTGTTTTAGCAAACCGGCGCTTGCCAAGAAAACAATGGACTGCTACTGATTTTAGACCTTATATAAGAGAAGTTAAGGCTGATAGTTAAATGGTAGATGGTTTAAATTTGGTCTGTGTAATAGCTTTGTGCAGAGCGGGTGCAATTTGAGTGTAAAAATAATAGTGACAAATGTGATGCATTTGTTGAAATAACACGAAATCGTGTTAAGTCAAAATGATTGAATATTTTCTAAAAATAAAGGATTTTAGTTAGAATCCTATTTCGTTTCAATCGATTGTTGACGTTTCGAGTTGGGATTTTTCCGATATTTTATAAAGCTCTTTTGAATGCGGTAATTTCTGCAAATTACATACTACACATTAATTACATTTGCTTGTTGCGTTTTGACTGACATACTTACAAGCAAATGTCAATATAATACTTGGTTTTGCAAAATCTATGCATTTTACACACGAGACTTAATAATTTATATTCTAGACTTCTCTCCACGACACGGTTGTCGCAGTAGCTGAGCGTTTGGCTGTAGGTTCGAATCCCGGACAGAACAAATATTAGCAAGGCCTAGGCTACAAATATATGAAAAAAAAAGAAAACGCTATTTAAACCACACAAATCGAAATTACCAACACAATCCAATCCATCATTTCTCATAAAAATAATATCGTGTTATAAGTTATTACATTTTAATCTCCTCTAACGACTCCTCGCACATGGCGTCAGATATCACACAGAAATTATGCAAAGCCACCGGTCCAGCCACTCACCACGGACCCCAATAACTGTCGTATTAGATTTATAGTTGTAATAGTCGGACGATTAACCCTTTGCATGCGATACGGTGACGATACGACATCAAATTGCAATTTAGTTACTTTAGTGATTGAATGGAGAATCTAGTCTTTTCTCTATTCAATCACTAAATTAATTAAATTTCAATTTGATGTCGTATTTAAGGCTTTTTAAGGCTTGGGTTTTGAGTCTTATTAGATACTCATCATGTTACTTAAATTTTACACTTGCTTCTGCCTGCGAGTTCGTCCGCGTGTTTTTTTTTTCTCTCGCGTTAAGTTACGTCTTTGGTTACTGCTCCGCTCCCATGGATCGAAGCGTGACAGTTTAGTATAGCATATACGAGTACTATTCCTCATTAATCAGGACAATTTTCCAAGCCGACTGTACGTTTCAGAGATCTCTCTCGCTCTTCCATGTCTCAAAAAAACCATCTTCTTCAAAAAACCATTATTAAATAATTAATATAAAACTTAAATATGGAATAGAATTTGTAATTTGCGTTTCATAAGCTCAATTCCTAAAGTGTATCAGATGCAAAGCCAACGCATCTTTACAGCCAACACAAATATCATTAACTTCAAAAATAATCTTACAAAAACTTAAAGTTAGAATGGACAGGCCTTTTCTGGGTAAGCTCACTCCCTCGTCGATTTTGTCGTTGTCACCTCTGACCTAGGCTAGAGTCAAGAGCAAATCCATCACAAATAAATAATGTAAAACTTAAATAAAAAACTAAGCTAAAGATGAAACACAACAACAACCACAATCAACAACAACAACCAATTGAAGCCGTTTCAATCAACAACAGCAATATATCGTGGCCAGTAAAAGCACTCACTTAATACGAGATGATCCATCCGAACGATGCCCAACCCTTGCTTAGTCTATTGCATTTGAGTACCAATTTATTGATGTCATATTCTTATATTGGATTTTATGGTACATGGATTATGGGGATAGATGTCAATGATCATGGTTTATGGTGACGAATATTGATGGTCGCGTGATCATTTTTAGCTTTGTTTTTTTCATTAACTACTGTTAGTTCAGAAGACCAGTTCTATTAATTAAAAACGTTAATGATCTCAATCTCATATTGGTGAAAATGAAAACATGAAAATAAAAACAAATAACAAAGTATTTTAAAAAATAATGTCAAAAATGTAGAAATGAAGAATGTGTTTGTAAAATGTAATGTCAAAAATTTGAGATATTATTGACACATTGAGACTGAGATTAGGTTGCGATTATAAAAGTTAGTAGAACTGCCCCCGTGATCTGATGAATCATATCGGAAATAACGTTATCTAATCTATTCATTAACGCTACGCCTAGCGTACGGGCAAGAGAAACGGTGGCCACAGAACCAATTAGGTATGTAGTACCAAGGAAGAATAGTTAGTTTACCTGTCTTTTTACCATTTTAACTATCCCACAAATAGTAGGTAACTATTTAATTACATTATCTTCCTGTCCACATATACCTACTAATTTACTGAACAATATTTTTGTATTTATTTTTAACCCTAAAACGCGACCGTGAACCGCGCTTAACAATTAGATCACTTATTGTCAACACGGTCCACTTAATTCAAGTATACTTCAAATCACTTGAAACCCTCTTCACATTATGTCAGCCACTTATTAAGTAAATATTTATTGTTCGCATTTGGACCTGTTTGTGGAAACCTGCTACTGTTTTGATAGTGTGAGAAATATAATGTTTTATTGTTTTGTGAATTAAGTACCTTAAATTGTTTTTTTTTTAAGTGCAATGGTTTGTCTTGTATACCACTACGTTAAAAAAAAATTAGATATCAAAGCTATATAATTTACAGAGTTACATAAAATGACAAACTAAATTGTAAATAAGTAATAAAAAACCCAAATTGTAAAAAAATAATTAAATGAGATAAATAAAATCACGGAACACAGCTAGGACAAGACAGACGGTATAAGAGTGAAATAAGTTTTTGCCACTGGTTCTAAAACGACTGTCTGATTGACTTTTACAGTCTTTTACGCGGCTTAAATAAAACATAATTAATGGCTTCCTGCAAAGAATTAATATAGTGAGTAAATATAGTTCCCGACTATAGAACAGATACGCATTCAGATTGAGAATGGCCCCCGAAAACAAAGACAGGGTGGGCCCCGGGGCCAAAACTACAAACATCAATTGTCACCGAGCAATAAGCGCGGTGACTCTCACATTCTTGAAGGTCCTGTTCCACAGAACTTCGGCAGAACTGTGAAAAGATTGGAGTCGGTTTTTGTAGAGATTTTAAGTGTTACGTTTTACTTAACTTGTATGAAGTTTTCTTCATAAAATCATAAAAATCAGTAAAACATAAAATAAGAAGATTTATGAGTTATTTGTGATTTTACGTCCGTAAATACTTATAGCACACGTCACACTTAAGAATGTACTCATTACAGGCAACACCTACTAATAATCTGAAGGACCTTATTTGTTTGTTTAAAGTGTTATTATTATTTTTTAACACTGAAACCACCTTTCAGTTTTTACCGACACGTGCCTTTCCTATGCCTGTATCTTACATTAGATCCTACTACTATTATAAAGGCGAAAGTTTGTATGTATGGATGTATGGATGGATGTTTGTTACTCTTTCACGCTTAAACGGCTGAATGGATCTGGATGAAATTTGGCACAAAAATAGATTATAGTCTGGAATAACACATAGGCTACTTTTTATCCCGGGAAAATGTACGGTACCCGTAGGATAACACATCAACTGTGACGCGGACGAAGTCGCGGGCAGAAGCTAGTTATTAATAAACGTCAACGCAAAGGATTTTCTTCTTAGCTTATCGGTGGCAAATAATAGAACATAAACTACTACTATTATAAAGGCGAAAGTTTGTATGTATGGATGTATGGATGGATGTTTGTTACTCTTTCACGCTTAAACGGCTGAATGGATCTGGATGAAATTTGGCACAAAGATAGATTATAGTCTGGAATAACACATAGGCTACTTTTTATCCCGGGAAAATGTACGGTACCCGTAGGATAACACATCAACTGTGACGCGGACGAAGTTGCGGGCAGAAGCTAGTTATTAATAAACGTCAACGCAAAGGATTTTCTTCTTAGCTTATCGGTGGCAAATAATAGAACATAAATAATTAAATAAGAATAATCTGTCCAAAGACAGCCCACTTTAGAACGACCTTGCCATAGAACCGCCTCCACAATACCTCTTAATCTCCGAATCCGGAACAAAAGAACTATCCTCAATAATGAGAACGCTCTCTTAACCGCCAATCTCTAGGGTGTCCCCTAAAAATCCAACATTCCTTCGTCTAACACAGCGCAATAAACGTAGTGACAGTGGCATTCCGGCCGATTCCGGCAATCCGGCCGGACGGCAATCTGCCGCATTCCGTTCCAACTGACCGACATTGTGGAAAAATAGTGCTCTGTTTACTTATGAGACCTTGGGCTTTTGTTTATTGTGTTTTTACTGTTTAAAAGGTACTAGGAAAATAATTGAGAGTCATTTAGCATTAATACAAAAATCACGTTGGATTTAAAAGTGAATCATTCAAAAGGAAACCTGACACCGTGAGCAAACCTGGACTGATCTAAACTATTCCGTACTAGTATACTAATATATTAATATACTAATAATATTATAAATGCGAAAGTAACTCTGTCTGTCTGTCTGACTGTCTCTCTGTCTGTCTGTCTCTTCTTCACCCTAAACCACTGAACCGATTTCAATGAAATTTGGTACAGATATAGTCTGGGACCCGAGAAAGGACATAGGATAGTTTTCATCCTGGAAATCCCCCGGGAACGGGAACTATTAATCCACGCGGACGAAGTCGCGGGTAAAAGCTAGTAATATTATAAAAAGGTAAGGTTTGTCAGTTTGTCAGGTTGCAGGGGGTAATCTTTGGATTCACTAAACAAAGTCGCGAGTAGTTCGCTAGTATTTAATATATAAGTCTGAAATCGCCAAACTGCGTTGCGCAAGTCTTGTGTGCTCGTGCCTTCTCAGTATGAGAAAAGGCCTTTGCTCTGCACTGGGATATTAATAGGCTGGCATTATTATGCTTAAGTTTATAAGAGAAAATATTTAATCACGGAGCAATAGCACACTTCTAACGCCACGAGGAAAAATAGGTCAGACATTTACCGTATCCATGTTGAATAAGATAGTGAGAACTATCTTGAACTGTCTTATTCGCGTATAAATTCTTAATGAGATTCTTTGCATTATCAGTGCTAAGAAAAATCCGCTTTTAAATACAGATATACTTCATACATATCATCACGCCTATATTCCCCAAGGGGATAGGCAGAGGTTTACCAACGATACCCACAGTCCGCCGGAACATTTAGGCCCCATGTAATAGGGAGTGAGCCTATTGCCATTAACCGGACACAAATCTTAACTCCGAGCTGCTACTGAGAATTTCATAGAAAATCCCAATAACTTTCTCATCCTGTGAATCGAGCCCGAGACCTCTAACGTAGCAGTCGCGCTTAAAACCACTAGGTATAGGCTTACAAGGCAGTTAGATAATTGTAACCCCCAAAAATCTCCAAAACCCCTACTAATTCACACAGTGGTACAAAACGTTACGTTCTTGGCAAAAACATTCTATATTTTCCCAAGTGGAACTCCACCCTCGGAGGGTCGAGGGGTGGAATTAACGAATTTGTCAACTGTCAACGGAAGGCCTTATGAGTTTTTCTAAGGGGTCACGATGATTTTCACCGTGGCATGTCAATTATGTTGGCGTATCTTATTTTATTGGAGGTGATTAAAACGGCTCATTTGTCTTTCGGAAATTGGAGAGACGAATTTGTGAGTTGCAGTTTAGGTTTATATTAAATCAGTGATGTGATGTAAAATTACGGTTAAGTTATCGTGAAGGAACTTGCATTTGAAAATGTGACGTCTGAAATCCCCAATTTTGAGCAAGCGTAGTTATCAATGCTCGTGCATTCTCTGTGTGAAAAAAGGCGTTTGGCCTGCATTGGGACAGTAATAAAGTACAGGTATCAATATCTCTATTTTTACACATACAAGGAAAAAGTTTTTTCACGTTGTAATATCGTATTAAGGTAATTAAATCAATATATAACAACGAAAAACAAACAGGAAAACTCACTTCATACGTACCTATTTCCTACACGACCAAAACGGTAACCGCAAGCTTTCTGATCACATTTTTAAAATATTGCATATAAAAACTGGCCACGTTCCCAGCGTAAAAAACTTGCTCATGTAGGCAAAGAGCTTCGGTAGCCACTACAATAAATCTTTCGTCTAAGTGGCATTTACACAACACATATATTCCGAGTAAGAGGCAAATCGTAAAAGTCTGTTACGTGAAGAGCTTAGACCCGTTATGTGACCCAACTTTAAGTTCTGTGTATATAGATGTAAAAGAAACTGTTATGTTGTGTTTTATGGGCTTTGAATTGTTTAGAATTTCAATTGTTTTATGCTTTTTGATACAATTTTAGTATCGAGTTTAAAACACGTGAAAAAGATTTTGTAGCTGAATGTACAATTTAGTCAGTTAGGTAACTATAACTGTATTTTTTTGCGTCAATAAATCTGTGAAAAATCGTCCCGATAATCAGTCTAGAAATCGATCGCGTACGGAGACGCATTCTCAGAGACTAAAGTGACAGTTTCATACGTTTAACATAAAAAGAATGTGCTTTCGTCACATAAACATAAAGCACGCTATTTTTAAGTGTAACGTAAGAAGCCGTCATTCAGTCTCTGAGATTAAAAAACACACTACAGGTATCATTAAACACAGTGTCACGAATCAAAAAAGCAGTGGACAAAATCTACTCTCATAATTTTTGACCTCTTTGATATTTTTCGACCAAAACTAATACCTACGAGTACAACAGATGAAACCATTCCACGAACCCATAGTAACAATTTGATTTTTTCTCCTCCCTCACCATTGGAACAATATTTTTTCGTCTCTCAATTTATTATCCCACAATTACAAAGCAGTTTTCCTTAACGAAAACCGTTGAGAATTTAGTTTTGTTTTTCGAACAAAGATGGCGGCTGTTTGCGAAGATCTTGAGGCAAGATTGTGCCGTACTTTCCATTAGAGTCGGGAATCTAGTGTTGTTATAGAACGTAGAGAGATTGAATCGTTGTTACAATGTTTTTGCAGGCTAGAGGTTTGTTTGCTCAATCAAAATTCTGGAGATTGGCACTGGGATGGATTTTCTGAGTGGGTTGGTAAATTTAAGTTAGATGGGTTTTTGTTTTTGTGGTAGAATCGTTTTTAGAATCTTTCCGTCACAATACAAAAAAATGGTAACCTAAATATTGATGACAAAATTTCATAATTATGCTGCTATTAGATACCATTCACAGTTAGACTACCCAGATCTGATCCATCTTCGAAGAACAAAATGTAACAATAAACACCAAAACATCTTCACCAAAAAAAACATCAGCAAATCAGAAACTACATCCATCTTTAACAAAATAAAGGCCGATAAAAACATTATCTCCATCAATTCTGTCCGTTAAAACGTCTAACATATACGTATACGGTCATCCCTCCTCAGAGGGTGTAGGGAGGTACGGTCGTAAACCGGGATTCTCCCGGAGAAAATCCGCACTTCACTACCGACCTCGGTAATCACGCCGGCATCTCAACCCGTGTGGATTTGTTGAGATATAACGCTATATGCTCCTATATAGGACTGCTTGTATCAGCAAGAACGAGTTTCAGCTGTGTTTTTTGAAGTCACGTTGTCTTGAATTGTTACTGAGAATTGTTGGATCGTGATGCTAGAATTTTGGGGTCTTATTTGTAAATCTATCTTAGTTGCGTTAGAATTCTTATGAATATTAATTCATCATCTTCCTTTCCTTACGTCATGTTACTTGAGGTTGGTACAACACATTCCGTCCTGTCAACCGCTATGATATCACTGACTCTTTTCTCTTTCATATCATTCTTTACAATCCATTCCATCTTTTTCTATCCTAACGATGGAATCTATTAGGGTGTCCAAGACCGTTGATAAATATAGTAAAGAAGTATCTTTACCATATGTGTCAATGAAAGCTTCCATTTCTAAAAGGACTTAACGTTGATCAGTGACTCGATAGACCGATTCATTATCAACCAATATTATAAAGCTGAAGAGTTTTTTTGTTTGTTTGAACGCGTTAATCTGAAGAACTACTAGTCTGATTTGAAAAAATATATTGCGTTATATAGCTCATTTACTGAGAAAGTCTATATAACATTACGCTATGATCTATGGGAGCAGGGCAGTAACCAAAGATGGTGTGATTGTAGTCATAACTTATCCTCAATTTATTTAGAATCTTGATCCTAACTTATTTCTTCTTTCCTACTAAACTGAAAGACCGTGACAACGCATACATAAAGGCTGAATTTATCACCGTGTCAGGGAACACTCGCTCTCGGCTAGTTTCCTTAAAGCCTGTACTTTTAATCCTGCACCTGGTTTCAGTAAGTGCAGTTTGCGCTCAGCGGTTAACGCAAACCGACGGCGCTGTGTTTTCCAACTGGGACACTGTGTGGTCAATTCTGGTGTTCTGTGTCTTGTAAGATCGTTTGCATGATTGTTCTTTATTTTAAGATTCAGTTTTGTGTGGCATTTATATTTGGATTACTGAATTATGTTTGGTGGTGTCTTTTTTCAATGATGTTGGTGTTTTTTTTTTGATGAGCTACATAAAATCTTAATTCAGCTTAATTATTACTTTCTTCATTTTTCTATTAACTAAGCTGCAATCTTTCACAACACAGCTTTCAAAACACTGTATAGTCTGTATATAACAATGGACCATCTTTATTTACTAAATCTTCAAATTCTTCTTGTTGACGTTTTCCAACAGCGTCAATATTTAACACAGAGCTCAACATAATTTATTTGTACATCGACACAGTGTCCCGTGTGTCTCCACAGGAAGGCGCGGTGAATAATCAATGAGAATGTAAATGCAAGGTGAATTCACGAGCTACCCCCGCCCCCCAATTTGCTCCGTTTTTTATAAGTCGTTGAATTATTAAGATAGAACAAGTAGACGCTTAAGTTACTGTTACGGTTTCTTGGTGTGTGCTTATTTAAGCGGTGACTGTGTTAGTTTTAGATTTTAGTTTTGATTTAGCAAGTAAAAATGATTATATGAATCATACAAAATTTTTGTGTTACCTACTTTTAAATAAACTGTAAATGAAAATGAAAATGACACGGTGACAGAACACAATCATGATAGCTAAACAATTCCTGCCATAATTATAAGAACAAAATGCCAGAATATTATTGTCACTGCCTCCTATCATACAGAGAAGGCATTGATCAACACGGTAATTACTTATGGCAGATTGGCGATTTCAGACTTATATTCATTATAAGTCCAGGTTTCCTCAAGATGTTTTCCTTTACCGATGTCAGAGACGTCCAAAATAAACTTAGAAAGTACATATGAATTGGAAAAATCACATTTGGACTTGCCCGATATTAAACCCAACAACCTCTTGCCACTTGTCTTAACCTTGTCTTAACCACTGACAAAGCATCATAAAAACTCAAAAAATATTTACGAAAGTGATTTTTATAATTATACAGAAAATGGTACACAAGCAAAATATTTTTCACCCACCCTAAAAATCCTAACACCAAAAATTCTTCCAACCGCACACACCACGCAATATTTCGTAAAATCTCACTCAAGGAAGCACTTTAAGTTTGTACCATCGTATATTTAATTCACGACCATCTAAAGTACGTCCCCATAAAAATCCAGGCAGATACTGTGCAGATGAGCCTTGCCAGGGCCGCATTCGCAATCATTTTAATTGTATTGTCCTGTTTTACTGCGAATCTCGTTATACGATTATGGCTTTGTGATTTCCTGAGATCTGGTGTAATTTTATCGATTGGTTTATTTAATTATGGGGTTAGGGGTGTGATTTGGTGATAAAGAAATGTTTTTTTAGGTTTGTGGTGGATGTAGAATAGTACCTAATATTGTTGTGAATATACTCTTTAGTCAGACATAAAGTCATGTAATTTAGAGCAATACAGTTAAGATCATGTAAAACGAAGTAAAAAAATCAAATTGGAAATATGATGGTGAAGAAAGTCTTACAAGAATTCAGATTTAATAGATTTTGACTCAAACACGATGCTGATATTCCCGAATAATGTGCCCTTTTCTTCCTTACTCGTTTCATCTATAACTTACCGAGCTATTTTTACCTTCTCTAAATTTTCGGCATACCCGGATCCATCCCTGTATACCGGTTCAAGATCCGTATACCCGGGATTTACGGTTATCGCTACCCGGGTTGCGTTCAATCACAACCTGGGAACTTAATACTTAACGCGCCTATTGCAAGCTCATACGTTTTTAGTGCTCAATTATTTATGTATTTTATTTTTATTGATCACGCTGAACGTGATTTGAAAGAAATGTGGTAAACGAGGGTTAAGTGTACTTATGGAAGTTTATTTTTTTAATTGTGGCCTGTGTTTGTGCGGTTTGCACACTGTGTAAGTGTGTATATTATAAAATGTGTACACTCACATAATCTTGAAGGGTAATGAAATGGGTAATGTTTTTCTATTATGTATCTTATGAGCGAACTATCCGCGACTTTGTCCGCGTTTCTTATTTCATCCGCGTTAAGTTACATCTTTGGTTACTGCTCCGCCCCTGTGGGTCGTAGCGCGATGTTATATAGACTTTGTTAGTCATGAAAGATGTAGCTATCTATTAGTGTAAGTATGATTAAAATCTGTCAAGTAGTTTCGGAGCTATTCGATACAAAGAAACAAAAAAAATCTTGCCTCTTTATAATGTTAGTATAGAAAACTTTTGGATATATTTTTATTTATTCAGCCAACACGATCTAGTTTTATTATTTGAATTACCTTTATGACTGTCCTGTCTTTTGTCCCCCGAAATAACCTTCAAAGGTCAAAGGTCACGCCAAAAAAACCCAGCAATCAAAACATAACGACGGCTTTAAAAATCTGTGAACATCACCGGAGATCGTAACAGTTTAGCTATTTCTAGTTTATCATCCATAACGACTGGAAGCGCCATACAAAAGTAAATGTTCTATAAAGAGCTTAGATGAAAGTTTTTATTATGTACTGAACGAATTTTGTAGTTTGACGTCGTTTGTATTATGGTGTAATCTGTCTGTTGCTGGAAATAAGGGTTATTTTAGCCACGTCCAAGAAAAATTGAGTAGGTGTAATTGTCAATGGCACTAGGTATATCTGTCTCCATAAAATCATTCATTTCATTTTATATCTGAAATCGAATGAATCGGTCAAAGACCTGGTAAAAAAATCTGAACAAAACGTACCCAGAGGTCTAAAAATTGTGCTGTTTTAATTTATATGAAGCTTATAATCTTATCTAGCTGTTCCATACAAAACTGTAACATCTACACTACAGCCAAAACGTTTGGAACAACAGATTTTTGAATTTCAACAACGACAAATGTGAACTCTATTGTGTCTACAATTATGTAAGTACTAAATTAACAGTAAAAGTTTAAGTCACAACGACTCTCGCTGTCTATTCCACCGCATTCCAATCTACTCTTTAGTACATTACAAACACGATACACATACCTACATTATCATTAGGTATACAAGTTAACACAGAACCTAAACTCCACCCTTTACCCTTCATCGCATCACCAACAAATCAATCTAAAACTTCACCAAATCAATTATTCATAGTCTATATCTTGAATTCATTCTCCCCTTGAGATGCCCTCCGAACAATTAAGGCCCAGTTCTCACCCTTACGGGGCCCTATTGCGTGTAATTACGCCAGCGAAGATTTTACGCACTGTGCAAGGAGTTTTGTGTACGAGTGGTTACGACTACGGCCCGTAATAAGTTCGCGTAATGCGTAATGTTTTAGCAGTTGCTTGGCGTGTTGTGGGGGTAACTTTTTAACTGGGAATTGTGTTTTGAAGATGTTGATGCGAGGGAGTTGCTTATGACAGCAGTCTTGTGTGTTGTTGAATAGTTAGTCTAGAATATTTTGTTGTATTGTGTACTAGTTCCTGTCAGTGAGTTCGGACGCGTGGAAGTCAGGTCCAGCCATGGGTAATCGGCAAAAGTGTGGGTTTCGTTCAGTGCAAGAGTTTTGGTAATCGGTACTGTGATTCCAGAGAATTACTAGGTACTGACAAAAACAATTTAACCTCTTTATTATACTAGTCAGATTGTTTCGTTTACCAAACGAAATTATTCTAAAAAGAGTTATAATTTCTACACTATGAATATCATAATTATGTAAAGGAACGTATGAAATCGACTCAAATGTCAAAGAAAACAGAGTCTATTTTCAAAACCACTTCGTAGATAGGTACTGTAAATACGATATACCTACACCAAATTCGATAACGGCTACATCACACAATCAGTAGCGGAACTCCGAACTTAATGCCCAACAATTTATGCCCCCACAAATTTATTCACGCGGCGTATAGGTAGTTGAAAAGGGGCAGAAACCCAAAACATCACAATTTGCGAACGCCACAAAGGGAACATCTTTTGCTCAGTAAAAATCTGTAGAGTATCGCGAAGATGGAGAGACTAACGAGGTGGCCTCGCTACTCTGATTTCCAATTCAAAGGAAAATTGCGATGGAAAGGGTCGGTGGGGGGGAACGGAAGAGTGGGGGCCCCCCTCACGTTGCTACGCGACGCGGGGTGGAGCCGCCGCAATCACGGCCCAATGGCACGACGGTTATAAATTGCTCTGCCGTCGCGACACAGCGGTCGGAGTGAGACGGACTGGCCTCCCGCTCACACTAATGAAGTCGGCCTCTCCGTAGCACCCTTGATTGACGAACGGGCCCTTTTTCGGTCCTAGAGTTAGGTAGGTATCAATGGCGTGCCGTGATTTGCTAGTAACGAAGGTGTGGTCACATTGTTCTGTTGTGCATTACAATTTGTCACGTGCCTGTATGTAACGCGATATCACGTATACATATACCTATATACATGCCAATTTATTTGCACTCCCACTTTTAAGATGATTCAGACTTTATGTACCAATTAGATGCTTCGAAACTAATATGCTATTAAGTCGGGTTAGAATATTTGTGCAGAAACACCCACATGTTGAATCACGTTTCGGTTCAGCAGTTTCTGAGAATTTCTGTACAGACATACCTACACACAGAATCAACTAGATACTTAGGTTTTTTATGGCTTTATAGGGCAGTACAGTTGTAGGTCTGTCATAATAAAATTGACAGATAAATATAACGATGCGTTGGTTAGTAGGTACGTTCCTTAATTATAATTTTTGTATTTGTGTTTTTTATATCTTTACTTTCTTAAGTAGCTGTCTGTGTATTGTCTTTACTACTTATAAGTATGAACAGTTTAGAACAATCCCTGAGATGGCATTTCTCGAAACAAAAGCAGAGGACGACACAAAAGCGATATTAAATTCTTGTCTCGTAGGAATCACGCTATCTCGTAATGAAGTTTTCGTATTATGTCACACATATAGACTTACGGTATAGTAGACAGTACATCTTGAGACCTATTACCTCCCAAAATAAGGTTTGAAATAGAAATCTAAAATAGCAATCAAGCATTAAGTCTGCCTTTTTACTTTTTGTTGCATAAAGTTTAATTAAATAATAATAAAAACAGCAATGATTTTACCTCACAAAAACACACAGTGCAGACACATATTTTTTTTAAGATCTTTATACTAATAATATAATGACGCTGTAAATTTTCTTTTATTTTTTTATCATTTAAACATGCTATTCTTCAGAATATTCTTATCCTATTCTGAAAATTCTTTCACTAATAGGAAGCTACGTTATCCCTGATATATTTTACTACCAAATAAATTAGGGATCTGTAAGAAAAAACACGCGAACGAAGTCCTAAACAAATAAAATACAACGAACTTAAATTAAGTCTCAATACTTAGAGAAATCATACAAAAAGTACGTAACAGACTTACTTATAAAGATACAACAGTTTTCCAGCTAAATAAAAGAGGGTCCAGCTGAGACCATGGGAGGAATACGTAATAAGGTGCGGAGTGCGCACAGATTACGCGGACGTGTGGACGATATGTACTTCTTAGATATACAGCGAGAGGAACATGGTCACGAAAAGTTTTAGCATTGATTCAGGATATGATGCTGGAAACCCCTTTTTTAAGGATGGGAAATCATCAAACGACTCCTTTCGCTCTGGATGGAGTGGAAGCGGGAACAACCTACATAAAAAAAAACACTAGAATTTGATTTTTTCATTGGTTATGGAATTCATGAAGAGCCATGCCTAAAGACTTTATATTTCATTTCTTGACAAAAAATATTAAGTACGCACACAAGAAAGAACGCACGCGCGTTGTAGCATAACGCCACACAAGAAGCCAAAATACGCGCATAGTTACCAGTTTTCCAGATTTATATATTTTATTATTATTACCGATGATTCTACTACGACGCAAAATAAAGTAACGCAGAGATTCTAACCACGTTTACGGGTACAGAATTACAGCATTACAGAATTGTATAAATGTAAAGATAGGGCTGCCAAATCTGTTACGGGAATTGCACGAAAGAGTCACCGCGGCCTTGGAACGCAAAGATTATTAGGAGGAACACAGATGGGTTTTAGTCAGTAAGAGTCTAATACTCCCATCCGTTTCACCCAGAGTGGAAGAAGTCATATTTTGATTTCCCATCCTTTACAAAAAGGTTTACAAATTAATCTTAAATCGGCAACAAAGATTGAATACCCGGCAATGGCCGAAATGAGAATTCATAGACATCTTCGACTGTTTTTATGTAACCAGTTTATTATTGCCCCACTGCAGGGCAAAGATCTCTTTCCATACAGAGAAATACATAATCATCAAGCATTCTCAAGGCGGAATTTAAAACTAAACTAACTACCAGAAAAACAGAGAAACAAACGTAACGTAACGTAACGTAAAACTAACTACAAAACTTTGCAACTCCAATCTTACAAACAAAAACACAATATTTTCTATAGCTAATTGTAGATACTATTGCATGAATACTCGTAACAGCAAATTCAAAGCATATACTTAGCCTAGGTACCTAAATTAAAAATAAAGTAGCACACTACCCACAAAATACAATCATACGAACTATATTTACCATTCGATAAAAGCAGAGCGAACATCCAGATTCCTCGGATTTCTCTCCTTACATACAGACAATATCGTGAGCCTCCGTCCGTCGGTATAAACAGGGCTGTCCCTACATACAATACTACGTAGTAGGTATAGCTATAGTTCAGGGCTGCCTCTCTATAAATCGTATATGTAATACGGAGCAGAGAGAAAACTGCGAACAGATTCCGCAAAGGTTTATTAACACGGTATAGCTAGGGTTGACGGACTGATGTTTTTTGGGAAAGATTATTCTTTTTCATTTTTTCTTGTGATTGTTAAAGGATTTTTTACAGTATTGCGATAGTGATATTATTATACTTTAATCATCTAGAATTCTAGATGGAAACAGAACTAGTCTTATAACGTTATGATTTATGATCGTTTAACACCATTAAGCAATCAATATTTTTATGCTTACTACAAACTTAAGTGTGATAAGGGCACGTAAGTAGGTAGGTAACATCAGCGTTAATTCTATACAATAACTCTTTAACTACACATTTTCATTAAAAAGTCTCATAGCCTGGTAGATTTTGTCCGTCTCCGTGCAGACCGGGATAGGATAAAACATTTACAACGATTCGCGCGTAATCGACAACCCTATCGTTACTGCAGGGTCGCGCGTCACAGCGGATCGATATCGTGAATGTGGCGCGGATTACCATCGGAAATGCTTGACGATTACCCGGATCAACTATATTTTTTGCATTGGTAACACATACCTGGGGTATATTGATATATTGGGGTGTATTGGTAGGTTAGTTGTGTGTTCTTTCCGGACCAAAATACTAGGTTTGTTTGGTAACTGTTACAAAGATATTTTTGTCAGCGTGGTCAGAAGTTGTTCGGAAATAAGTTTGAGGCTGGGGATTTATTGATTTAGACCGGAGCTACACGATTTTATATCTATTTTACAGTTATTGGAAGTCTATTATTGTAGTAAACTACCATTTTGTGAAATTAAAGTTAACAGTCAAATTCTATGGTAGCCAAATCACCAATGAAACCAGTCTTTTATGCCAGCCTATTAATGTCCCAGTGAAGAGCAAATGCCTCTTTTCATACAGAGAAAGCACGAGCACGAGCACCACACTTGCTGCCTACAATTTGAGAAGTGCACACTTTCTCTAACTGTGGCGAGCAAGAGTGGTGATCAATACTTGGGCCTTCTTCGAGAGGTGGTTTGGTTATTACAGACATACACTTAGTATAAGTTTAGGTTAGGTGTCTTCAAGATATCAGTGACGTTTAAGACTAAAAATCTTTCTCCATTGTCTACAGGCGAAAAACCCCACAAATGCCAGGTTTGTGGCAAAGCCTTCAGCCAGAGCTCAAACCTGATCACTCATTCCCGCAAGCACACAGGCTTCAAGCCCTTCGCCTGCGAGCTCTGCGGAAGGGCCTTTCAACGGAAGGTGGATCTGAGGAGGCATAAGGAGACCCAGCATGCTGATCTGAGGCCTCCCCAGCCGCCGCATATGCAGCCTCATACTGATGTCCATGGCATGCATCCTACTGATATGCATTCAGTGGCTGAGCAGCATCGGATAGGTAAGAATTGATTATTATTTTTGGTTTGTCATGTTGCTGCTATGAAAAGGTGCTGGTTTTACTTGTGCAATAAAAAGGACATCTATGAATAATCTAGACTAGTACCTATAAGTAAAAACATGGGATTTTAATTTACTCCTGTCTTTATAACATATTGAACTACTTTATTGCCTAGTCGCCCTCTTCCCAAGTAACAAAATAATGTCATATAAAAGGTACAATAACGTTTTCAATTTAACTTTCAGTCATACCAAAACGTTTTATAATAGTTTTTTAGACGTGAATATAACGCGGGTTTGGGCGCAGATTATATAACATTTCAATTGTGTTAAGGTCGTGTTGCAGTCGCGTTAGCGACAAATTATGTTGAGTAAAAGTCACGTAGACGTTGTGAGTTTAACTAATAAGGTTTGTAATCGTTTGTAGTAATACCAATGAATAACTATATCATCGTATGAGAGTGTCAGCGACAATTTATTGTGTTATGGCAAAACTTATATTATAAAGTTAAGTAAAATGTCGTATGAATCATTATTAAGAATTCTTTAATATAGAGAAAGCATATTGCGGTGGAAGATGAAGAGCGATGACTTATACATGGGAATTTAATTTTTTCGATGATATGTATGGTTATCTTTGTCAATATTTTCATGGGCCTTCATAATATTAGAGTTTTCATATTGTTTATAAAAATAAAATATATTAATTGACATCAATAGTTTCGGCCATATTGCCAATAGACATTGGGCGACTGCATTTCGACGTTTAAATAACTATTGGTCATATACATGTTTTTATACGATTTATGGCGTCCACCATGACGGTTGCAATTAGAGTTCTGTTGGAAAATAGTAAAACCCTTTGCGTATAGTCATGGAAATACTTCTGTTTTATTTACAGGGACATCATGGTGATTCTGGCATTGATAAGCTTGTGAATCTCTCATTAAGTTTTTCACATTTTAGTTTAGTCATAGATTGGCACACGTTGTAGGAATATAAAATAATTAGTTATAAAAAAAAAACATAAACTTAATGAAACAGGACGACTGAGTTATAGAAAAGATACTAATAATCGCTTAAATAATAAATTGGCATATATAAGTTATCCTTACTAATATTATAAATGCGAAAGTAACTCTGTCTGTCTGTCTGCCTGTCTCTTCTTCAAGCCTAAACCACTGAACCGATTTCAATGAAATTTGGTACAGATATAGTCTGGGACCCGAGAAAGGACATAGGATAGTTTTCGTCCCGGAAAGACCCCGGGAACGGGAACTATTAATCCACCCGGACGAAGTCGCGGGCAAAAGCTAGTATTAGAATAATGTTTCAAACTAAAAGTTATTTAAAGGTTTAGTATATGACCTATTATGAAGATTGTATAATAGTTAACTATAAAATCATTACATAACGGTTTGTTATTTAAATGTTGAATAAAAGGTTCTAAACTTACAAAACATGGCGACTCATCACTATTGTCCGACTGAAACGTTTACTCGACTTAACATTATATGACCGTCGTATAAATTAATTGAGACGACGTTTACCAGACGCATTAATATGACTTAAATATATATAACTAATACGTCGAACTGAATACTATTTTACAACAGTTTAGTTGCTTCATAACTATTTCAAACCCTTTACATGACTGTTAGTCGTATAATTGTAAACTTATATAACTTTTTTGCTAGTTGGGTTGGTTATCCATGTTAGTAAGGTCATTGTTAAGATATTTGTGTGTTACTTTTACTCACTTATTTTTTTTGAAATTATCTCATTAAATAGCACAATTATACCCGCCTCTCATGCACGAGGTTGTGGGTTCACAACCGGGCACGGGCAAGTACTGTGACTTTTTCTAGTTCATTATGTACTTTCTAAGTTTATCTTGGACAGCACTGACATCGGTTTTCATGTCAGAGGCCCTTGAGTCGGTTTAGAAACTCTGACACCAGGGGGTGTGGGGTCGTTAACCTTACTGCCCACACGATAAAGAAGAAGAAGCGCAATTATAGTTTTTTTTTCAATATAAAAATAATAATATAAAGATTTTACAAGTCAATGACCCTGACAGTTTATTCTAGGACAAAAAATAACTCTTATCTAATTCTTTCGTTTGCCCACCAGATCTCCGTCCCCCCCACCCCGACTTGCGCCAGCACCCAGACTTCAGGGCCCACATGAGCACCGCAGTGCCTCCCTTGCAGCCACTGCCCTCCTGAACCTCAACCGCCTTCGCGCCCCCCGGCTGGCGTTGAGGCTTGATGATGGAGAAGATCCAAAGACATGGTGGAGCGATGTGGTAGTGAAAGACTTTTGGTGATTTTTTGTTGTGATCTTGAACTATTGTGCAGTCTGATTATTCTGTTACTATTGACTATTGGACTCGTTTCGTTGGAATAGTATCCATGGATACGTGCTGTCATTTGTTAAAATGTGGATACAGGGACGAACTCGAGAGCGCGTATTTGCAGAAAATTATATTATTGCTGCTACTAATGAAATATTGTAGGAAAAAAGACAGTTTGGTTGATGTTATGAAGAAGTACATAGTTTTCTATTTTTTATGTTTACAAATCGTGTAATTATTGTTGTGTTAAATTCCTTGTATAATACTCAAATGGCTGACGGTACAATGTGTTTGCAGCTAAATTTAATACTGCAGATAAAACTGTTTAGGTAAAATTATGAAAATGTATGAGATGATGAAACGTTGGGAAAAAAAATCATTTTGCCCGATTTTGGTAAAGCAAAGTATCTAAGGCTTGTTTTAAAATTCATTCCACATCGCTTCATATAGGAGTTTTAAAATTAGGCAAAAAACACATAGTATACAAACACCTAAGAAATATTAATGTTACCGCAACCCATGTACGTAGTTAAGATTAAAAGTAATTAAAATGTAAACGCTTTGTAATCGTGAGTTTTTTGATCTCAAAGTAAACTACAAAATAAAGTGTCATTTTTTGGAAAAATTTGTTTGTGTTGCGTCAAATGCAACATTAAAAACAATGTGTAGATATAATGCTTACATATTGATCACAGATTATTTTATGTAATCCTTTAGTATATAAATGAAATAAAAGAATAACGTTTTAGTTTTTTAAATATGTTTTTTTCGGTTTTACAAAAATACTCAATATTTTTTTTAGCACACAAACAATTATTTTAGCTGGAATTATCCAAAGAACACAAAATAATTATTTAAAATCATATAAGTTTAGAGATCTAATTATAAAGTCACAAAATATAGTATATTTAATGGACTGATGGAATCATTCCGTAATGTTTTTTCAATAATAATTTTAAGACATGAACAATTTAATTTTAAGAATTTCTTTTATTTAGAACTTCTTTGTTTATTACAATTTTATATTTCGTTGTTTTTTGACATCATTCCGTGTTAATGTTTAATTAATAAAAATATAAATAACAAATAAGTAAATATTTACCACCACATTTAGCATCTACATATTTTCCAATTTAATGGAAAAATATAATAAGTAACATTATGGCAACTGTAATAGATATAAATTCTTACCTTATTATACCAAAGTTCCATTTCCAACAATTATACAACCAATATATTATTATAATAATAGTTACGTGTCATATTGAAGTCGTAATATCTTCATTAGATTATAATTATAGTAGACAAAATACTCGCATATCAATAAATCATATTCATATAATTTTAATTATATCAAAATGAAATCGAATTATGTAAAATATTTAGCGGATTTAAGAGTTAGGTAGTATAAAATGTACAAAAAAATGTTGTTTATTTTTATGGCTGTAATCTTATATAAAAGCACTTAGATGTTACTCATAGTAATTCAATTGTTTTTCTAGTTAAACATGTGGTTAGTCTATTTTATTTTAGGTTCATTGAACGTAATTGAACAGAAAGTATTATAAAAATGCTAACTCTTCAAGCTATGATTAATAACAGTAAACCACAAAATCAATTATAATAATGACATATTTCTTATTATAAAACAATAAAACACAACATTAAAAATAAGTAGGAACCTAACCTTTGACATTCCGTAGATTTTGTGTGCGATTAAAAGACAAAATAATAGATAACAAAGCCATAATACATCTTATTTTAATGGTATCGCATTCCATTTTAAAATAATAGATTTTCTTAGGGAGTTTGTTTTCATGATTATGAATAACTGTAATCAGAAGAAAATACTTTCTATAAAAAAATATATTGTATATTATTTCTATGATTACGTATTCATTTCGTTTGACGTCATAAAATAGTATTCCATTATACCTAATGTTTATGTGTAGCAAAATCCTATAATAAAAATAAAGTACCTATAATTTTAATTATAGCAAAGTTTCTATCATGCAACTGAATCAATGTTTATAAATTTTTCGAACAAAAAAAGTGTTATGTATTATTATTATTGTTTCCAATCATTGTATATTATAAATATTTAAACGATTAAAAATGTATTTTAATAATTTCTCGTCGAAATTTTGAAATAAATTGTATTTTATAATATTAATATAAAACTCATTGTAAATATTGTATAAAAACTTTTAAACTAGTTATGTTAACGATCCCAAAGAAAAACGTGCAATCCTACGATCGTAATTTACGAGTTATAATTATAAGAAACTGTCACTTCAATAAATATGATGATGTATAACATTTTGTCTTTCTTTTCCTTCACCAATAATATATATATAAAACTCCCAATGAAGCCTAGCCAAGTAAGTAGTAGATATTACAGTGCACAAGTGTGTGCGCAAACAGCTGCACTTGCACTCACTTTTTCCCCAATCTCCTAGTCAATTGGGACGGCAATCTGACACGACCTGGGAGATTAGGCGCAGGATTAACGGGGCTACTGTCAATTTCCTAATACAAAAACCAATAACACTTTTTGGCCGATTTGGAATTGAATCCAGGACCACACGCTCAGCAGCCGTGCTTGTGATAACGAGGCAGGAAAAAAGATACATGCAATAGATAGATATCGACTTATACGTAGGTATACAAAAAACGTCTAAACTAAAAACCCTTCCTACAGACCTACATCCATTGATCAAATTCGTGAAGTATCGAGCCTAGGTGGTACTTGCTGTTATAGTTATCAATGATGGTCAGAACATGTAACTGTAGGCTTCCTGAAGATTCTTTTTTACTCACGTTATATTATTTCCACAAGAAATTGAAAATGTCAACTCGTTGTGATCAAAACAGAACTAGCAAGTGCAATTCAATGTACACCTCTACCTTTTAAAGTTAATGAGAAATAGAAGATGAAGGAACGAGAACGGAAAACAACAGCAGTGTGATTCTCTAAGCCTCACTTCGTAATTCGAAAGCTGAATCCGCAGTGAGATTACAAAATGTGAAAAACCACGGCGAACGAATACTAAACCAATGACAAGTTGGTTCGTTATCGAAGTGAGCGCGATCACTTTAGTGAGCCTCGTTTTCAAGTTTTCATTTTAGAGAATCGCACTACAGGATTCAACAACAAATTAGGGCCCTGCTCAAAAAATGAAACACAGCCGATAACCAACATTCACGTGAATAAAGTCATAAAAATAAGCTAGCAGATCATATAAACGACATTTCTGATCAAAACAAAGACAAAGCACCATCTCATAATACAATACAGTCTAAAATAAAAGCCTATCTAAATAATTATGTAAATATACCCTGAGATGTACAGCTGATCTTAATTCTATTTTGCCGTTATCTCGAGGCGAGGGAATAGGATTTAATATCGGAGAGACGCTTCTTAAGTTACAGAGGAGGCACCGAAATATTTTGAATAATAATTTCTTGAATAAATTAGGAGAGTCAGTCTGGTGTCATCAGTCAGTATTGTGTGATCAATAAACATAAATGGATTTATTAAAATATAATATAGGTGGTTTGATGTCCCAATGTAGGACAAAAGCCTCTTCTGTTACAGTAAAGGCATAAGCAATGATCACCACGCTTGCCCCAGGCCAATAATTGATTGAGACTCTGATATAATATTAGGTATAAACTACGGTTTTACCCACATTAAGTTAAGTCTTTCTTTTAGGCTACATAACGCCAAATCATTCATAATTATTTCAAATCGAAGCAGGAGATCTTGGGACTAGATGAAAGGACAAAGAGGACAATGAGTTTGCACAACAAAATTGTTAGGTAAGTCATTCAAAAATTATTGAGCTATGCCACAGCTATGCGGCATTTTATAGGGTAGGGTAGGTATACTTATTTGTGATCTTTTTCGACTTGTCTGACGACACAGGGCTTAAACAACCCCAATCCATCCGCAATATTTTTCTAACACTCCAATTTCACCGCGGAACCCTAAATTAATCCAATTAACCGGCACCCGATTCCGTACTAACAGTATGTTTGTCTATATGTCAATGTTTGCGTCGCCATGATCGATTGATCATTAACCTAATGGCTGATGTATTGAGCGTTTTTATTATAACAGCTTATGGTCTACCTACACGGGGTTTTTAGATTGTCATCCTTGATAACAGGGCTCTGTCCTTGAAACGTCATTAGTCTGATATTCAAGAAGTGCATCTAATTTGTTCCGCGATTTTTGTCTTTCAATAGTATATTTTATGTTCTTTCTAGTCTAATATACAGGGTGTTTGGTGCATCGTGTGCCAAATTGAAATGGTCGACTGAGGGGGTCATCTGCTATCCTTTCAGACCCCTAAACACTTCTCATGCCCTGTGTATTATTTTTCATCGACTTTTTAATGTTTTACAAAAAAAATACCAAAATTTTACATTCAAGTTCTTTTTTTTTTTAAAGTACACCTCGTAGACTCTCTATTTTAATTTTATTTAGATGTGCATTGTACTACAGTACTTTTAAATTCAAAATTAGTGACATTAGCCATCTAGTTTTTTATTTATTTACTCGCAAAGTTTTGGACTTCCATTAAAGCTGTCCATGTTACAGCTATTTACATGGCTATAAAAAAAAAACCAAATGAGACCGGGATCTAAGGACTTCGTCAAAAATTCTCTAGTCTATCCTCTTGCTAGTGATGTGCCACATGCCATAAAAATCTTTTTACAACTTCGTGAATTCCCTAGAATTGTGAATCGAGTCACAAAATACAAACTTCCAAATTATGGTATAAAAATTTTGTTTTGCTTAAATAACACCTGAAAAACGTATTAAATATGTTATCTCACTCTTACAAGATAAAATCTGTCTACAAAAAAGAGGGATACGAGACAGATTTTTTGTGACTCGATTTACAATTCTAGGGAATTCACGAAGTTGTAAAAAGATTTTTATGGCATGTGGCACATCACTAGCACGAGGATAGACTAGAGAATTTTTGACGAAGTTCTTAGATCCCGGTCTCATTTGGTTTTTTTTTTTTATAGCCATGTAAATAGCTGTAACATGGACAGCTTTAATTGAAGTCCAAAACTTTGCGAGTAAATAAATAAAAAACTAGATGGCTAATGTCACAAATTTTTAATTTAAAAGTACTGTAGTACAATGCACATCTAAATAAAATTAATGTAGAGAGTCTACGACGTGTACTTTTAAAAAAAAATGAACTTGAATGTAAAATTTTGGTATTTTTTTTTGTAAAACATTAAAAAGTCGATGAAAAATAATACACAGGGCATGAGAAGTGTTTAGGGGTCTGAAAGGATAGCAGATGACCCCCTCAGTCCACCATTTCAATTTGGCACACGATGCACCAAACACCCTGTATATCAATAAAAGATTTCTGAGATACGTTCCATCTCTATCAGCCAATAGAGAGCCAAAGTCTCTATTTCTTAAGTCAAATTCATGCATCTACTTACTGGCGTATTAACACATTTCCCATCTTAGCTTACTCTTCTCAAACATTATTAGGAACCTACTTTCCCCGTTTCTCGTCTAGAGAAGAACTAAGTACAAAAAATGTCAATGCCACGCGCGCAATTTTCTCTATATTCACCAGAACAAAAGCCGTAACTCCATTCTGTATTTGATTATGTTACACAAAAAACCTAGTTAGATTTGTAGTAAAGCGGCAAGGAGCCAGTCCCGTGGGTACAGACGAACGCTAAACGCCTGTTAGCACGCACTGTGGGACGAAAGCGAGTTGGACCGTTGTTGTATACAGAGTTGGATTTAGACGAGGGAAATTCGGAGAAAAAAATTGTATATCCAAGTAATTTTTTAAAGGATCCCATGTAATAGGGGGCGAACCTATTGCCATTGACCGGGCACAAATCCAAACTCCGAGCCGCTACTGAGAATTTCATAGAAAAACCCAATAACACTTTTTGCTCGACCTGGGAATCGAACCCGGGACCCCTTGCACAGCAGTCGCACCTGCGACCACGAGACCAACGGGGCAGTTAAAATATACCGGCGAACTGTGGCTGTACATTGGTACACCTCTGCCTAACCCTTCGGGGAATATAGGCGTGATGGTTTTTAAAGGATTTCAGTTCTTTGGAAGTGAGGAATTGGTTGTACAAATGCAAAATAATGGCGTATTATTTATTTATTGCTTATTTATTTAAACTTAATACACAAAAAAAGTACAAAGGCGGACTTAATGCCATGCCTTCCTCGCCTTTATGCCGCATTGTTTACTTTAAAAAAGTTAATCGTTTGTATGCTAGTTTAATAGGCGTAAGGTCATCATAATTTAAGTTATGTGGTTCTAGAAATTTAAAAGCATCTGTATAATTAGTAAATTTGAGTACTTACTCATAATTGCAATGCCTACATTACTTTTAATAGTAAAATCAGACGGTTCCATGGAGTAATGTTTGGCACTCTGGACTTTGAATCCAGCGATCCGAATTCAAATCTCGGTGGAACCTATTGCAAAGATGATATTTTTATTTACCGAAAAAGCCTCGTCATAAAAAATATGTACCATTCAAATATAGTAAAAATGCTAATACTAATTCTTGCAGTTTGAAAGTCAATACTAATACCACCAAAATCGTCAGAGAAAAAAATGTGTTCAAATCTTTAGGTATTATTACCTAAAATAAAACTTAAATGATAGCAAATAAAATTAATTTAAATAGGTTCTTAAAAATTCAAGCTGGAAACAGCATCCAAACATAGTTACCAATTACCAAACATTCAAAAAAAAAACATGGCGATTTTTTTTAAAGTATCTAACAAAAGATCTGCCCAAATCCGTTCCCTGATGGGTCAGCATCATATATAATTCATTGGTATCCACATGCGTCTCGGACGCAATCAGTATTGTGAATAATTGATGGCCAGCCCGATGATTGTGCGCCCCGCGAGATTGAAGAAGATTTGCGCGTCCAAGTACGACCCTGGTGGATTTACGTCATTATTATTTGAAGTGAAAAGGTAAAACGGATTTTTTGGAATAAAAGGAATTTTCTTAGAACTTCCAATTTTGGCAAAAATAACCTATTTTAATGATGAGTTTTTGTAGCGATATTGATATTCAAGATATTCGGGTTGATTATTACATTGGAGAAATGCAATCTATAAATGTACTTCCCTGTATATCTAGTTAAAACTAATTAATTTATTCCTGACACACAAAATAACTTCAAAGTATGTATTTACATTTTTTAATTACACTGACGTAAATACTTACGCTATTTAGTCATACTACATGTTTATTTCATATAGGTACCTACTTACTTGAATCAATCAACTCACGACTTCAAACGATTACGTTAATAAGATTACTATGTCTCAGCACATAAAGGCGATTATAGCGTGAATCAATATAGAACATTGGAGTTGATGACGCCAGAGCACCGCGGCCGGATAGGTGATACGAAGCGACGCACTATTTCGTGATCCCCGACAACCGGTTCCATGGTGTAATGGTTAGCACTCTGGACTTTGAATCCAGCGATCCGAGTTCAAATCTCGGTGGAACCTGATAGTACTTTTATTTATTTATTGACTTTATATTCGTTATCGATTACTGATTACATTGTCTTCTTATAAATGCTTTATGTACATGTTTTTCTATTTACTTGTATTTATTGATTTTTTGAAAACAGAACAAGTTTTTTTTTTTTTTATTGGATACTTTGTCAAATATTTAATATAGTTTTTATTTATTTTCACCACAAAATCAACGGATTAAAGTCCGCCCCTGTACCTTTTATGCTGAAAAAAGTTTAATATATAGTTTTACAGAAAAGAAATAAGTTTTCCAAAATTAAAATCCTTTGTTGCAGGAGAATATTTTTGCTATTTTAATAGATAAGATAATAAATAAACAAGATAATAAAAATTATAGATACAGACCTACTATTAAAATTTTAAATCAATTAAGTTAATAGGTACGTTAATTGACACTGACTTAATGATTAAACTTACAGGTAATTAAATTAAATTAACACATGTTAGTCACTATCAGTAACGCCTTGACATTTTTAATCTTAGGTCGACTTGATAACAACATGTGTTTATTAATATTTATGGTATAGGTATTATTTAGCGATGACCAGCGAAAAATAAAAAGATATGCCTATGAGTAAACGGTAGAAATTCATTTTAGGGCGCCATTTTTGATTGTATAAAGTTCAAAATTCAAATAGATAACATTTTTAGTTACTTCGTTTTCTTTTGTGGGGAGAAGGGATTTGTGGAAGCCATCTTTAAATGACGTTCGAAATTCAAATGGATTTCATTTAAAGTCATTATGTTTTTTCTTTGTTTTTTATTGTTTGTGATTGAGTTTTCTTACAAAATAAATAGATTCTGTCCTTTATCTGTCAGACAGAAAAAAAACACTGGTCATCACTTAGCGTATTGTTGAGAAAATTGTTCTCATGACGCGTCTAGTATAAAAAAATATAATTTTCGAAAACCTCTTCATACGTTACAATCGTAATCCAATAAAGGCTCACAGTAGTCATAAAATAAAGTCAATTCCGAAGCCTTGATAATCCGCAATGGAAGCCAATTTCATCACGACAGATATCACTTTCCAATATCATTTCACCCTTCCACAATGGTTGGTAGGAACCATCAAATATATTCAAATTGTACCTTGTCGCGACCACAGCAGTGTCGCACCTGCTTTATATTCACTACACACAGAAATACACCTTAAACTTGAGAAGATAGGGTTGAAAGTTCAACGGTGAATAGACTAGCAATTTCGAACATTGCAATTTATAGATAGATATTCTTATTCCACTCAAAATAACATACGTTTCTTCTTAGCAGAGGTTCGATGGTTCCTTCTGGTTGTTGTTAAAGGAATTTCGATGGTGTTTCAAGGTGGGGAAGGTAGGTTTTTGTTTGGGGAGTAGTGTATGTAATATGTAGAGGAAAGCGAATGGAAAGCGTCTGCAGTCTTTTGTATTGACGTGCTTAAAGTCAAATACGTGATCAGTTGACATGTAGGTAGGGTGTGTTTGAAGGTGTCAGTCTGGGTTCGATTCCAAGGTCTGGTAGGTATCATAGTAGTACCTAATAGGGTTCTATTTGGCACCCTTTAGTGATGACACCCTAAAAACTACAATGCCTTTTATACTTAAAGAGCTTTTCTCACTACGTAAAGCAAAAATAGTAGTTTCAAAAAACAAGTTGATTCAATAGTTTTTTTAAATCTTTTGAATTGCATTGTCACGCAATGTGCACATGTATTCAACATTTCAGCTCAATCGAACACCGGGAAGTGGCTCAATTTTAACTTGTAAGATTTGATGGGAAAAGTGAAAGTACCTCAATAAAAGCTTATAAAATCATAACCCTTCTTTAAGCTTTGCCATAGTCGGCTTATATACCGACTCACAGAAGTCTCAATATCTCACAAGAGGTACCTACACATTTACGAATAGAAGTCACCCGCAAAGTAAAGTTGGTACAATTTACATAAAGTTGTCGAGTTTCAACATCAGAATCGAGTTAGGAGGATACTTTAAAACTGTCGCTTAGCACAGACGTCGAATCCGTTTAGAGTTTTCGGGAGTTCCAAGACGGTTAGTGATGGGACGAATTGAGTGTGGGGATATCGATGTTTGTTTATCGACTCTTGAAAAAATGTTCTTTCTGTTGAAATGGCATAAATTGTATGTAGGTACTACGTGCAGTTATCTCTTTAAATTATAGGGCTTTGTCTTAAAGATATAAATGATCGACTTAAATTACGACACGATGTCCCCCGAGGTTGAGGTCGAGGTCGAGGTTGTATTCCGCGAAGGTTTAGGCAGAGGTGCACCAATGTACACCCACAGTTCTCCGGTATGTTTTAGGTCCCATGTAATAGGGGGCGACCCTATTGCCATTAACCGGGCACAAATTCTAACTCCGAGGTGCTACTAAAAATTTCATAGAACAACCCAATAACACTTCACTCGACCTGAGAATCAAATCCAAGACCTCTAGCGTAGCAGTCGCGTTTAAGATCACAAGGTTAACGAGGCAGTGAAAATGTCTCATATGCCTGAAATTTCACTGGCACCCATACCCTTCTGGAACCTCTCCTAACTGGAACACAGCAACGCTGCTTTGTGGCAGAAATAAGCCTGATAAGGCCTGGAGAGGATCCTACAAGGAGTAGGCTTATAGAAACTGTTGATTCTGGCTTACAAGAGTTGCAGTGGTTTGAGAACAGTGTAGCGGGCTTGTCCCCTTAAAAAAAAAGTAGGCTTATAGCGACATCTCGTGTCCCATCCCTACCCGCCACTAGGGGCGTCCAAGTTGCGTATTGAGTTACGCGCCCTTACACCGGTCCAATCGCATCAGGCCGCCTCGGAGGCCATTATAATATCCTGTTGCGAGACGATCGTAATCTTCGTATTTACATAATAGTACTCTTGCGCTGCCTATCCTCGTTTGTGTGACGGGCTAGGCCGTAGCAATAGGTAAATGGGTTAGGTTGGGTTTTTGATACTTTATCTTATAGGTTTTAGGTGAGGTGTGTCGTATTGAGTGGTCTATGGACAGTTTTTTGGGTGTACTTTAGTTGCGTTAGCTTGGGAAGTGACTTATATTTTTTGTCTTTCAGGAGAATGCACAAGTTGTGTTCAGTAAGCAAGTTTGATGCAAGACCCTGTCATCATAAAAATTAACAGGGAAAATACATAATATTTTACTCGAATTAAGGCAAAACAAATACGAGTAGGTTTTGCTACACGAGAAAGTCCTTACAAACATAACACTATCTCTTCATAATTGCCTTTAAAAAAAAATGGTTTGATGCATCGTACCTTTCATCATTAAATTGACAAGAAAATTAAAAACCTACAAAATTGTACTCGAATTAACGCAAAAAAACTTAACAATAGAAAAGTTCACTAAATTATTGTCTTCAGAATAAATTTTCAATTAGAGGGTTTTGATGCACCTATAATTACAAAAAAATTGGAAATCTGCACCAAGCAAGCCTACAAAAATTAACTCAAATTAAGGCAACAACGACTAGACAAGAGAAAAATTCCCCTACCAAAAATAAAGACCTCTTTACCCTACAGAAGACTACCTACACTGCGCACCCCAAACTCAACGATTTGATTTCCCCCCCTCACGTACAATACGTCTTCGCGTCTCACTTATATCAATTTAATCGTTCAAATTGAAATTCAAAGAGCAGTCTACGAATCAATTACAGACGGGAGAACGGTAGCATTCAAATATCTTCCCGCTGATAGAAATGTCCTTACTCCTTAAAGAATGTGCGTATGGAGAAATGTGAGCCAATATACAAATACGTGTTGTGGTAGGTAATGTGGAGGTGACGGGAATGTACAAGTCTTTGAGGCGTGGATGGTAATGCGGTTAGGTGTTTTGTAATTATTTGTGGGGTAACTTAGGAGAGATCATGTTGGGAAGATAAAAAAAAACATTTCAAATGAATATAATAATCTAAAACTGCATTGGTGTTAAATATACATACTTAAGTAAGTGCCACCGTGTTATAAAATGGAAGGCGTACAAATATTAATTTATTAAAATAAAATTACCAATTGTTTTTATGACATTACAGTAACAGTAGTACAACTTCTAAATCTTAATATTTTTGCCTCGACGGTAATGACAAACTTACGTAATCGTAACTTACGTATCACAATGTACTGCATTTCTATTCTACATAAATAAAGAGGTAAATCTTGTTGTTTGTAAGAGATAATCTCTGGAAGGACTGGTCTGATTACAAAAATGATTTTACTGATAGAAAGTTACACTATTACCGGGTGTCATAGACTTAACGCGGACGATATCGCGTTCTGAAGGTGTGCTGAAAATCTCATCAAGTGAAGCCCAATATTTCCACCAGCTCCAGATAAAGTCTTAAGGATTTTATCACAGTAGGTAGAAAAAAACGGGTGCTTCATAAAAAAAAATATCAATATAATATTTTTTCATAACCAAAAATATGGTCATATAAAACCCGCAATACAAGTGTCTAATATGAAAAGTGATTACTACAGCGAACCTTCGCTCTCATACTTTACGTACCCATAAATATGACAAAGTAAACCTTGGTATAATTTACGATAGCAATACGACACTAAGTGATAGAGATATAAAATTTATTCTCGTCTCCGGCGTCACCCGATATTATTACGATATAAAAACGAGAATCAAACGGTATAGGATGATTATTGAGTTATGGCCACTTTGGGCCCGCCGGTTGAATTGGCAGCAAAGGGTTGGGCCCGTCGTCAATGTTGATTTGGGAGTGATGATATTATAATATTTGGACACTGAATTTAATTATAGTTATTTTAATAGATGAATGTGCACCCACCGTTTACCGGTATGATTTAGGTCTCATGTACTCGTTATAGGGGCGAGCCTATTGCCACTAACCGGGTACAAATCCTTACTTCGAGCTGCTACTGAAAAAGATCGATCAGAAACATTTAAAAAATTGGGACGAACAGCGTTAAGTCAATCATTTATTTTGACCCTTAAAAAGCACTATTGAATGTCATGATAGTGATTCAAGAATTTAATCTAGTTGCCCATTCCAAAACGTAGCTCTATATGGAGAAGAATTAGCAAGAAACTTAATACTTACTCGTAAACGCCTGTCAAAATTATCAACGCAGCAAAATGTATGAACGACAAAAACCTCTACATTTCCTAACTTGATTCAAGAGACTCAAAAAAAAAAACAAAATCAAAATATTTCCAAAATGTTTACTCATTAACTAAGTGCTTACTTTCTGAATTCTGAAGCCCCTCGCATCTCTACAATTTTTCCACCGCTATTTTTTCAGCGATATCCCTCAATTTTCAGCCACCAATCTCCATATCAAAACATAAAAAACCCGGTACATAAAACTATCAATAAAAATTCACTTTGTATACATAAAAAAAAACCTTACAGCGGTACACTCAGCGAATCAAGGTGCTGCCATCCAGAAAATTATGCAAAAAGCCTTCCTTGGTCAGAAAAAGGGAATATTTTTTTTTATGATGTAGACGCATCAATATTTTATGCGACATCACGTCAGAGCTATATAGAATCAATCATTCCGATCGCAAGAGGTACTTTCTATTCAAATAACGTATTTTTATCGTATTTTTGCCTGACTGTACTTGAATTACCTATGTGATGTTGAATTTTTGGGTGTGGTAGGGTTGACGATTTATGTATTTATGTGTAAGGTTTTGTGAAGTGATCTGTAAATAGAAAATAATATAGGTTCTGTATCTAGTATATACGATATTATGAAATTAACTGAAAATCTGAAAAGGGTATGTATTTGAAGTCGCAGTAACAAAAATGCAAATACGTAATGTTACGGGACTAATCTCGAATTACTGAAAAAAAAAAATCTGATCTAAACCTTTCAGTTAAGCATCGTAAACAAAAATATTTGGTTAAGATGATTTTTTTGACAAGGTGTCAACAAGTTACTTTTACAGGCGGCCTTTGGAATGAACCAAACAGATGAAAAATAAACATTACCGCAACTGTGCGGTAATGCAATGTAAAAAAACACAAGTGCGCATCGCAACGTGATCCTAAAAGTGGTGCAATAAGACCCAATTTACGACCATGTATTGAAAAAACAATTTATAAGTTCTCTTTTTAAAATCCAAAATTACTTCTAAACCAAAAAAACTTAACTAGACAACTTGGTTACCTCCTATCAATCCCCCAACTAATTACTCTATTTAATTCGACAAGCCACTGACAAACAGACGTTCTCAACGACTTGAAAGCTCTGAAACTTTAATAACATTGGGCCAATTATCTGGTGCAAATTGTGACGGATGGCAGTGAGTGGCCCATTCGCGTACAACTAAACAGTTATCACGAATAATTGATTTTGGAAACTCTCGCGGGAACGACGCCATTGCATTTTGACATGCTACGTTTGCATGTTTGGTAGATTTTTGGTTAGACTTAGAAGTCTGGCAAAAGGGATTTTGAAAAAGTTTTTTTTTAAATTATTTTGTCGCTTCCTGCTGATTTGTTTTGTTTAAGGTGAAGTTATGTGAAGTAAGGTTGATGTGATGATGTGAGTTGCCATCTTACCTGATGCTGGGGTCTTGAATTTTCATTTCACCAAATTCAACGAGAAAGATTTTTACAAAATATAGCATTGTTGAACAAAATACGTCTCATTACAAGTCACCCTTTTTACTCACTTAACTAAAATGACACTAATTAATATCTTTATGCAATAAGTATGAAACTAAAGAAATCCTTGGTCTTGTTTTTTCACACCTAACAGTCTAATTTAAGATTGTTGCTATAACTAAATTATCAGGCGCCAAAAAACACGCAATTAGTATTCAAAGTTTTAATAACTACTTTTCGTCCATAACTTCGCCTGTTGGATGCAAATAGACCATAAAACACCTCCTATGGCAAGTGTAGCTTTCTATTATTAGTATTATTAGTACATAGGTAGGTTGTTTTTTTTCGGAAAATTACTTCCAAAAGTTACCTCTTATAAACAAAATGTAACTTTACCTCTTTATAATATCAGTATAGGTAACTACCTACTAACTCGTATCTATTTTATTCTGCCAAAATCTCAAAATCCAGTTCATTTTGCATTATTTTTCAGTTGTCTAACAGCCAACTAATACGCCAGACGAGATCGCGTGCGCCCCGCCATCTAGCGGCCACTAACGAAGATTTAATGCTAGCGGGAGATTTAGCTTGCCCACCACAATTTGCCAACATTGATTTGTGACCGCAGATGCTGGTTTTATAGCCAATTAAAATGCCATTACGTTGAAAAAATAATTATTGTTCATGTTTTTATGGAATTGAGTATGGGGGGATTTTGTGGCATTTTTGTATACTTTATTGATTTATTGGTTAAGCAAAAACGGTAAAATAAAAACTCATGATAATTGAAAAATCATGACTTCTCTTCATGACAATTCTAGATACCCAAAGATTACATTGTGAGACGATTAAAAAATAATCAGCTGTTCCATACACACCTACACCTTCAAGGATCCAAAAAAATGCCACTGATGCCGCGGTAAACGTGGTCACGTACTTGGGCCAAGTAATGTAAAATATTGAAAAAAGGTTTTACTTAATATCCATTCGAAAAGAAGAAGCTGTTTCATACAAAAGTGCAACACCTCCACGGCCAAAATGTATATTACAGCACAATAGCTGTTTTTTTATACCCACGAAAAATTTTGACATTGAGGGGTACTTACTGAAAATATCAATATTAAAAGTTTTCCTCACGATGGTCCTTCAACCCCGTTTAGTTTGAATTCAAATAGATCATCATTTATATTATGACGTTTGTACATCTCAATTCTCGATATGCATTCGGTTGCATTCACTTGAAGTATGCAAACAACATTAAATGTTATAGCCCATAAGGTGCTCCACCTTTACGATAAAGGCCTATGGCTTTTGAAGGTGCCTTTCATACTGACGATTCGAAGGTCGAAGGGTTTCTAGTACAGGTGAGGGGAAATAGATAATCAGTTTTATGGTTTTGAAATTAAGGTACTATATTATTTACAATCATCATCATAATATGTGGGCTTCAAATTGATAATAGTGGGCAAGCTGTAACTTTCCATAGGTATTTAAAGCGAAAATTTCCTTGCAAAAAGTGCAGCTGATATACTGTTTATCTAATTAATTTTCTTTTGTATTGAAAACTAAGTTAAGGCAGTACAAAAGATTTACTTACTAGCATTAAAAATATCACACTAATATTATAAAGGCGTAAGTTTGTGTGTTTGTCTCTTCTTCACGCTCAAACGGCTGAACGGATCTGGATGAAATTTGGCACTGCGATAGATTGTGGTCTGGAATAACACATAGGATATTTTTTATCCCGGAAAAATATACGGTTTCTGTAGGCTACTATATCAAGTTTGACGCGAATGAAGTCGCGGGCAGAAGCTAATGTATAATAATTCGACCTGTATCACGTATTCAAACTTACTTAATACGACGACATTCGTAATCCTAAAAAAAAAACTACGAAATCTCAGGAAAATTAAAAATATTGTATTTTACCATTTTGAATCATTTCTCCTTTATTGTATTTTTACAGCGTATGTGGTGACAGAAGATACATTCTCCAACCACCAAAATCGTATCGTACCCGCACCGCAACCAACAAATTCCCCGCATCAACACTAACCGTTCGATAATTATCGGCAATACGACATTTGACGACGCCCCCGGGAGTCGTACGACACGGCAACGATACGACACGACGCGAACACTTCGATACGATGTAAATTTATTTTTATTTTCTCAACCGTCGGCAGCCATTAAGAGAATTGCTTTCGATTTACTTACCAATTTTATGTTGAATAAATTGAAGTGGGTCTTCTATTTGAGAATATCAAGTTATCTTCTGATCTTGAGATGTTGCCGTTAACTTGAGTTTGGGTGTGTTGTGCTCTTTGAGAAACGAGGTTTCTATGAGTTTAAACGTTTATGGTTAAAAGGTTCTACTTTATTGTAGTGGAAAAGTATGCCATACGAACCCTGAATTAGGTGAAAGGATATTTGAATAAAAAAATGAGACACTCATTTTTTATTACCGAGATCGGTAAGCTCTTGCCTCTAGTTTTGGTCAGAGGGGACATAGACAAAACTACGATGGAGTGAGCTTACCTAGAAAAAAACACAAACTTATACAAAATGCATTATCGCATTCTACGAAAATGCGACGCATGTCCTACAAATATGCTACGTAAGACCTACGAACAAGCTTCGGAAATGCTTGTAGCTTCGTAGCTTGGTCTTTGCAGCACATTCGTAGGACATGCCAAAAAAAAAAGGTAATTAAATAGGTAGGATCATCTAATTTAGTATGGGTATAATTGCTTCAAGACAGACCCTTTCCTGAAGCAACAAGCTGTCTTTTTAAATTAGATGTTACATAAAATTCTAAAGAAAAAGTATTTCTTATCAGACTCATAATGAAAATTGTTATCTTTAGAGCAACTCAATTATGCATGCAAGTGGCCTAACAAAAACCAAAATAAACAAACCATATTCAACTGGTACAACTATTAAAAGAGCAAACAAGAAAACAAGACCCCCAACGCAAAATATGAGCAAATTTCACCATTCATTTGGCAAACACGGCCAATATTTGAACAAACCACCCCAAAAGGGTCATACGAATAATAATCTCGTTATTAACTACGCACAATACACGATTATAAATAAACGGTACTGAAAAGAACTACGCAGTTTTCCCCTAGATCTTCCAAACGTTATAAATAATGCAAATAATTTATTAGAATATCAGTTTTAGCACCGTACGATTAAAGTCGAAAACAAATTGTAGTAAGCAACAAAAATTCAAAAAAAGAATTAACTATTGCAGCATCACCGCAATCCAAACGCCTGTCACTAAAAATTACATCTTATGTTCCACAAAATAAGACTCAAAACCTTTTGCATGCAAATGTCGTTGTATTTACAACAAGGGGTCCTCGTAAGCCGTAGGCCTATTTGTGTCGGTTTCACACTTACAACAATAGTGTCATGATTCGTGATCCCGGATTATCCGGGAACAATCCCGGGATTAGGTCGCGTTGCGGCAAACAAATGGAGTCTGCTAACGAGTGGAGAAACAAGTGTTCGTCGTACTAATGGGGCGTTCGAATTTCTAATTGTGTTTATTTTTTTGCGGTTTTGCATGACTGTTAAGTAGGCTGAGGTCCGATTGCCTGAAAATTAATTATAACGTTTACTTCCCGCTAGGGCCAATGCCTGCCAAGGCCCTGGAACGCAAAGGGCATTAGGAGAAACACGGATCGGTTTAAGTCAGAAAGAGTCTGACACTCCCTTCCACTCCGCCCAGAGCGGAAAAAGTCATTTGTTGATTTCCCATCCTTAAAAAAGACACAAGCATGGAGTCCTCCTTTACTTTAATCATAAATTGATACCTTTCATTCTTTTATGTATCTATGTTAATTAATGTAACTACCTATTTAGTGTTGTACCGTTTTTATTAACTATAAATAAATCATCGTCTCCACACATTAAGCACAAACTAAACGGGGAAAGGGGAATAAATAGCTTACGCCTTCACAGATAAACCCAGAAGTGAGTTTTATAGGTAGCAGACAACAGGGTGACGTATTTAAAATATTATTCGTGACTTTGGCAGTTGATGTCATGATGAAACAAAACACGAACGATCATCGAGATATAAAAGTACTAGTACGTTAGTACTTATATCTCGATGCGAACGATGCATTATCTGTTTAACGAAAAAAAGTAAACTTCAAAGTCAATGTAGAGAGTCATAAAAATATTTTAGTAATAAATTGGTTAACGGGCTATGAAAAAAATACCGCCTGATAATAAATTTACTATAACTATGTTTGATAAACAGATTGCTAATCGAAGTAGAGGAGGCTTTTGCCTTTCCACTTTACATCACTTTTGAATCAAAGTCAAAGTCAATTAAAATTAAACCATTTATAGGCACTTCTGAATTGTCAAGGAGTCGGTATGTTAGTAAGAAAGCTGAAGCTAGCTGCTCGTTCTAAAACGTAAATAAGTAAATGAAACTCCACTGAGACTCTTATCATTTTTTTTTACAAATTATTTTTCCTCTTTTATTCTAAGTTTATCTTGGATGTTACTGACATTGGCGAGAAAAACATGTTGAGAAAACGTAGAATAAAAATTAACATAAGTCTCAAATCGCCTATCGCCTTGAGCAAAGTGATCAATGCTCAAGCATTCCCTGTATAAGAAGAGGCCTTTGATAAAAAAGGCTGATATTGTTGTTGTAAAATCTTAATTACATTATTCTTGTTGCTTCTACATTGAAAATTACATTTCAGACATCTTGGCATTTGAATCAAAATACATTAAAAATAATCCTACACGTTCCATCCATTTTACGACGTCACAACAACCCAAAAAGAAAATAGAGCAAACGCAGACATTAATTAACAAAGCACCACTATCCGGCGCAAACACTTGTGCTCACACAAACCAAATACAATATCTTTTAATCCTATTGTCATGACGTGTCATGGGGTATTTAGTCTGATTAATTACCTGACAGCACCGTATGCAAAACCAACTAGGCCTGACCTCCCACCCCTTACCAACACCGCACATTTGCCGACGATTCTGGGTAAGCTGAAGCGGTTATAGAGGTCTTTGCAATTTGGTGGAGGCTCGCCGGTTCTGGCAAGGTGAATGGGACAATTAAGGTTGCTAATGAAACTACACTTGAAGACAGTTTGGTAATGATTAAGTGTGTTGTTAAATCGTTGAGTTAGTTAATAATTTAAGTGTTAGTTGAGTTTAAATACCTTCTGGATGTCTGTCCTCAGAAATTGGTGGCGGCGATGATAATTCTGAATCTTTTGGCAGGAGTTGAACCTGGTATAGTTTATTTTGTTGTTATATACCAGCATATTATTGTGCCACTGCAGGGCAAAGGCGTTTTCTCATACAGAGAAGGCACGAGCATTGATGACCACGCTTGCTCAAGATAGATTGGCGACTTCAGACTTGTGTATAAGTTCAGGTTTCTTCGTGTTGTTTACCTTACTGATGTCAGATAAACTTAGAAAATACATATGAAATAGAAAACATCACATTGGTGCTTGCCCGTGCCCGGATGCGTACCCACAGCCTTGTGCAGGAGAGCCGGGCGCCTTAACCACTGAGCTATCACAGTGATTCTGTGTGTTATTTCGGTTAAATGTAAACGACGACTATAAAGGCAATCAGAACAGTGAAACAAAACCATTAACAACCTTCACCACAGCAACAAAAACAAAAAATCTAACAACCCACACAAATCCCTTTATTTACTCCGCAGAAAAGATCCTGGTAAAATAAATTCACATCCGATTTTCCATTACGGTCTGTCTACTGAAACCGCTAACGATTCGAGCGTCCAATTCTCTATACTATTCTAACTTACTTATTTTTATATAAGTCCATCCCGTTCGCACTCTAGTGTGAAATCAGTCCGACAAATTAAATCCCGCCTCAGATTATTACATAGCTCAGTGAATGTTCATAAATAACCCGTAGGGAGGAACGCGGGAAATGTACTGAACGCACCCGTTACTATGGCGGGTTTATTTGAATTTGGAATGTTCTTTTTTTTTAAATAACCGTCTTTTGAGCTGCCTTCGATGCCAGATTTGAATCGAACTGTAGCATTCGAATCTGTGTCTATGATTGGAGGTTATGTAACGGTATTTTGCTGATAACGGTAAAACTATTTTAATATTGTTGCTGTTGTTATGGAACAACTTGTGTAATATTACAAACTTAGCTTTGAAGGTATTATTTGATCCGTTAGAGTTGTAGCTTTCCTACTTGTAACAATCAAGCCAAAGTAAAGGGAAAATACAGGAAGGAACACATTCAAATCAAATCTCTTCAAAGTTAGAGGTAACAGGCATCTTCTGGGTAAGCTCACTTCATCGTAGACTTTGTCTATGTCACCTCTGACCAAGATTAGAGTCAAAAGCTTACTCCTCTCGAATAAAAAAAAATGTATGAATTGTTGAACAAATTATGTTCAGTAATTTCAATGTCGTGGTGGACCTCCAGTTGTTAAGGCGCCTGCTTTTCATGCAAAAGGTTGCGGGTTCGATACCGGTCAAGTACCAATGTTACTTTTTCAATTCATATGTACTTTCTAAGTTTGTCTTAGACATCACTGACATCGGTGCAGGAGAACATCGAACGGAAACCTGGACGTATAGTGAATATCAGTCTGAAATCGACAACCCGCCTTGAGCAAGCGTGGTGATCCAATACTCATATCTTCTCTGTACTTATAAGAAGAGGCCTTTGCCCTGCAGTGGGACAATCATATGCTGGTATCACTTCTTTCAAATGAAGTCAAAATATTGTCCGATTTTTTGTCAAAACTTGTCTTTAGGGCAAGCATTAAGCTTCCAAACTCATTAAATGAGTTTGGAAGCTTATTGCTTGTAATATAGGAAGCTCAAAGGTGGATTAAATTTTAATCTACCTCGTAATTACTGACTTGCGCCAGCATCAATCAAAATATTTAATAAAAATTAATCAAGTCAAATGGCACTATTTAAGTAATCCACGATTAAGCTCAATCGTTAGTAAAGCTATATTTTATAAAGTTCTATATTTGAAATATAGGCGGCAACCGGTTCAATTAACGGAGTACCGTTATTAATGGGACGCTCCCGGGCGTCCGATTATACTCAATCTCCGGTAATCCGCGGTGTTGCGCCCGGTTATACCATGGATGGTTAAATTCAATTTTAATATTATTTAGTTTGAGTTTTGTGGAAGAAATAAATGGGTAATAAATACTGTTCTATATTATGTATTTAAAGGTTAGGCAACAAACTTAATTAGTTATTCTCTACCTGGCAACCAAAAGTGGAAGAGATATACCATGACAGGTGTCAATTATCGTACGAGGCGTAAAAAAGCAAAAATGGAAATTTAAAAGTTATTCATAATATTATGTTGTTCGGACAGAGGCGGTGACGGTCAGTTGTCACTTTGTCATAGTTGTACTAATCTGACATTAAACATGTTAAAATTTATTTTCAACATCATAGTTACCGACTTGATGTGACTGTGTGTAAGTACAACTTCTACAAAGAGCAATGCAATACAATAAACTACATAAGAATACTCAATTTTATAATACGGGTGACATAAGATTACTGCTACAAGTTTAATAAAGAAATGACTTTAGAAACATGACACTACGCCGACCAACTTTCAGCTGTTGGGACTTTCACTGACCGCTCGTTAAACTAAATCTACTAAACTAAACTTAGTAACCAAAAATCAGTTATTAAAAATAGTAATCACGTCAACAACTGTAGTTAACTTTAACCTCCGGTTAACATCATGCAACCCGCCGTTAGCCCTCGTTGAAGGCACGCACTAATTACCGACGAGAATTCGATGCTATAAATCACGGACATAATATAGCAGAGCGTCGCGTCGCGTTGGAATGCACGCCCCAAATCCAATGCTATGCCCCTATTTGAATTTGGTGTAATATGTACTACCCTTACTGTGTACTGTACCCTTTTATTATGGGCGACCAGTCTGGGTAGTGTTTTGGACAAGAGTATAAGATTATCACCTATTTGCTGTCTTCAGAGACCGATATGTTAGATTTCAACGCCAATTATAAATGCTTCTAATTGAAAACATTCAAAATCTAGTCGTAATGTCGACCCATTGACAAACAAAGGCAAAATTACTAGGCATTTTTGACAGATTGTGACTGAGTTTAGATTGGGGTCGCGCCTGAAAGTTAGTATATTGACCCTCTGAAATTCTACCTTGGTATTAGGTGAAGTAAGACTTTGGCTTGACAGCTCATCTCAGACTCACTTCACCTTGTATACTTCGACAGGGGAGATTCATACAGAATAACACTTTAGTTTTACGTTTCATGTAAGAGAATAATATATTTTTTTAACATTAGCACAAAGCATAAACTAAAACTAAATCATTGCCACTTAAAATCCCACTTCACTACCACGCAAGTACTCATTTACTTAGCCACTTAGGTACCTACCTACCTCCAAAATTACCAACCAATGACCTAAAAAGTAGTTCCACACAAAAAATACACTTACACGCAAAACCAGACCAATAATTATGATTAAAAAGCCAAGTACCTTCAAGACATACAGTAAAAAATCCTCGAATTTTGCCAATATTTGATTATATTTAATATTTAGAGTAAAAAAGTGGAATATATATATAAAAAATCCTGTGTGTACGAGAGCTAATGTGATTGCGCTCAGGTGTGTGCGAGCTGAGTATATTGCTGACTGGCTGGGCCGCTAAAATGTGCCTCGCAAGCGAATGAGTAGAGATTTTGGCACGATTTCAGATAGCTTAGATACAAGAAGTAGTGCCGTTTGGGAATGAGGTGGAGGATGTGCGAAATTGCTTGAATTACGATCACTTGGGCCGTAGGCATTTTATTTTAAATTTGACTGTACTGTGGGTCGTCGACTATAAGGTAAAACAATGGAGGGCGCATCATGCGCTCGATATTTATAGCGGTAATGAAACTAGGAAAAGTCAAAAGTCGACGTAGCGGGAATTGACTTAGAAGGTATGTACCACCTTCCTTGTACGTCATCAGTCGTATGACATCGGTCAGTGGAGAAATTAGAAATAAGACGCTTGAATTGTTGTTCAAGATCAGGGAGATCCCACATAAATATAATTTAATGAAATAGGGCCCAAGATTGTCACAGCTAAGAGATAATGTAATTACAAAACAATGATTCTAAGAAATGAAACGAACAGGCGAGTTTAAAACAATTTGCTGTACTTAATAATAATACAAGGCTTGCAAAGCCCTGTTCTCGTACATTAAATTACCTGTAAAATGGAAAAAAATTATGAGGTTTCAAAATGTCTCAAGTTGTCTCTGAAACCGCCTATATTGCTCACCCTGGGTAGCTGTGTTGGCAATATTTTTGATGCCATTGAATGGCAAACAAGCCCACGGCCCACCAGATGTTAAGTGGTCACCGCCACCTATAGACATCTGCAATACCAGAGGCCTTGCAAATGCGTTGCCATCCCAAAAACAAAGTTGAAATATCTCATGCGCCTGTAATTACACCGGTACTTTCACAAAACCCAAACATGTCAATGAATAAATCATTCCAGCCTGTCACTGCCAATCCAATTCTGGACATATATATACTTCAAAACAATTCGCCATCAAGAACACCAAATCGCCGGACAGCACAGTCTTAGGCACCCGATCACGTTCCCACTTCCCTATATAAATCATTCTGCTGTCGCTAGCTATTGGATTAAGATTTCCTTCGATGTATTGGTACTCATCTCGCAGAGTGACGTCATATCAGCATTGATGTATGAATTTCCCTTGAGATGTCTTATGTAGTGAAATGTATTAGGGGAAAAGGGGTATGAAGATTTTGAGTGTGTTTTGTATAGTGATTGCATGTATGTATACTTTCTTTCTTGGTCTTACATTTAAAGGCTAATTCCCGTAACAAAAAACACCCAAAATCTAGTCGCAATCTAACCTAAGCGACAATTAAGGTCAACATTTTGGAAAGTTATAGGAATATTTGACAGGTTGAGTCTGAAGCGAACGTTGTTGTAAAAATGCAGGAATTGCATCTCTGAAAAAAGCTCAGGCTAAAACAGAAATACTAAAGGTTAGCTGAATTTTGAAAAGTGGTGGGTTAGAGTCGAAGTCTTATCATTCATTTCAATTACACCATTAAAAACTTGAACTTTGAACGTCATTTGAAAGAGAAGGCGCTGTGACTAGAAATAGGATTCAATTGCAAATTGAGGATTACACAGATTCGAAAAAGATAAAGTAACGGAACTATATTCTTCAATTTCATGAACTAAATAATTATTATTTTAATTCACGTGCCCAAAATATCAATAGACAAACAAAAGAAAAAAATGTGATAAAAATAACCACAACAAGCAAGATCTAAGAATAATTTAAGGAAAATGGTAAAAAAAAACAATTCAGATGTTATTTCGTCCTACTTATCATGATAAATCGGATTCTCAATAAACAAACAGTCTGAGCCAGATTTGATTGATTGCCTTAGTTTTGAGATGACACTGATAACGATAACTTACCAAAACTCGATAAGTACTAAAAATAACTCATCTAATCAGATATAGGTACAGAAATAGAAATGAAATATATTTATATACTAATATGCATTTCATCACGCCTGTATTCCCCGTGGGATTAGGCAGAGGTGTACCAATGTGCAACCACAGTTCGCCGGTAAGTTTTTGGGTCCCATGTAATTGGGGGGCGAGCCTATTGCCGTAAAGTAACACATCAAAGCAGTATATCAGCCGACTTACAGTATTTCTGAATCGTTTTAGCATTTTGAGTTAGCTTTATGGCAGCATTACAAACGTTTATACGGCTCCTGTAACTCTTATTTGGGCACAAATTATACGACTAAAGACCCTAAATAGGTTAACAATTAATTTAATTGAATTACAGGCGCATTATATAAGCATTATTATGGTCAATGAAGATGCCAATTGCATTATGGAAGCATTATTACGATCAATGAAGTTCCCAATCGCCTTACAGAAGCACTATATTAGCAATATTACTAAAAATGAAATGTTAATTGAATTACAAAAGCATTAGACTAGCATTAGAATGTAGTAAAAGAATTATTAAAGCTTTTTAAGTATTCACGGTTAGAAATTTGTTAAACCCTGCATCATTGCAAAAACATCTCTAATACCACGGTACAAATATTATAATACAATTATCGTTGTAATTTAATACTTTTTCTCACAATATAATTATTTATTTATTTATTTATTTATTAAACTTTATGCACAAATGTAAAAATACACCGTACAAAGGCGGACTTAATGCCTTAGGCATTTTCTACCAGTCTACCTTAGGGTGATGCAGAGACAAAACATAGGAGGTGCAAGAAAGAGGGAACAGAAACAGAAAATTTACAATATAAAATATAATAATAAATACATATATACATACATACAAACAAAAAAAAAATACAAAGTAGAGAGAGATAAAAAAACATAGATGAATTATGGATGAAGATGGTCAAAACTGAATGAGTGACACCATATTTGTTTGCATCAAAACAAAATTTATATTACTGGGTAGTTTTGTCATGTCATGCATTCAAATATTACTGGGCAATGTAGTTTATTGTAAATATCTATATAGGTTCCATTGAAAATTTTCACGCGCCTTCGATATTTTGGGGTTTTGTTAAAAAAAGTTGTATAAAGATATGTGTGAAATAATCGAAACAATTGTAAATTTCAGTATAGAACGATTGTTCCATAACTAACATAATAGTCTTGGTTGGGCATTATTGAATTAAGTTATATAATTACTATATAGGTCTATTGCTTTTATAAATAGGTCTAAATGGTAATATTTTTTGGTTATAAAATATATACAAAATGGTGTCCATCTATAGCAGCCCGGTGAGCCTTTAGAAAGGCTAATTAATGCCGCCATCAGTATAAATACATACATGTGAACAATTATTAAGCCAGAGGCTAGAGAGAAGACTTTTGGTGAAACAATGTAGTGCCATTGTCCATAAAGTAGTTCTATATGGATTCACCGGTACACCAGTGGATTTGATGTAGACTGAAAAAGTGTCATTACTTGAACGCAATTTTGGGGATCCTTGAGCAAAATCATAAAACCCATTATCCGTTTGCTAAGAATTAATAAAAAGACTTTCTGAACTCATCATCTACAGTATTATTCCTGTGCGTGGCTTATGAAAATGACTAATGGTGCTGTCAACAAACAAAAAGATGATGGTTTCATTCGAGTACTTGAAAATCATTTAATTAACAAGGCCATATATTGTGATTTTATAGATTTTATTTATATATACCTATAGACATTACACTGATAACAAGTGATGTGATAACAAGTTAAATTAAAGTCAGTTAAAACTGTTATGCAGTTCATTCTTTTTAACATATCATGTTGGTGACCTACAGAACCTTTTTTAATATCGCTACATTTTACTTTACATAATATGTGCTTTTCCCCAATATGGCCGACAAATGGTTTTATGCTTCTTACTAGCTTTGTGTATTACAACAACTCACATGAATTTGATAAAAGAGCTGTTAGCTGTACAACAGAACTCAGTTGATCTTTAAAAATGCAAGCATTACATTGATTCACGTTTATGCTGTTCAGCAGTTCTAGGATTTTACTTACCACTTAAAAGTGCCATTACACAACAAAGGGCAGTAAAAACAGCTCAAAGCTGTATTGCACATTTACGTTGCATTATAATGGTTCATGTTTATGCTATTAAACGGCATTAAGAATTTTTTGCTACTTAAAAATGCTATTGTTGATCCAAATGCACTAAAAATAGCTGAAAGCTGTGCAGCAGTATTGTAATTTGCTGCACTAAAACCAAAGGCTTGACAGAAGCATTTTGATATGCCATTATCCAACCGTTATACAGTGTAAAGCATCATCATTCTTTTGAAATGCCAATGTAAAGCGTCAAGATGGTCAGTGAACTTATATAAGAGTTTATACGGACCCTAAGTTTTAAATTAGTTTGCTATTTGTTTGTTAAAGTGCTAACACGTATAGTGTGTTACTTGGGGTAAATCGGGCACAAATCCTAACTACGAACTGCTACTGAGAATTTCATAGAAAATCCCAATAACACTTTGCTAGACCTGGGAATCCAAACCAGGATCTCAAGCGTAGCAGTCGCTTTTAGGACCACTAGGCTAACGAGGCAGTTCTCTTAAAATACTCAATATTTGAAGGGTTTTTTATATGTGATTGTTTAAACGCGCTAATCTGAAGAACCAACAGTCGGATTGAAAAAAAACGTCTTATTTATTATAGCCAGATTCATAAGGCCTAGTAAAGGCTATATAACATCACGCAGCGACACATGGGAGCGGAGCAGTTACCAAAGACGTAACTTGACGCGGGTGAAAAATATCACACGGACGAAGTCGTCGCGGGCAAAAGGTAGTATATAAAAATAAATTCCAAACTATCAAATAGAAAAACTCAGGAGCCGAGAGCGAGATCGAAAAAGTTACAGAACTTAAGTACTGATATGAAGATCATTGTGGCTGTGTAATCCGTTTTGTTAGGGTTGGGACGTAGAAGAATACAAGCATAATACATTCCAAGCAATGTCTAACCTGTAGAATGATCTACTGAGATTGTGTACTACATCTTAATGAGCATCACTCATTACAATAGTATCACTTGAGCGTAGCAATGGCCCAGCCAATCACCTCAAAAAATCCAACTGTTAGCAGCTGCTACAACGGCTAACTCTGGGCCACCCGCAAGCTGTCATCTTTTTATCTTGTCATTGTAAGAAGTATTTTAACGTACAAGATTTAAAGCCCTAATTCGAATGGCAAGTGGTTTGCTGTGTCGGAGTCGTGCTGTTATAATGAGCGATGGCTTTCAGTGTCTTCATATTACCACTAATAGGTTCTCGCAAATTTATACCTAATTACACAATTTTCTGTATCAATTAAAAAGCTACCTACGCTTTGGAGTCACTGCAACTACTAGCACTCATTTATTTTGTTATTTTCTATAATGATACGTCAATAACATACACACAAACAAGGTCATGAATATTGCAGGGGACTATGTATAGACCGCCGTGTCTGTTCATATTTCAAAAAGTGCTTTAACAGATCGCATCTCACAAACAACGCAATCTTCATTCTTTCCGTACTTCCTTGAGAAATTAGCTTAATTCATATTTAATAGAAGACGGCTAAATAAGCAGGTACCAACAGTATCTAGCTATTAGTATTCAGTCCTTCCCTATTTACAATAGTATTCTCTTCATGCACCATATTTAGGACTGTGAAAACAAAATCTTACAAGCAAAATACTCAATAAACAATCGAAGTCAAACCGCAAACAAAACACGCTCACACCAAGAAGTCGCTCGCAATAAACTCGAAAGTCGATTTACAAAGTGTAACCCGCTCATCCCTATTCTCAGTAAATATTTTATTAAAAGGGCGACGCCGCGGTGCATCATCAGTCTTGTCGCGCAATATCGCGCCAGACGTCGGACAAATCGTTCTGTGCGGTTGTCGCCTTAGCTGTTGTGTTTTGGATGAAGGGGCGGTAAGTAGGAGTTCGATTCTGAAAGAAATTGGAGCTTGGGATGTGCCTTTTTCAGGTTTAATACTGAAGATTTTTGTAAAGCAAGAGGGCTTCGCAAGAATCGGTTAGTTGTCGAAGTTAGTTGCTGGTTTTGGGCAATATAGATCTACCTGGTCATGTAGGTAGTAAAGAAATTATAAGAAAAGGGACCCCCTAATACATTACTGAATCAAGTTCAGGTATTGATAAGAAAAATCATTTCAGTGCTTATCTCACTGGCAGAAATAGTATGTATAAAATACAACATGATTTGTGATGATTAATTCTTTATACATCTTTCAGGGGGTAAAAGTACTCATGAATGTGATTAACTTTTATTACCAGACCTATTCCGAAGTATAAAAAAAAAATATCTGTGTTTTTTTTTTATTTAATACTTTTTAATCACTACGAAAAGAATACTATTCTATTTTTAAACAAAAGACAACGAAGGCAATTAAAAAGAACCATATTTTCAAAACCAACAATGCAGCCTTCTATATTCAAATAAATAAAAAACAAAAGAGAAGCTAAATAAAAAGAAAAAGAATGAAGCTACGGAAAAAAAATATGAACGGGACAAGCTACGTGGAAATGTAGTCAGGTCCGAACCTCATTTGTCGTTCACCGTTTAGATTACATTTCAAATGAAAAGTGGGTAGTTTGCAAAGTTTTTTTTTCAGCCCTTCGTCGTAAATACTTGTCAGAGTGACAACCGTTTCGAGGTGTCAAGCCGGTGACTGATTTGTTAGAAAAATAGGTACCCTTTTTTTTTCGGGAGTTTTCTCGGAAATTAGTGAGTGTCTTTCGGGATAGTAAATTGTTTTATTTTTATTAGGTTTTTTTTTGTTTTTTAAGATCATGGAATTGAGAATTGGTATATGGAGTTTTTAAAAGGTCTGCAATAAGGGACTGCAATAAAATGTTTGTAAAAATATTGTATATAGAATTTTCCATAATAGAATTTTCCAGTCATACAAGCAGTCGAATGGAAACTCCTGCAACTAACTTATAACATGTGTGAAAGAAAACGAATAGACTTATTACTTATTATTATTTTCCTTCAATACTTATAAAACGTATCGAATCAACAAGCCAAACGTACTTTATACTTACCGACGACATTAACTTTCATTGATAGTTTAGTTACACGGGTAAAAAACAATTTGAGTACAAAAGGAGTAATGGACGGTAAATAGTGACACTTGAGTAAATAGTTGTCTGTTGGTTGGTGACGTCATCATATTTGTTATTATTATGTTACAACTAGCTTCTACCCGCGACTACGTCCGCGTCAAAGATAGATTATCCCACGGTAACCGTACATTTTTCGGGATAAAAAGTATCCTATGTGTTATTCCAGACTACAATCTATCTCAGTGCCAAATTTCATCCAGATCCATTCAGTCGTTTAAGCGTGAAAGAGTAACAAACATCCATACATCCATACTTACAAACTTTCGCCTTTATAATAGTAGTAGGATTACAGCTGTTGGAAAGTTGTTATTTGGTTCTATTAATACAAATGTGTTTTAATTGAAAGATAGAACTACTTATACATATACTCATAAATAACTATACTAAGTATTTTTTTTTTTATACAAAGGAGCATGCGTCAGTTTGGACCCACTTTTCAACATTGCTCAACAGTGATGAGACATGTGTCATATGAAAGCTCTTGACGAGTTCTGCATTTCATTCTATGGCAGCTAACTTGAAATCCACCGCGAACATGGTGTTTTGGTACTTTATAGCATTTTCGTGAAAGTCATGGGCAAAGATTACCACATTGCTCAACAGTGATGAGACATGTGTCATATGAAAGCTTTTGACGAGCTCTTCATTTCATTCTAAAACAGCTAACTTGAAATCCACCGCGAACATGGTGTTTTGGTACTTTATAGCATTTTCGTGAAAGTCATGGGCAAAGATTGCCACATTGCTCAACAGTGATGAGACATGTGTCATATGAAAGCTCTTGACGAGTTCTGCATTTCATTCTAAGACAGCTAACTTGAAATCTACCGCGAAAATGGTGCTTTGGTACTTTATAGCATTTTCGTGAAAGTCATGGGCAAAGATTGCCACATTGCTCAACAGTGATGAGACATGTGTCATATGAAAGGCCTTGACGAGTTCTTCATTTCATTCTATGGCAGCTAACTTGAAATCCACCGTGAACATGGTGTTTTGGTACTTTTAGTCACTTTCGTGAAAGTCATGGGCAAAGATTGCCACATTGCTCAACAGTGATGAGACATGTGTCATATAAAAGGCCTTGACGAGCTCTTAATTTCATTCTATTGCAGCTAACTTGAAATCCACCGCGAACATGGTGTTTTGGTACTTTTAGTCACTTTCGTGAAAGTCATGGGCAAAGATTGCCACATTGCTCAACAGTGATGAGACATGTGTCATATAAAAGGCCTTGACGAGTTCTTAATTTCATTCCATTGCAGCTAACTTGAAATCCACCGCGAACATGGTGTTTTGGTACTTTATAGCATTTTCGTGAAAGTCATGGGCAAAGATTACCACATTACTCAACAGTGATGAGACATGTGTCATATGAAAGCTTTTGACGAGCTCTTCATTTCATTCTAAAACAGCTAACTTGAAATCCACCGCGAACATGGTGTTTTGGTACTTTATAGCATTTTCGTGAAAGTCATGGGCAAAGATTGCCACATTGCTCAACAGTGATGAGACATGTGTCATATGAAAGCTCTTGAGGAGTTCTGCATTTCATTCTAAGACAGCTAACTTGAAATCTACCGCGAAAATGGTGCTTTGGTACTTTATAGCATTTTCGTGAAAGTCATGGGCAAAGATTGCCACATCGCTCAACAGTGATGAGACATGTGTCATATGAGAGGCCTTGACGAGCTCTTCATTTCATTCTATGGCAGCTAACTTGAAATCCACCGCGAACATGGTGTTTTGGTACTTTATAGCATTTTCGTGAAAGTCATGGGCAAAGATTGCCACATTGCTCAACAGCGATGAAACATATGTCATATGAAAGCTCTTGACGAGCTCTGCATTTCATTCTATGGCAGCTAACTTGAAATCCACCGCGACTTCACGAAAATGCTATAAAGTACCAAAACACCATGTTCGCGGTGGATTTCAAGTTAGCTGCCATAGAATGAAATGAAGAGCTCGTCAAGGCCTTTCATATGACACATGTCTCATCACTGTTGAGCAATGTGGCAATCTTTGCCCATGACTTTCACGAAAATGCTATAAAGTACCAAAACACCATGTTCGCGGTGGATTTCAAGTTAGCTGTTTTAGAATGAAATGAAGAGCTCGTCAAGAGCTTTCATATGACACATGTCTCATCACTGTTGAGCAATGTGGTAATCTTTGCCCATGACTTTCACGAAAATGCTATAAAGTACCAAAACACCATGTTCGCGGTGGATTTCAAGTTAGCTGCAATAGAATGAAATTAAGAGCTCGTCAAGGCCTTTTATATGACACATGTCTCATCACTGTTGAGCAATGTGGCAATCTTTGCCCATGACTTTCACGAAAGTGACTAAAAGTACCAAAACACCATGTTCGCGGTGGATTTCAAGTTAGCTGCCTTAGAATGAAATGCAGAACTCGTCAAGAGCTTTCATATGACACATGTCTCATCACTGTTGAGCAATGTGGTAATCTTTGCCCATGACTTTCACGAAAATGCTATAAAGTACCAAAACACCATGTTCGCGGTGGATTTCAAGTTAGCTGCAATAGAATGAAATTAAGAGCTCGTCAAGGCCTTTTATATGACACATGTCTCATCATTGTTGAGCAATGTGGCAATCTTTGCCCATGACTTTCACGAAAGTGACTAAAAGTACCAAAACACCATGTTCGCGGTGGATTTCAAGTTAGCTGCCATAGAATGAAATGAAGAGCTCATCAAGAGCTTTCATATGACACATGTCTCATCACTGTTGAGCAATGTTGAAAAGTGGGTCCAAGAATGGTACAACGGTGCCCATGGTCCTTTGATTAACAGTAAAAACATAAAGTTACAAGGATATCGATATTTCAATGATAGGTTCCACTTACGTTCAACTTTTTGTAGGACCGATTTATCGGACGAAGGGGTCCGATAATCTAATAATAGGTTTCGGACGGGAGCCTGACGCTGCCTGCCCAAGTCAGATAATGGGTGACCGAATTTTTTGTCGGAGAAAATGAGACATATGAATTCTAACATACCAACGCACAACTGGGCAACTAGATTCATTAGTTTCAATTATTTTGACGTTCAAAAGTGCCTTTTAATGGTCTAATTGAAATAAATGATTTGACTTTGACACGTCATAAAAAATGTCGGTCCCACGAAACTATGAATCCATTGAATCGGTCCGATAATCAGTCCAAATAAACGTAATTTTTCGATAAATACATAAAAAGCAATGTTGACTAGTAGGCTTTTACAAAAAAAAACACTGAAACAGTATCTGCTGTTATTTTTCAAATCCGTACTAATATTATCAATGCGGAGAAGAAGTTTATTTGTCCGTCTATTTGTCTGTTACGTTTTCGCGACTTCCTCTGTGCCCGCGATAACAGTCATTCGCGGCTGAAGTCGCGGGCAAAAGCTAGTGAATGGAGATAATTACAAAAGTATTGTTTGTGATAGGTACAAGGTTGAACTATCTAGGTTTTGGCCGAATTGACAGAAAGTAATAAATTGTAATGATGTTTTTAGAACAAAATGGATTCAAATTATTTGCAGAGCTGCAACCTACTTATTCTAAATGGTAAGTAACTTGATTCATGAGGTTTGTTGCTAAGTGAAAACTTCTATGACTATAAATGTTGCAATTTTAAACCGACAAAAAAAACTGACTAAGTATTCAAAAGTATGAAAATAACAATTTAATACAACGTCAGATAGCCCAGCGGACGATTAAGACGCTTCCAACGATATCTCATAAATACACCACGAAATAAAGTGACAAATAGAACCATGACGACAGACTTCCATGCCATGGTTCTATTTTTAACCGACTTCAAAAAAGGAGCCTCCTCCTTTTTTTCTCAATTCGTCTGTATGTATAATATTTTTTTTTTTTTTTTTATGTAAGTATGTTCACCGATATCTTCGTCAATTATAGAGGGATTTCAAAAAAAAATTTTTGTTGGATAGAGTTCACTTCTGAGGTGGTCCCATTTTCACCAGTTCAGGATCTGATGATGGAATCCAGGAGAAATCGAGGGCAACCACCGAAAATTGTATGCTCGTATGGTGTTTTTGTTACGTAATCATGTCTTACTCAGGTATATGCTTCAGAGTTTCAACATCTGATGCTGCTGTCCTGATGATGATGCTACAGTACTCCTTAACGGTAGTAGTTTTTAAAATAGGGACTTTTTATTATATTATGTTTGTTCGCGGATAACTTCGTCGTTTATGAACCGATTTTGATTATTCTTTTTTTGTTGGAAAGGGTAAACTTCTCAAATGGTTCCATTTAAATTTCATATAGATCTGATGATGGATTACGGAGACAGACAACGGAACTCTTCAAAAAATTACAGCAAATCAACCGCGATTGGTGCTATCGCATAAATATGCATTGTTTACGCAATTACACAACATAACATCGCGCCTGTACACTCGAAAGAGTTACACAGATGTATACTTACAGTAATATTTGAAAATTTCTCATCTAAGTAAACGAAATCGCGTATTCTTTTTCTTATGACTTTTTTTACCAGTGTCATGTTAATTTACATGTCATGACAGTTCCTTCATGGATTTGGATAAAAAAATTGATACTAAAAAGCGAGAAATAAAAAACTTTTTTACAAAAAAAGACAACCGCCTTCAAAAACTAAAAAGAGACAAATAAATTTAGCTTTGGAAGTCGGCGGCAATACAAAACAACAAACAGAACCAAAGCCGCCGACTTCCAAAGCTAAAGTTATTTGTCTCTTTTTAGTTTTTGAAGGCGGTTGTCTTTTTTTGTATAAAAGTTTTTCACTTTATTTCCCTTTTTTTTAAGTGTTCTTTGAGAAACGCTGTCTTATTTACAATAGGTAGGTACTTAAATATTCAAAAGAGATCATAAAAACTTTTCATAGGATAACCCACTTTTGACTTGTACAACTTCTAAACTGATACATGCCATATCCAGCTCAGTCCAACTAGAAATGGGTTAGCATGAAATATTCAGATCCGTCAATCAATATATGAGCGCGCCGCGGCTCCGGTTGCGATGGCCCACGTTTTCATATTTCATATTGCCACCTATACTCCGATGTTGTTTAGAAGCTAGAGTGTAGCTGAGGATGTTATGTCTTTTTTTTCATAATTAAAAAAAAATATCCCTACATGCATCGTGCGATTCAATGTTGATATTGTTTATTACTGAGTGTGTTTATTATTTTGCGGATTTAAAAATATCTATAAACTATGTTGTGGTCCTTTACATAAAAATTGTGTTAGAGTGATTGAAAACATAACTTTGTGAACCCTAAAACACCGTAAGACATATTTTGAATTGGTAACGATCTTTTTTTTCTGATGGGAAATCATCAAATGACTTCTTCCGCCCTGAGCGGGGCGGAAGGAGTCATTTTTACTGACTAAAACCCGTTCATGTTCCTTCTTGTTTTTGTCTTTCTCTTCTTGTCTTCGTGCCCTTCGCGTTCTGGGGGCGCGGTATCTCTTACGAACAATCCGCAACTTTCAAACAACCCCCGTAACGTTCTTACAAGTAGCTTTCCTACAATTTTGTGCTACAAACAAAAGTCACAAAAGACTAATCCAAACACTATTTAACGCAATATCTTACTTGTCTTTTTTAATAATTTAGCCTGTACCTAGATGTTTTCCCACTGCTGGGCAAAGAACTCCCCCAGTCCTTCCAAATATACCTACGTATATTTATTTATTTATTTATTTAAACTTTATGCAACAAAAGTACAAAGGCGGACTTAATGCCTTAGGCATTCTCTACCAGTCAACCAAAGGTGGTGAAGAGATATCATGGCAGGTGCAATCGTAAGAGATTAAAACAATATTTAAACAACAAAAAATTAAAAAAAACACAATTCGATTATATAGACAAACTAATACACACTACTACACACTATACACACTACACTATACAATACTTTAATTCTGCAAAAAAAAGCAACTTGAAAATATCACTCTATCCCCAGGCTCCTGGCCTACAGTTTGTAGATGTAGTCCCGGTCGGAATATTGGTAAAAAACAATATTTTATAGCGGTCGCTAAGCGACTTCGCAAATGTACGCTCGTGGACGTCGCGTTGCAGATCTAACGTGGGATAAGGGTCGAGGGATTTGTCTTAAGATATGTATTTTTTTTTATGTATTGCTGGAGTTCTGTTTTTCTGATGGGCAATTAAGTAAGTCTTTAGTTTATCGGTTTACCTAGAAAAATATTAAAATAACCAATAACAATTAGATAAAAGAAAAAATCTGAGAAATTATCTTATAATTATCGAGGTGTTCTTGATACAGTAAGCAACTAAATTAGCAACAAACTCTCTTTCTGATCTTTTTCTTTTTATTCTGTCATATTATGAACGTCGTTTTAAAGACAGATTAATGACACTCGCAAACTAATGTTCCAATATTGTTAACATATCCTAATAACCGTTGGCTGTAAAGATCACAGAAGAAATATCTCAAGTTCACAGATCTCCTTATCCTCCAAACGTTTTTCTGTAATGTCTAACAAAACTCAAACTTCTCAAGATTACCAACCTTATCCCAATATTATATTCCGTCCGTTCACGTGTACCTTCCTCCTCACATCACATTAACTATTGACAAAATAAAAATGTAAAATGGCGGACGACTCGCCCGTTACAACCGTCGGTTACTCCAAGGAGCCATTCCATTTTCGAATGTTACCCGCCAATAAATATGTTATAGGGTTACAATGAGGGATAAACGCTACGGGCCGCTTCGCCACTTCCACGTAACTTTATATTTGACATATCTGTGTCTTTTTGAATTCGGAATGGACGTGCGTTTTTTAGGGTTAAGTTTGTAACGGTAAATTGAATTTGAATGGCTTTTTGGTGTTCCGTGTTCAAATTAGCAATAATGATCGCTTATACAATTTTACAGCTTCCTATATTAAAATCTCCTGCGACTTCCCCCGCGTTTTTGTTATGTCTTTGGTTACTGCTCCGCTCCCGTGGTTCGTAGCGCGATGTTATATAGCCTATGTCACTCAGGAATAATGTAGCTATCTGTTGGTGAAAAAAATATCAAAATCGGACCAATAGTTTTGGATCCTACTCTTTACAAACAAATCTTACCTCTTTATAGTATATACGTAGATAAATACTTGCCTAATTATACCTTTACAATGATATCAATTGCTTCGCACGGTAATTTTCGAGATAGACTTACATATTTTTATACAAGAACACAGGGCTCCAAAGAAGTAAATATGTATAGATGTGTGAGCTAAGTCAATACGAGAATTTTCAATAGGTGAAATACTGCCTACCTACTCCATGCATGTGATTTGTCCGGTAACCATGACCGCAAATGGTAAACCGTACCGTGTATTTCCCCTTTACCAAATAAAATTCTAATAATCAATAATCACACAATCTGTAGATACATTCCAACTTTTGGTAAAACACAAAGAAGTAGCTAATCTCTCTAAATTGGTCAAGATAATTCATCATTGGATTTTATGACAAGTGTCTCATGATGCGTAATATACCCATTTATAACATACCATCACGCCTGAATTCCCCGAAGGGTTAGGCAGAGGTGTAACAACGTACACCCACAATCCGCCGGTATGATTTAGGTCCCAATAGGGGGCGAACCTATTGCCATTAACCGGGCACTAATCCAAACTCCGAGCTGCTACTGAGAATTTCATAGAAAAACCCAATAAAATTTTGCTCGACTTGCGAATCCAACCCAAGACCTCTAGCGTGGCAGTCGCGCTAAGGACCAATAGGCTAACGAGGCACTTAAAAATACAACAGAAACAACACAATTGATCAATAAAAAAATTAGCCTTGCTGTTTTATTTAAAAGCGCTTTAGAATCGTTATGAAAACTAAACCACAACGAAAACTAAACTGCAAAATAGAAATAGAGCCCATAATTTCTAACTAAACCATCAATATAAAACTACCCACTTTAAAAACATTGACATAACTTTGACAATCGCCTGTCAAAAAGATCCATAGAGATTCAATAGTTCTTTCCAAACCTTTCAAAGTTTACCGAAACGAATTAAAAAGTTTGCCACCTGAAACTTTCAATATTTTTGTTATATCTGAGTTGTTACAGTTATTTTGAATACAATAATAAATATAGTTTTCAAGTCTGTGTCAAATATTTGGAGCGTGAATAAACAATGATTGGTGCTTTCGATCTTTTTTTGTCTTTAACCGACTTCAAAAAAGGAGGTTATTTTCAATTTTAATTCGGTTGTACGTTTGTTTTTTTTCTCAAGTTTAAAGATATGGTTGGCGCAGTGGTTGAGCGATTAGCTGCTGAACTAGCTGCATGTCGCGGGTTCGATTGCCGCACGGAACAAATATTTTTTATAGTATAGATAGTTGTTCCAGATTGGGTTGTTTATTATACGAGTTTATATGTTTGAAAACGCATTTGCAAAATATAGAAGAAATTCCTAGAGAGGGGTAAATATTTGAAAAAGTTTAGGTAAGTACGTAAATCTAACACTAAAAAAATAACACGACTTTAATTACCGCTATGCATGACATATTATTTTAACATAATTCAGAGCATGGAACTAACTTACTTACTTACGATCACTGTTCGAATAAGTGTTACTTTAATTCAATTTTAATTGCATTGTTTTCTATTTTATAAGTTACTAGCTGCAGCTCCCGACTTCGCCCACGTGTACACGTGACATATATAAGTAGGTACCATAAAACTTAACCTTATGATACTCTAAAATAAAGTAGCTTCCAATCAGTAAAAAAAAAACTTTTAGGAACAAAAAAACACGAAAACTTCATCTTTTTATATAATATTAGTATACATGAACTAAACTATGTATCAGAATCATAATTTCTTTATAAATCTATCTAGATAATGTAGTAAAAATTATTATCAGCCACAATAATTATTGTTTAATTCATTATGCACGAAACACGAACAGAATTAGATATCTACCTACATAGTATTGGCAGTTCCATTCTCTTCTAAATATAAACTCACACATTCTTTTAGACTATTTCTGGGTCACGGCCAATGTTCGGACAGAATTAGCTACAGGTGAAAGTATTATTCCGATACCAGAGCCAAAATTCGTCAGATCTCTCATCGGTTCCATGGTGTAACGGTTAGCACTCAGGACTCTGAATCCTGCGATCCGAGTTCAAATCTCGGTGGAACCTGAACTTTTTGGATTTCTACAGAAGTTTGTTTGTTTTTTGTAGAAATAAATATGATTATTAATTTGTGGTGTTTCTACATTTATATTTCTGTAAAATGTATTGTGTGACTTTTGACTTTAAAATGTTGTATAGATATTTAGTTACTACAAGACGATAAATAATTTATGTTCTTCTTGGTTTGACCCCTACTTTGTTTATCGATAGTTTATTATCTATTCGATATTCCATTTTATTCGTTTTGCGTAAGATAGGAAATATTTATTAGAAAATCACTTTTTTTAATGTTTCTCAGTCTGTACTAAGAATTTCTCTTGTATTCACATACACTAACAACCAGACCCGTACCAACTGCCTGTGGGCTATACAAATATTTGTTCCGTGCGGGAACCGAAACCACGACGCGCTACGCAGCAGCCAATCTATCAACCACTGCGCTAACTGTTGTATTCGTAATTGTCAAGATCAGCCTCAAATATCTATTTTGGAAAATCTACGAAAACAATAATTGGACTTCTTGTAAGTCGCTAGTCCTACTAATATTATAAATGCGAAAGTTTGTGAGAATGGATGAATGTTTCTTACTCTTTCAGACGTGTACGGCTGAACAGATCTGGATGATATTTGGCACAAAGATAGATTATAGGGTAGAATAACACATAGGCTACTTTTTATCTTGAAAAATGTACGGTTCCCGTAGAATAATACATATTTATTTATTATTTATTTATTAAAACTTTATGCACAAAATGTATAAAATACACCGTACAAAGGCGGACATATAGTAAGTACCTTTGACCCGGATGAAGTCACAGGCAGGAGATATTATTAAATACACTTTATTGTAGCAATTGTAAATGTGTACTAAAAATATTTAGTCTATCTTTCTTTTAGCTCTAACTCTAAGTAATTAGGCATCTATTGCTATCATGTAAATTCCCTGTACCTAAGTAGATACAATCAAAAGTTTAATCATATTTGATGACACTGTAATAAAAAGTAGGTACCTACCTATTTTTGTTTATTGATATAGTTCCGTATAAACATTGTTTTTTTGATGACGATAATAGGTATAACCACACCCTGTATTGTAATCTGTAATGCCCCTTTTTTGTCTGTCATTCATCAGAATTACATGAATGAAGTATCTTATCGGCATTTATTATTGGGTTTTATTCGTGTACTTAACCCTAAATTGCAGCTGATGGTTCTTTTCTTGCTTTTTGTACAACATTTTTTTTACGATTTTTCGAGATCAATTATCTTATAATGTTTACTTCTAATTATATTATGGGCCTTCCAGGATAAATTGTGCAAAATTTTACAAAAAAAAAACTCCTATTGGTATTTTACCTAAATTACTTACAGTATTATTTCAAATTAAAGATAAGTACTGACATTTTTAATAAACGTTAAAAAAGTACTTTTTACATTAAGCCCAGACTTTTACCTAAAATTAAAAAACGATTTTGTAGCGAAATTGTTTTTATAAAAGTGTAAGTAAGTATAATCTATTGGCTTGCAGTTTAGGGTTGGATGAATTACACCCTAATCTAAATAGTGATAAGGTTTATCTTTGATAAACTGTAATGAATGATTGATAAAAAGGGGGCATTACAGGTATGACGAAAACTTTGTTTGAAGGACCATTTTGACGTAAAAATAAAAGCTTTAACGGGTGGAATGAGACATCGTAACGGAAACATTTACCATGTATTTAATAGGCACATGATTCTAGACCCCTTCTCATGGGTCTTTTATAATTAACCGTAATTAAAAAAAAAAACTGTTCTTTCATACATTTTGACCGTGTAGTTCTTGCACTTTTGTATGAAACATCCGTCTGATCGTTTTTGTACCCCACTCTGTATTTACCGACTGTGTACACATACATAAACTCACGCCATTTTCCCATGGGGGTAGGCAGAAACCACAGAACGCCTGTGTACTTTTCAGAAAAAAAAAGAATTCGCAATCGTTTGCAGTAAATATTATTATTTTCTTAGACAAGATTATGCAATGGCTTTTTGACTTTTCACACAGTAGGTACCTACGTATTTATAAAAGTGATGAGAAAACATCACTACGATATTTTTCTCAGATTATCCTTAAAACTATCTTATTATTCTTGGCCAAAAAGATCTCTATCTAGTACTTATCAACAAAATCACTTCAAAATCCTTCATAATTCCAAAATCAAAAAAATGGGTGGAGCCATCCAATTTATCAGTTAACGTAAAGCCCCTGATACACTGCGATATGGTAAACCCTTGCTAATTAACATATGTTTAAGCATTCATATGAAGTCTGACCGCGCCCTAACGTATTTACTGATTACTTTAATTAAAAAAGCGAACTCTTTGGTAGCCGGCGCCTTGGGAGTTTGAGCGTGAGTATGTGGATTAAAAAATCTATGTGTCGGTGGCACTGTGGATTAGCCAGCCATTTTTAAGTAAGAGTTAAGTTTGACAGCAGCCTCAAGCGTTTAAAAAAAAACCAAAATAAATAATTTGCAATGACACATAATAATATTAATAAGTATGGGCATTGTCTAATTTATGTTAATGTCATTAAATTATAATTGTTATGGTTTAATGAATGATAATAATTTAATATTATACTGCAATTTTGATGAATAATTGACCATCACCATCTCTTACTACGCCACGATAACTGAAATTGATAGAAAATAATTACCTACCTGTATTTAAAATTTTGCATATAATGTTTGTACAACATTAAAAAAAATTATGCTCTGAAGAATTGAAGATGTAGTAATCAAAATGTGTAACTTAATTAACCTGCCCTTTTATTCTTAACCACGATTAAAACTTTAATAAGTACTGTATTATAGTTCCCAATTTATCCGAAATAGTTATTTTTGCCTCATTCCTAGAGGCTTCATTTATTATTAACATTATTTATTTTATCTACAGACATTCTAAACGAATTTTCAAATTAACTTTACCTTAGCTAAAAAGTGTAACCCGCCTTAAGTGTAGGGTTGCAACTTTCAATTGTTTTAGTAAAATGCCTTTATAATAAGTAAGCATTATAATGTATCTATGATATTGTTGTGTAATAGCCTGTAATTCGTTACTGAAGAAATGCGTGACATTAAATAGCCTAAGCTTTTTTTTGGCATAGGAACTTGTTAGTCAAGGTTAGTCACAATTGCTACAATCACTATTAATGTGGTGTTTGACTCTCTGATTCCTAATTGGAGACTCTAAAATTGCTGTTTTTACCCATGACTCAAAGTCAAAGCATTTATGTCAATGAAACCAGCTGTTCTTAAGCGTAGGAATGGGGAAGAAAGATCATAACTCAGAAGATTCATTACTTATAGGTGTTAGAGTCAGTACTCTAACACCAGCCATCAGGCCACTGGCCACTGGCCATCAGGGCCAGTACCCGTTGCATGCTAGATGTTACAGTTACCTTTACTGTGCTGACGTGATCTTCATTGTAATCCCTGCACAGGCCACATAACAGGCTCATTTAAAAGTGGCAGTAAACAGCGATAACTTGGCAATCTAAAACTGTCAGCACAAAAATACTCTATGACGGGCCCATCTTTCAATAAATCTGACAGTCAGATTCCGATCTCAACATAGTAACATCCAGTACAAATCGACGTCCTCCATTATACCCCAATAGAAAAAGATACAATTCTTTGCAAATTAAAGGAAAATATAATCTAACTATTGTGTCAACCCTACACTTAACCCTTCCGATTACGAGCGATGTTTATCGTATAGAACTCACGCGCTGCCCACATTACTAGTGAATTATTATTTCTGATTAATAAATTGTGCGTCCCGGGAGACATTGAGCTCGACAGCGTCACGCCTTGTCACGGTGGTGTTGCCAGAGTTTAAAAAAAGTAATAGGAAACTTGGAAGGGAAATTACGAAAAACCTGGGACGACTGCTTAGGTTTTCGTTTTAGGTAGGGCCTTAGGTTAGAAACGTGTGTTCTATGTTATTGTATTATTATAAATATCCCGTTCTGTCCCACTACCGGACCAAGGTGGTGCGTCCATTTCTTTCATCAGACGCAACTTTGCGTTACGTCTTGCCAATTCTCAAGAAAAACGACCAAGTCTTCAAGCCATCTCCTTTGTGGTCTACCGCGTTCCCGTCTCGCAATTTATGGACACCAATGTTGAGTTCTATGGGTGGGCCCAGTCGTTCGACATGCGGCAAACATATCCAGCCAGCCTACTCCACGTTAATGATCTAAACTTAATTAATTATATAATATTTTTGTTGGATTTTACGTAGTTCTTATCATTATTTTTTCTTGTAGTTACCCGAGGTTATCGGTAAGTACAGAGGTCTTTTGATGAAAGAAATAATAAATACTTGATAGATGTTTCCAAATAAAATGGAGTATTTTATTTTTATCTTCATTCATTTATTGGAAAATCCCAATAGTATTTACTCTTCCTCTGTACCTACGTTAAAGACAAGAGGATGATAGGTAGATTCATCTAACAAAGTTACCCTACTATTTACTGGACTTACACTTATACTGGGTTTACAATTAGTTTTAGTTCTGCAAAAAACAGACCAATCAACGTCAATTTTTTTCCAATTTGTAGAACTATTTCTACTGTTTTTGAATAGACATTTAATACTGATCAATTTTAAATCTATTCTAAGGCCCACTTTCGCCACAAATCACTAAACATAATTAGCGCTAAATATATTTAAATTACCATTCCGTCTCTGACACCTTCTAACAATGTCGCAGGGATGCAATGACGTTCTAAATACGTTTAGGTACTAAATGTATTTAATTGCAACTTAGTTACTGAGTTTTTCAGAACTACCTATGCTCAATTGGCAACTGGCTCTACAAAATTCATAAATACGTAGGCAAACACAAACATTGTTTACAAGAAACTTTATATCTCCGCAACGTGATCACAAAGCAACCTAACATATTCTTACCGTGAATTTTTACCTGGCAACCCATTCCCACCGTGTCACTCCGTCACACCGTCAATTACGTTATTTGATGCTTTTTCATTAAAGTAATACGATGCCCTGGAGGCGTCTGGGCGGGACTGGGTTAGTTGGGTGTGATCGACGGCCGAATAATCTGGGGACGTATTTAATACGAATTATGGGCACTTAATGGTGTTGTTTTGGCAAAACTTGGCTTGTCAGGCGATTTTTTTATAGTATAAACCTTGGCTATTAGTAATGGAATTATGTTACGTGAAATGTAGTTTATTTTTTTGGTGGTAAATAGGCTTTTAGGGCGACAATGTTTGAATAGTAAAAATAGGTGTAGTCATATTTATAATAAGGTATATTAAATTGACACTGTTAGTTTTGCATAAGTATCTTAGGATGCGTTTTGCATGCTTCCAATGAGTATGGGAATAACAATTATTAAATTGGCTCAAATAACTTACACTATAAGCAATATCTGGGCCCATAACCTAATAAAATACGCTTAGTGGTTTCTGACAGACTAATTTATTTTTCACATGTCAACATACAATATAACATTTGTGGCCAGTCTATTATTTTGATATAAAAAACTAACAGACACAATGGTTCAGTTATTTTTATTGTGTTCAATTGGGTTATTCACATGATGTCACCCAATTTCTGGTGCAAAGGAGCGCTGTCGTGTCTTCGATTTGTCATAGGGACATTTATGGAACTCAATACAACAAGTAGTAAAAAATAATGACGGTAGTAAAGATCAAGAATAAGATAAAATACGAGTAATACTGATTAATTGTCATTTTCAAGGTTTAATTGTCGAATTACATTTTGGCGTCTGCGTCCGCGATACGGTCACGGGGTATCATTTACGTGGACAAAGCCACAGGCAAAACCTAGTATACTTAAACTAAACCCATCAATAAGCACCATTCAGGGGGTAGTATTTGAGATTCTTAATCTTTAATTTAATTTTGAGTTTCATTGCTTCCTGGACCTGTATATGGACCTGTGTATTTCATTTACCTTCCAAATCTATATTTTTGTAATAGTAGTTAGGTATATAGAGAAGTAACGTTAGTTTTTTTTGTAAGAATATTTATCTCTTACAATAAGTATTTATATATTTATCTTTTACATTTCGGTCGATTTTCAATTTACCAACTACTCACAAAATCGAATATTGAAGGGTTGAATTTTTTAATGAAAAAAAAAAACAAAAAGTTGTGGGTATTTTTTAAAATTAATAAGCAAAATAACAATAATTTACCACTTACTAATAAAAAAAAAACAATTGATAACAAAAAGTACACCCAGGTTCCACCGAGATTTGAACTCGGATCGCTGGATTCAAAGTCCAGAGTGCTAACCATTACACCATGGAACCGAATGGGATGGGACAAAGTAATCGAAATTATGTACCACTATCAACGTTGTAATCATATAAAAGATAGCATAATGAGAATTAATCGTGATTTAATAATTATCAACCGTATTGCCCATACAAATAAAGCTTGTTTTCTTAAAGCAAAGAAGCTGATTCCTTGTCAGTACGTAGGTACCTACGCAATTTTTTATTGATGTCATTAACCTAATATATAAATAACAAGTCACGAATTTCTAAGAATCTTAAATGTGTTAGTCAAACTGTCCAATGATGAAAGTTTTAATTAACTGCGTGACGTGTTAGATCGCAAATAGCTGAAAATAAGATTTTACTTAACCTATTTCAACTGTATAACGAAGATTTGACTATAACCCTGATAATAAATATGAAATTAGTACTTCTTCACGCCATTCCAAGAAGGAAGAATTTTTAAGTTATTTTTTTCACTTTTTTTATTTGAGATTAAGATATCCTACTTCCTTCCTATCCTACTACTATTATAAAGGCGAAAGTTTGTATGTATGTATGGATGTTTGTTACTCTTTCACGCTTAAACGGCTGAATGGATCTGGATGAAATTTGGCACAAAGATAGATTATAGTCTGGAATAACACATAGGCTACTTTTTATCCCGGGAAAATGTACGGTACCCGTAGGATAACACATCAACTGTGACGCGGACGAAGTCGCGGGCAGAAGCTAGTTAAAATACTATTTTTGTGTTCCTTGTTTATTGAATTCCATTTGCCCTGTAAAGTCGTGTTGATTTCATTTCAGATTTGAGTACCTTTATCACCCGCACACTACTTACTAGCTTTTGCCCGCGACGTAGTCGGTTTTGCCCACTTTGACGCTCCGTAGGGTACGCGACGGTATTGGTCGATCAGGGAACGGTCTAGTGGGCAATGTGGGCCAATAGTCTTATAGTTTTCATTCACTACAAAGGAATAATATTATTTTTCCTGACACGGTTATAATAATATAAGATACCTACCATGTTAAGGCCTACGCACACCGTGACGGCATCGCAAGGGATTTGAATTTTTAACAATAGACTTTCAAACTTATAAAGTCAAAGTCAAAGTCAAAGTCAAATCATTTATTTCAATTAGGCCCTTAAAAGGCACTTTTGAACGTCATTACATAAAAAAAAAACATTAATATTGAATCTAGTTGCCCATTCCAAAAGGTAGTTTCGTATGGAGAAGAACGGGCAAGAAACTCCATACATACTCTTTTAAAAAACAATGTATTACAATAAGTTGTATAGTTACATTCATTACATAAGAAAAAAAATATAAATGTCAAAACGATCAATCAAAAAAATAAAAAAATAAAAGTCACTCAAAGTACTACAATACGTACTCAGTGCTACAAATTAGAAATGAAAGCTAAATTAATCATATCATTTAACGCCAATATTGTGATCGTAGATGATTACTTCTAACATTTCAAAGACAACGAATCAGTGTGTGAGTCAAACTCAAAAGTAGAATTAATGTCGAGGAGAAAAACAATTATTGGTCAAAACAAATTAGTTTTATGATTAAATAAGCAACCAGTTGATTTTGTCAAGATTTAAAATTGTCCTAAGGAGCAAGACCAGCATGTTTCCAAGCATTATTATCTTGAATATAATCCTCTAACTTGTAGTATGCTTGTTTACAAAGTGTGCTTTTAATACAATTTTTAAATTTTCTTTCATTTAATTTTAATATATCATTAGGTATTTTATTGTAACATTTAACACAGTACCCCATGAAAGATGTGTGTACTTTGGACAATCTAAAAAATGGTTGAGCTAATTTGTCTTTATTTCTAGTGTTAAAATTATGTCTATCACTTATTTTATCAAAAAGATGTAAATTTTTTCTTACATACATAATATTTTCATAAATGTATTGACAAGGCACTGTCATAACATTAATCTTTTTAAATAGTTCCCTAAGAGATTCGCAGCGACGGAGATTATAAATGGCTCTGACAGCTCTCTTTTGCAAAATAAATATGGATTCAATGTCAGCAGCCCGACCCCACAGTAGAATGCCATACGACATAATGCTGTGAAAGTAGCTAAAATAGACCAGACGCGCAGTATCGACATCTGTTAACTGTCTAATCTTCCTAACAGCAAAAGCTGCTGAGCTTAGCCGCCCTGCAAGAGATGTTATATGTGGTCCCCATTGTAATTTTTCATCTAGCGTGATTCCTAAGAAAACCGTTTTATTAACAAAAGCCAGTTTTTCGCCATTCAGTATGAGGTCACATGCGGTATTTTTAACATTTGGTAAAGAAAATCTAATACATTTGGTTTTCTTTTCATTTAGTACCAAATTGTTTACCGTGAACCAATTTTGAACCTGAAGAATAGAGTTATTAACGTCGTCAAGAGTTCTAGAACGTCTGTCTATCTTAAAAATTAATGACGTATCATCTGCAAATAATACCATATTAGGTTGTGTTTGCAGTAATTGTGGCAAATCATTTATATATGCTAAAAAGAGAAATGGACCCAAAATCGAACCTTGAGGAACGCCCATTGTCATTTCAGACCCCAATGAGTTCACGCCGTTCACCTGAACTTTTACCTGTCTGTTTTTCAAGTATGATCTTATTAAATCAAGAGATGTGTTTCTAATCCCATAGTGCTCCAGTTTCAATAATAGTGTCTCATGGTCCACACAATCGAACGCTTTGGAGAGGTCGCAAAAGATTCCAATGGCATCTTGTGCTTCCTCCCAGGCATTAAAAATGTTTTTCATCAAGGAGACACCGGCGTCAGTTGTACAACGCCCTTTGGTGAAACCGTACTGTTGGTCATGAAAGATGGAATTTTTATTAAAGTGACGTAACATTTGATTGAGTAATAGCTTTTCAAACACCTTACTGAGAACTGGCAGTATTGAAACAGGTCTATAGTTGTTAAGTTCCTTACTTTCACCGGATTTGAATAATGGAACTACTTTACTGTGTTTCATGAGATCCGGAAAGACTCCCTGATCCACGCTTATATTAAAAATGAAAGCTAAATAAGGCGCAATAGTTTCTATTATAGATGTACAGACTTTTACCGACATTCCCCAAAGATCTTCTGTTGATTTCATTTTAAGATCTTTAAAAGTTTTAATAACAGCCTGGGGATTCGTATGTTGAAATCTAAACTCCAAGGGGCATGCCTTTACATTATTTCTAAGGAGGGCAACGGAAAGTGCAGGTGATGAATTTAATGATTCCGTTGTGACTAGGGGAATATTAACAAAAAAGTTTTCAAATGCCTGAGCTACTTCTACATCAGAGTTCACAACCCCATGTGAAGTCTCCAAACTAAATTTATTATTACGCTGTTTCTTCCTACCTGTTTCATTATTTATTATTTGCCAGGTAGTCTTAATCTTATCATCAGATGATTTTATTTTATTAGTAATATAAAGAGATTTAGCTACTTTACATACACTTTTGAAAGTTTTCGAGTATTTTGCAACATACTGATGAAAGCTTGTATTAATTGAATGTTGCTTTAGACCATATAGTTCAAATAATTTCCCCCTACTTTTACGAATGCCAGGAGTCGCCCAATCACTGAATAAAAACTTTGGATAAATATTTTTAGTCTTAATTGGGAACGTGTTATTAAATTGCGCGTCTAATAGTGAAAAAATCTCGGCATAGAACTCATTTGGGTCACTAATATTATTAAAACTCTGAACACATAATTTACTTTCTAAGGAATCATTAAATTTTTCTAAATTTTTACATGTTATTGGCCTAAACCTTATTTGAATCTTTTGTACAGGTATGTAGGCGCAAAACGTTATCATTTGTCCACTGTGGTCAGATGGCAGCTTATTTACAATTTCTTTATGTGAGTAATCACAATTACAAAATATATTATCAATACAAGTGGCAGAAGAAGCTGTCACTCTACTTGGTTCCATAAACACATTTGACAAATTAAATGACCTAAACAGGCTCAATAATCTAATACTAATAGAGTTATTTTCTAACAAGTTTATATTAAAATCGCCACATATGATGATTGATTTACTGGAGGAACTAACTTTTTTCAACACATCTTCCATCACAGAATCAAACACAGATAGATTCTGGTAACTTGGAGGTCTGTATACACATACTATAACATGCCTATCAAGCTCAACACAGGACAATTCAATGGTGTGTTCAACTGATAATCCGATGATATCTTTTCTTTCTTTAGAATTAATTGAATTTTTAATTAATATTAATGATCCGCCATGTATCATTCGTTTTCGGCTGAAATGGCTAGCTACACAATAATTTTCATAATTTATAGACATTACTTGATGTTCATTTAGCCAATGTTCAGTTAAGCAAATAATGTCAAACTTAGTTTGTTCTTGTTATAATTAAAGAAGTAAGACACAAATTGCTATGCTTTAAAATGATGCCGCGATCGAAGGGATTTGTTAATGCCGCGGCATCATTTTAAAGCGTAGCAATTTATGTCGTATTTCTATAAAGATACGTTTGAATTTCCATTGGTAAATATTTTAATCCCTTGCGATGCCGTCCCGGTCTGCGTACGCCGCATCACGGAGTGTCGCGCGGGAGTGCGTGTTCTTACGTTGATTGCAAGTCTTGTATCTGTGTTAGTACCTATAGAAAACACGCGTACTCCAACACACTTTGACACCTTTATAAGGCAATAGAAGGTCAAGTTTAACAAACCAAATGATTATTCACACAAAACACGATCTTCTTTGACCTTTGAACTTAAAATTTCCCCAATAGGTAATTACCTACCTTGGGTAGTTCTTAAAATTAAACAATTAAGTACCTATAACAGGATGCGGTTGTGACGTCACGTGTCTTGCGAGACCGCGGTCAATAGGCGTGAGTACTTGCGGTGCTGTGACGTCATCGAACTTACTATGTACGCGCGGCTGCGCCTGAGTGTAATGTCTTAAAATGGATTTGATTTGTAATTTATTTGTGATTATTTTTAGGTTTGTATTCTAAAGAACTGTGCGTAAACAAATATGCCTATTCTCTTAATTTTTTTCTTCTACGAAACATTTTTCTTTTTTAACGTGACTATAACAATAAATCGTAGTTAAGTAGGTAGGTATACATTTATTGTGCGCTTGGCATGATTTTGAAAATCTTTTAAAATAAATAAGTACCGTAAAAATATTTATTTTTTTATTTTTCAATCATTATAACTTTATAACTCTTCCTATCTAAGAAATAAAAGTGACCTTTGTATAGAAAATAATGTCAAATCACCATATTTATAATTTTAAATAAAAGTTACTTGACCATTCAAAAATCGACTTAGTGCGTTTGAGTCTATGCAGAGATTAGCTTGAATTCATAATCATAAAATCGTTCTGCATGAGAGTGTATGAGCATCCATGGACTTGTTTACTCACTTTCACTATAATAAGTAGTTGATACTCCCCCGATTGCCTCTTTCAACCTTTGTTATCTTATATTAGTAAAAACAATTAATTATTTTAATTAAATTGGATGTAGTATCGTGAATGTTGTATAAATAAATGCGGTAAGCAGACTAGTAGAACGGTCCAGTACTATATCATAACAGTCAATATAAAAAAAATAAGTGGTGAACGTCATTATTTTATTCTGAAGATTACGTAATCGGTAGTTTGACATTTTGTACCTAGGCCATAATTTTTTTTTTTTTTATTATTTAGGGTTTGCCCAGCAGTGGGACAATACAGGCAAAAAAAATTGGATAATTTACTTACTTACTTACACAATTAATTTAAATTATTAAACTACTTAGGTAACATGTATTTTTTACATGTCGGATTTTTTATGTAAGTAAATCGTTAGGTAAGCACGTAAGTATAAGCAGGTACCTACTTACATAATCTTATTTAAATGAATTAGCCGGCCATGATTAAATTATTACCGTTTTATTACTGTACAGCGTTATCAATACTTATTTACATAATACTTCTAGTAAGGGAAGACCAATTTCAACGCCTCATTCATCGGTTCCATGGTGTAACGGTTAGCACTCAGGACTCTGAATCCTGCGATCCGAGTTCAAATCTCGGTGGAACCTGAACTTTTTGCATTTTTTTTTGTTTTGCTTTTTATTTGTAGCTTTAATTTTTTTAATAATTTGCATTTAAAAATAATAAATTATTATTATAAGTTATAAATATTGTTAAATAAATGGAAATATTTGATTTTGACTGGCCATATATAACGTTTTTCAAATAATGAGAGTTTAACTGTTGTTCAGAGTAGATAGTAATATTATTTTATACTTAACTTAAATATTTTTATATTTATTTATGTATTTCTTTTATTTTTAATATTTTCGTTTTTTTTTATAATAGAATCTTTTAATCTCAACTTAATTTTTATTTTAAATACTTAATTTAAAAACTTGGGGTAAATTACTTATAATTAAAATTGTTTTCTAAAATGAAAAACAAAATAGTATAGTAGTAGTGTAGTAGTATAGTACTTATGTAATATTTTTTCATTAACTAACAATTTAATAGTATTACTATTTTGGTAGAAACTCCGAAGTACTTACTTAACTACAAAACCTAAATGGATTACAAACAGGGGGGCAATTATCAAAAGTCGTTCAAACAAAGCGATTGAATCGTCCCGTTATCAGTTACAGCTGATAACGAGAGTTCATATAACAAATGGACAGTTAGATATCGATCAAGGTAGAGTACAGTTAGCATGTAAAGTAAAAAGAAAACAAAAATTGTGTCACGTTGTTAAAATGACCCAATCATCCAAGGTCCGGTGTAGGGGTCTTTTTGTTTGTTGGGCGGGGGAAGTTATTTGATGATTTCCCGTCTATAAAAAAAAAAAAAAAAAAAAAAACATTAATAAGGAATAGTATAGGCTACGTAATATTACGCTACGAGCCACGAGAGCAGAGCAGTGACCATAGATTTAAAGCGGGTGAAAAGAACGACCAGTACCTATTTGATTAAAAAAAATAATGATTTTATTTAACATTTTCTCAGACTTCTCACCGCTTAAAATATCGATGGAAAATAGTAATAAATGTTTAAGATTTAATGTCTGAATCGATGCCAACTTTTGAGAAATGGGTGACTTATAAATCGGGTTTTCCTGAAACACTTGGCAATGAAAAAGATTTTGATGTCGCGATAAACAGTTGCGAGAATTAGCAAAAAAATTACGATGTTGGTTTATCCCGTCTTCCAGCAATTCCGCGATCCAAGAAACATTTAAAAAAATCCCGGCCTCAATTCACCATAAATTATTTTTAGTAGTAGGTACGTATGTAATTACCAATTGTACTAGACTTTAGTCAGTAAGAGTCTGACACTCCTTTTCACTCCGCCCAGAGCGTAAGAAATTTTTTGATGATATCAAACCCTTAAAATAAATATAGTGGAAAATAGTAGAAAGTAGCAGTAGTAATAGTAGTAGTAGTGGGTGGTAGTGTGGTGTGTTAGTGTGTATATTTAGTGGAAATTATATTTTTCTTACTCCTCCGCTAATCTTTTCTGATTAATTTCGTTGCGGGATCCAAGACAGTTGAATCGTTTCTCTGGGACTCGTCGAGCTTCATTGTCTCGGCGCTTTTCTTGTGGTCGCCACTGTTGATTCTGGCTTACAGAAGTTGCAGTGGTTTGGGAACAGTGTGGCGGGCTTGTCCCTTAAAATAAAGTGAAGGTTAATATAATGTTTAATGTCATAGTCATAGGTAATATCTTTATATTTAAATTTAACCAACATTAAGACCGCAGGAAGACGCTGGATGCAGGGCGCTTCGAACCGGTCTTTTTGGAAATCTATGGGGGAGGCCTATGTCCAGCAGCGGACGTCTTGCTGCTGATATGATGATGATGATGAACTTTCTTTGCAGTGATATTGAATATGTTAATTTCTATAATTTTATTTTTCTGTACCTAATTGGCTTTATAAAGAACCCATATAAAAAATATACTAGTTTGTCTGACTGTACTGGTTATAGGTGCCTAATCGTGTGCATTCGAGTGGTTGTCTACATCTACCCATTTACCTAATAACTGCCGTAACAAGTGGTGTACATACTGAGTATGGTGACCACCAATCTTGATGGACAACTATTTGTTTGTGTTTTTTTGTTTGCCATTTTTTGTACAAGACGCACTTCCTAGCTGCATTTGAACTGAGTTGCTATCGCTTCATCAGTTCTGTATCAACCTTTGGAAGCTTGTGATTAACAATTTTGTTGCGTGTTAATGTTTCTAAAATGTTTATAAAAATATAAAAAAATAAATAGTAAGATGAAACTCATTAAAGTATAAAATACAAAAAAACACAAAATAAGAGCCTATTAGGTTTTATTCATTAGTGCCATTATTTTTTAAAACATCAGTAAACCACACTCATTCAACTCACTGATCGGTTCATAATTCGATTCAAAACGATTTGTCAATTTCTAGGAGAAAGTACGACGTACCTACCTACCTATTATTATGAATCAACCACTACACGTAGTAACAATTTCGACTTAAAATGGTCTTAGCATTAGAGTGCAAAGTGCATTTACTATGCTGACTCATGTATGTAGTGTGCACGTTGCAAGTAACGCACGTTTTTATATATTTTTTTAGTCATAAAAATCGCGAATAAAATTCTGTAGGTCTGACTCAATTTGATTTTGCATAGTTACTTTTAGAAACATAAGTTATCTAACCGGTAGTGTTATCATTTTGTTAACAGCATACTCCAAAGTCAATGTCAAGTTTCCAGCTACCTCTGAGATAACTATGCGGAACGTTCTGATAAGAGCGATAAGGTAAATTTTTGTTACCACTTATGCATTGCTTGCTTGACCTTAATCTAAAGACTGGTTCCACCTTATTTGCAAGTAATGTACATCGAATTTAGTAAAATTTACAAAACTGAAATGATTATGCTGAAAAACTGCTATGTTAATTTTCTCAGAACATTTTTGTTTGGTTTATTATTCATAGCTATCGTGTGACATATTATTACTAGTCGCCTGGCGTAATGTTTAAACAATGTTCTTGTGCGAATTACAATTTCACTTCTTACATAATTTTGTAAAAATGAAGAAATAAGCTACATAAATATGAGTTTCATAGAACACGAGTTTATAATTGACCCCACAGAATAGTTACGTGTTCTTACTTTTATGACTGGTTCATACTTCATACTAGACGAAAGTAAGTACCAGTAATATAGTAAATCAGCCATATAAAAAAAACCCCTACATAGATTGGATAAGCTGGGTATGATTTTGGTTGATAAAGACAAGCTTTAAGATGAAGAGAGAAGGCGATGAGGGACACTAATTATAGTGTAGAAGCAATAACAAGATCCTTCCATTCAGAAGCAATATAATACCCATAACTACCAACCAATAACCTAGTCGAAGTTATTGTAGGAGACGGTGAGGAAGCCCAAAATCAACAAGAAGTGAACAATCATACAAGTCAACTGCAACCAGTAAAGATTACAACCAAAAGGATCTATTCCTCAGTACCAAAACACTAAAGGACTTTACCAGACGTTAGCTAACCAGTTAAGGTCAACTGCCAATCGGCTGACACATCCACTTCCAACTTTAAATTGGTCATCTCGGATGTCCGGAGTTAAACCAAGGTAGGCCAGACGAGACGGGTTAATTCCCCCCATAAAAATACCAATGTATGGAGCAGGGATGGCGAACCTTTATTGGTGAATGTGCAATGTGCAACGTGCGTGATTTTTTATGACAAAATAATACTGTGGCTATGTCAAAATAAATCTTGATTACCCAAATAAACAAAATAGATCTATTTACTTATTCATAACAATAAGAAGGTACAACATCTTACAGACTACCTATTCCAAGAGAATGTTATACACGTACACATATATCGTATCATTATCAAACAATATACTTTTTTTTTTTTTTTTTTTTTTTTTTTTTTATAGACGGGAAATCATCAAATAACTTCCCCCGCCCTGGGCGGGGCGGGAGGGAGTGTCAGACTTTTACTGACTAAAACCCGTCTATGTTCCTTCATGTGCCCTTTGCGTTCCGGGGGCGCGGTATCTCTTTCGAACAACCCGCAGCCCCGGCAGGCATCGGCCCTCAGTGGCCCCATCCAATTTTTGCTGACATCTCTTTGAGGCGCGCGTGGAACACGAACGCGCCGTCGACACGGTCTGTCGCTAGTGAACGTACGGACGGTGAGCTACCCATTGCTCACCGTCCACAGACCCGCGTCTACGGTGGCCGGGAGTCGTCACGTGGCTCCCGACGCCCGGATCGTCTACCGCGGCGGCCGCTGGGACGGGGGACCCTCCTTTCCCTCTCCCGTCCCGCCGCCTCCTTCTCTAGCATTACAGCTTCGCAGAAGGAGGCGACTGCTTCCCATTCCCCCTCGCTCCGGACCATGGCCTGGACCAGTGCCGGACGCGAGAGGGCGCCGCCGCCGATGGCCGCCTCGAGGACTCGGCGGTGCTCAGCCCAAGCAGGGCACACCGCCAAAGTATGCTCCACCGTGTCCTCGGGGCGATCCTCACAATGGTGACACCCGGGCGATTCCTCCCGCCCGATGAGGTGCAGGAACCTCCCGAAACATCCGTGTCCGGTGAGGACCTGCGTCAGGCGGTAGGTGAGGGCGCCGTGGCGCCGCTCCAGCCACTCCTCAAAGAGGGGTCTTACCGCCTCAATCGAGGCGAGCCCTGCACGAGGTTGCGACAGTCGTTCTCTCCATGTCGCCATGAGATCGAGCCGGAGTTCCGTCCGCAGGGCGGCAATTTGCCGCGGCAGCGGAGTTTCGCCCCGGCCCAGTGCCTCCGCGCGCCACTCGTGTAGGCGCGCGAGGACCAGCGCCTCCAGATCCCATGGCGGCAATCCGGCAAGGAGGCTCGCTGCCTCGCCGGAGATCGTGCGGTATCCGCGGATGACCCTTATGGCGATCACCCGCTGGGACGCGTTCAGGTAGTGGGCGGCAAGCCGCTTCAAGCCCCGCGCCCACACCGGGGCCCCGTAAAGGGCCATCGAACGCACGACCCCGGCGTAGAGCCTCCGGCAGGAGGCGTTTGGCCCCCTCAAATTGGGCAAGAGCCGCTTAAGAGCGGCCGACGCCCGTGCCAACTTGGGAGCCAAACGTCGGAAATGTTCCACGAAGTTCCATCGGCTGTCGAGGACAAGTCCCAGGTACTTCATCGTCGACCCGACGCCGACGGAAACCCCTCCTACCGTTATTTGGGATCCCGAAGGTGGCGCGTTCCGAAGCCCATGAAAGCACAGGACTTCGGACTTGTGCAAGGCCACCTCGAGACCCAATTGCCGGATCCTCTCGACGACTATCGCAACCCCGCGTGTCATAAGGTCGGCCGCCGCCTCGTGCGACCACCCCTGCGCCAGGACCAACGTGTCGTCTGCGTAGCAAACTACGCTGGCGCCCTCGGGGAGGTCAGCACGTAGCACCCAGTCGTAGCCGATGTTCCACAGGAGCGGTCCTAACACCGATCCCTGCGGAACACCGCACGACATCTCTCGCCGGTTCCATTCACCATTTCGACCAGGGTAGATCACGGCTCTATCACACAGATAGGCCCCGACCACCCGACGGAGGTAGTTCGGCACCCGGTGGTACCGGAGTGCCTCCCTAATGCAGGACCAGGGCAGGGAGTTAAACGCGTTGGCGATGTCCAGCGACACCGCCAGCACAACCCTGCCCCGGGACACAGCATCCCCCGCCGAGAGAGCTCTCACGCGCATGATGGCATCCACCGTAGAGCGCCCCCTGCGGAAGCCGAACTGGCAGTCCGCAAGGTCCGGCCCCATCCCAGACAGGTGCCCGACGAGGCGGCCCGCAATCACTCTTTCAAAGAGCTTGCCCACCTCGTCGAGCAGCACGATGGGCCGGTATGCGGACGGTGAGTCCGCAGGGCGCCCAGGCTTCTGAATGAGGACCAGCTTCCCCGTCTTCCAACGAAGTGGGAACCGGCCCCTCTCCAAACATGCGCTTAGGAGCCCCTCCAATCGGGGCCCTAGAGCCTCTGAGGCCAGGACCCAGGCTTTCCCAGGCAAGCCGTCGGGTCCCGGGGCGGTATTTTTGCCTTTCAGCTTACGTACCGCCACCCTCAGGTCTACCCCAGTCACCTCTGGTGTGTCGTCGTCGGTGTGGTCCGCTTCCGGCATCGCAGGCGGCGGAGCCATGGGCGGGGGAGGATGTTCTCCCCGCGAGGGGAACAGAGCGCTCACCACGTCCTCAACGAGCTCCGGCCGGAGACTCTGCGTCAGCGGGGGGGCCCAGGTGCGGATCTTGTTCCGCACCGTCTTGTAAGGGCGCCCCCACGGATCCGCGTTCAGAGTCCCCAGCAACTCCTCGCGGGCCTGAGATTTGGCCCGCGAAATGGCCTCGTTGAGGGCGGTCTTCGCCTCTCTGTACCCCTCGTACAGCTCCGCCTCAATGGCCGCCGCATTCGGTGGCCGAATGCGGAGCCTGCGATGATGGGCGTACGGGTGTCGCGCAGCGACGCATGCCTCCCGCAGCGCCGAAATCTCTTGCGACCACCAGTACACCTGCCGGCGGGCGCCGCCTTGCGGGACTCGGGGCATTGCCACGTCACAAATCTCGGACATGGCCCCCTGGAACCACTCCACCTCACTGTCTATGTCGGCAGGCCTGTCCGGTGATGACACCCAGGCCTGCACGATCGAGGCTTCCAGGAGGAGCTCCCGGTCCAACTGCTTCAGCGCCCAACGCGGACCACTCGGGGCCTGCACGACCGGCGCGCTGGAGTCCGGGGCGGAGACGTCAAACCGGATGTACCGGTGATCGGAATAGGTCTCCACCCCCTCCACAACGCGCCAGTCAAGAACCCGCGGCGACAGAGCGGGGCTGGCGAACGAGATGTCCACCACCGATTCGCCCCGCATCCGCACGCACGTGGGTACAGAACCCCGATTCAGGATGACTAGACCCTTCTCCAGGGTCCAGTCCTCCAGCATCCTCCCTCGCACATCCGTGCAGCGAGAACCCCAAGCCACGTTCTTGGCATTGAAGTCCCCGAGCACTAGCACGGGGAGGGAATGGCTTCCGACGACGACACTCAACTCCACGAGGGAGTTGTGGAACTCGGCGAGAGTTCGGTTCGGGGAGAAGTAGCAACCAACTACAACGATCCCCCCGAACCGGGCTGCTACGCACCCCTGTCCTTTCTTGACCCCCTCAAGGGACGGGGTGCCGGCGGCGGCCGACGCAATTATGGTCACTGAGCCGCTAAGGTCCTCCACCCAGGTTTCTCTGGGCGGGACAAAGTACGGCTCAGCGACCACGGCGATGTGTATCGACCACTGCGCCATGCTCTGGAGCAACAGATCCTGAGCGGCGGCGCAGTGGTTGATATTCGCCTGTAGGAGGCGCAATGGTGCCGTTATTGGCAGTCCATTGCACCCCCCTGAGTAGCCGTTGCAGCGACGGCGGGCGCAGACTCCATGGCGGCCGCGGGAGCGGCGGCGGCGGCGGCGGCGGCGGCGGCGGCGGCGGCGGCGGCGGCGGCGGCAGCGGTGGCGGCGACGGCGGCGCGGGGCCTTCCCCCGGCCTTGGCGGGCACAGCGCAGGCCTTGCCCCCAGCCCGGTGATCCGCGGGCTTGCTAGCCCCCGCACATGCGTCGCAGTGCGGCGGGGCATCACAAGCCGCGGCCTTATGCCCGGGCTGACCGCAGCGGAAACACAAGGCGCTGCGGTCGACCTCCGAGGCGCATCGGCATGCCACGTGATTTCCCACGTGGCAGCGGAAGCACCTCATGGGCCTGGGCTCCAGCAGTCTGACCTGCGCCGACACCCAGCCCACCAACAATCTACGGCCCCCTGCAATGGTCTTGGCCGCCGCCACGGGGCAGCTGACTGTGACAGCCCGCATGCCTGAGCGCTCCGGACGGATGGTGCCCGCCCTAACCTGCTCGGCAGGGCATCCACCCGTCCTGGCGACGGCGGCCACCACCTCCTCTGCGGCGACGGAGTCATCCAGGCCAAGGATGCGCAGATCTGCGCATTTGATGGGCCTGGAGACTCGGGCCTCGTCCGCGTCTAGGGACGCTCTCAGCCTTTCGGCTAGAGCGTCTGCAGACGGGCCGCTGGTGGCACCGGGGACCTCCAACATTCTGGCCCCCGTAGCCGTCACTCGGAGCCGGAGCCCCCCGGTGATCCCCAGCTCGCCGAGGTTCACTGCCGCCTTGGCCCTGGAGAGCACCTCGCCGTAGGTGACGCCCCGCTTCTCCGCCTCCGGCTGTAGTGTAATTACTACAGCCGCGGACCTCGGGGCGCGGAGCTTAGCCGCAGCAGCTCGCTGTCTCCGCCGCCGCCGCTCCTCCGTCCTCCTGGTGGCCGCCCTGGCCGCTCTGGCCGCCTTCCGCCCCTTCTCCTTCGCTCCGGCGACTTGCCATTCGGCTTCTGCCGGAGGACTGGGATTAGAGGGCGGGGGGGGCGGGGGCGGCTGGGACGCCGCCTTGCCCCTCCTCGGGGGCACCGTATTTGGCGCCGGTACCGCCGGAGCCGGCTTCGCAGGGGCCAGCACAGCCCTGCTGGGGGGCTGGCTGCCCGGCCTCGGTACAGAGGCGGCGGCCGCATACGATGCCCGCTTGCCGCTCGTGGCCGTCCCGCTCGCCGCCAGAGGGGGGCGCAGAACGATTCCCTCCAGCACGGAAAATCTCGAGTTAAAAGCCGCCAGCTCCCTCTGAACCAGGGCCAGAATCTGGTTCTCCACAGGCACGGGCTTGGGCTGGGGTTGGGGCTGGGGCTGGGGCTGGGGTTGGGGCTGGCCGCGCTGGCCTCCCATCTTGGGCGCCTGGCGGGAACCGGACCCGCGGAACTCCGCTAGGTCGGCCTGGAGCCTTCGGTTTTGCTCCATGAGGAGCTCCATTTCGGCCGACAGGCGGGCCACCTCCGCCCGGAGCTGTGGGACCTCGCCCGCAAATCTTGCCTCCGCAGCCGCCGCAATAGTGGCCGAAGCCTCGTGCATGGCCCGAGACTTCGACCCCCTCATCTTTTTGCGCGCCACGCTCGCGACCGCCGCATTTACTGCCTCCAGGAATCTGGACTTACGCTCCTCCTCGGAGCCGCCAGATGCACCTGCCTCGTCAGAGGACTCGACGCGGGTCGGGTGCTGCCCTACCACCGCAGGTGTTGCCGGTCGCCCAGCAACACTGCTCCTCCGGGCAGTCACCCTCCCAGGGCCTCGCTCTTGGACCCCACCGCGTTTGCTGGTGGGGATCTTGCGAGCCGAGGCCAGCTGCTCGCCGTCGGAGGACGCCCGTTCGTCCTCCGGTCTGGGCCGCTTCCTATAAAATTTGCCCAGATCGACCACGACATGGCGGGAGCCCAACGGGCTCACACTCACCATGCTGCAAGCCGAGTCGGACTCCGACTCGGCATCTCCTTTCCCTCCTTCTGCGTCTTTGTTTAAATTTGAGTTAATAGTTTCCATTTTGAATCCCACGAGTAAATATAGTTCCAACCATCCAACCAAAAAACAAGTGGTTCGCACTAGCGACTGATGTCCCATAGGGACGCCCGTCAGCCATACATCCCGTCACGGTGCGCCGCCGCTTGGGATTCGGGGTGACTTTTTATAGAGGGTTTCTACCTCGCGGTCCGGGCGGTTAAGCCAAGACCCTCGGTGCCAATCGAAGCCGCGAGACATGACCACGACACTCCGATATGGGGTTACGATGTACGACGGTGACAGAGAAGGACCACCCTCCTCTCTGTCTGCTCGGTGGCAGGGTGAGTGCACGCCGAGCCCGTCCTCACTCCTCCGCTGTGCCCTCTGCTGATCAGAGGGACACGCGGAGAAACGCCCTTGGTCCGTCCTCGGACCCCGCCCGTCAGAATATTGGCCACGAGCAGTGACATTCCCCAAAGAATAGGAATCTCTTCCCATTCCTCAGGGAAGATCACTACCCGCGCCCAGGGTGCACCGGCCAGCCAGCTGCCGTTCCCTCAAGACGTGTCCGGAGGGACAAGCAACCGACGGCACGCTTGGAGGTTTTCTGACCAGCACCCCATCAAACAATATACTTAAACTTTAATCTGTGCTTAAACCAAGATACTATACATTTTTTGTTTGCAACTCGAGAATTGTACAAGAATCGTAATGATTATTATTTTATGTTTATTTAAATAAAAGGTGATTTTTGCTGTCGCAAATTAGTTTCGATCAAATAATTATTAAGTCGCGTGTCACCACTGGTTTGCGCGCCATTGGTTCGCGATGCCTGGTATAGGATCTTGCATAAGGAGGATATTAAGTTAAAACATTGAACATTGACCAATGTTGTGTAAGAGATGGTCATCTGAACGCTGCTGGGGAATTACCTGGAGTGAAAGGTGTGAAGGTGAAAGTCAGAAATTGGGACGAGGCTTTTTTAGCACCTAAATTACTGTTATTTGATCATCGATTATAGTCCCTACGTGTATGAATTTAGATTTGGAGTTTGCAATCCATAGTTTCATGCTTAATATTACAAATGCGAATGTAACTCTGTCTGTCCTTTATAAACGCTTTCACGACAAAACTACTGAACTGATTATAATGAAATTTGGCAAGGGCTAAGTTTGAACCCCAACAGACGACATAGGCTACATTTTTTTCAATGACTTTGTCTGCGTCCGCAATATCCGAGATTTAAAAAGACAAAGTCGAGGGCAAAGGGTAGTGGAAACTAATCGGCGGCGGCGCCCTCTCGCGTCCGGCACTGGTCCAGGCCATGGTCCGGAGCGAGGGGGAATGGGAAGCAGTCGCCTCCTTCTGCGAAGCTGTAATGCTAGAGAAGGAGGCGGCGGGACGGGAGAGGGAAAGGAGGGTCCCCCGTCCCAGCGGCCGCCGCGGTAGACGATCCGGGCGTCGGGAGCCACGTGACGACTCCCGGCCACCGTAGACGCGGGTCTGTGGACGGTGAGCAATGGGTAGCTCACTGTCCGTACGTTCACTAGCGACAGACCGTGTCGACGGCGCGTTCGTGTTCCACGCGCGCCTCAAAGAGATGTCAGCAAAATTGGATGGGGCCACTGAGGGCCGATGCCTGCCGGGGCTGCGGGTTGTTCGAAAGAGATACCGCGCCCCCGGAACGCAAAGGGCACATGAAGGAACATAGACGGGTTTTAGTCAGTAAAAGTCTGACACTCCCTCCCGCCCCGCCCAGGGCGGGGGAAGTTATATGATGATTTCCCGTCTATAAAAAAAAAAAAAAAAAAAAAAAGTGGAAACTAATGTAAATGTATAAGGAACTAACAGTCACATTGTTACATGGGCATGGGTTAATGATATGTAGTTACACGAAACAGGAAAGTGTTTTAAAACATAATAATTGAATAGATTGTTATAATGTTGTGGTATAAGATCTCACCCTTCAGTACTGTAAGAGCGTTTAAAAACTCCACGGTATAAAATCTCACAGTACAGTACCAGTCTTCGGCAATGTAAACCACCTTTAGAGATTATAGGACACTTCGATTATCATCATCTTTCTCAATTTGAACTTTGACCCCTTGTTAATAGGTCTACGTTTCCAATACTTTTCTTAATGATATCAATTCTCAATCTTACCCATTGGTCTCCATTTCACAGACGAACCACAGTAGGTACAAGTACCGCTTTCAAAGGTAACCGCAGAATTCCTCATCTATCTCAGTGGTCACGGTCGTGACCTATCACTTTTATGAAACTTCCCGTTGCCACTTGTCTGTTGGTCTATTAGTTAATAAACATTGGCAGTCAGTACACATGGTGACGTGTAGTGTACTTACAGCGTAATAGTATCATCTATTTTAATAGATTGCGGACGTGTAGGCTTCCGTATGTGTTTGTTACTGAATTACTCGTGAACGACTGTATGAATTTCATTGAAAACGTCAATTGTTAGGTGTGCCTTACGCATCTGTTGGTCAGAATCTGTTTCACCTAGTAACAGTGATGTTGAGGTCAGATAGGCAGTCGCTCTATGTAAAACACTGATATTCAACTGATTGCGTTAGACTAAAAAAGCCGATACGAAGATAGTTGGGAAAAAGGGCAGATGATGAATTGAAACTTAAACATGGATTATGGTCGTTGTTAACCTTTGGAAGTGTAGCCCTGTGGCCTACTCTACAGAACTGTCGAAATTAAACTATTAGGCTACGTACTGGGACAAAGTACAAATGAAAAATATATAAGTATAAAAAATCAGGATTTTAAGGACTTACTTAAACTATCGATTAGAAAAGAAGAAGAATATAAAGCACATTTTTAGCCTATTACAAGAATGCAAGTGAAACAGGGTGTACAAGTGACATAATGTATCAAATAGATTTGAACACAATCATGTAGCCACGCGCAGCTGTAGAATGATTCAATAGCTGTAATACAAGTCTGCGATTATCCACCGACGATTGTGGGAGTTATAATATTATTGTGAACATTGATCCGGGCAGTGCATTGATGTTAGAAAAACGCAGCTATTCAGGTCCTAAATGTAATTAATATGCCAAGTTCAAAAAAGAAAAAGGATGAACCCTTACGAAATCAGAAGGTCAATTCCCGTAATTAAAAGTAAACGTAACTTAAAAGGTATAAGATAAGATATTATATTTTGTGTTTTGCATTAGCAACAGCCGTATTTATGCCAGATGGTATACATCATCATCTGCCTAGCCTTTTTCCCAACTATTTTGGGGTCGGCTTCCAGTCGAACCGGATGCAGCTGAATATCAGTATTTTACATGGAGCGACTGCCTATCAGACCTCCACAACCCAGTAATGGGTAATACGATACTCTTGGTAAGACTGGTTGCCAGATGGTACCTATACACAAATAAAAAATATTCCAGTCATACTAAGTACATAATTATAAAATCAATGCTTCCTTACTTAACTTAGTTCGTATAGGAATTATGTAACATCAATATTGTCATATTTATCTCATTTCTAATTAAAATATAAAATATCTTTCTTCAGTAAAAAATCCGTCATTTCAATCCGTATTTTATCTTCTAACACGTTATTCAGGTTATTTATTTCTGCGATTTGATAATTTACTAGGTAGATTATGGCTGGTGCCAAGTAGCAGACACATTATAACTTAAAAACTTTCTTCACGAGGGACAATCTCATTATTACTCGTACATGGGGTCACCCTAAACACTGTCACAGCACTAACTTTACAGTAATTATAGTAAATGTGTTAACTATGGTGGTTAAATTGACGCTAGTCACGTGATGGCTTCATTCTATAGAAGGACAGACCTATTTTTTTATGATTGATGTATCGTCATAGTATTTTTGAATAAGTGATTGGAATGCAGGCAATGGGTGGCTATCAGGTGGGGAAAAACATTCCTATCACAAAATCTAAATTTGGTTTGGTATAGTCACATACCACCACGTCCGTGTTCCGCGAAGGGTTAGGCAGAGCAGAGATGTACTAATGTACACTCAAAGTTCGCCAGTATGTTTAGGTCCCATGTATTAGGCGGCAAGCCTATTGCCATTAATCGTTCACAAATCCTAATTGCGAGCTGCTCTGAGAATTTCACAGAAACACCCAAAAATACTCACGCTTGTTGACCTGGGAATCGAACCCAAGACCTATATAGCGTAACAGTCGCGCTTAGGACCACCAATGAGGCAGTTAAGCCTCGTTGAGGCTTGGGATGGAAATCTTTGAATATACGGCTACGGAATATAAAATAAACCAATAATTAGCAGGGCTTTCAGGGAAGTAGTAAAGAAATATGTAGTTTAGAAGCCGCTTGTTGACAGACGGATAAAAAGTAATTACTTATGAGAGTTCAATTTTTTTATTCGAAAGTACGGAACCTCAACCGGAGTTCTCATTTTGCTCAATTACATCAGTTTATGAATGAGTAATTGTATCTTATCACAGTTATTATGAACGTACAATGATAAGAGCTTATCTCTATCACGTATAAGTAGCATTATTAAGTATCTAAATACTTCAAGTACCTCTTGGCGTGTGTCTAATGACGTAAATACTTTAGAAAAGTACGCCAATATCAAGAGCAAAACACTTATGGGAGCCACCAACCTCTCCTAGAAGAACGATGATACACACAAAAATACATAAACTCACGCCTTTTCCCATGAGGGTAGGCAGAAACCACAGAACGACACCTGGCCTACCAGGTGTCGTTCTGTAGTAAAGAAGTAATGAAAGGATCGTACCTATACGATCCTTTCATTACTTCTTTCGCCTCGTCCACGTTTATACATCTGGTCGCACCCGACCTTCATGGAGAATCTCACCAGTAACTATACGGTCAGGGTAGAACGATGATGATCAATATTAAAACGGAAAAGACGAAGCTGGGATGCTTTTTATGTCATTGTATGGTAAACAAGCTGTCGACCTATAGACATCTGCAATACCAGAAGTCTTGCAGATGCGTCGCCATCCCAGAAACAAAGCTCATATACCTCATGTGCCCTATAATTACACCCATACCATTCAAACCTGAATATAGCAACGCAGTAAGAAAGTCATATGAACATTATGTACTTATAGCCATTTCGAATCTTATGGTGTGGAAATTACTGAACATTGTGAGGAAACCTGGACTTATCTATCCTACTAATATTATGAATGCTAAAGTTTGTGGGATGGATGAATGTTTGTAACTCTTTCACGTATAAACAGATATATGTATATGGGTTAAACTTGGTACTGAGATAGATTGTAGTGTGAAATAACACATAGGATGCTTGTAATTCAGGAAAAATGTTTCCGTGGGATAATACATCACATTTGGCGCGGACGAAGTCGCGGGCAGAATCTAGTAATTAAATAAATCTGAAATCGCCAATCCGCCTTAAACAAGCTTGTTGATCAATGCTTGTGACCTCTCCGTACGTGAAGAGGTCTTTGCCCTGCAGTGGAAGAATAATGGGCTAGTTCTATTTCTGTCTTACAACTGACTTTTGCTAATAGTATCTTATCTTCCTTTAGAAAGCCAGCAATGGACTGTGCTCTGTAGTACCTAATTTCACCTCGTAATGCTAAGTGGGACGATCCGATAATACAGTTATCATCACGCGGAACACTTTTGGCTATCAATTGGTTCATTTCAAGAATTCACCCTAAAGTACCTCAAAGAATGTTTTTTTTTTGTTTGTTCAATGATTAGGAGCGATTTCTTGTTCTATTTTTTGTCTATTAGTACTGGACGAAGCTGCCGTAGCATAGCTGCAGCTGCTACATCACTTGCTTATTACTTATTATTATTGTAACTTCAAATAGTCTATGTAGATACTGTAGAGGTGAAGGGATCTATCTCTAATTATTTAAACACTTTATTTTGTGTACTTCTTGTATTAAATAATCAACTATTATTTTAATTTAGAAATCTAGTTTTATTCTTTAAACAGCCATAGTTACAAACTGACACTCTACTCTTTTTTAATATTTTATTGTGGCATCTATCTCATAGCATAAACTTCTTCCAAAATGGGGTTATATTTGACTCATTTAACTAAAGCCACTACAGTATACCTAGTAATAATGAGTTGTGTAAAATATAAGTGTAACTAATTTATGTCTTAAATGTGTCATTCAAAAATCAATTCCATGAAATCTTTTTCAGTAATCCGTTCAAAAACTTCTTTGGCAGTGTGTCAAAAAAATAAATTTTCAGTGGTATAGCATTGAAAACAGATTTCATGCTTAAGATGTGTCTGCCTAATATTTTGTAATCTAAAACTTTACTTATCCACATTTTAATAGTCACTATCAAGATTGATAGTCTTCATAGAAAAAAACAACGTTACTGTTACAATTGAGATGACGCTATCATCCATCTCTTTAAACACCAAGCGTTAGAAAGAGATGAAACAAATCCATTAGAACGAGCATAGCTCAGGGGAATAACATCGAACCAATTGGAATTCCAATGTGAACAAAAAAACAGTTCAGGTAATATTCAAAGCATTTATTTACCACACGACAGGACATAGAACAATCCTTACTTATTCTATGGCGAAAACGGAAACCTCGTTTATCTCCGTACTTTTAAATAACGATTCTGCTTCTGAAAATCAGAAGGCGAACTGACACAAGAAGCTATTCACAGCACTTAAGTCCAAAAATCACTGTGGTCCCATCACCGCATCACAAATGAGAAGATGGATTCGATCACATCATCCAGGTCCTTGCTGAACGGTGAAAGCTGGGCTTCATAGTTTCCTGTGCTCTTCTCCTTGCCGGCTACCATGAGATGGCAGTTGTTGCCGAGGAGTTGGACACGGTCGCCTTTCCATCGCTTGCTGACAATCACCATGCCGTTGCTCCCCACTAAGTTAATCACTCCATGGTTGTCTGACACTTCGATACGGCAGTCGTTGCCGATCACTTCGATCTCTCCCTGGTTGACGGCAACCCTGATGATGCAGCTGTTCCCCACAATCTTCAGTTGTGTAGGATTCACCTCCATGGTGACTTTCTTCTTGTTGCCGACGACTGAGTACTTCTTCATATTGATAGTGTTTTGATTTTCTTTCTTCAAATTAGAAATTAAGATAGAATTCAAACTTAGAATTCCGAGTTGTAGATATTGGTGAAATTATTTATTTGGAATTTAATTGATAGAATTCCGATATTTTTATTTGGTTGTAGACGCGACTGTTGCTCACTGTTGGTGGCGTGCGAATGATTGAATTTTGTGGCGAGCGCGCTTTTATAAGCGCACGCGCATAGTTTCATCGTTTGATAGGGAGTCCCCTATGCGTCACTCATTCAATGTAACGTGAATCGGCCGGTGTCGACTCGTTCACCTGACCTGCCGTTATACCTAGCTATAGTTATTCCCCAAAACAGGGATCTAGGTTAAATACTTTCTTCAAGGTATTTTTTTTTACCGTTGGGAAATCATCAAATGACTTCTCCCGCCCTGGGTTTAGTGTCAGACTTTTACTGACTAAAACCCATACCTACATGTTCCATCTTGTGCCCTTTGCGTTTCGGGGGTGTGGTAGCTCTTTTGAACAACCCGCAGCATCAGTACCATTTTCATGTACTTATGGGATTTGATTTTCGAATTGAATAGTTTTAAAAGTAGGTAAGTAAGTATATGGTGTCAGATATGGTAGATATACATTTTTATAATAGGTGTGGTTTGTTTGTTTTAATTTTGCATCAATGTTTTTTTTATTCATTCTTTAAAAACACTAGAAACATTAAGGCAATGTGTAGTTGCAATATGCCGAAAATAAATAAACATTCAAAATAGTTTATCGTTCACGTGATTTTCTTTAACAAATGTCAGATAAAAATTAGTAATTATGCGACATTTTTTCATTGTTTTGATACAAGTAAATAAATAGGTTAAATACCTAATATATTAAGTACTTAATTTATATCTAACTAATTAGATACTGACCACACATGTTCAAACATGAATAATACGTAATAATTATGAAATAATGATGAAATTAATCATAAAAAATAACATCGTTAAGTATAAAATTAAATAATAAAATATTACAACAGATTAAACAAGCTAAGTACCTATCTTCATTACCTATTATTTATGTAAACAGGCTTACAAAAAACTTACATGAAATTAATAATAGTTAAATATATATACCATCACGCCTGTGTTCCCCGAAGGGTTAGGCAGAGGTGTACCAATGTACACCCACAGTTCGCCGGTATATTTAGGTCCCATGTAATAGGGGGCGAGCCTATTGCCATTAACCGGGCACAAATCCAAACTCCGAGCTGCTACTGAGAATTTCATAGAAAAACCCAATAACACTTTTTGCTCGACCTGGGTGTCGAACCCAGGACCTCTAGCATAGCAGTCGTGCTCAGGACCACTAGGCTAACGAGGCAGTTCAATAAAGCTAAAGAGAGAGAGAGAGTTCAGTTAAATAGAAGCAGGTATACCTATTTAATAAGGAAGGTAATTAAAACTGTGTAAGTAAGTACATACATACCTAATTAAAATAATTTCCTACATAGATTTTAATGATTAGGGGGAGACCCGTAAGTAGGTAGTTAATAGGTATATAATAAACATAGAAACAAATGAATTTCATGCTTACATATAAAGTCAATTAAATCTATTTTTAATTAACCTATCGACCTGCGAATTATTATAATAACTTAAGGTATAGCATAGGTGCTTTTTAATAATTAATTGAGTATTTAGGTAATTTTACATAGGTAGTATGTAAGTACCTACGTGTATTAAAACTTTTTACCTAATAGGTATTTTTTATTTATTTATATCAGGGTTTGCTACTAAGCTTGATAGCATTATACAGGCTAACTCTTAATTTACCTATTTACATTTTATGGGGGTGGATAACTGGAAATGTAGGACCAACCCCAAAAAATTAAAAAGAAAACAACTTTTCCCTCGAAAAATGCACGCACATCAACAAGATCAAAATGTATGAAACAGTTGATTTTTATTTAATATTTGAAAGTTGTTCGTAGTTGAATTCTTACTTCCCTGAAAAATGTCAAGTGAACTATAAACTAAAAAAAAAAATTAATTAAAAATAATACTAATATCTATACCTACATAAAGAAACTCCATTGCAGTGGAATGACCACGGGGAACTATAATATTAATATCGTTCCTTACAAGGCAATATAAAAATATTAAATTAAAATAATAACGTGGGACAATACTATCATTACTGCATATATTTACCTGCAAGACTTAACAGGTAACATATAGTAAGTACGCACTTATCAGTTGTGTCAACCCTAATAAAGTCATTGACCTTTCTACTCTAATAAGTACGTCAGTTCATTCATCTTAAATCACGATGCTTTTGTAGGTACATCCCTACTTAGCGGATACAAATATGGCACATTGAATACCGACCACTTCTAAACCACCTAAATACAATCTTCTTTTTTTTGTATCACTGGATAGCAACAAGCCGACGGTTCACCTGATGTTAAATGGTCACAGCATGCCCTTTTTTTATGGAACTAGCCCGCCACACTTTTCCCAAACCACTGCAACTCCTGTAAGCCAGAATCAACAGTGGCGACCACAAGAAAAGCGCCGAGACAATAAAGCTCGACGAGTCCCGCAGAAACGATTCAACTGTCTTGGATCATTGGATCCCGCAACGAAATTAGTCAGAATAAAAAAATCTCAGGCTATAGACATCTGCAATGCCAGAGGCCTTGCAAATGCGTTGCCATCCCAAAGGCAAGCCGCGGGAGACGCTCCGGGCGTCGGGAGCCGCGAAACGACTCCCGGCCACCGTAGACGCGTGTCCGTGGACTGTGAGCAATAAGTAGCTCACCGTCTGTACGTTAACTTAACGACAGACCGTGTCGACGGCGCTTTTTTGTTCCACGCGCTCCTCAAAGAGATGCCAGCAGACATTCAGAGGGGCCACTAAGGGCCATGCCTGCCGGGGCTGCGGGTTGTTCGAAAGAGATACCGCGCCCTCGGAACGCAAAGGGCACATAAAGGAACATAGATGGGTCAGTAAAAGTCTGACACGAAGGGCGGGGGAAGTCATTGGATGATTAAAATTAAAAAAAAACCCATAGACTACGTTAAAATGTTTCATTTGCCCGTAATTACACCGCCAATAGAAATAAGTATGTGTACCTCGCTATTTCAGTGACTATTTCGAGTGCAAACTTCACCAAATAGAAATTTTATGCCCCGAAATGATTTTCAGATCACATCGGGACATAACCGCTCAAAATGACCGGTTTTAAAACTCGTTTATGTCCTAATGTTGTTATAATGACGCTGTCTGAAGTTCAACGATTTTGTTTATAAACATGTTTTGCTATTATCTTTGTTTTATACATGGAGAGATAATAATCACTGCATTATCTAGTGAATAAGGTAACTTCCCGGTGAAATGATGATAGGTAAATTATATAATGGATGTTTTATGCTATTTATGATTTAGAATCAGCTAATGTTTATTTATTTTATTTTTTGTAAGGCTTCTTGCAGGTCAACTAGAAGGTTGTCGGGTGATTAACCAAATATAACATAACATACCATAACGCCTGTATTCCCTGAAAGGTTAGGCAGAGGTGTAATGTATGAACTCACACTAATGTACACCCACAGTTCGCCGGTATGTTTAGGTCCCATGTAATAAGTGGCGAGCCTGTTGCTACTAACCGGGCACAAATCTTAACTCCGGCTGCTACTGACAATTTCACAGAAAAACCCAATAACACTTTGTGTACTTTGTTATTGTCGACCTGGGAATCGAACCCAATACCTCTAGCGTAGCAGTTGTGCTTAAGGCTACTTGGCTATGGAGACAGTTAAGCAAATATGTAGTAGCAAAAGCTGACTTACAGCCTACCAAATAATTGACTCAAGCTTTACTCTACCTACACCATAGAACAAATATAACACCATATAATGTAGGCACACACTTCTGCGCATACGCATGTTATAATTCCGATCAATTAATGAACGTCTACGTATGTCATTCATGTTCCTATGAAGAGTAGGCAAGTACATTCGAGGATAATGGCCATTAATCATTTTTCAACCTTATGTTAGAGGGCATAAGGATTAAAAGTGGTTCATCACCGTTGTCCACAACTATTCATATTGTAATTTTTATCACTAAAGCATAAAATACCACACCAACTGAGGGAATCCTAGCGTCTACTGTATATTTGTTAATCCCAAACATGAATTATACATTTACCAGGAAATAACATAGCCATATTACCTCTTTTTTTATATTGTTTGTTTATGATATTGTGTACACACCTTACTCATAGAGTAATAGTGGCCTTGAACATGTATAAGGTAAACTACCTGCAAAAATATCTATGTAGTGAGGTGATTTACATGTGAGTTAAGTACACAAATATCGACGTATCGACATATAAATTAGCATGTTATTAGAACGTTGACAAGAGGCAAATACTACAAATGACAGGCGACACAGAACCATTGTTTTGTTCGTTTCTAAACAAACAATAAGTTATTTAAGGCTGGTTTTTCAATCGTCAGATAACTCATAACGGAGGAATAAATATGGCGGTTTGACAGCATGTATAGACAGTACGTCTAACTCGCAATTATTCTACAGATAAAAGTTCTCTCACTATCAAAAAATCAGCCCAATTAGTAAAAAAACTGTTATTTTGACATAACAAACAGACGCTAAATTTATTTATTAGTATACCGGTGACTAGTATTACTAACCGATACTAAAACATATGATTGTACTCACGATGAGGAAGACTTTGATCAATCAAATTCTATAAACAATAGACTGTGTCATTAGAATTACTTCTACGAAACACATAACAACAATATCAACACTAAATATAATTAATTTTCCTTCTTCCTCACAATTTCCTGACTTCCTTTCTGTCATAAAACATTTCTTTTTACAGATAACATTCTCCGTAAACATTAACAATCATGATTGATTTGATTGAATCATAAATAATCATGTATATTACAGAAATTGCATGATTTTCCCTAAAAAATATGTTGGTATAGCTATCTCTTTCAGGCTGGTAGGAAAGAGAGAGAGAGGGAATAAAACTCAGGCGCAGGTGAATCATATTGTGCTCTTACTAAATTGATGTAAGGCAAGACTGAGTCATCTATAGTAATGTAACCTGAGACTAAAGATATGCAGCCGGTCTCGGAACATAGATTTAAAATTATTATGCAGATGGGGCAGAAGAAAAGAAATTATAAGATATTTTCTATACTAATATACCATCACGCCTGTATTCCCCGAAGGGTTAGGCAGAGGTGTACCAATGTACACCCACAGTTCGCCGGTATGTTTTCAAGCCCCATGAAATAGAGGGCGAGCCTATTGCCATTAACCGGGCACAAATCCTAACTCCGAGCTGCTACTGAAAATATACAATACACACATTACACATATTATGTATAGTAACTAATACATAATATAATAAAGCTCAAGAGTTATGAATATAAATGTAGATGGATGGAGAGGAAGAGGGAGTCCAAAGAAAAGATGGACGGATTGTGTGATGAATGAGATGAAAGAGAAGGGAGTCAGTGATAGCATGACGGTTGACAGAACGGCATGGAAAAAGAGGAAGTATTGCGCCGATCTCAAGTAGCATGGGATAAGGGCAGGAAGATGATGACTAATTTAATAAACCTGAAGATTGTATGTTTGTTTATTTAAACGCGCTAATCTCCGGAACGACCAGTCAGATTGGGAAATTTATTTTTCTATGTGATAGTCAGATCCATGAGTGAGACCCACGGGGGTGGGGCAGTAATCGAAGACATAACTTAACGCAGGTGTAAAAAAAGTACGCGGAGGTTGTCGCAGGCAGAAGCAAGTGTATAATATTTGGATGATGATTCATACATGGCGACATAACATAGTTTGAATGTATCCATTTAAGATTGTGTAATCAAATCACAAACATTGGGATCACGTTTTGATTTTTATCTACATACTTACTTAATCTTTGGACTTTCAATTTCAACAAATGATTTAATAATATGCAATTCTCGGCTTTAAAAGTGGAGTTGTGACTTGTATGTCATATTATTTTTCATCAACTACTTTCCTAATTTCCCTTAGACGTCACTGACATTGGTGAAGGAAAACACGATGAGGAAACCGGGACTTACAATTAATATACGCATGAAATCGTCTTAAGCAAACTCGCGTGATCAATGCACGTGCTTTCTCTGTATGAGAAGATGCCTTTACCATTTTTTTTTTTTTTTTTTTTTTTATAGACGGGAAATCATCAAATAACTTCCCCCGCCCTGGGCGGGGCGGGAGGGAGTGTCAGACTTTTACTGACTAAAACCCGTCTATGTTCCTTCATGTGCCCTTTGCGTTCCGGGGGCGCGGTATCTCTTTCGAACAACCCGCAGATGCCTTTACCCTGCAGTGAGACTTTAATAGGCTGGTATTATTTATTCATTTTAACAGCCTCGTTAGCCTAGTGGTCCTAAGCGCGACTGCTACGCTAGAGGTTTTGAATTCGATTTCTAGGTCGAGCAAAGAGTTATTGGGTTTTTCTATTTAATTCAAGTAGCAGCTCGGAGTTAGGATTTGTGGCCGGTTAATGGCATTAGGCTTGCCGCCCCCTATGACATAGGACCTAAACATACCGGCGAACTGTGGTTGTACATTGGTACACCTCTACCTAACCCTTCGGGAATATACAATATGTACTATTTATCTTGTCGCATCTGCTTATTAGTCTATTAAAGGGCCGCGTCGAATGTCAGGAACGCTTCAACAATGCCAGACGCGCCGGAGCACGCCCCCGTGAGAACGCGACGACGCGACCACGGAATTACCGATTCCTGCGCACACGCATCGCACGCGCCAGTTAGCAGAAATTGTAAACGGATTTATATTCTCGTAAAATGACGTTTGGGAACATTTCTTTGTAGATTATCTATTTAGATCGATTTGTCGTTTGTTTCACAGAAAATTATGTTTCTTTTCGTTGTGAATATAACGTTGTTGTCATAATATTTTAATAAAATTAAAAAATATTATTATTTATTTTATTTTTTAATATTTTTTTTTGTGATAGGCAGTTTGTCTGATTTCTTTCTTATTTTAATTTACTAACATCAGTTATAATTCAGTTTTTTGTTACTAGCAACTTTGCCTTCTAATTGTCTGAAGTAATTGATTATTTTTCTCTTTACTTATATAAGATTTATATTTATCTAATTTATCGAATATCTACTTCAAATTAGCACGCTTTAGTACTCTCGGCTCCTATGAGGACTTGTTATGAATCATACGCAGCGCACGCGCTGACAAGATAGGGTTTACTCAATACTTATTATTTGTATATTATATTAGGAGCCAGGTATTAAGAAGTACCTACTATTGGAACTATTGTATTGAACATCACGCTACGATTAACGAAAACGAAGCAGTAACGAAAGACGTAACTGAACGGATGACAGCGCGAGTTATACAGCTACTGTTATATAAACTCATAATGACAAACAACTACCTATCTTATGTTTCATAATCTCCGTTTGTTAATCATCTTATTTATCTCGTGTTATGAATCACGCGTAAACGCCAAGCTTACACAGAGCATAGGCAAACAAAACTACATTTTAAAAACAAACTAATATAAATCTATGTTACGCATGAATTTAAAAATTAGAGTTTCTTAGTAAGATTACGCTTTGGCGCCTTCGGGCCGACGACGTTAATTTAATTTAGGCCGTTTGCGTAAAATTCAAGGAAACTGTTATGTTTTTCAATTCTTACTATTCTCTCACTTTGTATTTTGTAAACTTATTGATGAATTTCTAAAACGCATTTAGATATGTACACCTAACGGGTGTCAAAAATTGTTAAGTAAATATCTTTTGACACCCGAGTAAGTAGACATGTTATGTTACAAGTTCTTCTCATCATTGCAATAAATTGTATGTTCTGAATAATACCTGAGGACCTTTTGGTTTTGGAATAATACGAAGATATTAAAGGACAAAATTTTAACTTATTTTTACCTACGGATTATTTCGTTGCCACCGACTCGCCCGGAGAGTCCACGTAAATTTTACTCCAGCGCCGTAGACTCGCCCCGCGAGTTCAATGTTTTTGCTTTTTTTTTTAACGTAAGATGTAGGCGGAGAAAACATCGTGAAAATCGTAGTGGTAATGAAAGTGTTAAATAAAGGCTGTAACCGACGGGTGTGTGTGTGGGTTTAGGCCTTCACTTAGTTAACGGGATTTCACTTCACTAAAGATCAAGTTTGAGGGGTGCTCTGCGAGCGCGAGTCGAACCGTGTCGCGGCGCACAGGTATGGGGTAACGACTGGCGGGCCGGGGGTGCCGGGCCGCGCGGGAGTTCGGCGGGTGGCGTGTTTCTCGCGCCAACGTTTAACGCACCTGATTGGTCGTTGAGGCCGATCTGTGATTGGCTGCCACGTACAGTGCAGCCAACATCCCTAACGTCCGGATTCTGGGTTACATACTCCCCCTCTAGATCCCGATTACGTCCTCGATCGTGATCTAGCCCTACACTAAGGTCCCTTTGGACCGGTTGCAAACGAGGGCGGCCTCGCTTTTTCTTGGGTACGAGCGGTTGAACCTGATCATCTCCTCGTTCCTGAAACCGAGTCAGTTCACTAACGTGGAACTTGCCCAATACCTCAGCGGAGTTTTCAGCAGACGCGATCAGATATGTTGTTGGACTCATTTTCTTCAGCACAATATAAGGTCCATCTCTTTTAGGGAAAAACTTTGCAGTTTTCGATTTGCTGGCATCACTTATCTGGCGAGTAATCAATAAAACTTTGTCACCAACATTAAAGGCTTCACCTTCGCGTCTTGACCGATCAGCATATAACTTTCTTTTGTCTTGCTGTTTTTCTACTCTATCACGAACTTCACTAAGTGAGTTCAAGAATTTGCGAAGATATGGAGTAATCTGAGGCACAAAATTTGCTTTCTCTAGGATAGCCTTCGGATCGTTGTAGACTTCTAACGGAGACTTTAACTCACGAGCAAAAGTTAGGAAGGCTGGAGTAACTCCTGTTGTTTCACACACTGAACTGTTCATGCTGAAACGAACAATCGGAAGCTGTTTAGGCCAGGAAGGATGATCTGTGCCCACCAATTGTGCCAATCGGGTTTTCATGTCACGATTTTTCCTTTCAGCTGGGTTGGCTTCCGGGTGATAGAAAGGTATTAGGTCCTGTGTAATACCCAGTATATACATACATTTTTGCATAACAGCAGAAACAAATTGTACGCCGTTGTCTGATATTATACGACGACACAAACCATAACGTAGGAAATATTCTTCTATCAGAATTTTTGCACAAGCAGAAGAGGTGGCTTCTCTAAGGGCATATAATTCTACCCACCTAGTTGCAGTGTCCTCTACTAATAGGATCCACTTTTCCCCATTTTCACCCTCAGGCAGTGGTCCAAAAAGGTCTATAGCCAATACTTCATTGCGCTGATTTAAAATCGGCGTTTGAATGAGACCTGGTGGTTTCTCGTTCGTCGCTTTATACTTCTGACAAGTAGCACAGGATTTAACATAATCTGTGGTTATTCTTCTCATGCCAGGGAAAAAATAATTCTGAGCAACCTTCTGGTAAGTTTTTTCAATTCCAGGGTGACCCGCTACTGGAGCATCGTGACATTCGCGTAGAATCTCCTCACGAATGCAAGCAGGTATTACCAGTTGTGGTGACTCGTTATCCGTATCTGGGTTATACCGGTAAAGTATACCACGGTCCAACAAGTAGCCACGTTCTGTCCAACGTCGAGTCGCAACTTCTTCTGTATCTTCCAGCTCCTTAATGATCTTGTTGATATCTGGGTCAGATTGCTGTTCTGCACGCAGTTCTGTAAGGTCACGCGTCGGTAAATCCACAATGACAGAACATATTCCGCAGGATTCGCGAGACTCTTCTGTGCAGACGGGGCGACTAAGCGTATCTGCCACTACATTTACTTTTCCAGGAGTGTATTCAAAGTGAAGATCATAACTCTGTAATTTTAGTGCCCAGCGCACTAAGCGACCTGATGGCGACTTCAATGTTAAAAGCCATTTCAACGGCTGATGGTCACTACCTATGACCACGGGATGTCCGTCAATATATCCTCGAAAACGATCCACAGCCCACACGACTGCTAAGGCCTCTCGCTCAGTGGTCGAATAGTTCTTTTCAGCTGAAGACAATAAACGGCTGGCAAACTCGATAGGCATCTCTTCGTTCTTCTCGCCTTGTAGCAGTACTGCCCCTAGAGTATAATTACTGGCATCCGTGCGCAGAATAAACGGCTTGGAGTAATCTGCCTGTATAAGAATCGGCGTGGACGTTAACAGCTTCTTTAAAGCACTGAAAGCTTCTGTTTGTTGTGGGCCCCATGTCCATGACTGGTTTTTCCTGGTTAATCTAGTAAGTGGTTCAGCGACTTGAGAAAATCCGGGGATGAATTTTCTGAACCACGAACAAGTCTGGATAAATGTCCTCAGATGTTTCAGAGACGATGGTGGCTCCATATCCAATATAGCTCGAATCTTATCCTTATCAGCTGATACTCCTTCCTGTGAGATCACATGGCCCAAGTACTTCACTGATTCTCTTGCAAATACACATTTTTCACGATTAGCACGCAAATTGAATTTCATAAGCTGCTCAAAAACGACACGCAGGTCTTCCAGATGTTTAGTAAAACCACCTACTGAAATAATTAGTAAATCGTCTAAATAGCCTAAAATGGTTATATCCTTCAGCGCAGAACTGGAACGCATTCTGTCAATTAAGCGCTGGAACGTGGCCGGGCCGTTTTTTAAACCGAATGGCATTCTGTTAAAACGAAATGTTCCGAAAGGAGTGACGAACGCTGTTTTGTCTCTGTCTTCCTGTTTAACAGACACTTGCCAGTATCCCGATCTTAGGTCAATTGTACTCATGTGACAACTGCCTCTTTTGGTAGACTGCAGTAGTTCATCAATGCGAGGCATTGGATATGCGTCCGACTTCGTGATCGAATTTAATTTTCGATAGTCGATGCAAAAACGGAAACTACCATCACGCTTAGGTACTAGCAGGGCCGGAGCGCCCCAAGCGGACTCACAGTCTTCTACAATACCATCAGCTAGCATTTTATTGAGCTCTTGTTGCATGACTTCTTTCTTTGCAGGTGTCAGGCGATATGGCGGCGTCGCTATCGGCGCATGATTTCCCGTATCAATATGATGGACCACATATGGTGTAGGCTCCCCAATTGGATCAAATAAATTACGAAACTCCGAGAGTAATTGGGCAAGCTCATCACGTTCCTGCTCCTGCAAGCATGTTCCCTCATCTTCTCGCAAAACGTTCATAGCGCTATATGAAGTGCGGCGAGGTGAACTATCCTCTAAAAGAAGTTTATACTTTTGATTTTTATTTTCCGAAAAATGCCACAAACCTCGTGTGAAATCTATAGTGAGACTAGCTTTTTTAATAAAATCTATACCTAATAGAGATTCGTTATTTCGCGCGTCGGGAAAAATTATAAACTCGGTAGGAACCATTTTATCGAAAAGGCCCACCTCTACATTAGCTATAAGTACCTCCACAAGGCGCGTGCAACCATCCGCTAGTCGGATGTTCCGAGTGCACTTACGAAGTGGGTGGCCTTTCTCTACCAAGACGCGATGAAGCGAGTGACCCGCAATACAACCTTTCGCACCAGTGTCTAATAACGCGGTCCCATTTTTCCCCAAAATTTTAATTTGCAACAAAGGCCTACTATTATTAAACTCCCCCTGGATTCGACCCTGTGCACGCGCGATACGTTTCTCACAATCATTCTTATCACTAACAACATTATATACACACTTATCGCTATAAGAACTTAAATGTAAACAAACATTATTATTATTTTTACACAAAAAATAATCACTTAGCTCCTGGTCTATAATCGTCAACTCCCTGCCTATGATAACATTATCAGTACAAGAGTCTATAGAGAGCTTATTGTCCACTACACAGTTATTAAACGAGTCGTCGCGATCTTCACAATAAAGTTCTAAAAAATCCCCCGCAGTATTTGCAGGGTTACCTGACGTTCCAAAGTTCGTATTAGCGGTGTCGGCGGGCGGAGGGCAACTAGCGAACTCGCGCGCGGTTGCTAGGCAACGGCGGCTGCGGGCTCTCGAACTTAGTTGCGGCGGCGCGGGCGCGGCCGGCTCCTCGGGAGCGACCGGCGCCGTAGGTACCACAGGCTCACGTGTGCGAGCACGTGCGAACGCGCTGTTTCGCGCGCTTTTGGCGCTTACGGGCGCCGACGACACGATTGAACAAAACTCGCTATTTGTATTCACTTTGCACTTTTCGCACTTAGACCTAATTACGTTAGGGGCGCCGCACCCAAAACACTCGATTTTTGGTTTAACACTGTTTTCTTTTTCACTGTCACCTATTAACTTTTTACAATTTGCTTTTTCATGTCCCCATTTCTTGCAATAATTACACGACAGTCTTTTACGAGATTCCTTAACGCGGGTCAATGAACTATCGCAGTTGGCGGGAACGGCAGCGTGGGTGGCGGCAACTGGAGCGGCAACGGAGTGTTGAGTGGCGCTGGCGCTTGTGCTGGCGCCTTGGACTGGCATGGTCGTTCGCGACTTCTGATCCGCGCCATTTTCCAGCGAATCTTCAATTCCTCTGGCACGTTGCAACAATTGTTCAAATGACGATATCGAACTTCTTTCGACACGTTTTCGTATTCTACGGTCTAGAAGGCCGTACACCATATCTATTTGTACTTTTTCACTTAAATCTCCTTCTGGTAATTTCGAAATCAGCGCTCGAGTTTTCGAAATGAAAAGATCAGTCGGATCCGTATTCTGCCGTAGTGAAAATAGATCTAGGTAAATACGAAATGGCGGCCGGCGTTCACCGAAAGCACTTCGCAGTTTTTCAATGGCGTCTTGCCATGAGGTGACGCCGGACTTTATACCTTGCCACCATAGTGCGGCTGAGTCCGTTAACAACATAGAAAATCCTTTTATGGCATTTTCTTCGCTGATATTTACGCAATCTTTATACACATTCACCGCGTCGATAAAACTTTCTGTGTCCTCCGCTTTTCCACTAAATCGAGCAGTACACTTGGTGAAGTTACCGGCGGGAGTCAGTACAGACGCGTCGAAAACTGGTGCCGGCGTCGAGGTACGCACCTCGTGGATGAGCCGCGCGAAGATATCAGCTTGGCTCTGCTGCAATGTCTGCATCAGAGCCGCAAATTGCTCTGACCCCATAGTGATTGTGGAAGGCTCCTCAGCCTCATCCTCTTGAGATCCTTGCTGCCTTGTTCGTGGCATTACTGCCTTTCGTAACGAACAGAAAAAAAAAAAAAATCTCGTCTTACGAAGTCGAAGGCCCCTACTGTTAGGGCGCCAAATGTAACCGACGGGTGTGTGTGTGGGTTTAGGCCTTCACTTAGTTAACGGGATTTCACTTCACTAAAGATCAAGTTTGAGGGGTGCTCTGCGAGCGCGAGTCGAACCGTGTCGCGGCGCACAGGTATGGGGTAACGACTGGCGGGCCGGGGGTGCCGGGCCGCGCGGGAGTTCGGCGGGTGGCGTGTTTCTCGCGCCAACGTTTAACGCACCTGATTGGTCGTTGAGGCCGATCTGTGATTGGCTGCCACGTACAGTGCAGCCAACATCCCTAACGTCCGGATTCTGGGTTACAAGGCTATGTCTGGTGTCTTTTCACACTCCCTATATTTTTTTATATCCATATTCAAAAACTAGGTGAGTTAGTAAGCTTATTTTTCCTTGACGACAGTGTTTGACGGTCAGTGATCTAATCTTCATCAAGTGATGACAGGGACCCGCGGCGGGGCACGCCCCCGTGAGAACTCAATAGCTATGAATCATGCGCCTACGCATAGCTCGAACAAATAACAAGAAATTAAAGAATATTATGAATAGGGTTGCCACCTGTACTATAATATATAGTATCGTACTATATTTCAGTCAATTGTACTATATATTATAGAAAAACAATAGAATACGAAAAATACTATATTTTTATCCCTAATTCAACCAGTGGCGTGCGGTTCATATAGACAAATAGACAATTGTCTACCCTATAAAATACGTATTTATCTTATTTTATTTTTATATGTTTATTATAATATTATATGTGTATTATAATATCAGCCAATCTATAGATATTTGAGGTGGCAAATCATATACATCATTATTTAATCGACAAGGCGACGAACCAAAACCAACATGTAGTAGGTGTTTTTGCTAGGTAAATTTTCTGACTACCCTGTCTAAAAACTCTGTGCACGCCACTGAATTCAACTGTCGCGCTTTTTTATATTAACTGTGACTGGATGTCTGCTATTTTAATATGAATGTAAATTGTTTAGATTCTTATAATTATTAAATGCAATAGATCATTGATGAATGATGATGAAAGCGAAGAGCAATAACAAATATATATGGAAAAATACCATATAAGGTTTAAAAATAAATGTGTACTTGAATTTCCCAAAAGTACTGTATTTTTGCATCTTTTTGGGAAAAATACTATATTTGTCCAAAAAAAAGGTGGCAACCCTAATTATGAACTATACTGTTAGTTTGGCTTTGGATCTTGTTTTTCCTCGTAAAATTACAATGTTTTGAATACTTTTTATGTAATTTTATTAGTATTCTTTTCTAGTAAGGTCGTTATAATGTTCAGAGAAGAGTACTAAGACGAATTTTGATTAGAAAACGGGTTTTCTTATAATTTCCTTGAGCTATTTTCTTAAATAGCAACTTGTAACTAGGTATATTTACTAGGTACCTGCTTAAATCTTAGAGGTCAATGTCTGAACGAGGAAATCAAAACGGTTTTTTTTTCCTGTGGCATTGACCGACTTTTAGATCCTATTTTCAATGAAAACAGCACGCTAATTTTGTCTTTCTGTGAAAAGAGGATGTCCTATCCTACTTGTCATTTGCTTTGGAGACATTATTTTCTGATAAGTAGGTAGGTAAACTTAGGTAAGTATCTACTTATCTAGGCTCCTGTAATCACGGGTGTAAGTGTAGGAAGGGAACTGGCAGACTCATCCGCCCTCGGGGCGCGGGACATCCATGAGGATTTTCCACCCCGGAAAAAAGTACTAAAAAAACTGTTCTAGACATTAAAGATGAAGGTCCCATTCAAAGATTTTAATTTCTATAAGATTTAATAAAAACCGAACCATGTTGAGTTTCCCTTGACAACTTTGTACTAGCGATGTGCTCCCCTGGTCGTATCCGGACCAGGCGCCTTAGGACGGTTTCCTTAAGAAAACAAAAACAAAAGCTACATGCTCAAGGTCATGTACACCTTCTAATCTAGGTACAAACATGTGATGTCGATTTGTGACGTTGTAGTTACGCACCTATTTTCAGGACAAAAATGTACGTACCTACTACATAAAGGAAAAATTAATGACTATTGTCACTACGTAGGTACCTATGTATTTCAGGTAACGCTTGTAACACTTCATCAGCTCACGTTCATCGTTTTATTCTACAAGTCTTTCCTTATATCGTCCCAGGAGACAGTATTGTGTCAATTCAGGTGGGTGGACATTTTGCCGTATTTAGTATTGGTGTTAGATTAGACAAAATGTAGCCTTATACCTAGGTCTTCTGCGGGTTGTTCGAAAGAGATAGCGCGCCCCCGGAACGCAAAGGGCACATGAAGGAACATAGACGGGTTTTAGTCAGTAAAAGTCTGACACTCCCTCCCGCCCCGCCCAGGGCGGGGGAAGTTATTTGATGATTTCACGGGTATAAAAAAAAAAAAAAAAATACCTAGGTCTTGTGTCATAAATGTTAAAATTTTAGGTCTATTAGACTAAAGAAGGAACAGAAAAAATGCGCTTATGGTAAAACAAAATTGTTAACCATAAACACTCGTCAATAATGTACTAGGTAGCTTTCTATCAGTCACATATTTATTGTAATCGGATCAAATCTTTCAGAGATTAACTCTCACAAACTTTAGATGACACACCACTCAAACCAGACGAACAATTATAATATACCTATTTAGCTCATGCACAGATTATGATAAAAATGGTGTTATTCAACGACTGCCAGCATAATCATCTCTTTTTAGACTGTTCCTAACTCAGTCTAATTTACGTGTGCAAATGACCGCAAGCGACCAATTAGCACTGACAAGCAAAACAGAGCCTTAAGCGAACGTACAAATGGTGTAACAAAAACTGCACCATCTACCTACCTGCCTACACAAATAAAAACCTAATCAAAACCATTGGTGGTTCCCCCGACTGACGTAGAAAATTACAAGTACGTAAGTACCTATCTACGATGCGATTATAACAGTACTTTACCTGTATGTACTAAGTACTAGCGGACTACCCGGGACATCGCCCGCGTGACTTATTTCCCTCGCGTTAAGTTACGTCTTGGGCTACTGCTCCGCTCCCGTGTGTCGTAGCGTGGTGTTATATAGTCTATGGCACTCACAAATAACGTGGCTTTCTATGTGTAAAACAATTTTGAAAATCGGTTCAGTAGATCCAGACACTATCCTCATTTCTTTTTAAGTACTTATGCCAAATCATCAAATGATTTCTTCCCCCTGGGCAGAGCGGTAGGGACTGTCAGACTCTTGCGGTGTAAAACCCACTCGTGTTCCACCTAGTGCCCTTTGCGTTCCAGGGCCACGGTTATTCTTTTGAACTAATTCTGCAACAGAAATTACCCCCTACAACCTCACAAACTTACCATCACGCCTGTATTCCCCGAAGGGTTAGGCAGAGGTGTACCAATGTACACCCACAGTTCGCCGGTATATCTAGGTCCCATGTAATAGGGGGCGAGCCTATTGCCATTAACCGAGCACAAATCCAAACTCCAAGCTGCTACTGAGAATTTCATAGAAAAACCCAATAACACTTTTTGCTCGACCTGGGAATCGAACCCGGGACCCCTTGCACAGCAGTCGCACTTGGGACCACGAGACCAACGGAGCAGTCACAAACTTACCTCTATAATATTATATAGTATAGATAGAAAGTTTCAGTGAGGTGTTGAGCTCTATCGAACTGTCCCATTTTATCGGTCGATCGGTATCAATATCGGAAGACTTGATATATTGAGTGGTTCGGGACTTTTTACGCGCATTGACGTAAAAGTTTCAAGAGTACTTAGTAGGTGCATTGTGCTACTACAGGTTTATGTAACAGTTAGGTAACGTTATCACCAGTGAAGTACCGGAAAGTTGCAGGTAATTTCTAACAAATACAACCGCCAATTTATGATTGGATTTGTTTGACATTGTGTTGTTTATTTGGGGAAGTTACAAACGGATTGATATTGGGTTGGTCATAAGTTATTTAAAAAAGCAGTTGATCTAAAAAAAAACTAAACGTCCGTCATGGCTACGAGTGATATCTAAATAGGTATATCGGGCTTTTTTTAAGTATGGGAAATCATCACACGACTTCTTCCCATCTGGATGGATCCGAAGGCAGTGTCAAACTCTTTAATGATTAAAATCCATACGTGTTGATCCCGAGCAACATATTACTTCCCTGAGCTAATCCAGGAAGAAAAATCAGAAATACGTTTACAGGTATTTAGGTATTATCTTTGCAGATCGATGTTTGGTTGGTTTGGCTATGGATATTTATTATATTTTTCCTATTAAACCAAAAGAATAGATCCAGGACAGACCAATGCAAAACTAATGAAGAGAAAGGTGACGTAGTTCAACAGAAGCTTTTTACAAAAACGGAACACAGTTTTTTTTTCCCACAGTTACAAATTCCAGCAGTTGATTCATGGGCCTCCCATTATTTCCATGGCTTCTTATGGCGTAAAAACTGCATAGCAACATCGACGAATGCGGCATGCGCGTGAGTCATACAAGAAAGGCGCAATTCAGTATTCAAAAAAGTAAAAGGAGTAATAGGGATGACGTCATAGTGTTATGGTTAGTGACAGGTCAAGTGAGGTAGCTAGCGCTAGAAGCACAAGTAACTTGGTGATGTAAAGACATTATATCATTCTTGAAGTCTTGAGAAAAGTAGTATAGCAAGTACAGAGGACTGTTTGGTGGGTTACTTGATGTTTTTACTATACTTGTGCAATAGGTACATGTACGAGGGGAGATCAAAAAGTAATGAGAATCGGTTACTTCAGGTCCGCATAAAAACGCAAAAAAAGTTTTTTTTGCTTGCTTATGTACTCACTACTTCAGCCTAAAAAAATCATATACATATATCACGATTTCCGGGAGTTATATTCATTTGAATACGAACTGTCGAAGAGATAATACCAACTTGGAGAAAAACGAAATTAGAGCAGTCATCAAGTACCTCTGTTTGAAAAAAAAATCTACAATGGACATACACAGTGACTTAGTGGGAAAATTGGGGGACTCTGCTCCTCCATATTCTACAGTTGCACGCTGGACCAAGGAATTTAAACTGGGCAGAGCATCCACTGAAGATGAACATCGCGAAGGACGCCCATCCACGTCCCTCACTGAAGACAACGTGAAAAAAGTCGAAGATGTTGTGTTGCCAGATCGAAGAGTGAGCATCAGGCATGTAGCTGAGGTCACAGGGATCTCATATGGCAGCATTCAAAAAATCCTTGCGAACGAGTTGCATATGAAAAAGGTCTCCGCGCGTTGGGTACCCAGGATGTTAACCGACGAGCAAGAGCAGCGGTTCACAAAGCCGCAGTTGCGATGGCTGCCATTCAAGAAACGGGATTCGAACTGCCCGAACACCCTCCCTATTCGCTAGATCTGGCTCCTAGTGACTTCTACCTCTTTCCTCGGCTCAAGGAACACCTCCGAGGTAAAAAAAATTGAAGACGATAGCGAAGTGATGGTCACTTTTGAGGCGTTTTGGGAGGGTCAAGAAAAATATTTTTTTCAAAGGGAATCCTGGGTTTAGAAAAAAGATGGAATAAATGTATTGATTTGTAAGGAGACTATGTAGAAGAATAAATTATTATTTTAACTTTAATTACCGCGTTTTATCTTCATTCTCATTACTTTTTGATTCGCCCTCGTATATCTGGGCCGACGGTTTAAGATAAATGGCCGGGTGTAACAAGACACATCACATAGCCGCTAAATACGCATACTGCCTAAGTGCCTATCAATGTAGGTAGGTAACAAATTAGTCCTGGGAAACGAGTTTAATTTTTGGTGTAAAGAATCACTGTTAATGTCGCGTGCTATGTAATACACGCAAAATAATGTGCTTACGGGTGTATGCAAAAGCACAAGAGTCGTGGAAAGACCACTTGAAAAAAAAAAGAACTGGAATCATTCTTAATTATTATTTTTTCCTCTTTTTTATGGACCGTACCTATGGGATATTAAAGGTTTATAAAACTTTTCCCCTAACCTATCTCCCAGGTATGGTTCAGAAAACAATAATCGCAATAATGAGTAAAACATGTTGCTTTCAGCTTTCGGCGTTAAATGCCTATAGACACCCGCTATACAATACCTATCACACACAGGTTCGTTAACTTTTGTTTAGGAAATTATATTTATTTTTACCGGACGGGCAACCAAACCGGTTTTCCAAAAATATCAAATTAAAGGCTCATTAAAGTTGAACAAATGCTAATCCAGTATAAATATAGAATATTTAACGACTGCTCAAAAAGGCAAGGGGTTTCCCGCACGGATTAGATTAGGTAAATAGGTACTTACTTACCTAAGTACTTAAAAAAAACCTTTTAAGCCGTGAATATTTTTTTTGAATAGGTAAACAGATTTTCTTAACCTTGTTAAAAGAGGATGTTACAACAAAAGGTAAATAGATTTTTAAGCGTGTCAAATACCAGACATTGACTTTGAGATAAATTAAAGAAGAAGAATGGATGGAACTGGGTAAGCAGAAAGACAAACCGACCGTTAATTGTTGCTATCTTTGGGGAAGGTATTCGGATGATATAATGATGATGATGATGACAAAACCTTCAACTTCACAAATCATATTTGGATTATGAATCATAAGAAGGCTGCCTCGTTGGCCTAGTGGTCCTAAGTGCGATTGCTACGCAAGAGGTCTTGGGTTCGATTCCCGGGTCTAGCAAAAAAATGTTATTAGGTTTTTCTATGAAATTCTCAGAAGCAGCTCGGTGTTTGGATTTGTGCCCGGTTAATGGCAATAGGCTCGCCCCCTATTACATGGGACCTAAAAACGTACGGGCGAACTGTGGGTGTCCATTATATACCTTTGCCTAACCCTTCGGGGAATACAGGCGTGATGATATGAAAATGAATCAATTACAGCTGTATTAACATAGTCAGTCAATAAGTCCTTGATAAAGGCAGGCGCTTGCAAGGAATGCCCAAACTTAAGATAACGGTTTACGGAACAAGATAAAGATAATATGGCTTCAGTACACTATGAGTAATACTTGCCTCTTAGAATATTGAGTAATATCTGATAAGAGAAAATAACATTGAGTTTTCGCTTCTTACCTTATAAGGTAAATGAAGTAGACGTACAGTCAGTATCTGATAGATGGACTAGAATATGATACAAACTAAGATTGAAGCCAGTCTCATCGACAATTACTCTTGACTGCTATGAATGCTTAGAAAGGTACCATTGATCGATTCGTTTCGATATCGTTTCCTATAAATAAACTTGAAGCTTACGGTTAATTATACCTATAGGAAACTGATAATGGAGGTATTTTGAAAACTCTGGATGCTTACAACAATTTGAATGCTATATTAAGACTGCAATCATAAAATAACATATAAATAATAAAATCAAAATATAAAATTGAATTGAACTATGTTCTTCACATCATTTTGACTACAAAGGAAGCTCAAATCTATCTGATGCCGACTGTACCTACTTACATTGTGCCAAACGTTATCACTTCCTGAGGAAGTAGTAAAAGACGTCAATAGGCATTCAGCTGTCATAGATATGACTGATAATATGACTGATAACAGGTATACTGTTGTTATCACATCACGTGAAACATTATTTAGGATTATGTTGTTGTATCTCAAAGATCATTTATTCAGGTTAACACTGTACGAATTTGACTACTATGCTGGTTCAATTCCCAGAGAATTTTTTTAGTAGCAGTCCAGAGGTTGGCGGTGTGACACCTCCGTGTCTTGCAAAGCATGAGAAACCGTTGGTCTTACGCCAAATCTCTACCCGGTCGTGCTGAGTTGCCTGTTGTCGTGTCCTGTCATCCTAGTACCTAATGCTAAAGATTGACAGCTCACCTCATGCTCACTATACATAAATTCGCCAAAGTGGATTTTTACAGAACAGCCATCAGGATCGCCATCTGAATAGCTTATTAGAAGTAATGAGACTTTTCTATCAGAATTTAAGACTCCACAATTTGCTGTATCGTGGAAAGAACTTAGTCAGAGAAAATGAGAGTCAAACGAAATAATCGTAGCTTGTGCATTGCCGGATATCTATCTAGACCAATTATGTCATTAGATTTCAAAGAAAGTTAAACTTTTGAATCCGGAATCATTTTCGATCCTAATCTTCAATCAACAGATAAATTAACTACTTATTTATTAATATGATGAGATCACCAGTCTAATGATTTGACAGATAATTATTATACGAGTAATGATATGCAAAAATTTACATAACTACCGTCGTTTTTATATATTGAATATGCTAATATGAACCTAGTTGAATACATTAACACATTACCATACCATCACGCCTGTATTCCCCAAAGGGTTCGGCAGAGGTGTACCAAGACACACCCACAGTTCGCCGGTATATTTAGGTCCCATGTAATAGGGGGCGAGTCTATTGCCATTAACCGGGCACAAATCTAAACTCCGAGCTGCCACTGAGAATTTGATAGAAAAACCCAATAACACTTTTTGCTCGACCCGGGAATCGAACCCGGGACCTCTAGCGTAGCAGTCGCGCTCAGGACCATTAGGCCAACGAGGCAGTTCATAGGACACATTAATATGATGTATTACATACATACCATCACGCCTGTATTCCCCAAAAGGTTATGCAGAGGTGTACAAATGTACATTAACCGGGCACGAATCCTAACTCCCGAGCTGCTACTGAGAATTTCATAGAAAATCCCATTAACTCTTTGCTCGACCTGGAATCGAACCCAAGCCCTCTAGCCTTCTAGCGTTGCAGTGGCGCTTAGAAACACTAGGCTATCACATCACGGCGTAAAGGTATGTACCTATATGTGTATGTAAAATGTCATTGTAATCATAGTTACATTATTCGCCGAAAATAAATCAGGTAAGTCAGTATTTACATGGTTTTCACGTAGGTAAATATTAAAACTAAACTTTATAGTCGCAATGATTGGCTTTGCCCCAACGGAAAAAGTTAGTCTACTTTTTTATAGTCATCGTTCATAACAGCAAAACCACACACGTCAACGGTCAAACTACATCGACTCGAAAAACCCAACCGTTAATTGTGAGCGCGCCACCCGCAAGCTGTCACCTTTGCTCTCTTGCCATTCTAAAAATGATTTTAATACACACGATTTAAAGCTCTAATTTGAATGCCAATTTTTCGCTGTGCTGTTATAAATGAGCTATGACCGGCCTTAGGGTTCTCTACCTGACCGACAAAAACGAAACCCTCATTAAGTTTTTGTGGCAAGTGAACATTTCCAAGGGAACTATACAATGCCGGTTTAGATCCGGTTCTAAATCTTTACCAGTTAGGTTAATCTGAGCAGTCTTTCAATTAATAAAAAACCAGTTCCTACCGTTCACATAACATACCATCACGCCTGTATTCCCCGAAGGGCTAGGCAGAGCTGTACCGATGTACACCCACAGTTCACCGGTATGTTTAGGTCCCATGTAAAAGGGGGTGAGCCTATTGCGAGATTTATGCCTGAAACACAGCAGTAGCACAGTGTGAGTACACAGTAGTAAGCAGTAGGTATAAAGTCCATGCAAATATGAACCATAAGTACTATGTAGAAGCCTGAATTTCTATCACAGCGGGAAATGCGCTCCGACGCGGCCCAGTTAGTTAACAGATACGGCAAAGAAAATGAATAGATTCATCAAAAACAGATTTTAAAAAATTGTCTATCTCAAACATTTTTTAAGTGTACACAATGAAGACATCTGTATAATAGTGCTGACGTCACAATATTAAGTAACCTGTGGTTTTACACATACAAACATGATAAAACCGTGTCGTATCCGTTTTGACACATAAGACAAATTGTATGATTAGTCTCTGCTATTAACAACTTTGTAAATCCCAGCTTAGCTATAAAAAAACGCGCACGTGAATGCGAAAGTTTGGATGGAAGGATGTTTGTTATCTACTCAATTACGTCAGAACGGCTGAACGGATCTGGATGATATTTGGCACAGATACAGGTTATAGTCTGGAATAGCACATAGGCTCTTACTACGGAAAAATGTACGGTTCCTGTGGGATAATATATTAACTTTGATGCGGACGAAGTCACGAGCCGATGCAGTCAGTAATCTATGTAAATAAAAAACATACTAGGTAGCTGCTGCCCGTAATTTCGCTCGGTGAAATTAGTTCCCTTTGTTGATTCCAAATAACATAATACTTAATAAATTATAGCCTGTGTTACTCTGAAGTATAAGCTATCAAGCTGTGTCTACTTTAAAATTTGCTAAAAATGTCGGTTCAGTAGCTTTAATGTGAAAGAGTAACAGACGCCTATCTATCCTAAGAATTCGTATGTCATGTTTCGCGTTTATAATACCTAGAAGGATATAAATAAACCGCACACCAAATATAGATGGGTAAGGCCGTAGATTTTGCCACTTAGTAACAAAGAGTAACAAGACACTTCTATGTTACGGTAACGTATAAGTAACGCGAAAATAACGCATAGTGTTTCTAAGGGCGATATCATAATGCGCTATTTTAGCCGACTTCAAAAAGGAAGAAGTTTCAACGCATATTTAAGCGTATTTACATAAAAAAATTGTTAATTGCAAGAAGATGAGACTAAAAATATCAACGGTTTAGAATTTTTAGTTTAGTTTAGAAATATTACACAACCATAAAATCCAGCAAAATTAACCAAATAAAGCAATATTATCAGGAAAATAATACTACGTTAAAACTGAAATAACAAAATGATTTAATGTCATAGAGTTTCTCAAACATTCTTCTATCAAGAACAAAAAAATAAAGAAGATACATTATAATATTTTTAAACCTAGAAAATAAGCCACACAATGAGACCAGCAAATTTTAAATCACAAAAATTAGAACAATATCTTAGACATACAAAAACTCGTCTAAAAAAACAAAAAAAAAAGTAACATACATTATTATTATTATTATGCGGCTGTAATTATTTAGCTACGAGCTCCTGAATCTATACCAGTAAATAAAACAGTTAAATAAGGAATTTGTACCTGCTTGGAAAAGGTTTGTGCATATAGTATTTTATTATTCTTTTTTGCGAAGAGGAACATTGTTAAAAATACCTATCAACTTTTTTATTCAAAGCTTTGACATCACCTAGATAGATTTTTACGGCGTGATAAATATGTACAGAATAGCATGGCAGATTATTCGTTACTCCATAGTCTACAGCTACACAGTCAAAACTTTGAATAAAAAAATTGATATTTTTAACAAGGTTCTTCTTCGCAAAAAAAAAGAATAATCAAATACTATATGCACAAACCTTTACAACAGTAAAACGTTACGTAACATACAACCAACGTTACCAGTGACATCAAAGCTACATAGAAGTAACATAAAAGCGTGACTTTTTAAGGTTATAAGTAGCCATAACTCGACATCGAGGTAAATTTTAAACAAAGACACATCATCACGCTCTTATTAGATACATAACGCATAATACTATATGAAAAGTATACAATAAAAACTGTTATTTAACTTAGAAATCGCCAAAATTCAGTATTTAAATTCACTGACGAAACACACACGTGCGCCTTTGACAGACTCCAGAGACGAAAAGATGGCGTCTTTTTTTTTTTCACTGCGCTGCCTGAGTGTTGGGTATTGCCATTGCAACCACAACAAACTATCAAACTGTTTTCAATGCTTTTTAGGGGAAATTTTTGGTAACATAGAAAATAGTAACATAAAAGCAAAAATATGGAGCATAAGTTTGAATAGTAATAAAACTATAAAGGACACGTTTTTTAAGACACGAAAAGCACGATGTAGCAGCTTAACTTTGACACATTTCAGATATCATAATTAATTAAATGTATATTAGAAAAAATATAGGATTTTAAGGTGCTAAGTGCCAAAAAGACATCATGTTTTTCGTTAAATTTAGGAGTATGGACGAGTTTAACTCGTTGTATTTTTTTTATTGTACAACTTACATTCATTTCAAAAATATGGTGTAAGAGTGTACGAGATGCTAAACCTGATAAAAATACCTTCAGTAAATTTCACCTAATACGCTATTTTTTATAAGCAAACAAAATTGAAGATTTTTTTTCACTTCAAAAAGTGGCAAAATCTACGGCCTTACCCAGATACCGTGTCGACGGCGCGTTCGTGTTCCACGCGCGCCTCAAAGAGATGTCAGCAAACTTGGAAGGGGCCACTGAGGGCCGATGCCTGCCGGGGCTGCGGGTTGTTCGAAAGAGATACCGCGCCCCCGGAACGCAAAGGGCACATGAAGGAACATAGACGGGTTTTAGACAGTAAAAGTCTGACACTAAGGGCGGGGGAAGTGATTTGATGATTTCCCGTCTATAAAAAAAAACACCAAATATAGATTTGAGGCTACTTATTTATAAGTATAGATATCCGGTTAAGGAAAACTAAAAATAAAATAAAACACAAAATGAGTAGGTATAAAAATATTATTACTCACGTCAAACGACTATTAAATCTAATTCACACAATAAATATATTATGGTGATTTTGAACTGTTACAGTTATAAAAAAAACTTACTTATTAAAAACATAATAAAGACCAATATCGGATGTAGATGCCTACGATGATTGATTTGTTTTAAATCTGTTTACAAAAAAAAAAAAAACACATGAGGCCATTTTTGTGTCTTAGGTATCAAACAAGTTTTATTTGGTTTACAGACAGCGGAGACAATTTTTTTATTTGTTAATTGATAATGAACATAAGCACAACATAAATAGAGTTTTAAATTGCATATAAGATAATAAATTATGTTAGAATTATTTCTTGCACACCATTTTAAACTGTTTTAATGATGTTCAATTAAAATCTAACTATCCTGACAAAATATGGCTGTTTATATTTATTAATTGATAAATAATAGTTAAGTAACTAATAAATACCATCAATTTGTATATTATGTAGGTATTTTTGCATTTTTTGACACAATCTTCAATAACGACCTGGTACTAAAAATATATTTAAAAACATGACACAACCTTTTGTGCATTACAGGATTATCAAGTTATTAATTTATCAACAGATTAAATAATATTAAAATTGAGTCATTTAATTAATATGAGATAGCAATGTTGAAGATTTAATTAAGATAACAGGACATTACCTATTTATTATAATGGCCAAAACATTACGAAATAATTTAATAAATACTAGGGTTTTAAATAAAGGTGCTTTGTAAAAAAAACACACACGTGGTTTGCACTAAGTTAAAAATATCAAACTAACAATGCGTTATCTAAATTAAACTTTATCTAAATTAAATAGAGTTCGAAATTAATAATTACTTTTAATTAAATTAATTACATTGTTTTTGTGCGCGTGATTTGTAAATACCTAACACTTTTCTTTCACTAATATTTTATTAGTTACTTATTTAACGAAATAACTCTTAGGCTCTAGCAAATTTGCAGTTCGGATGCAGTTTGAATGCAGTTGACACGACTGCAACAGAACTGCAAACCAACCGTGCAGTCCGATTGCAGTCGGTGTGCAGTTCACATGACATGTTGGTTTGCAGTTCTGTTGCAGTCGTGTCAACTGCATTCAAACTGCATCCGAACTGCAAATTTGCAGTTGGATTGCAGTTGAAATGCAGTCCGTCTGTCTAGAGCCTTAGGCCTACTTTCACCAAAATCACTAAATACATTTAAATTATCATTCTGTCTCTATCACCTTCTAACAATGTGACAGGGACGCAATGATGTTCTAAATACGTTTAGGCACTGAATGTGACTTTAGTAAAAGTGGGGCTTAGGTTAAAAAAAAGTAGTAAGGTTTTAATATTATAATGGATGTGAAAATGAAATAAACAATTGATACGTGAACTTGGCTGGCAACTTTATAATAATCTTTATAATTGACACAATACGGTTTATTTTCATAGTTCTAGTTCTAGGCCAAAATAGCAATCTAATTAAAAAATACTTGGCTTACCTACCTATCTACATGGACCAACTTTAATGGACTGTTCAAATTTTAAAATGTCTCTAGCTAGTAACATATTAAATCTTAATCTAGTAGCAATAAAGGCTATTTTGGTACATCGTTCATAAATAGTACAAACATTTTTGTAAATAGTGTTCTATAGCACTACAGCAACGGCTTTACGTGCTTTCCGAGGCATGAGGGTGACAAACCACCAACTTTCAAATTGATGCTACTGAGATACTCCTAGTGGAAAAACCCAAAAACATTTTTTGCCCGACCTAGGAATCGAACCTCAGCAGGAGACCTTGCGATCGATAAGAACATTTGTTACACTCTAAAAGCGAGAATATTGAGCATATAGGCACTATATAGTATATAGAGTATTAAAAACTCGTAGGAACTAAAAGCCTGAATTAAATACTACTTTTCTTAATATTTAGTGCATTACGTGAATTAAAAAACTAAAAAATCGAGATTCAATATTTCGAGAAAGCTCATTTACTCTGTATTGCTAGAAAAATATAATAAAATTAATACGTAATGTAAAATTTGGCTACTTAGAAAATATATTTTTAAAAATACCACATTTGTCCAAAATTCAAAGTATATTTGGCATATATTTCATTCTATTTAAGGTTTTAAATTACTTTTTATCTCTGAATAATTTTCAGATCTATATGGAACATCATTTTAGTTTGCAGTAGTTAAATAATTATATACCTCAGCATAAAGACATAAAATAGGTTTTTGTGTATCGTCACTTCACGTTATTTCTTATTTAAAACCAACAAAACACACTTACGTGCAAATAAATTAGGTCACTCAGCAACACTCAAGAGCAATTTCCACGCAGACTATTGATCCAATTTATTACAATTATGTTTATGGAAATATTGCGCATGTGTTAGGCTTTATAAGCATATTTATACAAATATACTAGCTGACCCGGCAAATGTTGTTTTGCCATATAAATTATTTCTAGGAGTAATTTTTGTAGGTATATGACTGTAGGCAGGTATAAAGATTACGACCGATCCTCAGACGGTCAGACCTACCGAATATACATACTTACTTACAAAATTTCATAAAAATCGGTCAAGCCTTTTCGGAGGAGTATGGCAACTGACATTCTGACACGAGAATTATTGTATGTAAGATTTAATCATAATGAACATAAATAAATATGAACTCAATGAGCAAACGCGGAAATGAATATTGTCGAGTACCCCAACTTTTTTGCATGTAAGTATACTACTTCAAGTGTGTTGTGCTGTTCTATTTTCAAATCATTGCTTCAAAAAAATTATGTGTAAATTATGACGTCACGATTCGCAAGCTACCCTCATTTCTCCTAATCCAAGTACGGTAATAAACAATCATCAACAATGCTTATATTCATATGCCAGCTAAAGTGGTTGACTCCTGGCACTGTTACTATGTGGAGACGACCGCTCTCGTCCAGCGTTCGGAGTCCAATCTTGTCTTCCATGTATATGTCCTGACCTTTCATCTCGATAATTGTCTCGTTCGCGTCGTAGTAGCCGAATTGGCTGGAATTTTAATTTTTTTTGTTAGGTACTAAAATTAACAATAAGTAAAAGGTGTTTAATGGGTACATTTAACGAAGACAAAAATCACATGTTATTTTCATCGATTTTTTTAATGGATCATACCTACCTTATAACTTTGGCTTTACGTTTATTTTTATAAAAGTAAGATTTCAATTTCTTATCTTAACTTTAAATACCTCCACAACCTTTATCTCATCGACACTACGAATTTCTTCACTTTCTGGCAACCAGACCCGAAACATGGAGGCAATAAAAAATTTAGAAATAATTCTTCCGGGAATCGAACCCAAGCCACGCAACGCAGCAACCAATCACTAGGCATTACGCCAACAGTGCCGCCAAAATTTTAGTTAATTATAAACACATCGTTAATTCACGGATTTTTATTTACCTGCTCTGCCAGGGCGTGATAACGTTATCATCGGGACCACCAATCAGCACTAGTCTCTTCAACCTCAGCAAGTTTTTCTTGAAGTCAGCTGACTTTGCTGAACTGAAAATGTTGAATAAGTACATTAGTTTCTCAATTTTTCTATGTAGGTAAGTATTTAAGGTAATGGTATTACAATAATTATCGTGTACTTCTGATTAATGCTGAGAAAAATCTAGAAATATTTTAAAATTATACCGTTTGGAACAAAAATCAACTCAAAAATCTGTAAAAAATGCCTCTAATTTACCTACATGTTATGACATTGATTGTGTCTGTGATGAGATTGCGACACAATTTTGTACGTTTTTATTGGCCTTCTTATTACAAGACTTGTATAAAATTTTGACATGTCCACAATTTTCGTTCCAAAACCCAGATCTAGGATTCATTATTCCTACAATAAGGTTTATAATACTCCTTGCAATACTTTTATACTATTATAAAAATTGCCAAAAACCGAATCTAGGACTAATTACCACTACTATAGGGTCTATATTACTTCTTGTCATACTTGCATACTTCTATAAAAATAGAGGTACTTACGAAAAAAAAATTACATAGCAAATAAACAATAAATCCTCAATATGTAACATACCTATAAAAAGCATTGTTTGTATAAGCATATTTAAACTGCATCATCATCATTCGCTAGCGCAAATAAACAAAAGACGTCAAACATTAATTATAACTTCTTGACTTGTTCAGTTAATTGTCATTGTTTTTAATTTATCATTATGTTTAAACTTTAAACATTGCAGTTTTAAAAGGAAACATATTGTATTTTAATTGTGCATCGTAAGACTGCAGATAAGTTTATTTTTTATTATAATTCCTTCAAGATTTTTTAAAATTATAAAGTTATTCAAATGCTCTTTCTTGGAGATTTTGTCAAAATATTCGCTGTTATTAGCCAATACAAAATATACTCTATTTATATCAACATAATGGTAATTTTAGTTTGGCAGATTAAACCGAGCATTGGTACAACAAATACTAGTACAAGCTCAAATAAAATGTCATTATATCCTTATTTATTTATAATTCAAAATTGAATAAAAGCAAAACGTGATTTATATGTCGCTAGTGTTAGTATGACGCGTCCATATAAATCATGATTTCGTTTTGACGTCACCTATTTTTAGTTGCTACTACGTATTAGAAGAGCTTTAGCTTGCTGGTAGCTAACACCCACACACTACAAGTTAAAATGTTGCAAAAATATTTAAATAATAAAATAAAAAATGTTTAAATAGCAATTATAAATTAAAATGGTACCTACTTGATTTCAATGTGTTATGTGATTTGGTACAAAAAATAAAATAAATTATATAAAAAAATAAAGATATTTTAACAAAAAACTTTCAAAAACCATTAAAAAATAAAATAAAAAGTTTTACATTCTTGTTTAAAAACACAAAAAGTTCAGGTTCCACCGAGATTTGAACTCGGATCGCAGGATTCAGAGTCCTGAGTGCTAACCGTTACACCATGGAACCGATGAATGTGAGGTTGAAATTCACGATGCCTATCTGATATTTAATCAAAAGTTCATTAAAAACCCTATTGTTGATGGTCATTAGGTTAAGATTATTGAATAGTTACCAAAAAAATAAGGTAAAAAAAAAAAAAATTTTTTACAATTTGCATACAAAAAGACAAGAAAAAATAAATAAGTAAATATGAAAATCTTTCTTTTCTTCAATAATTTTTTTAATTAAAAAAAAAAATATTTTATTATTATTGTGTAATTATTTATTTTTTAATTATTCAACAGAAATTATGAAAACAAGTTCTACAATGCGTTCCCTTGTACTAGCACATTTGCCGCGCATTTAGTACAAGGAAAATTATTAGTAAAATTAAATAATAATAAATTATAATAGGCATTTTAAGCGATAACTGAGTCGCAATAAATATGAACTAAGGTCGTGACGTTTGACCTCTGCGTTAACTTTCTATTACATACACGTGGTTTGGAATAGTGCCAATGTTGATACACTTTTCATCCATACTATTCATACTAACATTATAAATGCGAAAGTAACTCTGTCTTTCTGTCTATTATGCTTTCACGAGTAAACCACTGAACAAATTTTGATGAAATTTGGTCAAGGGTAAGTTTGAGCTCGAAGAAAGCACATAAGGTACTCTTTATTCCACGACTTTGTCTGCGTCTGCGATAACCGACATTTACGGGTACGATATCGCGAGCAAAAACTAGTAATACATAATTTGATATAACTAATAATATAATTTCAAAAAAACACTTTTTTAGCACTTTTTTTCTTTCGCTATTTAAATTAAGTCTTTGTTTTGCTTTTATGAATACCAGCCTAATACTGAACCAGGGCTGGGTAAAGGCCTCTTCTCATACAGAGCAGGCACGAGCCTTGATCATCACACTTGCACAAGGCGGATTGGCGATTTCAGACCTATTTCTATAAGACCAAGGTACCTTTTGATTCATAGATATCCAAGATAAACTTAGTAAGTACATATGATTTGAAAAGTCTTGGTACTTGCCCGCTATCGAAATCGCGACCTCATGCACGAGAAGCCATCACGATAATTCCTGTTATAATTTAATAAATAGGTATGTAATTATAATGCTATAGGTACTCACATAATATGATTGTTAATATACGGCAGGTAGACGCTGTAGGACTCGTAGAGACTCTGGTGGTACGGATCGTTCCAGTAGTTACCGACAGACGTGTGTTGTCCCACTCGGGAGTAAAACAACTCGTACACTGTGTCTTTGACGAGACCGGGAAATACCAGGTGGAGGAAACCGGCTGAAAATTGAGAACAAACATATGTTAGGTACTTTTTTTTGTCCGCGGTGGAAATCCTCATGAACTTCCTGGGGTGACGGAGGGGCATGCGGGACTCTTACCGGCTAAGGCCACCGTGGTGTTCTACCCCTGTTTATGGTCGGGGGTACGGGATACGCATAAGTATTCACCGCTTCCCCGGCAGGCATTACTAGCGGTTTCAAATGTTAGCTTTAATTAAGATTGGAAGGTAATCTCTCCCTAAACTCTCACCCCTTATTAATAAGCTCGGAGTAAAGTTACACTAAACTTAACCACCGAAAAATGTATTGCTAAATCGAAGTTAATACTGGTGTAACTTTACTTCAGGTTTATAAATAGTACCTTCAGGATACCTGGCTCAAGTATAGGAAGGGAATACCTGGGGTTTGTAGACAGTAAGCGTAGACAGACCCCTCCGTTCCCTACGGCGAGGAACACATTCAGGGGATATTCAACCAGGGAAAAAATAATAATAAAAGGATTGGTAGGTTGACTTGACTCATAACGGTTCAGTAGTTTTACTGTAATGAGGTTATAAATGGACAGATTTATTTTTACATTTTTAATAATGCATTTGTGAAGATTTACCTCCATATTGTCCGGCCTGTGGCGAGCTGAGAGATATAAATGTGCTAACAGACACATTGGGAAAAGTCTCCACTATGCCGCGCGCTATCAGACCGCCTTGGGAATATCCTGAAAAATTTATAATACAATGTTAACTAGTGAAAGTTCTTGTACAAATTACCTTGTCAATTTTTTATGCATGTCTGTTGTTAGATAGTAATTAATAGTTAGCAATCTAGTTCTGTATTGTGCCTGTAAAAATAGAATATGTGAAATGTAAAAATAGAACAAACTAACCCACCTTCATCCTGAGAATATAATTAAATAAATTTATTAGGGCTGTACAAACGACTAAAGTTATAGGCCACAATGATTTAGAAAATTTGAACTTAATACATACCAATAAGATTAATTCCCTCCGGATGCTTAGAGGATATGTTGGCGATGTCCATGCCAATCTCCAGGACTTGGTGCCACATGGTTTCCAAACTGGACCAGCTCTCGAATCTGTTCACATTGTAGACTATAGTGCCGGGGTGTTGCTGGAAATGGAGATAAAAATACATGAATAAGATGTACAGAATGGCAGAGTTTTAAGAGTGGACTGTATTTCTGTGATCTTAATTTTTTTTTTTTTTTCTAATATATGTGTCTTAGAGAGGTGGGAGTTTACGATATGTGGAATACGAAAGGGCTAGTCTAAGGTGGTGCGGAAAAAACTTATAATGACATTTCATTATAAGTTTTTTCCACGGCTTTATTTATTTATTTTATTAAGTACTTGTTGTATTATTACTTGTATTTTATTAATTCTTTTTATTACTTGGGGAGGTTTTTAACGAGCAGTAGGATAGATAAGCCTAGAGAAAAAAATTGGAACATAAAAGCAAATAAAAATCATGCTACCTATAAATTAAATTTTATGGTAATTAATATGATAACAAATTATAAAGAAGGTATTGCTGTAAACAACACACTGTTATCATTATAACATTATTATGTAGTTGTCATAATAAATAAAGGCATCCTTTTATGGAGGGCAGGAAATTAATACAACAATCCATTGTTTAATGCTTCATTTAATGTTCATTGTCCATTGGTACGCAATGACCTGGACTTATGTATGTAGATGAAGTAAGTACCTACCTACTCATTATCTTAAATGTAGTTACGGTCAGCAACAAAAGTCGATTAACAATGTTACTTTTACATATCACTCAAATAGACACGAAATAACACAATTCACTGCTATTCAGAATTTTAGGTGATACCTAAAAGTTCATTTTAGCTTAAATTTAAGTAATAAGGATTTAGAAATCTGAAATGTTAATCTACTTTTGTTGCTGACTGTACCTACCTACTCATTATCTTAAATGTTGGTACCTTTTTAATCAAGACTGGTAACAGTAGGTGACAAGTGTTTAAGTATTTAAAAACAATTGATAATATGTAAGACTTTCTAGATATAACAATAAGCATTTAAATGTTATGTATCTCTGAATGTTTAACATCATTTTTATTTCTTAATTTGCATTACTTTGTACTTTTTATGCAAATGCAAATTCCAGTATTTTTTGTGACTGTGATCCTGTATACAAAATACTGTAGTTTCAAAAGTAAGTTAGAAGATTCTTGTTTTTTAGAAGAGCAACAAGATGGTTTTGTTTTTTCTTTTATTATTAAGTTGAAAATTGCCTTTTAATGGTATAATTTAAGATTACGGGACAACCAAGTGGTGCGAAAGCTATCAAACAACCAGGTCTGAAATAGTGGTCAGCATTCAAATAAATACATAAATTGTCGTAGGCCGGAATTATAGCCAGCAGTCATTAAATTTTGGGATTTCCCTTGATAATGATAATATTTAGCTTTGTAAATGCATTCATAAATAAATAGTCAAACTCATTATGTAAACCAATTGACGCTAGGTGAATGAACCTGACCTTGAATTTAAAATACCAGGAAGAAAAAAATTACTTTGAAAAAAGAACAGTTCTCGAAAAGAACTCACCTCTTCAATCCTTAATTTTATCATTTCCATACTAACACTGCCAGTCATAACCCCGTGGATTAAAACAACAGGCTTGTAACTTAAAATAGGAGCAATAAATAATAGAACAGCAGGAAATACTATTTTCAATGCCATATTTATAGAGAGAACAAAGAACTTTACTCATAAACTATTCAACGATTACTGAATTACACAAATAAACACACATTACAATTACACTACGTTTACGTCATAGCTTACACATATTATTAATTAATTGATAAAACTCAATAACATTATTTGCGTGAATTCTACGCAAAACCCTGAGATTTGTAAACAATATCATCTGCGAGGTGAACTCGTAACCATATTTTTATTTAAAAAATTGAAAAGTCATTAGTGTCACTGAAATTGTTGCCAACTTTGTCTATAAAATACGAGTGATAGTTTTGTGCAGATTAGCCAGTAGTCCGGTCAATTTAGACCAAAAAATGAGAGTGAAGTTACATAAAGTCCCAACAAGCAAAATTTCTGTGAAATTGTTCAAAACATAATTATAAACAATGTCTAGAAATTCCCCATCATTCCCCTGTAAGGAAAAAAAAATATTCAAGGTCAAAGGTCAAAAAAATGAGTTTTTCGCGATTTTCAGCAAAACGGTAAGTTTTATCATAAAAGTACCTCAGACAAACATTGTAGATCATAAAATTATCTATAAAAAATGTATCAGTACTTTTTTCTTACGAGCCACCGTTTCTGAGATATAGTGATTCAAAAAGTTATAAAAGTTGTTATCGCCATAATATGCATGAGTACGCCACGTATATTCAATTTGCTGAAGTTTTTAAAAAGAGTAATTCAACTCAACAAGAAGTTATTACCAATGGCATCCGCTTTCTTCTTTCTATGTACGGAGCTCCTAAAAAAACTACCTGTTAAGATAAGCATCGATATGCATGTTTCGTTAAAAATAGTAAAAATAAAAAACAAGTTCAATTAGCTTGTCTTCCTCCAACCTCAGTTGCTGCTCACCAACATCTTTTTCGAGTATATTACCAAGTTCAAGTGTGGCTTGGTTATCAGCTAGACCCTACAGACTGGGGTTGGAAGTTGATCAACAATATATTAGAGCCAGTTCAAACTTTACTTCCACCTGAGCCGGAAAAACTGCTGAACACCATTTTTTGCAACTGCAAAAAGGGATGCAGTGCTAAATGTGGTTGCAAAAAAGTCGGACTGTCTTGTTCTTTGGCATGCACAAATTGTCAAGGCCGGTCGTGCTCTAATATGAATATGGGCTCTAATAGGAATATGGTATGAATCACAAACAATGGAGGATTCGTTTGACTCCGACGAAGTATCGTGCGATACATCGCTATTGACGCAATTTACTTGCATCCAAAATGAAGATGAAGAAGAAGCAGGAGAAGAAGAACAAGAAGAAGATCAAGAAGAAGAACAAGAATTTGAAACTTACGAATAAGACGAATAAACTTCAACACTTTTTCTTAATTTACATCGCTTTTATCTTTCCCAATCTTTGAAAATTTCCTTTATTATGCAATAGTTTTACATTAAACAGGATCACAACTGACCCGTGGAGTAGGCCTCTGGCGAAACCACGTTAAAAAAAGGTGGCGTGGAAACGTGTGCATATTATGACGATAAAAACTTTTATAACTTTTTGAATCGTTATATCTCAGAAACGGTGGCTCGTAAGAAAAAAGTATTGAGACATTTTTTATAGATAATTTTGTGATCTACAATTTTTGTCTGAGGTACTTTTATGATAAAACTTACCGTTTTGTTGAAAATCGCGAAAAACTCATTTTTTTGACTTTTAACCTTGAATATATTTTTTTCCTTACAGGGGAATGATGAGGAACTTCTAGACATTGTTTATAATTATGTTTTGAACAATTTCACAGAAATTCAGCTTGTTGGGACTTTATGTAACTTCGAATGTCTAAATTGACCGGACTACAGGTAAATTGTTGAAAATGTATGTATCAATTGCCAGTCAATTTTTATTTAAAGAAAAAGTACAAAACTTGATACATCTAAAAAAGGATAGTACTTAATAGTAACAAAATGGGGCACGCGGTAGGTGGTGCACGGCATTTCCGTATTCCCTAAATTATCTATCTTTAAAGAAACTCATGGAAACATTCTAGAAACGTTTTGTTATTTAAAATTGCATAACTGTAATATTTTTGTTTGTTTTGTAAAGAACAATAATAGATTATAATTTATGAATAATAATAAAAAAATGTATAAAGCTAATTAAACAAGCAAAATATTAAGAATGATGGAACGAAATGACTATAAATTTGTAACATTAGAGCCATTTCGTTTACAGCAAAATCCCGTCAAAGACATTTCACATTGACAATTTGTTTGACATTGACAAACAGTCAAACGAGTTGTAAACATTGAGTTGAATTGAGTTCTTGATTTTCCACGTGCTCTTGAGATTTTATTTTAATTTTGTGAGAAAACTCAGATGTAATAATTAAGTGAAACAATAGAAATAAATAAGAGTGCCCCATAAATGTTTGGTTGGTACGTATTTGTTGTCAACTAAATAATATAACCTGTTCCGGCATGGTACTAAATTAACTTTCTGATGATCAATAATTTACAGAATAAACACAAACAAGACTAAAAATGGCTACTACATCTTTAGCAGAGCAGCTCAAAAAGCTAACAGTACCTCAATCAACAGTTTATAATGATGACAGCAAAACCGTTTCATTACTTTTTGACCCGAAAGAGGCCGCCAACAAGGATCGCGACACGTTTTATGAAATCGGTAACAGCGGGTTAAAGGAACTAATAGCACTTTATGAAGGATTTCGTGTCTTCGAAAATTCACTATTCAGCTTATCCTCCAAGGAGTTCGAGAGAGCAGTGCAATCAAAGGAGGTCAATCAAAACCTTGACCAGACCATAGAGAAGTTTCTACTGCAGTTATCACCTTACCTTCTTTTACAATCTTCGCATAAAGCTCTAGAATGGTTGATCAACAGATATCATATTCATGACTACAACCAAGATGCTATTATAGCCCTTATTTTGCCATATCATGGCACGAAAATATTTGTCCGTTTTGTTCAACTGATGGACATCAAATCAAGCAATAATAGATGGAACTGGTTAATGCCTATTCACAAATATGGCATTGCATTAGCCAATCAGGTTTTGTTCAACCAATGTGTATCAAATACGGGCACTTTGCAGTTTATTGCGAAGACAACTTTGAAATACGTAAAGGAATTTGGTGAAAGAGCAACACAGCTCAATACGGTGTTTGCATTCTTCTGCCAAACAGCTATTGGTGTTATTGACACTAGCAAGAAAGTTACCGAAGGTATTGTCAATGCTTTGTTACCAACAGTTATAAAAGCTATTGAGTCACCAATCCCAGACTTTAGAGCAGCTGCATACATTGTACTTGGATATTTGTTCACTAAAACAAGTCTGAAAGAGGATACGCTAAACGAAATTGTTCTGAAACTTTTGACAACTGAATTTGATATTTCGTATGACGTAGCGATCTTGATAACTATGATGTATGAGAATCAAGACCATGTAAAGAAAATGTCTGAAGATATTCTAAATGATATGTCCGTGGACATAATGAATGCATTATGTGGTCATATTAAGAAGTTAGCTGAACGGGGTAACAATATCAGGGCTTTTCTGTTGGCGTTTTTGTCTAGCGTCCTGCCATTGATACAGGGCGAAGACTTTTGGAGATACTGTAAGCTGCCTGAAATATTGATTGGCGAAGTGGATTTGAAGCAACAGAAACCTGAATTGATTATCAAGTAAGTTTAAATGTAATTGTCGAACTTTATTAATTAGGTTCCGTAATCCGTTAATTAATTAATAAATTAATTGTTAAATTATACAAAATGGTGCATTCTCAACCTTATTTACTGACACATCATACATACTGCTATTTGTAGCATCTTTTCTTAATTGCAATTGCAATGGTTCATTTTCATTCATTTTAAAATATTGCTATGTGTAGTTTTTAATATAAAATTTCTCAATTTTCCAGGTGTGTTCTTGACTCCTTCCAACCTCAAAGCTCTATCGCAATGGCAGATGGTGACGATGGCAATGAAAGTGACATAGAAATAATAGATGAAGAGGATGCCTCCAGCAAAACCCTCAACTGGTATGCACTATTCCTTAAGAATCTAGAAAGACAGTACCCCGACGCATTTGACAAAGTTGTCAAAGAAGAAATGAGTTCTAACAGCAAGAATTCAGCAAAGAGAAGAAGTCATCTTTCCAAATTGTTAGGCTTTAAACCTGCAATCGCACACAAGGTTGGTGGAACATACCTATTTGAAAATCTCAACCATATCAATGCAAAATTACGTATAGAAGCTATCAAATATATTGCTAAAGAGTTTGAGTCACTAAAAACTGAGAACGCTGACTTTGTGAAAGAATCTATCATTAATCGTCTGTACGAAGACGCACCTGAAGTTGTTATTGCAGCTCTGGACATCCCCACTGAATACTTAAAAGAGGTCTTAAACGAAATAGATGCTACTAACACTTTTGTGGCCATACTCAGAATGGGGTCTAGGAAATGGAGGAGTGTCGTCCATAAAGCAATTTCAAAGTTTTGTTCGATTCAAATGTTGCCTGTGAACCAAGAAACTGTCTTAGCCATAGTTCCATACCTGTTCCCAAATGGTGAGGAATCTGCTGAACTAACATGGCAGATATTAACCTCAGATTGGGGTAAGAAGTTTGGACTCGCTAATAAAACAAAAGAACTCAAAGCGTCAATGAAGCAAGATCATGCAAAATTATGCGAAGTTATTTTCAAAGCACTGTTTATTGATAGAACATTAAACTTAGATGAGGTACTTGATGAACATCAGTTAAATAAAAAGAATACTTTAAATGTTTGCTTCTACATGCTACTTAAAATCAGTTCACTCAGAAATGCTACAGTTGAGGATGTGTCTGCTATATTAAATCTACTGCTTGAATCGGTTGAGAATAGATCAATAGTTCACAGTTCCGAAGGGCAAGTATTTTCGAGCCAGATAATGCCTGAATTTATAAAAGTTAGTCGCCAGAATAATATGCTCTTCCAAATCATTGAGTATATTTTCTCCAGAGTAATTGAAAATATGAATATAAGCGACATTCCTAAACCTTGGTGTGACGTGTGTAAAAATCCTGAAACGATCCTTATTAGAAGACTGTATGAGATCTGTGTGATCGGATGCGCAATACCAAGTTACGGAGAAAATTACGTTGTTCTACTCCAAAAACTTCTGGAAAAATTCTTCAAAAACGCTAAAGAGAAATTCGAGTTTATTGCAAACTTTGCCTGTGGCCATATTCTTTATGCAACCGATCCAAAAGATGTCATTGGACCTGAACTTCAGCTAAGAAGCCTCAAGCTACTAACTAATTTCATTGCTGTACAAGAAACTGAAAAATGGTTGTATGATTCAGACGTAGTCGTTTTGACTGTCCTGTTTTGCCTCAACAATCCCATAGCAGCTATTCGCGAATGCACCATTGAGTTTGTGACCAAATTGCTAAGAGAAGAACCGGACAAGAAGCTGCTGTATGTCCAGCTGTTTGAGGAATTGGTAGCACATAAGCAAGAATTGTTACTCGACCATAATCAAGTAAAACAGGTGCTAAATACGATATTGACACAGAAAGATCAGAATAAGATCTTTAGACGTAACTGTCTTTTGAAACTGCTTGGTATACTAAATTCTAATGCACCATCTCACATCAAGTCAAGTTTCCTAAAAATTCTATGCGAACTCAACAATGCTTTTGCATTTCCACATTTTGTTCAATCTCTGAAAACTTCAGAAGAAACTTTGAATCAAAATCAATTGAATACGAGATTCGTATTTGATATTTACGAGTCAAATATGTTTAAAACTGTATACAGTCACATAAACGAATCGACTATTTCGACATTTTCGAAAGACCAAGTGTGGAGTTCTATAGCAACTGGTCTGAAGGAGTACAGAGAGTGTATTTTGCAAGAGGACCAATCATTCGTTAGTCCTTCCGTTTTGATTATGAAGCAGATAGACGAGGATATTTTTAACAAAGTCCCTGAAGAGCAATGTAACAATCTAGTCTATTTGATTGCCTGTGCTGGCGCAGTGAGCAATAATCCAACAATATCGAGTGTCGCATCTAGAATTATGAAGAAGATCCACCTCAAATTCAGTCACTTCAAACCGATACTGGAGAAAATGTTACATGCCGTCGATCCTGCTGACAGCGTGCCTAAGAAAAAGAAGTCTACAGTGTCCATGTTATCTTATCAAGTGACAGAAACAGATGAATGGAGATTGGGAGTTGCTTTCCTTGAATTCGTTCAGAGCAAGAAGAAAATGAAGTTGGACAACACGTTTGTGTCACTGTTGTTCCAGATATTAAACAAATGCTTGAGGTTCGAAGAGCAGTCGCATGTGGAGTATACGAAACAGCTTATTTTATCATCCCTCTGGTATTACTGCAAGAAATTCGTAGACGAAAAAAATCAAGACCAAATGAAGTCACTCAAGTCCGTTTTTGATGTGGAACTGGTTGTGCAATGTATCAGGGGTACTCAAAACCCTCAGACTCATCACCATGCTCTCATCCTCTTATCTCACGCTGCGTTCATGTTACCTGAACAAGTTCTTCACCATACCATGGAAATCTTCACATTCATGGGTACATCGGTCCTAAGACATGATGACGCTTACAGTTTCCAAATAATCATAAAGATTATAGAGACTTTGATACCAATTTTGGTGAAATTAGACAAGAACATTGAGGATTATACTGAAAAGGAGCTTCAGCAATTACAGAATCGTGTGGTTCCAGTTCTGCGTATCTTCGCTGACTGCGTTTTACATGTTCCTGAGCACCGAAGGTTGCCGCTGTTCAAAAAGCTGATAGAAACTCTTGGACCGAGCCAGTTCCTTTGGGTTTTCTTGGCTTTACTGCTCGAGACTCATGTCGCCCACTTCAGTGATGACAAGAAAATAGACAAACGCAGTTCCCGAACATTAGCAGACCAGGAAGCTCCTATAAACCGTATTGATTTTGGACAAAGCATTGTTCTGGAATTTCCACCAGAAATTGCTCTAGAAAACTTCATAAAACTGATTATGTACATCAAATCCCTACCCTTACAGAAGGATGAAAACGCAATGGACGCTGATGTCGATCCTAGTGACATATTTAGCGTGGTAGGACATACACCTCTACAGTTACGACACTACAAATATATGGTAATCACCTTTATGAACACTTGCTTAGCCTCCTCAAGGTTTATCCAACACAGCAGCCAGGCAACTAATGACAAAGCTATGGAAACCAACTACAAAACCTTCATAATTAATATTCTAACTTTTATTCAGACTATATCTAAAGTTTCTGATGACAAGACTGCCAAATATTGGCGTGTTATGTTGCACCATAGTTACGACTTACTGGACCATACAAATAATTTGTTATCGGCTCCTATGTTCTTGTCTGTGGTCAGAGGTCTTCTGAAACATACATTGCAGACAGTCAGACGGAAGTCTATGGAACTGCTCAACTCCAAAATTCAGTTCAGTCCCGAATTGTTTGATGGTGTCGATATGGAATTACTGTTCTCATTATTACCTTCGCTATTGGATATTGTTAGGACAATCGAAGAGAGAGATGAGAGCTTAAGCGAGACCGCTTCCCAAGAATTAGAGCTAAACCAACAAACTGCTCTTTTATCCTTGAAGTTGTTGACAAGAATGCTCGCATCGAAGAATCCAGAACCATTCAAAAATGTTCTAGAAACGGTCACAGATTATACATGCAATCCAAATATAGCTGGCAATGTCATGGCGTCAGTTGTTTTATGTTTGGCGGAGTTATGTAGCAACTTAAAAGCACATGCCTTGGCTAGCCTTCGGAAGTTCATGCCAGCTCTAATCAGAGTGCTCAAAAAGCAGCGTAAAGCAGAAACCCAAGAACTGGTCTTGCTCAGCACAGTGACAGCAATAGCGAAGATAGTCGAAAGCCTGCCGCTCTTCCTGAGTCCTTACTTGCAGAAAATTCTTTACGAATACTCAATTTTACTGGCCAAATGGCAGAGCCTGGATCAGGAATGCAGTAAAGTGTCGGCAATAGTCACAAAGCTTTTGACTATAAAGAAGAAAATCGCTGCATCTATACCACCGAGGGTGCTTATCCCAGTTGTAAACCAGACTCATCAGATGCTTTTGGAGAAGGAGAACTTTGATGCCGTTGGCCCTGTGATGTCGGTTCTAGCTGATAGCTTTGCAAATGTTACTACAGCAGATTTCACGGCACTGCAACAAGACCTAACATCATTCTTCTTAGCTGCATTGCAGTTGAGAAGTAATGCTGTCGACAAAGATGTGGATGCTGACGTCATTGACAGGGCAGAAGATGAAGTGGTTAATGCACTGGTGTGTCTGGTGTTGAAACTGTCTGAAACCAGCTTTAGGCCGTTCTATTTCAAGATCTATGACTGGGCGATAAGGTCCAATGTTGAAGGACATAAAGACCGCACTATTACATTCTACAGGTATGATTTTAACAGAGTTAATCATGTAAATATATTTTTTTATAAATTGAAGCCATAAATTATAATGTATTTTTATATTTTTCCAGATTAAGCTCCGCCATTGCAGATAAACTGAAAGGCTTATTCGTTCTCTTTGCTGGACATTTCATAAAGAACGCCTCAGACCTTCTTGATGCTTGCAACAACAGCAAAACTGAAGATCAATACTTTGATTCCGAAGACAAATGCTTGATGCTGATCAAGTACATCATCAAAACTCTCCATACAGTGTTCCTTTACGACAGCCAGAGTTTCCTGAACAAAGATAGGTTTGAAACTCTAATGCAACCCGTTGTGGATCAGCTTGAGAACACGCTGGGTGGCATTCAGAGCCTTAAAGCAAGGGCTGGAGAGTACATTATTCCATGCGTGTCTCAGTTTGCTGTTGCTACTGCTGATGATTCGTTGTGGAAGCTGTTGAACTACCAAATATTGTTGAAGACGAGACATAATGATGCTGAAATCAGGTTGGTTAATTTACTAGGTATATCATTTTATGAAAAAGTTTGTTTGAAAAGAAAAAAGGTATCAAAGATTAAAAAAAAAACGATTTTGCAAAAAAATAAATATTCAATCTAAATGAACATTCCTCATAAAAAACTCAGAGACGCCCATAATAAAACAAAGTAATCATATGCAATAAAACATAAACTTTTATTTTCCTAGGTTGACAGCCCTGGACTGCCTCGTCGCCATGGCAACGCAGTTGGGCAGCAGTTGGCTACCACTCTTGGCTGAGAGCGTTCCATTCTTGGCTGAACTTCTTGAAGATGGCGACTCCAGGATAGAAGCGTCTACTAAAGATGCCATTAGGAAGCTCGAACAAATATTGGGAGAGCCGCTTGAAAAATATTTTTAAGATTAAGTATTGTGAAAATGTACAAAGGTATATTTTTATTAAAATAATAAACAATGATGTTTTGATAATTGTACCTATTTTTATCAACTAATACGGGGAAAGAATCATACGAAAAAAAGTACTAACAAGTTGCGCCATCTATTTCCAGTATTTTGAACTAAAGCTACATCGTAAAAGTTCATCTTTATAATGGCTAGATGGCAGTAGCTGCTTAAAAATACTTAGTGTCAAAATCTAAAGATGACTCTGTCGTCATGACTCCTGTTAAAAATCCCGCCTTTTCTATTCCCAAACAATTTGCAAAATAAAGTTTACCAAAAAAGTTGAAAGAAATGAGAATTTAATAGAAATCAAGTGTTAAATTATACTTAACGTAACATTTAGTGTATGTGCATATTAAAGTGCACCGAGATACCTACCTACTTACCAAATAAATAAACTAAATAAATATATCAAGACCGCAGCCTTAAAACATGGGTCATTATCCTTATAATTCTTATACTTTAATTAGTTAAAACGAGTGCCTATTTAACTACTACACAGAAATATAAAAAAGTTATACCTGTGCTTACTACATAACCTTTTTATGAACCTCTATCATTCTTATTTTAAATTAACTTTCCCACGTACCTATATTAACCCATCAAAGAAAATTAACTATATTCTGTTATTATATCACTAATATTACTTACAAATAAATAAAAATAATTGGCAGAAATTATGAACATGAACGTGCAACAACATCGCATCTATGACTGAATGAAATGAATTTGTCTAGTTTCTGCAGTAGTCTTTCTCAAAACTTTTAGTATTTTAAGTATTTAAAGACTCACCACATTGTACACAGTAAAAGTATACCAAACACTTCCCAAAAATCACAAAAAAATTTAGAGAAATTTCCAATAAAAAATCAATTTCGTTTTGACCTCTCGACCTAAAGAGTCTCTCAAGGCGTCCTTCAAAAACTTTATTTGACGAGGTGCCGTCTTTCATTATGTAATGAAACTTTCCCATTTCGTAAGTAAATAAAGCTAAGTAAATATCATACATAAATATTTGGCGGGATACGCTATTTCACGAGTTGATAGGCACTTTCGCTGACGTGTTTCCAAATTTTTTTCTTTTCGGTTTTGATTGATGATGTTCGAAATTATGGCCTGGCTTTTACACATCCGGTGACTAAATAAATGTAAGTTCTTACGGGACATAATTAAATAAGTAGGTCCTACCTACAATAGGAATTTTTGAGTGATTTTGACTAGTTATGCCATTTTCAACCTTATTGTAATAGTAGTTACAGTCCTCTGTAGGCTGAGGACTGTAACTACTATTTTACATGAATTTCACCACAAATTGCATCGTTACCACAAAGGCTACCATACTAAAATTTTGCCGCGCTTTGTTTAGATTGTTAGATAATAATGAGAAATCAGGAAGTTGGTTTTACCAATAAATAGGTTGAAATGTAGTATGTGTAGGTGGTATTATAGGCTGCCTTTAATAATAATTTAGCCTTTGCTCAAAACTTAAACCTTTACCTAGTTAAAAGGCATGATTTAAGAGAAACACAAAAAAAAATGTATTTTGAATATAGAATCATTTATTTATTAATCGAATTTCCCCCAGACGTGTCCTGTCTGTCTAAAGCACAGGTACCTACTAAAGGCCTACGCAGACTGAGACGGCAAGGCAAGGGATTTAATTTTTTACCAATGGACATTCAAACGTATTGTAATAGAAATACGATATAAATTGCTACGCTTTAAAATGATGCAGCAGCATCAATAGGGACTTGTCGATGCGCGGCATCATTTTAAAGCATAGCAATGAAAAATGTTAACTAATTTTGATTAATAGCATTCCATATTCTGTGTTAAAAAAAAAGTAGTGAAGGAATTACTTCGATACGTCAATTAGTTTCCGATTTAGAAGTAAAACAAGTTGGAACTGTCGGTGACATTGTGATGTACAATGACGTCACACGCTCAGGCTGGCTCGCGCGGCGCGTTGTTGTACAACGTCACAAGCGGTCACGTGACTTAGCGGGACTCGATATTTTTCGAAACTTTGAATGCCTATAAAATCAAAAGTACTAGGTATTTTTTACTACAACAACAAACTAGTGTATTTGTATACCTACAGGCTTTACTGAGACAAAATTTCAAGCGATTTGGCATACCTAGTAACATTCTTCATTCATGTCGTATTTCTATAAAGGTAAGTTTGAATGTGCGTTGGTAAAAATTTTAATCCCTTGCTGTGCCGTTCCGGTCTGCGTAGGTCTTTACATTTCTCCAGAAGGAACCGACAGAAGACGTCCGGTCTCACGATAAAACGAATATCGAAGTCTTAAAAGACGTGAACGGAAATAAAATACACCCGTTCAAATATAAATGAAAAACGGAAATACAAAAAAAAAAAAAAACTAAACTAAAAAACTAAAACTGAGTTGAACATTCGAGTGATTTTTTGAAATATGTTTTCGAATAATATGTCTGTTGATAATGTAATGTAGGTACCTACCTAGGGACTAGGTATTATGGATTATTTTATGACTTACTTAGTATTCAGTAGGTACCTACTAAGGTATCTATCTACCTATGAAATCTTTTGGTATAAAAGCTGTACCTGATGGAAATAACTAAAAGCAGATCATTGACCATTGTACTAAGTACTGTTCAATTAGGACTACGTCGCGTCGTTAGCAAAGTGGTTCTAACCGCGAATGCCACGCTAGAGCTCTTGGGTTCGATTCCCAAGTCGAGCAAAAATGTTATAGGCTTTTTCTACGAAATTCTCAGTAGCAGCTCGTAACTGCGAGCTGCTACCGAGAATTTGTGCTCGGTTAATGGCTATAGGCTCGCCACATGTGACCTAAACATACGCGCGAACTGTGGGTGTACATTTTAGTACATCTCTGCATAAGCCTTCGGAGAATACAGGCGTGTATGCTCGTTCACTTAGATCAACAAATGATCAGCTGTGTTTTTGTGAAATCAGGATTGGTCCCATAGTAAAAGCTGTTTCTGTTGAGTTTACCCCCCCTTTTCAGGTTTTCATTAGATTATATTACACGTAGATTACCTTTAATTAATCAGAGCATCTAAGTTAATGTTTAACTCCAATTAAATATATTAAATATATTAAATTTATTATTTCCCCATAGTAATTTTTTGCTCAATGTTACTTAATTTGATCGACTATATGCGTAGATAGTTTACGGGTATGTGACGTGTCTTTTTACATCCCGTATATCATTAAAACTTCAGCCAAGCTAAAATGACGGGATGGGACCCGCTAGGGCCAATGCTTGCCAGGGTTGCAGTGTTTATTCGATAGAGTCACCGCGGCTCCGAAACGCGGAGGGCATTAGGAAGAACATGGATGGGTTTTAGTCAGTAAAAGTCTGACACCGCTCCACCCAAAACGGAAGGAGTCATTTCACGATTCCCAACCATAAAAACGGCTGAAATGACGTAAAGATCCCACTTCATAACTGTTTTTCTATCTCAGATACTTACAGGAATAATTAGAAGTTCTTTTAAAACCCACTTCAAATGCAAGGTAATGAAAGAGAATAAAAGAAGGCGCGTCTTGGAAAATGGAATAAAAATCTCCTTGCTCGGATAGAACATTAATTTCGTTTCTGAATAAAGATTCTCAGGTGCTAAGTGCTCTTACTAAATGGTACTTGTAAAAATAGGGCTGTTATCGTAAAAAAGCGGCCAAGAGCAAGACGGGCCCGTAATTAGGGTTCCGAACACTAAGCAATTTTAAATCTAATTTTAGAGCCCTTAGGGAAAGCACTTTTGAGTGATACTTAAGACAGTTTATTAATTTGAACATTTTTTAGATCATAATAAATGAATATTACTAGGATATTATTGTCCCACTGCGTGGCAAATGCCATTTCCTAATATACATACCATCACGCTTGTATTCCCCGAAGGGTTAGGCAGAGGTGTACAATGTACACCCACAATTTTCCGATATCTTTAGGTCCCATTTTTGATCGACTGGAGACCTGCATATATTGTATGCGTTATCAGAACCAAACTATTATGATAAAATTCGAATCCCTACGTCGTCGCATAGATACTGAGAAAAAGCTTTTGTGACAGACGGAAAAAAGTGTTCTTTTAAAGGTTCTGCTTACCCCTTTCAGGTAACTACGGGACCCTAAAAATTGCAAAGGATTACGTATTCGACTTGTTTGTTCTTTTATGTTTCTTCTTGAGACTTAAATAGTAAGAAAAGGGTCTAAAGTTTCGAAGTGTAGCCTAGAAAGTATGACATATTTGTAGAAGAGTTAAGTGCTTAGCCTAGTTTCAGGAACTATAAGTAAGTATTAACTGAAAGTTAACCGATGAATTATTAAATAACTATAAAATTCGATTTTTAGTAGCTTTGAAATCAATAAATAGTTAGTAAATTGAGATGAAAAAAAGTGACGTCATAGTTTAGTATTGTCATACAAAATCTATGGGGTAATCGCGTTTTGACAGCTCATAAAAAGTACCTACGTCAATTGATTAGTGGTGTCATCTACCCAATTATTCAGGCTGACTTATAATTCATTTACCATCTTTCTTTTCCAGATATATATATATATAATGCGATTGCAATGGGAAAATGAGGATCTACTTTACGAATATCTACCTATTTTTTTTTTAATAAAATATTAACTATGTAACTCCACTGATAATGTAGCTTTCCATAGGTGTAAGAATTTCTAAAATCGGATAAGTAGTTTTTGAGTTTGCCAATTACAAACAAAAATACAAATCTTTAAATGTAAAATATGTTACTTTTAAAGGAATTATAATATTATAACACATAGACAGGTACTAACCTACATTCTTAAAACTACTAAAACTAAAATATCTTAAACGGTAACCCAGGTGCACAACAGCGGAGTATTTTTAATTAAATTGAAACATCGAGCCTCTACCCTTAGTACCTGGTAAGATATTATATTTTTAGAGATCCTTAGCGTTGGTACGCGATCCGTATTTATAAGGAGGCAAGCCTGGGTGGCGTTGCGTTGGGTTTAGTCTACCATAATTGATATTAGTTTTGCCAATAAAAAATAACCCACGACCTTCGAACAAAATTAATAATTATTTATAAGTTTTGTGTTTATGTTACTCCTATTAATATTCAAATCCTACTCTCCTAATTTTCCTACTTATACAAGACGTTGATTTGCATCCTCGTCAAATTCAAGGAGTTAACTATGCTCGTGATTCTTAACACGTATCAATAATAATAAAATAAATTGGTTTTGAAATATATTGTTTTGACGTGAATTTCAAATTCGAGCTGGCCATCTCGCCAGAGGGTTTAGGCGGTATGTACACATTGATATAGCCGCGCTACAACTCTACCTACATACGCAACTGGGCGATTCTGAATTTTGCAAGAGGAGTATTCTGGAATACTGTTATTTGATAGTTGCAACTAAAAAAACAAGTAACTATTTATTAGATATTGGCCAGGTATTGTAATTATATTTGATTACCTACTTCTATTTTTTTATGACAAGCTCCTAAAATTTGACGAGGATGCAAATCAACAGCTTGTATAATAAATAAGAAGGTTTATAAGGATGAATAGATGGATGGATGTCTGTTATATATGATGTGCTGCATCTTTCCATCCTTGTATTGTGGTAACTACAAAAACGTGTTTTTGCGACATAGTTGCTCTTCCCTATTACATGGGGCCTAAAAAAATATACCGGCGAACTGTGGGTATACATTGCAGGTACACCTCTGCCTAACCCTTCGGGGAATACAGGCGTGATGGTATGTATGTGGAGTTGCTCGCGACAAATATCTCCACCACTGTGTCGCTGGTGGTTGCGTTGTGGCTGAAATGTGGCCAATATTGCCACACGGTTGTATTTCACAGCAAAAGGCTCTTGAGAATAAACATTTTGGTAAGAAACCAATTATTATCCGCCCACATAGAGTCGTGGTTGCCCTTCGTATGAAGGAGCCCTTAGTTGACACTTTCGACACATTCAGAAGGCAAAGGAAATTAAGTTAAAGTAACCAGTGACCTCAAAATAAACTTCAGTTGTGACGTTTTAATATCCTGAGTGAGTTGAGAAGACATTTCTTCTTACACAGTCGGAAAACTATCTCAAACATTTAGTTGTAGGTACTTGTAAGAATCGGTTCCCATCTATAATCAACTCCCTTCTGCCACGACTTCGTCAGCGTGGAAGTTAGGTACACCATATTTTTTTAATGTTTATGATAAAGCTGGTTTACATCCGTAGCACGTCATGCACAAAGGTCCAGCTGAAAACCAGCGTCAGGCCCAAGTGGTCTGGCATTTATGCTGAACTGTTTGGCGCAGCCGTGAGGCACACAGTCATGTTGTTTTTTTTTCTTTTCTTTTATATTAAACTAGCTTTTGCCCGCGACTTCGTCTACGTGGATTAATAGTTCCCGTTCCCGGGGGATTTTCGGGATGAAAACTATCCTATGCCCTTTCTCGGGTCCCTGACTATATCTGTACCAAATTTCATTGAAATCGGTTCAGTGGTTTAGGCGTGAAGAAGAGACAGACAGACAGACAGAGTTACTTTCGCATTTATAATATTAGTACGGATAACCTTTTTGTTAGTATATTTGTGTGCACATGCTTTGTGTCAATAAACTTTTTTGTTGCTTTCTTTCTTTCTTTTTTCATTAAATATAGGCTGTGTTCTCACATCAATGTGAAATGCCAAATGCTCTTGATCATAGAGGATTTTCCACTCTATGTCGAATCCTAATTTTCATCTCTACATAGTATAAAAAAGTCGATTCCCACCGTCTGTCCCTCTGTATCTTTTAAACTTCGCAACGGATTTTAATGCGGTTTTCATCAATAGATAAAGTGATTAAAGAGGAAGATTTATACTTGTAGATCATCACGCTGCGACCAACGGGAGCGGCGCAGTAACCCAAGACCGAAGACGTAACTAAACGCGGGCGACACCGCAGGGTATACATACTCGTATGTATGGAGTAATAAGAATTACGATTCCTACACCTGTGTCATTTAGTACTAAACTTTGGAAATATGTAACGAACATAAAATATACGTAAGTTTTGTACCTGTAATTAGGTATATACCTACCTTTTTATAATCCTAATTAGCGCTAGACTAATTTCAAAAGGTAAGCTGACGTAAAAGTTGTAATTAAGACTAGGCGTTTAATAAAATGCTTACCTACTTTTACCTACTTACTAATAAGTGTTTGGGTATGGAAGGCCAAGGGTATTCAATAAGTATTGAAATTGAAACACCTAGGATACTTAGGTAATTTAATTATCTACTGTCAAAAGCAAATAAAATCGTATCACCTATGCGGTCAAAATGTATAGAACAGCTGGTTTTTGTAAAATCCTAATCGACGAAAAATGGTAACCCCTAACGGTCTAATGTAAAATGTAATCCAAGGTAAAAGTTTTGACATTATTACCATTAAATTATGATCCTGTATCGGAGAACAAATATTATAAAATTTATTAGAGTAAGCATTTTTCGAAACGAAATTGCTTTTTAAAAAGAGCTACTAGAATCAATTCTGTTTTCTTGGATGTGAAATTCAAAAGTGCCTTTTAATGGTCTAATTGATTTTTGACTTTGATCAACATCATAAACATAATAAATGCTCAGTACCAATTACCAGAAGCCGGCTCTAGCTTGACCATTTTCATATTCCCGAGGCATATAAAGAGGAATCCAATTGAACTAATGCATGTCGGCAGGTATTACGTGTAAAGATTAAATGCATTTTACGTACGGAACTCTGTTTATCAACGTTTTAATGCACGTAACTCTATTTGTTCCAGCTTTTAGATTAATGATGATGGAATTTTAGGGGCAGTAGTGCTATTCCACGGTAAGATTTTAGTTTTGTATTCTTAAAATGAGTGAGTTCGACACACTGGCGCCACCGCATGATGACGTAAGTGAGAAGTTTTATGTCGAGTGAGTATTAAGTGAGTTTTTGATTTGGTATTCTGCGAAGCAAGCGTAACTAGCGAGGTGACTTGCGAGATGACTTTCAAAGTGATTTGCCTATTTCAGAATAGCATAGCTTTACCGTAAGGTTAATAAGTATTTTTTCTATAATCCCAACAAAAGATATAGGTACACAAATCACTCCGTGCACACAATGCACTCAGTCACTTATATAAAAGACCACAGTATGCACAAAAAGTTAACACAAGTTGTTAACTTTTTGTACCAGAGTACCTAACTACTAGATATAAAATAATCTATGTATAAGTAAACTCGTATGAGTTTACACCAAGATTGAGCGTGTGAATCTTGGTGAAGGTCGCGAGAAACCGCTGGATGCGGTCAATGCAGGACAATCTAAACAGACTAGATTCATTCGTTTTAATTTTTTTTGACGTTCAAAAGTGCCTTTTAATGGTCTAATTGAAATAAATGATTTGACTTTGACTTTGACTTTGAATCCGAAATAAAAAATGGCCTATGTGCTATTCTAGATTTTAATATAATATATCTCTGTGTTTTTTATCTACATCCGTTCAGGCATACTGGCGTGACTGAGTAACAAACATCCATCCATCCAAACTTTCGCATTTAGGCCCGGCGCACATTGGCGGCACGGCATGGCAGAATATTATTGCGACAAATAAAAATAAGACTTAACGGTAAAGAAATAAAGTTGAAATTTGAATGTTAACGTTCGGAAGTACAAAAGCTAAACTGTGAGACCATTAACATTGAGATTTCAACTATATTTCTGTACAGTTAAGTTTAATTTTTATTTGTCGCAAAAATACTCGTGCTGGTAATGGGCGCCGGGCCTAAGAATCCCAAAATCAACTATTTATTATTATAACTAGCCCGCATTGTCTTACTGCTGAGCAAAGTCCTCTCTCATTCTCTCTATCTGTAGCCAAGGAAGCTGATCAAGTCGTGCCGCTATCTTCTTCGTGGTCTGCTGCTTGCCCATCTCACCATTTCGGGGAAACAGTCCTGCCCCCCTAGCCAAGTCACAAACGATAATCGTAAACGCTCGGTAGGTACCAATAGATTTTCAACTTTATACCCCAGAGCCTTAAGTTGAAGATCTATTAAAGATTTCTAAGCGTTAGCGACTGGAAAGAACGAAAACGCTATGCAATCTTCACTAGATCTTCAACTTAAAACCAAGCACATAAAGTTGAAGATCTATTAAACCCTACTCAGCGTTTGCGTTTATCGTTTGTGACTTGGCTAGAGGGGCAGACATGTCTAGCTCAGTTTCATTTGAGCTGGGCAGCCATTTGAGCCACGTCTATGATCTGTGTTTTAGAGTGAAGTATGGTGTTTTGAACGCGATCTGGTACTTAGTTTTACGTATATTTTCATTGGACGGCAAATAAATCGAAGGCTCACCTGTAGTGCGATTCTCTAAAATGCAAACTCGAAAACGAGTCTCACTAAAGTGATCGCGCTCACTTCGATAACGAACCAACTTGTCATTGGTTTAGTATTCGTTCGCCGTGGTGACGTCACCGGGCGTGGTGTTTAACAGAATACCATTTTGTAATCTCACCGTGGATTCAGCTTTCGAATTACGAAGTGAGGCTTAGAGAATCACACTGCTGATTCTAAGTGGTCACCGTTTCCTATTTAAAACCAATAACACGCACTCCATAGCACGTTGGCAAACCTTGACATTGGATTTGGTAATCAACAACTAAAACAAAAAACCTGTTTATTTAATTATAGATTCGTGTTAAGAATCACTAGCATTAAGTTAACTTGATTAGAATGCAAAACTACACTTTGTATTTCCGGGTTAATTAAGAATTTGGCGATTTTAGTTGAGTCGCTTGACGCATTTTAAATAATAGGTACTATAAGATAAATTTTAACGAATACTATCGAATAGGCATAATTTTTGTCTGACTCTTTCCAAAAAATATCAGATTCATTATCTATGAAATAAACAAACATTTGAATTTGGCGCCAAGAAACCGCCATTTTGTTTTTTTTTATTATTTTGATTTACCCAGTGTCACTCTCACAGTAAACACGAATCTAACGATACCTCTCAAGCTAAAATCCATCGAGCCGTTCAGGCTGCAGAGCGTGCCAAACAATTATACATACATAAATACTTACATACATACCCTCCTTCTGGCGCAGTCGGGTAAAAAATCCTCACTGGTACTTGTCAGTACCCGTGATGTTATAAGCATATCACTCGTAGATAGAAGAGCTCTTTGTGAAGGAGTTCGTCCGGGGAAGTACTACCACTGCTGTTCCTATTTCTGCCGCAAAGTAGCGTTGCTGTGTTCTATTAAAGGGTATGGTGCCGTTGTAATTACAGGCATATGAGACATTTCAACTTTATCTCGGGCATTGCAACGCATTTGCAAGGCCTCTGGTATTGCAGATATCTATAGGCAGCGGTGACCACTTAACATCACGTGGGCCATAGGCTTGTTTGTTATCAAACGACAATAAAAAAAGATAGAACGAGTGACACCTGTTTGCCTTGACAGCACGCAAGGTAAACAGGCATATGAATATTACAAAAAATCTACGAAAAACTGTTGGATAACTGTTATAATAACCCATTCAAATCGGTAACTGCATTATCACTGGTTAAATATGATAACTGGTATCTACTATTGAAGCGGAGTTATTTTTGCATATTGTGTCAATAGTCGTTCCGTTATGTTTTGATATAGACGTATAGTTATGTAATGTTAAAGTTAGTGATGTAAAGTGATTGTTAGGTCCACCCTGACCAAAATCACTAAGTACATTTAGTGCCTAAACGTATATAGATCATTTATTTTTGCATCCCTATCACATTATTAGAAGGTGACAGTGACAGAATTATAATTTAAACACATTTAACGCTAAATATGTTTAATTATTTTTGTGAAAGTCGCCCCAACAATGTGACAGGGATGCAATGATGTTCTAAATACGATTACGCACTAAATGTATTTGTGATTTTAGTGAATGTGGCCTTAGTGTTGCACGTACTTAGTGTTGTTGTACTAGTGATGTACGTTCGCGTCAAGTGGGTAGTGTTGTGGACGTTGTGGGCCACGCGATTCGTCCGCCAGCCTACTCTGACGCGGAGACTGCACGATGGATCCTTAGTGCGCGGTCAGTTCTCGCCAGATGGCACTCATCAACGTTACTTCGGCATTCCATACGCCAGTTCGCGATACGAGTACAGATTCCAGGTTCTTGCTTACTTATCATCAATTTTAATTTTAAACTGGCAGTTTTGCAGATCATCATCTGCTTAGCGTTTTCCCAACTATGTTGGGGTCGGCTTCCAGCCTTACTGGATGCAGCAGAATACCAATGTTCTAAGCGGAGCAACTGCTTATCTGACCTCCACTACCCAGTTATTGGGCAACACGATACCTGTTCCTGGTTCCTGGTTTTTGCAGACCTTGTCAGGAAATAACAATAACTGTTTCAGGCTCCCGGTCCCGCACCGAAGTGGGAAGGCGTTTTCGAAGCAATCAACGAGAACACGCGATGTCCACAAGTATTCATAAAGTCAATGGTAGTGGGGTCAGAAGATTGCCTCGCCCTGAATGTCTACAGTCCCACTCACGCTTGGGACGGTGCTCCCCTACCCGTCATGGTGTTCATCCACGGTGGAGGTTTCCTGGAAGGCTCCGGGTCAACTCTCCTCTACGGACCCGACTATCTAGTATCCCAAGGCGTCGTCCTAGTCACATTTAATTATAGATTGAACGTCCTTGGTTTCCTATGTTTAGGCATTAAAGAAGCTCCCGGAAATGCTGGGCTTAAGGATCAGGTGGCCGCGCTCAAATGGGTTCAACAAAATATTCGAGCGTTTGGTGGAGACCCCGACAACGTCACGATATTCGGCGAGAGTTCTGGTGGCGCGTCGGTTTCTTACCATCTGCTGTCACCGATGTCCAAAGGACTATTCCATGGAGCTATCATGCAGAGTGGTTACTCTACGGCATCATGGGCACGACAGAGAGATCCGTTGACACCTGCTACTAAATTAGCGAGAGAATTAGGACATAACGTTGAGGACCCTCATCAGTTTTACAATGTCTTTATGAACACGACCCTGGCTGATTTAGTTGGTACAAAGATACCAAGAGTGAAGGGAGGATTGATGTTTTCACATCTGCCGTTTGTGCCGTGCACTGAGCGACCAATAGAAGACGTCGAATCATTCCTAACTGATACACCCTATAATATACTAACCAAAGGACATTAATAACAAAGTACCTGTGATAATAGGTTTTAATAATGAGGAAGGTTACTTTTTCGCTAGTTTAGACACTGAAGAGTCTTTGAGGAATATTAACTTTGAAGCCATTTTGGAATTTTTTGATTTAGACTTTCCTACTGGTGATGAAAGGAAAGAGGCTGCCCAGGTCATAAGAAAACTTTACATGGGTGATGATGAAATCTCTTGGGAAAGGATACTGAAACTATCTAAATTACATGGTGAACCATACTTTAACCTTCCCAGTTATATAGAAACTGAACTCATCTTGAAGACTAGTGATAAGCCAGTGTACAATTATGAGTTTCAGTACAACGGTTGGAGAAATTTGGCAAAACTTATAGCAGGGCGAACATTCTGGAATGCACCGGGTGCCAGCCATGCAGATGATCTGTTTTATCTATTTAATACATTTCCTATTACGTCCATGTTCGAGACTAAAATGATTGAAAGAATGACAACTTTGTGGACCAATTTTGCTAAATATGGGTTAGTATTAATCATGTTATCATAGTATGGAATATCGATAGACCCCCAACTCCCCATAACGTAAAATCAGACGATTACTTTTAGTAATAGTCGACACAAAACTGCCCAAGTTCTTCAAACTGTTTCACAATTTTTGTGTAAAGGGATAGAAAAAATGAGTCATTTCCCAGCAACTTTTTTGCCAAATATTATTTAGTTGGATAGGCAGTATACATAGGTAGTAATGGGTAGGTGATGTATTTTTAAACACCTAGTGTATCTACTCCAGTCTGATTGAAAATTTGTTGTAACTTTTGCAGGACACCTACACCCGAAGGCAGTGAGATGCAGTGGCTTCCTACGACTCTGTCCTCTCCTGCAAGGATGGAGTTGAATGAGCAGCCGATTCTCGTCTCAGACACTAACCGTACGCCTAGGCTACAATACTGGAGACATCTCTACGATAAATATCGAGCCGTTTGACGTTGTATTACAAGTAGATGATGCAGGTAGATGAGTGTAACAGAGACTTCGTGATAGATAGAGAGATAGAGAGTGTGTGATATATTTTTGTTGTTGTTGTTGTTTTTTTTTTAAGTTCTCGTAAATGGGTTTTTATAGTTAGTTAAGTATTTATATGATAGATGTGAGTAGAAACTCACAGAGAGGAGCTCGTGGCTAAATAATTACAGCCGCATAGACCGATCTTCCGGGTTAAGCCACGCTTGCCGAGGTTGGTCTGTGGATGGGTGACCATTTATCATAGCGAGTTTCCTCCGTGCCTCAGAAAGCACGTAAAGCCGTTGGACCCGGCTGTTATTTGTAGATCTTTGACAGTCGTTACTGTTAGTCAGAAGCCCGAAAGTCTGACAACCAGTCTTACCAAGAGTATCGTATTACCCATTACTGGGTTATGGAGGTCTGATAGGCAGTCGCTCCATGTAAAATACTGATATTTAGCTGCATCCGGTTCGACTGGAAGCCGACCCCAACATAGTTGGGAAAAGGCTAGGCAGATGATGATGTGAGTAGAAACTCAAGGAGTGGACGCCCTATACAGACGACCTTATTGATGTGGTTCTTCAGAAATGTCGGGTGCGTAGTACTCGAAAGATACAATGTATGAACGTGGACGTGGCATTAAGAGTATGTATGGATCGTAGCAGATGGCATTCGGTGGTTCCTGTGTATCCCCATGGGAAAAAAACCGTGAGCTTATGTATGTAGTTAATTATTTGTTATTATTTTATTAAAAAAATCTTTATTGTATTTATTGAAGATTATTCATAATTCAAAACTTTGTGTAAAGAATCTCATGGCAACCGGGTAAGCTTTATTTGTAGTGTAAAATACCGACGAAATTGTATTGAACAATCTTGATAGGAATGATAGGTACTTCAATTAAATATTATGTATCTATCAAGAAAAATAAATCAATCGTGTATTATTTTTCATTCTTATTTATTGTGGTTATACTTATGCTCGCGACTTCGTTTGCATGATTGTCGGTTATCACAGGGTTTTAATTATTTCCACAGAACCCTCATACTTTTTCCTAAATGAAAGTAGCCTACGTAGTACTTCATAAAACATCGGATATTTGCCAACGACAGTCCCGTCTAAATCGATCTAACCGTTTCAGATAGTGTTGTAAGAAACTCGAGTCTTGGAGTCTTATTTAATAAAACTTGAGCTATTTTTAAAGACTCAAGCCTTAAGGTTATTACATCGCCCGATGTCCTTGAGGATTTGACATCTGTACTATTTTTTTTTTAAATAAGCGCCATCTACTGGTATCCAGTATGCTACGATAAACGGAACTTAACATTAAGCAAGAACACAGATGTGTCGCAGAGTTGTCATTGTTTTTGCCTATTTTATTCGCTCTCTGAGAGATTACATAATATTACAGATACATTTTGTTCTTCTATTATTTATTATTTGGTACATCGTAATTTATATTTATTTTATTATACACTCTTACTTTTAGATCGTTCTGGAACCAAAAGCTATAAACTCTGTCATAGTAACAGAAACTATTGGCTATATTATTTTCAATAAATAACATGAAAATTTAATTTGAACTGCCTCATTAGCCTAGTGGTCCTAAGCACGACTGCTGCTCTAGAGGTCCTGGGTTCGATTCTTAGGTTGAGCAAAAGGTGTTATTGGCATTTTCTACAAAATTCTCAGTAGCAGCCCGGAGTTTGGATTTGTGCCTGATAAATGGCAATAGGCTCGCCCCTTTTACATGGGACCTAAATATACCGGCGAATTGTGGATGTACAATGGTACACCTCTGCCTAGCCCTTCGAAACCATCATCATCACGCCTGTATTCCCATACAGGCGTGATGATGATGGTTTCATTCGTGAATAGTGAGAACTCGAAGTGACGCTTCCTTGCAGTACATGCATAATATATTTGTGTGTAAACCTTATCGACTGCACATGCGAATGGTAGGAAAAATCCATTCATCGATCAGGCAGAAACGCACTTACATCTCGAATGACAAAAAAAAAGTCACAAATTTCAAATTCTTTGAGACGTGTTAAAAAAACTAAGAACGCCAATAGTAATTTTACTTTACTGGAGTTCCTGTGTTTCGGCTCCCGAACGATGTAAAGGTAACCGTGTAAATAAAATATTCACTTTGCCTGCTGACCTAACTTTCAACAATTATCTAATTGAGTACGGAGTGTTCATGTGATATTTCTAAAGGTCTGATGATGGTCAGGTAAGTGCTTATCGGTTCTCGGAAACGAAAATAGTTAGGATGACCTAGCTATATTACTAAGCACGGCTGCTACTATGTATTTACTCGTTTTTGTAGTGCCTCTAGTATGTTTGCGGAAGCCGGGGCAGACGGTTTTCATGCCATCATGCGCAAGCGGCTCGCTTTTTTGTTAAGCAGAGTCCGGGGTAGCACTATCAGCATCCTACAGGTCATTGCGGTTAAACAGGACTCAAATATCCTGAAAACATTTATTCGTGCACAAAATAAACTATTTGTAATTATTATAGACATGGTCTGAAATAAAGATTTTATTATTATTCTTTCATTTATTTATTCATTATACATATTCATTATATTTTTAAATATTACTATAATAAAAAAAGAACATTTAAAAATATAAAAAAATAGTAGCCCACCGGCGGCGTCGGGAACAGGGTTCAAGCCACCGGTGGTCAGGGCTCTTGAGAAAGAAAACTCCTAACAATACGCTTCGTGTATTCTTATTATTATGTGGTACATTCTAAAGGTCTGATGATGACCAAGTCAGTGCTTATCGGATCTCAGTAACGGAAATAGTTGTGCTCATACATGATACATTCTGAAAGTTTGGTAAGCAAATTAAAAAAAAAAAAAAAACACCTAAATCTATGTTCTCCGTCAAACGAAATTCTTAAGGCTAAGAACAATAAAAAAAAATAAACACCAAAGAAATAATGTATCTACTCAAAGAGTAGGTATTTACCAATAATCTTGGAGAGCTCGGACAAGCATTTGTTTTTATACATAGGCATAGTAGTCAGGCTTACTCTATGATAGATTCAAAAACTAAACGAAATTACAAATTTCTTTTTATTTATTTACAAACTTAATTTCAATTCTTATTTTGCTAAATATTTATATTTGTACTATTTAATATATTGCTTCATTCATAAATTATTAAAAAAATGAAGTTTTGGTTTTTATTTTGGAAAAAATAACATGCGTGTAGTCCACCCTTGACAACAGCCATCAAGGCACTGAAGTTTGGCGTCACAGGCATAGCGGGGGTGCCTCGTGGGGGGAATTGATGAAATTTCGAGTTTTTAGTTATTATTACAAATTCTTAACAGAAACAAGAAAAAGTAAACAATGCGAATTGTTTGATATGTCATTACATGTCTTTAGGTATAAAATTCATGCCGAACTATTCAGCTGTTTTACCAACAATTTGCAATTAAGATTGAAAAATGACCTGTTTAAAATTTTTTTTTCCGAAATTTGGGCAAGTTTATTACAATTCTAATCAATGCGATCTGTTAAGGATGACTTTAAGTATAACATATATTTTTTACATGAAAAACGTACGGAAGGATTCCTCAACAAATTTCTTTAAACATAAGGTGTTTTTAGGACTTGAGCGATGTAATACCCTTAAAAATAAAACTTAGAACTCAAGTCCTTGGAATTTTGGAGTCTTTTGTAAAAAGACTTGAGTCCTGCCAAAAAGAACTCAAAGACTGAGTCTTTTAAAAGAACTCATGACTGAGTCCTCTAAATCTATAGCTGAAGATTGAAGTAAAAAATAAAATAGCAATGAACATATATTGATTTATAAAGTAAATATTTATGATATTATTTTAATATATTGAGCCACGAAGACAGGCACATTGAAGCCCTTATAGTTTTATTACCCAATCGGTTTCGCCGTATAATGATACATGACTTTATTTCTATCTACCCTCAATATCAAAATAATTTAGCGTGAGCAGCATAATTTCATGTCCAGTATTACCTATACAATACACCATCTCAAGTTCATGACTCAGTCTAACTCAAAGAACTTAAAAGACTCGAAAGGACTCAGAAGACTCAGAAGACTCAAAGGACTCGGACTCATGTGACTAACGAGTCTTAGTCTTGAAAATTAACTCAAGTCTCGAAATGAAGACTAAAAGACTCGAGTTTCTTACAACACTAGTTTCAGATATTACCCGAAACAAATTAACAGACTGATATACAGTGTTATTTTGTCACTATAAACAGACGATTGTATATTTATCGGTTTAAATCGTACAATAAACTTGAGGTCACGGTCAAATTATCGATTTCAATGAGATCAATAAAAGGCACCTTTGAACTTTACATGCGTTACTTGTAATTTATTTATCTTTAGACGCCGATAACTAGCATTATTCAGAACAATTCATAAAGGTCTTAGCAGGTTTGGAAATATCTTCATTGTCATTTTGCAAAATTATCCCTCCATGTGGTGATGGTAAACTTTTTGACCTGTACAGCTTAAATATTTTTATATTTTTTAAATACTTTTGGATGGACCTATAATATCTTTGCGATGTTAGCATTTATTTATAGAACCATAACCATGAATTTGAACCGAATGAATGTGGCCGTCAGCAACCAGCCGCACTGACTCCAGAAAAGGATCGCTAGGAACACTCGGGCCTGCCTCTGTTCGGGCGACGGATCGATCTCCAGTCCGCCGTCCGCAGTACCCATTTCATGGTGGCTGGAGATCGTTCTGTGCCCTTCGGCACCAGGTGCATTTGCTACGAGTGAATTGGAGGATGTAGCCTCCCTCTATCGTTTCGCCGCCTCGTTGGCGGCTACTACTAATGGAGTTGTCAGTACCTGGGCGGGCGTCGGTGACACAGTCTGCAGTCTGGTGACAGAAAGCTTGAGAGAGCGGTGTTGGTCATGGCGGACTATAATGATGTCACTGAACCTGTTGGTTCACTCTAAGAGTGGTGTTTTTATATTGTGTAAAGCTATGTACCTAAAGTAAAACCATTGTAAACCAATACCGTCTTTTGCTTGTCCGAGTAACCCAAAGAGAGAACACTAAAGATTCGCCCACGTGTCGACATAGATATTAAATAAGTAACAAGTATTATCAAGCAGCTTAATGATTACGTAGATATAAATACCATAAATGATAAAAGAATAGTTAAGTAATAATTATAATGCTGCATCCGAATCGTTGTCATCATTATCGGAGCTCGATAAGATACGAGTCAAGGTGAGTTACGGTCGCATATTGTATCAATAGTAGTTCCGATATGTGTTATTATAGACGTATACTTATTCAGTAGTGTTAACAGTAGTAATGTAAAGTGATGTACGTTCGCGTCAAATGGGTAGTGTTGTGGACGTTGTGGGCCACGCGATTCGTCCGCCAGCCTACTCTGACGCGGAGACTGCACGATGGATCCTTAGTGCGCGGTCAGTTCTCGCCAGATGGCACTCATCAACGTTACTTCGGCATTCCATACGCCAGCTCGCGATACGAGTACAGATTCCAGGTTCTTAGCCGCTTACCTTAATTTTTAATTATGATATGACAGTTTTTGCAGATCATGTCAGGAAATAACAATAACTGTTTCAGGCTCCCGGTCCTGCACCACAGTGGGAGGGCGTTTTCGAAGCTATCAACGAGAACACACGATGTCCGCAAGCATATATAAAGTCAAAGGTAGTGGGGTCAGAGGATTGCCTCGCCCTGAATGTCTACAGTCCCAACCACGCTTGGGATGGTGCTCCCCTACCCGTCATGGTGTTCATCCACGGTGGAGGTTTCCTGGAAGGCTCCGGGTCAACTCTCCTTTACGGACCTGACTATCTAGTATCCCAAGGCGTCGTCCTCGTCACTATAGATTGAATGTCCATGGATTCCTATGTCTAGGCATTAAAGAAGCTCCCGGAAATGCTGGGCTTAAGGACCAGGTGGCCGCCCTAAAATGGGTTCAACAAAATATTCGAGCGTTTGGTGGAGACCCTGACAACGTCACCTTATTCGGTGAGAGTGCTGGTGGCGCGTCGGTTTCTTACCATCTGCTGTCACCGATGTCCAAAGGACTATTCCATGGAGCTATCATGCAGAGTGGTTACTCTACGGCATCATGGGCACGACAGAGAGATCCGTTGACACCTGCTACAAAATTAGCGAGAGCATTAGGACATAACGTTGAGGACCCTCATCAGTTTTACAATGTCTTTATGAACACGACCCTGGCTGATTTAGTTGGTACAAAGATACCAAGAGTGAAGGGAGGATTGATGTTTTCACATCTGCCTTTTGTGCCGTGCACTGAGCGACCAATAGAAGACGTCGAATCATTCCTAACTGATACACCCTATAATATACTAACCAAAGGACATTATAACAAAGTACCTGTGATAATAGGTTTTAATAATGAGGAAGGTTACTTTTTCGCTAGTTTAGACACTGAAGAGTCTTTGAGGAATATTAACTTTGAAGCTATTTTGGATTTTTTTTGATTTAGACTTTCCTACTGGTGATGAAAGGAAAGAGGCTGCACAGGTCATAAGAAAACTTTACATGGGTGATGATGAAATCTCTTGGGAAAGGATAATTAAACTATCTAGATTACATGCTGAACCATACTTTAACCTTCCCAGTTATATAGAAACTGAACTCATCTTGAAGACAAGTGATAAACCAGTGTACAATTATGAGTTTCAGTACAACGGATGGAGAAATTTGCCAAAATTTACATGCGGACGATCTGCTCTACCTATTTAATTTGTTTCCTGTTCCGTCCATGTTCGAGACAAAAATGATTAAAACAATGACAACTTTATGGACCAAAATTTGCTAAATATGGGTTAGTATTAATCATGTTATCATAGTATGGAATATCGATAGACCCCCAACTCCCCATAACGTAAAATCAAACGTTACTTTCAGTAATAGTCGACACAAAACTGCCCAAGTTCTTCAAACTGTGGCTCAATTTTTGTAAAAAGGGATAGAAAAAATGAGTCATTTCCCAGCAACTTTTTTGCCAAATGTTATTTAGTTTAATAGGCAGTATACATAGGTAGTAATGGGTAGATGATGTATCTTCTTGCACTACGTATACCAGTCTGATTGAAAATTTGTTGTAACTTTTGCAGGACGCCTACACCCGAAGGCAGTGAGATGCAGTGGCTTCCTACGACTCTGTCCTCTCCTGCAAGGATGGAGTTGAATGAGCAGCCGACTCTCGTCTCAGACACTAACCGTACGCCTAGGCTTCAATACTGGAGACATCTCTACGATAAATATCGAGCCGTTTGACGTTGTATTACAAGTAGATGATGCAGGTAGATGAGTGTAACAGAGATTTCGTGATAGATAGAGAGATAGAGAGTGTGATATATTTTTGTTGTTGTTGTTGTTTTTTTTTAAGTAAATGGGTTTTTATAGTTAGTTAAGTACTTATATGGTAGATGTGAGTAGAAACTCACAGAGAGAAGCTCGTGGCTAAATAATTACAGCCGCATAGACCGATCTTCCGGGTTAAGCCACGCTTGCCGAGGTTGGTCTGTGGATGGGTGACCATTTACTATAGCGAGTTTTCTCCGTGCCTCTGAAAGCACGTAAAGCCGTTGGACCCGGCTGTCATTTGTAGATCTTTGACAGTCGTTACTGTTAGTCAGAAGCCCGAAAGTCTGACAACCAGTCTTACCAAGAGTATCGTATTACCCATTACTGGGTTATGGAGGTCTGATAGGCAGTCGCTCCATGTAAAATACTGATATTCAGCTGCATCCGGTTCGACTGGAAGCCGACCCCAACATAGTTGGGAAAAGGCTAGGCAGATGATGATGTGAGTAGAAACTCAAGGAGTGGACGCCCTATACAGACGTGTAGTGACCTTATTGATGTGGTTCTTCAGAAAGATCGGGTGCGCAGTACTCGTAAGATACAATGTTTGAACGTGGACGTGGCATTAAGAGTGTGTATGGATGGTAGCAGATGGCATTCGGTGGTTTCTGTGTATCCCCATGGGAAAAACGCGTGAGGTTATGTATGTGTGTAGTTAATTATTTGTTATTATTTTAATAAAAAAATCTTTATTGTATTTATTGAAGATTATTCATAATTCAAAACTTTGTGTAAAGAATCTCATGGCAACCGGGTAAGCTTTATTTGTAGTGTAAAATACCGACGAAATTGTATTGAACAATCTTGATAGGAATGATAGGTACTTCAATTACATATTATGTATCTATCAAGAAAAATAAATCAATCGTGTATTATTTTTCATTCTTATTTATTGTGATTATACTTATGCTCGCGACTTCGTTTGCATGATTGTCGGTTATTACAGGGTTTTAATTATTTCCACAGAACCCTTATTCTTTTTCCTGAACAAAAGTAGCCTACGTAGTACTTCTTAAAACATCGGATATTTGCCAACGATAGTCCCGTCTAAATCGATCTAACCGTTTCAGATATTACCCGAAACAAATTAAGAGACTGATATACAGTGTTATTTTGTCACTATAAACAGACAATTGTGTAATTATCGGTTTAAATCGTACAATAAACTTGAGGTCACGGTCAAATTATCGATTTCAATGAGATCAATAAAAGGCACCTTTGAACTTTACATGCGTTACTTGCGGTTCGTTTATCTTTAGACACCGATAACTAGCATTATCCATAACAATTCATAAAAGTCTTGGCAGGTTAGGAACTATCTTCACTGTCACCCATTTTGTGAAGTTGTCAAAGTCAAAGTCAAATCATTTATTCCAATTAGACCATTAAAAGGCACTTTTGGACGTCAATTAATTAAAACTATTGAATTTAGTTGCCGTTCCAAAAGGTAGATTCGTATGGAGAAGAATCTGCAAGAAACTCCATACATACTCTTTTTTTTTGGCCTTTTATGTCGTGATGATAAACTTTTTGACCTGTACAAAATACAATAATTTTGGACAAGGTAAATACTTTTGGATGGACCTATAATATCTTTGTGATGCTTACACTTGTTCACACAACCACATCCATGAATGTGAATCTTATCTAAGTAAATCACACATCCAATTTACACGCTTAGTTTTACATCGTTCTGGAACCGAAAGTTAGGCATAAGCTCTAACATAGTAACAGAAACTAATGGCACTATTATTTTCAAAAATAACAAAAAAAAGATTACATGAAAATTTAATTTGTGAAACAGTGAGAACTCGAAGTAGGTAACGCTTCCTTGCAGTCAATTCATATTTTTGTGTAAACCTTATCGACTACACATACGAACGGTAGCCTTTGAAAAATCCATTCATCGATCAGACAGAAGAGCTACTAACAGGTAAGCCGAAATTTAAAAAAAAATGGATATGATTTCAAAGTCATAAAGACGTCTTAAAAAAAATTGCAACGCCAATAGTACAGTCGGTTGTCAGCATTATCTGACCCACCCTAAACACAATCGAAATTGGACCTTCTGCCTATGATAATAAGGTTTAATTTCAATTTATATGAGGTTATCAGTCAAGTGCTCGAGAACTGAGAAGGAATAAATACAATAAAAATACACACACGCAAATTTGATCTTTATCACGTTAGCATTGGGTTAAATCTTATAACAACTTGTTATAATATAATAAGTGTAATAGCTTATTTTAATGAGTTCGGTCAAGTAACTCTGGTCTCGTGGTCTGTGTGTAAGACTGAGAGTGACAAGTTGCGAGATCAAATCCCGCGACGAAGATATTGTTTTGCTTTCAATTTAGAATTTATTCTAAAAGTATTTCTTGTATTATTGTAAAGAACTATAGACGGATAATCTTCAAATATAAAGTTTCTAAAATGGTAATATTTTGGCATAACTTGTATTAAGTGGGTAGTTGAAAAATAAATATTTGTATTCATTGTAAAACTGGTATTCAAATGCTACTAACTAAGGGTATGCAGTGACAACGCGCAAACATATTTTTCCTTGCCTTACTAAATTGCAAAAACAACTTCTCTTTACAATTTATTTTTGTCTATTTTATAGGCTCAGACCAACAAAAAAAGAAAGACGGCGCGCCGCGAACATCAAAAGTGAAGCCATAAAACCGTGCTCCTGCAAGTAAACATACACGCTCACGCACACACCTACACTAAAACCATGCTCATCACTCTTAGTACGTCACGAGTCGCCGTCAAGTAAACTTAGATTTAAAACATAGAATTATGCCTTCCTGTGTAGTGAAAAGTTGCAAAAACAACAGCAAATTACATAAAAAGTCTCACGGAATCACTTTTCACTTGTAAGTACATGAAATAACATCGTTTCTCTATTAATAAACTGTGAATTTTAGGTTACTCGGAACACAAAACCTTAACGAACGAAAGCAGTGACATAAAGTGTGAGGGTTGCCATAATACGATTTAAAATTTCCCCATTCGGTTAATATAAATAATTATGATTTCTTACTACTAGTTTTTTTCTTTTTATGTATTTAATATTTTAGGTTTCCAATTAATAATGAAATAAAAAATAAATGGATAGTAGCTACAAGAAATAGTCGGAATGATCCAGAATGGTTGCCATCGAAAACCAGCGTGGTTTTCGATGGCTTTTTGAATTTAATAAAGTTGATTGAAAATATACGTTTTTTTTTGGAGTAGAAAAGCCTTCGCAACTATTGTGGTACAATACCATACTCAACAATATCTTACTCGTACATTATTATCCTAGTGCTACCCACAAAAATATCCCCAAATTATAGGGAAAAAATTTAACAAATGGCAACCCTTCGATACACACATAGATAAAAAAGTGGCTTCACTTTTGATGTTCGCGGCGCGCCGTCTTTCTTTTTTTGTTGGTCTGAGTTTATAGGTAGTTTTTTTATTATCATGTCTTAATGGAGTGATTAAATAATAATGAAGGGATAAAATACAAAATAATCTATTTGCACTAGGATAAGGTTGGCTGCTTGTGCTGTGCAAGAATAAACTTTATTAAAGTATATATATGGTTTAAATTCTTTAGTCTTGTGGTCACTAATCGTTGTTTACGTTCGAAATCAAGTTTAACCTAAATATAGCTTCTGCTCAGGTGTTTCTTTTTTAATTATTTTATTATACTTTTTTTACAGTTCTTTAATGGACAACGCATAGAAATAAAACTAAACAATTGCAAATTTAAAATGTTTATTATTTCATTAAAACACTTAGGTAAATAAAGTAAGTAAATGCTCACATATTTCCAAATTAATATACAATATATTATGAGGATGCCATAATCAAATCTAACCATTTATAAACATTAAAAAAGGCATGTTTTCTTGAAAGTTTGTTATCGAGAAAATTTATTTTATCTGTGAAATGCTTTAAAGATTTATAGCTGCCTATTATACGTAGTGAATAAACATGTCATTTAAATAGAAAAAAAACTATTTATGACAATAACATCACCACGTAATTGGCAACATTTTAATGGTTTAACAATCTATCCATTGAGCATTTACTTACATGGTGTGTTTAAAAATATCCTAGATTAATTAGTAGCGGAGTGATGGCGCACCGTTCCTTGTTACGTTCATCTTTGTTCGATTTAAATGTTTTTTTTTCATCAGTGAAGATCACAACATTTTCTTCTCAATTAAAATTTAAATATTCCTGGGCAAAACGGATCCCTCTTCAGCAGGTGTCAATGCTATTTTCTGTGCCGGTTTATAATTCCTTATTCCAGCAGCGTGTAAATGCCTTCTCACTGTTTCCACTGAAATATGGTGTTTTATTGCGGTTACACTAATGGGCAATCGCATTCGGGACTATACTTGATGTTTTTTGCCCCTGGACGAATCCGCTGAATATTTACTTTGTCTCCATAACGCCTTAGCTACAGTCGTATTTCTCTAAAACAAAAAAAAAAACTTTTTTGGAACCGTTTATGTAACTTGTAAGGAGTGAATGTAATAGTAAAATAGCCAACTACGCGTTCATTAATCACAATCAATTAAATAAAATAGGTATAAAAAAAAACACTTACTGCTATATTAAGACGACGACCAATCTCTCTAATTCCAACATTCTGCTCATGTAAAAATATGATTTTATGTTTGGTATAGTCATTAAGCTGCGACATGATGCTTTTTTACACCAAATTGCTTAAAAATACTTAACGAGTTATGCGAAACGATTTACAAATGTGTGTGCACAGTCAATGCTAATAGGCGTAGTGTAACTTTTGTCACTTAAGTAGACGAATTTATTATCTACCTCACGAAGCAAATATATGTGAACTTAAACTTTTTTAATTTACCCACCTGTTTACAAGATAAGTTATTAGGCGTAAATCATATTGGCCGTTCTTTAATAATGCAAACAATTTTGTAGAAATGAAATCAAATTAAAAAAGAAACTGATAACAGGTGGACTGTGTTTTCGAACCCACATGTTGTTCCTCGCCAATCCAACATCAAACCGCCAAGCCACAAGAACTTGTTAAGACTCCACGAAATTCAAGATTGGGTTCTAATTATGTAAGGTGACTTAAAAGGTTTTTAACTTTAATGTCAACGAGATAATGATTAAAATAGCTTAACAAAATGATAATTATAATGCCGGTGGCTCCGACAACGTTGGGTGGGTTTATGCGTGTCTGTATTCATCGATAAATTGAAATTAAACCTTATTATCATAGGCAGAGGGTCCAATTTTGGTTGTGTTTAGGGTGGGTCAGATAATGTTGACAACAGACTGTACCTATTACTCGACTGGAGTTCCTGTGTTTCGGCTTCAGAACGATGTAAAAGTCACCGTGTATAACAATAACAACGTCTTCAACTTCGCGGATTTTCGCAATACTTGCATCTGTGTATTTTTTTGTTCATTTGTGCAGAGATGGTGTGCGAAAAACGCCGCGTTGGATCCCATTTTTTCTTTTTTTCCGCCTCGGGGAAAGCAGAAGGGTATGTCGGACTCTTACTGACTAAAACCCCACGGTGTTCCTCCAACTACCTTTGGCACGGGTATCACTCTGAGAATTCTTCCGCACCCCAGCAGGTATTGACCTGCGACCACCAGCAACCGGCCGCATTCTAGACAAGGATCGCTAGGAACACTCGGGCCTGCCTCTGTTCGGGCGACGGATCGATCCCCAGTCCATCGCCCGTAGTCCCCATTTCATGGTGGCTGGAGATCGTTCCGTGCCCTTCGGCGCCTGGTGCATCTGCTACGGGTGGGGATGGAGGATGTAGCATCAGAGATGTGTGCACCACCGCGACTAACTCTGCGTGCATCGCAGCGTTATCCGCTACTTCCTCCACCGTGACCATTGTTGCGGTATTAACATAATTATCTTATTAAGTGCCTATCTATAATAAGTTATAGATATTAAATAAGTGACAAGTATTATCAAGCAGCTTAATGATTACGTAGGTTTAAAGGCCATAAATGATAAAAAAATAATGCTGCATCCGAATCGTTGTCATCATTATCGGAGCTCGATAAGATACGAGTCAAGGTGAGTTACGGTCGCATATTGTATCAATAGTAGTTCCGATATGTTTTATTATAGACGTATACTTATTTAGTAGTGTTTACAGTAGTAATGTAAAGTGATGTACGTTCGCGTCAAATGGGTAGTGTTGTGGACGTTGTGGGCCACGCGATTCGTCCGCCAGCCTACTCTGACGCGAAGACTGCACGATGGATCCTTAGTGCGCGGTCAGTTCTCGCCAGATGGCACTCATCAACGTTACTTCGGCATTCCATACGCCAGCTCGCGATACGAGTACAGATTCCAGGTTCTTAGCCGCTTACCTTAATTTTTAATTATGATATGACAGTTTTTGCAGATCGTTTCAGGAAATAACCATAACTGTTTCAGGCTCCCGGTCCTGCACCACAGTGGGAAGGCGTTTTCGAAGCTATCAATGAGAACACACGATGTCCGCAAGCATATATTAAGTCAAAGGTAGTGGGGTCAGAAGATTGCCTCGCCCTGAATGTCTACAGTCCCACTCACGCTTGGGATGGTGCTCCCCTACCCGTCATGGTGTTCATCCACGGTGGAGGTTTCCTGGAAGGCTCCGGGTCAACTCTCCTCTACGGACCCGACTATCTAGTATCCCGAGGCGTCGTCCTCGTCACCTTTAACTATAGATTGAACGTCCATGGATTCCTATGTCTAGGCATTAAAGAAGCTCCCGGAAATGCTGGGCTTAAGGACCAGGTTGCCGCCCTAAAATGGGTTCAACGAAATATTCGAGCGTTTGGTGGAGACCCCGACAGCGTCACGATATTCGGCGAGAGTTCTGGTGGCGCGTCGGTTTCTTACCATCTGCTGTCACCGATGTCCAAAGGACTATTCCATGGAGCTATCATGCAGAGTGGTTACTCTACGGCATCATGGGCACGACAGAGAGATCCGTTGACACCTGCTACAAAATTAGCGAGAGAATTAGGACATAACGTTGAGGACCCTCATCAGTTTTACAATGTCTTTATGAACACGACCCTGGCTGATTTAGTTGGTACAAAGATACCAAGAGTGACGGGAGGATTGATGTTTTCACATCTGCCTTTTGTGCCGTGCACTGAGCGACCAATAGAAGACGTCGAATCATTCCTAACTGATACACCCTATAATATACTAACCAAAGGACATTATAACAAAGTACCTGTGATAATAGGTTTTAATAATGAGGAAGGTTACTTTTTCGCTAGTTTAGACACTGAAGAGTCTTTGAGGAATATTAACTTTGAAGCTATTTTGGAATTTTTTGATTTAGACTTTCCTACTGGTGATGAAAGGAAAGAGGCTGCCCAGGTCATTAGAAAACTTTACATGGGTGATGATGAAATCTCTTGGGAAAGGATAATTAAACTATCTAGATTACATGCTGAACCATACTTTAACCTTCCCAGTTATATAGAAACTGAACTCATCTTGAAGACTAGTGATAAGCCAGTGTACAATTATGAGTTTCAGTACAACGGATGGAGAAATTTGCCAAAATTTACATTGGGGCGAACATTCTGGAATGCACCGGGTGCTACCCATGCGGATGATCTGCTCTACCTATTTAATTTGTTTCCTGTTCCGTCCATGTTCGAGACAAAAATGATTAAAACAATGACAACTTTGTGGACCAATTTTGCTAAATATGGGTTAGTATTAATCATGTTATCATAGTATGGAATATCGATAGACCCCCAACTCCCCATAACGTAAAATCAAACGTTACTTTCAGTAATAGTCACACAAAACTGCCCAAGTTCTTCAAACTGTGGCACAATTTTTGTGTAAAGGGACAGAAAAAATAAAAGGCACCAGAGTAATGTATGTAGTAATGGGTAGGTGATGTATCTTCTTACACCTAGTGTATCTACTCCAGTCAGATTGAAAATTTGTTGTAACTTTTGCAGGACACCTACACCCGAAGGCAGTGAGATGCAGTGGCTTCCTACGACTCTGTCCTCTCCTGCAAGGATGGAGTTGAATGAGCAGCCGACCCTCGTCTCAGACACTAACCGTGCGCCTAGGCTACAATACTGGAGACATCTCTACGATAAATATCGAGCCCTTTGACGATGTATTACAAGTAGCTGATGCAGATAGATGAGTGTAACAGAGATGTCGTGATAGATAGAGAGATAGTGAGTGTGATATATTTTTGTTGTTGTTGTTGTTTTTTTTTTAAGTAAATGGGTTTTTATAGTTAGTTAAGTATTTATATGGTAGATTTGAGTAGCAACTTAGGGAGTTGACGCCCTATACAGACGTGTAATGACCTTATTGATGTGGTTCTTCAGAAATGTCGGGTGCGTAGTACTCGAAAGATACAATGTATGAACGTTCAAACGTTTTGTGGTTTCTGTATATCCCCATGGAAAAAAACCGTGAGCTTATGTATGTAGTTAATTATTTGTTATTAGTTTAGTAAAAAAATCTTTATTGTATTTATTAAAGATTATTCATAATTCAAGACTTTGTGTAAATAATCTCATGGCAACCGGGTAAGCCGTATTGGTAGTGTGAAATACCGACGAAATTGTATTGAATAATCTTGATAGGTACTTCAATTACTTTTTTGTCTTTAATGAATATTATATATCTATCAAGAAAAACAAATCAATCGTGTATTATTTTTCATTCTTATTTATTGTGATTATACTTATGCTCGCGACTTCGTTTGCATGATTGTCGGTTATTACAGGGTTTTAATTATTTCCACAGAACCCTCATACTTTTTCCTCAATGAAAGTAGCCTACGTAGTACTTCTTAAAACATCGGATATTTGCCAACGATAGTCTAAATCGATCTAACCGTTTCAGATATTACCCGAAACAAATTAACAGACTGATATACAGTGTTATTTTGTCACTATAAACAGACGATTGTATATTTATCGGTTTAAATCGTACAATAAACTTGAGGTCACGGTCAAATTATCGATTTCAATGAGATCAATAAAAGGCACCTTTGAACTTTACATGCGTTACTTGTAATTTGTTTATCTTTAGACACCGATAACTAGCATTATTCAGAACAATTCATAAAGGTCTTGGCAGGTTTGGAACTATCTTCACTGTCACCCATTTTGTGAAATTGTCCCTTCATGTGGTGATGGTAAACTTTTTGACCTGTACAGCTTAAATAGTTTTGAACGAGTTAAATACTTTTGGATGGACCTATAATATCTTTGCGATGTTAGCATTTATTTATAGAACCATAACCATGGATGTGAACCGAATGAATGTGGCCGTCAGCAACCAGCCGCACTGACTCCAGAAAAGGATCGCTGGGAACACTCGGGCCTGCCTCTGTTCGGGCGACGGATCGATCCCCAGACCACCGCCCGCAATCCCCATTTCATGATGGCTGGAGATCGTTCTGTGCCCTTTGGAGCCTGGTGCATCTGCTACGGGTGGGATTGGAGGATGTAGCCTCCCTCTACCGTTTCGCCGCCTCGTTGGCGGCTACTATCCTGCATCCACAGCTTTCTTTTTTTAGATGTGTGTGCACCGCCGCGTCTAACACCTGCTTACTTCACCGTGACCATTGTTGCAGTGTTAACATTATAATCTTATTAAGTGCCTATCTATGAGTATTATCAAGCAGCTTAATGATTACGTAGATATAAATACCATAAATGATAAAAGAATAGTTAAGTAATAATTATAATGCTGCATCCGAATCGTTGTCATCATTATCGGAGCTCGATAAGATACGAGTCAAGGTGAGTTACGGTCGCATATTGTATCAATAGTAGTTCCGATATGTGTTATTATAGACGTATACTTATTTAGTAGTGTTTACAGTAGTAATGTAAAGTGATGTACGTTCGTGTCAAGTGGGTAGTGTTGTGGACGTTGTGGACCACGCGATTCGTCCGCCAGCCTACTCTGACGCGAAGACTGCACGATGGATCCTTAGTGCGCGGTCAGTTCTCGCCAGATGGCACTCATCAACGTTACTTCGGCATTCCATACGCCAGCTCGCGATACGAGTACAGATTCCAGGTTCTTAGCCGCTTACCTTAATTTTTAATTATAATATGACAGTTTTTGCAGATCGTTTCAGGAAATAACCATAACTGTTTCAGGCTCCCGGTCCTGCACCACAGTGGGAAGGCGTTTTCGAAGCTATCAATGAGAACACACGATGTCCGCAAGCATATATTAAGTCAAAGGTAGTGGGGTCAGAAGATTGCCTCGCCCTGAATGTCTACAGTCCCACTCACGCTTGGGATGGTGCTCCCCTACCCGTCATGGTGTTCATCCACGGTGGAGGTTTCCTGGAAGGCTCCGGGTCAACTCTCCTCTACGGACCCGACTATCTCGTATCCCGAGGCGTCGTCCTCGTCACCTTTAACTATAGATTGAACGTCCATGGATTCCTATGTCTAGGCATTAAAGAAGCTCCCGGAAATGCTGGGCTTAAGGACCAGGTTGCCGCCCTAAAATGGGTTCAACGAAATATTCGAGCGTTTGGTGGAGACCCTGACAACGTCACCTTATTCGGAGAGAGTGCTGGTGGAGTGTCAGTTTCTTACCACCTGCTGTCACCGATGTCGAAAGGACTATTCCATAGAGCTATCATACAGAGTGGATCCTCTACGGCATCATGGGCACGACAGAGAGACCCGTTGACACCTGCTGCTAATCTAGCGAGAGAATTAGGACATAACGTTGAGGACCCTCATCAGCTTTACAATGTCTTTATGAACACGACTCTGGCTGATTTGGTTGGTACAAAGTTACCAAGGGTGAAGGGACGATTGATGTTTGCACATCTGCCGTTTGTGCCGTGCACTGAGCGACCAATAGAAGGCGTTGAACCGTTTCTAACTGATACACCCTATAATATACTAGCCAAAGGACATTATAACAAAGTACCTGTGATAATAGGTTCTAACAACGAGGAGGGATACTTTTTCGCTAGTCGTGATACTGAAGAGACTTTGAGGAATCTTAATTTTGAAACTGTTTTGGAAGTTTTTGATTTAGACTTTCCTACTGATGACGAAAGAAAAGAGGCTGCTCAGGTGTTAAGAAAACTTTACATGGGTGATGATGAAATCTCCTGGGCAACGATACTGAAACTATCTAGATTACATGGTGAACCATACTTTAACCTTCCCAGTTATATAGAAACTGAACTCATCTTGAAGACTAGTGATAAGCCAGTGTACAATTATGAGTTTCAGTACAACGGTTGGAGGAATTTGGCAAAACTTATAGCAGGGCGAACATTCTGGAATGCACCGGGTGCCAGCCATGCAGATGATCTGTTTTATCTATTTAATACATTTCCTATTACGTCCATGTTCGAGACCAAAATGATTGAGAGAATGACAACTTTGTGGACCAATTTTGCTAAATATGGGTCAGTATTTCATTCCTTTTTGTAGATAGTTGGTTCTCTATCTTAAAATTTAGTCATATAAAGCGATAAAAAGATGATTTTTCACATACAATATAAACGTCCTTTCCCAGCAAACATTTTTGCCAAATATTTAGTTTCATGGGCAGTATACGTATACTGCCCATGAAACTAAATATTGAAATAAACAAACTAAATATAAAACTAAATTTGAACTAAATATTAATATTATTTATCATAATTTGTAAACTACGTAGTTTACACCCCATTACCCAATTCAGTGTGATTGAAAATTGCTGTTACTTTTGCAGGACACCTACTCCGAAAGGCAGCGAGGTGCAGTGGCCTCCTACTTCTCTGACCTCTCCTATAAGACTGGAGCTGAATGAACAGCTGAGCCTCGCACCAGGCACCAACCTTGCGCCTACGCTGCAATACTGGAGACATCTCTACGATAAATATCGAGCCCTCTGAAGTTTGTATGTAGGGATGTCAAGAAGAGATGTGTACTGTGAGATTTTTTTGATGTTTACTTTAAGTGTGTTATTTAATGATTAGAGGTTGTTTTTATTTTAATAAAAAAGGTTTTTTTTTTTAATATATTTCATCATCTGCTTAGCCTTTTTCCCAACTGCGTTGGGGTCGGCTTCCAGTCTGACCGGATGCAGCTGAAAACCAGTGTTTTACATGGAGCGACTGCCTATCTGACCTCCACAACCCAGTAACTGGGCAACACGATACCTCTTGGTTAGACTGGTTGTCAGACTTCTTGGCTTCTGACTATCCGTCACGACTGCCAAAGATCTACGAATTACAGCCAAATTTTTTAAATATATTTAATGAAGTTTATTAAAACGCCTGTCATCATCATATCAGTCACAGGTCGTCTACTGCTGGACAAAGGTTTCCCCTTAGATTTCCAAAAGGACCGGTTGGAAGACACTGCCTCGAAAAACATTCTCTCTTACATTGTTTTCCAACTTATTTGTGAACAGAATTGCTATTGGAAATATACTAAAACATAAAATTTTACACATAAATTATATGTGTTTACCTCTGAAGTATCAAAATTATAATGTTTACTTCTGTTGAGAGACTCCTACGCATCAACCGGACAGTCTTCACCCCCGGCCTCTCTCACTAAAGAGCTGACGCGCACGTGCCCGCATCTTTTAACTTATTTTTACTATATTATGTATTTATGTACAGAAAACATCATCAACTGATTACCCCTCTTACATTAAAATTCGTTTCAAAAGAGGGTAACCAGTTAATGACGATGTCTGTACATGTCAAACAGTCCGCTGTATTTTTCGGACTATGACTGTTAGGGTAGAGGGAGTGCACCTGTGTTTGTGCAATTATTTGTGCACTGTTATAGTTTCTTGGTTAGTGTCCGTTCGGCGGCCATTATCAATTGATAATGGCCGTTGTGATCAAAATTCGGTCATGAGATTAAATTATTAAACACGTTTATCGTGCTAATTTGACATTGCCGCCTTAATTTCGTTACTGTAAGATCGATTTTTGCAGTTCAATTGTAACAACAGACGCATTACGTATACTATGTATATAGCTTAATATTTTTTAATCAACACCCTTAAAATCCCCTATTCTTTTTAACGTAAAAATAACTGCTGTATATTTGTAAAACCTTGGTATCCCGTTGTCTGCAATTAAGGTGAAAGGTGAAAATAACCTTCATATGAGAGGCCCGACCTCATTCCCCGAGGCAAGTTGATCCGTTCCCTGGATGTTTTTGAGAGAAATTAATTTGATCCCATACAAGGTCGGGCCCCGTCACCGCCTGTCAAAATTGATGGCTTGACTCTGCTCAACCGACTGAATGAGTTTGAATTTATAAGTACTTATCTGTATTAATATTTTAGAAAGGTAATATTTTTTGTTTGTGTGTTTGTTTGTACCGCGAATATTCTCCGAAACGACTGCACCGATTTTGACCATGTCTAACCAATGGATAGCTACATTATTCCTGAATAACATAGGCTATATATCATCACGCTACGAACTACGGGAGCGGAGCATTAGCCAAACACGTAACTTATGGCGAGTGAAATAAGCCACGCGGACGAAGTCGCGGGCAGTTCGCAAGTGTTTTATAAAACTTTAATTGAGTCTGTTTGAGTATTTGTGAATAGCTTTTTGTGGCCTTTATTCTTTCCTGCCGGCTTATTCTGTAAGAAATCTCCCTCAGTGAATTAAGGTGAAGTGAGCTAAAACTGGGCTGTCACTATACGATGCTAGGGATTGACAGGTCGCCACACGCTCACTTCACGGAAGGAGGGTTTTACAGAATAACACCGCAGAACTTACTTTTGCCCTTGACGTCGTTTGTACACAAGCTTGAATTTTTTATTAGAAACGGTGACAAAGTATTCAAAATGCCATTTTCTCACAAAGACGGGAATGGAGAGAAAAATAAATAAAGAAGGAATAAATGAAAGAAAGAGAGAACAAAAGAGAAAATGACAAATTGTGTTAATCGGTACAATGTTTAATTGAGAATATCAGCACCATCTTTTGAAACAGTACCATTTTAATATTGCTTTGTAATTTCAGTTGTTCGAACTTTCAACTCTTAGGGCCAAAACACATAACCAAGAACAGAAAAAGAGCATTTTATTGTCGTATGGTAGGGTATCCAGTTCCTCATGATTTTTGATTGTAGATAGACGTGTCTCTGCCATGGACCATCGTGAGAAACTTATTGCTTATTGTTTACTTACTTATAATGCTGGAACTAGCGCCACGCTGCTGTGCCGCGCCGCTACAATGGGCAGTGACGCTACTGCCGATTCTCGCGGCGCGGCGCCGCAACGCGGTTATGTGTTTTGGCCCTTAGCGCTGAGCCGAATGTTGAAAATGCAACAGTACGCAAGACAAAGTAATATTAAAATAATACTATGGTTTTAAGAGATGGTGGTAGTCCCACAGCTCAAAAAGACCTCAGCTGAGCATTATGTCAGTTGGCAACACTATTAGTGCTAAAAGCAGACTAGATTAAGTAGTGTGGGTTTTTTTTTCTTATTGTATCTTCAACCTAAAATACCATATTACTTTTTTTTCTTCTTACAAATTGAGACCCCAAGTACTATTTAACTTAATACGTTGTGTGAGTATGATTATCTTTTACAATCTTCACGAGATTTTTTTCCCTTAAAGACGGCGCCGTATGTGGTGTAGCACGACGCAAAAAATGTAAGTGCTAGTCATCTCGCAAAGCTGTGAGAGTAAATAGCTGAGGGAGTAAATTAGGGGTAACGAACCTCAATTTTCCCTTACGACTAACAGCTACGGTGTTTTGTAGGGTTCTGTAGATGCCTGAAAGGTGCTAATCCGATGGCAAATAAGCAAAGTCCCACCTGATGATGAATGGTCAAAGCTGCAATACATGTGCTATACCAGTGGCCTTGCAAAAGCGTTGCCATCCCAGAGATAAAGTTGAAATGTTTTATGTGCTTGTTATTACACCGGCACCCATCCCCTCCAAACGGTAACACAGCAACGCTGGAAATGCTATAGTACTTCCCCAGAGCTTCTTCACAAATATCTCTAGTACTACCCTGTCTGTCAGCAGGCTGTAACTCATAAACCGTAATAGGTAGAGAGTTGAAATTTTCTTAAAGTATGTGTATTACTACAGCCGCTATAACAACAAATAAACAATAAAATTTAAAATCAAAGGTGGTAACCATACAAGAAACGTGTTTTTTGCATGTATTAAAGTGTATGTAAATATTTTACTGACCCTTTGTACCCGAGCCCCTCTCGCACTTGGCCAGTTTTTATTTTGGAAATAAGCTACCCTACTGCAATTTGTTCGGAGACCCTTAAATCTGCTGTAAAGGTGATGAACCTCCAACCAACCAAAAATGGTCGAGTTACCTTAATTTGAAGAGTAACCGGTGGAAACACAGATATAAGAAAGATATAAGAAAGATGTTTTTTTTTTATATTTCTGTGGGTGGAAAGAATTATATTAACACAATGCTTCATACATTTCATCTTGTTAAGGTTTGGTAAGTACATATTTTGGTCTTACCTTGTAAAGAATAATGTAATGTTTATTTTACAACTTGAATTCAAATCTTGGATTTATCAGTATTTTGGGTACATTTGCAGTTGGCGGCGATGCGAAAGAATCTTTTGTGTCATTTGTTTTTTTAATATTTACTTGTCTCTCACCCGAGATTGATTATTACTTTAATTTTTATAGGTTATTTATTTATTATATTGTACATATATAATACAGGCCAATCAAATATTTTTTATCTGACGTCTTTGAGTGACTGCGCCACGGTTTTGCAAACGTGACGATCTTCATTTGTTTAGCCATTCAAATTTAGAACTGTTTTCAACTTCTACTATATGTCGAACTTCCCGACATCGCGAAAACTCGACGTTCCACCTTCCTACGACAGCACAAAGCTACCCACTCATATTGTTCTTACTAAATATACACGCATGATAGGGAAGCCGACACGAGTACGAGACTGGAATCAAAACTTCTCCCATTAAAAACTAATTAGCAAAGTGGTTGGTTCTGCGCATCTGTGGCGTTCATTAATCAATTGATCAGTTGTTACTTGTGCACTGGGTTGTTATACTATAATAATTGTTATTGGGTAATCAAAGTTTTGTTTGAAGTGACAGTTTGATCGTAACTGTGTTGTTTTGTTAAGAAGAGGTGAGAGTAGCGTAGCATTGCGTAGAAAAGCGTAGCCTTGCGTAGCATATTGTGCTTAGTAAGCGGCGTAGCCAAACGTAGCGTATTTGTTTATTTTGATTGAATTTGATTTTGTTCATTTATTTCAATTATATTATTGCAATTTAGTTTGACTTTGAATTATGGATTTTAACACTTATGAAAGAAAACTTTGGAAAATCCACAGGAAAATGTGTTGCGTTCAATGCTTGTACCTTCTCTGTTTAAGGAGACGCCTTTGGCTTCCAGTAGGATAGGAAAAGGTAGATATTGTTCCTTTAGAACTGGTGAGCAATAGCCCCGTTCGAAGCCAAGGCAGGTTGCATGTTAACATTTATTCATTGTATGTACATATAAGTTACATTTTTAAATATTAGTATAAAAAAAAGAAAAACATTTAAAAATATAAAAAATATTTGGCCTTTTTAATGGTATCTAAACCCGAACTATTGTATATGACTAGCTGTAAGTTTTCCTAAAATTATTAAAATAAATAAATAAACAGTAAATATACATAAAACAACCATTCCAATTACCCATTCCCGATAACTATACTAATTATTATCTTCCACAACCTATACCCCGCGGCTTCATCTGCGTTCTGCTAACTAGTAGTTCCAGAGCGCATTATGCGATTAAACTAACAAACAAAAAATCCCTTCGCTCTATTAAATTAAAATAGATAATTACTACATCCAACACAATAGCTCAATAGGTACCTCAAAACTGGACTGTATTATGTGTACACATAAGGTGCTATATACTACACAAGCTAGCTACTATAATCACGGCATGCAATCATGTTTCACGCTAATGCACTAAGCTAGTACGTGGGTACTTATCGGCTGTTATGGCGTTAGTACATCGTCGTAATGGGCTCAAGATGAGAGCTGATGAACTGCCTCGACCTTAATATGTGGAGATGTTTATTATTTGAATACATAACGGGTGTAAAACTGCACTTAATGAAGTTGAAAGTTAACATGTTTTTTCCATTATTGTGTTGTTGTTGTTGGCCATGCCATTTTTTTTTTGGTACGCGGTGGAAATCCTCATGGATTTCCATCGTCTTGGGGGTGACGGAGGAGCTGGACTCTTACCGGCTAAAACCACCGCGTTGTTCCACCTATGCCCATGGCCGGGGGTAGGGGATTCGCATAAGCATTCACCGCTCTCCTGACAGGCCTCGACCCGCTATACCATATTGGCCATGCCTGGGTACTCTCAGAAGGCCAATTTTTATATCAAAATTGAATACGGAAAATTTGAAAATAAATTTTCAATTTAAGTTAAAATCTAGTCGTAGTCTCTACAATCAATGTAGGTAAAGGGGGCTTTCTTGACAGGTTGAGACTGAAATTACATGGCGATCTAAAATTGTACTCTTGAAGGTCAAAGTTCCAATTTTGAATAATATAACTAAGCTTACGCTTAGCGCGACTGCTACGCTAGGGGTCTTGGGTTCGATTCCCAGGTCGAGCAAGAAGTGTTATTGGGTTTTTCTATTAATTTCTCAGTAGCAGCTCGGAGTTTGGATTTGTGCCCGGTTAATGGCAATAGGGTCGCCCCCTTTTACATGGGACCTTAACATACCGGCGAACCGTGGCTACATTCGTACACCTCTGCCTAACCCTTCGGAGAATACAGGCGTCGTGTTATATATGTTGCGTGAAACTCCACCCATTAATTACCAAAAGTATTGAAAATCATCCCGAAACAACACGACGACGCGAAACTTGAACGTACGAGAGCTCTAACTTGAACTGGTTTTATCGCTAACAGATCATTATAAGTTTAAAGGGCTGCTATTTGAAAAGTTAGCTCTTAGACGGGGTAGATTTTGTAATTACACTCGAATAGGCGGTGTAAATAAACTTAAATTGTATAGAATATACGTTTTACTTAAAATACTTTGGTTTTCTTTACTGTTTTCTTTTAATATATCTATAAATAAATATAAATCACGCCGGTATTCCCCGAAGGGTTAGGCAGGTGTACCAATGTACATCCACAGTTCGCCGGTATATTTAGGTCCGATGTAATAGGGGGCGAGCCTATTGCCATTAACCGGACACAAATCCAAACTCCGACCTGCTACTGAGAATTTCATAGAAAAACCCAATAACATTTTTTGCTCGACCTGGGAATCGAAGCCAGGACCTCTAGCGTAGCAGTCGCCCTTAGGACCACTAGACCAACGAGGCAGTTTCTTTTTATAGGTGAAGGAAAACATCGTGAGGAAACCTATGTAGGATGTATTTACAATACTAATATTATAAAGAAGAAATATTGTTTTGTTTGTTTGTACCGAATAAGCTCCGAAACTATTGAACCGATTGTAACTATTGTTTCACCAATACATAGCTACATTATTCCTGACTGATAAAAGCTACATAACATCACGGTACGACACACGGGAGCGGAGCTGTAACCAAAAACGTAACTTAACGCGGGAGAAATAATCCACGCAGACGAAGTCGTGATCAATGCTCATGCCTTCGCTATAGGAAAAGAGGTTTTGGTCTTGTAGTGGGACAATTATGAGTTGGTAATATTCTACTAATATTATAAATTCGAAAGTTTTATAATAAAGTTTTAAAGAGTATCGTATTACCCATTACTGGGTTGTGGAGGTCTGATAGGCAGTCGCTCCATGTAAAATACTGATATTCAGCTGCGTCCGGTTCGACTGGAAGCCGACCCCAACATAGTTGGGAAAGGGCTAGGCAGATTATAAATTCGAAAGTTTGTGAAGATGGATGGATGTTTGTTACTCTTTCACGCTTAACGGCTGAACGGATCTGGATGAAATTTTAAATTGCAGTGTGTTATCCCGGGAAAATTTGCGGTTCCCGTGGTATAATAATATCTCAAATCTGACGCGGACATTACATATTTGCAGACAGAAGCTAGTTATTACATATATAATTTTAAAAAGTAGCTGTTCACTGTTGTGTTGCAGCACTTACCTACACACTTCAAAATGTATGCGACATTTTTTAACAGTGATAGTACTTCCTCGGACGTCCTCTTTCTCAAAGACTAGGTACTATATATTATCCCCTAAGAGGGTTCACAAATGGTTACCTATACGATACGATATTTCACGTATTCTCGTCATGCAAAAGTCTCTTTGTCTGTCAATGGAAGCTTGAACCTCTTTGAACGTTCTTTAAAATTCTACCTAAAATGTTCGTATTGTGAGGCCCTTTATGCATTTTTCTTGAAACTCCATTCAAATTCAAGTATACAGGCTTTTAATCCTCAATCCTAATAATTCAACCATCGTTTAAAAACTCAAATAAAGTAGATTTACAGAATTGGGTAGATGACACCACTAACCAATAATTTCAAGAAACAACTTCACAAAAAAACATTTAATTTTAGCACCAAAAACCCGATGATTTTTTAAATAACTGTAAGAATCGATTTTTAGTTGCTTTGAAATCAATAAATAGTTAGTGAATTGAGATGACAAAAAAGTGACGTCATAGTTGAGTATTGTCATAGAAAATCTATGGGGAATGGCGTTTTGACAGCTCATAAAAAGTACGTCAATTGATTAGTGGTGTCATCTACCCAATTCAAGTTCAATAAATATGTCTTAGAAAGTTTTTAACACGAAGAGTGATTCAGCCTTTACTTAACAAAACTACAACTTATTAATAGATTACTAATTAGAGTTCTATTCTTCTAATATTATAAAGACGTAAATTATTTAGTAAGAGGAAATCTCTGGAACTACTGGTCTGATTGTAAATAATTATTTCACTGATCTAAAGGTACATAATTACCGAGTGCCATAGAATATGTTTTATGATATGGTTGTATTTATTTATCACAAACACAACTATCATTGCAGGCCTTAATCCTAATGCGGTAGCGTGGTCCGGTGGTCTTTAGTTACATTCTAAATAAAAGCTACTTGTTATATACTAGCATAACATAATACAAACAATGTTACCTTTGTATATATGTTTATTTTGTTTTTTATGGTACCTATACTTGACTTCCACGCTGCAGCTCCTAAAAATTGATTAGTGGTGTCATCTAACCAATTTCCTATCCGCCTTGAGCAACTGAGGCGATCAATGCTCGTGCCTTTTCTGCCTTTACAGTGAGACATTAATAGGCCAGTACTAATATAATTACTTTTATCCCTCTCAATGCAATTTCCATCGTAACTTTACAAGATCTTAACAGATCTCTATAAATTAAACCTTTTTTTCTGCTTGCACTGCAAGAGAATGTCTTAAGAGTAATCCGGTCTATAAATATCGAAGTAAACCGAAGTCCGGCTTAACAAAAGACTGAGCCAACTTCGTAAAACATTACTTAAGGCTTACAAGTTTTCTAGTTACGTTAGAGCTTTTTTATAGAGAAATATAAGTATATAGGATGGAAGGGACATCTTGGAAAATGGATTGAGTATGTGATTCTAGAATCGATGCTTTCAAATTAAGAATAAAAAAGTCTATTCCATAATAAAGTGTCAATTCAATTTTCACCGGCCATGCCATTATCTCATCACCATCTTTGGTTGACTGGTAGAGAATGCCTAAAGCATAAAATCTGCCTTTGTATTTTTTTGATGCATAAAGTTTAAATAAATACCCAAAAATAAAAGGTCAAAACGTATAGAACAGCTTATTTTTATTCTTCGCTCCCAAAGCTTCAAATTCGAATTGCTTACACTACGAAAATTGTCTCGTTACCGTGTTATTAAATCAAATTAAGATTTTGAATGACATAGGAAGTTATTTACGCTTAATCAGATCAAGTATTTGTCGCTTTATTGATGTATGTAGGTACTTGTATACTAATTATTATGTCAAAATTAATCCAATAACTGAGCGTAGATCCAAAACAAGCCAATCCACAATCTCTCAACAATTAAATTTAATTACATCAAAATTAATTAAATATGTCAGAATGTATTACGTTACTATCCAGAAATAACAGACAAATGTGCAGACAGGACTTAGGGTTAGGTCAATTTTATTAATTAAAAACATTCAAAATCTAGTCGCAATCTTATCTCAGCGACAATCAATCTTAATACGACCAACTTATGAGATTAGATTGCGATCATTCCTAATATTTAGGATTTACTTCCTTATAAAATATCATTACAATGACTTCGAAATATGAGAGAAAAAACTTGGGTTAGTGGTTATTTAATTTTCGTAGAACTTATTATCATCATATCAGACGAACGACGACGTCCACTGTTGGACATAGGCCTTCCCTAAAGTTAACGACAATTACCGGTCCTACACTGCCCGCTACTCTTAAGCAGGTCATCAGAGCCTTCAATAATATTATAACCTAACCAAATTGTTAATAACAAAGTAATTTATAAACACAGCATAACACAATAAAGAACCCATTCTACCTCGGCAGGTATTTCAAAGGCTGCCAAAATTGTGGCTCCATCAACAATGCCATAGCTAAACAATGGTGAATTTTGTTAATTTGACAACTCCATGGAACAGTATTATGTAAAAGACGGAACAAAGATTTTCATGTAAACCAGGGAACCGCCTTGGGGTAACCCATCGAGTGGAGTAATTGCTATGGTTACCATAAAGCGTACGTATTCGAAGGTTTATATATCAAGAGAGTTGAAAGGAATTTCATAAGTTTTATTGTTGTGCGTTACGGTGAAATGTAACCGCTGTTATGCTTGCTATGGTACAAGGGTTTCTAAAGTTGAGTTAAAAACTAGTTTTTATTAAAGACCATAAAAATATTGGAGTTTTAACCTTCATTATCTCCGTAAGCAGCCTACAACCATGCTGCGGGTTGTTCGAAAGAGATACCGCGCCCCCGGAACGCAAAGGGCACATGAAGGAACATAGATGGTTTTTTAGTCAGTAAAAGTCTGACACTCCCTCCCGTCCCACCCAGGGCGGGGGGGGGGGTCATTGGATGATTTTACCATCTTAAAAAATAAAATAAAATCCTACAACCATCTCTAAAAACAGTATTATTTTAATATTACTTTGCCTTGCACACTGTTAGATTTCAACGTTTTGCATAGGGATGAGAGTTGAAAATTCAGTTATTGTAGTTACAACACATACCATCACGCCTGTATTCTCCGACGGGTTAGGCAAAGGTGTCCTCACAGTTCGCCGGTATGTTTTTTAGTTCCATGTAATAGGGGGCGAGCCTATTGACATTAACCGGGCAACTGTAATTACAAAGTAGTATTAAAATGGTATAGTTTTGAGAGACTATGGCAGGCCTCAAAGTACGTGCCCCGTTGGTTTCGTGGTAGCAAGCGCGACTGCTGAGCAAGGGGTCCCGGGTTCGATTCCCAGGTCGGGTAAAGAGTGTTATTGGCTTTTTCCATTAGGAATTTCTCAGTAGCAGCCCGGAGTTTGGAAGTTGGTGGTGTGACACCCGCGTGTCTCGGAGAGCACGTAAAGCCGTTGGTCCTGCGCCTGATCTCTCTCCGGTCGTGTCGGATTGCCGTCCCATCGGGCTATGAGAGTTAGGGAAGAGGGAGTGCAAACACAGGTGTGTTTGCGCACATACTTGTGCACTATAATACCTCCTGCGTACGTGGCTAAAGAAATTACATGTTCCAGAACAAAAAAAAACATCACAATGATGGGAAAAGCATGTAGCTTTCAACTTCGTTAAGTGTCTTTTAACACCCATTATTCACCATGACCGACTTGTCATGGTGTGTGGGGGGAGGGGGGCGACCCCATGAGCCCCCCCCCCCACACCGTAGGTACTTGTACCATACTTGTCACGTAACTACGCAAGGGAACAATAAAGTTTTTTCATAACATGTCATATATCCTGACGTGTGCTTATTACTTCGCTATCAACCTCGTTGGCATTCGTAGTCATTTAAAATGAGGGCTGGTGCATGGAGTACTCTCCGTGCGAACGAAGTGCTGTGTGATTGGTGTTCAGGGTTTATTTTTTGAGATTGTTGCCATAATATGGGATTAGCACCTAACCCACGTAATCTTAACCTATGTTAAAATATATCTCATTTACACAAATAAATAAAATTAAGTATCTGTTTTTGATGACAAAATAACAGCTTTTTACAAAATAATTGACAATGAATACTACACGAACAGTTTTTTAAAATTATTGTTTGTTTTTTTTTTTATACAGGATAAGTTTTTAACCAGTGCGTAAATTTTTTTTGGTAGTTCAGTGTCAGTAATAGAACACATTTCCGTGTTTAGTTAAAAAAAAAACAAAAAATTCATCCTTATCCGAGTTTGAAATAAGCAAAACATGGACATAATCTATTCACCAAACTATCAATGTCAACTCTTGGCCGCCGCCCGGGCGCATGGCTGAGGTGAGGGGCTGGGGAATGCGCTAGCGCCGAGTGACAATAAAATATGGTTTTTAAGTATACATGTTTCGTAAGCGATAACTTTTTTTTTTAGTACTAAGACATATCAAAATAAAATATACGTGTTTAATAAAACGTGTTGAAGTTTATTATGGCAAAATTTACACACTGGTTAAAAATTTTTCCTGTAGATGGAAAATCATCAAATAACTTCCCCCGCCCTTAGGGTCAGACTTTTACTGACTAAAACCCATCTATGTTCCTTCATGTGCCCTTTGCGTTCCGGGGGCGCGGTATCTCTTTCGAACAACCCGCAGAATATTATTGTATGTCTGGCTGTTTGTTCCGGGTAATCTTCGAAACGGCTGGACATTATGTGACCGGGCCTTCACTGGTAGATAGCTGATGTTATAAGGAGTAACTTAGGCTACTTTTATTTTAGGAACAGATTTAAGGTACCACGCAAAAACACACGACAAACCACATTATAATAAATAAATAAATATACTATTATTATAAATTATATTGATGCGGCCCAGAATTTGGCCACTCTGACTACGTTGTCGGTGGCAGCCATTAAATCTTCCTGCGTGCAGCTGTTAGGGCATGCAGGGCACGGTGTAAGATGTGCCATCGTATGTGCTGTACCGCACAGACAGCTCAAATCGCTACCATCACTGAATCCAAAAAAAAAAAAATACCCCTGATGGCCAGCATACATGCGAATGAAGCTGTGGGTTTACACAAGGCGTCAATAAATCACAAGGCTATCGCTATCGCCATTGTAACTGTAATACTTCAAATTGAGTTTGAAATTGCAAAAACCTAAAGAGATTAGCTTGATAAAAGATGAAAGTGAAATTATCTCCGAAAGATGATTATATTTTTGCGGTTCTATCAAATTTTGTAAAAGGATTAGTGTTAGAAAGACCGTACAGTAGGGTGTCAAAGGGTACAATGAAGTTCTTTTCATACCTCAGTTTTTACATTAAATAAAACGAAGTCTGTCTGTCTGTAAGTATGCACGGTTATTGGCAATAGGCTCGCCCTTTATTACATGGGACCTAAACATACTAGCAAACTGTGGGTGTACATTGGTACAGCTCTGCCTAACCCTTCGGGAATACAGGCGAGATACTTTGTTGTTATAAAGTCTGCAATACGGGGTGTTAAGGCACTTCAAATAGCCGTTAACTACTCATCAACAACATCATCTTATCAGCCGAACAACGTCCACTGCTGGACATAGGCCCTAAAGATAGCCACAATGACCGGTCCTGCGCTGCCCGATTCCAGCAATTTACCGCGACGGGCTTTCTCATACTTCCTATCAAACTAATAAGTAAAAAATACATATTGCTAGCCACTGTTTTTAGTTTGAAAAATCTGTGTTTTTAGTTGCGCGTAGCGGTTCAATGTAACAGTACTGAGGTCGTGGTTAAGAAGTTAAAACGTTTAAAACTAATTTACGACCGGAATAAAAAAAGAATCGCTATGATGCTAAAAATTGTGACTTTTAGCTTAGTTAAGTGTGTTTTTACACCTTGACTTGATAAATCAAGCCAGTATGCTATTTGAATATAGAAAATATAAATAAAAAAAAAATGAAATATAATATTCTATCAATCATAATTACGTGGGTATCGTTATAAAATACTTTCAAGACAATTTGCAAAATCCGATGCAGTAGGGTGACAAAAAAACTGTGTGTAAATTGTTTCGACAAATGAGAGGGCAAGGGTAACCATCATTCTTGTTTAGCGCTTGACAGGTGGATTTGTTCGGAAAATAGAAATGTCCCTTTTCGCGACCGAATTTACTGGTATGTGAGTAATTTGTAAAAAAATTTGTTACAGAATTTTTGTGGATACGTCAAAAAATATGTGGCTACTATTTTTCACGTACTTATGTATATTTTTCTTGATCTTAACATTTTTCCTCAAAAGGGATCTACTTACTTTGAATTTTACGAAAAAGAGTTTCTAGAAATATCCTTTCTAAAAAGTGCGCGTAGTGTTATGTCGCGTCGTGTGTCAGTGGAAACTGACCCTTACCAACATCAAAAATATCTCCAAAATGTTTTACTTCGGTATCATTCATTACCATTTATAAACTAAAGTCTCTTCAACCAGACGGATTTGCTTCAATGAGTTGTCGGTCTATTTTGCCCTAGAAAATAAAAACAAATCAAAACTATTTTCGTTCCTATTAAGGGTGTGTTTCACCATCTATCAATAGACACATTACTCTAGAAGGCCAATTCTACTGAATAAAAACGTTCGAATTCTAGTCGCAATCTCATCTGTGCGACAATCAATGTCAATAAATAAAGGTTAAATTAGAAGCGTTTTTGACAGATTGAGTCTGAGATTAGATTGCGATCATTCCTTATTTAAAATAGAACGGGACTTGTGTTGAAATTATTTGCAAATTAATTTATAAAAATTTAAACTCCATTTTTTCAATTTCGATTTAATAATACCTAGTATTTAATTATTGTTATTATTATTAGTAGTAGTAGTAATTATTGTTATTTTTGTACTTAATATTTATACTTTGATTTTTATAATTGGTTCCATAAGCCGTCAAACAAAATAAACAAATAAGGTGAAACAGTATCAAGATTTTATAGTACCACTACACCAAACCCTATAAAATCTTGATACTTTGTCGTATAACTCAAAATTTTTCAGGACCGTACCCACACAAGTCTACGCTCGAGTGGGTCTCACCTCATGCGAACTCTCTAAAACAAATACATAGGCTACCGCACTAAGATAAACAGCACAGTCCAGTGGAGCTGTGCCAATGAAACTTTATTCACGTTTTGTGATTTTAAGCCGAACTCGTTAATTTACTGGCTGTTGTAATGTTACTATAGCTGGTTGGAGAACCTTTGTATTATGCAAGTCGTTTAATTGGAATTTCTCAAGACTCGCCTCTGTTTTGATGAAGAGAATATTTATATAATTCTAACTGGAATACCACGCAGTCTCGTCAAGATACGTTTTTGATTATAGCTCCACTCCCGTGGGTCGTAGCGTAATGTTATATAGCCTTTTTTTTTTTTTTTTTTTTTTTTTTTTTTTTTTAGAGATGGTAAAATCATCAAATGACCCCCCCCGTCCAGGGCGGGGCGGGAGGGAGTGTCAGACTTTTACTGACTAAAAACCATCTATGTTCCTTCATGTGCCCTTTGCGTTCCGGGGGCGCGGTATCTCTTTCGAACAACCCGCAGAATGTTATATAGCCTGGACCCTACTTTACCGTACATTTTTTTCAGATCAGACCAGATGTACATGAGCATAGCGCGTTTAAAACTACCGCTGATGCGCTAAAAAATAAAACAGCGCTAATATCAGGTCATACAGGCCCGATTTTAAATATCTTTTTACAATATATAGCCCGCTTATTGAGGAAGATCATAAACTATGTACGATCGACGGGAGTGCGTATTATATTTAGTAATATTATAAATTCATTTGTATATAGCTGATGGATATCACCGATAACCAGACACCAGACAAGAACATACCTACAAACAGCTTGCCCCCAAATCCTTTACCACTTAGTCTAAACCTAACTACAAACCAATACGCCAACAAAACCGCTACAATGTCTTACACCTAACGTACAAAAACTCGACATTATTGTACAATTTGACGTATCGTCCGGACATTAGGCTGTGCCCGACGACCGATATTGGGCAACACATCTATCATGTCCGAAGGAGGGGGTGCATCCAATATGGTAGTTATTTTCACGTCTGTCACTGGTAATTGATGAGATAGTTAACTGAGATGGTTAACTTTTCTTGGGACTGTCAATATTTAGTTAATGATCAAAGTTAGAAGATGTTTTCGTGTTTATTGTAAGTAGTTTCTGCTTGCGATTTCGTCCGTGTGGTATTTTACCTTCGTTACGTCTTTGGTTACTGCTCCGCTCCCGTGGCTTGTAGCGTGATGTTATATAGCTTAACTATTTCTCATGAATCTAGCTATCATAATACAAAATCATTTTTTCAAATCTGACTGGCAATTTCTAATATTAGCGCTTTTGAATAAACAGACAACCAAAAAATACACTACTACATTTTTTATATAAGTATAGAGAATACCAGCCTATTATTGTATCCCACTTGCAAGGCCTCTCATCCAGAAAAGATACATGTATTGATCACTAAGCTTGCTCAAGGCGGATTGACATTCATAAAATAAATAAATATAAATATACCATCACGCCTGTATTCCCCGAAGGGTTAGGCAGAGGTGTACCAATGTACACCCACAGTTCGCCGGTATGTTTAGGTCCCATGTAATAGGCGGCGAGCCTATTGCCATTCAAGACTTTTATTATTTATAAGTCCAGGTTTCCTCAACGATGTTTTTCCTCATTGGTGTCAGTGACGTCTAAGATATATTTAGAAGGTCTGTGAATGCGATGTTTTCCTGGTAATCTTTAATTATGTGGGAACCTACTTACCTGGGACTAATTAAAAAGTTGAAGGTTAATTAAGCAATGTTTATAATGAAAATAGAAACAACTGAGGCTTTCAATAATTGTATTTTTAATACTTATCCAGAATGACGAGGAATGTACCTATGTTATGTTACTAAATTAACACGAAATCTTAAGTTTTTCATATTCAAAGTAAGCTTACTTTTGTTTGTAATGAATGGGGAATCATCAAATCACTTCTTCCACTTTGGGCGGAGCCGAAGGGAGTATCCAGACTCTTACTGATTATAATCCATCTATGTTCTTCCTAGTGCCCTTTGCGTTCCAGGGCTGCAGTGAAAAAATCCGCAACCCTGGCAAAAGGTAACCTTACCTACGTTACCAAACATAACATAAAACCCACATACCATTACGCCTGTATTCCTCGAAGGCTTAGGCAGAGGTATACCAAAGTACACCCACAGTTCACTGGTATGTTTTAGGTCCCATGTAATAGGGGGCAAGCCTATTGCCACCGGGCACAAATCATATCTCTGAGCTACTACTGAGAATTAAAAAAAAACCCAATAACACTTTACGACCATTGCATTACAAAAAGAAAAAAAATATCATAAAATAAAATTCACCAAAACGCAAAAAGTCACAGCCTACAAAAGTACCAACCAACCTAGTAAATACAGTAACCACAGCAAATCCTTTGTCACAGTATACCAAGTAGCACAACAACCTATAAATCACACTTGACCTGTTCCCAAACATACGCACACGATAAAAACACCACGTGTGACCTAATAAGTTTTACGATAAATTTCTCCATAGCCCACCTCTCAAATCTGCCGAATAAATACAAAATTGCTGGATATACTGGTGCTGGAAAACATAGGGAGAGATATTTGGAGAGTGGCCGAAGATAAAGGGTTTATTTTTGAGGGAAAAAATCACTGTCTATGGCAGCAATGTAATATAAGCAAAATATTGTGCTTATGGGTGCATGTAACAGCACAGGGGTCGTGAGATTAAAAGATTGGTTAATATATTAAAATTATTTTTGTAAAAAAATATATAAAATAGTTGTATTACTTGTTTTCGTAAAAAAATATATAAAATAGTTGTATTCTTTATTCTATCGTAACTTTTCCATCGACAATTTCCTTCTACTTACTAATTACAACATACTGGGTTCGGATCGCCATTCTATCTGCAAAACTGCATAACGATCGACCATTTTTTTAATCCTCACTATGAGACATATTTTAGCAGTTGACTTCCAAAGTTTCCATTTATAAGATCGGGCGCAAACACAATATGGTTCCGTATATTCCTAAATAGCTTTAGAAATATACGAAACCTTATTGCGTGTAAAGACTACCGTCTTTCCGTATTTTCCTGTCATTCTTGCCGTGAACGTAATTTATTAGAACAAATAAATATTGTCGAGGAGATAGGAAGAACTTGGAGTTATTTATTTACTCATAACATATTTGCTTCTTAAGTTTGTTTGCAGTTGTTTTATTATAAAGGCTAGGTGCTTAGAGTAGTATTTTATTGTTAATTAAGACTAAATTCTGGGCATTTCTGGTATTTTTTTTAATATTTATGTTTACATGAGGGAAAAAATATATCGATTACTAAGGAAAAATCTTACAACCCAAAAACCACTGTATTCTGCCTTCAAGATAGCGTGCAAATTATTTATTTTTACGTCATGATGATTACATGCAAACAAATAATAATAAAAAAAGAAACTAAAACAAAATGACATCAAGAAGTTCTCCCGAATCGCGGTCTACTGAAAATATGCCCAGTGTGTAGATCCAGAGATTAGCGCGTTTGAATCAAACAAATAAAATCGTCAACAAAAACAATCTTTATTTTGTTTTTTTTTTAACACATAGGATTTATTAATAATAATTCAACTACAAAGTTAAAACTAAATAATAATTAAATTACAAACTATGTACAGTTAATATAAAAAGTAAGGTCATAGGGCATCAAAAAACTCATCCGCATCGCTGTCAATGGGACATGTGCCCAGAAGGCTGGCAGCATTGCCACGTTGTATGGCAATGCTGATTCTTTGGCCAAAGAATAGGCCAGCCCTCTGGTCACGTGAAGAATCGACCAGTCGCTTCGCGATAAATTTATTATTTTAAATCTTTATTTAAAATAAGGAATTTGTAAAGATGACGTCATTACTCTTAACCCTGCAGTGGTCGCGTCTTAAAAACTCACGTGAGTGGTCGCGCGGCTACATATGTAGCCCAATTTGTTTTGTCGTTTTTTAAATGAAAATCAATTGTATTATTATTTTCTTATTAAAATATGACAAATTAACTCTTCCTAAATAAAATTAAAACAAAAAACAAACATAAATCATAAACGGTCTTGTTTCAATCAGCTATGAAAAAAAAAGTACTTACGTAAAAAGTCATGTTAGTTTAAAAAACCATGGGCTACATATTATGTATGTGCTCGCGCGACCACTGCAGGGTTAAAACACCAAAAACTCAAACCTTTTGTGGACTCTTTTCAAATCAGACGGCACTTCAGATCTCAGACACCAACCAATAATCACTCCCGAGTTCCCGACTGAAAGCCCAGGCACAGAACAAAAGATTCCCAATAGGACCAAAGCAAAGCCACAGACAGATGCAGAAAAGCCTTATAAAGTAGCAAAAGCAATGCATCCGAATACGGAAACCACTTTGTATTCACCCGGGAATCGATCCTACGGCCCTTGAGATGCAAATACGGTGACAAGATTGGAACTGGAACCCTGTCATTTGTGACTCTAGAGTATGATTAATGAATATAGAGCGCATTGTGAAATCAGCAACGTACGTTTTAACGTATTATAAATTACTAGCTACCGGACTTCGTCTGCGTCAGAGTTGTCATACTATCTCACCGGGAACGTGAACCGGGAACCGTATTTTTTTTTATAAAAAGTACCTTATGTGCTATTTCAGACTAAGATATATCTATGTGCTAAATTTTATCCAGATCCGCTGAGCCGTTTAAGCGTGAAAGAGTAACAAACATACATCCATCTGCACAAACTTTCGCATTAATTAATATTAGTAGGACTAACTTTTGTCCGCGGGTTTGTCTTCAATTTTTTTTTATACTAAAATATTACATAATAATGTAGCGTTTAGGTATGACGTAGTTTATTATTAGCGTAAGGTTTTTTTGAATCGGATCAGTAGTTCCAGAGTTTAGGGCTAACAAACAAATAATAATATATTCTTCAAAAGAATTCTTATTGGCTACTTTCTGAAAGTCACGTAATAATAGAAGGAAAAGAGGTCAACCACCCAGAAAGTAATTACTAACACAACCCACGTTTAAAAAAGAACCTATTTAATTTAATTAAGTAAGGAACGAAGTTTATGGTAGGTTTATGAGGCACCCCGGAGTCGCTTGAGCGATTTAAATCATGGATATAATAATTCAAATCATTCTTTGTTAAACGATACCCTATAGCAGGGATGGCGAACCAATGGCACACGTGCCAGTAGTGGCACGCAACAAAATAATCAAGCACGCCAATAAATCCCAGAATTATAATCGTAACTAATTGTAAATAATCGTAACTAAGTGAACCATGGGACGTCGCAGATGGCCGTGTTGTACCAATCACTGAAGCAAAAGTCCATCCAAGCGCACACAACCATCCAGCACCTTCAAGTCCAGCAGAATGTTGCGGATTCTCTGTGTCAATTTAAAGAAGTCGTGGAAACGAAAATGAGCAGAAACGAACCAGCAAATACTTCCTACGCTAGCATGGTGAAGAAAGGCTCTGATAAATTTATACGCCCACTAAATTTCAGTGCAGTCGCTATTTATCCCAGCGACAAAACTAAAACCAGCGACGACACCAAAACGTTGGTACAAAAAATTATCTCGCCGGAAGAAATGAAACTCCATGTCCGCGGACTAAGAAAAATTAGAAACGGAGGCGTCATCATAAGCACGGATAATAAAGACGACATCGACAAATTAAAAAGCTCACAGAAGCTAGTTTCCTCAGGCCTTACAATTGAAGAGCCATCCAAACGCCGTCCTAGGATTGCTGTTATTGGTGTCCCCGTTGCCCTAACCGAAAAAGAGGTGTTTGATTGCATTTTCTTGCAAAACTTGGCCGATAAATTGCCGAACATCACTCGTGAGTCCTTCGTAGAAACCATAAAATTGAGCCATAAGTCAGGGAGGAAAGAAAGACCCACTTGCAACTACATATTAGAAGTTCCTGCAAATATCAGGAAAATTATGATGGATCAAGGTAGAATTTTCATTAACTGGACCTCATGTCCAGTAAGAGACTTCACCATTGTGACCAGGTGTTTTAACTGCCAGCAGTTCGGACATGCAGCCAAATTTTGCAGAGAAACGAGCTCTACTTGCAACCTCTGTGGCGAAACCGGACATTCTTTCAAGGAGTGCACTAATAAAGATTCTCCACCTCAATGTGCGACCTGCAAACGCTTCAAGAGAAAGAATGATCATCCAACTGGTGATGTAAATTGCCCAGCACGTAAATATGCAGAGGACAATTACATTAACTCTATTGATTATGAGGGCGCCTAGGAGCGCCGCCGACTAACAAGTTAATTAAGCACATAGACAGTAGGTTAACCTTTACATATAATTTCCTTTTGATGGCCAATCAGCTAATCTTTGATCTAGATAAATTTTCCGTGTCTGAAGCAAAAATTTGTAATGTGGAGGAATGCAAAAACATAGTCTATACTGGGGATAACACACTGAATATACTTACACAAAATATTCGTAGTATAACCCGAAATTTTAACGGTTTCCAAGTATTGCTGCAAGATCTTGATATATGTTGCGACATTATCGTTCTAACAGAATGTTGGTTATCCAAACAAACGGCAAATTTACCAACTCTCGATGGCTTTAATCTTCACAAAAGCGATAGAACATTCAACCAGAATGATGGCGTCGTGGTTTATATTAAAAATAACTTAATAACATTAGTAGATGAACCTTATTTTTCAGACTGCAACTGCTTAATAATTAAAATTATTCCCGATACAGTAATATTGGCTATTTACAGACCTCCATCACAGGGTATTGATGGGTTTTTGGACTCGCTTAATACTAACTTAGGAAAATTATCTTCGTTTAAAAATATCATACTGGTAGGTGATATCAACATAAACACAGCTGCTGTAAAAATCGACACTCATGCACATAAGTACCTCAATATTTGCTCATTTCATGGATTATTACCAGCTCACTATCATCCAACCCACCAGAGCGGATCCTGTCTAGATCATATCCTTATAAAATCGAAAAGCCCATCAAAAACGTTGGTAACTAATTCATCATTAACCGATCATCAAGCTGTTTTACTAACATTACAAATAAGTTCACCTAGAAATAAATGCATGCGTAGCTATACTAAACTCAACATGGCGAGTCTCGAAACTGACTTACGCGGTATTAATTTTTGACCCAGTTTATAACTCACATGACCCAAATGACTCCCTACAATATTTTGTAGATTTATTGCAATCTGCACTTAGGAAGAATACGTTTACCAAAATAATACCTAGCAAGTATAGTAACATTAAACCATGGATTACGCCCGGACTGGTTCGCTGTATCAGACATAGAGATAAACTCCACCGAAAATCGAAAAATGCACCGGATAATAACCTACTATCAATTACATACAAACGATATAGGAATTTCTGTAATAATCTGTTGAAGAAGCTAAAAAATCAATATGATCAGAGTCAACTACAGAAAGCAGGTAAAAACAGCAAGCTTATATGGAAATTCATTAAAACTAACACTATTAGATCAAAAAATCCCGAACCAGCCCTTGATCTTTTATCTTCCGAGCTAAGCCCTACCGAAGCAGCAAATAAAGCTAACAACTACTTCATTAACGTAGGAAAAAACTTAGCAGAGAACATCTTACTTTCTAGTTATTCCATTCAAAGCCAAACTGTGACATACGCGACACAAAACTCTTTTGTCTTATTAGATACCGATGTTAATGAGGTAGTAGGTATAATAGATGGATTAAAGGAAATTTGTGCCCTAGGGTGTGACGACATACCTAATAGCATACTCAAAAGGTTTAAATACCTCATTGCCCCTCCTTTGACACACATTTTTCAGCTATGTTTAACAAAAGGACTATTTCCTAAATTGCTTAAAAAAGCCCTTGTTACCCCTGTGTTTAAAGCTGGAGACAAAAGTTGTGTAAATAACTACAGGCCAATTTCAGTTCTAACAGGCCTCTCAAAGATATTAGAAAAAATTATAAACTCTAGATTAGTAAAATATCTGGAAAGTAATAAATTACTTTCTGATCATCAATTTGGTTTTAGGCCTAAAAGATCTACAAGCCAAGCTGTTCATCATCTAACTAATTTTATAAGCACTAACCTAGATAACGGCATGCACACAATAGGGATATTTTTAGACCTAGCCAAGGCTTTTGATACAATTTCTTGTACCTTGCTTTTATCCAAGCTGGAGATGATGGGAATACGGGGTGTACAATTGCAACTGTTGTCTGATTACCTCAGCGACCGCCATCAGTGTGTAAAAATAGGTCAGTGCATCAGTTCTGAACTTAAAAATACCTGTTACGGAATCCCACAAGGCAGTATTTTGGGTCCTACCTTGTTCTTAATATATATAAATGACCTATGCAATTTGACACTTCAAAATGGTGTCATTATGTCATATGCGGATGATACAGCTCTACTGTTCGCAGCTAAATCGACAGCCGACGTCTATGATGTTGCACAGAAAGGTTTTAATACTGTGTCTAATTGGCTTTATAAAAATCTCTTAACACTAAATATAGACAAAACAAAATACCTACTATTTACAATGAGAAACACTAATCCAACTTTTACTAATCTAAGCATTCAAGCGCATAACAATTGTAATTTACATTATGCTGACATTGCATGCACTTGCCCCACTTTAGCGAAAACAGACTATATCAAATATCTAGGTATTACGATTGACTCAAATCTGAACTTCCGCAAACACATCGATTTATTATGCACCAGAGTGCGTAAACTAATCTACATTTTTAAAAACTTACGTCACATTGCCAACTTTCGAATAATTAGACAGGTTTATTTGGCTTTGTGTCAATCTATTATTACCTACTGCATAACATCCTGGGGTGGTGTCGCTAAATCAATTTTGCTGCCCCTAGAACGCGCCCAACGAGCAGTTTTAAAGGTTGCTACTTTTCGTCCGTTCAGATTTCCTACACATCAGCTTTATATAGCATGCAAGGTGCTAACAGTACGTCAATTGTTTGTTTTGAACGTAATCCTATTACAACACACTGAACTTTATTTTAACCCAGTACCCTCAGATAGGAGGAGAAAAGATTTGGTTTGTGCTAACCTTCGGACGAAACATGCTTTTGCTAATCGTTTTTACTTATTTTTGGGACCCTACTTATATAACCAGTTTAACAGAGTACTAAAGATTTATAGTTTAAGTTATAATAGGTGTAATCTACTAGTTCAGGAATACCTGGCAAAACACAATTATGCAGACACGGAAAAACTACTAGAAATTGTGAAATAAAGTATGTATGTACACACTCTAATAAAAGTCTCATTGTTTACCTAATTTACTCTATCTACTTTAATATTATTCGTTAATTTATTGTAACATAATATATATCTTACATTCGATAATATAACATAATAATTAATAATATAGAAGTCTTAATATTATATACCTAAATAGTTACTTGACAAGTCATTGAAAATAATAATATGTCTTCTCCATAAGTTAGCTACTAATAAATTTACTTATGTCCTCTTTTTAAAAATGTTTGACGTAAATTGATGGCCTGAAACACAGGTTTTCTTAAACCTAGCTCAGGCAGGTCTACATTATAGTTAGAATTAATTTTCCTCTATGACGATTAATGTAAATCATAGCTTTACTTATATTTGAATAAATTTTTTTTTTTTTTTTTTTTTTTTAATTTTTTTTTTTTTTAATTTGCAACCTCAGAAATCACACACTAAAATAGTAAATATAACGATGCTTGTACAAACGAGTTGCAAACCAAGAGTTAATAGCACCTAGTTTTATTTTTCTCCATTAAATGGCTAAGTCAAGATTCTTTGATTGCACGTCATAGTCACATTATTTTTATTTTATATAAAAAATGGCACGTTGACCGATAAAGGTTCTCCACCCCTGCCCTATAGTATCAATTTTGATAAAAAATAATTAAGAAAAACATATTCAATTAGCAATTTCCGCTATCCGTCTCGATATTTTTATACAGGCTGGATTTTTCAGTCGGATCCATTGCGTATTTTAAAAGACCTAAGCGTACAGAGGGATATACAATAGGAAGCAACTGTGTTATATACCAACTACGTAGAAAAGTATCGTGTCTTTAATTATTAAAATTGATTTCAATCGTTGTAATTAATTTAGTAGAACAAATAAGCTTTTCTTGTTAGAATAAGCAATGATATTCTTATAATTTTTGAGCCTAATAGGTCGCTATGTATATCGCGGCATAAGTAGGGTTGTTAGCGGCCTCTATTAATTAAATCTAATCCTTACTAATATTATAAATGCGAAAGTAACTCTGTCTGTCTGTCGGTCTCTTCTTCACGCCTAAACCACTAAACCGATTTCAATGAAATTTGGTACAGATATAGTCTGGGACCCGAGAAAGGACATAGGATAGTTTTCATTCCGGAAATCCCCCGGGAACGGGAACTATTAATCCACGCGGACGAAGTCGCGGGCAAAAGCTAGTATTTTATTAATTGCAATTTCTTTTTTTTAATATTATTATTTTAGGTTTCTATTTTATTTTTGAATGTTTATATTAGTGTATATAAAATGTATCTTAGTATTATGGACCAGAATGATGTCTGAAATAAATAAAGTGCAAGTGTAGGGATACTAAAGAAATTATCAGCGCTCTATACTCTCATTTGTACGCTAGTGTTAGTGTCTGAGAAATAGCGAGCCAATTTGTTGTTTGTGATTGTCAGTTCCAAATTATGCTTTGCTTTACTTTGCTTATTAGTCTTGGCTAGTAATGAGGCTAGCTTTTTTGAAATATGGCGTTATTTATTAACTCAGTAGTGTTTTGACTTAAGATAATTTCATAAGTTTATAATGGTTATGATAAAATTACTTGTATTTTAGTAGTTTTAAAACTATAACATTCTTAAACTAAGACACTATCCACTTATAAGAGCTAGCTTGTGTCCGCGACTTCACACGTCTTTGTAGACTTCAGAATTTAGCAAAAACTGAAATTTTCCGGAATGGGATAAGTATGTGTTCCAAAATTCAGGTAGTTAAGTTTAGTCGTTTAGACTTGGAAGAGTAATGAACATCCATCCATGTATTTATTAATCCACGCAAAGTTTTGCGTTTATCATTAGTATAGTGATTATGTATGATTATGACTTGACCTTCAAGTAAGCAAAATTTCGGACAGAAGCTATTATTGCATCAATCAAAATCTTCACAATCAACTAAATCAACATCTTTTTAATTTTATCGACTTTTGCAAGTAACATAAGAGAAGAAAAAAATGCACTGATTTGTACATGACAGACACTAAAAAATAGGTCAGATATTCTACATTTCTCGTTCCAAAAATTTCCTTCATTAATTCCTCGATGTTTCGTCTCATCATTGACACAAAGACAGCATCCCAGCTAGTTCGAAGCTGAGTTATTAAGACGTCTGTCATTAGCAAACAGGAAAGGTGTTGTTAGTCGTACAAAGGCGAGGAGATAAAGACACCTTGCTTCATACTTCGATGACTCTGTATTGTCGTGTGTGTCTCTTTGTCTTTGTACGGTTTTGTGTTCGAGGGGGATTTTTTCTTGTTCCGTAATACAGGTAGGTATAAAAAAGGAAAAAAGGAATAAACTATATTTTTTTAAGTAACTCTATATAATATCGTGAATTAGTTGCTGCCTTTGACTGCGGCGCGGCGGTGTGAATGTTAAATAAATACCATTAAATTTATATAAACAGAATAAGTAACAAAAAACTTTTTCGTTGTTTAAAGTCGTTGCGTCACGCTTAAAATTTCTCCTGTATCGTGGGTGCGTTTACAAACCAAACAACCAACCAACGAGCATGTTAAACAGCCAGACCCGGAACAACTATGTGTGGGCTAAATATGTTTCCGTACGGGATTCGAAACTGCGATACGTAGAGTGGGAGCCACTCCCTCAACCATGCCACTGGAGGGTTCCATCCATGGATTAAAAAAAATGTAATTACATTTCTAAAGTAACAGCACCCCTAGACAAGTGTCAAACGCTCGGTGTCGTTTCTATTCTAATGAATATGAAAGCTTAAGCGTTAGCGATTTTCAATTGGTAGCCAAATGTACAACCACTTGTCGACCGCTTAGTCTATTCGTTTTTCAGAAAAACATCAAGTGTTCTCTATGGTTTGTCGTACGCAAACGTCTCTTTGACATTGGGTCGTCGGTAAACAAAAATATTTTATATATTTTCAAGTGAAATTGGATAGCTTTTTATAAACGGTAAGTATTGTAAATATAATATAATAATCTGAATTAAATCATTATAGTACACCCACAAACGTTATATAAATCATCATGCAATAATTAATCATCATTGTCTATATAATACTGTGGTTTTAATGGTTACTAGCAATAATATTATTTTATTAACATTTTAATACTATTCTATGATTGGAATCGAAGTTGCGAGCTAGCCCAGAGCAATTCGTAATTCTAATATATATTTTGGAATGGTAATTCATTGTGGAAATCTTATTATTACTTCAGTATTTTCACATAAACATAATACAAACAATGACTTGCTCAAGCTTTACTATCCACAAAGGATTAGTAAGGGGACAGCGGCTGTGGCTGGTATTAACCAATTTAATAAATTCTGTTGGTGGTGGCGTTCAAAAACCACCAGACAAATGGAAAAAAGTAGTATTCAAAAATATTATTGTCTTCCTCATTGATTTTGATCGCGGCAACTTCAGAAAGTTAAATTGTATTTAGGTATTTGTATATATTTTCACCAATATAAAATATATTTTCATAATAACAAAGTTTTGACACAATGTTTAATTAATTGCGCTTTTTAGGTGTGGGCAGACTACAGCAGCGGCAGTGGCAGCTCTCGTGAGATATCGCCAGGAGTAGAAGAGGGAAGTGGACTAGATTTCTGTGTTTTGGAATAAGAATATAGTCAAAACAGTTAGTTTCATGTGTAAATGTAACTCTCCAGACCGATTCCGGCCACGGCGGCTAATCTTAATGCAGACTAGCCACGTACGCAGGAGATTTTATAGTGCAGAAGTGTGTGCGCAAACACAGGTGCACTCCCTCTTCCCTAACTCTTATAGTCCGATGGGACAGCAATCCGACACGACAGGAGAGAGATCAGGCGCAGGACCAACAGCTTTACGCGCTTTCCGAGGCACGGGGTTGTCACACCACCAACTTCCAAACTCCAGGCTGCTACTAAGAAAAATTCTTAATGGAAATATCCAATAACATTTTTTGCCCAACTGGGAATCGAACCCAAGACCCCTTGCTCAGCAGTGGCGCTTGCGACCATGAGACCAACGGGGCAGTTTAGTTTAATGTAATAATTATACGGAACAATTTAAATATTATGTAAATAACTGTTGCTTTAAGTAACTGTAAAATTAATTTTATTGAATATCACAATACACCGAATGATTCAAAAAATATTATTTTCAGCTGAAGCCACAGCACTTGCACGAAGCCCACCACGCACAACTTTGGCACCGCTTCGGGAGACAACTACGCCACCACCCCAGCTTGCCCCTCTCCCTCCTCCTCTGCCGCGAACTCCTCCAGCACGAAGCTCTAGGTGACAGCCGTTAGCCTCTCCGCGGTCAACGGCTACAACACCACATCATCGTGCCTTATTTAGGGCGCGTAGGAAAAGAGAATTGACGCCGTTTGAGAGAGCGACGAATGCTTTTGTAGCCGTCGAGCAACGCCGACTTGAATACGAGGAGAGGCGAGACAGGCGCCTACCTGAGCGAGTGTTGCAGAGGTGATTCGCGAGCTTATGCTCGCGAATCACCTCTAACGTGCCGGCTACTGGCGTAGCCAGTTGCTACATCGACTAGCTCTTGTTAGCGTCAGCTAACAAGACTAGCTAACAACTAGTCTAGCTCTTGTTGGTCACAACAAGAGCTAGACTAGTTGATGTATTGACCCAGCAGCGATCCCCTATAGTCTACCTTCTACAGATATTCTTTCTGATGCTGTTTATAGCATGTTCACAACATTTTGTAAATTGTGTCAGGATTTGGCACAATTTTCAAAATGTTTTGACGATGTAACTAAATGTGACTGCCATACCAAAGTATAAGGTGATATGCATGCTAATTTTAAGTTCGAGATTTATGTAACGAAATTTTATTCTTTATAAAAGGTTATTTACTAAAAATAAAAAAGTTTTATCCTTATACAATTTATTTATTTCACCATTTAATTTAACTGCCTTGTTGGCCTAGTCCTCATAAGGGCGACTGCTACGCTAGAGGTCTTGGGTTCAATTCCCAACTCGAGTGAAATTCTCAGTAGCAGCTCGGAGTTTGGATTTGTGCCCGGTTAATGGCAATAGCCTCATCCCTCTTAGGTACATGGGACCTAAAAATATACCGGCAAGCTGCGGGTGTACATTGGTAAACCTCTGCTTAACCCTTCGGGGAATACAGGTGTGATGGTATGTATGTTTATTTCATGTTATGCCTGAACATGTCGTGTGGTGTTTTCAAGAGAACGAAGTGCAGTATTTAATATTGGTGTCATTGGCCAGGGTCTTTGCGGATATCCAGAATCTACGTAACACGTGATTCCCGGCACAACTTATAAAATGTTTGTTTATCGAGCCTAAATCTCTCTCTAAACAATAAATCCGAAATTTCATAAATTTTCTATAAGCGCTGAAGAGATATTTCTTATATGACGCCTGAGCCAGCCTTCTTCGTTATGTGCAAAATTCATTATAATTAATAAAAGTTGTAAAAATGCAAATTGTAAAATGTTTTTGTGATTTTTTTCATAAAAAAACGAACACTCCAACAGCTGACCAAAAAATCGCCATCTTGGTTAGAGTAGCGTAGCGTCTGTCTACAGGGTCCTAGCGTACGCTTCGTAAGCGTTAGATTAGAAACGCTCACAGTCGATTTCGCTTGTCATACGTGCCACTTGGCTACCGATTTGTATGCAGAATATTGACGTATCAATGGCGTTTCGTTTCATGGAATAGAATTTAATACACTTGGCTACCAATTTGACGTTCTAAACGTTAAATCAAATTTCGTGACGATAATTCATTCTATTCTACAAGCGTTTATGCCACTTGTCTAGGGCCGCTGGACTGACGGTACGCTAGGGTAAGCTTTGAAAATTCGTCTCTTAAAGGATTAAATAACAGACAAAATTTTGTATGAAAACTCGTCATTTATAACAAGATACATCCCGGAAATATAATAACCCGGATAAATCACGGAGTTCATAATCCTGAAAAACAAAACACATAAAAAATAGGTATCAATTTTAATAAACCATAATAAAAATCTACTTTAATACCGCCAAAAATCCAAAAGATTTTAATTACTTGCGCCTACCGTAAAAAACGTTAATCAAACAGGTATCAACCGTTATAAAAAGGTGAAATTTCCTTTGTAACCTTTAAAATTTCTTTAATCTTTGCCATCGCATAGAAATTTGATTAATAATCCCTGTGTTTGGTGACCGTGAAAGGAAATTTTATTTTTACGAGGGTTTTTATAGGTATTCCGGTACGTATTTTCGAAATCACTCGATACTTCATAAATTTAAAATATCTTTTGTTTTTCGTTTCTTAGCAACATTAAAAAAAAATCAGAACAAAAATGTTAATATTAGAAATGTAACACAGGATAAGATATAACTGCCTCGTTAGCCTAGTGGTCCTGAGTGCGACTGCTGCACTAGAGATCTTGGGTTCGACTCCCAGGTCGAGCAAAAACTATTATTGGGATTTTCTATGAAATTATCACTAGCAGCTTGGAGTCAGGCTCGCCCCCTATTACATGGGACTTAAATATACCGGCGAACTGTGGGTGTACATTCGTATACCTCTGCCTATCCCTTCGGGGAATACAGGCATGATGGTATGCTGTAGGATAACCGTATTTCCAATTTCAAAATCGACTTAAATTGAACTGAATTCGTCAGAGCGCTTATGTTGAGACCTCTCAGTATCAATTTCGTGTGCTAATAACACCATACTGCCAATTGTATCCGCCATTTCACCTTTATTGTCCCATATATGGGAACATTCTATTACGAGCGTTCGATATTAAGTACTTTTTTATGGTACTGTCTTCCTGCAGTGAAAATTGATGACACCGCGAGAATTTGTACGATGAAAATTTACGATTGTGTACAGAATACACTCCTTTAGTCAGGAAGAATAATTATTATTTTTCAAAGTAATTATTTTTTGTTATGACAATACGAAGACAAGAGTTTGAATAATTTGTTCTTGATTAATACGTAGGGTAGGTACTTTTTATGTCGGAAAATTAAGAAAACCTTAAAAGTTTTCATTATTTGGCAAAACTCGGCTATCATTTAAGTATATTGTTTTTTCTCTAAATACCTTTTTAGAAATTGGATCTAGAAAGTCTTATTATAAAATAAGGATTTTTAGGTATCTTTAGAACAGGTTCCAGGTTTTGTATTTAAAACTTTATTTAGGTAAATTAATTCAATTCTCAGGTAGGGCAAAAAGTGATAATGAGTTTTTCATTGAATTTCTCAGTAGCAGCCCGGGGTTTGGAAGTTGGTGGGGTAACACTCCCGTACCTCGGAAAGCACGTAAAGCCGTTGGCCCTGTGTCTGATCCGTCCCCGGATTGCCGATCCATCGGACTATGAGTAACATACTAATGCATTATAATATCTCTCGCTTACTTAAAATATACACTACACACACACACACGCTACACTGCTTACTTATGTATTAGCGTCCGAAGAACATTAACAAAAGCTCTTTTTCATCGCCTAGATCAATATCTAAGCTAATACAAGTTCCCTACAATATTATATAAAGAAAGAACAACAAAAAAACCTTCTGAAAAGTAATAATAACACGCTCAGCAAACATGGAAAGTATATTACACCAAATCTCATTCCGAAAATAATTCCCTAGACGCTCGATATCTTCAAAAGCTTGAATTGAACTCTCATATTACATGTACGAGGAAAAAAATACGTAATAACAGATAACTTTGACGTAATCCGCACATTATTGGATGGATGCTCGTTAAGCGTGACTGATCTACTTTTTCTTTAATGTTATTGTTTTATTTAATTTTTTTATTAACTTAATTAATATGGAATACCTACAGCTAAAAAGACTGGTAGCAGTAAACTAAACTGACAGCCAATTACAGCTCTTCACTTATAAAGTACTTACAGAATTGTAATGCATAAATTCTATGGACATTACAGTAGCGTTTATCATAATTAATTCGTATAGATTAACATTATTAAATATTTATTTACTTAAAATTAGATAACATAAAAAAATTCTTCCATATCGCCATCAACTGGAAAAGTGCCCTAAAGACTATGTTATTGGATGGCAAACAAGCCAACGGCCCACCTGATGTTAAGTGGTCACCGCTGCCTAATAGACATCTGGAATACCAGAGGCCTTGCAAATGCGTTGCCATCCCAGCGATCCGGTTGAAAGTTACACGTGCCTGTAATTACACCGGCACCCATACCCTTCATACCGGAACACAGCGACGCTGTATTGTGGCAAAAAAAGTGGCAGTACTTCCCCGGACGAGCTCCTACACAAAGACCTCTACTACTACTACTACCAACATGATATCTATGTAAAAGGAAAAAATACATAATAACAGATAACTTTCACGTAATCCGCACATTATTGGATGGATGTTCGTTAAGCGTGACTGATCTATGTCGAACGAGATCAATAATAAGCCGCGTTTGTTGCGAATATTTGAATATAGTTTTATGTACGTGGCGAAATGGTTTCAATAATATTATTATTCTCATCATCATAATATATCAGCCGAACGACATCCACTGTTGAACATAGGCTTCTCTTAAAGATAGCTACAATGACCGGTCCCGCGCAGCCCTCATCCAGATATGAGAAGATCCTAACAACGAAAGTAATGGTAAAACCAACATAGGTCTCAAAATTGCAAAACTCAAGTGACAATCGGCAGGGCACATAAGTCATTTCGAATATGTTTTATATTTAGAAAAAAACTTGTTTGTTTGTTTGGAAGTACTGGACTGTTGCTACATGTTGTGGGTTCCATTCCCGCACGGAAAAATATTTGTATGGCAAACAGGTAGTTGTTCCGGGTTTACTTAATAGTCTCTATGTGAGTTTATGTTTGTAAACGCACCCAAAATACAGGAAAAGTTTCTCAGCCAACGTTTAAACAAAAATAAAATAAAACATATGTATAAATGTATGTAAAACAATATTATTTTTTCATTGATACTATTTTCGTATGTACCTGTATTAACTATTCATAATAACATAAATCATAATGTAGTTTAAATTAATTAAATAAGATTTTTTATCGTCTCTTGTAAAAATCTTAAAAAAATGAATACCTTTAAACATTGTCTCACAAAGAAAAATCTTAAATATAAACCCTTTCAGCGTTTCTTTTCTTTACTATAAAATAACACGAAGGCTGTTAAATCAACTAACCTAATTATTATGAAGAAAACTTCAATTAGGTTTCATTATTAACCTAAAACTCTAAAAGAAAAGGTCTAAGGTCTAAAAGAAAGGCAATTTAAAAAACACTAATAAAATGAGTTGCATCAAAGAATATCAGACAAAGAATAATTGAGTTGGGAAAGTGCTGAATGGCATCGTAAAATCACAAGAATACCACCGGGAATCTTGAGATTTGGAAACATACAGATTTTGGTTTTGATGGGAACTGCAAAAATTTTTTTTATTTACGTGTAAATTGTAACAAGCAGGTAGAGATCAAATAAAAAAAAAAATAGTGAGAACTTTTTTTTTAAGACGGGAAATCATCAAATAACTTCCCCCGCCCATAGTGTCAGACTTTTACTGACAAAAAAACCGTCTATGTTCCTTCATGTGCCCTTCGCGTTCCGGGGGCGCGGTATCTCTTTCGAACAACCCGCAGCCCCGGCAGGCATCGGCCCTCAGTGGCCCCTTCCAAGTTTGCTGACATCTCTTTGAGGCGCGCGTGGAACACGAACGCGCCGTCGACACGGTCTGTCGTTAGTAAACGTACGGACGGTGAGCAACCCATTGCTCACCGCCTACAGACCCGCGAAATAGTGAGAACTTGATGTAACGTTTCCGTGCAGGCAATGCATATGAGTGTGTAAACCTTATCGATGCTCGGCTACACAATTACACATGCGAAGGTAGCCATTGTAAAATCCATTCATCGATCAGAAGAAGCGATACTAATATTTAACTCGAATAAAAATGATATTATAATTTCTTTATGAGACGTCTTGAAAAAAAAAAAAACAATGCCAATAGTAACTATTACTCAATTGGTGTTCCTGTGTTTCGACTCCGGAATAATGTAATAGTAACCGTATATAACCAAAGCAGCTAAGAGATAACCACTAGTGACTAGTTTCAACTGATGGCATCCCATCGCGAAACCAATGAAAGAAACTATCGTAACAAAACGTCTTGCCATTGCAATGGTTATATTGAGAAATAGCTACATGATAAATATAATGATAAAGCTACATTCTTAGATACTTATTACAGAAAACTAGAACTCCTAGAGATAATTTATACAAACAAAACTAATAGAAACTAAACTAGTTTCAATTAATTAAATGGCTGTAATGAATTAAGTAAGCAAAATGTGTGAAATCATTAATATTTAACACCGTTTATGACCCATATTTTATGCAAATAAATGTAGTTAATTATATTCAAAGCCAGTTTTGAGTAACATTAGAGTTATTGTGTTCCGGTTTGAAGGGTGTGGGTGCTGGTGTAATTACAGGCACAAGAGACATGTTAACTTTGTCTCTGAGGATGTAACGCTAGTATTGTGGATGTCTATAGACAGCGGTGGCCACTTTTTTTAATGGGACCAGCCCGCCACTCTTTTCCCAAACCACTGCAACTTCTGTAAGCCAGAATCAACAGTGGCGACCACAAGAAAAGCGCCGAGACAATGAAGCTCGACGAGTCCCGGAGAAACGATTCAACTCAGCGGTGGCTACTTACCTAACATTAGGTGGGCTGTCATCGGCTTGTTTGACATCCAAAAAGAACGCGTTATTTTAATAGCAGCGTTCCCTCTCACAATACGCTCCCGTGTGTCTCCACCATCTACGGCTTGTTAAATAATGCCCTATTGTAATCGAGTTGACGTTTCATCCCTCACCGCGACCCCCGGCGACGTTATTAATCGATTCTTTACGAGAACACGATTTTATCGAGAGGTGCCCAGCCGTTATTTTGATGTTGTGTTTTTTCAGTCTGAAATGAGAAGTTTCTTCAACGTCTGGGTTTTTTTGTGTAGACTTTTTTCTGCTGTCTGTGTAGTCCATTTTGTAGGTTTCAGATTTTAGTTTGTAGTTTTGAAAGATTTTTAGTTTATAGTTGTATTGTATCTCAAAAGAAAAATTTAGTTTTAATTTTTTTGTTTTTTTTTTTTATATTTATGAAGTATTGAGTATTTGCACAATTTATAAGATCACTTTTTGTATGTCTGTCACAAAGCGGATTGCAGGCAATCCTAAAATTCAATGATGCATTTCGATAGACATCATTATCATCATATCACCGTCCACTGCTGGACATAGGCAACGACCAGTCCCGCGTTGCCCGCATAGAATATACAGTATATCAACCTTTTCATTAGCTAATTTTACATGTTTTCCGAGGAACAAGGGTTTTTTTTTTTTTTTTTTTTTTTTTTTATAGACGGGAAATCATCAAATAACTTCCCCCGCCCTGGGCGGGGCGGGAGGGAGTGTCAGACTTTTACTGACTAAAACCCGTCTATGTTCCTTCATGTGCTCTTTGCGTTCCGGGGGCGCGGTATCTCTTTCGAACAACCCGCAGGAGGAACAAGGGTGTCACCAACTTTCAATCTCCGTGCTGCTATTAAGATGTTCGTCATGATAAAACTCCATGTCGAACCTAGGACCCAAGGCTCAGTCACGCTTGCAACCACCAGACTATCGCGAACGGGTGAGTAAAGTAAAAAAGAAAATATTCTGTCACACTTTTGTTTTACTTCCTATGAACGACCGTAGATATTTTAACTTCAGCGAAGACAATAGAAAATATGTTTTGAAATATTATAGTTGTTCTGACTCCTGAATGGATGGCTTCATTTGTAACTCTCAAAATAAGCTGCTGAAAGTCTGGTAATGTTACTAGAGCAATAAGTGTCCGTGGAGTTTCATGGTTGGCGTAGTGGTTGAGCGATGGACTGTTACGCTGCATGTCTCGGGTTCAAGTCCCGCACCGAACAAATATTTGTATGGTTTACAGATAGTTTTTCCGGGACTGACTGTTTGTTTATGTGAATTTATAATATGTTTGTAAATGCATCCACTATGCCTACAGGAGAAATTCCTAATGTAGGGCAACGTAATGATTTTTAAAGAAAAAAATTGGAAAAAAAGTAAAGAATTAGTTTCAACTCTCTGTCTAACTTCTTGGCAATTGGAAAGAGCCTTGAAATGGTTGATTGAAATACATGCTTTGACTTTGACTTGACTTTATTTGATAATCTGAATCTTTACTTGATTCTGTTTTTTTTTTTCAGGTGTAGTCGGGAAATTCTTTCATACAGAAGAGCTGTATAATGGTGCGCTTATTTGAATGTAACTGCGTAGATTCGATTCTAAAGTACCTAATTCAAGCACAAAATTACAAGCAATTTGATGAAAATAGATACTCAATGTACTGTAAATATACATATCAAGACCAAGTAAGTACCTTTGTTAAGAATTAAAAAAAAAGCGCCTGTAAGTACATACATTGTTTTAAATAAAAGTCATTTCCCAGGAATTATAATTGTACAATTTTAGTTTGATGCGCAGTAATAGTTGACAGCCAAAGTCAAAGTCAAAATATTTATTACAATTAAATTATACAAAAAAAAGAATTATATGTAGTTGCTTAGAAATATAGTTTTGTACGGCGAAACTTGATACTTAATGTTTTAAAATTTATGTTTTACAATATTTTTTATACGGCTTTGTGATTTGCCTTTTACAACCTGTATATGCTGTTTACGTGTATACGAAAATATCTTCTATATCTATATATAAGCGCAGCGCTGCGCTAAACGCAGATTAAATCCCTATGGATTTAATCTGCGTTTAGCAATAAAGAGGAACAGCAAATAATGTGGGATATAAATTGGGTATGTTATAGCGGTGAATGTAAAATTATATCCGAAAATAAATCATATTAGGTGTTAGCCTGCGTTTAGATAAAACATTATATGCTGTTTATATCCGTAAGATACGATAGGGGTGAATAAAAAAATGTTACACATAAAATGCAATGCAGCTTTTATAAAAAATAACAAATGGCCCCATTTGTACTAACCCCTCATTTTTGAATTTTTTATACATTATATACGCTGCAATTTTTAGGAAATGAGTAGGTACTACTAATATTATAATGTGATGATGATGTGAAAGTTTGTGAGGATGGATGGATGGATGGATGGATGGATGGATGGATAGATGGATGGATGGATGGATGGATGGATGGATGGATGGATGGATGGATAAATGGATGGATGGATGTTTGTTAATCTTCTGAGATAGATTGTACTGTGGAATAATATAGGATACTTTGTATCCCGGAAAAATGTACGTGGAATATTTCAAATTTGACTAGTTAGATATTTCATAATAAGACAGGCACTCAAAGTACTCGATTTGAATCGATTTTAGAATTGGAATTACGATTATCCTGAAGTAGGTATATTGGTTTAATTTTACACGACGAGCACGATTGGAAGGAGGCAAGGGAACCGTGTTCGATTAAGTACGTGATAGCTGGAATGCGTCGATGTAAGGCCCTTTTATGGGTATCAGGTGTAAAAAGTACCTCACTTTTTGCAGGAGAATTATTAATAAGCAACAAACGTTTTTGCTAAACACCTTTCATTGGCAATAACTAAAGCCAGACGCTATAAAGGCCGGAACTTTGCCTAAAAAAGAGCCCGGAATTGAAACTAGCAAGTACACATACCTTCCTTCTTAACAACACATTTATTTTCTTTCAAGAAAAACAATAAAAGGCACAAAGGCGGGCTTAATGCCTCAGGCATTCTCTACTAGTCAATCAAAAATGGTGAAATAATATCATGTCAGGTAACTTTTTTTGTACAAGCATTAAACAATAATAAAAGAAAAATAACTCAACATTATTACTTCCATCTCTATTCTTCATCTCCTTCAATAATTATCCATCATTCCTCTATCCGTCCTACCCCCACGCCTGTATTACCCGAAGGGTTAGACAGAGGTTTATCAATGTACACCTACAGTTCGCCGGTATGTTTTTTTAGGTCCCATGTAACAGGGTGTGAGCCTATTACCACAAACCGGGCACAAATCCAAACTCCGAGCTGCTACTGAGAATTTCATAGAAAAACCCGATAAACCTTTTATTTTTCATTCCTCTATCCATACCCAAAATTTCCAAAAACAACGTAGCTCCAAAGACTATAGGCTCTTACACCATTATAACCATTTAAAAAACTCTCCCATGCCATCGGGTACCACCCTAACATACGGGCTGCCTTGAAAAATTAAACAGATTTATTTATTCATAGCCATACCGGAGTAAAAGGTTATGGTTTGTGGTGCTACATATTGTATTAGGATTACGAGTTTTTGTGGCCAAGCCCGAACCGTGCGCTGTCATATTTAATGTCGTTCGCTTAGTAATCTGTGTTTTGAATGGGAGTATGAATTATTTAATGTTTGATTACGTGTGTGTTAAGGATATTGTGTCATGTTTAGAAGGTTTTGTGTGATGCGGTGCAGAGTGAGCTGTATTATGTTTTATTCTTTAATAAATACCAGGGGAGTCACCCACGTTCAGTTATGTCTTTGGTTACTCAGTTACTGCTCCTCTCCCGTTGGTCGTAGCGTTATATTCTATACAAATAAACCTTCCTCTTGAATCTGTCTATCTTTTGATGAAAACCGCATGAAAATTCATTGCGTAGTTTAAAAGATCTAAGCGTACAGAGGGATAAACTGCGCGAAACGACTTTGTTTAATCCTAAGTAGAGATTTGATTTGTGTGTTTAGGTTTTGCGAAGCAGTGCAGTCGAGTGAGATGAGTTGTGTTTTATTATTTTTATCAGACAAAGTCACGGATTAGTAAGTCCTTTCTTGGGGTTCGAGCTTAGTCTGTACCAAATTTCATCGAAATCACTTATGGGAAATAGACATGAAAACGTAACAAATAAACAAACCTACAGAATCAAAGCATTTATATCAACTAATTGGCTCGTTTGAAACGTTAAGTAGTCGGTCAGTTACTCGATCCAAAACGTGGGTTTCTATAGAGAAGAACGAGTCATTTTCGCTTTTATTATATTAACTAGCTGACCCACCACGACTTCGTTCGCGTGGTATCCTACCCCTACCCTACCCTACCCTACACCTACCTTACCCGTACCCTACCCCTACCCTACCCTACCCCTACCCTACCCCTACCCTACCCCTACACTACCCCTACCCTACCCCTACCCTACCCTACCCCTACCCTACCCCTACCCTACACCTACCCTACCCCTACCCTACCCCTACCCTACCCCTACCCTACCCCTACCCTACCCCTACCCTACCCCTACCCTACCCCTACCCTACCCCTACCCTACCCCTACCCTACCCCTACCCTACCCTACCCTACCCCTACCCTACCCCTACCCTACCCTACCCCTACCCTACCCCTACCGACATTATAAGTATTATCACAAATCTTTTGTATGGGAGTATAGAAAATTGTTGTTTTTAGACTTTTTCAGGTTTTTTTTTTTTTACAATATTTCTCCCCGTAAGAACCATCCTCGTACTTCAAGGAATATTTAAAAAAAAGAATTAGCGAAATCGGTCCACCCGTTCTCGAGTTATGCGCTTACCAACACATTTTGCGATTCATTTTTATATTATAGATATGGATAAAAAATATGTAGGTACCTATCCATTAAAGAGAAAATGTTACAGGTAGGTACACCCAATACTGAAGTTAATTAAAGTATAACGCAAGTAAGAAGCTTAAGAGTCATCAAACAGATTCATTAACGTCAGATAGGCGAGGTGAATTTATTAAGTCTTTACTTCATTTACGTTAATATTAATGAAGTCAACATTGAGGGCTTGTTAAAACGTAGCAAGCTTTTTATAAAGAGATTGCCGGGCACTAGGAAATCTCCTGTATCGTGGGTGTGTTTACAATATATAGGTGTTTCAAATATATTCGTAATATGTAATAGGTGTCATAATTGAAGCACATTATGTTATATTTTTACGTATATTAGGCTATATTAGGTATATGCGAATCTGATATATCAGGTATAGGTCAAATATCGTTAAAGACGTGTTTATAAGTACGTAACAGCTCGGCAGCACGTTGAGAAAAGTGAGCAAGGTAAATATAAAGTATCATCATCATCATATTAGCCGCTTGGCGTCCACTGCTGGACATAGGCCTCCCCCATAGATTTCCAAAAGGACCGGTACATGCTCAAAGAAAGCCGGTCAATCTTTAAAAATAGACATTGTAAAAAGGGATGTCCATTAAACTGAATTCTTTAAAAATTAACAGTACAATAAGTCAAAATGTTAATGGTATATCGCATCTGAGATGTTCAACATTTTATAACAATTCTTGTAGGTACTGAATAAATGGGCTGTAAACCTGTGTACGTGATAAAGAACAGGGACGGACTTGATTGGGTACATTATAAAGAACAAAAGAGCAGAGAGAGAAAGAGAGATTTTTCCGTTGTTGTATCTCATGCGAGGATAAGGGTTGAGGTTGAGGGCTGAGGTTAGAGAAATAGAGCTTGTAGCTAATACAGAATCGGTTCTATGGCATTTAAATAAATAATAATACCAACCAATAATTGTTCCACAGCTAGGCAAAGGCCTCTTCTAATACAGAGAAGGCGAATTAATCACCACGCTTTCTCAAGACGGATTGGCGATTTCAGACTATAAACACAAACAAATCTTTCTTCTTAATATCTTTCATATCCGAACAAGTATGTGTATTTAGCATACATCGTGTCTCTCACTCTCACCTTAACATCTAGCTCTTTTACACAGTCATGCTTTCACCAATTTCTTGGTTTGTAATTAGCAGTATGTGACTTTTTACAATTTGACTTTTTTTTTTTTTTTTTTTTAAAGATGACATTTGACATTAATTTCACGTTTCGATATTTTCCCTCTCAATCCGGCCCTGTCAAAACGCACGTTTCATACTTTGTCGTAGAAAACGGTCTTTATATCGAGCGTAAAAGCGGTTTACGACTATATTCCGTAGTGGGGGGTAACTGGAGGGGAGGATCTTAACAATAATCACTGGAAATAATGATGGAACCGAGGAGCAGCTTTTAGTTCTACCATAAAGTAGAAGCATATTGTTAAGTATTAGATCTGTCTATTATGTTTTATGAGATGTAACAGTATGGTTATAAGTTATAATGTAACGGTCATCTGTACTGCCTCGATATCCTCGTGGTCCCAAGCGCGGCTAAAGGCTACGCCAGAGGTCTTGGGTTCGAATCCCGATTTCTAAAAAATTCTTAGTTATAGCTCGAAGTTAAAATTTGTGCCTAGTTAATAGCAATAGGCTCGCCCCCTATTTCATGAGACGTAAACATACCGGCGAACTGTGAGTGTGCATTGGTACACCTCTACCTAACCCTTCGAGGAATAGTATGTGCTATGTGTTTATCCTTACTATCCTTACTAGTCCTTACTAATATTATAAATGCGAAAGTAACTCTGTCTGTCTGTCTCTTCTTCACGCCTAAACCACTGAACCGATTTCAATGAAATTTGGTACAGATATAGTCTGGGACCCGAGAAAGGACATAGGATAGTTTTCATCCCGGAAATCCCCCGGGAACGGGAACTACTAATCCACGCAGACGAAGTCGCGGGCAAAAGCTAGTGTATCAATAATTTATAAAAACGTTGCCCCACACTAGAAATTCCTTTCGTATCGTTGCCACGTGGGTGCGTTTACAAACTTATAAACTCGCCTAAACAAACAACCAGACCCGGAACAACTAGGTAGCTGCAGGGCGTACAAATATTTGTTCCATGCGGGAATCTACTACAGCCACAGCGCCAACCGTCAACCGTCGAAATCTGACTCATATATTTTTGATTGAAAGACCGTTTATTGAAAAAAATTGCTTCCTCTAGCAGCCATTTAAGATTACCAGAGAATAGCTCAGTTTTCATTATTCATTTCAAATTCTCTTCAACTTCTCGCCTGCTTAGTGGTAATAATTATTAATTTCTTTAATTAACATTTTTGACTACTATTGCCCGCGGCTTCGTTTGTGTAGGATTCAGAATTAGGCTTAACTCCAAAGTTATTTCTGTGGATACAAAAGCGGTTTAAAATATGCTTTTGCGTGTTTTATTCCACATTAGAAGAGCCAAATTTCATCTAGATCCTCTTAGCCGTTTAAGCGTGAAAGAGTAACAAACATCCATCCATTCTCATAAACTTTCACGTTTGTAATAGTAGTAGGATTTTATTAAAGCATCCATATCCTATTTTTATAGACACATAATAATGTACACATCCGAGCACAAACAATAACCCATCTTTCTGATAACAACTCCAACTTCCACAATTACACAGCGCCGTACCATTGAATATTGTGCGGTCCAACAAGACTGGTTTTGTTTGCACTGAACTGTACTGGCCACACACTTTGAATTGATTGCAGTGACGTCATTATATGGCGGACAGTCTTGTAAATATATATAAGTTTAAATTATACGAGGTGGTAGGTAGAGCTACATCGTAATAAAAAAGTTACGAAATTATGGGTCGAGTATTAAAAAAAAAACAGGAGTTCCAACAAAAGTGTAGCGATAACAGGGTCACCATGTATAGAATAGCTGATATTTTTTGTTTAATAACCCATTCAGTGTACGGAATAGCTGATATTTTTTTTTATAACCCATTCATTCACTCTATCTATTAAAAAAAACGCATCAAAATCCGTTACGTAGTTTTAAAGATTTATGCATACATAGGGATATAGGGACGGAGAAAGCGACTTTGTTTTATACTATGTAGTGATTATCCCACGGGAACCGCACTTTTTCCCGCGATAAAAAGTATCCTATGTGTTATTCCACGCCACAATCTATCTCAGTGCCAAAGAACAATGGCAGCCACTCATACATTAATTTAGCTGAGATTAAACTCTTGCGTCTTTAAATGAAAAATATCTTGTTAAACTCGGCGTCAATTTCTGAATTAGTTGGTGCAAGAATTTTTGTTCGAGAAAGCCGGAATTAATAGAAATTCAGTCGTGAACTTTTGTAGGTTATGACAATGGTCATTTCAATTCGAGAAAGTTAAAAGGGCAATATTGCATTAGTATTTTCCTTACCCAGTTATTTTAGCATGTAATGCCTTGTAAAAGGTATAAATACTCTTTGGTAGGCCTTGCTTTAGGTATACTTACTACATGACTGTGTACAATTATAGGACTGAGGCTGTCAGTCACCGTCAGCATTTTTTTAGGTATTGAAGCAATAGGATTATAATAGTATTCTGGGATTTTATAAATACTTGCTAACATTCAGATAAATTAGAATTTATAAAATCCTAGAATGCGCCTGGAATATGTTGAGTATGTTCATAAGAATCAACAAAACAAGTTTTTTTTTTATATTAAGTAATATTTATTCTTTGTCATCCTCTATTATAATTATTTCATCCAGAAATTCTGCAAGTGCTGAAATATTTTGCTAATGTCTGGCCCATCTGGCCCATAAGCAGTCCGGGTCAAGTAAAAATTAAAGAAAACGGAAAACAATCGACAACAAATACACACGAAGCACAAGCGCAAGCGTCTGTGACATGAGTAAAACCATTGTCAAAGTCAAACCAAGTTTTTTTGTTTGAGATACTAGTCTTTTTGCCCGTCATTAATTGAAAGTAATTAATTATTTTTTACACTACAATATTTTTACTTCCCAGCAAAAAACACTTCCATTTAGAAATAAACAATATTGTTAATTCATTTACTCCATTTAATTATAATAACAAACAAAAACTGATTTTAATACAAAAATGGTGTACTTGCTGTCACTTGGCAGAAAAATAACTTTTCATTTCAAATATCTATTTTATCCGGCTTTAACTAGTTAATGTGATACTTTGAAAAAACGTAGAAAAATATTAGAACTGCCTTCGTATATTAATTACTTTTAGACGCTCCAATAAATTTCAGCTATGATTTCGCCATTGTTCTTTTATCCAGATCCGTTCAGCCGTTTAATCGTGAAAGAGTACCAAACATCTATCCATCCACGAAGGCGGGGCTGCGGGTTGTACGAAAGAGATACCGCGCCCCCGCAACGCAAAGGGCACATGAAGGAGCATAGATGGGTTTTAGTCAGTAAAAGTCTGACACTCCCTCCCGCCCCGCCGAGGGCGGGGGAAATCATTTGATGATTTCACATCGGTAAAAAAAAACTATCCTCTTTCGCATTGATAATATTAGTAGGATAGTACAACGAAAGGGACACAACGAAAACATTTATTAAGGATTCCGTACATGATTCTAGACCTCCAGCGATGAAATAAATACCAACGGGAATCAAATTTCAATAGCTTTACCACTGTAATCACAAAACCACAGCTACCCTATTCAGTAGTCTATTAGCTGTATTGCAGATTGCATCGATCGATACTCGAGCATTGTTGGGTTTGCTCTTCAAACGCTTAGTGCTTATTAACTAAGCGGTTTGTAGCGTTGTGTCAAATGTCGTATAAAAAAAAAACATTGCTTATGACTCTTATGACATTTGTTATTACCGTAGATTATGTAAGTCATACAAAACATGACATATGTATATACTTCAAACTATTAATTCATATTTACAGGCTTAAAATAAAATTTAAAAAAAAACCTTAAAAAGAAACTAAATCTATAAGGCATCAAAAAATTCCTCCGCATCGCCGTCAACCGGAAAAGTGCCCAAAAAACTGGCGGCATTGCCACGTTGGATGGCAATGCTTAACCTCTGGCTAAGGTAAAAGCCAGCCTTTGGGTCACTGCCGGGGCTGCGGGTTTTTCGAAAGAGATACCGCGCCCCCGGAATGCAAAGGGCACATTAAGGAACATAGACGGGTTTTAGTCAGTAAAAGTCTGACACTCCCTCCTGCCCCGTCCAGGGCGGGGAAGTTATTTGATGATCCGTCTTAAAAAAAAAGCCTTTGGCTCACGAGAAATGTCAAGCAACCGTAAGTAAAATACAAACAATAAAATAAACGATACCAGCCTATTACTGTGCAGCTGCAAAGCAAAGGCCTTCTCATACGGAGAAGGACTGGCGATTTCAGTTTTATGTTGATTATATGTTTCGTTTTCATCACGATGTTGTGCTTCACTAATGTCAAAAATGTGAAAGATAAACTCAAAGAACACTAGATAGACTTGAAGGTATACATACAGTACTTACCTGTGTACAAATGTACACCCACTGTTCGCCGTATGTTTAGGTCCCATGTAATAGGGGACGAGTCATTGCCATTAACCGGGCACAAATCCTAACTCCGAGCTGTTACTGAGAATTTCATAGAAAAATCCAACAACACTGCTCAACTTGGGAATCGAAGCCAAGACCTTTAGCCCCTAGTCTTTAATTTTTTATTAGAATGAAATCATTACCTATGGAATAATGCAGGGCTATGATTTGGCCACGCAACTCACGCACGAAATAATTAATATATAATTTGATGATAATTATTTATTATACTCATCTTTCTATACAGAATACATTAGTTAACGTTTCTGTTAGCCGAAGAATCTAACCTTTAAATATATTTACATACACACATGCATAAACTTACGCCTTTTTCCCATGGGGGTAGGCAGAAACCACAGAACGCCACCTGCTACGATCCTTACATACTACTTTCGCCTCGTTCACGTTCATACATCTGGTCATACAAGCACGCCGGTTACAAGTACTGCACACCCGACCTTTCTGAAGAACCTCACCAATAAGGTCAGGGTAGGTCTTTCTAGGGCGTCCCCTCCCGGCGTTGCCACTCACATCTGCCGCATAAATACCTTTTGTTAGTCGCCTTTCACTAATATACTACTACTACACACACACACACATACCCTCACACTACACTACTTTTTTTCCTTTAATATATTTCTGTATGAATTTTCTGAAATCAATTTCATGAATTCACGAATTTCTCGAATTTTCAATTTATCACGAGCGAATGTATTTTATGAAATCTCTATTCCACATTTTAATGATGTTAATTTGAAAATAAATTCACCATTTTAGATTATTCTAATCTCTCTCACTAGATATTTAAATCGTTGAAGATTTCAATTCTAAATAGGTTCCCAGGGAGTGATTTAATAGTACTAATGTTGATCTTCACTCAATTTGCTTAACTAAATTATTCCAATAGTCTAACTCGGTGAGGGCATTAAATGAAATCTTTTAAAATCCACGAGAATGACTTTTTATACTTCAAATTGTATTTTTTTTTTATCTAGCCAGTTATGTTTTGTTTAGAACATGTCATTTGTTTCATTTAGAATTCTATATTGTGTTTTTAATCTCAGACTGATTGAAAATACTGTGCTTTATGTTTATGCCGAAGGTAGTATTTTTATGTTTGACGTATGAAAGTGTCAATTTAGTCTCTTAAGCGCAATACACACTGAGCCCGCCGGGCCGCCGACATATGTCGGCAACTTTTTGTCGGCGGTCTAGTTGGCGGCTTCACTTAATACAAGTCGGAAAATTTGGTCGGCGGCATGTCGGCGGCTTGAGATGAGAAATTTATTTGGCAGTCAGTGATTGCCGCGTGTCGATAAAGGACTACAGGTCGAGCGTCACCGAGCAACTGAGCGCAGGCGTACCCAAGCCGCCAACATGTCGGCGGGCAACACGCGCGGGCGTATGTTGCCGACATTATTCTTTTCATACAGGCCGCCGGGTTGTGTCGCCGGGCTTTGTCGGCGGCCCGGCGGGCTCAGTGTGTATTGCGCTTTAGATTAAAAAGTAAACGTTAGCTTTTCCAATTTCAATTAAATCAAAATCAAATCAAATTTTATATGAAATTCTCAGTAGCAGCTCGGAGTTGGCTTTGTGCCCGGTTGATGGCAATAGGCTCGGCCCCCATTACATGGGACCTATAACATACCGGCGAATTGTGGGTGTACATTGATACACCTCTGCTTATCCCTTCGGGGAATACAGGCGTGATTATATGTATGTATTAAAAAAAAAAACAATATCCAGACACGAGTCCGCAGAGTATGAAAAGAAAACGTTATTCAATTCATTATTGTCATTTGCAATTTCATTTCGCATTTTAAAAATCGTAACGACTAAAAATTTTATGGTGCTCGTTTAGTCTTACAATAATTATTTTCTTGCATTGTTAACCACGATGAACAGTGCTATTCTGTAAATGTAAGGTGTTAAAAAATCAACCTTACTTTCGTGTGCTTGCTCAGTTTCGAAAAAGTAATAAAAGGCATTTTTTTCTTGAGCTTTCTTATTTTTTAACATGTAAAGGCTTTTTGGTTTAAATTTTAACAAAATTGCCTTTTGTGAAAAATTAACATAGCTCATTTTTTTGCCTCTATGTTGATTTTTTAACACATTACATCCCCCTTTTTAAATTTAGGTGAAGTTAGCTTAAAGTAAACTGTCATCTCTATTGCGGTAGAATAACAGCCCCCCTAGCCAAGTCACAAACGATAATCGTAAACGCTCGGTAGGTACCTAGGTAAGAACCTTTTGAAAATCTATTAAAGATTTCCAGTCGCTATGGAACGAACGAAAACGCTATGCAATCTTCATTAGATCTTCGACTTAAAACCAAGCACATAAAGTTGAAGATCTATTAAAGCCGACTCAGCGTTTGCGTTTATCGTTTGTGAATTGGCTAGGGGGGCTGCTCACTTCACTTGAATTTACCGATATCGATGAAGATTTTCACAGCATAGACCAACAGATTTCCTAAAGATTATTTTCTCTAAAACAGGCCTTATTACCTGCATTATTGGTGCCTCCGATATACATATCTACAGTACAGACATCTACGTAATTAAATGTAGGTCTTAGCGTAGATAGTGCGTACCTAATGAAGATCATACACATAGGTCACGCACGTGGCTGAATCTCATTAGATCTGAATTCAGGAGCGACTTGAATTAGTAATTAGCTTAGTATAGAATCTTGATTGTAATTATTGTTTCTATTTGAATTAGTTGAATTGTTTTTAGATTTGGATTTTATTTTTTTATATAATTTGATTGTTTGCGTTTAAGTTTAATCTTGTATAATGGTTTTAATTTTGTTGAATGTGAGTTAGTTTTTACGTTATGTTAGTTACCATACTAAGATTATATTTGAGATTAACTATTATGTACTATCATTTGACACTACTTGTAGAGACATAAGTTTAATTATGCAGAGTATCATTATGCTATGGGGAAAGGTAAATAGTATTATTTTTTACATAAGTCTTGAATAAATCTGTCACTATATCAAAAATAAGACAACCAAGTGCGAGTTGTCCTCGCAAACAACATTACAACCGTATAACATATAATAAATACAAAAAAAATACTTTTCTTGAAAGGGGACTCTCTTTTATTTTTATCTTTTATTTATTTGTTGTTAAAGCAGTCATAGTAATACACACTCTGTGAAAGTTTCAAGTAAAGGTACTTGTTACGGTTCCTTAGATACAACATGCAACAGACAAACGGGCAAACAGACAGTGGAGTCCTAGTAGCAGGGTCATTTGGCACCTTTTGGGTACGGAACCCAGGCCAATATTTTCCAATTCTATTAATTTCCATCAAAATTATACACACATCGAAAATATTATAAAGTTTGTTGCCTTTTTTCTTCGAAATAGTCCCCCAAAGTCTGCTACTTGATAATAAATAGAATTGTATCGTATAATAATATATGCTATCAAATAAAATATAGTGTGAATGTCAAAGTGTATGTATCTTCAGACACAGCGTCATGCATATTACATGAGAAACTGTTAGAGGACACGAAATAGACTTAGCCTAAACTATTCCGAAAAAAGAATCCCCAAGGTGTACCTAGTAACTACCTAAAATGATACACATACCTACATACCACCACGCTTGTATTTCCCGAAGGGTTAGGCAGAGGTGCACCAATGTATACAATATGTGGCATGTGTGTATGTAAATGAAGAATATAAAGAATACAATAATAACAGTGGGTATACATTGGTACACCTCTGCCTAAGCCTTCGGGGAATACAGGCGTGATGGTATATACATATAATAATATATTTATAATAACAGATACCTAATTACAAGAATCCACAGTCTTCTAGAAGTCTTAGTATAGGAGAATTTTTAGGAAAGTGCCTTATGTAAGGAGTGTCAAGAAACAATTTAGAGATCTGCACCTGTAGCCATGTAACAAACGATAAACGCAAACGCTGAGTAGGCTTTAATAGAACTTCAACTTTATGTGCTTGGTTTTAAGTTGAAGATCTAATGAAGATTGCATAGCGTTTTCGTTCGTTCCAGTCGCTAACGCTTAGAAATCTTTAATAGATTTTTAACTTAAGGCTCTGGGTATAAAGTTTAAAATCAATTGGTACCTATCGAGCGTTTACGATTATCGTTTGCGACTTGGCTAGAGGGGCTGAAGACTCTTAGAATACGCTCAACAGTCTTTTTTATAAGAGCTTTCAACTACACGACTAACGAAGTAGTCCTGCCATAAGTTATGAAATATAACGAAATCACTTTGTGCCATCACTTGTTTCTAGTGACCCCCCCCCCCTCCCCCCACAAACACGCCATTTCTGGGAACTGTTAGAACATGTCACGCTTAAGCAATATGATGAAAAATTGATTTTCTTTGTTCCTCCTATAATGTGATACAACAACGTGTCGCGTACTGTGTATCACGTTATTAGAGAGGAATTACGTTTCTTTACTCTTTGATGTGTTTTTGGGTGGATAGGATTTAAAAAATATGAATATAGGCCCTGCCTACTGCCAATGATGCCGTTTGCGTAGACTTTTGATTAAATTAAAGTTCAAAATTATCCATTGGGTACAACACAGAATAAATATTCTGTGTTAAGGTAGATCAATATCTATATGTTTGCTACACCTAATTCCGTTCAGCATTTAAAGCATGAAAGAGTAACAAACATCCATCCATCCACTGATCCTCACAAACTTTTGCGTTTTTAATTGTGGAAGACTGAAGACGAATACGAGTACTGAATTTACACATCACAATACTGGTTTAGGGTAAGAACCCTAGCTACTAGATACAATAGCTTCGCAATTTTTTCGAAAATAATACTTTAAATAAAAAAGGCGCAGCGTGGTATTCCTCCTACAAGGTGGCCGATATAATTAGATGAATTTGCTGGATGCAGCAAGCACAGAGCTAGTTGATGTGGCAACGCTTGGGTGAGGCCTATATCGAGCAGTGGACGTCTTGTGACTAACATGATGGTAATTACCTGTTCATGAGGGTGACAATTCCCTTAACTGTTAGGAATGAAAGTAATCTCATTTCAGCGACAATTGCTATCAAAAATTGTAGGTAAGTAAGATTTTTTTGACAGATTAGACTAGAATTAAATGGCTTTGAAGTCTTGAGGAATGTGGGTAATAAATTATTTCTTTTCTTAAGTTCACGCTGTCCCACAGCTAGGCAAAGCGCTCATACAAGTCCTTCCAAGCCCTCTTTTAACCTCGAATCAACCCTAAAACGGGCCAAAAAGAACCCAACAATTTAATACCAATATCTCATCCCACTACAATCAAAATAAAACTCCCCTTTTTCAACTACCCAAAGCGAAAACAAACATAAAAAGTCGATGATAAACCGGCCAATGATAGCACAGATCACCGACCACAGATAAAATAACAAAGAAACGTAGTACTTAATGGATACAATAACAATGAAACGCGTTGTTATCGTGATAACGACTTGAAGATTATTGACGTACTGGCTTTTGCCTGCGACTTTGCCCGCGAATGTCGGTTATATTTAAAATTCCATCGTGACTGCCTCTAAGCACGACTCTAGGGGTCTTGGGTTTGATTCCCAGGTAAAGCAACGTATTATTGGATTTTTCTATGAAATTCTTAGTTCTTCTTCTTAGCGGTTAGGATTTGTGCCCAGTTAATGGAAAAAGACTCGCCCCCTATTACATAGGACCTAAACATACCGGCGCACTGTGGGTGTATGTTGGTACACCTCTGCCTAACCCTTCGGGAATATAGGCGTGATGGTATATTATTTTTAATGGAAAAAGGTTTGCCCCTTATTTCATGGGACCTAAACATACCGGCGCAGTGTGGGTGAACGTTAGTACACCTATGCCTTACCCTTTGGGGAATATAGGCGTGATGGTATGTGTGTCAATCATGATTACTGTTCTCATCAGGAACAGTAATTTTTTTCGGGATGAAAGGTACCGCATGTCCATTTCAGTACACCTGACCACGTTTATGAAAAATTTCGGGATGTACGGTTCAGTGGTTTAGGTATGATACGGTAAAAAACAAACAAACTTACCTACTTCATTTATAATATAAGTTAGGATAGTTAACAATGAATGGCGAATTGGCGTATTTGAGGAATGCGGGTTTTACTGCCAGGCTTTTGAGAGAGTGTTTTTTTGTCGGTATGAATGATTTAAGTGTTTATTTTATTATTTCGTTCATCAATCTTTTTCTGTAGGTGCTGTAATTTCTAGACGGGGTTCCTTGTACCGAGATACACAATATATAAAAGTATTTGATACATTTTTGGATTAATACTTCTCAAAAAGTAAGAGCGTTTGTCAGTGCCCATTTCTTCATACAAACGTATTCCAGATTTTACTTCCTGGATTAAAGATATACTTATAAAAACAGTCAAGGCCGTAGCGGACCGTTTCGTTTTTTTTTTGGGAATAAACAGATTTTTATGGAAGTTCTGACCAACGAAATGTCAACAAAACCTAAATTGAAAATGGCCACAAATAAACGCGTGGTAAGCTAATTTGACGTCACAAAACGAAACGTTCAAAAATAAATAAAAAAATCACCGACTCAATAAGAAGACTTACCTAAAACCTTCTCATCACAAATTTTAAGTAGACACTCATGATTGTTAAGCGTCCAAATAGCCTATCACATTGTTCATTCGTATTTTTGCGAGAATAGATACAATAAGTACTCATCTTTCTCCCCTTTATTCAAAAAATACTCACAAAATAATCACGCAATCATAACGCGACTTTAATCTCACGTAAGAGGGAAGTGTTCGTGTAATAAAAATGCAAATCAGGCGACATTTGTACGTAGCGCGTGTACCGGTTAATTTAATATTTATACCTACATATTGTTGGCGAAAGCCTCGTTAGATCCGATAAATACTTCCCTAAAATTGTTAATAACTTATTAAAATGTAAAGCGAAATACTCTCATACACGGTTAGACGCGAATATTCATAAGTACTTTAACAAAATGCGTAGGTAGTTACTTTGATGGGAAAATGTTCGTATTTTTTGTCAAACGAATATTTAAGAGTGCTGTTACCCGTGTGTGGGTGACTGTACCGAGATAATCTTTCTTCGTAATTAAAATACTCTTTTTTAATATTAGTTTCTTTTTTCCGTGATTTCGTTCGCGTGAGTGTGTTTTTTTTTTGCTCTGATCCTTAATACTTTTAGTAACAGAATAGTAGCCTAAGTAGTAACTTAGGCTACTAATATACAAATGTTATAAGGAGAACTTTTTAAATGCATTTACACTAACTACCTAGTGAGGTAGTTAGTGTAAATAAATAAAAAAGTTACTCCTTATAACATCAGCCCTCTACCAGTGAAATTTCCGTCAAAATAGGTTTAGCCATTTAGTAGATTAGCCGGAGTAAACAGACATACAGATAAACAAACAATTTGAAAAAATGTTGTTTTAGTTTAAGTACTGTTTAAAAATGAATAATGTTACTGTTATTAACAAAAAGCTGCCGTTTTGTCATTCTTTGTATTTGTTATTAATAGAGGCCATAAAATACACACTCTGAGAAAATTTCAAGTGTCTACCTATTACGGTTCAATAGATACAGCCCTATGACAGAGGGATAGATAGACGGACGGATGAGCGAAAGCAGTGATGCTCCGTATGAATCCTTTGTAACACGGTCCCATTTGGCACCCTTTGGGTACTGAACCTTACGGAAATGCACAAAGTACGAGTACAATACGATCATAACGTTTGGAGCTGTAGCTTTTTTTTCACATTTAAGATTGGAACTTAAAATAAAAGCTGTTTTTATTCGTGAGTACTTTCACCCCTTTAAAATAATGTATACACGTATATATATACCACCACGCCTGTATTCCCCGAAGGGTTGACAGAGGTGTGCCAATGTACACCCACAGTTCACCGGTATATTTAGGTAATAAAATAATGTTTTTGAATTTAAAGTCAGCTTGCGTTTCCTGCCCCGTAAGTAATACCTAGTACTAAACGCTTTTTATACTAAAACGTAACTTACTAAATGGTAACTATAGACTTCCTCTTTTTTAAATCTTTGTTTGATAAACAAGCCGCCTCCTATAGAAATTTGCAATCATCATCATTATATCAGCCGCAAGACGTCCTGCACTGCTGGATATGGCCTTCCCCGTAGATTTCCACTTGGTTGAAATAGGTTGATATTTCAACCAAGCAGACCATTGCAACCATGCAGATATTTGCAATACCAGAGGCCTTGCAGATGCGTTGTCATCCCAGAGACAAAGCTGAACTGTCTGATGTGTAATACCCTTAAAACCGAAACACAGCAACGCTGTAAATCAGCGTTGCGACAGATATACAAGCTGTTGATTTGCATTCTCGTCAAATTCAAGGAGTTAACCATGCTCGTGATTCTTAACACGAATCAATAATAAAATAAATTTGTTTTAAAATTTATATTTTTTGACGTGATTTTCAATTCGAACTAGCCATCTCGCCAGAGGGTTTATGCGCTACGCACGCATTGATATAGCCGCGCGACAACTCTGCTTACCGCATACGCAACTTGGCGATGCTGATTTTTGCAAGAGAAGTATTCTGGAATACTATTTTTTGATAGTTGCAACTAAAAAACAAGCATTTATTAAATATGACCAGGTATCGTAATTATATTTGATTACTTATTTTTTCTATGACAAGCTCTGACAACTGACAAACTGAAACAATGAATGTTATTATTAAAATAAATCTTTGAGGATTGTATGTAATGTTGTTTATAAATCCATTTAATTTGAAGCATTTTATTGCTTTCTGTCTCAACGATATCCAATTTTCGTTTGACTGAAACGATGCGTTGAACTCCCGTTAAACCGAATGTAATCATGCGAGAGTACTAAGCGCGTGTTTAATCTGACGTAAAAGAAAAGTGTCGTTGTAATAAAAATGTAAAACAGGCATCATTTGTGCCGCGCCTTATACCGGCTAATTCCAATCTCATACATATTTCATGGCTTAACTGAAAAACCGAACAAGTGCGAGTCGGACTCGCGCACGAAGGGTCCCGTACCATTATGTATAAAAACGGCAAAAAAATCACGTTTGTTGTATGTGAGCCCCCCTTAAATATTTCTTTTATTTTAATTTTATTATTTATTTTTAAAGTGATTACATTATATAACTAAATATACTGTGAATATTTCAAGCGTTTGCCTGTTGCCGTTATCAATATCGGGCAAAAACGAGCAATAAAAAATGACGTTTGTTGTATGGGAGCCCCCCTAAATATTTATTGAATTCTGGTTTTTAGTATTTGTTGTTATAACGGCTACAGAAATACATCATCAGTGAAAATTTCAATTCTCTAACTATCACGGTTCATGAGATACAGCCTGGAGACACACGGACAGAGAGACAGGCAGACGGACAGCGAAGTCTCAGTAATATTGTCCCGTTTTACCCTTTGAATACGGAACCCCAAAAACGTATGACAATTTCAGGTCACGACTCTTTTCATGTAAACATGTTTTGTTTATTGGGAAGCTGATTTAAATAATTGATTTTTAATTTGTTTGTTGGTTGAATAATTTGATTGTTTTCAATAAGAGTTGGCAAACTTTTAATAAGGGTGTTTTTTTATTATAATAAGGCGGTTCGGTTGTTTACGTCATTATATTTTTATAGGTTCCTGGTTCTATTGTAAACATTAATTTCGGCAATTATATTAATAGGTATTAAGATTTGTAAATGTTTTTTTAATATTTAGAAATGTAATTTATACGTGAACATAGTTATAAATAAAGTTACGTATTGTTCTAATAAAATAAATTAAATGCTGTTTTATTGAGCAAGAAATATCAGGACCGCAATTACTAACTTTTTGGAATAATCGCAATGTAACAACAATATTAGTAGCATTTTTGACACACTACATTTTGAATGTTTTTAATCAGTTTAAATTGGTTTTTCGAGCAAATTTTACTGAAATTTTGACTAAATAATAAGGAACTAAAATCTTAATTTGACCACGTCTGCGTTGTCATCTCTCGTAGAGACCATTTTATTAAAATCCTCAATAATTCATAATTGTATGAGTTAACCCTCAAATGTACACGTGCCGTGACGCACGTGTTATTCCCCTCATGACGCGACGTCATCACGGTTTAATTGGGGTCAGTAGTCGTTTGTTTGTGCCGCTCGATTGTTTTTATTGTGGTCTGAGATGTAAGAATAAGTTTAATTTATAAATAAGAAAAGAATAAGAAATAGCATACGATAGAGATATTTGATAGTCATTTCAGATAGTCAGAAGCCGGGAAGTCTGACAACCAGACTTACTACTAAGAGGTATCGTGTTCCCCAGTAACGGGTTGTGGAGATCAGATAAACAATCGCTCCATTGAAAACACTGGAATTCCGCTGCATCCATTTAGACTGGAAGCCGACCCCAGCATAGTTCGGAAAAGGCTTGGCAGTTTTAGAGATAGAGCATAGAAAACTATACATATAAATTTTATGAAAACTGACATGACCTGGCAACGTTGGTAGGGTCGAACCCTTCTGCCTGGGTTATGGAGTTTGTTTGAAAAAGTTACGGCAACCCTGAACCGCAAAGGGCAGTAGGAGGATCACGGATACTACGTTGATTTTCCACCTCAATGAAAATGTTAAAATCTTTTCGCTTTTCTGTGAATAAGGAAAAGGCCATAATAATCTTATAATACTCTATTGAATCTAGCCTACAAAAATAATGGTTTTCATTCCTTAATCCCTATGGATTAACCTTACAAGTACCTGAATTAACAAAGAAGGTATAAAAAATATAAGAAAAGATCTAGCTCATAACTTGGGCCAACATGTCAAATATGACGGGGAACAACATTAATTTCGGTACGAGGCAGTAGACGCCATGTTGTTACAGCTACCCATAGGAACAAGGCAAACGTCCTGATAACGTTGCGAGTATTTCTGTTTACATCGTATTAACGTATAAATTGTGTTATTCGGTATATTAAGGTACGTAGACGTTGGAAGGGTTAAGCTGAATTAATCAAACGAATGTTTTTTTTTTTTTTAAATTATACTGGGGCAATTTGGTTTACATTTGTAAAGAAGACTTTTTTACACGTAGATTATTTATTCAAAACATGTTATTTATGTGTGTTTTGTGTAAACTTTATGAGTACTTAGCACGTACAAAACCCCATTTCAATCAGGTAAAATGATATGATAGAAATACAGAGAAAAAACTTGTTTATTTTACTTTATCAGAAACGGTTTAAACCAATGTAGAATAAAAGAGAAAATATTTAAAATATAAGATGGAAAAAGAAAACACAAATATACATTTTTAAACATAACAAAGTGTATGTAGTCAATACATACATTCATCTCGCAGTTCTCTCTACTTATGACATACCAATAAAATCTGAAAATAATATGATTACTTCTTTTATTTAGAAGAAAAGACTCACACATTTTTTATTCAACGGTAACTACATCTTATATTTCAAATTTAGTGCCGTCTGAAAGGTTTATAGCCAGGTTGAAAAACGATTCCTTTTTCATAACAAAATATGTAGGTACAGACGATAACAACAATATTTTCTAAATAAAACAATTTAATTTTGAAAAAGCCCAATTAACCCAGTACCTACCCTAATGAAATATAAGAATGTTTTTTCAATAAATGAACACAAACAAGCCTCTTCATAAAAAAACACTATGAACTTAAACTAAAAAATATAAAACACGTATACCGTAGCCTCTAAATAAAAATAAAAGTCCAAACGATAATTAAATTACAAATAAATTTACGAATTTCTTAATTAGGGGTAAATATTACCCCGGGTTTATTTGAAAGCTTCATACGGTGAGCGGTCAAAGGGTTAGGAAAGCAAAGGCAGACGGAGCCCGACCAATTACAGTTTTAATAATTAATAATAATTTGCAGCGGGGTCTTTTTTACCCCGGCGAGTTTTTGCAGTGTTGAAATGAAAGAAAATTAAAATTTCTACGTAGAGAAAACCTTTGATGTGACGATGTTTACAAATCTTCGTTTTATATTAAAACGGGATAATTATTTTGGTACCCAGTTCTTTATATATATACGCTATAATGTTTGTTTTTCCTTGTAAATAAAAATGTATAATGTTTTTCAAAAAAAATAAAAAGTACGTCCGATTTTGTGTAGGACCGATTATCGGACCGTTCTATAGATCCATCTTCTTTATCGTGTGAGCAGTAAGGTCCAAAGACCCCACACACCCTAGTGTCAGAGTTTCCAAACCGCCTCAAGGCCCTCTAGCATGGTTACCGATGTCTGTGATGTTCAAGATATACTTAGAAAGTACATACAGAAGATGCATACATAAAGAAGATAGATCCATGATTTCGTCGGACCGATTTTTTGTAGGACATGTGCGTTGGTTAAATAATTACAGCCGCATAGACCGATCTTCCGGGTTAAGCCACGCTTGCCGAGGTTGGTCTGTGGATGGGTGACCATTTACCATAGCGAGTTTCCTCCGTGCCTCGGAAAGCACGTAAAGCCGTTGGTCCCGGCTGTCATTTGTAGATCTTTGACAGTCGTTACTGTTAGTCAGAAGCCAGAAAGTCTGACAACCAGTCTTACCAAGAGTATCGTATTACCCATTACTGGGTTGTGGAGGTCTGATAGGCAGTCGCTCCATGTAAAATACTGATATTCAGCTGCATCCGGTTCGACTGGAAGCCGACCCCAACATAGTTGGGAAAAGGCTAGGCAGATGATGATGTTTCATACTCTCCGACAAAAATAACAATAATCCCATAACGTTAATCATAAGAATAAAGACATTTCGACATAAATTGGTTCTTCCTAGTTGCATTATCAATCGATTGAAAAATGGTCTCTCAGTAATTGAACTTTACAAGTAAACACTTACCCTATGTTCACCAGTGAACTTTGATAAGCTGCGTAGTTGATTGATGTGTTTACTATGTTAATCCTTAACAAGTAGGTAGGTAAATATCTATATTAATATTACAAAGCTAAAGACAGTGAGAGTTTGTTTGTATGTGTTTTTGTTTGAACGAGTTAATTCCGAAACTACTAGTCCGATTTTGAAAATTCTTTTGTTAGCAAAAAGCTACGTTAACCCAGAGTACTATAGTTTAGTACTCTGATACGATGGTCGGTCTGGTGGGTGGTATGTACTGTAGTCTATAGTATAGTGTCATTATCGTACAATTAACGATCCGTAGGAAAATGTATGCGGGCAGTTTGCAGCTGCAGGCAGTGTTTTTTATTCTGTTTTTAATTAAGGACATTAATCGTAATGAGTATGACAGTACTATCATGCCCTAAATATATTATAATAAAAACATGCCTAAGTATATTACATTTGGGCTATGTACCTATACAACCACAGAACTGACTCTTCGCATCATCATCATTTAGCTGAGACAGAATTCTATGGAAAAGACGCGGTTTAAAGCTAGTGTTTAAAATAATCCGCTTTAATACCCCTGTTAAGTTTACATTTAGGTATAGTTACATTCTATTGACTTACTGATAAATTACTGGTTGGCGTTGGGCTTACTACGTAATGAGTTGTGGGCACCATTTCCGTGAAAAACAAACTATGGAAGTACAAGAGATAGATATTCGTGTTGTCTGTACCTACGACTATATAAATCATAGTAATAACATTTTGGAAATATAAATAACAATTAATAATCTATTAATCACTAAAACGCAAATGAGGCTAATTCCTATAACAATGCGACAGCTTTGTGGCAATTTAAATAACTTTTAGGAACTAACACACTAAAAACGTTCCAAATTTATTCAAAAATGTAGGTAAAATAGAGACATTTTTGATAGATTTAGCTTGAGATGTAGGCTTAATAAAGTAAATATGTGATTTTTTCAAATCATTAGTACTTACCTACTTTCTAAGTTTATCTTGGACATCACTGACATCGGTGAAGCTGAAATTGCCAATTCGCCTTGAGCAAGCGTGCTCCTTTGCCATGCAGTGGGACAATAATAGGCTGGTATTATTTTTTAACTACATTAGGCTATCCGCCCACGCCAGATAATCGGTGACCGATTTCTTTGTCGGAGAGAACGTAACATATAAATTCTAATATACCAACACGTCCACGCGTCCCACATAAAATCGGTTCCACAAAACCATGGATCCATTGAACGATCCGATGATCGGTCCTACAAAAAATCGGATGTATTCGAAGGCCCTTAACCCTTTCAATCGTCTTTAAACTCAAACATAAACAGCCAATCGACTTCAAATCGAGAGCCTAACCGCTAAGTGAAGGTACAGTTTAACACTCCCGTGCTCGGGTCCATTTGTCCCGGCCGGCGACCTATCTTACGAGACGTCGCCAAAGTCGTTTGTTACACAACCGCACCCGATTTGAACGGTAAACGAAGTCATATAGCGTAAATCGAGACATCAGTCTGTTTCCAAGTTAGTTTGGCTTGTATTATTATGTTGTTGAGTAAGTGTGAGGCAGAACGAACGCGGTTTTGTGAGTTGGATCTTGAAAGAGTAAAATTTATCCATCCGTCATAAACTTCCGCATAATAATAAAATGTCATTTTAATAAAAATGACATACATACCATCACGCCTGTATTCCCCGAAGGGTTAGGCAGAGGTGTACCAATGTACACCCACAGATTGCCGGTATATTTAGGTCCCATATAAAGGGGGGCGAGCAATAGGCTCGCCCCCCATTATATGGGATCCGCATTATATGGGATTCATTATATGGGATTCCCCCCATGCCATTGTCCGGACACAAATCTAAACTCCGAGCTGCTACTGAGAATTTCATAGAAAAACCCCATATCAGTTTTTGCTCGACCAGGAAATCGAACCCGGTACCTCTAGCGTAGCAAATTCAATTATAAATATGATAATATAAAAATAATATGTATTACTGGAAATTACGTAGGGAATAATTAGCAGTATCTACCTACGTTATATGACTTTCCGTACTTATTTCCTAAGTTCGTTCAAAGTTTCGCAAAACACACAGAAACGAAGCACATCATATTAAACGAGAAAATTTACATTTTATTTCAAGCCTAACAGACATGAAAATTAAATTATATTCCTGGAATCACAGAAACGTTAGACTTATACAAGCGTGGAATAATGTAAATGAAAATTACAGTGTTTCTTTATGACATTATTAGCTTCTTTTCGCGTCTTCTTTCGTGTGGGTTTTTTTATTTGAGTTAAGTTACATCTTTGATTACTGCTCCCTCCCTTGGGTTTATTTATTTAGTTATTTAAACTTTAAACAACAAAAAGTACAGAGGCGGACTTATTGCGTGATGGTATACAAGCTGTTGATTTGCATTCTCGTCAAATTTTAGGACCTTGTCATAGAAAAAAAGCAGTAATCAAATATAATTACGATACCTGGCCAATATTTAATAAATGCTTGTTTTTTTAGTTGCAACTATCAAAAAACAGTATTCCAGAATACTCCCCTTGCAAAAATCAGCATTGCCCAGTTGCGTATGTGGCAGGCAGAGTTGTCGCGCGGCTATATCAATGCGTGCATAGCGCCTAAACCCTCTGGCGAGATGGCTAGTTCGAATTGGAAAATCACGTCAAAAAATAAAAATTTTAAAACAAATTTATTTTATTATTGGGAAGTTCTTGCCAAAGGGTTATTTTTCAGTTTTGAGCTAAAGTTTCCCTACAGGATGACTGAATCACGAGCATAGTTAACTCCTTGAATTTGACGAGAAAGCAAGTCAACAGCTTGTATAGCGTATAAAATTCGTCATGAATCTGGCTATCATATTTCAGGTTACTTTAGTCCTGTAAACTTTAGCTCAAAACTGAAAAAAAAAACCTTTGACAAGAACTTCCCACCTCTTGTTCGAGACATTTTTTTTTGTTCCAATCCTGTAATTTTTCAAGAGATGAGATGTTCAAACGTTTTTCCGTTTTGAGCCAAAGTTGCACTATTGGGGTAAGGTGACCTGCATTTACGGTTCGAAATTATTTTTAAATTATACCAGCTATTATTGTCTCACTGCTGCAGTGGCATTCTTTACGGTAATTCCACCGTCATTTCGTCAAAGTGTCAAATAAAACAATGTCATTTGAATTTGATTGAATATTTTGATGTCATTGTCATTGAAACGTGAGATGCGAGTTCAAGTCTGAATTTTACAAAATCGACGTACAGGACAAAGGCTGGTTTTCATACACAGTGACAGAAAGCATGAGCATCACTGCTTGCTTAATGTGGATGGATGATTTTATAGTTAAATTAATTGTTTACAAGTCCAGAATTCCTCACAATAATTTTCTTCATTGAAGTCAGTGATGTCCAAGATAAAGTAATATTGCTACTTTCCCGGTATCGAACCCCCAGTCTCATGCATGAATAGCAGGCGACTGCCATCCTAACACCTCAAAAGATTTGAAGACTCGATCGAATTTATTCAAGTGATAATAATAGGATATAGTATTTCAGTGAGAATTGGAAAGGCAGGGTTTGACAAAGGACTTGCCGATTTACATCAAAGTCAAAGTCAAAGTATTTATGTCAATTACACCGTTAAAAGATGCTTTTGAACTACATTTACCGGAAACACGAATTTAATCTAGTTGCCCTTTCAGATAGTAGTTATGTTTGGAGAAAACAGGATAGGTACTTACTACTATACCATCACGCCTGTATCCCCGAAGGGTTAGGCAGAGGTGTACCAATGTACACCCACAGTTCGTCGGTATATTTAGGTCCCATGCAATAGGGGGCGAGCCTGTTGCCATTAACCGGACACAAATCCATACTCTGAGCTGCTACTGAAAATTTTATAGAAAAACCCAATAACACTTTTTGCTCGACTTGGGACCTTTACCATCACGCCTGTATTCCCCGAAGGGTTAGGCAGAGGTGTACCAATGTACAACCACAGTTCGCCGGTATATTTAGGTCCCATGTAATAGGGGGCGAGCCTATTGCCATTAACCGGGCACAAATCCAAACTCCGAGCTGCTACTGAGAATTTCATAGAAAAACCCAATAACACTTTTTGCTCGACCTGGGAATCGAACCCGGGACCCCTTGCACAGCAGTCGCACTTGCGACCACGAGACCAACGGGGCAGGTACTTGGGACCTTTATCAATTCATAATAAGAATAATAATATATTTATTTGCTAGAAACACGGTACAAAGTTGGTATCGTATGGGGTACATGGTCATCATGCCTCGCCACAGAGGCATGCAAATTTAACAGTTAACTAAAATTAAATGACGAGTGTGTCTGAAGTTTTGCGAGAGAAAGTATGAGAGAATATCCACTGTTATTTATTAAATGTGTAGTAGATTTTATAATAATATTAGTATTTGATTCTAGGTTAATTATTGTAATTGGTGTGTAACCGTTTTAATTAACTATAAATAAATAAATCTAATCTTTTTCAAATCAATTCTTTTTGAAATAAATCATAAAAACACATTACTAAAATAAAATATGATTATATTTATCCCGATCTATTATATTTAAATCTGTTAACAATATTTATTTTTCAAAGTTGACAATTAAAATTGCCCTTTACTTTGCTCCCATGATTACACGAAAATTATTTTCAACCCTTGTTTCACCCCTCAAGGGTTGAAATTTTGAATGTCGCTTCTTAACGACACCGGAGTAAAACGTACGTGCCAAACAACAGGTTCCGGAGATTTTGTAGTTCACACAGTGAGTGGTATTTAGTTTTCATTGTTTTAGTGTACATAATAACATTATATTGAAGATTCGTGATCAGAATGTAGATGGAGAAATAAAGTTGGAGAAGAACTTTGTTCCAAATTGAAAATAGTGTCCGTGGAGTTTTCTGCTCGTTCTTCTTCCTTGAGGCCTACCGTTTTTTATAACGATGGGAAATCATCCAACGACTTCTTCCGCTCTGAGCGAAGCGAAGAGAGTGTCAGACTATTACTGACTAAAAAACATCGGTATTCCTCCCAATGTCCTTTGCGTTTCACGGCCGCGGTGACTTTTTCGAACAAATTCCACAATCCTAGCAGAATAGAAAACTGCTAGATATTATTCTTTTACTACTTATCAAAGTTAAAACCTAATAATTTGTTTCAATTAAACCATTAAGAGGCACTTTTAAACGTCATATACAAGAAAAATAAAGAATGAACATTGAATCTACATAGTTACCCATTCAAAAAGTTATATTCAAACATAAATCCTACATGTTACTTAAAGAAAATCCTCACAGATCAGTAAGTATATATAAAACGCCGAGAACACACGTAAACAATTGTCAGGCACGACCTTTTAGGACGTTCATTTACGACCAACGTATAAAATAAAGGAAGTCGACACAGCCTCGGGCTAAACGGTAGCAGTGTGGGGTTGAAACCACAGAGTAAATAAATGTAGTGAGTTCAGTTCGTGTACACTGTGACCTGGAAATAGTTTTAAATGTCATTTAGCTTTTAGTATCGTAGGTACTAGCTTTTACCCGCGACTTCGTTCGCGTCAAAGTTGATATTTTTTTACTACGGGAACCGTACTTTTTCCGGGATGAACAGTATCCTATGCATTAGTCCACACCACAATCTATCTCCCAAATTTCATCCAGATCCGTTCAGCCGTTTGAGAGAAAGACAAACGCACAAACTTTCGCCTATATAATATTAGTGTGATTGTATCATTATATGTGCCCACAGTAACAGTTCTTGAAAATAGCAATATCACGCTATACTGGGATCGATCTATCATCACTGATAGGAGTATTGTTGTCAATAAGCCTATTAATTATCATATTATTGTTAATTGTGTATTATTAGTATTGCTATCATAAATCAATTAGATTTCAATCGACTTCCAAATTGGAAATACTTCCTATAGCATTTTGGTTTAATAATTTTCTCCAGACTGATTTCGGTCACAGACGCTAATTCAATGGAGACTAGCTAAGCGCGCCGCAAATATAGTGCGCAAGTGTGTGCGCAAACACAAGTGCACTCCCTCTACCCCTGACTCTGGGATCCCATCACCGAGGATGAAAATGTTAATTAAGGCTTCTTTAACTGTTATTTTTAACCCCACCTTTAAAATCTCAGATTGATACCTATAGGTACAAATATACATGTAGTTATTTATACACTGGGTAATTGTTATCGTGGCAGCGGCGGTGAAATGGTTAAAATTGGATATGGAGATTGCCTGACCGATTTTTATGAAACATTTTGATTAAAATAAAAAAATATTCAAGTGAATTTGTTTGTGGTACGAGTAGTATGTAGGTAGTATGTTATTACCCATTAAAAAACAAATTAAGTAAGGGCAGTTTTTGAACATTGTCCAAAAAAGGAGCGTTCTTGTGTATGTGTATATGGGGAATGTTTTTAACATTTAGTAATAAAATAGAGATAGATATCGTTTATTTATTAATACAATATTGCCTAGAACAACCCCGCACGCACAAAAAAAACTATATCCTAAGTACTTTATCGACAAAAAAAACTATATCCTAAGTACTTTCACAAACATATAACTTGAATTGTACAATTTTACCTGTACCTTAGACCTGACCAACTGGACCAAAATTAATAAAAATAAATTATCATCATCACAACAACCAAACGACGTCCACTAGACGTAGGCCTAAAGATAACCACAATGACCGGTCCACAACCCTGCGATTTTAATAACCATTTTTCTTCCTCTCCAAAACACAATACCACACAATCCAAAACCCCTAATATCCATCTCTTCAAATCCCCAATAACATTCATCGAATATTACACAAAAAAAAACAAGCGATATTGAACCCTAAGTCAATAATACCCACAATTCAAAACACACGAACACCCATTATCCCTATTCTCTGGGAACCGTAACACTTGTTAGGTACACGTATTGTCCTCGTTTAATATCCAACAAAAGAAGGTTTACAAATCAAAACTAAAAAGCGTTATCCGGCTGAAAGTTCTCATTGTGAGCCGGATAAGTGTTGACTCATTGCATAAAATGAGAGTCACTGAAAATGTTAGGTTTCTTGAACATTGAAAGCGTTTTTTAGCTAGGTATAGCGCGTGTGATACTTTTAACTGAATCATTGGTCTCGTGGTTATGAGCACGACTGCTGAACATGATGTCTTGTTTTGACACCTCCGTGACTTGACACGTAAAGCCGTTGATTTTTCCCCAGTTTTGTCAGATTGCAGTACCATCGGACTATGAGAGTGAGCAAAGAGTGATAAACACAGGTGCACTTCACACCTGTGTTTACGCACATACTTGAATACTATAATATATTTTCCGTACTTAGAGTCTCCATAAATATTGGAAATTGTGATCGAAATTCGGGGTATGAAGGTCGGGAGCACATTTTATTATCGCAGCTGTGTATTAAACAAGGTTTTCGTCATTGTATATCTGTGTTCTATCTGATTTTATTTTCGTCTTTTCGCTTGATGACAGTTTAATAGAAGTTTCGAACTTCTGCGTTCGTATTCATAACTTTTAGTTGGTTGACAGAAGCGATTTAGGTAATTCTTTTCTTGTGGCGGCCAAGAAAAGCTGAGTCTTACCGTTCTTATCGTGGTTTGAGATTAGCCAGCCAACAGTTTGACAGTACTGCTGTCTATCTAAAGTGCACCGGACAAACGATTTGCAAACTAGTTACTGAGATATTAAAGATCAAAGTTCCAACATTTTTAAATGTATTTTTATTAAACAAGAAAATTTCTTGTTTAATAAAAATACATTTAGAATACATAAAATTAAAATACATAGACCATTTAATGGTCTAGCTAAAACTTCAGAACATATTGTTGCATGCACTACTAAGTACAATATTTTGCGTGCATTACAGTGACAGCTTTACCCCCAAAAAAAAAAGCTATAATTTCCAGCAATAATTTTAATTTAATTCTGTTTAGTTTGATGAGAAATATACGTAGTTAGTGTCTTAGTGGTGTGCGTTTTTACATCCACGTATCAAATTTCATTTTCACAGCATCGCATACCTCTCATAAATAGCATAGCTTTATAAACACTCAAGGCTTACACCGAATCCTCCATTAAGCCGGGTAACGTTATGAAAAACATTATCTCGTGCGCGCTGTCGGTCTATTGTACCCTGCATCCAGGATAGCGCAGCTTTGTGGCGCGAATACCATCTGTTAGACTAAACCTAGGGTTAGCACTCAAGGTTTTCACACTTTCATTATTAAAAACTTTATTAGATTTGTTTTTTGGACTCGTCTCGCACACTATTTTGAACTGCCGCAGTTTGATTTTGACTTTCAGAAGATGCAGTGATCAGTGTCTTGAAAACTGAATTAACAGTGACGATCACCAGAAAGTCGATGATTATACTATATTAGCGAAAGAAAACATCTTGAGGCAACCTGGACTTATAGTTAATATAAATCTCAAATCGCCAATCTGCCTTGAGTTCGCGTGGTGATCAATGCTCGTGCCTTATTTTTATGAGAAGAGGCTTTTACACTGCAGTAGGGTAATAGACTGGTATTGTTATTAATGATTATTTTTCATTTGATATGGGTAAGCTCTAGACTCTAGTCTATGTCAGAAGTGACCTAGTGGTAGCTTCTCAATTTGTGTCTAGGAACAGGCATTATAGGTACTTATTTTGTATACGTTTCCAAATAATTTCCAATACTCGAATTCCGTGTATTCCATACTAATTAAACTTAATGTTGACTTGTCTAATAGTTCTCAACTCCTAAACTACTGGTCTGAAGTTCACGTAACTGCTCGCAGGTACTTTAGTTACAAGTGCGCGGAGTTATAATATAAGTTTGATGGTTGAACCAATATCCGGTAATTATACTTCGGTTTAGTTTAAGGTGATAAGTAATTGGTTTGTGGTTTTGCGAACTTTCTGTTCTTGTGGGTTTCATTCATAATTTCATGAGACTAAGGTAAAATAAAAATAAAAAAAGAAGTTTAAAAAACTAAAACCCGACTACAAACAATTCACGTTCTAAAAAGTATGAAACAAGAAAACATTCTCATCTGAAAGCCGTGGTCGTATGCCACTTTGCCCTAAACTTTAGTGATAAAGATTAAATTTCTATTACTATACACATACTGTTTTATCGGAATTAGGTGGCATACGACCACGGCTTTCAGATGAGAATGTTTTCTTGTTTCATACTTTTTAGAACGTGAATTGTTTGTAGTCGGGTTTTAGTTTTTTAAACTTCTTTTTTATTTAAATTATTTTGGGGTTCAAATTTAGACATTTATATACGTAATGTTACTGGAACTGCAACATATACACAATATATGAAATAATCTATTAGGTCTCCCAAACGAAATATTAGTTAGTTATCTAGGTTTATGGTGCGTTCTAAAGGGTCCCTACAATTTACTTTTTCGATATCTATATATTTGAAGTGTGCTAATTAAGCCCTTTAATTTGATATGCAACACGACCATATTTGGAAGAAAAAAAATATTATTTCACATCTTCATGAGCCCTAGAGGGCGCCACATACAATTTATTGGAACATAACGTAGCCTATAACCAGCGGACAATTTGGACGCTTCCAATGACACCTCATTTGTCAATTTACGTTGGATGGTTTAGAAGTTATGAGGGAACAGATGAACATCCATACATACATACATACATACATACCGGTCAACCTCATAACCCTCCTTTTTGCTTCGCCGTAGTCGGGTAAAAAATAGGAAAGAAGGAAAAGAAAGAAAGGAATAAAAAGAAAAAAAAGACAAGTAGGAATAAAAGAAACACGATTCTTATTTTCTCTATTTAATAAAAAACCTGGAGAAAAGTAATGCCAAACTCTAAAAAAAATATATAGTGCTGCCAAAGTTGATTCTGGCTTAACTTTACTCCTCATCCTAACTTTATAATATTATAAATACGAAAGTAAATTTGTTTGTTTATTTGTTTCATTTTCATGCCTAAACCATTATAAAAATTTGCATATACATTGTCAGGTGTACAGAAACGGACATAGCTTACCTTTCATCCCTAAAAAAAGTACTATTTCCGAGGAAAACAACAATAACATTCTTACTAGGATAGATGGCGCCACGTGTCTTTCGAATCATGATTGATTTGATTGGCGAATGAAGTCGCAGGCAGAAGCTAGTTTATGAATAAGTACGGGGATATAATGTTTATGCTCACATACATATCATCACGCCTGTATTCCCCGAAAGGTTAGGCAGAGGTGTACCAATGACACCCACAGTTCACCGGTATGTTTTTAGACCCCTTGTAATAGGAGGCGAGCCTATTGCCATTAACCGGGCACAAATCCAAACTCCGAGCTGCTACTGAGATATTCATAGAAAAACCCAATAACACTTTTTGCTCGACCTGGGAATCGAACCCAAGACCTCTAGCGTAGCAGTCGCGTTTAGGAGCACTAGGCCAACGAGGCAGTTAGTTTATACTCACACTGATGTAGATATTCAGTCTCGAAACTTTTATAATAAGATGTAGATCTCACGTTTTCTTGTAATATTGGAAACTCGGTAGATGTAATCATGAGACAAGTAATTATTCGCTGTACTAATGAAGGCGAGGACTGGTTCCAAATGTTAGTCTTGGCAATCGGCCAGATGTGGCAGGACGGAGAAAATGGTGATTATGCATAGTTATCAGTAGATTCTCTTTTCGATATGCTGAAAATAATTATGTAGGTACTTACTATTCAGGTAGTTCCTGAAGACATTATAAGATCAATGAAATTAATTAGATATTCAATCAATAATATCAGCCATTTAATATCCCACTGCAGAGTAAAGGCCTCTTTTCACTCAGAGAAGAGACATGAACTGATTGATTGACAAGATGGATTGTCGATTTTAGACTTATAATTATTTTTGGACTTACAAATTTTCGGTTTCCTCAAGATGTTTCGCTTTACCGATGTCATTGATGTCCAAGATAAACTTGCTAATATACATATTTTAAATTGAAAAGGTCACATTGGTACTTGCCACGTATGCTGCCTACAATCTCTTGTATGAGAAGCAGGACACCTAACCACTATGTCATCACAACATTGAGAGATTTTGTCCGATTAAGAATATATTTTTTCAATAGAATTGACTTCCTAGATTTATTTATTTTAAAAATTACTTATAAGAAAATTTACCTACACAAAAAATTATAAGCTTCGCAACTAAACCAAGTCATTACCCAAACTAGGGCTGTCAACCACCGAAATATATTACAAAAAATCCCGGCGGTAGTAAAAATAAAGTAGGAACCGGAAACTGGCTCCTGACGTCACTACATTTATCATAGCCCAAGGATTTACCGCATTCAGCCTTGTAACAAAGCCAGCGGTGATTGTAATCAGGAAAAAATGAGGGATGAAAGATGGGGTGTGAGATAAGTTTGTTAGTCCGAGAAATGCTGACATTCGTCCGAATGTAACTGTTACTTTAAATGGAACTGTGTGGGAGGCATTTCATTGGAAAATTTCTCTGGTCTTTTTCTAGCGATGTGTATTAGATTATAATTAAAAAAAAAACATAAAAATCGAAGGCACGGCTCATACAAAAAAAACAAGGTACGTTCTCTTCGCTTGTGTATGATTTTAGACAGACATTATTTTTTACCAGGCGAACTGTGGGTGTACATTGGTACACCTCTGCCTAACCCTTCGGGGAATACAGGCGTGATGGTATATTTTATTTTATTATTTTTTGTTTCTGTAAAATAACTAAATAGGTACGTTTTGTGTGTGTTTGTTTAGTCTTTACACTTTAGGGACATTCTACCCACCTTGTTAAAACATCTTCAAATTACAATACCACACAACATTTGACTACATCACTGTTTATTTTTCATTTTCATTGTTTTTTTATTATTATAACGCAACATAAGACGATCAAAAACTAATCACAGATGGGTACGTATTTGAATATCGAAAATTAAAATACCTACGCTTAAAATACCAATGTTCAAAACATCGAAAATTTAAATATCGATTATATCAAAATGTCGAAAATTGTTATACCTAAGCTTAAAACGTCGAAGATTGAAATGCCGAGTGATTAAAATTTCGAATGATTCAAAATATCGAATGACATTATGCCTAAGTTCAAAATATCAACATTTCATACATCTAAATTCATAATATCTACGTTAAAAATACCTACTAGTCGAAATACCGAAAAATTTAAAAATTATGATTAAAATTACCATCTAGCAGCAAACAAGCATGCAGCAATCATGCAACATGCAAGCAAGCATGGCTTCTGTCACGGCTCCGGCGCTGCAGGGCTCCGGCAGTCCCACTCGAGCTTAACGTCGCAGATGGTCTAAACGCTCACCACCGCAGCTTCGGCTTGTTGGCCGGCTTCGCCGGCCAACCTCAGCTGCGGCGGCGGGTGTTAAAACCACCTGCTCCTCAGCTCGCGGGCTGCCTCGCCCCTCCGCGCCTACGCGATTCTAAATTACACTCTAGGGGTAGGGCAGACAAGACTACGTGGAGTCGGTTTTGCAGCGATACGTTTCTGTCACTAACTTTAGTAGCACAACATATTCACTTTCAGAAAATATTTTAATTTAAAGACCTCACGATTGACCTATGCTTGTACACTAGACACTGATTTTCATGGATAAAATAGGTCGAAATTGTTCCAAAACCGAATTGGGGCACCCAGAATTTACGTAGTCTTTTGGCTGTTACCCCTAGAGTGTATATAAAAATCCGGAGGCGCGAAGGGAGGGCAACCCCCGCCCGCTGTAACAAAGCATAGGCACCCGTGGGAGCCGTAGCGGCTGAGGCTGGTCGCCGGAGGCGACCAGCAAGCCGAAGCTGCGGAGGTGAACATGGGTGCCTATTCTTTGTTACGCAAGGGCGAAGGGGTTGCACTTCCCGTAGCGCCGGAGACGTTGCAGAAGCAACCTTTTTCCACTCATACTACTTATATCAAATTTTCGATATTTTAACTTGTAGGTACGTATTTTTAGGGTGAATTAATGAATGTATTAAATGTTGAAAATTAACCCATTTTTACACGTATATTAATAGGTATATTAATTTTCGATGTTCAAATATTATATGTACCCATCGATATTTAGGACGTTCGATAGTTTTTACTTCGATATTTAGGACATTCGATAATCTGTATTTCGATATTTGGATCTTTCGATGTAACTTTTGTAGATATTTAGATTTTAGATATATTGGACGTAGGATATTTAACCATTCGATACTATAAACTTTCGTTATTTTAATTTTCGGTTTTATGGTCGTTCGAAATTTCCATTTTCGATGTTATGAACATCGATATTTTAACAGTAGGTATTTTAATCTTCGATATTCAAATACGTACCCTCACAGATACCTACAGCTACTAATATTTTTCAAAACACTAAGTGCTGCGCTTGTATTTCTGCTATCTAATATCAAAAGTCTATTGGAATAACATGTATGCCAGGGAAAAAAACCAATGTACACAACAAAACACTTTAATTGAAATAGTTTCAACGTAGATATAAAACAAATAAAATAAAAATATTTTGACCACAAAACAACCAATAACAAAAACCAATTTCACAAAAAAAGCATGTTATTTTCGACAACCCTGAACGTGAAGCGAACTAACATTGTTATTGCGTTTTATTTACGATAATTTGCGATTCAAAATGGACGACACACTACAGAGCACGGATTATTAAATTGTAGAATTTGAATCATCGCGATCTGTGAGCTTAACTGACATGATCTTGTTGTATACATGCAGACATATTTGTTTTGAAGATGTGGTACACTTTCTTTATGCAATGAGTAATTTCAATTCTATCTAGCTAAAGATATTATTAAAATCCCGTATCAACTTGATATTTATTGCATATTGTTGCTACTCTAATGGTTTTAAATGCCTTTGATGCAAAAATATCTGTTTTTCGAAGAAAAAAATTGTTCTATTGAAATTGCATTTTGAAAATTCAATTGCATTAATATGTTTATTTATTTATTGTAGTAAAGTTTTTTTAGTAAGTAGTATAGTATTAGTTCAGTAAATTAGCCTAAGAAAGGAGAAGGGGCAACAAAATTCTGAAAGAAAGAAATTAAAAAAAAGATTAAAGAAAATAAAAGAAAAAGAATTTTTTTTTTAAACTCAAGACTATCTCAAAAACTCAAAATGTCGAAGTCGAATATTATAAAATTTTATTCAAAATATGATATAAATCTCAAAGTTATTTCGTAGCAAGTCCCTTTGAGAGATCCCGTACGGCATTTCAATGAACGCGTTTGATGTATTCATAAGTATTTTTATGCTCATGCCTTCTTTGAGAGCAGAGTGCATTCCTTCTCACTGGATCAGCTTTTAAGCCATTTTTAAACAAAAATATTATATGTTTATACTCTTCATTACGTAATTAAAAGTTTTCTGGATTTTCATCACTATTACTAGTATCCTAAACTCTTCATTGATGTTGTTATTTTTTTTATTCCATAATGTGTATTGAAGCTGATGCTATAAAAGGCCTTAAGCTAACGTACAGTGTCATGGACCCTATTGAAAGCTGATGTTACATAAGACTTAAGCTAAAAGTATAAGTGCTGTTTAGGCTTAGAATAGATTTAAAATTAATCAGCGTTAAATGTTCTAAATCATTCATGATCTCCGAAAACACCTGATTTTAACTGGCAAATAGCTTATGTTATAAACAGTAAGTTACTGCTTCTAATATAGAAAAAAAAAATGGGTTCCACGTAAAAAATGTACATGCTTCAACATTTACGCGCACGGAGTCGCAAGAATTAGCTAGTTAGAAATACCAACACCATTTACTCTTTTGAAAACAAGATACCTACGTGTTCAATAACTTTAAAAGTCACAGAAAACTAATTGAGTATTCCAGTCTTAATTAGTGAGAAATCAATTGAATTGAACTAATTTGCAAGCGACGGAGTTCTATTAGATTTTGAATAGCACAGTTAGTTCATAACGTCACTGTACGCAGTAATATTTAATTGGTAAAACTATCAGTTCTCTCTAGAGAGAATTTGAACTCGGTTTTCATATTTAAAATTCATGTTATACTAGGTTCTGTCTGTGACTTCGTGTAAGTCAATGTTATTATATTATCTGTACATTATCCGGTATTTTCGGGGTTAAAAAGTAGCCTATGTGATTCTAGACCATAGTATATTTCTGTGCCAAAATTTGTCCACATCTGTTTAACCGTTTTGGCGTTATTGAGCAACAAACTTACATGCATCGAAATATTCGCATTTATGATAGTAGTAAGATAAACACTTATAATTATTGTATTTCAGCACCACCAAGAATATTATTTATTTAAGTAAAGGTACTGTAATTTTAAATGATTATAGAAATAGAAGATTATGGTTTATGTATTTTTTTTTTTGTTTGTTTGTTTGTTAGAAATACACGTATTCAACAGTATACTACATTAATGGCTGAATACCAGATGAAGATAATGTAAGTAAAATATGATAAACTAATTTCTACATGACTTCATCCGCATGAAGTCAAGAATACCACAAAACATAGCCCGTAACATTTGGAAATAGTATAAGTTTCTATCACTGAAATATTTATTGTGTGTAATCGTACCAGTACAAACAAATAAACAACAACTCTTTGTAATATTAAAATAAAATAATAGATTAACAACATAAAAAGATTTAATAAAAGAAACAAAACATTATAATATTACAATACACAAACACACACAATTCTCACGTTCCAACATAATTAAATCGACGGTAGGTACATCTCAGAAATCCCTTGTTATTAATACGTGACAATGGTAAGGTCTACAAATAGGATTCCATTGGTATTCAGCATCCAATCCGACTAATATTGATTAGCCGAACAATCCCCATCGCGCTCCACTGACGATATCGTACGAATTATTATCGATAACTTCGTGTATACCACTCTATTATCGATAAATTTGTGTATTATGGCCCTACTCTATTTAACTATAAGTGAGTATTCAGTATTTCTCGTTATTGAAAGGAATATGCCAGTATAATTTGACAAGCATTTGTGAATGACATGTTTTATGAATAACGACTTTGAAATTGGAACAATAGTTGTTTAATTAATTCGTGTGACGTACGGTGAAGGAAAACATTGCGAGGAAACCTGGAATTATAATTAGTTTAAGTTTGAAATCGCCAATACAGCTTTAGCAAGAGTGGTGATCAATGCCTTTCCTATGCAGTTAGACAATATTAGGCTGATATATTTTAAAAAGACATTCAATTGTTTCAGCAGTAAAACTTCGTTACATGATTGCCTTTAGACGCTCAACTGAGCAACTGATGGACTTTAATCTTGACACTTGATATGATATGCATATCAAGTGTCAAGATTAAAGTCCATCAGTTGTTTCCTCTCAGTAATGGAAGAGATAGAAGATGACTTTAAAAGCAAGCTGTCAACAGTCAACTTTGTTTAGGCTTATGTGTTAACTAAGTTCATTGAAAAAAGATCTCTGGCAGTGTCTGGCAATCTCTAGTCGCCTTGTGAGCATCGTCTCTTACAATCTGAACTAATACTCATAGATTATACTATCTCCGTACACATCTACATTCAGCGACGCCATGTGTTTCAATCCCAAATTACCATATAAATTAAAACTAACAATAATTGATTGGAACTCAACTCAATTGTCTTCTGTAAACAATCTATATGACTAAAAACACAAAGGTTTTGGATTTTCAGTTCACAAAAATTGGTCCTTTGGTTCACAAAAGATTGGTCCTTTCCCTCACAAAAGATTGGTCCTGGCGCTCAAACAATGTGTTCTCCTCTGGAGTGAGTATCGACGTGACTGATTGGGATTCGATTTAAGTTAATTCGGGCTCTCGATAACATCTCACTTTGTGTATTGTTAGGATTTGGTTTGAGAGGAAAGTTGATTGAATTTGAAGAAATTAGGGAGAGAGAGAGATACGATTGTTGATTGAATTTTTGAAATGGATTGAATTTATTATTTATTGAAATAAATATAACGTCTTCATTAATTGTCAAGTATTAGTAGAAACAGTTAATAATGAATTTATAGCTTCTGTTCTACCATAAAACATAGCCACTATAGGCTATTCTACCATAAAACATAGCCACTATAGGCTACACAGCAATAATGTATATAGTTTACCGTTAGTAAAAGATTTTTTGCTATCGGACTAGTAATACCTGAGACAAACGCTTACAAAAAAAAACCGTCGAATTTAGAAACCTCCTTTTTTTGAAGTCGGTTAAACAAAACAACATCAAACAAAACTTTTTCTCTTAATATTATTCAAATTAGTATAAATAACTTAATAAGTATATTAAATATAGTAGCCAAGGAGTATCAGGGAACGGTATACTTATGAATAATGACGGTATTTTCTAAATTGTAGGCTAAAATAAAAGAAAGAAAATAAAAGCACTTTTTACGCAAAAAGACTTCAGTGAAAATATCCAAAAGAACACCTAATTTAAAGTTACATTGCCAGTATGAAATATGAATTGTACTCATAATTTTAATCACTGTATTCATTCCCCGAGGTATTCCTAATAAATAAGTCCATTGTCATGTAAATTCAACGACAAACTTTACAAATTGTTATTCTAGAGCTAGACAGATGAATATTTATTATTAATTAAACTAGTTACAAAATATAAACTTAGATAATATCAAAGTAATTTGGAACCTATTTAAAATGAGATACAGTTTCAATTATGCAAATCCGACGATCTGTAACTGAACTATTTCTAAGTGAACTAAGTTTCTAGATAAAGTTTTGTTACTGGCGTATTGAATTTTGGACTCGATTCAGTTGAACCTTGACTATCCAGGCTGATCTTCACTGTCAAGTTTAATCGTAGTTCATCTTTATCTTCAATAGTATGGCTTATATTAAAAATAACTTTAACCTATGACATTTAAGAAACGTATTGTGACTTGTAAAGTAGGTGCTTTTAAAGACCTCTCACTCACACACTATACTGTGCGAGTGAAATGGTATGATACGCTTCTTTGCTAGGCCGTCATTTTCAATTCGTTTCTTTATGGAGTGTTGTATCATAGTTTCGCTCATTGTGAAACCTTAAATGGATCTAAAAGTTATGTCCTAATCATGTATCAGTACTTACGCCAGACAGAGTAGTGGGCCAATACGTAGATACAAGCCTATCTTACAGTATACTAGTATATCTACAATGAAAGAAATTTAAAATAAATGCTATTTTAAAATTAAGAAATTAATGATACGTAACTAACTACCTGAAGTATAGTATTCTGTAGAATTTGCATCACATGCCATTACACTACTTACAAATACACGTCGGCTTACCGAGAAATAGCTCAACAGTGAAGCCTAGTTCACTGTAACAATGCACACACGTCTACAGTTGCACGTCTGACAGACTTAATTTAGTTGCCACCATTGTTACTACCACAAATTGCTTTATTGTTACCCTCACTCGGGTAGAAATGTTCTGTTAAAAGGTACTCTGTACTTTTTATTAAATTAACAAAGTTGTGTTGGAAAAACTTTCTTGTGTTCAATTTTTAAAAGCGCTTCTGAATAATATTTTTAGAAGATTTTTTTTTAATTAGTCGCTGTTACGTATTATATGCTCGTTTTGTAGCAAAGTTCAAAGACTTTGCTCCTTGCGTTTTGAAGTTTGCTATTTGCTACGCCGTAGCTAGCGTAGCCGTAGTGTAGAGATTATCGTCAGCTACGGCGTAGCAAAGAGTGTACTTGATAGTAAGGTAACACGTATTGTAACTAACTCCACGCCGCCTTTTGCTTTATTTCAGTGATTTATATACTACGTTGAAAGCTCAATGGGGAACTAAAATGATAAAGTATCAAAAACAGTCTGCTCCTGACAAGTTTATTGCATTCAGAAAAATAGCAACGACACTAAACTCAATGGGGTTTGCGGGGAATTGTCACTTCTTTTTCGTGTGACACTTTTTTCCACGTGGAAAAGGTGCTTCAAAAACATTTTTCTAACGATTCACTCCCTTTTGAGGATAAAAAAGCTTTTGCAAAATTGGTTCCAGAGTGACGAATCCTTTTATGTGGTGAAGGGATGAGAGAAAATTTATGCTTTGTGTCATGTAGAATGAAATATGTTATGTGCCAATTAAAATTAATGAACCATTCTCTGATAAATGATTTATGGGCGACCAGTATATTTCAGTAATTATGAAAAACATCGTCGTGATGGCACTGTGGTTGAGGCGCCCGCCTCTCATATACAAGGCTGTGGATTCGCAACCGGGCTCGGGAAAGTGTCAATGTGACTTTTTCTATTTCGTATTTCCAGTTTCTGACGATACGGAGGAATTTTTTAATGCCATATAGTTTTAGTTTGTTTATTTGTATTATTTTCATGTTATCTTATTTTAAGACGTACATATTTCCATATGTGTTTTCTAAGTTTATCTTGGTTACCACGGACATCAGTGAAGAAATACATCGTGAGGCAACCTGGACAATTAATTATTAAAATCTGAATCTTAATTTAAATTAATCAATCCTCCTTAAGCAAGCGTGGTGATCAATGCTCGTGCCTTCTCCTTAAGAGGCTTTTGTTCTGCAGTGGGACAATAATATGCTGGTATTATTACGAAAACATTGCATATTAAATTATGTATAATAATCCTTTTTATTACACGTACAAACCATAACGGTACGACAGCGAATATTTTAAGAGGCAAGAATATGCGAAACTTTACAAAGTGGAGACATTTTACATTTCGGCTGCGACACAAATTGCGACACAAGTGTATGCTCGTGTTGCAATTTATTTCACTCTAGTCACACTAGAAGAAATACTCAGAAATATTACGTATTTGTGGCAAGATTTTCAAGGAAGGTGGTGTAACGTAGCTATAAAAAATGGAACGAAATGTTGATTCAAAATTAGAATTGTGAAACCAGTGTGTGGTTTGGATTAGTATTAGATTGGTATTGGTTTGTTGGTTGGTTGGTTATAGACTGACATGTTGTGGAATATTTTTGCTAGATTGATTTCATTTACATACATAAACTCACGCCTTTTCCCATGGGGGTAGACAGAAACCACAGAACGCCACCTGCTATGATGCTTACATACTTATTTAATTTATTTATTTATGACAGCTTACATCGTAAGTTCTTTTCACATGTATTTTTTTTTGTTTTTTATCGTTTCTTATGATATTATTATACGATTAAAAAAGGAGTGTGAATGTTTCTTTTGCCAAAAAAAGAAAACGATATTATTTTAGAGTTAAAATATACTCCAACTACTAGTTCAAAATAAATCATTATTATGCCGTACCTGAAAACTGAAGCAAATAAACAAATATTCTTGATAAATTAATTTGGTAACAACAAAATAAATTCACTTTCAAAATCTTTCAACCCAAACTCTAAATCCAATTAAAATTAATACAAATGTTATTGAATTACAAACAAACGAACAAGGTATTAAAACAAATACAAATATTTGTTGTCGCAAGTGTCGGGAGGGTATTAACTCTTCAACGATTACTAAGAAACGATAATGAAATATAAACAAGTTTATGAAAATTGTATTTTCCTATAAATAGTCTTAAGTCGTGTTTGATAACATCAAAATGTTTTACTGTAGTTTACTTTGGTACAGTCAAACAGATTAAGATGGGATTAAAGAATAATAGATGATGGAATTAGACATCGTTTTGTGTTTGTACATGCTAATCTCCGGAACTACTGGTTCTATTTTGAAAATTCTTTCGTCAATAGGAAGCTGCGTTATCCTTGAGTGCCGTAGGTGATATTTTATGGCATACTTAACTTCTACGGAGACAAAGTCGCAGACAGAAGCTAGTATTATTATTATAAAGCAGAAGTATTTATTTCTTTTGTTTTATGTTGTGATGGCCTTGTAGGGTTCGATACCGGGTAGGTACCAATGGGACTTTTTAAATGTATATATACTTTCTAAGTTTAATTTGGACATCAAAACGGAAAACATCGTGACGAAACCTGAATGAATATAAGTCTGATATCGACAAACTGCCTTGAGTGTCAAGCGTGATCATCAATGCTTGTGCCTTCTCTGTATAAGAAGAGGTCTTTGCCTTGACAGGCTTGACTCTAAAAATTGTTTCACTAATAGTAAGCTACGTTATGCTAAATTGCTACAGGCTATATTTTATCTTGAAAAAAGTTAGGTTAGAAAGAGAAAATTAACGCACACAAAGTCACAAAATAAATGAACTTTTCTATTTAACTCTATTATTACATTTATTTGCTTCCTAAATAAATAAACTATATTAATTACCAAACATAAACCTCGGTTGCGGAAGTTTTTAGAGCCGTGTCTATAGAATTTGATAATTAAGAGTATGGGGACGTGTTCCGAATGAGATTATAGTTCCGAACAAGTGGAAAACTATTTTACGTGTGGAACAAAGGGGGTGACAGTCCTTTGTTATTCAGTTATACGGGACAGACGAGGGAAGAGTGACGGAAAAATTTTTAAGCAGAGTTTTTTCAGTTTTTTTTTATTCTCCGTGTTTGTGCCGGAACATAAAGATGGCCGCGGTGGCTTTGTGTTTTTAAATTATAAAATGATTATTATGTGACATTTAGATTATAATGTGATTAGGGATTTTGATGCTCTATAAGCTTACCCTTTTTTCTTTTAAAAAAATGTAATTGTTGCTAGCTTTTGCCCGCGACTTCGTTCACGTAATGGTTGGGTACCGCAGGCATAGACAAAGTGGCGGGATAAAAAGTAGCCTATATGTAATTTCTTGGAGTTAAAGTTTACCTTGTACCAAATTTCTTTAAAGTCGGTTTAGTGGTTCAAGCGTAACAGAGAGACAGAGTTACTTTCGCATTTATAATATTAAAATAATATATAGTAAGTATGGTTTTTTAGCTATAGGCTCTATCTCGTATGATGATGATGTATGAACGTGGAGGAGACGAAAGGAGGATGTTAGGATCATAGCAGGTGACACTCTGTAGTTTCTGCCTACCCCCATGGGAAAACGGCTTGAGTTTATGTGTGTATGTATTTTGTGACTGCCTACCTGACCTCCACAACCCAGTTACTGGCCACACTCCTTACAAACTGAACTCAAGTAATAAACCTACTAAACTAACTTTGTCATTACAAAGTTAATATATCTAAAAGATATTGCCATGAAGTCTTTATAATTACATGTAGAGGGCGTATGTAGGCACGTACAGACCCGCCCCCACATTATAAGAAATAATTATAGTTACGTCGAATTTTTCGCCTTATTTATTATTCTCATTTCGTACAGCATCATTGGGATACGAATCTGTATCTTATATTTATCTCGATTTTTCTTATCTACAAAATTACGAATATATCAGTAACAACCATAATATGTTTCTTAAAAAATTACGAATATATCAGTAATACTCATGTTTCTCAAACAAAAATGAACTCTGCTGTGATTGGTTGTTGAAAATGTAATGTAATTGTATTTTTTTGCCAGTGTAAACGTACTTAATAATTTGTGACTATGAATGGATGTTGGTTACTCTTTCACGCTTAAACAGCTGAACGGATCTGGATGAAATCTGCCACTGAGATAGATTGTAGTATGGAATAGCCCAAAGGATACTTTTTATCCCGGAAAATGTACAGATACCGCGGGATAATATATGTATCAAATTTGACGCGGTGGAAGTCGCAAGCAGTAGCTAGTCTCATCATAAAATTACATCAGTGTGATAATACAGTCAACATGTCAATATGTGGTTGGCGCAGTGGCTGAGCGATTGGCTGCTGTACTGCATGTCGCAGGTTCGGTTCCCGCACGGAACAAACATCTGTATGGCCTACAGACAATTGTTACGGGCCTGGTTGTTTGGGTAAGTGAGTTTAAAAGTTTGCAAACGCAAACACGTATCTAAAAAAATGTTTAAAGAACTGGAGGCCAAAATCACCTATCTATGTTTTGCCTTATTTGCGCAGACAAAAGTAAGAAAGTAAAACTCATGTCCAAATTAAAAGGAGACTATTATACGTCAACAGATAGATTTCTATTGTAGGTACAAGAATAATAGGAGTTTGGACATAGTTGAAGATTCTTTTGTCGAACTAGTAACGAGACCAGTACGAAAATAAGTTAAGAAGTATCACTTCAAACAATACATCAAACTGTCTCGTACATGAAAGTTCTTTAAAAATTGTTGATTTAATAAATAATTTAGTTCACATAATGACCTGATTTGGATGCACTAGAAAGGTTCTATAAAGAACGTCGAAAAATACAGGTCTTTAAAGTCGGGACTACTGTTTTAATAAAAAAAATGAAACACGTGTGTTACGGTTTAAAATATACAGCTCTGTAACAACGGGACAGACAGACGAGTGAGAGTAATGAGAATCCGTTTGAACCATTTTGGTATAGATCCCTAAAAAACTTATGGGTAACGGCCCCTAAAATCTGTGAGTTGGAATTTTGAATGTACTTTTTTACACCAGTACTGTAATTTTGCTACTTTCTCGTAACACAGAGAATAAATTTCAATGTACTAATTGGTAGAAGACATCTACCAATTAGAACATTGAAAGTCATTCTCTGAGGGACTTCTACTAGAAGTCCCTCATTACCTTTCTCTTACGTAGACGGAGGGTATCCATGAATAAAGGATGACAATATTATAATGACAACTAATGTTACGTACACATAGGCGAATATTTCTTTAGCCTTATTTCATAGTTGCTTAAACCTTTTATGGGACAATCTATATTATTGAGAAGGTTTTTTTTTTTTTTTATAGACGGGAAATCATCAAAGAACTTCCCCCGCCCTGGGCGAGGCGGGAGGGGGTGTCAGACTTTTACTGACTAAAACCCGTCTATGTTCCTTCATGTGCCCTTTGCGTTCCGGGGGCGCGGTATCTCTTTCGATTGAGAAGGTTTACACTCTCTAAGATCAATATGTCAAAAATACCTCCAATTATCCAGCAATTCGGTATTTCTTTTTACATCTTTTACTGAAATATTTTAAACTTTTAATTACAGTACTTAATTAACCTTCTGATTTATCTATCTAATCTACTATAGCGAAGAAAAAACTAAGCTGTGTTAGTAAAAGTTTTCCATTGTTTGAGTATAAGACGAACTATTGTACTATACCTTTGAAGGTGAACTCTAAGTTTGAAGACTTATTAAGAAAGTCTTGCAAAAAATGATGTTTGTTTACTATGGTAAGTTGTAAAACTGGTAAAGTACATGTAGTACTTAGTTGGGAAGTTACTCCCTTACTATGCGCGGTTTAATAGACGCGAATACGGAGCGGGGCAGCCGGTTTATTCTGTAAGAAATCTCCCTCAGTGAATTAAGGTGAAGTAAGCTAAAACTGGGCTGTTACTATACGATGCTAGGGATTGACAAGTCGCCACACGCTCACTTCACGGAAGGAGGGTTTTACGGAATAACACCGCTGTGGTGAGCAAAGCGGAGATGTGCGAAGTGGAGTGAGAAAAGAAGGAATTTACCTGTATTTGTATATACTCTGGTACATTATAATATCTCCTGCGTACTTATATGGTCTCCATTGAGAGTGACCAAAATTCGTTAGGCAGGATATTAATATCACCAAGCCTAAACGGCCATTATCCATTTTCATCTCAGCGACAATCAACGTAAAAAATATTCATACGATTTTTAACATTGTTTTTTAGTTTTTTTAACATTGCCCGACACTATGAATATCTTCCTTATCGTGGGTATATTTACAAATATAAGAAACTCACATATACAAGCAGCTAAACTCGGAACAGCTATCTGAAGGTCATACTACTAACCCTATTACATGGGACCTAAACATACCGGCTAACTGTGGGTGTACATTGGTACACTTCTGCCTAACACTTCGGGAAATATAGGTGTGGTGGCATGTATGTGCATGTGGGAACAAATATTTTGTCCGTGCGAGAATCGAACCCGCGACACGCAGTACAACAGCCAATCTCTCAGCTACTGCACCAACGATTGCAAACATTTCTAAAAGTTACTATTCCTCGCCTGAACTACTACATTACAGGCAAGCAAGCACAGCAAGCTAGAGAGCTTGCCTGTAATGTAGTCATTACAGGCAAGCTCTCTAGCTTGCTGTGAACTACTAAGTTCAGGCGATAGGCGAAATGACTGTTTAAAGGTGACCACCGCCGACCACCTTTAAACAGTCATTTCGATAGAAACTATGAAACCCTTTCACAAGCTAGTGAACAAAAGCAAAATACAAAGTACATAATTTAAGTGTGTTTACGTACCTGTGAAATAACAACGCGTATACAATCGCGGCCGCACTGCTTCAAAACTAATTTAGTGAGAACCTTTTGTTTCGCGTTGTGCGGGGATTGAGTTAACACACGACTTTATTTTGTTAATCGTTGGGTACTACTACGGAAGCAAGTTGTATGGAATTCTCAGTGGAATAAACATTCCTCTTTTTAGGATTCCGTACCTCAAAAAGAAAAAGACGGAACCCACACGGTTCCTCGAAGTTGTGAAAAAATCAAACTTTTAAGTTAACGTAAAAAAAAGAAAAACGTCCGTATATGCCTCAAAAACGTATATTTCGACACTATGAAGGAAATCGAAATATAAGGATATTGACAATCGGTAAACATATAGCTATAAAATCCTAATGGACACTAGCCAAGTACGCAGGAGATATTAAAGTGCACAAGTGCTCGCAAACACAGGTGCACTCCCTCTTCCTTAACACTGATAGGTAGTCCGATGGGACGGCAATCCGACACAACAGGGGAGAGATCTGGTGCAGGACCAACGGCTTTATGTGCTTTCCGAAGTACGGGGGTATCACACCACCAATTTCCAAACTCCGGGCTGTTACTAAGAAGATTCTTAATTCCAAACCACGAGACCAACGGGGTGGTGCAGTGTCAACTGTCTTAGGGTCAGCGCAGCCAGAGCGGCCTGTGTATTTGATAATGAAATGAAATGAAATATTAAAATTACTAATGATATAAACGCGTAAAATTGGAGTTATATCTTGCACGCGATTTTTAACTCTATTTCTATAGCGTTTAGATTCATTATTGCTACTCTATCTGCATTAACTCTTAGGCATTGGGCTTGTCACCTTCATAACTCTGATTTACACGAAAACAGAAAACAACGCACACGCAAATATTAATAAACTTTAGCTCTAAACTTAAAACAATAAATTAATTTAATGAAACTCTTGTCAACAACATTCTCACTTTACGAAATTTAGTGAATATTCAGTGAGTCGAGAAAACCGTTCGAGTGAAAATCATTCGTGTTCTGATAGTTGCACTTTATAGATTCCTGGTTGACGAAAAAAGTAATTGCGTACGTTGGTTGTGTGGGTGAGTTAATATTTTTTGGTTGGTATCACGTCATACCGTGCTCTAAATATAAAGAGCGTCCCCCCCCCCAGAACTAAATGGCATATGTTAGAGAAGACTGAGTGTGCGAAGAAATTTAGAGAGCGAGTGGTAGATAAAATGTTAGAGATGGGAGATATGAAGGATCGGAGTGTGAATGAATGCTGGAATGAAATGGCTGGATGTATTCGGTGTGCAGCGAAGGATATTTTGGGAGAGACGAGAGGAAGGGGCACGATAGATAGAGATACATGGTGGTGGTCGATAGAGATACGGGATGTGCTGAAAGAAAAAAATAAAAAGTTTAAGGAATGGCAGAGTGTTGAAGACAATAATGTTAGTATGAAAGCTGAAAAGAAGAGTGAGTATGACGCCCTCAAGAAAAAAGCCAAGAAAGCCGTGGCCATAGCGAGAGCAAAAGGCCAGGGCAAAATGTACGAGGCACTGGATAGTCCAGCAGGCCAAAAAGACCTGTACCGGCTGGCTAGAGCGAGAGAAAGAAATGCGAGGGATATTGGACAGATAAGATGTATCAAAGATGAGGCGGGAATGGTTCTTTCGAATGATGAGAAAATTAGGGATAGGTGGAAGGGTTATTTTGAAAGACTGATGAATGAGGAGAATGACTGGAGTGGTGTGATTGAGAATAAACCAATTAATGAGGGGTTAGTGAGAATGGTAAGTATGGATGAAGTAAGAATAGCAGTAAGTGGAATGAAGAATGGTAAGGCAATAGGTCCAGATGGGATACCAGTTGAAGTATGGAAGATGTTGCGACTTGATGGATGGACGTGGCTGGCTTCATTTTTCTATAAGTTGTTGCTGGAAGAAGCCATACCTGATGAATGGTGCAACAGTTCGCTGGTGCCCATCTTTAAAAACAAGGGTGATGTGCTGGAGTGCAACAACTATAGAGGAATAAAGCTAATGTCACACAATATGAAAGCTTGGGAGAAAGTTATTGAAAGGCGGCTGAGAGAAGAGAGTGAGATTTCACAAAATCAATTCGGTTTTATGCCAGGTCGGGGTACAACGGATGCCATTTTTGCTATTCGCCAACTGTGCGAAAAATACAGAAGTGCGCATAAAAACTTGCACATGGTATTCGTTGACCTCGAAAAGGCATACGACCGGGTGCCTCGTGAGGTTTTGTGGTGGGCCCTTAAGGAGAAAGGTGTGCCTGGGAAGTATGTGCAGTTGATTCGGGCAATGTACAGTCGATGCAGTAGTGCAGTAGTCAAGTCCGGTCTACAGTGGGGACTACTGGCAACTTCAATGTGGCTGTCGGCTTGCACCAAGGGTCGGCTCTAAGCCCTTACCTCTTCCTGGTAGTAATGGACGCTTTGACGTCGGACATCCAAGAAGAGGCTCCCTGGTGCATGCTGTTTGCCGATGACATTGTTTTGGTTGGTGAGAGTGGTCTAGAGGTCCAGAGCAGGTTGGAGGTGTGGTGGCAAAGACTGGAGAGTGTTGGCCTTAAATTGAGCAGAACCAAGACCGAGTACGTGTTTTGCGATTTTGGCGGTCTCTCCAGTCCTGTGCCAATATCACTTGCCGGAACGCCTATACCAACCTGCTCCGACTTCCGGTACCTCGGATCGCTTGTCCAAGGAGATGGCGGAGTAGACCGAGACGTAACGCACCGGATCAACTCAGAGTGGATGAAATGGCGACAGGTCACTGGAATAACTTGTGACCCGCGGATGCCCCTTAAGTTAAAGGGAAAAATTTACAAGTCCGTAATAAGACCTGTCGTATTGTATGGATCGGAATGTTGGGCCGTAAAGAAGACGGATGAAAAAAGATTGCATGTTGCGGAGATGAGAATGTTAAGGTGGATGTGTGGTGTGACCAGAATGGATAAGGTAAGGAATGAGTATATTAGAGGAAGTTTGAAAGTAGCGCCAGTGACAGAAAAGTTGAAAGGGAACCGTTTGTCTTGGTATGGGCATGTGAAGAGAAGGGATGACACACATGTGACCAAAAGGGTTTTGGACATAATTGTGGATGGATGGAAAGGAAGAGGAAGGCCAAAGAAAAGATGGATGGATTGTGTGAAGAATGATATGAAAGAGAAGGGAGTCAGTGATAGTATGACGGCTGACAGGACGGCATGGAAGAAGAAAACGTGTTGCGCCGACCCCAAGTAACTTGGGATAAGGGCAGGAAGATGATGATGACGTCATTTTCAGAGTAAAAAGTGTTTTAGACACATGTAATAAAGTTGTAATTTGTAAGTAAGCTTTCAAAATTCTGCTTACTCGCCCGCTATTGTTTTCTGATTAATTTCGTTGTGGTATTTAGACAGTTGAATTGTTTCTGAGAAACTTGTCGAGTCTCAGCGCTTTTCTGGTGATCTCTACTGATTGTGGCTTATGGTTGAAATTAGTGTGGCTGCCAAACCCTAAAAATAGCTAACAAAAATAATCACAATCATTTGTTTTTAATGAAATAAATAGTTGTATTAGGGTACGACCCCAGTATGTAGGAACAAAGATTTTTTGCAAATTTCATCACAGTTTATTTACAAACTGCCCGTATTCCCCGAGGGGTTAGGCAGAGGTGTACCAATGTACACCAGTATGTTTAGGGTTAATTTAATAGGGGCGAGCCTATTGCAATTAACCGGGCACAAATCCTAAGTACGAGCTGCTACTGAGAATTTCATAGACAAACCCAATGACACTTTTTGCTCGACCTGAGAATGAAACCCAAGACCTGTAGCGTAATAGTCGCGCTTAGGACCACTACGCTAACGAGGCAGTTCATTCTGTTTATTTTTCTATCTATTCTCATAATTACATAGGTTTGGGGACACTTGTATCATCATCATCTGCTAAGCCTTTTCTCAACTATGTTGGGGTCGGCTTCCAGTCTAACCGGATGCAGCTGAATACCAGTGTTTTACATGGAGTGACTGCCTATCTGACCTCCACAACCCAGTAACTGGGCAACACGATACCTGTTGGTTAGACTGGTTGTCAGACTTCTAGGGTTCTGACTACTACTTTTGGGGACACTTGTATGTTGTACCAAAAATGTTTTTTGCATATGTCATCGCACTTTATTTACAAACTACAGTTTCATATTAAAACATTTTCCAAATTTAAATTTTTATTCATACAGTTACTGTTATTCATTGCAATGCAAATACAGGGCGCAGTTTTGCATCCTCGTAAAATTTTAAGAGGTTGCAATAAAATCTTTAATAATCAAATACAGTAACAACAGTTAACAGCCCCGTTGGTCTCGTGGTCGCAAGCGCGACTGCTAAGCGAGGGTCCTGGGTTCGATTCTCGACCGACGACACTTGGTCGAGAAAGTTACAATATCAGGTTCAATACTACACCTGCCTAAATCCAGCGGCAAAATTATTAGTCCGACTTCGAAAATAACTACATACAAAAAATAAAATCTATTTATTTTATTAACTCCCGACTCCAAAAGGGTGTTATAAGTTTGACGCGTCTGTGTCTGTCTGTGGCCCCGTAGCTCTTAAACGGGTGAACCGATTTGAATACGGTTTATTTTATTTAAAAGCAGGTTTTCTAGCGATGGTTCTTAGATTTATTTTATCAAAACCGGTTAAGCCATTTTAAGGTTATCAGCTTTTTTATTAGATGTAGGATTTACTTAATTTTTTTTATAATTTAATTTACTTGTTGCTGATTCGTGTTAAAAAATACAAGCAAAGTTACCTCCTCGAATTTGACGAGGATGCAAACCTGTATAGTAACACAAATAAAAACATACCATATTTCGAGTGAGAATTCACCACACTCACGCGAATCCTGCATTTTACAGATTTTTTGCATAAAACGGGGCTACGTGAAGCTTTTAGTAACATTCAGTAATCCTTTTTCCCTTGTGGTATCTTTCATCTCACTTGACAGGGGGAAATGGCGTTAGTGTGAGGGAGATAGAGAAGGATATAATGATAATATATGGGAAGATTTTGTGGATATTTGTTATTAGGATTATTACGTGTTGGGTTCTTTGTTTTTTCCTTATATTTAAGAGATTGAATGCAAGGGTGGTTTGTTATTCTATGTAATCTGACTGATAGCTTCTGTGGTCGTCTTGACAACGAGATGGAATAACGGCGGCTGGAGGCTGCAAATAAGATCTTCTACAAATAAGGTCTTGTGAAATTCATTGTTATTTATTGGATTTAAGGCTATCTTTTGTCAATTGTCAGATAACTTTTATTTAATAATCAATATGACAGTTTGTTAACTTTCGTTCATATCAAACCTCACTAGATTTTTTAAAATTCTTTATATAATAGTTATTTGTTGATTGAAATATTAGCCTTTATTATTTAGCTCTAGTCTCATTACCTAATCTTATACAATTTAAATAGGATAATGTTACCCAATATTGTGATGACCCAGTGGTTAAGGCGCCCGCCTCTCTTGAACGAGGCTATGGGTTCGCAACGGTGTACGAGCAATTGCATAATTTACTTTCTAAGTCTATCATGGACATCTCATTGCTAGCGGAGGAGAATGGGTGAAGAAAAACATCGTGAGGAAACCGGGATTATTATTTAATATTAATACATACTATCACCCCATTACACCTGTATTCCCCGAAAGGTTAGGCAGAGGTGTATCAATATACACCCACAATTTATTATTAATGATGCACAAACCAAATCTTCTTTTATCGTGACGGCCCAGAGGCTTATGCACGAGGTTGTGGGTTCGACACCCGGCAAGTGCCAAAGTGTCTTCACCTGCTTACCAAAACATGGTGACCTACTTCTGTAATTGAATACTGAATAGATATACACACACACTATTACACATCACGTACTTACGTACCTGATTCGGAGTGACAGATGGTTGTACATGTTCTCTACAAGAATATATACTTGTGTGCGTATGTATAGATATAATAATGGTTGTCATGTGTGAAGCCCTAGTGGTAAGGCGCCCGCTTCTCATACATGAGATTTTGCAAGTGCTAATGTGACTTCTTCAATTCATAATATAGATATTCTAAGTTTTTCTTTTATATGACATCGGTGAACCATAACATCTTGTAGAAACCAAGAATTTTCTTTTAGCTAATAAGGGACTTGTTTGTTTGTTAGAACGCGCTAATGTCTGGAAGTGCCAGTCGGATAAAAAAGTATCTGTTTGTAAGTGATAGCCTTATGAGGTATATGATAAGTTTTATAACGGGGCGGAGTAGTTACTAAAGAAGTAACTTAACGAGGATGAAAAAAACCACGTGGCCGAAGTTGCGATTAAAAGCTAATTAAATTTGAAATCGCCAATCCTCCTAGAGCAAGCGTGGTGATCCATGCTTATGCCTTCTCTGTATTAGAACTTGCCTTGGCCCTGTACGTCGATTCTGTAAAATTCAGACATGAACTCGCATCTCACGTCGCTATTCACCCTCATTTCGCTTAAGGTTCAAAATGACATTGATCTAATTGACACTTTGAAGTGCGAAGTGAGCGTTGAAGTGACGCTGGAATTACCGTATAAAATGCCACTTCTTACGTCATTTACCCGTCAATTTAGTTTAACTCGCTGACACGCTCGCAAGAGTGGCGCTAGTGTAAATTCGAATTATTAACCAAGTTTTTAGAATGCCAATCAAGAAAGTCACAGCGGATTCAGATTTGAAGTTTAGAACGAGGTCTTACAGAATCACACAGCAGCAAAGGGACAATAATAATAGGCTGGTATTATTATTACGTGTTAGTCCGAAGGGAAGATTGGCAAAAGGGGTTATAAGTTCCAATTCTACCCTTATTCAAACCCCAAGGCGCGCTTGGCCCAACCAGGGTCATCTTATTATCTTTAAGTTAGTTGCTAACCATGAGTTAGTAGTTAAACTCGTGTTAACTCTGAGTTAAGTTTTCGAGCAAGTAGGCCTGACCGCGTAGGTTTTTTGGGCGAAAATTTATGTATGAAACTGTCAGGGTGAGTTCGTGACGTGACGCTGTGTTCTCTTTTAACCCGACTGTACGACGCAAGTGAGGACACGAATTTAAATCCGGAGTATAGCGTCTTTATAACAGTCAGGACCCAGTATTGAGTATATTTGAGCCGGTTTAGATTTTTAATAGGAACCTGGACTGCTAACTTTATTCTTTTCCCGCGCCACCTCGATCCAGCCGGCGTTTTTACTTTGTATTATTTGTGTATCGATAATGAAACTATTTCAATTGTTTTATAGAACTTTACCTTAAAATATTAGCATTCATTATTATATTCATCATCACCTTTTAACATTAACATTCTAAAGTACTGGAATTGTTATTTTTTTTTGTTTTTTTTTTTATTGTAGGTATGGACCCAATATTATTCGTATTTACTACTATAAGGTATACTTTGCAAACTGAAGTTAGCTGAAATGGTTAACGTCTATACACGTTGACCTGATACTTGACCCCCAAGCGCCGAAATTCATCTACGATCCATCACAACATGAAACTTCACTATCAAAATGTATAAAACGGCAGACTTTATATTTTCCCAACTCATCTACTGAACCCCATGCCATCCTACGCAATCCAACAATTTTTCATGTAATTAAAGATTGCCTATTCATACCAAAAAGACCAAAGAAAAACTAAAACGCGCGAACTGTACGTTACTTCGATAAAAGTTAGCATGAAAAGATGTACTTACAAGGACAAATACTAGTTAATATTATTTTGTGCTACAACTGTAATTAGGTGTAGGAAACTTCGCCCAAAAACTTCGCGATAATTACTTCGCGAATGTTTCTATTGACACATACGTAGACGTGTCTTTTCGTACCTACTGTTGGGATCGAACTATAGTCTTTTAATTAGTATCAAAGTTAGCATTGAATGTCTTTGAAAATTTTTATATGGCAGATGTGAGTGGCAATGCGTGGAGGGGGCGCCCTAGAAAGACCTACCCTGACCTTATTGGCGAGGTTCTTCAGAAAGGTCGGGTGCACAGTACTCATAACCGGCGTGCTTGTATGACCAGATGTATGAATGTGGGAGGGAAGGAGTATATATGCCCCCATGTGAAAAAGGCGTGAGTTTATGTATGTAAGTATGTTACATAAAACTAAGTAAAGTTAGATTTTTGAGATTCAACCATGCCCTAGCTGGAAAAGCTTCGAAAAAATTTACCGTTAGCTTGGGGCACACTGTGATCGTAATATTTATAAATTCTTGCCTTATAATTCGCTGCGTAACAACTACAAACCTATTACGTGAATATTTAATTCTCTAGATGAAATAGAAAAATAAATTAACTAGGTCCACTAATTAATACACTATCTTGTGCCTACGACTTCGTCCGCATGATTTTTTTCACCTGCGTTAAGTTACTTCTTTGGTTACTGGCTCCATTCCCGCGGGTTATTATACTTATACTATTCCTTATTAAGAGGACGAATTGGAAATTTTGGCATCAGTGATCTCTATTTTTGTCAGTAATTACGAAACGTATAAAAATGTGAGTTGGTGTTCTGAATAGTTCATGATGAAAGCCTTATTTTGTTAGTTTTCATTACATGATTAAGTAACTTTAGTAACAGAGAAAAAAATATCAAACATACCTCTTTTTAAATAGAGATTCACATCTTATGGGCAAACGGGACCGATTTTAGCCTCTCAACTTGCTCTGTAGACAAGTCTATAAATACTCTTTAAAATTGTAGAAGGATTTTCTCAAGTTATCATTTCCGACTAAATAAAATAACAAAAAGCTTACTTACCGGGGTGTGTGCGGGTTGCGGGGGGTGCGCGCTTGGTCTAGAATTATTGTTAAACAATTCGTCGCCTTAAGCTGGCTATCATAAGATTTTTTGTTTGTAGATTAGCGCGTTTAAACAAACAAACAAAAAATATCTTCAGCTTTATTATATTAGTATAGTTAAACTTTGAGGCAGCGACCCTATAAATAAGCCGCCAATAGGGTTGTCACTTTACCCTCACATTTACACCTCAAAATAATAATGATAACCAAATCGCAATATTTTACCCCTTCATTACCTACCTCAAACATACGTCATCGCACGCATGTTATTATATTACCGAGATGAAATTCACACTTATATAAACACAATTGCACTTCATATAACGATAGTAACTTCGTGCACATGAGAGTTCTATTTTACAGAAACACTTCCCAAACGAAATCCTACCTTAACATAGTAATAATAGAGTTGCTGTTGCCATGGCATAAAATAACAAAATGGCTGACATAAGTCAACAAAATGAATGCTCTCGTGACAAGATGGCGGTAATATTTCAAAAAAATTACGCCACGTAACGAGATTAGCTGTGGTTTTAACACGAGTTTTTGATAAAAAATTGTATTATTTTTTTGTAATAATTTTTAACTGGTGAAGAAGAAGGTTTTGTAAATTTTCTTAGAGTTATAAGCGTTTGTTCAAAGTTTGTCTGGAGGTCATTTCTGAGTTTGAGTGTTGAAAAATAGGATTTGATTATAAAATCTAAGAAGACTTGTTTAAAAAGTTTTAAAGGAAAAATGTTTCTTCGTTGGTCTTGTAGTTGCAAGTGCGACTACTAAGCTGGGGTCTTGAGTTCGATTGTCAAATCGGGCGAAGTATTATTGGGTTTCCCTTAGGAAAATCTCAGCAGCAGCCCGGAGTTTAGAAGTTGGTGGTATAACACAACGCGCTTCGCAAAGCACGTAAAGCCGTTGGTCGAGCGACTCTCTCCTTTCGTATCGGATTGCCGTTTCATAGAAATATGAGAATAAGAAAAAGATTGCACATGCCAGGGCACTATAATGTCTTTTGACTTGATAGTCTCTATCTCCGTACAACAATTGTGTAGTAGTAGAGCTCTTTGTAAAGGAGCTCATCCGGGGAAGTACTACCACCGTACCTATTTCTGCTGCAAAGCAGCGTTGCTGTATTCCGGTTCGAAGGGTATAGGTGCCGGTGTAATTACAGGCATATGAGACATTTCAACTTTATCTCTGGGATGGCAACGCATTTGCAAGGCTTCTGGTATTGCAGATGTCTATAGGCAGCGGTGACCACTTAACACCATGTGTGCCGTAGGCTTATTTGCCATCCAATGACATAAAAAAACCTAAACCCTCAAAATTATACCATGAATAAAGCACATAGAGCTCAAAATGTGTTTCACACATAATATTTAATCAGCCACGCTTTTCATACATACATTTAATCTCATTAACATCTTAAGGCGTCACTTCTCCACTTTACATTTCACTTAGCACTTACCTTTACATTATGTGTATGTTGCGGTGATATTGTCAATTACGATATTTAGATAAAAGGTTAATGTTAGCATCACGTTCTTCAGAAATTAAATTATGTTTTTAACTGAAGTAGATTATGAACAATACAATAATGTTTTTTTTTTGTTTTTAAAGGTTATAAAAAATGAATTCTTGTGTATATTATTTTATTTTATTTTTTAATCTTATTTATTCTATTTTTATTGATATGGGTTTTATAATTTTAATATGAATATGGATCTTGAAATCTGAAATAAATGAATTTTATTTTATTTATTTTATTATATAGATCTGAAATAAAGAGGCATCAAATAATCTTTCTGTATCGCTGTCAACTGATAATGTGCCAAAGAGACTGGTACGTAGGATGGTAATGCTCAGCCTAGCCTAGGTAGGGGCCAGTCAATTAGTCACAGGAAGTCCCAACTAACTATTATTGAACTAGTTGAGTTATATATTTTTAAATTTAGTTGTTTTAGCTCTGTAATTACCTTATTATTGTTCCCAAAAAGTTTATTTTTATACCACCCTACAAAAGAAACGGGCTTTGATGACCATGCTGGCTTTCCGATAGACGTCGTAATAAATTCAAATAAATATAATAGAAAATATATCAACTATCTGTTACCATAAATCACTAGTGCACAAAAACACCAAACCAGCAAAACAGCCTGTTTTTTTTCAAAATGTCGTCTTTCAGCTAAACGCTGCGACATAAATACTTTCTACTTAATGCTGGTAGCATAATTTATCACTATAGTAAATGGAACTGAGCTTCCATTCCCCCTTGTGATACTAAACTGTTTTTATACAAAACATTTTACTGAATATGGCACGTGCCCTGTTAGACACGGTCGGGATAGAAAGCTAGTATTGTTAGTGAAGGAAGGTTTATGTTGTGTAATAACAGCCTTATGTAATACCTATATTACGTATTTCTCTCTCTATGTTACAAGTTTTAGGTTTAGATTCCCAGGTCAAGCAAAAGTGTTATTGGAATTTTCTAAGAAGTTCTCAGTAGCAGCTCAGAGTTAGAATTTGTGATTAATCTTATAGTAAGAACTATGTATGAACAACATACCATCCTGTATTCCCCGAAGGGTTAGGCAGAGGTGTAACAATGTACACCCACACTTCTCGGTATGTTTATGTCCCATGTAATTAGGGGCGAGCCTATTTACCGGCCACAAATCCTAACTCCGAGCTGCTACTGAGAATTATCTGTAATGACACATAGTTGCCACTTTAAGCTCTAGCTTAATATGTAATCTCACCGGCGGTCTATAGAATTCGGGAAAAAGAAAGTGCATCTGAATTTGCGCACACATTTGTGCCTGTAATACCTTCTGCGTCAATGGTTATTCTCTTCAAAAATTGGCCGCCCACGACCAAAATGTTCGACAGGGAATAAATAATTCTGATCGTGGACAGCGATGACACATTTCAAATGCAGCGCCACACCACAAACTATAATAATTAATTAATTAATTGAATCATTTCACTAAAATAATGCGGATTATCGTAACATTATTTAGCAAACATTATCACGGTACAACATTATTATTGCCAATCAAAATTACTAGGTAATAACAGTATTTCTATAGTATAATATACAGAACTAATTAAGTCAAAACCACAGTTCATAAAAGCCGGATTTTACAAATATAACTAGCTCCTGCCCGTGACTCCGTTTACGTAGATGTCAAGTATACCATAACGCATGTCAGACAATCGGTGACCGATTTCTGTGTCGGATAGAATGGAACGTATGAATTCGTAATACCTATACCTACCAAAAGTACAAGTCCTACAAAAAGTCGGTACGACGAAACTATGGATTTTTTGAACGGTCCGATAATCGGTGCTACAAAATATCGGACGTGGGCGGTGGTTCTAAAACGTATTTATTTACTACTGGCTTCAGCCCGCGACTTCGTCTGCGCGGTTTATTTCAGCTGCGTTTAGTTACGTCTTTGGTTACTGCTCCGCTCCCATTGATCGTATCGTAACGTTTCATATCCTATGTTATTCAGAAATAATGTAGCTATGTATTGGTGAAAAAAATGGTTAAAGTCGGTCCAGTACTTTCGAAGCTTATTCGGTACCAACAAACGACAAACAAACGACAAACAAAAAAATCTTCTCTTCATAATATTAGTATAGATTTATTCGTAAACTCTCTAAAAGCAAAATTACTACTATCATATCATTAAACAGCATTTAATTGGATTTAGTTAATTAACAGCGCTGTTATTGCGACCTCATTAAAATAGCCCGAGGGTCAGGTTAAGCAATGGATGGTTTAATTTTGGATGTATTTGTATATTGTACGAGTACATGATAAAATGCATTGATTTTTACAAACATTTGTATTAAGAAATCTTGCATCATCCCGTACCCATCCAGGGGCAATAGACTTGGAGTCATCCGACTTCTGATGCCTCCCCCCCCCCCATTCATTGTCCGACAGTTCACGTGTCCTGGGGGCCAGAGCGGGGCGGTGAGAGCCTGCTTCTATGGATGCCCCTGTCTGTAGAATCTGCTGGATTTTCCACACCGGGCGAAATCCGTCGCCCCCTTTCACAGTCCGACATACCTGTCATCATTGCCGTGGGGCATGTTATGTGTCCTGGGGGCGGGGCTACTCTCATAGATGTTCCCGGCCCTGATTGTAGAATCTGCCGGATTTTTCCACACCGGAACAAAATTTACAGCATAAAAAACGTAGTCCAAAGCTTGTTAGTAACTTTGTATCTAAATATAGATACTAGCTTTTGCTTTCGGCTTCATCCGCTTGAATTTCGGTCATCGCACACGCAGATGACAGACGTCGCGTTGTGAATTAAAAAAAACTTTTAAACAAAAAAAAAACAACCGCCTTCAAAAACTAAAAAGTAAAAAATAACTTTAGCTTTGGAAGTCGGTGGCTTTGGTTCTGTTTGTTGTTTTGTATTGCCACCGACTTCCAAAGCTAAAGTTATTTTTTACTTTTTAGTTTTTGAAGGCGGTTGTTTTTTTTGTTTAAAAGTTTTTTATTTTTTGCTTTTTAGTATCAACTTCCTGTCATCCAAATCCATGAAGAAACTGTCATACTACGTAAATTAACTTAACACTAGTAAAAAGTCATAACAAAGCAGAATACTTATGCGATTTCGTTTACTTGGAGGACAAATTTTCGAATACTACTGAATATATCTGTGTTACCCTTTCGAGTGTACACGCGTGATGTTATGTTGTGTGATGGTGTAAACAATGCTTATAGCAACAATCGCGGTTAATCTGCTGTTATTTATTGAAGAGTTCCCTCGATTTCTACAAGATCCCATCATCAGATATTGAAATGGTGACAATGGGACCACACGGGAAGCACCAGCTTTCAATTAAAAAAAGAATCATGACAATCGGTTCACCCAGTCGGGAAATTCGAGGTAACAAACATAAAAAAAAACAGTCGAATTGATAACCTCCTCCTTTTTTTGGAGTCGGTTAAAAAGTAGCCAAAATCAGTCATCAATCAAAATCGGTTCACTTTAGCAAGCGCAACGGACAGACACAGTTTATAATTTTCGAATTTATGTTATACAAGTATGAATTTCAGAATTAAGATCTATAAATATTTATACTAGGTACTGAACTTTTAAATTCTGCTTCAAAACTCAATTACTCTTAATAAGGAAACGTTTGATGTGGCGGTTTAATTAACGAAATATTCTGGGTAAGACATTTATTTTTCATAATTATACAGGCGGACTTTTAGTAGACTGCTCATCATTCAAGAGGGGAAAGTACTCCTGAATTTGAATCTAAATATATATAACTCAAAGGTGACTGACTGACTGACTGACTGACATAGTGATCTATCAACGCACAGCCCAAACCACTGGACGGATCGGGCTGAAATTTGGCATGCAGGTAGATGTTATGACGTAGGCATCCGCTAAGAAAGGATTTTGATAAATTCCATCCCTAAGGGGATAAAATAGGGGATGAAAGTTTGAATACTTCTTCACGCGAGCAAAGCCGCGGGCAAAAGCTAGTAACTCAAAATGGTACTTATTATGGTATCAACTCTGAAATATGAAAGAACACCTATTGCCATTAACCGGGCACAAATTATAACTCCCGAGCTGATACTGAGAAATTTATAGAAAAACCTAATGTAAATTTTTGCTCGACGGAAAAAGAACCCAAGACCCCCAGCGTAGTAGTCGCGGTTAGAATCACTAGGCTACTGCGGCAGTCAACTCTAAAATATGATTAAAACAACTTTGTTTTTTTTTTGCGCGGGATATCTTCACTCTTTCTAGGGAGAACTGAGGGTTATATCGGACTATTATATCGCTCCAACGATTGAACAGCTGATCCCTAAATAGTACACAACAACACGATCAAAATGTATGGAAAGCTAAAACTTCTATCCGACCAACCATAAAATATGAAAATGAAAGCCGCAATGAATCAGCCTGTATAATTGACTCATTACGCGAAAGGCTACCTAATATCATAATTAATTAATTATTGTAATATTTCCCGGTATTCCTCATTAATAATTCGCTTTAATTATGATAAGTTATAACGTAGTAATACGTAGCAAATGCTACGCCGTAGCACATGCCTACGCAGCTCGTAGCGGGAAATTAAATTAGCTGTGGGCAATTATGCACTTCTGTGTGCAATATGAGGCACTACATTTTGTTTATTAAAACCATTGCATTCATACTATTTTGCTGCAAACATGAAATATAATGTGCTTGGTCTCGGCTGTTATAGTAGACGTTCAGGCCGCTTTCACATTTAGGCGACTTTAGCAGCGCGGCTGTCGCGCGACTGTCGCCCCGTCAGAATTTCATAATAAAAAAACAGAAGAGCTGTCGCCCACAGCATCTACTTTTATAATGAAGTGCGCCATACTGACCTAAACTTTGATCTGTTCTTGTAATGTGAAGGAATGTACTTCTGCCGCGCTATTGTCGCGCTGCTAACGTCCTAATGTGAGAACGGCCTCAGTATTACCTTTTCCATTACCTGTAGGGTCGTGGTGGCCCAGTGGTTAAGGCACCCGCCTCTCATGCACGAGGTTATGGGTTCGCAACCGGGCACGGGCCAGTACCAATGTGACTTTATCTGATTCATATCTACTTTCTTAATTTATCTTGGAATTCACTGACATCGGTAGCCATGTCAGAGGCCCTTGAGGCGGTTTAGAAACTGTGACACTAGGGTGTGTGGGGTCGTAAGACCTTACTGCTAACACGATAAAGAAGAAGAAGTAAACCTTTGATATTTATTTCAGGTAGTCAGAAGATCGAAGTCACGAAAATCTCAGTGGTTAGTCTAGGTCAGAAGCCTAACTCTGCCTAACCCTTCGGGGAATACAGGCGTGATGGTATCTTGAGCAAGCGTGCCTTCTCTGTATGAGAAGAAACCTTGACCTTCAGTAGGACAATAAAAGCCTGGTATTATTAATACGACTCAGTATGTAAGCTATAATGATGATCTTCCATACCCCTACTCAAGAATATAAATCATCTACTCAACTCAGTCATAATATCGGGATAACGACAGCCACTAGCTTTTACGTTTTAAAATATTAATGTTTGCATTACGTCATCGCGATGACAGCGCCCTCTAGCTTTATTACCGCAGTAATAATTTATAAAGCTTTTTATAGATGAGGCGGAGACACGCCCTGAGATTGCGTGGAAAATAAGTAGTTATAGTCCAGAAACCTGATGCCACAAGAGCTACGTCATTTAAGTGTGTCTGTTTTTAGACAGAGGATTATGTTGTTAAAACGTATGCGTACTTGTTAGTCTTAGGCCTATTTTAACCAATATCTATCACTAAACATATTTAGAGCTAAATATGTTTAAATTATTAGCCTGTCTCTGTCATCTTCTAACAATATAACAGAGACGCAATGATGTTCTAAATACGTTTAGGCACTAAAAGTATTTAGTGATTTTGGTGAAAGTGGGTCTAAATGTCTCAATAATTTCATTTTGAATTAAAACTTTTTAGCCACTTTTGGATTGACGAGTTATTCAGTTAGTCAAAAAGTTGAAGCTAATTGAATCGATTCAAAATATAGGTAGGCATACGTAGTAGGAAATGATTTGGCTCGCTTTGTCCCATCTATCGTAATTTAAATGCCTTTGGCCCATGTTTTTATACTAAAAATACAATAATAATAGCCTTTTACTGTGCCGCTTCACGGCAAAGGCCTCTTTTCATACAGAGAAGTCACGAGCATTGATCACCACACTTGATTATATTTATTTAAATTTAGAGTTTCTCGCGATGTGTTCCTTCAACGACGTCAGTAATGTCCCAGATAAACTTAGAATATAGTTACATAGGAATAAGAAAAGCTTCATTGGTACTTGTCCTATGGACCAACACGACATATTAAAAGATACTGAAACAACATAAATTTTGTATTTAGGCACATACTTTAATGATTGAAGCGAACTGGTGAGCAGGTGTATAAATATACATATACAGCTTATACAGCGTGTTATGTATAGGGCATATCAAAGGCACGGACTCTTTGGTTGACGCACACACAAAGTTATAAAGTTATGAAACGTTCGAGTAAAAAAATTAATTGTTTCCAATGGAGTTTTATTTTACACATAACTAAACCAAGTCAGCTGATCGGTGTCAATGAACTACACACAAAGAAACGACTCCGTAAAAGATTTGTTTCTCCTGACACGTTTATTATGATTTAAACTTAATTAACTGCCGAAACAAAAAAAAAATATGCATACATACCATCACGCCTGTTTCCCCAACGGGTTAGGCAGAGGTGTACCAATGTAGTACACCCACAGTTCGCCGGTATGTTTTGCATTTTCAAATTTATTGCTTTCGAGCTGAAATTTTGTATAGAAATTCATCACCGGATACATTCTTCACCCCGTTTGTATGGGTTTACCCTTTTCCGTAACTCGCTGTATACTCTGCTACATACACATTACTCGTAAAATTTTCAACGAAAGCGCGTAGTCCGATGGCTGTGCTGAAAATTAGTTTCATCTCAACAGGGATGCGGCGACGGGCCTGAATACCCAATAAACCATTTTATGAAGGTATCGTCTGAAAGTTATAGTGGAGTTGTGAAAATAGAGGCGCTTTTATTAGTAAGCCTCATTTTAGAGGTTTTAGCTAAGGGTCTATGTTATGTTTTGTTTTAAATACATAATATTAAGTTGCTATTCCGTAATGGGGTGTGTATTATGTTACAACCTTTTGACTGCCCCTTTGGTCTTGTGGTTGGATACAAAATTATTTCTATTAGGATTCTTTTGGTAGCAGCCTGGACTTTAGAAGTTGGTGGTGTGATACTCTTGTGTATTGAACAATACGGTAATCCTTTGGTTCTACGCCTAATCTCGCCCCCATCGGTTTTCATCTCTTTCGTTAGTTCGCCGTTCCACTGGAATGAGGGAAGAGGAAGAGCACTTTTATTTGTATACGCTTGTGGACGATAATATCCAGCAATAACGAAATGCATAAAAGACATCAATTCTACTAACTTTTAGAAAAGATCGCAATCTAATCTCAGTTTCAATCTGTCAATAATGCCTCTATTTTACCTTATTTTGATATTGATTATCGCTGAGATGAGATTGCCACTAGATTTTTAACAATTCTCATTACTTAGAAGTAGTCTTCTTTAGCCCACCATAATACAGTCACATCAACATCACATAACCCATACAAATGATAAACAACAAAAATCTTCGAATCCCACCTTTGCATTATTGCCCTTAACAAAACTTTTATATTACAATATTGTTAACAAGTTTCAAGGCAATTTACTTTGAGAAAGTCAAAACTTGTTACGGAAAAAAAATAACTCAATTTTGATCGGAAAAACATCATATTTATTAAATGACTTCAAAATCTTCATAGGTTTGTTTACTAAAAAACTTTTTACTTATCTGGCTTGCAAATTTCTTGGCGAATTCTGTTATACCTGTTACTACATGTCATGTTGAAACTCCCGAGCTATTACAAACTTTATAGCGTTGGGGTTAAAGTTGAAATTGAGTTGTTAGTTTTTGGAATTTTGTTTTTCTTTGAGCGATCGATCTTGATTCAAGCTGTACCCAAACTTATGATGTTAGTCGCCGTCTAGATGAGTAAATAGGGTATGAATGATATATGGACATTAGATAAGAATGAACGCGTAATATCATGTAAAGTTACATTTCTTTGGAAGTAAAGTTTTCGCGATATGCGAGGGCAAAGATGTGTTTGGTATACGCAAAGTTGTTCCGTGTATTTGAAAAGTCAAATTCGAAAGCGTTTACTCAAAGTTTTCTTGTGTAAATATCTTTGTATTTGTTTGAAGTTGAGAAGTTTTGGAAGCTTAGAAATATAATATTATTTCTCCTTTTTCCTGTTTGTTCAAAATTGATTACCAGTTCGTCTGATAACCACAACCTGAATTATTATTAAAACTTGAATTTATGAACAATATTAGCTTTTGCCTGCGACTAAGTCCACGTAGTCCTCAGAATTAAGTCAAAGTTCACTTTAAAAAAAGTGATACACATTAGGTACATCTAGTTATATTTGGGTATTCTTGTTGTATTGTCTGCTAGTGTTTCAACGGGCTGCTGCGAGCCTATATTTTAGGACACCACATAATAGGTCAAAAACAAAAAAAACGCAATAATGAGAAGAAATTACCTCCACCTAGTTGCCATTTAATTAATTCGAAGTAAGCGTTTCCAAACGTCTTTCATAATGCGTACCTACTGCTAATAAGTAGAACTCTCTATCTGCGTCTGTATTTCCGAACGCATTTAACCATAATCTTTTTATAATCAGAGTAACAGGCTTCTTCTGGGTGACCGCTCGCCATCGCCGACTGTGTCTTTGTCACCTCTGACCTAGACTAGAGTTAAGAGCTTACCCACAACGAATAAAAAAAATGAAATAGTAACTTTCGACTTTGTTAAGAGTCCTTTTACACCCGATATCTTATAAAAAGTACCTATCTATTCAGAGGTGGTAAAACAGGCCCATAGCTATTATTCCACATTAGTTGATTACGCAACCTTTGCCTGATTACGTCAATTATATATTAGGAACACTTTAATTTGACACCAGATACTTCTTCTCTTCTTCTCTCTTCACTTCTTTTCTTTTTTATCTGTTTGGTTTTATGTACACTTTATGTAAACATTTTTATTTGAATAAATATTTATTATTCATTAATTAGATACGACGTACGTCTGTCTGATCACAAGTTCGAACGAACAATGCCCCCGCGACCTTGCGCTTCGTCGGCGGCGTAATCGCGTTCTTTAGGACATGGCTTTACCTCTAATTCTTTAAATTGGTTCCGTAATTAGATTTCTGAAAATAAAAGACAAATGAAATTTATTCAAGTACGCTTGTTTACTTTTGAGAATAATCAAAATAAAAGATTATTTTTTGAAGGATGAATGGAATACACATTCACGGTAATATTATAATTGCGAAAGTATTAACGTCTGTATGTTTGTTACGTCATCACGGCAAAACCGCTGAAGCGATCGTCATGAAATTTTATATAGATGTAGCTTGGGAACTAGATTAAGACATAAGCTACTTTAAATTCGACATAAGCTACTTTTAATTGCAAGATTATATCTTGCAATTACCGACGTTTTTGCGAAAGAAGTCGCGGGCTAAAGCTAGTAGTCCAATACATCAAAGCGGGTTTCAAGATTGATACTTTCTGGGAATACAAAGACTTAAAACAACCCTTTTAAATTAATTTATTAATTAGTACAAGGAAAACTTATTGACGGACAAAGAAAGATTTTGAACAAATTATAATTTCAAAAAGAATTTCTTCCGGTGTCACTGGAATTCATTCTTTAGCGTTGAAATGTTGAAATGAATTGTTTTCTTTACATTTTACCCACGACCTCTTCTACCATAATTTTCTTAAGGATTCGTGATTGCTCTGTTTAATTAAATATATATCTAAAAAGGGCTGGCCTTTTCTTGGGCCAAAGATTTAGCATTGCCATACAACGTGGCAATGCTGCCAGCCTTCTGGGCACATGTCCCATTGACAGCGATGAGGACGAGTTTTTTGATGCCCTATGACCTTCCTTTTTTTACATTAACTGTACATGGTTTGTAATTTAATTATTATTATTTAACTAAGTTTTGTGTTCGAAACATAATATTAAAGTAAAGTGTATAACTTATTCTATTTCATAATATCTAAAAAAAAAAATATATATATAGCTTATAATACGCAGGTATAACATAGCTACGTATTAGTGAAAAAAATTCAATATCGGACCAGTATTTCCGGAGCTTAGGGGGTGAGCTGTGGAGTATTTATATTACTTCAACCCCTACTACCAAAATAACTCACAACCCTAATTTTCCTCACGTCACAAACAGTGTGAACTACACTCAAACTTTACTAAAAGCCCAGAGGATCACAAAAACAATCCCTTTGGTAACAAACAAAAAAATAACTGTGACATTTTTAAATGAATTTCATAATTCAGTTTTGGGAACTTGAAAAAGTTATCCCGCTAACGGGGTTGTTTACGAAAAGTTAAATTAACGCTAAAGCAACAGTTTTACATCAAAGTGTGGTCGTTCCGTACATTCTTTTTTTTGTGTAAAAAGTTAAAAGATTTAATCTTAATACGCTTTGTTGTGTGGCGTTGTCTCATAATTTAATGTTTTTCTTTTTAATGTGTTATTAAAATTACTTGGTAATAAGGGTTTGGAATCTTTTTTTATTCTTTTATACTAGTCTAGGTAATAAGCACGTAAAGCCATTGGTGCTGCGCCTGATCTCGCGCCGATTGTGTCGGATTGCCGTCCTATCGGACTATGAGGGTTAGGGAAGAGGGAGTGCACCTGTGTTTGCGTACACATTTGTGTACTATAATATTATTATCTCCTCCTTGGCTAATCTACATAAAGATTAGCCGCCTTGGCCGGAATCGGCCTGAAGAATAAGTACATATCTATGGGTGCTTAATACATTCATGTTATAAAGTGGAGAAGTTTGTTTGTTTTTATGATATAATCTCTGGAAGTTCTAGACCGATTACAATGATTCTTTTACTGATAGAAAGCTACATCATCATCTTCCTACCCTTATCCCATTTTACTTGGGGTCGGCTCAACACGTTTTCTTCTTCCATGCTAACCTGTCCACCGTCATGCTATCACTGACTCCCTTTTCTTTCATATCATTCTTCACACAATCCATCCATCTTTTCTTTGGCCTCCCTCTTTCTCTCCATCCATCCACATTTATATTCATAACTCTGATAGAAAGCTGCACTATTGCTTTTTAATATCAGTCAGTAAATTAATGTGGTCATATACTCAATAAATCGTATTGGAAAATACGTTATGTTCAGTTACCGTGTATAATTATGAAATTAAGTTATTCAAGTTTGACGGAAAACTGACTAACCACAAGACTAGTTATAAGTGCCCTTACCCTTCCAACTTTCATCTTGTTTAGTAACTTATTGACCAAAACATGACCGGAGTAAGTTTGTATGGAGTGCGTAACAGTGAGCTGTCAAGAACATCCTCCTTAATCGCTATACTGGATTATAATTCAAGGTTAGTTGTTTGTGTATGTAACCTTATTATAAGAATGTTTGCCTCTAGACCACTTTTTATGTGTACGACTTGTTACATTGTTCTTTCATTGTACCCGTAGATTCAATTTGAATGATGTTACCTAAAATCGAATTTAATTGATTTTGAATAACAGTTTATAGAGTTTCTTACTCTTTTTTCTCAATAGTAACCTACTGTTTAGAACGAGAGTTTAGAACTCAGTAGCAGCTTGGAGTTAGGATTTGTGCCGGTTAATGGCAAGAGGCTTGCCCCCTTTTACATGAAACCTAAAAAATACCGGCGAACTGTGCGTGTACATTGGTACACCCCTGCCTAACCCTTCGGGGTATACAAGCGGGATGGTATGTGTATGTTGTAACGAATGACTTTGATTATGTTTGTAAAAGCACCCACAATACAAAATAAACCCAAAGAGCGAAGCAACGTTTTATACAGAATATCTTTGAATTCAACCAACATAATCCAAAGCCTCATGACCTATTTTCCTTCGAACATTGACTCCACTAAAATACTTACACGCTCCTTCGATGAACTTTGACGTATCACCGTCAACACTCCGGCGACGACACTTCCGTACCGCTAAAGAATTACATCCATCAAAAGGTTTGTGATTGATGGCTCCGTGTCGTTTTACGATCTGAGTGGGACTGAACAGGATCTATGGAAGGTCGGCTCCATACAATGGAATACAGACGTGTAAAAAAATGTGACAATAATGTACGGCAATTTTATGCAAACGAATGTCAACCCCATGTGTGCTAGCACACGCTGTATATGAACAGTAAAAAATATTACCATCGAACATACCATCACGCCTGTATTCCCCGAAGGGTTAGGCAGTGTACCAATACACACCCACAGTTCGCCGGTATGTTTAGGTCCCATGTAATAGGGGGCGCGCCTATTGCCATTAACCGGGCACTGAGAATTTCATAGGAAAACCCAATAACACTTTTTGCTCAACCTGGGAATCGAACCCAAGACCTCTAGCGTAGCAGTTGCGCTTAGGAACACAAAGCTAACGAGGCAGTGTGACAAAAATGTACGACAAAATTATGCAACGGAATGCCAATCGCGTGTATGAATTGTAAAAAATATTCTAACCACAATTTTGCAAAAACTTAATTGATACGAGTGTCCATGGGGTGTCTTTCTCATTCTCTTCCATAGAGGCCTCATTCTTTTTGTCATGGAGAAATCCTCATGGACTGCCTCCGTCTCGGGGAAGGCGGAGGGTTATGTCGGACTCCTACCGACTTTAACCCCATGGTGTTTCTCCAACTACCATTAGCCGGGGCACGGGTATCGCTCTTAGCATTTTTCCGCACACTTCTCCATAATATAATTATCTTTTAAAAGAGTAACATTTTAGTTTATTTATGTTACGTACTTATAAATAATAATTCAACTACAAAGCTTTTTGATGCCCTATGACCTTCCTTTCTTTTTGTTTCTTTTTTTTTAACTGTACATAGTTTTTAATTTAATTATTATTATTTAACTAAGTTTTGTGTTCAAAAAATAAATACTACAAAGTTAAAACTAAATAATAATTAAATTACAAACTATGTACAGTTAATATAAAAAAGTAAGGGCATCAAAAAACTCATCCGCATCGCTGTCAATGGGGTATGTGCCCAGGAGGCTGGCAGCACCACGTTGTATGGCAAAGAGTAACTAGTTTAAACTTTCTAACTGACCCACTACTTGACAAATTAAAAGTGCCTATAAATGCTTTGAATCGTTGACTGCGTTTTCTTCCCGACAGATGTATGAAACCGATCTTCAGGAGTCCTATTCTGTAAAAATATCTCTCAGTGAATTTAAGTAAAGTGTACATAAGGTGAGCTGTCAGTATGTGATAGGATGACAGATCACCTCCAGTCGACTTCCCCTCAATAAGATTATTACAGAATAGCGCTGCTGTACTTATCTGTGGTAGAGGGGAAGGCTTTATGGTGTACTAGCTTCTGAAGGCGACTTCGCCCGCGTCAAATTTGATATATTATCGAGCCGTACATTTTTCCTGTATCAAAAATATCTTATGTGATTCAGACTGATTCCCAGTCACGGCGTCTAATGTTTTTGCAGACTAGAAAAGTACGCAGGAGATATTATAGTGCGCAAATACAGGTGCACTCAATCTTCCCTAACTCTCATAGCCCGATGTGACGGCAATCCGAAACGACCGAGAAGAGATCAGGGTTTACGTGTTTTCCGAAGAACTTAGAAAATCCAACCCAAAAATCCAATAACACTTTTTGCCTGACCTGGGAATCGAACCGACGCTCAACAGTCGTGAAAGTACTGAATCCATTTAAAAATTCTTTCATTCATAGAAAGCTACATGACTATAATGTCAAGTATGTTCCGTGGTATATTGATATCCACGCGGGCATAGTCGCGCGCAGAAGCTAGTTTATTTCAATCCTATAGATCAGAGCTTCCCAACCAGGGCGCCGCGATGCCCTTTGGCACGCGTGGAAAGTACATAGAGGCGCTGCGAGAGGCTCCTCTGAACTTCAAAAGATGAAAAAAAAAACACAAAAATCTTTATAAAATTCAACGAACAATCTATTCTAATTAATTTATTAACATTATGTTAAAATTCATGCTATTATAAAAGGAAATTACGCGAAAGACGCGTTGTTTGGTTTTATTTAGTCAGTAGGAGTCTGACAGACCAAGGGCGCCATGACAAATTTCTAAACTTATAAGTGCGCCTCAGACTAAAATAGGTTGGGAACCACTACTTTAGATACTTACCATTTGGTACGACACCCACACAATAATCGAACTCACAAGGTTCAAGGTCGCATGTATACCTAAGTATAATTTTAGATTTTCAACCATAAAGATAAATGGTTCAGCCGGATGCTGTTACAGCTTTTCAGAGTAAAGCCTAAAAAGGTTGCGTACGATACGATGCTAAAGAAAAATAAGCGTAGCAGTAATCCAAGATGGCTACGGTTTTAATAAAATGAGACAGGAATTTGTTTATATTATATTTTGTGGGCTATAATATAACAAAAAGGTGTTTTGTGCTACAATATTGGGTTTAATTAAAGTTATTTCTTGTTAATTGGCTGTAAAGCATTGATATACTTAAGACATAGTTACTTGGGTAACTTTAGTAAAGTCACATTGGTACTTGCAATCGCATTTATTAACAATATGTGAAAATACCGTAGCAGAGATGATAAAAACTGAAATTTAAATCGGCCAAGAAATACAGTCTCTAAAACCATTTGAATATTAATTACGCACCGATTAGACAGAGAGATCCGACATGGAGTGTGACGTCACATAACACTTCGGTCATTATAAGCTCCGTTTTAAATTTCGTTTTACTAGAAATAAATATATCAAAATAAATCTTTGATGGCTTATATCCATTTTAATTTCATAGTTATTCAAAAAATAGCTTTACTAATTGTTTATTACATGAATGAAGTTTTTTTTATGAAAACAATGAGCAACAGATCAAAGAAATAAACAAGCTTAACTCAGTAAATCTCTTGTTTAAGCAATTTAACTTGAAATCTCACTTTAAGATAAGCTGAACCCCGGTTGTAAACTTTTAAATCCACTCCAATGGCTAGACATCATGATAAATAGAAACCCCTTTTGATACTTTCAAGTTTTTATACCCTTTTAGTCTATAAAAATCTTGATACTTTTAGTTTTTTTTACAGCTTATTAAACCCGTTTAGTAAAATAAATCGTATTTTTTTTTACATAAAATTAAATTAAACACGTATGTCAATGAATTGGGATCGTCGTGAACCCACCGTGATAGCCTAGTGGTTAAGGCGCCTGCCTTTCACGCGTAAGATTGCAGGTTCCATACCGGGCAAGTACCAATGTGATTTTTTCAATTCATATGCACTTTCTAAGTTTATCTTGGATATCTCTGACATCGGTAAAGGAAAAGCATGCTGAGGTAATCAAGGCTTATAATGAAGTCACCAATCCGCCTTGAGTAAGCGTGGTGATCAATACTAGTGCCTTCTCTGTATGAAAAGAGGCCTTTGCCTTACAGTGGGCCAGTAATAGGCTGGTATTACTTATGTCAATGAAAATCATTAAGATTGTGTATAAAGCGACCAATTTTCCCGAAATCATCCCAAAGTTATACCAAGATTATTTTTCCAATTACAAGTAATCCTTCAAGAAATAAAAAGCTAAATTCCTTCTGAATACCTTTTGGTAGTAAATGAGCAAAAACATCTAATTGACGCTGCTTTCATTTTGAATACTCCCTTTTAAAAAGATCTGAAAGGAATTTTTATTTCGCAACCGACTCGATTGAGGATACACATTTATATTTATGAAAAGTATTCGATGTAGAGGTTTTGTGTGAATTTAAATGTTTAAAGGGTCTTTCACGGGGACTTAGAAAGAACATTTTGTCCAAGGTTTTTGTATCTAGACTAGCTTGTGCCCGTGGTTTCGTGAGCAAAGATTTTTTCACCCGCGTTAAGTTCTGCCTCGTTGGCCTAGTGGTCCTGAGCGCGACTGCTACGCTAGAGGTCCTGGGTTCGATTCCCAGGTCGAGCAAAGTGTTATTGGGTTTTTCTATGAAATTCTCAGTAGCAGCTCGGAGTTTGGATTTGTGCCCGATTAATGGCAATAGACTCGCCCCCTATTACATGGGACCTAAATATACCGGCGAACTGTGGGTGTACATTGGTACACCTCTGCCTAACCCTTCGGGGAATACAGGCGTGATGGTTAAGTTACGCGTTTGATTACTGCTCCGCTTCCGTAAATCTAAGCGTAAAGTTATAGAGCCTATACTATTCATTATTCATCTGGCTATTATATTCAAAAAGTTTTTTTTCTATCTCTTCATTTTTTCAGCCCTATTATATTATACCATTCCAAAAGCGATTTCATCCACTTAGTTTATTTCACCCGCTTTAAATTACTTCTTTGGTTACTGCTCCGCTCCCGTATTTTGTAGAATGATGTTACATACCCTATGTTAGTTAGAAATAATGTAGCTATCCATCGGTGCATATGCGTTCGTGTTCCACGCGCGCCTCAAAGAGATGTCAGCAAACTTGGATGAGGCCACTGAGGGCCGATGCCTGCCGGGGCTGCGGGTTGTTCGTAAGAGATACCGCGCCCCCGGAACGCAAAGGGCACATGAAGGAACATAGACGGGTTTTAGTCAGTAAAAGTCTGACACTCCCTCCCGCCCCGCCCTGGGCGGGGGAAGTTATTTGATGATTTCCCGTCTATAAAAAAAAAAAAAAACCATCGGTGCAAAAATTGTGAAAATGGGTCCAGTGGTTTCTGACTTTATTCGGTACAAACAAACAAAAAAACTTTCCTCTTTATAATATTAACTTTAGATAGATAGATAGATCTTCCTACAAAGCAAAATATTGTATTTACAGAGCGCAACGTCGAGATAACGACACCCCTTACAGTAATGTGATAAGTCTGGTGGAATTTAATTTTGTCTCGCCTTATGGCATCCGCCATTATTGTGCCAATTACATGGCACTGCGGCTTGGGACATTCTGCCTGTACCATGGAATGTTTTAAGTGGATATAGAAGCTTGGAAAAAATACGAATCTAACTCCTATGATTTTAAGTGCAAGTCAAGTCAAGTCAAAACATTTATTTCAATTAGACAATTAAAAGGCACTTTTGAACGTCAAAAATAAATAAAACTAATGAATCATTTTTCAGTACAACAGTTTACAGGTAACGGCTAAACGGATCTGGATGAAATTTGGCGCTGTGATAGATTGTAGTGTGGAATAACACATAGGATACTTTTTAACCCAGAAAAATATGAGATTCCCGTGGGATAATATATTAAATTTGACGCGGCAGACGAAGTCGCGGCGTAAGATAGTATCATGATAAAGTAATTTTTATACAGGGTACATCGTATTCACGGCTAATTCTGTATTACTCATTAAAAATATTGTAAAAAAATATATATTTTAAAAGTGTAAATATGGATTTTTTGACAATTATTCTCCACACGGAGATACGAGTACGTTCTAGAAGTGACGACTAGATAAAACATACACACATAAACTCACGCCTTTTTCCCATGGGGGAAGGCAGAAACCACGGACCGCCACCTGCTGACTAGATACAATTTATTTTTAAACTAATCCTAGTAAATTTTTGATAATCGTACCCTTATTTTCGTGATCAACCAATAATATGGAATCGTAGTTATCTCGTATTTTAGTTTACCTTTATCAAAAGATTTAATTAAATATGTCTGTGAGTGGCATGTATATAATTACAGAACTATTCAATTAATATTTAGAGAATCTAGATCATCTCTCTCTCTCTATGCGTCATCTACAACACATATAATACTGACTTTTGTTCGTGACTTCGCCCGCATTAAAGTCAAAGACCCTCTTAATTCGGTTCTGTCTTAAAATCCGGTATTAGCTGACGTCTGCTGCCTTCATAGTAATCTCAGATTTGACGTTTAGTCAGTGATTGAATGAGTAACCTTTCGCTTTTGTGTTATACGTATCTACATATATAGGTGCTTATTTTATAAAGAGGTGAAATTGATTGTTCGTTTGTATAAAATAGTCTCTGGAAGAACAGGTCTCAGTACACAAATTATTTCACTGATGTCAAGTGTCATAGACAATGTTTTATGGTATATTTGACTTCTATACGGATAAAGCCAGGAGGAGAAGCTAGCCGGTCCTCTACTGAACTTTGAAGTTTGTGAGAATGAATTGATAGATCAATAGATGGATGGACGTTTTTTTGTTAGCCTTACATGCTGAAACACTGGACTTACTGAAATTTGGGATACTCTAGCACATTTTTTATTACACTTGTATGCTCCCGTGGGATAATTTAAAACTTCATCTTTAGTCTGAAGTCTACACAGACATAGTTGCGAGCAGAAGTTGTACCTAATATAAATGAGGCTAAATGCTAGTCATAAACTGCAAAACAGCAGAAATCGATAAACTAAAATCAGCCAGATCTACAAGCCCTATAAAGTTATTGGCAGAGCCATTTTTATTTTTACTTATCACTAAAACAAAAATTTACTTTCGTTTTGATAGCTATGCTATCACGCTATATCGCGTGTTAAGGGGTAAACAAAAGTCTTGCTTGTTCCGTTACTTTAGTCTATAAAATGATGGTAGTATAACGTAAAACATAGATGCTATATAAAATTCTGGAAGCGCTTACTACTTGGTAGCACGCTTTGTACTTCTTTATGTACATATTATAAAAATAATTGGACCAGGTTCTCCGAATTATTAAGTACTCAGACTTCGTATGCGTGGAAATCTAATATATAACATAAAACATAGCGTATGGCATTTTGTAATCGAAGTAGCACATCCAGATACGACCTATTACAAACAAAATAAAAGGTTCACATTTTTGTAATATTAATAATATGTTACGACTAGCTTCTGCCCGCGACTTCGTCTGTGGCTTTGATATATTATTATCCTACGGGAACTGTACATTTTTCCGAGGTGAAAAATATCTTTTGTATTATTCGTCACTACAATCTATATCAGTGCCAAATTTCAACCAGATCCGTTCGGCCGTTTAAGCGTGAAAGAGTAACAAAAATTCATCCAACCATCTATACATCCATCCATTCTCACTAACTTTCGCATTTCATCATCATCATCATCTGCTTAGCCTTTTCCCAACTATGTTGGGGTCAGCTTCCAGTCGAACCGGATGCAGCTGAATATCAGTATTTTACATGGAGCGACTGCCTATCAGACCTCCACAACCCAGTAATGGGTAATACGATACTCTTGGTAAGACTGGTTGTCAGACTTTCGGGCTTCTAACTAACAGTAACGACTGTCAAAGATCTACAAATGACAGCCGGGACCAACATTCGCATTTATAATATTTATAAGATTAGTAGTATAAAATATGGCAAGAATAGTGGAATAACAGTAGTAATACCAGCATATTATTATTGTTGTTTTTTATGCCCACTTAATGGCAAGTCCCGCCCCCATTACATAAGATCTAAACATACCTGCGAACTGTGGGTGTACATTGGTCCACCTCTGCCTAACCCTTATGGGTATACAGGCGTGATGATTCACATACTTACAGAGAATGCGCAAGGGTTGATCACCACGCTTACTTAAGGCGGATTGGCAATTTAGGACTTATATAAATTATGCTAGCTAGTCCAGGTTTCTTCACGAGTTAGTCACATTTTCCTATTTTTATACAATAGATAAAAGATAACTGATATCTACGTGTTTTTTATCGTAACACGTAGACGATTGTAAATAATGTCGTAAACAAGATCAATTGAGAACCACAAAAGTAACAAAATCCCCCTTCGTCGACTTTATAATATCGTGGGAGTATGAACAGCTGAAGGAAAAATGAAAATATTTCAGGAATTATTGCTGTTGTCATTATTATTGATCTAAATCAATCTTACAAATAAAACAAAATGGAAGAATCTGTTTGTAATGTCAAAATAACAGCCAATTTTTGAAATGTTGTTGGTCTGTTTGTTTGTTCCGGCAAATCTGTGATACCACTGGGCCGATTTTGATGTGGTTTTTACTGGAAGATAGCTGATTTTATAATAAGTAAATTACAGTTTATGCCGCTTAGCCGTTTAAGCGTAGAAGAGTAACATTTAGATCCATCCATCCTCATAAACTTTCGCGTTTATAATAGTAATACGACTAACATAATTATATTATGGTCTGCCTAACACCGTTACGTCTTCTAGAAAATCTATACTAATATAACAAAGCTGAAGTTTGTTTGCTTGTTTGTTTAAACACGGTAATCTCTGGAACTACCAGTCGGATCAGAAATAATCTTTTTGCATATGACAGCCGGATTATGAGGAATATTATAGGTTATTTAACATCACGCTACATAACACAGGAGCGGAGCAGTAACCAAAAACGTAACTAAACGTGGTGAAAAAAAACTACCCGTATGAAGTTGGGGGCAAAAGCTAGTAATATTATACGTAGTTTCAAGGCCAGTTTATTGAATTTATGAACTAAGCTCTTCACGAATACGAAACACGTCAAACTTAATATCGAACGACTTGAATAATATTGATGAAATCCTTTGAAAGTTCAATCAATATGTCTTGAATTATTCAATACACCGGTTATTAGATTGGAAACTTAATAAAAAGGCTTTTGTGGTCGTTGAAATTTATTTGTATTGTATTTGCGATGTTATTGTTGAAAAATTTTTTATGAAAAAATTGGTCTAGTTCAATAACTAGACCACTTTTTTCATAACATTTTGTAAAGAAATAATAGAAATAAAGATAAGCAAAAGAAAAAGAAAAGAATAAAAAAAGAGAGAGATAAAAGAAGAGAGAGAGAGAGAGGGAGAGGGGGGGGGCGAGGGGGAGAGAGAGTTCGTATAAAATCAACAACTAAGAAAACATTGGTTTTCTTAGTTGTTGATTTTATACGAACTCTTATTTTTTTTACAACTTACCTTACTGCTACAATTTATATTGTATTTAAAATATATATGGATCGCCTTAGCAACTGGCGATTCTTCAGTGCAATCGGGTACAACGAATTTCTTGTTTTAGGGCTTTTTCATGATTACTTAGAAAAGCAGTCGGGTTTTTTTTTTTTTAATTACTTTTTTTTTTGGGTTCAAATGTTATTGGTTCAGTCGTGAAAGAGTAACGAACTGACATACAGACAGTTACTTTCGCATTTATAATAATAAGTATGGAAAAATGCTTTGACTTCAACCAATAACACAAAATTATCTATCAGCTCGATACACATTTTCATTCGATACCGCCTCTGAAGTGTTTATTAAATTCGCGAGTAAATAAAAACGCAGCGTTCACTAATGCTATAATCCAGCGCTAGCTCGGCACTCGCTCAATGTTATTCTGTAAAATTGATGAGAATAAATCGAGTTCGAAGCTGGAAAGTTTCTAGTTTATTCGATTTTCAATTTATTGTTACGTCAATCATTTTTTGTTGAGCGTTCAAATTGAATTTCATAGTAATTCGAGTTCCACTGATGTGCAGTGAATTTTATTCTGTTGGATATTGATTGGATGTTGATTAGAAATTGCTGTAGAGTAGAATACGTACATAATCAAGCCTGTATTCTCCGAAGGGTTAGGCAGAGGTGTACCAATGTACAGGCACAGTTCGCCGGTATAGTCCCATGTAATATGAGGCGACCCTATTACATACCTACTTATGCTTATTAATAAGTATTTTATCTCAAAGTACACAAGTACCAAGTAGTATCCTATGCTTATACAAAGATCATCACCATCGACCTTGCCTTTATCAACAGCGTTTTGGCTGGCGCCCACTCTAAATATAACTACATACCAAGGTTTTACTGCCTATCTGACCTCCAGAACCCAGTTACTGGGCAACACGATACCTCTTGATATCCCTTGATAAGGCGGAGTGGCTGTCTGACTTTCTGGCTTCTGACTTCTCGTAACAACTGTCAAACATCTACGAATGACGAAGACGAGCCACGAAGAATTCATCACCAACATCCGAACTCCGTACTGATACAAAGAAATTCCAAATGTAAAAATCCGGTAACACTTTGCACGATCGACCGACACTTTGGGAGTCAAACCCAGGATGTCACGTTCATACCATTTTTCATAACAACAGACGAAAAATGTTAACGCTGAATGGTCTGAAAACATACCTACCTGTACTGAATCCATGAAAAAAGATTCCGTTACGATTCCACTCCATATTTAAATATACACAAACACAGTTTCAATAAAAACACCTGTACAAATATTTACAAAGAGAGTGTAAATAAAAAGCAATGTGAACTGAATTCGTGACATTCAATATTTATTTACGAAAGCAGAGGTATTTGAGCCAGTCGATTGAATAAACATTATCGAAGCGGACTGACGAGACCATCAGAACCTTAAATCTTAGTACTCACAAAAACCCTTAGCTAAAAAGCCAAGTTTAACTATGTAAATGTCAAGTCAAGAGATCCTAGCGAGATAGAAAAAAAAATGGATTTTTATTTTTAAATCCGGTTTTTTTAAAACGTGGTCCTGTAGCAAAAAGCCAAGTTTAACTATGTCTTATTCAAGTCAAGAGATACTAGCGATATAGAAAAAAAAAAGATTCTTATTTTAAAATCCGACTTATTTTAAAACGCTTAGAGCAACAGAAAAAAAACATTGGATTCTTTTTTTAAATTCGGCTACACATAGCGCGCAAACCGTTTATGCAAAAACATGTGGTGTGGGGTCTACAAGATAGCAGACTACGTGCTTGCTTGTCTAAAGGGAATTAAAGTAAAAACAAATCTGCAAATAAGAATGACTGTGTATTGATGTCATTAGATGGTAAGTGGATTCTATACATAAAATTGTCATAAGTAGTAGAAGCAATTTTGAAATCGCCAACCCGGCCTGAACAAGCTTTGTTAATAATGATCGTGCGTTTTCTGTGTAAGAAGAAGCCTTTGTCCTGTAAAGACAAAATAATAGGCTGGTATTATTATTATTCCCTTTATTTATTTCCTAAACATATAAATTTCATTTTTAAATATTAATAAAAAATAAATTTACTGTATCTTTTAAAGGGTAATATGCTATCCTGAAAATTGTACCTAATGGATTATAATAATTATGCTCATTATCAAATTGTTTGGTTAGGTATATCCAATTTAGTTTACAGGAAACTGCTATTGTTATACGAGTTAATTGTTGCCGCAAGGCTCAGGTATCGACGTTTCAGTGTGTTTGTAGTTTGTGTTCGACGTAATAATTAGTGTAATCGCATACAAAGGCATTACGGTAAACAAATATGTTATGTATTGTAATTTAGTTTGAATGAAATAAGTCAGTAAACGTCTGACATAAAGAGTGGGAAAAGTCATTTGATGATTTATCATCCTAAAAAAAAGCTTCTGTAACCAAACTCCGCCCTTTGCACTGCAATACATATTTTTTCATGTCTGTACATTTTCGAGGGCCCATTAGGACCATTGAAAGGCATACTAGAAGCTGAAGCAAACTCCCAGAGGCTCGTTAGACATCTTAAAATAAGGTATAGTAATATGAAAAATCTGAAGAGTTTGTTTTTTTGTTTGAATGTGCTAATCTTCGGATTTATTGGTCTGATTCTTAAAATTCTTTTGCTAATATAAAGCTACGTTATTCCTTGGTGATATAGGCTTTAATTTTATTATCAAAAAGAATAGGGAAACGTAAGAAAATTCACGCAGACAAAATCGCGGGCAAAATCTATTCTTTATATTATACTAGCTTTTGCCCGCGACTTCGTCCGCGTGGATTAATAGTTCCCGTTCCCGGGGGATTTCCGGTATGAAAACTATCCTATGTCCTTTCTCGGGTCCCAGATTATATCTGTACCAAATTTCATTGAAATCGGTTCAGTGGTTTAGGCGTGAAGAAGAGACAGACAGACAGACAGAGTTACTTTCGCATTTATAATATTAGTAAGGATTTCAATTTAAGAGAAGATTAGTCTCTTGTGTACCTAAGGTTTTAGTGCTTACCCACACAGTGACATAGCCTAACTCGTGGAACTAATTACTTTCTAAATACTAAAATGTAGCAATATAACTCTCGTTACGTAGAAATGTGATTTTAATAGACGAACCAACATTAAAATAACACAAACAATGATACCAAAGTTACCTTTGCGCATACAATTACGACTTATTATTTTATTAACCCTTACGTACTAAGTAAGCAAAGTGAATTAGGTTTACTTAAAAGCTAACCCTTCATTTTACCCACATTTATAAATAGCAAGCCAAGTTGGGTTGGTTGGTTGGGTAGTGGGGGCGTAAGGCTCTCGAGTGGCGCCCACGCACTGGAAGGCGCAGTGTGGGATGGACTCCCACGATGTCACGAGGTGGACCGCTAGCCTGGATCGGTAATTGTGCCTATCTTTAGGGAAGGCTTATGTCCAGCAGCGGACGTCATTCTTTATTACATTGCTTTTATATTACATTGTCATGCAAATTGCACATTTACGCAAAATTTCAGCTCAATAGAACCTCGGGAAGTGGCTCAAACAAAACTTGTAAGATTTGATGTAAAATTAAAAAATAAACTTATTAGACAATTGCCCGTATGCAGTCCGACGCACTGCCCCAGTGCTGCAGCGGTCGCGTCCGCAAACGCACAAATAGAACCGCTAAGAAGTCCGGGATTGGCGCCACACCTGTGTTTTATAATTATGTAGATAGATCATGGTAAATAAGGCCTATGTTACTTTGTGTAAAAATATCTTGCCTAGTTTATTTTACGAGTAATTTTGGGGCATACCTACAGACACTAGAGTTTGTAATTTCATACTACAACAGGAAAACTCCACCTTGAAACATTTAATTAAAAATGTTTCTTTTCTCCCTTTTTTACAAAGGTATCTTAGGGTTTTAGGTAACTGCGAGCTTTAGTTTATTATTACTGATGGGTGAATTGGGTGTTTTTAGATTATTGAAATTATTAATTCAACAAAATCTTTGTAATGGTGAAGAAAATAGACATAACCTAGCGCTTGAGACTTTATATTGACACTTGAAATATTGAGAATATCTCGCGTGGCCAATGCACAGAGGTCGTTTTAATTTTAAAATAACTCGTTTTTTTTATTTAAAATGATAGTTGCAGAAAATAAAACTGCGTACATACTTATAAAGTGTCAAAAAATCCTACGTAGCCGTTAATTACGCATACTGCCCATAAAACTAATTACATAAGCATACAAAAAAAAAATGGTATATGTTGTGAAAAATAATATTGATACTTTGAACTTCAATGTATCCATAACCAGAAGCTATGCAAGTATGATGTAGAACCAAAAAATAATCACAACGATGCTAAGAACTTAAAACTTTCACCTTCGCTTCTTATATTTTAACACCCATTATACACACCTACTCATCGCTACCGCCCCTAACATATAACCCCACATATTTAGGTAAAACCGCATTAAAAAACCCCAAACTCCAACAGGTCACCTCACCCATGTCACGCACTCAATGGACTGTGGCGGAACTTATTCGATTCCCCGAAAATATTAGGACAACAATGTAGGTTACATGAATAACTTAGGCAAGCGTGATGGGTATGAATGGGGAATGTGGGCACGTCATGGTGTGAAGGTCAAAGGCTCGGCTTTACTGGAACGGACACCTTGAGGGCACGCAGTGTAATGAGTGTAAAAATACCTGACTGCGAAAAAAAATAAGTTTAATTAACAACTACATACACACCATTACGCCTTCTGTACCAATGTACACCCACAGTTCGCCAGTATGGTTAATGGAAAATTAAAAGGAAAATAAGGCTGCGAAAGTCTACACTACTAGTACTTACTTGTTTTTAAGTACTAGTAGTCTAGACTTTCACAGCCAGAACCCATTATGGGAAGATGTAATTTTTTTTTTCTTAGTTTACACTTAGTTATTAAAATTCTGCCATGTTGTTTTGCATTACTCAGTGACAGACGAATCTAGTTACGTATCATTTATTAAAATTGGTTAAGACGTTGAGTAATTAGGAACGGACATACATACATACAGGCTAAACACATATCTTTCATTTTGGGGTTCGCCGCAGTCGAGGAAAAAAGACACATAATGTATCCGAAAGTTACATTTTGTTCCCATCATTACGCTATTTTTTTGGTTCAAGGTTATACCAGCCCCCCTAGCCAAGTCACAAACGATAATCGTAAACGCTCGATAGGTACCAATAGATTTTCAACTTAATACCCGAGAGCCTTAAGTTGAAAATCTATTAAAGATTTCTAAGCGTTAGCGACTGGAACGAACGAAAACGCTATGCAATCTTCATTAGATCTTCAACTTAAAACCAAACACATAAAGTTGAAGATCTATTAAAGCCTACTCAGCGTTTGCGTTTATCGTTTGTGACTTGGCTAGGGGGGCTGGTTAACCTTCTGGTTTCGAAGATACTGAAAGTCGAATGTTCAAACTTTTTTCAAGCACGTGTTAGACGACATGTTGTTGATAGCGGTATGACCTTTAAACGCTCATGGAAACAATTCTCACGAAAGCAAGTTTAAGAAGTTATAGTAGAAATACTCGCATGACCCGTAAAGTCGTTTCCTAACAATATTTTGTTTGCTCGAACTTACTTAGTTTGATGAACAGTATGCTTAGTTATGACACCGCGTTTTTGCTGCTCTTTTTGCGTTGAAACTTAAAGATAATAAATTATGTCTGTGTAAATGTAGGCCATCACACAGTAACACCACAGCAGCCTTACATGTTAAATGCTGCTACCTGTAAACATAAATTAATTCATGTTGAAGTGTTTACATGGAATCTAATGTGTTTATTTGGGCAGATCATCACCTGCTTAGCCTTTTCCCGAAACTAAGTTAGGGTCAGTTTCCATTCTAATCGAATATTAGCAGCGGCAACCGCTTTTAACATCAGGCGGACCGTTAGCCTGTTTGCCAACTTCAGTGGTAAAAAAATAAATTAAAAAAAGAATACTAGTGTTTTACGTTGTGCTACTGCTTATCTCACCTCCACAACCCAATTACGAGGCAACACGTTACCATTTGGTGATTCCACACTTTACTCACACATAACTCATAAACTATCAATAATCACTGAACATACATGAGGTATTTTCAGCATGAAGAATCAAATTTTTTTTATGACGGTTCTATTTGGACCGTTTTGTATTCATTATAAGTCAAGGTTTTTCGTACGATGTTTTCCTTCATTCATGCCAATGATGTTCAAGATAAACCTTGAAAGAACATAATTATACATTTTTTAAAACCACAATTGTACTTTCCCGCGTCTAATTACGAACCCACAACCTCATTCACGAAAGACGGACCCTTAAAACACCTGACTATCTTTTGCAAAGTAAAGTTTACGGATCTCAGCCTAAGACACAGTTCATTAGTCGTCTCAACGTAGTAAAACAACGAGCTAAAACCACAAAGCTTACTGTTCACCTTTCAGTTCTATTTTCTCTTCTCCATTAGGTGAGGGTACAAAGCGGCACGTTCACATTACCTCCCGAAGCGGACCTCACTCAAAAGTTCCCTGCGGTTTGAATCTAGCAGTGTCCTTATCACGACATTAGTCACGACCCTAAAGCTGTGGTCAGGATGATAGCGGGGAGAGTAGCGGAAGCGGGAGGTAAGGGTACACTTCTGAGGGTCAAATTACACTGCGGTTTTGAAGAAAAATATTTATTTATTTATTTATTTATTAAACTTTATGCACAAATGTAAAAATACACCGTACAAAGGCGGACTTAATGCCTTAGGCATTTTCTACCAGTCTACCTTAGGGTGATGCAGAGACAAAACATAGGAGGTGCAAGAAAGAGGGAACAGAAACAGAAAATTTACAATATAAAATATAATAATAAATACATATATACATACATACAAACAAAAAAAAAATACAAAGTAGAGAGAGATAAAATACATAGTGGAGATAGAAAACAAACTAATAGTGGGTCGAGTCTGCCAACTAAAAAAAAACACAAAACAAAAAAAATAACACAAAAACAACAAAAAACAAAAAAAAACAAAAAAAAAAACAACAAAAACAACAAAAAACACAAAAAAAAAAAACAACAAAAACAAACAAAAATAATTAATTTTTATTGATGTGATAGCTTATGTAGGCGCGTTGACCGATTTTTGATAGTTGCATAACTTATAGATTTGGGTCATCAACGTGCTAATATGACAGCTTCACCGACATGCTAATTTGACGTTAAGTTTTCTTTTGTCTTCATTTTATTGCGCATAAAACTGGTATAATAGACGCTTGACGCCACACTATGTATCGCTGTGACTTTGACCTCACCGCTTAACCTGGGTTCTCCTGCCTTCTCAGTCACAGGATTTTATTGAAAAGCGCGCTTCCCGTTTGGCGTCTCAAACACAATTTATAAAACCAGTTTTAAAATTTTAGTACAATGTAACTTAATTTACTATAAAGAAACGCTCGCCGCCGCTCCCGCACCGCTTTCATCGAGGACACAGCCTACTGGTGACGAAACACGGCCTGAATTAATTATTAGCTCACTTTACCTATTTTACGTACGCGGCCATTTTTATAATGAGTGTTTAATGATATAGCAGGTAATTTTGTTTATATTCTTGATTACATTTGGCTAGAAGGGATTAATAACGGTATACCTGAATGGAAAAGCCTATCCGCCTTGAGTAAGGGTGGTGATTTAATGCTCGTGCCTTCTCTGTATGAGAAGAGGCCTCTGTCCTGCAGTGGGACAGTAAAAGACTGGTATTATTATTTTTATTGTAATCCAGCTTTTACCTGCGACAACCTCCGCGTGAAAGTTGATATATTATCCAACGGGAATTGCACATTTTTTCGAAATGAATAAATAGCCTATGTGCTATTCTAGACTATAATTAGTGCCAAATTTTATTCAGATCCGTTCGACCGTTTAAGCGTGAAAGAGTAACAAACATCCATCCATCCTCACAAACTTTCGTGTTTATAATATATTGGTAGGATTAGTAGGATAGTAGGACCAACCCTACTAAATAAAGACACTAATATTCATATCCTACCGCGTAGGATAGAAAATATAGTGACAATAACAATAAATAGCACATGCATAGTATAATACATTTTTCGCCACCCCGGAATTGTTTATGAATGAACAGCAAATCCATGGATGCAGAAGACAGAAATCTAATCAGACACTTACTGCAGTTAGAACCTAATTCTTTTTAATGTTCTCAGAAAGGCTTAGGGGCAACTGTCCCCATTATAACCTTTCCAACAGTACAGTGCTCTTCCTTGTAAAAAGTAAAAGTACAGTTAACAACTTTCGAAAAAATAAGTATCATGTTTTTGAAAGTGGAGGAATATTAGCGACTAGCTTCTGCCTGCGACTTCGGCCACCTGGAAATCAAATATCCCATATAATAAGAAAAAAAGAAAAGAAAGAAAGAAAAACCATTTATTCTTGCGAAAGCGACGCACAACACACAAATAAAAATAAAAAATAACAATAATCTGTATGCGCCACTACCGCCAGGAAAAAATACGAACAAAAAAACGCGCATAATACGGCGCGGCGCGTGCGCATAATAGAAATATTCTATTAGTGAAAGATTTTTTGTAATCGGACAAGCACTTTCAGAGATTACCTCTTTCAAAGAAGTTTTACCTGTAATATTGAAGTTTATTGTAAAAAAAACTCTCTTACAATCATGCATGCGTGCTAGAATGCAAATGAGAAAAAACGCAAACAATAAAAAGGCGCCTCTAGCAGCAAAAAACAAACTATACATTACAATCCCACAGAAACTCATTACAGTTTACAAATAACAGCTATATTTTTTACTAGAAAAGCTTGTTCATTATAAAGTACTCTGCACTGCACTGAAAGGTCAACAGTGCAACTTAATATAAAAGTACAAACGAGTATGTGTGAGTAGAGCAAAGTTCGCGGTTTGTAGCAACAGAGGCGCTTATTACGACATATTTTTTTTTTAACAGTAGGATTTTTTCCTGTATGGTTGGTGCGTTTACAAACATACAAACTCACATACACCAACAGCCATACCGGGAACAACTATTTGCAGGTCATACAAATATTTGTTCTGTGCGGAAATAGAACCCGCGACACGCAGCGCTGCAGTTAATCGCTGAACCACTGAGCCATGCTGCTCATGAATTTTACAATTGTTTAATTTTATTGAAAAAAAAACGAAAACTTAGTAGGATTTTTTTAACTCTGCGTAGATTAACAAGATAATCACCACCGAAAAGTCACAAGAAGCGAAATACGCAATTTTGACATGACATAATGTACCTATTTTAGTTATTTTAACAAAATTTCTATGGAACTAATCTGAAACTATAATCCTTTCAAATAAAAAAGGATATTTCCAAATTGGTAGAAAAAAACTGAAGTAAAAAAATACTAAATTGATAACCCCGTCTTTTTTTGCAGTCCGTTAAAAAAATAAACCATTCAAAACATTATTAAATCACCTCTCTCTCTCTTTGTAATAAGGTCCTTATTACCTTGATACCTTTTCATGACCAGAATAATAAATACTAGCTCAAACCTGAAACTTTCGAAAACTTCTGTTAGTTCAATCAGCATTCTTTATTTATTCATTCATTCATTCATTCATTCATTCAGCATCTGTTAAATAATCCGTAGGCACTGTCTGGTGGTTAATTTATTGGCTTGTACCAATTACGGCTGAAATTATAGTGGTTAGTCGACTGAATGTGCCAATTGACTGGGCAATTGAACTAAATTGGTGTTCAGATCGGATTTAACTATTTAAGCATAAATAACTAGTCTATATTGAGCTTGAGATAATTCATAAAAAAATTGATCAAATGTTTAAAAAATCTATAATCAATTATGTTAAAGACGACCCCAACTTTATTCTGCTCTCTAAAGATTAAGCTCAATTTATTTGTTTAACATGAGTCGATTACAATACGACTGGATGCATGCAATGGTGTTAAATATAAGTACGTGCTACATACCCTAGAAGGTGTACAAATCTTACAGGTTTTCAAATACCTACTCGTAGTCCTTAAAATTACAATCAACAGTAAACTTGCCACACATTATAAATTTATTATCTATTCTTATTGGGTATAATGCGAAAATCACTCTGTCTGTCTCCCTTGCATAAGTAAACCATTGAACCGATTTTCATAAAATTTGGTACTTAAGGGGTATGTTTGAACCCCAAGTAAAAGTGTGTACCAAGTAATAGTTAAATTAATAATAGTTTATTTTTATTCCTCGACTTTGTTTGCGTCCGTGATAATCGATATTTACGCGGAGAAATCGAAAACATAAATGTCACTTTGAATTTATTTTCAAATCTAGTTGATAAATGTCATTAGGCAAGGGAGGCATCATCATCATCATATTAGCCGTAGGACGTCAACTGCTGGACATAGGCCTTCCTCATAAATTTCCAAAAGTAATACAGTCATTGCAATTTAAATCTTATGTCAATGACACAATGGCGAAATAGGCGAAATGTTACCAGCCTTAAACAGGTCTAAAGCTAACAAACGTCAAAGTATCTCGTGTTTCCTTCAATTGTATAAGTGACATTTAAATGAAATACGAGATTAAGGAGACAAAGAAACAATCAAATGTAAAGAATGTTCATCGTGTTTTTATTTAGCTATTTGTGAGTAATAAAATATTTAGCCCCCGGCTTGTGATTAAAATGTTTGGTACAAGTGATAAGAAAAAAATAATAAAAAAAATATACCATCACGCCTGTATTCCCCGAAGAGTTAGGCAGAGGTGTACCTATGTACACCCACAGTTCGCCGGTATATTTAGGTCCCATGTAATGGGGGGCGAGCCTATTGCCATTAACCGGGCACAAATCCAAACTCCGAGATGCTACTGAGAATTTCATAGAATACCCAATAACACTTTTTGCTCGACCTGGGAGTCGAACCCAGGACCTCTAGCAGCAGGCCTCTGGTAGCGTAGCAGTCGCACTCAGGACCACTAGGCCAACGAGGCAGTTACAAGTGATAAGCTTACTACAAATATTGTCAAAGTTAGAGTGAATATACACTTCTCCTGGGTAAGCTCACTGTATCGTCGTCTTTGTCTCTGTCACCTCTGACTTAGACTTGAGACAAGAGCGTACTCATCTATACTATAATATTATAAAGAGATAAAGTTTGTGAGATTGTAGGAAGTAATCTATGGGAATAAAATTCTTTAAACCTAAACCTAATCTCTGGATCTATAGAACCGATTTAGAAAATTATTTAATTTGATCCATAGAAAGCCACGTTATTTGTGAGTGTCATAGGCTTAATAACACTACGCTACGACCCACGGGAGCGAAGCAGTAACCAAAAACGCACCTTTACGCGCTTTTGTGGCGGTCGCCACTGTTCTTTCTGGCTTACAGGAGTTGCAGTGGTTTGCGCATAGGAGGGCTAGCATGTCCCATTAAAAAAAAATGTACTAAACTTTTCCTTCAACTACGCAGCGCGCGATCCAACATAACCAGAGTTATTCAAAACTACATTGTATGAAATACAACTGCCTCGTTGGCCTAGTGGTCCTAAGCACGACTGCTACGCTAGAGGTTCTGGGTTCGATTTCCAGGTCGAGCAAAAAGTGTTATTGGGTTTTTCTCTGAAATTCTCAGTAGTAGCTCGGAGTTTGGATTTGTGCCCGGTTAATGGCAATAGGCTCGCCCCCTATTACATGGGACCTAAATATAGCGGCGAACTGTGGGTGTACATTGGTACACCTCTGCCTAACCCTTCAGGGAATACAGGCGTGATAGTATTGATGGAAATACAACTATGAGTCCATATTTGGTTGAAATACTCATTTAAAAAGCCAATACCGGCCGCTCCACACTTCATTAAACACAGGTTTTGGTGACAGACACTCTGTTATGCGATACAGAAATCAGAATGTTCAGCAAAATAAATGTATCATTTTCGGTTTATTTACTTATTAAATAAACTGCTTGTGTTGGCGAGAATGAGAGCAATTGTGTGCTATAAATGACAGCAATATAATCGCTGGATGCGGGCAGCGCAGGGTCGGTCTTTGTGGCTATCTTTAATGGAGGCCTACGACGTCAGTTGACATCGTTCGACTGATATTATGATTATGGTGATGATAAAATAATAACACGCTGTATTTGATTACATTATTTGATTGCACACTATGGAAAAGTGTAATTATTAGTTCACGTGAACCAAGTAGATAAAAGTTACGTCCTGTACCATGTGGGGTCTGATAAACCTCTGCAAAACAAAAATCTCTGTAACTCTTTAAATATTAGCACACTAATTGCTCTGATGCTCTAAGTACCTACTTGAAGTTGTGACTTTGCCAAATCGCCAAATAATCACTAAATCAAAAATAATATTGCCACAATTTTTTAAGTATATTTCAAGACATAGGTACTCTTGTAAATATGACTGTGTACTTTGCATAAAGTAGGCAGATCTTTTACAAAACACAAAACAAAACCTCTGTCACGAACGATGACAATATCCATTGAAAAAATTACTATTCTATATTATCTTTATAAAATTATTGGGAACTCGAAAAGAATTTCCTGTTTTGCCAAAACAAAAACAAAACTCATTCTTTAAATTTGTCTGTTTGAAGTAACTTATCTCCGAAACGGCTCGACCGATTTTGACGGGTCTTTCATGTGCAGATAGCTGATCTTATAAAGAGTAATTTAAGTACGTTTATTTAAAAAAACGAATTAGCAGCTGATGGGTGCGGGTTGCCCAGGGCCGGGATGGCTGGCGCTCTTTGGATGAGGCCTACGAACAGCAGTGGACTGCTATAGGCTGATATGATGATGATGATGATGAATTAGGGCTCCCGTCAAATAAAAATAATATCCGACAGGAGGTCGCAGGCACAAGCTCGTTACAAAATAATATCTGCAGCTACATGACGCAGAAAAACGTTAAGCATAAAGTTGCAAAGTTGTCTTCTTAAAGAATGCAATTTACGTTTAAACTGTGTCTCGTTACGTTAACTATCTCTTGAAATACAATGTAAAATGGCCATCAAGAGTTTTTAAAACGCATTAAAAGACTTTATTGTCATTTACTTTGTTTATAAGATTATTTGAAGCAGAAATACATTTCAACTTTGAGTTAAAGTTCAAAATAGTAAAAATAAATATCGCTGTGATAGTGACTTGGTTTACGACACCATTTTTTATAACACCTTGGTTAAATACTGATAAAATAAAAATAATATTTTCAAAGTGAAAGCCTAATTATTTATTGTTCTAAACAAATAAGAGCACTTAACAAGAGCACTTACATACGATCACACCTATATTCGCCGAAGGTTAAGGTAGAGGTGTACCAATGTACACTCACAGCTCGCTGGTATATTAGGGCAGGTCTCATGTAATAGGGGGAGAGTTCTATTGCTATTAACCGGACACAAATCCTAACTCCGAGCAGACTACTACTGAGAATTTCATAGAAAAACCCAATAACACTTTTTGCTCGACTTGAGATTCGAACCCAAGACCTCTCGCGCTCAGGACCACTGGGCTAACGAGACAGTTAAAAAATAATTAAATCTAGTTGCCCCTTTAAAAAGCTAGTTTTTTGGAATGTAGCTGTTTCATACAAAATTCAGACACCAAAAGAAATTCCTATTCGTGCAGGCGACACTGTGGAAAGGGGCAATTATAATAAGGCTATAAAATACGCCAAAATCGGGGTGCGAGGTTTGGCTAGCTGCCACAGCATGGCATGCTGGCAAGAATGTTTTAATAATATTTTTTAATGTAATGTTTTTAGCGATAGAGATGGTATTTCACATTTTCTATAAAATATTAAGTAATGGGTAAAAGTTTTCTGTGTAGGAGCGCGTCTATCATGCATTTCTAAGACGACCTTAAGGGTCGATACTGGGCAAGCACCAACATAATTTTTCAATTCAATTATATTATATATTATCACCGTGTACCAATGTACACCCACAGTTCGCCGGTATATTAATTTAGGTCCCATGTAATAGGGGGCGAGCCTATTGCCATTAAACGGGCACAAATCCAAACTCCGAGCTGCTACTGAGAATTTCAAATCAAATCAAATCAAATCAAAGCATTTATTTCAATTAGACCATTTACAGGCACTTTTGAATGTCAAGAAGTTACAGTTTAGAATTGAAGCTAGTTGCTCGTTCCAATACGTAGGTCTCTATGGAGAAGAACGAGCAAGAAACTCCATGGACACTCTTTTCTTTCAATTTGGTTTTTACAAAATCTTGGTTACAATATTCTTGTTGCTTCTATATGTGAAAACAATGAAGGTGAATGTATAAAAAGTTACAAAATTATAATAAAGATGAAAGCCATGGCAGTTAAGAGGTGACCAATCCCAACTGACAGCACCCGTTCACGAGCATGACGCGTGCATCAGCACCATTTAGCTCAACCATCTTGAAGGGAACCGAACGATCCAATGCACGCGCCACCATCAGCGAGACATTAAAGCGAGCATGTCAACGCTCTCCACCGCCATGCTCAGTGTCCAACACGTATTTAGTAACTTGACCAATATAATATGCCTCCATGGTACTCACATTTACAAAATTGAAATAAATTATGTTCAATTATACAAATCTAAGGTTTTCAGTGAACCTATGCAATAAATCAACTGTACTATGTAGGGAAAAATAAATAATAATTATAATAACGGTAGACGTTATTAAAGTCAAAAAAAAGGTGCTAAAAACATCATTCCCTTTCGAAAAATAAGCATATTAATTTGTAAGCTCGAGTGGCTGTGGAGCAGGACCAGCATTAAGCCAAGCATTTTTATCATTTATATAGTCTTCTAATTTATAATATGCTTGACTACATAGTGTGCGTTTTATGCATGTTTTAAACTTTTTCTCATTTAGTTCGAGAATATCGAGTGGTATTTTATTATAACATTTTACACAGTACCGAACATACATAATGTTTTCGTATATATATTGACAAGGTACCGTCATGATATTGATTTTTTTAAACAATTCCCTTAGAGATTCGCGTCTACAAAGATTATAGATAGCTCTGACAGCCCTCTTTTGCAAAATAAAAATAGAATCTATGTCTGCAGCCCGCCCCCAAAGCAATATGCCGTAAGACATGATGCTATGAAAGTAGCTAAAATAGACTAGTCTCGCGGTATCCACGTCTGTTAATTGACGGATTTTTCTGACAGCGTAAGCGGCTGAACTTAACCGCCCTGCAAGAGATGTTAAGTGAGGACCCCACTGAAGCTTTGAGTCAAGCGTAACCCCCAGGAAAACTGTCTTGTCGACGAATTCCAGTACGTCCTTATTCAATATAACGTTACATGCACTACTTTTAACGTTCGGTAAAGCAAATCTTATGCATTTCGTTTTCTTCTCATTTAACACTAAGTTATTAATCGTAAACCAATTATGAATCTTAAGCATAGCGTTATTTACGTCGTCAAGATGCTGTGCCCGTCTATTTACATTAAAAATCAAAGAAGTATCATCAGCAAATAACACTATTTTAGGTTGGTTTTCCAGTAAATGAGGTAAATCATTTATGTATACTAAAAAGAGAAACCGACCTAATATTGAACCCTGCGGAACACCCATCTTTACTTTTAAGCCTGATGAATTTACACCGTTTATTTGAACTTGCTGCAGTCTATCATTCAAATACGATTTCAGCAAGCTAAGCGCCAGTTGACCGAGGCCATAATGTTCTAGCTTCAGGAGGAGCGTCTCGTGATTTACGCAATCAAATGCTTTCATAGAAAAACCCAATAACACTTTTTGCTCGACCTGGGAATCGAACCCGGGACCCCTTGCACACCCCTTGCTTTAATTACCAATACTGTAAAAATTAAATTAGCTATCGTCAAATTCTAGTTAGGCTTAAAAATTGCTACGTATTCAATCTATATTATTTGTCAATCAAAAGTTATACTCACGTTGCATCCTTAGTCACTAAGGACTACTAATTAACTTGTATGTCTTTATGCTTTTGACTGCAAACGTGGCGTGGTGCCAAGAAACAAACATTGTAGTATTATGTAATGGGAATGAGGTTCTGCTTTGCCAAAATGCTCATAATATTATTGTTATTGCATTGCTTTGATAAGACAATGTTTAGACTCAAATTATATAAAAAAACACTAGTCCATTTATTTATTTAAATTTTATGCACAAAAATAAAGTATAAAGGCGGACTTAATGCCTTAGGCATTCTCTACCTACCAGCCAACCAAAGGTGGTGAAGAGATAATACAGCAGGTGCAAATTATTGTACGAGAGTAAACAAAATTAAATGTACACAAGTACAAAATAATTTCAATACTCTAAACTTGAAAAAAACAATAATAATGACTTCATCATCATCATCATCTCAGCCATAGGACGTCCACTGCTGAACATAGGCCTCCCCTTTAGATGTCCACATATACCGGTCGGAAGCGACCTGCATCCAGCGTCTTCCGGCGACCTTTATTAGGTCGTCTGTCCATCTTGTTGGTGGACGTCCTACGCTGCGCTTGCTAGTCCGTGGTCTCCACTCTAGCACTTTTCGACCCCATCGGCCATCTGCTCTGCGAGCAATATGGCCTGCCCATTGCCACTTCAGCTTGCTAATCCGGTGGGCTATATTGGTGACTTTAGTAAATAATGACTTAATAATTTATATTACTCCTAATACCGAATATAAAACAAATATAATGGTTATATGGCCCATTATGGTTCCGGTGCCAAGGCCTCTTTTTTTCATACAGAGAAGGCACGAGCATTGATCATGCACATACATCACATAGCCGTGGCACTGCCTACTTTTTTTGTCTTTTCTGTATTTATTAGTAAGAATTAGGAAAACACTGATCGGCCATTCTCCGAAAAAGTGTCCTTCGCCTAATTACCGTACCCACTTTCATTTTTCACTAATCTGACTTAAAAACATTAAAACATGAAACACATCAAAGAACGAATTCAATAAATTAATGAAGCATTTAACGCCTCATTAATTTATTGTTTTAATTAATATTATGTTTTTATTCATTTAAGTCAAATCCGTGAAAAATAAAAATGGGTACGGTAATTAGGCGTTTCTAGAGTCATCGCTTGTTCAGAAAATGGCCGTGATACCTAATATTTAAACTGTGTAATAATAGTCGAGTTTGACTGTCTCGTTGGCCTAGTTGTCCTGAGCGCGACTGCTACCCTAGAGGTCCTGGGTTCGATTCCCGGGTCGAGCAAAAAGTGTTATTGGGTATTTCTATGAAATTCTCAGTAGCAGCTCGGAGTTTGGATTTGTGCCCGGTTTATGGCAATAGGCTCGCCCCCTGTTACATGGGACCTAAATATACCGGCGAACCATGGGTGTACATCGGTACACCTCTGCCGAACCCTTCGGGGAATACAGACGTGATGGTATATTATTATTTTTATATAAGTAGGATTAACACTGATATTATTTAAACTGTGTAATAATAGTAGATTAATTAAGTAGTCGTAATATCATTAGCTCTCCGTGTTAATTATAATTAGACTCCGGAGAGACTAAAGCTGATGCTTCGATGGGTTCGGGAGATAAATCCATTTGAGATTATTAAGGCTGTTACGAGTCGGTTTCGGAATGATTTTAATTATAATTATTCACTTCAATTATGATAATTAAAGTCTTATCTGACTGACTTATGTGGTTATTAACGCAATGCCTACTTGATTTATTTGTGGGTTTTAGTATGAAACTTAATTATGAGGTTACTAGGTATTGCCCGTAAATTCGTGTGCGTGAATGTCGATTACCTATCTTATTTTCTGCGCTAAACTTTTATCTGTTTTCTAAAAAAAAAGTAAATTATTCCGTGTATCATTAACTATCTGCCAGTGTAAGTCCCGTCAAAATCGGTCTAGCTGTTACAGAGATTAACCGGAACAAAGACAGACAGACAGACCCACAGACAAAGAATTTGATAATAGTTTTCTTTTTGTTTATGTGTACTATGTAAATATTCATATGATTGTATTTAGTAGACAGCTGTTATTTTGACGTCACGCACAGACACTTCAATTATATTAATTAGTAAAAATGAGCTTTGATTCAAGTTTCCAATTGTTTGATTATGTTCAAGATGAACTGAAATTACATAGCAGAAATCACAAAGATTGAAATCACCTAGCTAGAAGCTTCGCTTATTCTCAAGCTGATTAGCACAGCTCGAACTGTGTAGTGTAGATAACTAGATCTCGGACGCTAGGTGATCTGCTTATGTAATTATGTACACGTTCGTTCTCCATATTTGTTGACACGTCGTCGATGAGTAATGCGCCTGTTTATTTTGATAGTGAATAGCAAGGACTCCATACTACTCGATTTCTATTGACTTCTACGTTATTCCAAAGTGGAAAGTGGTGACTTCTACGTCATACGAGCTACAGTTAAAAATAACTACATATATTGCGCTAAAAATAACGTAACTGAAGGTGTCACACTGGCTCTTGTTTACAAATAAGTGGCTATTTAAAATCAGGTTTATAAAAAATCTCTTTGAAAAACCTTACTAATAATATCTTCAAATGCGAAAGTAACTCTGTTAGTTTGTCTGTCTGCCATGCTTTTACGACTAAACCACTAAATCAATTTTGATGAAATTTGGTGCGGGGTAAGTTTGAACCCCAAGAAACGACATAAGCTACTTTTTAGTCCGCGACTTCGTCTGTGTCCGCGATTACCGACTTTGATGCGGGCGAACTCGCGGGCAAAAGCTAGTACAAACATAAATTAAAACAATTCTGAATAAAATACAGCCTCATTCCATTTTACGTGGTAATACCAAAATATGATATTATATGTATAAACATTGAGGATCGGATTAGGATTAAGCCTTACGGTACGGTGGGTGCAAACCGACTAGCTACTGTGCTTATGTAAAAAGACGACAATGCAAAAAAAAAATGTTATTTTTTTTGCTTTACCGCGGGAATTTGTTTGTTTACTTTATAATTATTGACCAGGTGACATCATTTTATTTCATTATTTATAAGATTAGCACGTTTAAACAAAAAATTTCGAAACTCTTTTTATGCAGGAGTATATTGTATTCCTATTGATATTATAAAAACCTTTATATCTTGAAGTTTTTTCTTTATAATTAAATCAAAGTCCTAAATTATCTCACCAGAACGTAAAACACGGGATAAAAATATCCTATATCGCTAATTGTATCTGTAAAATTTAGGTCAGTCATTTAAGCGTGAAAGAGTAACAGACATCCACCATCACAAACTTTCGCCTTTTCTACAACAATTTGCCTTGAGCAAGCATGGTGATTAATACTCGTGCCTTCTATGTATGAGAAGAGGCATTTACCTTGCAGTGGAACAATAACAGGCTGGTTTTATACAAGCTGTTGATTTGCATTCTCGTCAAATTCAAGGAGTTAACTATGCTCGTGATTCTTAACACGAATCATATATTTTTTGACGTGATTTTCCAATTCGAACTAGCAATCTCGCCAGAGGGTTTAGGCGCTATGCACGCATTGATATAGCCGCGCGACAACTCTGCCTACCACATACGCAATTGGGCAATGCTGATTTTTGCAAGAGGAGTATTCTGGAATACTGTTTTTTTGTAGTTGCAACTAAAAAAACAAGCATTTAATAAATATTGGCCAGGTACCGTAATTATTCTTTTTTTCTATGACAAGCTACTAAAATTTGACGAGGATGCAAATCAACAGCTTGTATTAATAACGACTATTTTTCCACATTTTTGAAGCGTAATAATAAGTTAGTATTTTTTACTTTCAATGCATTACTGAGGAATAATGATTTCGCAAAAAAACGTATGGTAAGTACATAAATATCCGATGGGGATATCATTACCATACGCTTTTTGCTTCCCATTGGTTTAGCCACATGCTGCAGGCATGTTGTGTAATCCGACAAGTGGTGGAATGGCTGAATGTTTAATCGTTATTTATACAACAGACAGTAAATACAGAAGGGCCTATTAAAAGCGCGCGGAGTGACAGCAACATAAATATATTGGACCATGCTAGACTTGTTCGGTTTGAATATTATATATACTGGCGACGTGCCCGGGAATTCGTCCGCGTAGCTTATTTCAACACCGTTAAGTTACATCTTTGGTTACTGCTTCGCTCCTTTGGGTTGTAGCGTGATGTTATATAGCCTATGTTACTCAGTAATAATGTAGTTATCTATTGGTGACAAAATGGTTAAAATCGGTCGAGTAGTTTCGAAGCCTAGTCGGTACAAACAAACAAATAAAAAAGTTTTTCCTCTTCATAATACATACATTACGTATAAAACTCACCGTTGGCGTAAGAGCGATTGCTGAGTGTGGGATATGGGTTCGATTCCCAGACCAAGAAAAAATTGTTGGTGAGTTTAGATTTATAGAACTCGAGCTATTTCCAGCAACTCTAAACCTATTCAAAAGAGAATTGCAAACGCGACAGAGAAAAAACTAAATCTTTTTCAGTATTACCCCAATTTACCCAAATCAATACAACTCCAACAACATGATTTATGTATTCAACTCTTGTTTATTTAAACAATGGACTACTAATGAATGAGCGCACATTAAAGGCCTGCTTACCCTTGTTATGTGAGAGGGTAATTACCCTGTTTGTTGAATTACCCCTCATTAGTCCTGCTGCAATTTGGTGTGAACAAAATGTATGAAGCAATCATTAATTTGGTAGTAATTAATGTTAAATTAATTAGTATTGTGTGTAACATTTTATGATATTTAATTTTTATGTTCATTTTATTTGTGGGATGTTGATTTTAGTGAATAAAGTTCTCGCGATAAATGGATTTGAGAAAAAAACTTTGAACTTTTTGTTAATTCGAGACATACCTAAATGAATACACTTAAATACAAACGTAAACGCTCAAATCAACGATTACGTTTGAAATGTAATGCGTAATCGTATCGTCAAGTCGATCTATTTTTAAAATTAGAAACACCCGTTTGGCACATAATATTTATTTAGTTTGAAGGCTTTATTCCTCAATGGGTGATGCTATTTATTTTTCTTTTTAATAAAAACGTAGCTTCACACTAGGAATTTCTTTCGTATCATGGGTGCGTTTACAAACAATAATAAACTTACATCCACAAAAACAGCCAAACCCGGAACAACTACTGTAGACCATGCAAATATTTGTTCCGTGCAGAAATCGAACCCTCGTCACGCAACGCAGCAGCCAATCGTTTACCCATTGCGCTAACTTGCCTGCTTGTCGTATAAAATTAAACCAAAATATAAATATAGCATGATAGTCGTATTACCATACCAACTAGATTAACTCCAAGTGAATGTTTTTACATCAGCGCGATTGTAGTAGTCTGTTTGTTGGTTTCCATTACGTTTGCGTTTATTTTAGCAGAGTTACCCCAACTTTTTACTCCGCAACCAAATTGAAAATGAAAAGAAGATTTATTTCTAAGTGTTTCTTGTATGTATGTATGAAGTAGGTACCTAAGTACTTATGGATTAAACGTGTAGGTATAAGACGAATACAAAATTTTCTTACAACTAGCTTATGCCCGCGACTGTGCTCGCATGATTGTCGGTTATGTGCGGTTTTTTTGGGCGGAACCCTAATTATTTTTCTAAAACAAAAGTAGCCTAAGTTGCTCTTTATAACATCAGCTCTCTACCAATGAAAGTCCCGTCGAAATCGGTCCCGCCGTTTAGAAGATTAGCCGGAACAAACAGACTGACAGACAATTTTTTTTTTTTTTTTTGCATTAGTATCATCAGCTATGTACCAGTGAAAATCGGTCAAAATGGGTCCAACTGTTTTGGAGATCAGCCGAAACAAACAGACAGACAAACATTTACAAAATTGATTTTTTTGTACTATAATTGCTGTGTTAAATACATTCATATTCATTTAGTAAAAACCTGTAATTTTGAAATGACAAACAGACATTTCAATTTTATACATTCGTATAGATTCCACTTTACCTGCGTATGAACGAGTAGGAGTACAATTATTTATGCAAGAGCAATTCTGCCAAGAGTTACCTGTCTACTTCGCGTAATAAGATTTCTTACACGTGAAGTTTCTAATTAGCATTTCTGGCTTATTAATAATGTATCATCTTCCTCTTATTTATTATTTCTGACGACACTGTATTTGTGAGAGAGAAAGGGATAATTATTTGTTAATTATGTGCACTAGGTTGCCCGCGACTTTGTCTGTTTAATTGTTTGTTTCGGTAACTATTTTGTATATTTTTTAATTTCTATTATTTTTTTACCCGACTGCGACAGAAGGAGGGTTATGTTTTTCGAGGGTATGTTTGTATGTATGTAAGTTTGTATGTATAATTGTTTGGCACGCTCTGCAGGCTGAACGGCTCGATGGATTTTAGCTTGAGAGGTGTCGTTAGATTTGTATTTACTGTGAGAGTGACACAGTGACTTTATATATAAAAAAAAAAAAACAAAATGGCGGATTTTTGGCGCCAAATTCAAATGTTTGGCTCGCTCTGCAGGCTGAACGGCTCGATGGATTTTAGCTTGAGAGGTGTCGGTAGATTCGTATTTACTGTAAGAGTGATACTGGATATATTAATTTCTTTTTTAAAACACTAAAAAAATAAAAAAACGGTAATTTAAAAAACTAAAAAACCCGACTGCTATTCTTTAAAAATCTCTAAAACAAGATAAATTGTAGCAGTCGGGACCCATTCGGGACCATCTGCAATATAGGTATGTGCTCTCAATTCACTAATCCTCCATTTCTAGAATGGGTCCCGACTGCTACAATTTATCTTGTTTTAGGGATTTTTAAAGAATAGCAGTCGGGTTTTTTAGTTTTTTAAATTACCGTTTTTTTTACGCACCCTTTTGTATGATTTCATAAAATAACTGCGCACAGTAAAGGAGTCGTAGAACTATCTGTCTGTGTGTGTATTTCCGAACGCATTCAACCCTAAATCTCTTCAAAGTTAGAATGAACAAGCTTCTTCTTTAAAGTTGACGATTGAGTGAGCTTACGCAAAGCTCACTCAATCGTCAACTTTGTCTCTGTCACCTCTGACCCCGACAAGAGTCAAGAGCAAATCCATCTCAAATAAAAACAAAATAAAAATCTCCTTTGTGAAAACGCCTACCATTTCGCTGAATAATTTTTATTCAAAAAGTAATATTTTACAAAGTCTCTCGCGAATTTGAAATAAAGCTCTTTAGAACAGCCATAAGTCATAAGCTCGACGTCCACACAATAGGTATCAGGGTATGTTGCCTGTACTTTTTGTACTACTCAATAGAGTCGGGAATACAGTAGCGTTGTACTAGTTTAAATGCCAACTGCTACAATATTTATTACCTAACTTAGCATTGAAAACGTAAAAAAAAATATGATTAATGTGCCTTGCAAGAAAATAATGGGAAAACGTTCGATGTGTGTTTTTATTTGTTTGTGAATCAAAAAAGAAAGAATGGAAAAATGTTTAGTTGGCTCAAATCATGTGCATGCAAATATAATGTATTTATCTAGTTCTATAAACAAAAATGAATGGCCAAATATAATGCTTAGTGCAAAATTCGACCGGACCGATTCGGCTGATTCTTTTTTTGTTGGGTTTTTAATTTCGTAACCAAGGTTAATATGGAAGATTTTTTTTTAAATAAATTAATGAGAAAATTTCCACCCATGTAAAGCCGGAAAGTTCGCTAGATAATAAAAAGGCTATTCGAATAAAAATACAAAAAAAAAAAATTGTGTGCTTCACAGCTGCGCCAAAGAGGCCCACTTCAGTAAAAAGTTGCTTTTGATTTTCCGTATTTTCTGGTGTTAAATCCATATCCATCATACTTAATATTATGAATGCGGAAGAACTTTGTCTGTTTGTATTGGGTAAGTTCGAATCCCAAGAGGGCATTGTCTGCCGCGGGAGACGTTACGGGCGTCGGGAGCCGCGAAACGACTCCCGGCTACCATAGTCGCTGGTCTGTGGATAGTGAGCAATGGGTAGCTCAAAAAAAAAGAGAGGATAGGCTACTTTTTGTTCCGCGACTTCGTCTGCCTCCGCGATATGACCCGACATGTATGTGGAAGAAGTCGCAGGCAAAAACTAGTGTAAAATAACTCCCCTTGTCGATAAAACGTCATTTTTCTGCGTTTATGTATTCCGAAAGACACATTTCGGCCCCGATCGTTACTTTGCGGACGAAGATAAAAACTTAATGCCTTTATGATATTTTCCTTTGCCGTAATGTTGCCATTTAAAGCTATTTTACTTTTTCCTGTTAATTCCGTTTTTTTCCTTATTTTGGTCATGTTTGTGGATTTTTGAGTTCAAAAGTTCAATTTCCTTGTTGAGAAAAATGTGCCTAAAAGAAAATAGGTTGTCAATCAGTAAAAAAATAGATCATGATGGCCCAGTGGTTAAGGCGCGCCCGCCTCTCATGCACGAGGTTGTGGGTTCGTAACCGGGCACGGGCAAATGCCAGTGAGCCTTTTTCTAATTCATATGTACTTTCTAAGTTTATCTTAGACATCATTGACAACGGTAAAAAATTAAAAAAAACATTTCAGAGGCCCTTGAGGCGGTTGAGAATCTCCAACATTAGGGTGTGTGAGGTCATTAGACCTAACTGCCCACACGATAAAGAAGTAACGAAATGTGTGTAGAGTAGGTACTCGGCAATAGTATAACTAGTGAAAGAATTTTTGTAATTAAATCTAAGACGGTCTTCACAGTATAAGCACATCTTTGATTCGCCCGCGAACACGTCACAGTCAGGCTTGGCAAAATTCATACTATTCTCTTTATAAAAAAAAAACATTAAAATGGAAACTAATACTCTTGCTTTACTGGGCTCCTGGTACTGTTATAGTTCCGCATACCTATTGGTCTTTTTGTTGCCTTTTTTTACATCCGACACGATACACAACATAACGAATGTTTACAAAATCGAACGAGTGAGCGTGAATTCATTTTACGTGCACCAATATGGTGGTAAAAAACTGAACACAAAGTTGTATTTTTTGACGTGTATTTCGCGTTGCACCCCGGGGTATTACGGATAGTCACCAAATAAAAAATAAAATAAAACCAAATTCGAGAATGTGTAGCCATTACGTTTTTTTTTATACGGGATAAGTTTTTAACCAGTGCGTAAATTTTTTTTGGTAGTTCAGTGTCAGTAATAGAACACATTTCCGTGTTTAGTTAAAAAAAAAAAAAAAATTTCATCCTTATCCGAGTTTGAAATAAGCAAAACATGGACATAATCTATTCGCCATACTATCAATGACAACTCTTGGCCGTCGCCCGGGCGCATGGCTGGGGTGAGGGGGTGGGGAATGCGCTAGCGCCGAGTGACAATAAAATATGGTTTTTAAGTAAACATGTTTCGTAAGCGATAACTTTTTTTTTTGTACTAAGACATATCAAAATAAAATATACGTGTTTAATAAAACGTGTTGAAGTTTATTATGGCAAAATTTACGCACTGGTTAAAAATTTTTCCTGTATAAAATAAAATTTGTGTGTCACCCCTTCAATCTGCTAAACATCGAATCTGACCCCCATTTTCTTCTTTCTTTAAAAAGAAACGGTGCACCACACTCTTGTATCATAGGTTCGTTTACAAGAACAAACTAACATACACAAAAAACGAGTCCCGGAATAACTACCTGTAGACCATACAAATATTTGTTCCGTGTGGGAATCGATCACGCAACACGCAGCAAGGCAGTCAATCACTTACCCACTGAGCCAACCACGCCGTAGTCGTAGTTAGTAGTTTTCTATGGAGCGAGCTATCGGTACAGTTAAAGATACTTTACAATGAAAAGGTTTAGTTGTAGTACTTCCTCAGGTGAGGCCCTACACAAATAGAAGTTTCATAAAAAAATATACAGTTGTTATTTTATTCCAAGTCTATTGTATCTATGCAAAATGGGTTTATTTGTGGCAGACGACGCGCGACGGGTTAAAAGGTATCCATTACGGTCGGACACCTCCATGTGTGACCCATTCAATTCTACAAAACACTCAATGTAATGGTTCAGTTTATTTTGTTTTTATTTTTAGGGTCCCACAATACCCCACTCACTTAAAAAGACAGTAAGGATTTTTTTTCGATAACTTTTTGTTTGTTTGTAACCTAATTTTTAGAAAAAATATGTTTTTACAAATAAAAAGTGTCAACCCTGATAAACTTTTGGTTTTAGAACTGATCGGTGTCACTTTTTGTATTAAGAACTTTATACAGTCGGATTAAAGTTCAAAATTCAATAAGTGGTACAAAGGTAAGCTTGAAATAAAGTTCTTGTTTTGTAATAGGATAGTATTATGAAATTATGATGATTAGAATTCTCAGGTGATATTTACCAACTACACATATTTTAATGCTTTGTTGGTTTAGTTTTCAGATAAGTAGGTAGGTACCTATGTAGTTGGTCTACATAAAATTAAATAGCAGAAATTAAAAAACCTGCTGATATTGTCGAAAATAAATGAATGGATGGGCTAAAATTTATTGGCGATTTTAAGGTTCATCCCAAAGTGAACGTTGTTCATAACCTGGGTTCATAACGATGAGTACAATGTCCCCTTTTAAAGGAGCAATTCTACTAACGTTTGGGAATGATCACAATCTTATCTCAATCTTGCTAAAAATGCCTTTCATTTTACCTACATTTTTGTCATTTATTGTCACTGAGATGAGATTTCGAATAAATTTTGAGCGGTGTTTAATCAATAGAATTGACCTTCTTGTTTACAAAAAAAAACCTGTATTCCGAATATTTCTAAAGCATAGTATAAACACAGAAAATAAAACTTCAAGTTCAATAAACTCATGTCATGTTACATTTCAGCTCACAATAAAATTCAACCATTTCCAAGTAAAAATCCAAACATCTAAAAGGCAAAAATGCTACTGACATAAGTAGTTCACATGTTCACATCGAACGAACGAATGAATGAACGAATGAATAAAAGTACAGTCAGAATCCAAAGCAAATAATGGAGGCACCCGTTCGGATATTATTTGTATTGTGCCTGTCTATACCTACCTGTGAAAAGGCAGGCTGGAAATATGCAGGAACAAACTTTTTGTTACGTTGCAGAAATAAAACGATAACGTTGGTTTTTGCGTTTTGATTTGGAAATAGAATCGTTTGTTTGTTTTTTATTTGTTTGAATTTAATTAAGGGTTTTTTACACGTTGCCAGTATTTGGTGGATTACGTTTGAGTTTGATTACTGAATCGACACTAGTTGTGTGAACAAGCTGTTTAGTAATTTAGCTTAGTGACTGAATCCAAAATTGTTTCATCGTTGATACTTAACTATTGGTACCGGTGATTGTTCCACTGCACGGTATATACCTCTTCTCATATAAAGACTACATGAACATTGATCACCACGCTTGCTCATGCGGATTGGTGATTTTACTTATGTCATTGATGTCCAAGAGAAACTTAAAAAGTACATTATTAATAGAGAAAGTCACATTGTCACTTGCCCAGTATCGAAACACGCAATCATATACATGAGTGACTACACAAAACATTAATCAAATTAAAACTAAAAATAAACAGCCATCTTATTACCCAACTGTCAAAACAAGAATCCAAGATGGCGGACTCTATTCTTATCTATACTACTGATGTTCAATTTGCTTGCAAAGTACCATTTAACAGGCTTCAGAAGCCAAGATGAGTTAGATTTCGACTACCTAAAGCGTTTTTCTTAGGATACCAATTTTTACGCACAAGGAGACATGAAGAAAGTCTTCTATCGTTTATAAAAAGATTTGTGATAGCATCAAAGAGAATTCTTCTCCCGAATATAATCGTGTCGCCAAAGCGGTGAGAGTACTGTGGCTAGGATTTGTGAGGGTTACGGGATTTTTGGTGGATCATTATGTAATTATTGTATTAGACTGAGATCCCAAAGCCACGTTTTTTTGTGGCTAACATTTTGTGGATAGACATATTCCTCTGAATACGTATGTTATAGTGACGGTATGCGTATTTGCTAGTTTCGATGCTGTGCTCCGTTAAGGGTTTTGTAGTTAATAAAGAACTCTTATATACGTAGTTTCGCCATGTCATATAAGGATGATTTTTGTCTTGTCTACCTAACATGGTACGTGGGGTGTCATTGAATAGGTATTTCAGAAATATTCAGCCAGATGCTTTGAACGTTCAGCTGGAGTAAAAGTCATTACAACACTAACTTCTACATAACTCGGTGCCTCACTATTTCAAGATTCTATGTGAATTTTTATTTATTTTGGGAAAATGGGGAAATGTAGGCTATTGTGACGGGTATTTGATTTCGAAGCTTTTACTTGTAATAACAATAAATATCGTTATGTTCCGTCCAAAATTACAGGAATGTCTCCTACTGATTAAGACTCATGGTGACTACAGTACGAGGGTGGGCAATCATATTTTAGCGCATTCTTTTGATGTCTATTCCTGTTTTCTCAGTGGAAGTAACGCAAAATAAAATGTAAGCAAATGATAATACGTTTATTTGCCAAAGACATGCGATATTGGTAGACATGTCTTGGTCTTGATATGTTGAGGTAACAGACAATTTTGATACTTTGATTTATTTTTTGTTTTGTGATCCATTTTTTTATTTACCTGCGTATATGATGCAGTAGCTGAGCAACGCTGCAACGCTGCGGTGCTTGTCGCGGGTTCAAATTACTATCATGTATTTTTAACTGCCCCTTTGATGTCGCGGTCGTAAGCACGACTGTTGAGCGTGGGGTTCTGGGTTTGATTCTCTAGTAGGAAAAAAAGTGTAACTTGGTTTTTCTTTAGGAAATTCTCAGCAAAAGTTTGGAAGTTGGTGGTGTGACACCCCTGTGTCTCGGTATGCACGTAAAGCCGTTGGTCCTGCGCCTGATCTCTCCCCTGTCGTGTCGGCTAGCCGTTCGATCGGACTACGAGAGTTAGGAAAGAGGGAGTGCATCTATGTTTCCGCTCACACTTGTGCACTATAATATCTCATGCGTACTTGGCTATTCTCCATTGAAATTGTCCGGCATCAAAAATCTCAAAGGACTCAGAATTAAATCTGCCGTCAAAGCTTCAGCGCAATACTTATCCATCTACAGTTACTATATCTCAAAATCATTTCACTCTCAAAGAACACAAAATCTCTCCAATAATGAAATTGTACTATTGAACTTTTCACTCGGCAGTTTCCAATAAAGAAACCGCAGAATATTATTTTTATTCATAATCTTCTTTGACCAAAATTCCTTCGCGTATTTTTATAAAATTAATACCCTCTCGATTGTAAAATGTTCCGGGAAAGTCATCCTCCAGACCAAGTTGATTCAAGATGGAGGAAAAATATTGAATATATTTTAGCTTGAGCCCTTGTGGCGATGTTTAAACACTCTTTAGATTGTGGAGTGACTAAACATTTGTCGAGTCAGATGGGAGGTCGGAGGGCCTAGAGGTCACGAGTGCCAATTCATTCGATTTTTGAGTTGTTATTTAGTTTGAAGGTTTTGTTTATATAAATCTTTTCTCATTATCACATTAAATAGAGGTTATTTGTTGCAAACATTGTCAAGCTACTGCCAATATTTTTAAAGATTTTTTTGCTCAGGATGTATGTATATTTGATTCACAGCTCGAGCAAAAAGTGTTATTGAGTTTTTTCTATGAAATTCTTAGGAGCAGCTCGGAGTAAGGATTTTTCCCGGTTAATGGCAATAGGCCGCCGTCATAAATGGGACATACATGGGACCTTCACATACCGGCGAACTGAGGGTGTACATTGGTACATCTCTGCCTAACCCTTCGGAGAATACAGGCGTGATGGCAAACCATCTACCAGTAGAAACAGTCAATCTATTAGTCTATTCAGGTTCATATACCCAAGAGGTCACTCCGAATCCAATGCTGGTAATCTGTCAAAGGCTACGTTATAGGAATCGGAGTGGTGTGGCATACACTGACACACGTCACCGGCCTAACGGAATTGACTGGGATATCCAATCAAGTTCTATAAAGCGACTAGCTAAATCCCGTGACGTCACCAGCTTTAATTTACGTCTTTGTTTACTGCCCTGGTCCTGTGTGGCGTAGCTTGATATTGTAAATCTTCGTAGATAAAGGTATTTAATGCTATATAACGTAAAAGGGTTTTTTTCAAATCAGACCAGTAGTTCTTGAGATTAGCGTGTAAAATAAACAAACAAAGTGAAACTTTTTAGCTTTATAATATTACCAGCTTTGCCCGCGGCTTCCTCCGTGTCAAATTTGATATTTATTATCCCACGGGAACCATATTTTTTTCTGAAATAAAAAAATATCCTATGTGTTATTCCATACTAGAATCTATCTCAGTACCAAATTCCATCCAGATCCGTTCAGCCGTTTAATCGTGAAAGAGTAACAAACATCCATTCTAACAAACCTTCGCATTTATAATATTAGTAGGATTAATTTTCTTTGTGTTTTTATTAAAAATAACTTACTTATATTTTTAATGAGTTTATGCGGCAAGATTGAAATATAAATGAGAAGTAAGTACGCAGTTCATTATAATAATATGTAGGTAGATAATTATTGTGGCTTCCCAATAAAACAGCAATTAGTCTAATGACAACATGATATTTTCGAGTCCACTGTCCTTTGACCTTTACATCCACAGCAAGGTCAATATTAATTTATTAATATTGACCTTTTAATTTATTAATACAAAAACAGATAAGGTATGGAGCAATATTTTCCCTCTAAAAACTTATTTACATGGTAGGTTTCAGCTCCGTCAAGAAACTTAAAGAGACTCGCTCGCGTTTTTTACTTGTGATTGCTAAAAAAAAATCTACGATGATATCATACCTAGACTCCTGCTATTCACTGTGTGTGTGATTAAATAATAAAGAAACATAAAATAATCCTTTGTTTCAATATGAAGACTTATATTTCCTACTAGCTAATTCCCTGATGCGATTTCGTCCGCGTAAAACCCAGTGTAAATTCCCTGTAAATCGGTCTAACTGTTTCGGATATTAGCCGTTACAAATAGACAGACAAAAATTTTAAGAAGATCAATACTCGTGTCTTCTTTGAACAAGAAAAGGCCTTGCAGTATGACAACAATAGGCTGGTATTATTATTATTATTTGCAATTATAAAACTCGGTTGATTTTGAGCTTTTAAACATTCAAATCTCGAACGTATTGTTTATCAATGAATCAATTTTGCTTCCTTTAAAGAATCATCAATTCTAAGCGAGAAACTATAAATAAATATAAAAATAAATATACCATCACGCCTGTATTCCCCGAAGGGTTAGGCAGAGGTGTACCAATGTACACCCACAGTTCGCCGGTATATTTAGGTCCCATGTAATAGGGGGCGAGCCTATTGCCATTAACCGGGCACAAATCCAAACTCCGAGCTGCTACTAAGAATTTCATAGAAAAACCCAATAACACTTTTTGCTCGACCTGGGAATCGAACCCGGGACCCCTTGCACAGCAGTCGCACTTGCGACCACGAGACCAACGGGGCAGTTAAGCGAGAAACTCTCTTGGTATAAATGATCCATGACAGCAGCGTACGGGTTAACTAGTATTTCCGAAGGCTTACAGCACAATGCGGGTTGTGGGCGTAAGTTTTTGATTAATGGGAGCCTTGTCCGACACAGTGGGCCATTATCAGTTGTTCGTTAATCGACGATAGGCTCTGATGGGCTATCGAACGATGCCCATAGAAGCCTATGACAATACTTTCTTTGTTAAAGGATTGTGTTCGATCCTTTATGTATATGGGTGCCGTTTTAATGACGAAAATAATTTATTGAATGATTTTTTACGTATTACGGGTGTAGACAACGGTAATCAATTAATGTTCTTTTTATGAGTTATTAAAATGTGATTTCTCCATAAATGTTAATAGCAAACTGTGATGTCATTTGTTTTCTAACTAAATTAGTAACTATTTATTGATTTTAATGCTACTCAAAAATCTAATCTACACGTTTCTTGCAAGGTGGCCTTTAAATTTTTAACTTAATTTAGATACAGCCATGTAACAGACAGACAGCAGAGTCTTGGTAGTCAAATTTGAGGAACCCAAAAAAAGGTAGATAATTTTCGATTTCCATTTTTTTTTTTTTTTTACCTATATTTTGTCTAAACCTTTGATCTACGTAAAAGACTTACAGGTACGCACTCAACAATACATTTTATCAAATACTTGTAACATTAGACACTTGACCTTTTTTATAAGTATCAATTTCACGTAGCTACGAATCAATCAGCATGAGTTCGACTTAAGGTTGTCATTCACTATGACATACTCAATATAATTTGTCATTGAGGCCTCCTAACTCAGGTATATTATACTTAAAACGAGGTCCCTATGTAAGATTTACTGTAAAAGTTGTACAACATTTTTCAAGATCGTGCAATGATTATTTTATTTTGTTTTCTTCTTTAATACTTTTAACTATTAGGGGGTATCATGGCAAGTGTGGGGAGGAAACATCACCGGGACAGGTTTTTTTGAAGTAGTTAGAGTCTGAGAGGCCCCCTCTCAGGGCAGTGGATATTCAAGAGGATTAACCTGGAAAAATAAAGGCTCTCGACTATAAAAATATAAAAAAAAACAAATATGTACCTAATAAACCTACCTATCATAGTTTTCGTATATGTATTAAATTGACAAGATAGAAAATACGAAGACTCGCGGGCGGCACTTTGGCTAAAAGTTGAATTTTTCAAGGCGTTGCTGGTGACGGTCGTTGCCATGTCAGTACGGTGCTGTTACAGTGAGTGATAACCATTACCTCCAAGTACGTTGGAAGGAACAATAATACCGCACGTAGACGATCGAATTCAGCTAATGTAAATATTGAATGCTTAGAGCACCACTCAAAGTACCAGGAGTCAGGACTGGTTAAAAAAATATTTTCCTTTCCTATCTGGGCAAATTTGCACCTTAAACTCACAAAATCCCTAAGCTCTAACTCCTGCATGAGGTGGCGGGTTTGACACTGAACAAGTACCAATGTGACTTTGTCAGCTTATACAAGGCGTTGATTTGCATCCTCGTCAAATTCAAGGAATTAACTATGCTCGTGATTCTTAACACGAATCAATAATAAAATAAATTGGATTAGATTATTTTTTTTGACGTGAATTTCAAATTCGAGCTAGCCATCTCGCCAGAGGGTTTAGGCGCTATGTACACATTGATATAGCCGCGCGACAACTCTGCCTACCGCATACGCAACTGGGCGATTCTGAATTTTGCAAGAGGAGTATTCTGGAATACTGTTATTTGATAGTTGCAACTAAAAAAACAAGTATTTATTAGATATTGGCCAGGTATCGTAATTATATTTGATTACTTCATTTTGTTATGACAAGCTCCTAAAATTTGACGAGGATGCAAATCAACAGCTTGTATGTACTTTCTAAGTTTATCTTGGACATCACTGACATCGTTGACGTCATCGTGAGGAAACCTGGACTTATAATTAATATTAATTAGAACGGGCGAGTAATTAACTGCCTAGATAGCTTAGTGGTCCTAGCGCGACTGCTACAACAGAGGTATTGGCTCTGATTTCTAGGTCGAGCAAAAAGTGTTATCGGGTTTTTCTATAAAATTCTCAGTAGCAACTCTAATTTGGGAAAGGGCACGATTAATGGCAATAGTTTAGCCCGCTATTACATGGGACCATGGGACCTAAACTTACCGGCGAACTGTGGGTGTACCTTGGTACACCTCTGCCTAACCCTTTGAGGAATACAGGCATGATGGTATGTTTTAATGTTATAGACGGCGAGAGCTCTGATCAGATCAACTTCAGAGCGGTAAAATGTCCCCCTGGATAAAATAAAAAAGCCATTTCACAAAATAATATTCGTGCATCCACAGTTCAACGTTACTTAGCAACCCGTCTAAGCAAAATAAACATTCGCCGAGACCGCGCCATAGACCTTTCTCTTCGGTAAACACCTTTTGACCTACCTCCAGCAAGTCTTTAAATACCATTAGCGTTAGTCCACTGTTGGACGTGGGACTGACATTATGATATTGGGGACGTTTGCTTACTGTCTAATTGTCTAATCCCTCCCGCACTATTGACTGCTTTGTAGGTCTGAGGTTCTGAGTTTGATTCCTAAGTCGAAAAAGTGTTAGTTAATGTGTTTACATTTACCATCACGCCTGTATTCCCCGAAAGGTTTGACAGAGGCGTACCAATGTACACCTATAGTTCGCCGGTATGTTTTTTGTCCCATGTAATATTGCCATTAACAGGGCACAAATCCTAACTCCAAACTGCTGCTGAGCATTTCATAGAAAAACTGAATAACATTTTTTGCTCGACCTGGGAATATAACCCAAGATCTCTCAACCTCAAGACTAGTTGTATATAATAATATGTTATTAAATATTGTACGGTATAGTAACGGAACCCTTCGTAAAAGATTCCAACACGCACTTAGTCGGTTTTTTAATTAAATATATGCTATAAGATCCATACAAGACGAAAATTCGTCTTCTCAAGTCGTTAAATTGTCTTCGCCGCTAAATATTTTGTTGGGTAAAGGTCGGAAGGGCTTTATCAGTCGAAAAGCTTTACTTAGGTTTACCTTACATCACAATAATAGTGACTAGTAGGTTTATAAACTTGCTTGTGTACGCTAAAGAATTGATAGCAAACGTGAAAGACAGTGGGTCAAGTTTGCACAAATATATACACCATCACGCATGTATTCCCCGAAGTTTCACCCACAGTTCGCCGGTATATTTAGGTCCCATGTAATAGGGGGCCGACCTCAACATAGTTGGGAAAAAGGCTAAGCAGATGATGATGTAATAGGGGGCGAGCCTATTGCCATTAACCGGGCACAAATCCAAACTCCGAGCTACTACTGAGAATTTCATAGAAAAACCCAATAACACTTTTTGCTCGACCCGGGAATCGAACCCAGGACCTCTAGCGTAGCAGTCGCGCTTAGGACCACTAGGCCAACGAGGCAGTTCGTGCGTGCACAAATATGAACTGGTTTTGTATTAAAAAAAAGAAGAATAATAGCCATTGTTATTACAATGGCTATTATTCTTCTTTTTTTTAATACAAAACCAGTTTTTTAATAATTGATATAGGTTATTACCTATATCAATTATTAAAAATACATCCCACAGGAGCTGCTTCGTTAGCCTAGTGGTCCCAAGCGCGACTGCTACGCTAGAGGTCTTGGATTCGATTGCCAGGTCTATCAAAGTGTTATTAGGTTCTTCTATGACATTCTCAGTAGCATCTCGGAGTTAGGATTTGTGCTTGGTAAATGGCAATAGGCTCGCCCTCTATTACATGGGACCTAAACATACCCTAACTCTTCGGAGAATACAAGCGTGAGAGTATGTAATTCTATGTGTAAAGCTTGGTAAAGCTAGACCAATATCTATACGTCTCTCAAATTTCAGCAAATTTTGTTCAATCGTTTAAGCGTGAAAGAGTTACAAACATCTATCCATTTCTCCATTCTGAAAAACGTCTTTATATTAGTAGTAGTACTATAGGTTAGTAGGAAGATATCAAACTGTCATATTTATTCTTCAGACAGAAGATACCTAAAAGCCAATCCTATAAATGAAATTGTTTAAAATCCAGTCACAATGTCATCTCGATGACAATCAATGTCAAAAAATGCAGGCAAATTAAAGGCACTTTTGACAGATTAAGATTGATCGGTCCTAATGCCCAGAAAAATTGCGCCCCTGATTATTGAAAAATGAACCTTAATATTCAGCAGTTAACTTACTGAATCAAAAACACTACGTTCGACTATCTATATGAACAGTGGATCGTAAATTGTAATATTGTCAACACGTATCGATATTACTTGCCGGATCGTTTGTCCCTTTCGAACGTTTGAAAATGTGCTTGTTATGTGTTTCGAGGAAAGCCTTTGCGAATACATGAATCGTGTATTTTTCACGTTTTGTAGTGAAGAGGTGTGTACAGTAATGAGCATAAACATGTATATTGTATACACTTGGCAAAATACCTACCCCTCTTATTATTAGGTATTATTTCTTTTGTTTTTTAGTCACGTCCGCGTCCATTGTTTTCACATACAGGAAAAGTTTTTAACCAGTGCGTAATTTTTTTTGGTAATTCAGTGTCAGTAATAGAAAACATTTCCGTGTTTAGTTAAAAAAAAAAAAAAATCATCCTTATCCGAGTTTGGAATAAGCAAAACATGGACATAATCTATTCGCCATACTATCAATGAAAACTCGCGGCCGCCGCCCGGGCGCATGGCTGGGGTGAGGGGTTGGGGAATGCGCTAGCGCCGAGTGACAATAAAATATGGTTTTTAAGCTTCGTAAGCGATAACTTTTTTTTTAGTACTAAGACATATCAAAATAGAATATACGTGTTTAATAAAACGTGTTGAAGTTTATTATGGCAAAATTTACGCACTGGTTAAAAAATTTTCCTGTATAGTGGCAACAAGAATTTTGTAAAAACCATTTTTAAAAAGAGTGTCCATGGAGTTTCTTGCTCGTTCTTCTCAATAGAGATCTACGTTTTGAAACGAGCAAGTAGCTTCAACTTACTGTAACTTCTTGACAATTCAAAAGTGCCTGTAAATGGTCTAATTGAAATAAATGCTTTGACTGTGACTTGGACTTTGACCTCACTTCGAGCCCAGTGGCCCAAAGCACAACTGCTACGCTATGATTCGATTCCCCGGTCGAGCAAACAATAATTATTAATTCTTAAGTAATCATTTTCTGAGACTACAACCCTGAAGCTTTCGCCTTGAAAACTTTTACCTATATTTCACAAAAGTTCAAGATTCAGAATTTCGAACTTACTAAACAACAAAAGTCTTTTCTTTCAGTCAATAAAAAATTAAGAATTATAAATGACACAATTTTAAATAATAGACAACTGAATTAATAGACATCATTTATTATTAAAAAAACAACAAATGTTTAATGAAACGCAAGTGATTCTGTTTCTTCCAAAGAAAGAGAGAAAGAAACCAAGTCGTTAAATTATTTTTACCAACGCATTCAAAATTGCTCCATTTTCAATTTAAAACTAAATATACTAATATTTTGACTGTCTTTCTGTCGGTTTGTTCCACATGATCTCCGAAAAATCGAGACCGATTTTGACGCGATTTTCACTTGCTAATAGCAGATAGAGTAGAGTTAAGCTAATAGTAGAAATAAGTTGAGTTCCGCATATAAAAGGTGTCCGTAATAACCGACATTCACATGGACGAATATAGGCTAGTTATGAATAAAATAGTTATAGTTGTAGTTTATAGTTTTTCATATTATTAAGGTAATTAATAAAGTATTACGTACACAAAACAGCTATCACATGCTAAGACTATAAACCAAACAAATCGACTTATATTAAACCCAGTAGAATAATACTATTTGCAAAGAGGTACGTTCGTAGCACACAGCTACGGCGTAGCAATTTGCTACAACAGCTTAGCTTGCGTAGCAGTGACAAACGTTTCAGTATTGAATTTGAATTTAGCTGAAAACTCTTATTTTTAGTTAGGTTTTCCAAGATTTTGAAATTATAACACTTCATTACCAAAAACCAGCCAAGTGTGAGTCGGATTCGCACACGAAAGGTTTCGCACTAAGTATGATATCTAATACTACATACGAAAAGAACATGTTTTTTGTATGGAGACCTCTTATCATCTTATTCTAATTATTTGTAGTTATAATAGCGGCCATAGTAATACCCTCTCTGTAAAAAGAAATTAAGTACCTGTGACAGACGGATAGACATCAGAGTCTTTCCGGGTTCCGTTTAGCACCCTATGGTTACGGAACCCTAAAACAAATATACATATATAAGGTGTTACCAAAATATCTGCCACGGATTTAATGGGAGGTAGTATTGTGTTTAAAGATTACAATAGTGAAGAAATTTCATACCCCAGAATAGTTAATTCAATTTGAGAAAATAAAGTAATTTAATAAACATTGACTCTAATCTGCATAACGCGGTTCACAAATTTTCAAAAATATGACACATTATCAATAATTTATCTTCACTATTGTAATCTTTAAACACAATACTACCTCCCATTAAATCCGTGGCAGATATTTTGGTAACACCTTATATAACGGAGCCCGTAGCAAAATTCATATTAGTTTTCAAACCACTACGTTGCACTATTGAAGAGGATACGCAAGTAAATCTACCATGAATAAGCATTCTGATCGAAAACTACGAGTTGGAGATTATCTCAGACTTCCAGCGTATGCAAACGTGCCTTCCACATGTCTTCGAGATTTCTATATCGGAAGCCGGTATTAAAAATAGATATGACGTGTGTGAAAAGACACTTTATCAAGCCTCAAGTTATATGTTCTTGTTTATTGCAAGCAATTTGTCATTTAAAGATTATTCATTGAACAAAAGCAGTCATTTGCGTCTATATGTTTAGGTTACGATGGGGCTGGCATGGTCTTATTTGTGACTCTAAGCCTCTAAAAAAAGAAGTACGAACATTATTCATTCATTATTCACACCACACAGCCGGCTCTAGCATCAGACACATCAAAAAAGACAACTATGTATGTGTTTTAAAAGCAGTTGACATAATCGCAAAAAAAGAATATTTTCAAAGAACTTTCCTAATATCATCACGCCTGTATTCTCCTAAGGGAACTGTGGGTGTACATTTGTACACCAACAGTTCGCCGGTATATTTAGGTCCCATGTAATAGGGGGCGAGCCTATTGCCATTAATCGGGCACAAATCCAAACTCCGAGCTGCTACTGAGAATTTCATAGAAAAACCCAATAACACTTTTTCCTCGACCTGGGAATTTTCAGGAATTTTCCAAATCTGTTGACAAATAACAAAATTCTGAGATAACAAACATAAAAAACCCTCCTGTTCTGAAGTCTGTTAAAAACAGATCCAAAAACATCCAATTCCTCCAAAAAACAAACGAAAAAAACTTCGTACCCTCAACAGTTTAAAAAGAAACTCGGTAATCCGTCGGCTAACTGAAACTTCAAACTACTAATTGCTGGATAAATCTTGTGAAAGTTACACAAACTACAAAGTACGGTTTAATTGGGATGTCTGTTTGTCTGTCTGTGTACACGATTTACCTACAGTTTAGTGTAACAATTAGCGGAGCTGTAATTGACTTGATGAGGGTAGTTTTGTTGTGAACGTGGAGTGGTGAGTTATTTGTTCTGCTATTATCTCATGTGTATATCTCATGATAAAAAATAATGCCACAAAAGTAATTTCGCGCATTTTTGTCACAAATCATTTCTTTAAAAAAGTTTACGTATGTAAAGTTGAATTGTTTCTCTGGGACTTATTGAGCTTTGTTGCCTCGACGATTTTCTAGTAGACTCTTCTGTTGATTCTGCGTTCAGAAATTGCAGTGCTTGGAAAAAGATATCAAGGGATTGTCCGAAAGTTTTTTAATAGAAGAGTACAAATATTAATTCAAAGCGCCACAGAGTACAATATTAGATTTTTATTTACTTTTATATATGTATAATTTTAAATTGAAACAACTTGTTTCGCAATAGTAATTCTAGAATTAAAGGCATTCGTTGCTTAGGTAACTAGGTTTAAACCTGTAATTAAGCTGACAATAATTAAAACTAGACGATATTTATAATCCTACTTGGCATTTAATTAAACCTGTTAACAAAAGGTAAAGCTGAAGATAGAACAAAACCTTAATTCGCTATCAAGACCTAAATACAAAAAACAACTTATTTAGCTGAAGAAGAGAAAAAAATTAAGATTATCCTGAAAATTATTTAGAGAACTGTAAGAAATTTGTTAGATACAAAAATATTTACATAACTAATTAATTGTTTTACTTATTTTCGTTTGATGATCTAAATAAACAAGGCCAATGATAGAGCTGCACAAGTTGCTCAATACTGGTCGGACAAAATTATATGAGTAAATTGACACGAAAAGTTCGATGCTAAAAATCTGTACACTAATGTATCATACCTATTTAAATGGAGAATTTCGTTGTTTAGATATTGCTGATTATTAAATTTATTTTTAAGAATGATTCATATTTTATGATAAGTTAATGCAAGTGTAATGCTATGCGCTTCTCAAAATTTCTGTAAAAACATACATACATACTCTCGAAAAACATAACCCTCCTTCTGTCGCAGTCGGGTAAAAGAAGACGGTCCCACAGTGACTCACAGTTGTCAGAACCTTAGGGAAGCTCAAACGAGAACAAATGCCAGTTATAACATTGCGTTAATAACATTCTTTGTTAAGTCTCAAATTAGTTAAAATAAAATAACATACATTGCAGGTTTTATTGTCGTCAGCAGTAGGCAATAACATCTTTAATTTAAGAGGAATTTTCTCTTTAAATAGTGATGCGACACGTAATTTAATTTGTTGAAGAAACATGTTTTTTTAAGAATTGTGTTCGTTAAATCGAATGTTATAACTAAGTGATCAACCGCTAGGAACGGTTAGTAGTCTATGGGTCTTTTGAGGGTTTCTTTTGTTTAGTTTTAATGATCTATTCCTAATAGTAAAAAGGACCTTCTTTTTTAAGGATGGGAAAGCACCAAAGGTATTGTTTGGCTCTTACTCACTAAATGCAGTAAAAAGTATAGATCAAATTTTGGTCACCACCACCACCACCACTACTACTTATTTCAATTGTATGTGCTATTAAAAATAGCATCGACCCTATTTTTACTTGTCAAACCTCTCATCCAACCTTCCAGAACATCCCTAGAAAGTAAAGAGGCGCTATAACCCAGCCTACAGTTACCCGGAATTCGGAATGACACGGTGACGTCACCATCCGCCATACAATTACTCCTGGGTAACGAAGGCACACATCGTAGTCATCTCGTGAGGCCCGTGTCGCTACCCTATCGTGTCCTTATTACCCTATCGTGTCCTTATTACCCCTTCGTCAAGTCCTAATGCCTTTGACCTTAGCGGGAATTGGTGTTTTACCTTTGAAGTGAGCGTTGATGGCAATAATAATTACAAGTGTTTTGTTAAATAATGCTTTTGAATTGTTAAATTGCGTTTCGTCGTAACTTTAAGTATTACGTGTTTTGTTAATTGTATTATTCGGTTCTGTTGAATAAAATAATTTTATTTTTTACCGGTGACTAGTAGGCCAAAGAAGTAACGATTTAGATAGTTAAAGAGGACTTGCACAAGTAAAAGCGTGCAATAACGTGTGAAAATGAATGAACGCAAGTATCTTAGCCACTTGTGGGTGCAACAGTGACACGCTGACTTGCGCAAGTATATAACTTATGGAGCGTACCATTATGATAATGCATGCCACGTTTACATAAAGAATCTTTACACAAAGAATTACGGTTTCATTTTTAGAAGAATGATCGAATCGTAACCAATAGCAATGATATACCTACAAAATAGACAAAGTAAAAAACAGTTCTAATAATTTCAAAGTCCTTTTCGTATGTTGAAGCCTCCTCCCCGTAATTTAGAAGCAAGGCCATTACGACAACGACAAAAATCTTGTAATAAATAAAATTATAGCCAACGCTACAATATTTGAGTCTCGTACCAAAATAAGATTATATAGTTCACCGAACACAGTTAATTCGGGAATCCTTTGATATTAAACCTATAGTTCCTTTGACATCGTACACGAAAATTCCTGATAAGTATCGCATCGTTTTTGATGACCACTGAAAATACCTGGCGACGAGAGTGAAGTGGTCACAAAAATATTTATTTTGTCCCGTTTTTCGTGAACGGTATTTATAGAGGCACCTGCCTATCCATTTTACCGACAAAGGATTGATCAGAGGTGGTGGGTAGGCTTGTATACAATGTTTATTTACTTGATAAAAGCAATGCTACGTGTTATATCTATACTAATGTTATAAAGAGAGTAGATTTTTTTGATTGTATGTACCGAATTAGCTCCGAAACTCCTGGAGCAATTTTAAGCCTTCAACCTTCCTTTCACCATTTAATAGCAAAAATATAGTAACATAGCTATATATCATCACGCTACGACTCAGGGGATCAGAGCAGTAGGCAACTAAACGTGAGTGAAAATTACCCCGCGGACGAAGTCGCGGCCATGACCTAGTATTTAATATAAAATATTAACAGACTTAAATTAAGATAAAAGAAAAAAAAAACCAAATGGATTACAAATTTTCTCGCATCCCCATCAACTGGAAATCTGCGTAAAAGACAGGAGGCATTGCCACGTTAGATGGCAATGCCATCCAACGTGGCAATGTACCAGTGGCCAAGGTAAAAGCCAGCCCTTGGTCACGAGAAATGTCAACCAACCGCTTGAACAATTCCCCAATTTAAAAAAAGTTTAAGCAATTAGACGTTAATTTAATTATATAATTCAATTATGAACATGCCAATTATTATGTCTGAGGCTTCGTCCGCGTAATTTATACAACTGATCCCTAATTTTTGTAACTATTAAGTATAGCTTATAGCATTCAGAAATAGCTAAATGTCGGAATTGGGCCAGCAATACTGAAAAAAAAACCATTAAAATAATTCGGGATCCGGGATAGATAGGCAATACGTGCAAAAATTAATCTTTACTAATATTATAAACAAGTAAAGATTATTTGATTTTTTTTTTGTTTATAAGACGAAATCTACGAAAGTTCTAGGTTCGATTACAATAATTCTTTCACTGATAGAAAGCCACATGAATGCTATGGCCTATGTTTAATAATAGTATTAATGCCGTCCACACGGATGAAGTCCGAAGAAGGTAGTAACGTAGTAACAGATTAGTGGCACACGTTTAACGGTGCGCATCATTCAAAAATTCTAATTTTATTCCACGGCCGACAACCAGGCGACCGACACCTGACATCGCAAGAAGACAACCTCGCTATGCCTATATCAGAACTGTGAACGAAACCATAGCGCGATTCAGGAATCCGCCCAACGAGGTACAACGCCATCTATCGAACTATGAATTAATATTCAATGCAATAGGCTATTATTTTGTGGTATACTTTTTTCCACTATATTAGTTTTCCAGTATGTTTTCTGGTATCCTATGATGTTGTAAAAATTATACTATTATAATATAATAATGATTTTTTGTTTGTTTGTTAAACGTAGCATATCAGGGGCAAAAAGAAAAAGACAAAAAATAATGATTAAGAACTACCAGACAGATTGAAAAAAATCTTTTCGTGTATGATAGCTTGATTCATTAGGAATAGAACAGGGTATATAACATCACGCTACGACCTACGGGAGCGGAGCAGTAACCAAGGACGTAATTTAATGCGGCTGAGAAAAGCCAAGCGGGAAAGTGGCGGGTAGAAGGTAGTTTATTAAAAGACTTTTAACTCGCATGTCACTGGAGCTCAGAAGTTCCGGTGACATGCGAGTTATAAAGTCTTTTAATTCTCCAGTGTACCAGTGTAGGATGCTAAAATTCTAAGAGTTCTTACGTTCTATACAGGAAAAGTTTTTAATATGTGTGGAATGTAATTTTGGTCGTTCTGCTGTATCAGTAATAAAACACATTTCCATTAATTGTTCAATACGTTTTTATGATTTTTTCTTGCATTTTGGTACTGAAAGTACCATTGTTTAGTTCTTACTATCGCTCAACGGCGGTGGCAAGTGCCTGTAAAATAATTTTCAAAGTAGACATCTTTCGTAAAGAATAACTTTTTTTATTACTAAACCATTCCAAATAAAAAAAAAATGTGTGTTGATTAGAACTCTTTTTAGTTTATTTAGTCACTGCGCACGCACTAATAAAAAAACTTACCCGAATTTCATAACAAAAAAAAACAAGGGTTCCTTAAGAAATTCACGCGGATTATTAACTAACCCTTTCTAACGTATAATACCTATCAATCGTACAAGTAAATACTTCAATGCTCTGATACAAAGCTTCAACTACGCGCTCGACTGGTCCAAGTAATTAATTCGCACGACTAACAAGAACAGAATTGAATATGACTACAGCAATCCTTTTGTGTTAACGTCAGTGCATGCGAGAATTCAAGATGGCGGCTGATGTTATCCAAGATGGCGGCTGATGTAATCTAAGATGGCGGCTGATGTAATCTCTATCATGGTAATACTGAACACAATGGCGTTTGAAAGCTTAAAGTGAATTTGAATTTCCGCTTGAGTTCAGAATGACAGTTAAACCTACGTTGATCTGGTTGTGGTAGTTAACTGGTTAATTTTGTGATGGGGTAATAGTTAAGGCATCTGCTTCTCATGCATGCCAAAGTCAAAATCAAAGCATTTATATCAATTAAATATACCGGCGAACTGTGGGTGTACATTGGTACACCTCTGCCTAACCCTTCGGGGAATACAGGCGTGATGGTATATTTTTATATCAATTACATCATTTTCAAACACTTTTGAGTCGTCAAGGAGTCGGTTAGTTTTATGTTAAATATAGGTAGGTATGTCTCTAGGGAGAAGAACGGGCACGAAACTCCGTGCATGAGGTTGCGGATTTGATACCGTCTAAATTTATATGTACTTTCTAAGTTTATCTTGGATATTACTGTGTCGGTCGGTCCCTCACGATGTTTCGTAGGAAACATGGATGAAACGTGGATATATAATAAAATTATTTTAGTCAAAAATAGCCAATCCGCCTTGAGCAAGCGTGGTGATCAGAGCTCGTACCTTGAATGTCATTGATTTCAGTAAGACAAATTATAAAAAGTTTTTCACGTATGAACGACACTTTTATTCAATATTAATTTTTTATCATGTAATTGACGTCCAAAAGTGCCTTTTAATGGTCTAATTAAAATAAATGACTTGACTTTGACTTTGAACGTCATTTACAAGAGAAATATATAATTAAATCAAGTCGCCCTATCCAAAGGTAGTCTTATAAAAAGAAGAATGAGCAAGAAACTCTATACTTTCTCTTATCCGAGATCCGCATTTCAATACAATACAAATAATTAATGAATAACTTTAGAGTTGGTTCTGTAGTGTATCATTCGTTCGTTTCCATTCAACAAAACTTATATTGAAAATGTTGAATAAGGTTTCATTTTGATACTTTTGCTACTAGGGGAACACAGACGGGCAACATAATTAGTTTTTACTAGTTTTTACTACGACTGCCCAAAAAAGGAGTGAAATATTTTAAGAGTTCATGAATGTGAATTTCTTTATTATACCACTAACTTCTGCTTACGACTTCATTCGCGTCAAATTTTATAATAATTTTATATTATTCCACGGGAACCGTACATTTTTTTTTGGTATAAAAGCATCCTATGCCTTATTCCACACTGCAATTTATCTCAGTGGTTTTCATCTAGATCTGTTCAGCCGTTTAAGCATCAAAAGTGATTATGTTTGATTATAATCAAATAGAAAAGATAACCTGTGCACATAATTATATAGATAGTATAAAAAATAAAATGTAAATTCGTACTAATATTATAAATGCGAAAGTCCTAACTCTGTCTATCTGTCTGTCTTTTCTTCACGCCTAAACCACTGAACCGATTTCAATGAAATTTGGTACAGATATAGTCTGGGACCCGAAAAAGGACAAAGGATAGCTTTCATCCCGGAAATCCCCCGGGAACGGGAACTATTAATCCACGCGGACGAAGTCGCGGGCAAAAGCTAGTCTTCCATAAATCAATTTCAAACCTTGATTTGAAATGATGAGGGTGACTATGGTTTTTTTTACCGATAGGAAATCATCAAATGACTTTTGACACCCTGGGCGGGGCGGGAGGAAATGTCAGACTTTTACTGACTAAAACCCATCCATGTTCCTTCTTGTGAACTTTGCGTTCCGGGGGCGCGGTATCTCTTTTGAACAACCCGTAGCCCCGACAGGGTGATTATCTATGATTATGGCTTTAATCAAAAGAAGATAGCTCGTCTGTCCATACGTTGCTTCATAAATTGCCCCCGCTGTCTGTAGTTCAAAACTCTTAGTCAAGTACCGACTGAGGTACAAAGATGAAGTTCTGTGAAAGAGAAAATTGCCTGCAACTTGACGCTGGAAATAATTTAAAACGAGTAGGTCCTAGGACATTGTAAAGCTTCAGAATGTTTGAGTAGATCTGAAGTATTGATAACTAGTTTCTGCCTGCGGCTTTGTTCACATGGAAGTCAAGTATATTATTAAACATAACCTAGTGCACTTGACAATAGTAAAGCTTTCTATAAGGGAAAGGTTATAAGCACAGAGCACAACTTATAAGTAAGTTAGAGACAAAAAAAGTATGCAAGGATCGGAGCAGGTAGCGTTTTGTGGTTTCTGCCTACCGAATGCGAAAAAGACGTGATTTTATGGATGTTAGTGAGTTTAAGTAATCGGGCTAAAATAAAATAAAATGTGTATCAATAAATATGTGTCACATTTCAGGAAATTTCATTCAGCCGCTTAAAAGTGAAAGAACTTGTATATAGACCACCTTTAATTGTTTGTTTTAGCAACAGTAGTAATAGGCACTCTGAAACTTTCAAGAGGCTACCTACCAATTCATCATCATCTGCTTAACCTTTTCCCAACTATGTTGGGGTCGGCTTTCAGTCTAACCGGATGCAGCTGAATACCAGTGTTTTTACATGGAGCGACTGCCTATCGGACCTCCACAACCCAGCAACAACAACCCAACACGATACCCCTTGGTTAGACTGGTTATCAGACTTCTTGGCTTCTGACTATCCGTAACGACTGTCAAAGATCTACAAATGACAGCCAGGACCAACGGCTTTACGTGCTTTCCGAGGCTACCTACCAATTAATATTCAAAAGATACAGCCCCATGACAGATTGACAAACAGACAGTAGGTACCTATTTCTGAAGACGGCCTGCATTTGTTAGGAGGTTCCTTTCTCTGGAGTCCTAACAGCCGATAACTTGAACCGTATTCCCGATACCCGTGGGCTACTATTTTCATATTTTTAAATGTTTTTGTTAAGCTTTTCTTAAACAATATGTAAGTATCTACATTTAGGAACACAAAGGACCAATTTGACTTTATAAAAGCAATTTGCTTATCCCAGGTACCTTAGTATTGCCTCGATAACCCGATGACGTCACAATACCTGTTTAAAAACATTCAAAACATAAAAACCTGATGCTGTAATCAACAATTTGTGGTTGTAGAATAACGCTCCTTTGGGAAATGATAGCAAAACTATAAAACTACATTGTTGTTTTGTGCTTCGGGGATTAGAGCGACGCTGCTATCTTATGTATGTAAGCTTAAAGATTAGTATGTTATCCCTTGTCTGTTTTTTTTATTTACGTTACTACTACACATTAACACACATTTACCTGCCCCGCTGGTCTCGTGGTGGCAAGGACGACTATTGAGCGTGGGGGATTCGATTCACAGGTCTAGACTGCTTATGTGACCTCCACAACCCAGTTACCGGTAACACGATACCTGATGGTTAGACTGGAATCCTAATGGAAAAACCCAATGAGACGATTTTTGCCCGACCTGAGAATCGAACCCAAGACCTTTAGCGTAGCAGTCGCGCTTGCGACCACGAGACCACCGAGGCAGTTATTAGTATACATGAATACATAACAAAAATTACGCATTTTTATAAATCGTCTGAAATCGACAAAGTTCTTGACGAATAGGTAATGTGTAACATTTTTCTTAACAAGTTTCTTTCAGACGGAATAAAAATATCTCGCATCATTTTCACTAATACCGATTGACCTCAGAAAACTATTTTTCCAAAGGTACGGAACCCAGACGGAAATAAGTCTTCAAAAGCGACGGCGATTTGAGATTGTATCGTTTCTATGAAACAGTTCTGTCGAATTCCCGTCTCGTTCAGCTTTCGCGGCCATTTTGCCGATTCATCTGTGAAAACTGGACGATCGTCCTTTGAATTGTATAGGCGGTCAAGTATCAGAATTTGGACGATTTTGTTTGCGCTTTTAAGGGTCGTTTGAAGGAATTGATTTCTGCTTCTGCTGATCGAGAAGAATGGAAAATTATTGGACTTAGAAAGCCGGTTCATTCTGGAAATATCTTCCTTAGTGAATATAGGTGAAGGGAATTTATGTTTTTTTCTTTTTCGTTGCTTGGCTAACAAGCCGACGGCCCACCTAATGTTAAGTGGTCGCCGCTGCCTATAGACATCTGAAATACCACCAAACCAGACAAACCAGACCAATACCAGATCAATACCAGATCAATCCCAGAGCAATATCTGTAACAATCTCACTAATTAATTAAGGTGAAGTGAGCTTGAAAATTCCCCTACCTGAGGTGTGTTTGGTGAGATTTTTATATAATATTGCGACTGCGGAAAATATTAGGTATATTATCCGCAGTCCAGTCCAATACCATAAATAAAATATTTACTTAATTAATACTTACTACTACTTAACACTACTTACTTTTACTTCTTCTTCTTTTTGCTTACTTTTTAAATATATTTTTTTTGTCTGGTTTTATCGTTGTTTCATTCTTGCCATTCTCTTTTGCATTATTCAGCTTTATGATATGAAATGTACTTTAAAGATGGCTAACGTAAGACTATCGTCTATTATAAAATTTAATCAACTAAGATGCGGAAGAGTGATGATTAATGCAGTATTTACCTTCTCTATATGAGTCGAGGCCTTTAACCAAAATACAAATAAAGTGTGTAAATATAAATAAACACAGATGAAAACATTTACTCTAATCAATGTTTTTTGTTAATTAAAACCTTATTTATGTTCGCGTAAGCAAATAACCCGAATCGACGGATTTTTACTTTCATATTTGTTGATTTAATTGATTTCGTTTTAATCGATTAGTTTGCCTTCAATATATGTAGCTATGTAAAAAATATACATTTAAAATATACAAGTATACCCTGTAAAAAAAAGAGGCCGAATTGAAAATAAATTACTAGACTAAGGGTAATTTAAATTGCATCATGATAACTTGTCCATCTCGTTCATAACACATACAATACACATATATACATATAAAACTGTACAATACAACATTGTACTGTTATATTTTGTGATAAATAATAATAATAATCAAGATTATAATATAATCTTAATATCTTCTTTTTTCTTATTCTTCTTCTTATATCTTTTTTTTAAATATTTGCTATAGCTACATACAAATATCTTCTTACAGAAAGACATCTAAAAACGAAACCTACAGAAGAAGTCGCATTATAACAAAGGTTGAGAATCCCTGGTCTAAACCTTGATAGCGCAGTAGCAAAACTTCAACATCCAATTCAGTTTCTGAATAGTCGCAAATTATATATAAGAACCACGAAATAGTAGTAAATAAAACACGGTGTTTACAAATCGCTTGTTTATTGCAAGAGTGACATATCTCAAAAACACGTAATTTTCGGATTTTGTGAAAAAAATACTCTTTATTTATATATTTTTTAGTATATGCTTTTACATGAACAGTAATGCACAAATATAATGACATACGGTTTGCTAGTCTTTATTTGTAATGTATATGTGTAACACAAATTAAAACTTTAAAATCGCTCTCCTGTAAAATTAGGTTTTTTTAGTTATGACAGTCTTGCAATAAACAAGCGAAATGTAAGATTTGTACCTACTAACGACTTTAAAACTAGTTTAGTTACCAATAATCCCACTTCTTTGAAACTTAGAAGAATAAACTTAGAACAGGAAGAGTGTTAGATACCCCTAATTCTTCTTCGCAGTTAAAGCTCTGCTGATCCACAGAGAATGAGCTTATAGATAAGTTGTTGCAGGAATCTTAAGATAGTTTCACACCAGAGAGACAAGTCGTTATTAGATGGGCAAGAAATCAAACTTGTATAAGTAATAAATACTCTATTCTTGTAGCATTATAGTTCAATGTTGTGCGAACAAACATTTCAATTTACATCTCAACAATCTTTGGTGTGAAAGGTGTGTGGATGCTCGTGGATGTCAGAGGCGATAGTTGAAATATTTGTTTGTACAATATTAAACTATATTGCTGCATGAATAGAGTATATAATACTTTGCTAAATGGATACACGAAAAACGCGCGAGAGGGCGCGTGCCAGCGCTGGTCGGCGCGATACATCTTTCGGTGTGAAAGGGTCAGCGTGATTTTTTAATTTTCACCCATTCAATCCACTTCATGCCTCGCTGGTTTGAAACCACCTTAACATCAAACCTTTTCACGAACTCGTGCATAGAACTTTGAAACTTACACTAGTACAGATAAAGCCTCAGATTGTGCAAAGAATTATGTGTTCCGAGGTACCTAGGATTGCAAGTAATCTCTAGAACTAGAAGTTTTATTAGAGAACTGCCCTGGCTTCACCAGGATACACATTTCCGACTTTTCCAAAAGTTTTCTTACAAATCTTCTCCTGGAATTGCCAAACCGATACGTTTTTCGAAGTAATCGTAATGGTTTTGGATTTGAGTGGTGATTAGTTTTAAACTTATTCAAAGCATAAGTTTAACATGTGCGGTGGCACGTTTTGGCAAAATAGTGACTTTTTAATCTCAATGAAAACATTATAGTGCATAAGAGTGTATGCAAACACAGGTGTACTCTCTCTTCCCTCACTCACAAGCTCCTATAAGACAGCAATCCAACACGACCGGGGAGAGATCAGGCGCAGGACCAACGGATTTACATGTTTTCCGAGTTAAGGAGGTGTCACACTACCAACTTTCAAACTACGGGGTGCTACTGGGAAATTTCTAATGGCACTTTACCTGACTTAGGAATCAAACCTCGACACCAACGGGGCAATGTTTGTTTTTAACACCATTGGATGGCAAAAAAGCCCATGGCCTGCTTGATGTAAAATGGTCACCGCTGCATAAAGACATCTGCAATACCAGAGGCCTTGCAAATGCGTTACCATCCAAAAAAACAATGTCTTATGTGCCTGTAATTACACCGGCACCCATACTCTTCAAACAAACACAAAATATGTTTATATTAATAAATCCAGTCAGAACATCTAAGGCCCGGTTTTCTGACGTTAAGTTAATTTCTTCATCCTAGTTCTCATACGTACATAATAATATATTTTACTAAATGACCTCATGAAGGTCGGTGAAGAGCTCTTACATACATATAAATAGCGTGGGTATGTATGTACAGAGCATTACTACGAAACGGTAACGCCGGCCGAAATATAAGGTCTGTGGTTGTTTTATGTTAGACGATTCTATAATAAAACTGGCATGTCTCCCGCGTTCAGTTGCGTTTTTGGTTACTGCTCCGCTCCCATTGGCCGTACCGTGATGTTCTATACGTATAAAGTTTCCTCTTGAATCACTCTATCTATGGATAAACACACATTAAAGAATACATTAAAGATGTAACTGTACAGACGGCGGCAGGAAGATACTGTCTTTTACACTATTTACAGATTATTGTGCTTTTTTACCCACTAGGTTAAAAATTGAATCGACTGAAATAAAACCTTAATTGTGTATATAAAATAATAAAAGTATTTCTTTTTTCAGGGTTCCAGTAGTAACAACCTATTTTTTTTTAACCTTGCCCCACATTGAAACTTTCTTCCGTACCGTAGGTGCGTTTACAATATATGTATACGTATACACAGCACCGCTGCACAACACATGTTGTCAAAAAATACCTATCTGTTTTGTGACCTAGAGCGTATAACTATCCCCATACATTTCCACTCTTCAAGTTCATTACAAGATACAAAAGAGTAAAAAGTTGAGAAACCAGTCCCATTCAATCGCGTAAAACAATTTCTACCTTTACAAGCAATTTCCCGAAGGCACAGCTCACACGCTTAAAGGTAACATTCATTGCTAACAGTAGCAATAAATACACTGCCAGAACACTTATCTTAATGACATCGCGTTTGTATTAAGTCTGTAGTCAGAAGGTATACAGTGATTCACAAATGAATGAGTTGTAGTCCATAAAACTACCCACTTGTAGTGCTAATGGGGTTGTTTTTGGTTTCTACTTACAATGGGGTACGGGACTTTGCTTTTGTAACAATAAAATGTTTTATTACAGCTTATCCCCTGTGTGGTAAAAGGGAGAAGATATTTATCCTTTCGAGACCCGTTGACTCCTGAGAGAAGCACAAGTATAATCCCTCTGTTATAAGGTTTTAGCTGGTTTAAAAAGATAACGTTAAAAATATATTTATTTGAGAAACAAGATGGTATAAGATGGCCTATTGTGGAAGGCGCAGACACTCCTGGGATCTCCAGCGATGTCCATAAGGATTTTCCTCAACGACGCAAACTAAAAGTTATAAGATGAGTCTATCTCATGTTTTGTCATAATTATGGCACACACAGTAAAAACTTGCATTATAATTAGACAAGTAATTTTTCGTGATTTCAAGATTGATTTAATAATTAACGTTGATTATTTTCATGAGCACTACTAACACTCTCTAAACTACTCTAAAGAAACGTCCCCAATTTTAAATGACCTGTATATCGACAGTCGCATAATAGAAGACATCATTTTTACTGAACTTCAACATCTTAGGTAACTATTAGATACCTTAAAAGGTATTAGATACCTTATACCCTTAGGCATCTAACGAATTGTAGCCACAGTAATTCAGAGGCCTGTTATCAAATACAACCTACTGAAACATCTTACTGATTGTCAGACCATAATAGGCAATCGATACCAATACCTAACAATAACGTTCGATGTTACAATCGGAAATTAAATCGACTTACCTGTTATGTACTTGTCAGGCGAATGGATAGGTATATACGAGTAATTGAAATGTTTTATGTGGTACCAGATATAAATACGTTTATATTTATCGATTGGTTCATATTTATTTGTTTTTTTTTTTTTTTTTTGTAGATCTTTGACAGTCGTTACTGCTAGTCAGAAGCTAGAAAGTCTGACAACCAGTCTTACCAAGAGACCCATTACTGGGTTGTGGAGGTCTGATAGGCAGTCGCTCCATGTAAAATACTGATATTCAGCTGCATCCGGTTCGACTGGAAGCCGACCCCAACATAGTTGGGAAAAGGCTAGGCAGATGATGTTTCATATTTATTTCCATTGTGGAAGTCTCAAGTGAAAATCGGATTGAATTTAAGTGATGTAAGTAAGTTCTAACGCGTGTAAAAAGACACTAAACGAAGCTGAAACTATAGTTAAGTAAATTCCATACCAGAAAACTTTTTGGTTATGGAGTAATATAAAGTCAAAGGTTTTAACTGTTTAAAGAATAAACAATTAAAACTTTTGACTTTTATTAACTTTAAATTGTTGAATTTTAGTTTTAAGTTAATACTATGTTACTTTGCCCTACCAGGGTCCATAACTATACTTTTACTTCAAACACATTATGGTATGAATATGAATATGACTTTTATATGTTTAGACATACAAGTTTTACGTGTTGAAAATAAACTTTAAATTAAATACCCCTATAACCCTTGTATTGTTGCATATCCATATAAACACAATGTTTTACGCGCTACCATAAACACTTAATGAATTTACATACATACTACCATCAGGCCTGTATTCCACGAAGAGTCAGGCAGAAGTATACCAATGTACACCCACAGTTTACCGGTATGTTTGGGTCCAATGTAATAGGGAGCGAGCCTATTGCCATTAACCGGGCACAAATCCTAACTCCGAGCTACTACTGAGACCCACCAAAGAAAAAAATCCTTTCCCATCAAGAATTTTTGCTCAAGGTCACATGGTTTAATGAGCAGTATGTGAAGTCACCAGCTGTGTTACGCGTCTTTTTACACCCCATTTTAATGTACATATTTACAGCTACATGACCACAAAAAAACCATGAACAAAAGTTTTATAACTACCATAAAAACTCACTCACCTTTCATCACCCGACATAAAAAAGTCTCTTCAAAAATTGACTCCGCAACCATCAAAGAATAAAAACTGTGAAAAGGTACTGAATTGTAAATTGACGTCGGGTAGGTACAGACAACCCCCGCCTAGCATCCGGCCACATTCAAACGGCAAATTGTCACTGCATTTGCATCACAAGGGTCGCCGGTTCACTTCCTGCGCTACGTTTAAGTTAGACTTGCATTTCATAGTAGAGAGCGAAATTATTGTATAATGGGTCTTATAATTGGCCCCTTTTGTGCTGTAATTGGCCTTTGCTGACGTATTATGCTGGCTCTTTGCTGGGTTGAGTATGAAATATAAAAAGTTTTTTTAACTTTGGGAAAATTCTATAGGAGTTTTTAATGGGTAAGTATGTTACAATTTAATTGGATTTGACCTACTAGTTTCTTTTTTTAGAATATATCAATCAGTCTTTTGTAGTAAAAACGTTGTTTACATTAAAAAATCAGGAGAAATAAAATAAACAAAATCTCTCGTAGTAATCGAGTAAAATAATAAAAGCCTATTATTATCCCACTACAGGGCAATAGTCTCTTCTCCTACAGAGAAGGCAAGAGGATTAGTTTCCACGCTTGCATAATTGCGTATTTATTTTTATTCAAATTAAATTCGCCTTGCGCCATCTTGAATGACCTGTCATATCTGTCAGTGACATCTTGAAACACAATATGGCGGCAATGGCGGTCCAAAGAAAAAATAGTAATAATATCAATTCACTTAGAAGACACATGATTCATCACTCCTGGGTTTATGATCTTTTTATTTGAGGACATAAAATAAAAGTAATGTCGCAGGAAAGGTACCGCCACCATAACACTCGGTTTTATGTGATGATGATGAAAATTGTAAGGTATGTGAGATGAAAGTCTAATTAAATATTTTCTTAAGATACTTGAGATGAATTCGTCTTATAAAACAGCTATGCAATACTAAGTATGCATAGTAATTATTACGGAACGCCTTCAATTACTTTTGCTTTTATAATTAGCTTTGTCGTCGAATTATTGCATTGCAAATTTTGACAGGCGTTCTTATTTTTTTTATCGTATTTTATTTAGGTGCTCATACTCACAAATAATATAAGACCATAATATAGGACCGTGCCAGCCTTACATAACTCAAACATGTACTTACTCTAAACTATAAACTATTTGATAGGTATAAGACGGGCCTGTTGGTCTAGTGGTTAGCGGCCCTGACTGCTAAGCCGGAGGTCGTGGGTTCGATTCCCACCCGGGACAAACTTTGTGTGATGAGCATGATTGTTTGTTCTGTATCTGGGTGTGATTTATCTATAACATGTATGTATTTATAAATTATATAAGTATGTATATCAGTTGTCTGGTTACCATAACACAAGCTCTGCTTAGCTTGGGATCAGATAGCCGTGTGTGAGTTGTCCCAAGATATTTATTTATTTATTTATATAAACTAAAATGCCTGCTTTCGACAGAGGCATTGAAGCTACATCTATCAAATAGGCAGCATCATCAGCAGCATAGAAAAAAGTAAGATCAAATGCACATTTGATTTTACTTTCAAACTCACTGGCTATTTACGAATAAACATACCTACCTACCTACAAGCTAACGCACTAAAGACGATTAACATAACACTTAAGATTTAAACGGCTTTTAGAGTGCCTAACAATTAGCCGTAATTACATAACTACCACGAAATTCAGGCCAAAGTTCTCATTCAAATCACTATTAGCCCTTATACATAGTTAGGTAATAGGCCGTAAGATTACGTAATGTTCACAAGCAAAGTGAATAAGATTTTAATAAATACTTTTTACAGTGATGACAACGACATTGTCAATGTTGTGACAGCTGTCAGATGGTTAAAAGAGCGGGAAAAATGTTAGAAGGAAAAATTGCATAATGTTTCAATCCAGACAGGCAATAAATGTTTATAAGGTTAAATAGGGCTTAACCCTTTCAGTAGCTACTATTATTCAGCGACATGGTCATTTAATTTTACAGTTATGACTTTATTAGTAGGTATATACTAATTAAGATTAATTACGTTTCTCATTATTAACATATTCATTTCAAGTCACACGGCGGCGGCGTCAAGCTGATTTGCGCAAGTTTGTCGTTTTGTGTGTTGGATTTTTTTTCGTGGACTCTGAAGGCTCTAGAGTCTACTTGATACTGAATCCAAGGCAAAACTTTCCGTTACGACGTCCCTTTAACCTAAAACATACCAAAACACCGTACATGATGGTTTATTATCCATTACCCGTGCCCGTTGATGAAGCACTTTCCTAACTACTAAATAAAACGCTTCCCTCGGAAGTAAAGTTAGTAAAGCAAGTTAGCGTTGGTTTAGAGCTGCGCTTAGCTAGCTAATAAATTATTTAACTGAGTTGACTTTAGTTTGATGTTAGTAGGTTTTAGGAATTATGCGTGTAGTTAGCGCTGATTTTGTGAACTTTAAAAGCGCCTCGGCAAACGATTTCGTAATCATAATCTTTAAATATTAATAGAACTCCATCGTACAAAATTTACAAGTGACATTACAAGTGTTGTGATGACCCAGTGGTTAAGGCGCCCGCTTTGGTCTCATGCACGAGGTTGTGGGTTTGCAACCGGGTACGGGCCAGTACCAATGTGGACCAACAAGGAAATATGAACAAAAAAATCTGCTGTTCTGTAGAAATTGATCGTGTTGTAGTGCATTTTTTAGGGTTTTTTTTTATATATATTTCAGAGCTGGTTCCATTATGAAAGTAGTTTCTTGGGCTACTTTCACACTCTGAAAAATGGCAGGTGAATGAAAAGTAACCCTGTTTAAACACTTAGGGCCTGCCCCGTGGTCTGCCCCCACAACCGATAATCGGGTCGATTCTCGGTCGTGTGGGCAAACGCTTAACGAACCCGATAGGTACATACTCTTCCCAGTATTACGATGTTATTTTAGTTCAAGTTCATATTTTTATGGGAACTTTCTAATTACGAAAATATTGAAGGTATTCAAGTATTTATTTGCATTCCATTGTATCATTTGAAACAGTCTAGAAATGAACGCTTGACTGTAATGTATGTGTAAGGGTATCTATGTTTGAGGAAAATTTGTGTTTTGATTGTGTGTGTGAGTGTGTGATCAGAATAATTTTCAATTTCTACAAGTAAATAATTACGTAGTATACTTCCACGACCACTATATTGTTGCATGCACCTGTAATTGCAATGTTTTTCGTGGCTTGCGTGATAAACAGTTATTTTTCTTAGCAATAACTTTTGCCCAATATTAGTTTGATACAGTTTACAGTGGCTATGTCGTATGTCTTTTTACACACGGTTTATCTTGTTATCAAATGCCATAATTCTTGTTTCTTGTTCGCAGAAGGAAAATATCACGTGTACTTACATTGTTCTTTGTCGGATTCTTCATGGTGTTGTCCTTCACTTTAGTTATCGTTTATTCAAATATTCAGGTGTTCTGCAATTCTCTGAAAAAATACTCATAATAATTTCTCTTATTCTGTAAAAAAATCTCACTATGTATTCCGGTGAAGTGAGTTTGAAGTTGAAGTGAGCTCCGCCCACCGATGCTAGGGATTGACAGCACATTTTAATTAAATTCACCGAAGAATAATTTTACAGGATAGCACTGTTAAATTTAAACATAAATAAGATAAACTATGTAGATACAAAATTTAAACAATAGCTCCTCCGAAACTATGAAGCGTACACATTTCATTTCTCCGAAAACTCGGTGACTTACAATAAATAATAGGTATTGTGTTTCACACCCCGTACCACGAAACTCCTAGGTTACGGTACATAGCAAAACGATTTTCCTACAGAACTCAGCTGTTATGAATAGGGTTACTATTGGGACATGGGGGAACACTGAGGTGGTTTTTAGTCAGTAAGAGTCTGATAGACCCCTCCGCCCCAAGGGCGGTGGACATCCATGAGGATTTTTCAACCCGGCAACAAAAAAAAAGGCATTTGGACAGCAGTGGAGCATTATAGGTTAAATAAAAAACCTTGCTTATACGTATAATTATTATAGTAGTGACAAAAAGTTTCAAAAACTTCAATAAAACTTTTTTTTTGCTTTATTATTACTTACTTCTACTCGCGGCTTCGCGTCAATGTTATTACATTACTCACGGGGACCATACATGTTTCTGGGATAAAAACTAGCCTATATGCTATTCCACGCTATCTCTGTGCTAAATTTTGTTCACATCCGTTCAGCCGTTCTAGCGTTATTGAGTAACAAACATTCATACATCCAAACTTTTGCATTTATAGTAAGTTTTATACTAATTTTATAATTTATTTATTATTTAATTTATTTAGACTAAGTAAAGCTGTCTTAATAGTAAGTAAGACTGTCTTATCGTAAAGGAGAATCCAGATTTTTTTAAACAAGCTCGTTTACTATTGATAATGCAATAAATATGTATGTTAAAATTCAATAGTTTGAAAAATATATGAGTAACCCTTCGCACATCATGTTACCGTTTTAACAATATACCCCATTTTCCCGTAGATACCCTATTTTCGTGGTAGGAAGGTTTTGTTACGAGTTCATTATTAAGTGCTGCACTCAACGAAAACCACTCCAGTTTGGTAACTGCGTAACTCAATTGCAATCTCAATCCGAAGGATTTTGACGGAAATTAATATTCCATCGCGTCTTATGTTTGAAAAGCTCATCTGCTCGGTAGTACGAATCACGCAATGTTTATGGAAGTAGCATTGTAAAGAAAACTTTAAGCATGAGTTACTGATTCTATGGTAAAAGGTCTCAAACAAAAAATCAAAATACGAATTCAAGAACTAGTAACATTACATCATCATCATTATTATTATCAACTAGCTTCTGTCCGTGACTTCATCCGCGTCATATTTGAATTATTATAATCCCGCGGGAACCATACATTTCTTCGAGATAAAAAGTATCCTATGTGTTATTCCACACTACAATCTATCTCAGTGCCAAATTTCGTACGGATCCGTTCAGCCGTTTAAGCGTGAAAGAGTTACAATCATCTATCCATCCATCCATCCACCCATCCATCCTCCATCCTCACAAACTTTTGCATTTATATTATTAGTAGGATAGTAGGATAATATTAGCAGTATAGTAGGATTCAATAGGGTGTCGGAGATTTATTTGATTATTTATGTCATTTAATACAATAACTTCCTGAAATTTGACGTCAATATGAAAGTGTACCTTATATAAACGATATAGGACATAATTCCCCGGAGACAGCAAATTCTCGTGGTAGGAAGGTTTTGTTACGAGTTCATTATTTAGTGCACACAACGAAAACCACTCTTGGGAGTGTTATTATAAAAAATATATTTCAACGAAGGGTGCAATTAACCTCAGAAATTGGTATTTCATAATCCATCCATCATCACGCCTGTATTTCCCGAAGGGTTAGGCAGAGGTGTATCAATGTGCACAAACAGTTCATATTGTTGGTATTTCATATACGAGTTAATTATTGAAGGGTTTCACTGATGTTTTTTGAAGGAAGGTGATTATTTTATTGTACTTTTTTTGTTTTTGCTTTTTAATAAACTCGGGTATAGATGGGCGAGTACCTAAGTACGCGTAGTTACTGAAAGGAAGACGATATTTTTTTGTTTTTTTTTTTAAGTTTTCCTCTAAGGACCTTCACACACGTCCAACTTTCTGTAGGATTATCGGACCGTTCAATAGATCCATAGTTTCGTTGAACCAATTTTTGTAGGCCATGTGCGTTGGTATATTAGAATTCATATATTCCACTCTCTCCGACAAAACAATCGGTCACCGATTGTCTGAGGCGGGCGGACAGCCTTAAAGTTCCCATACTTTGGGGCACTGCCTGTCTATTCTGTAGAAGTCTCCTTCAGTGAATTTAGATGAAGTGAGCTAAAGGTGAACTGTCATCCTACAGAAACGTACCTGATGCTAAGGATTGATAACATATCTCAAGTTCACTTTACATAACTTCACAGAGGAAGATTTTTGTTAAAGAATACCGTTACTGGCTACGCCTGAGAGAAAAAGGTCAAAAGTACGCGTACTTGCTTGTGCATACGTCAATCACCCACTTCATTCATTACAGAACTGCCATTTGATTGTAGATATTAAAATCATTATGATGAGCAATTTTCAACTCTATCTCTATTACCTATCAACCAAATCCGCTTAACCCCTACTTAATCAAAGCTTTTCGTCCCATATTCACATGCTATACATATAGTGCTAACCTAATTCCGATACCAAATACCACCATATGCCACATCTGCCGATATCACGTGTAGAACAAATGTGGTACGAAGACCTCCGCGCGATATATCTTGTAGCAAGACCCGGCGACACACAGAAAGATTTACGTTATTTTACGTATGTAACAGTAAATAAAGAAACATATTTCAGGACAATCGTTGTAGTTTACTGTAAGGTATATAGGTACAGAAATTGTTTACTGAAACTGGAAAAAGTAATGGATTTTATAGTTAAAAGGTTTTCTGTAGTAGATTCCGTGGAAAACTTTAATAGTTTTCCTATTAATATTTGAATATTTCATTTTTAAAAGCCGGGATAAGCCCGTCTCGCTATTAGCAATCATTGCAAATCCTGAAAGCTGGAATCAACAGCGTGTGCTGTGCGTGTGGTTAATTGGTAGAAAATGCCTAAGGCATTAATTCTGCCTTTGTACTTTTTGTTGCATAAAATTAAAATAAATAAGTAAAACAGCGGTGACTACCAGAAAAACGCCAATGCAATTAAACTCGACGAGTCCTGGAGAAACGATTCAAATGTCTGTAAAAACAATCAGGGGGTTTACTACCACCTTAAAACGATACCATTATAATATTACTTTGTAATTTCAGTTGTTGGATTTTCAACTAGTACTAGTACGCAATGCAAAGTAATATCAGATTTATTATACTTGATTAAGAGATGGATTAAGAGATGGACGAGTAAGAAATCACATAATCTCCACTTTTATCAAACTGTTCAGATAAGAAACAAAGAATCTCAGTACAAACCTTCACGCAAAATACAAACACCGAACAATGTGTGTATAGCCTAACTGTCTAACCCTCAATAGTTGGGAGCCCTAGGTTTGCACAGACATTTAATATCGTCAGTACTCCCGATGTCTGCGCAATATAGCCCTTAGTCGCCATGAATAGCACGTTCGGGTCGGAATAGGTAACCCAAAGACTAAGCTTTGGGTATATACTCGTACTAGCTTCTGCTAGCGACTTCGTTCGCGTCAAATTTGATATATTATCCCACGGGAACCGTACATTTTTCCGGTATACAAGTATCCTATGTGTTATTCCACAGTACAGTCTATCTCAGTGACAAATTTCGTCCAGATCCCATCAGCCGTTTAAGCGTGAAAGAGTAACAAACATCCATCTATTCATCTATCCATCATCTCAAAAACTGGCTTCTGCCCGCGACTTCGTCCGCGTCAAATTTGTTATAGTATCTCACGGGAACCGTATATTTTCCCGGTATACAAGCATCGTATGTGTTATTCCACAGTACAGTCTATCTCAGTGCCAAATTTCATTCAGATCCGTTCAGCCGTCCAAGTGTGAGAGAGTAACAAACAAACATCCATCCATCCTCACAAACTTTCGCATTTATAATATTAAGTAGGATTAGGAGGATCAGTAGGAAGGATATTTAAAAGCTTCGTCTTTATACATATATGCTTTTAATAATAACGCAGGCATTTATGAAATTTAGGTGAGATTAATTTATTATAACAACTATTGTGTACCCACATTAGCAAATAAATTTATATTCTATTCGATTCTATTTAAACATAATCTATTCTACGAATAATATTAATGAAGAGTTTGTTTGCTTTTAATTTAAACGGGCTAATCTTCGTAACTAGTAGTCCGATTCTGGAAATTCTTTCGCTAGCAGAAAGCTACATTATCCCATTTCTTTAATTTCAATATAAGAATAATGAAGAAAAAAAATAACAATCATAGGGGTATATTGACGGTGGAGGTTGAAGTTGGGTACCTAGGGGTGCCGGGGTAATTACAGGCACATGAGACATTTCAACTTTGTTTCTGGGATGGCAACGCAAGCTTAACATCAGGTGGGCCCTCGGCTTGATTGCCATCTAAAGACAAAAAAAAACCAAAAGCACCCGGCTCTAATAGATAGGACATATTATTTAACAAAGGCAAAGGTCAAAATGAATTAACTTAGACTAAAATTACAAGTACCTAAGTGAAAGCAGAACCTACAGATTAAAAGCACTGATTTGAACTTTAGTACCGTCCATAAAAATTAAAAGAAAATAAAACTAAATAAAACGGACAGCGGATTTTAAGGCTGTTCGCTCACGACAGAAAAAATCGATGACCGATTATTTTTGTCGGCGAGAATTGAACATAGATTTTAAAATACCAACGCACATCATCTGCTTAACCTTTTCCCAACTACGTTGGGTCGGTTTCCAGTCTAACCGGATGCAGCTGAATACCAGTGTTTTACATGGAGCGACTGCCTACCTCCACAACCCAGTAACTGGGAAACACGATACCTCTTGGTTAACTGGTTGGTTGGTAAAATACCAACGCACACGTCTTACAAAATATCGAAACTATGGATCTATTGAACGGTCCGATAATCCGTCCTACAAAAAATCGGACGTAGGAGAAGCCCCTTAGTAATAAGAATTCGTTCCTTCAAGTACGGAATTCTGAATAAAAGGAATAATTAACAAAACGAAACAAAAGAAGCACTTAATTCTTCGAAACTCTTTTCTTTATTCTAGTAATAATTGTAATGGGTACAGACGATGATTCGTAAGCTGATTGTAATCTTTCCAATTGGGTTACGAAATAATTGATCGCTGAAAAAGGATAAAATTAATTATACCGCCAGAGTCACCTACCTACATTCAATTTTCTGATATAATCCATTTGTTATAGGGTTGTCGAAAGAAATTGAAATAAAAGAAATTTGATAAAAAAAAAACCGACTTCGCACACCAATGTGCACCACCAGTTCGCCGGTATGTTTAGGGCCCATGTAATAGGGGGCGAGCCTATTGCCATTAACCGAAACCAAAAACCGAAAACCCAATAACTCTTTTTGCTCGAACTGGGAATCGAACCCAAGACCTCTAGCGTTGCAGTCGCGCTTTGGACCACTAGCCTGTCGAGGCAGTCTTCGCACACCAATGTACGCCTATTATCATTAACCGAGCACAAATCCTAACTCCGAGCTGCTACTGAGAATTTCATAGAAAAACCCAATTATAGTTTGCTCGAACTGGGAATCGAACCCAAGACCTTTAAGGTAGCAGTTGCGCTTAGGACCACTAGGCTTTATTTCTATTACAAATAACACTCCTACTAAATATACACATAAAAAGCTCAAGTGTTTTTTTTTTTTGTTTGTTTGTTTTAGGGTGAGGCCAAACGAGCGTAATTTGGTGAGTCATGAGTCGCAGAATTTCGGTTGTATTTTTTCTGCTACAGTCGGTTTCATACAAAACTCCTGTTTCGTTCACACGGCGACGCAAAATGAGTTGTCATAGTAGAAAGTAAATTACGCGACTGAAATTCTGCGACTCACAACTCACAAAATTACGCTCGTTTGGCCTCACCCTAAAACAAACAAACAAAAAAAACACTTGAGCTTTATATGTGTATATTTAGTAGAAGTGTTATTATTAATCTTTTAGTACTTACGTTAGGTTTGCCCGTCCTTTGTTTAAATCGCAAACCAGGTTATGTGAAGGCCTAGATGAGCAAAAACGCTGTCTGTGGCAGGTATTCAAGCGGATTATAGAGCCGTGGACTACAAGGATGCTATGAATAGAAGGCTAGAATAAAAAAAAGTATCCTTTGATTGTAGGGGATGTCTAGCCTAGTAATTAATTTAGCTTATGTACTAGATGTTGCAAGAAAAGTGTTTGGTGTTGACGCAAAGTTGAAGTCAAAACATTTATTTTAATTAAGCCATTTGAAGGCACTTTTGAATTGTCAAAGAGTCGGTCGGTTCGTCTGAAAGTTGAAGCTGGATTCCTTACGGAAACTCTTTTCAATTAAGTTTTAACACAATCCTGGTTATATTATTCTTGTTGTTTATATATGTGTAAATAATACTCAATATCTTTATTGCTTTTCCATATGTATTCTTCAATGTAGATGAAGAGCAATATGATAGTTTACAGATGTCCAATGTTAATTGACACCGCCCGTTCACGAACATGACGTGTGTTGCACCACTTAGCTGAACCATCTCCATGGAAACCGAATGGCACACACGCCACCATTAGCGAGACAAGAGCATGACAATGCTCTAAACAGCCATGCTCATTCATTTCAAACACACAATAACTTTATAAATGTCTCCATGGTACTCACATTTACATCACCACACCTTGCAACTCAGCAACGACACATATCCTTATCACCTTCAAATCACACCTCAAAATTAAACACGTCAACCATCAGACAACAAAAAACAAAACCATTTTCGACGAAAATCTATCTCGAAATTGACAACCCTCAATGACTCGAACAGAGAGCCTATTACACTTGATCGTGGGTACCGGCCAAATTAAAAATGTTTGCTTTTGGCATATTTATTCGAAACCCATTTACAGAAAAGGGGGTTCGACAACTGACAGGTAAATGAGAAAAAAAAAGAGGAATGATAAATACCTTCCCCTTAAGTAAAGTGTAATGGAGTGTGTTGGATTTACTCTTGATTTCAATTAAAATTGTGAACCGGGTTTCAATTGGTTGCTTGTTTTTTTTTTTATTGGATTTATTTTACAAGGGTTCTTGTGATAAGAAATTGGCGATTATTTTTTCAATTCGGGTTGATCATAATTACACTACATACCTACTTTAATATATGTAGGTACTTGAGTAATGCATGTTTTACTTATATAATTGCTTTATTATATCTGAGACTTTATCTGCTTCAATTTCAAAAATAAACTTAAGTTTTAAATTATCTTACGGCGAAATAATCCTATCTATTAAGATAGATCTTTGTGAACTAACTTTGAGCAAATTGCGCCCAGCCGTTCACGCATGAAAGATTAACAAATAAACATTCATCCATCCTCACAAACTTTCCCGTTTATACCTAATAGTTGTAGGATAGGACAGGATATTTCCTGGAATATCTTCATACAAAGTGATAGAAAGAAGTCATTAGGAATAGGAAAGATAATTATTTAGTAGTTCAATAATCCTAAAAGCTATCACTGCAGTTGTAGCAGTCATAATAATCAATGAAAAAGTGAGACATATTAATGAGCCACTGTCAAAAACGCGTGAGCTTATGTATGTTTATATCAAAAATAAACTCACGCGTTTTTCCTATGGGGGTAGGCAGAAACTACAAAACGCCACCTGCTACGATTTTCACATACTTCTTTCGACGTACCTAATTAATATAATTATTCCTTTTATCAAAATCTCTTCAAAATAAAACAAACCACAAAAGATAAAGTGCTTTTTATTCAATACAGAATTTATACATACTCCGCCAAATACAAAAACATCAACAATTACAGATTGAAATTAAAATCACATGGTACCTACGAGCGCAGACTAGCCTATAGCAATCAAGCCATAACATTAGGTACTTAATTGACGTCAAGACATCAGAGGCAAGGGAACTGTGCGATAGAAACGAAACAAAAATATCTAATAGAGTATTTATAACATTATCAGTCCTTACTTAACACCTAAAAAGGGTCCTAAGAAAGATTAAACTTGGACTATTTTGCGTTCTATTTGAGTCTAAAGAATAAATACGGTAACTTAAGTTAGGCTGGTGATAAACCAAAACGCCGATGGGCTACAAAATAGATAAGTACAGAAGTTTAGCTTCAAATAATGAGCGAATCGCGAGAGACGGCGATCTTAACCAAATGGCTGCCGTCAGTGCGTTTGCTCTGGATGTCGCGTTTGTATATGTATGCGTGTGTAAGGACGCATTAAAATGAGTGTTTTTTTTTGCGACATCGAACGATTACTGCTTATTAACTGCTCGCTCCTCAGAGACTTTATGCCTCGCGTCATATTGTACAATTGTAATGATCAATTAAAGGCGGCACCAGCGCTGTACGAAATCCATGCGTATGAGACGCGGTTGCGATTCGGGCGCGCGTACTTTATATTGATCAGAAATTTACGGTCCGTAAAACAAGAAACTCAGCTATTAAATTCCAAAGTTTCTGCACAAGGCAGCTGGTACACACGACAAAGATGTTTGAATGCAGCTTTATCAATGATTTTTGAAACTCAACCTTCTGTGCTTATCGTTTTTATTGGCTGGCCTATCAGTCGCCTTACATTCTTTAAAGTTCAAATTAATTAAAGGACGCACACCGACGGCAATTAACGTCTCAAATGACGCTGCTGTATTTAAAATTAGTTTTACAAAGAGTTGCTTCTAGGATTTTTTTACCCTCTACGTAATTATCTCGCTCCATACTTAGTAAAGACATAATAAAACTTGTATCTTTCTCGTTACACAATTATCTTTTGAATGTATTATCATAATTGCTTTGGTATTGATAGATTGGCGATAATTTTCTGAAGGTCTTAGTAATTAGTACTGTTTTCTTCGCCATTTATTTTAAATATTTGGCTTTAAACACTTTAAAAGTGCGTTAATAAATAAAATTAATTGTGGCAACTTGTAAAGTTTTAGTTTCCGTTCGACATTCCTATCTCTATATCATAATTACTACTTTAATGACAGACTAAAAGAAATATAAAACTTTACAATGTTACAACATTATGCTTGCATCTCATAAGTTACGATAACATACGCATGTCTTGCATGTCACATTTAATCTTACAACGAGGTACTTAACACTTGTTGATAAACAAAATACCCAAGAAAGGTATTAATTGAGTGTCAAAATAAATAATAACCTTGTGCCTTAAATAAGCCGCATTTCCACTACGCAAGAGCGCACGCAAGTGACATATTACTTGCGTCTAAGAAAGATTGTCTGCAAGTTACCGTTGGGATTACTTGCAGAGTGGAAAGTGGGGTTAGCCGTCGGTGTGCAGCCGTTCTTTGTTGAAAGATGACTAAACTGCATTGCCCGCGCTGTGAACGTTCCCGTTCACGCTGAGTGGGATCGTGTTGAACTCGTCCTCGATATCATCGCCTTCTTTCCTGTGGAAAAGAAAGAAGAATTAGTTCTGTAGGAAGATCTTTGACAGTCGTTACGGATTGTCAGAAGCCGGGAACTCTGAAAACCAGTCTTACAAAGAGATATCGTGTTGCCCAGTAACTACAGTTACACGAAACTTCCTATTTGACCTTCACAATCCAGTGTTTGTGAAGGTCAGATAGGCAGTCGGTCCATGTAAAACACTGGTATTCAGCTGCATCCGGCTATTTTATTTTTTATTGGGCTCAATGTTTGAAATACAATAAAATTTAGAGCATCAGAAACATCACAATAAAAAGTGTCGTGGATGGTTCAAAATAACTTATGTAATTTAAAGCAATTTTATATTTTATGGTCAATGGATAAAGTCCTTTTTTAACGTGTGTGTAACTATACGAAATGATTGCACATTGACTGTGCGTTCATTTTTTCTGGAAATATGTTTGAATCTGTGAGTGATTTTCTTGGTTCTTAATACATCAATGGGCTCAATAAAGTCATGGACCGTAAATTAAGAACTGCGACTTCTTGAGTTTATTCTTTCTAACGAAATAAAATTTTGTTACGTGAAGGAATTTCAAAATGAGAGCCGATTTAAACAAGAACCATCAAATTCAATTCAATAAAATACAAGTACACTTACACTCAGTTGCAGAAAACTATCCTTAAAATCAACATTAGTTAATGAGTCATTATCGCTAATTAGTTCATTAGATTTAAAGGCGTTGCACAAAACTGTTACGGGTCCTTAAAGTGGTTCTTTAACTAAAGACGACATTAAATATTATTGCAAGTTAAAAATACATTTTAAATGAAGTGATTGAATGGTTGCGTTTAATTACTGCAGTTCTGTCATGTCAACACGAATGCATTTGCTAAAATAAAACGTAAGTGAACGTCAAAACGTCAAAGATAATGTTGCCTAACTATCGATAGTTGATGTATCGATAGTTGACCTCGAAAAATAGTCACAATACTATCGATAGTATCTATCCAAGAAATTGAGCAATTCTATTGATTAAGTGCAATACTATCGACAATATCGATACTATTGGGTATTGATAGTATCGATAGTATCACTATTATGGTGTGTTTTACTGCAATCACTGTCGATACTATCGATAGTTTTACTACATCGATATTTTACCGAAATTCAATAGTATCGTGTTGGATTCAAACCTTTATTAGCGAATCAGAAATCGATACTAAACCGATACTATCGATAGTATCGACAGTGATTGCAGTAAAACACACCATAATACCCAATAGTATCGATAATATCGATAGTATTGCACTTAATCAATAGAATTGCTCAATTTCTTCAATACTACTGACTATTTTTCGAGGTCACGATAGTATCGACAACCTATCGATAGGCAATCGATAGTAAGGCAACACTAGTCAAAGACATTTTTCAAATAAACCGACGGCAATACGTGCGAGTTAAAATAAATTGTAGATTTGTGCACATTAACCAAATCGCCTAACACTTGCTGGAATGATCCTGTAGCGAAGAACCTCAAACAAATTAATAACTGTGTGAGGCCATCAATGGCTTTATTTCTTCGACTTTCAGGTTCTAAATTGAGCATCTCGCAAATACGTAAAGCAACTTCTTTAGAAATCCTGTATCTCACACGAAAATCTTCTCCGTCATGTTTTTCAAATAAATTTATCCTATCTGGAATTACACGACGTCGGCGTCGTCGTGGAATATACTGCTCGGGATCGGATAAAGAAGAAAGACTTTGAGAGGGACATTGTAAAAACACTGAAATATAGGCTAGAAATTACTATTCACAAAACAATTCACAGTACACGGATCTTAATGACAAGTTTAATGGGCGCTAGACAGGACATTAAAAATTATAACCTCAAACTGTCAAATTAATGATCCTTTAGCGCTAATGACGTTTTGTGCAACGTAAAAATAAGCTAAAGTCCCGATTTGACGTTACATTAATTAAAGTTAATGGAGCATTAAAATTAGGGAGAAATGCTATTTTGTGCAACACTTTAAAGACTCATTAATATTTAAGGTCGCTTTAAAAATTTAAAGAGCGTTTCTGCAACTGACTGAAAGACTACCATTAATTAAATTCTTTCGTACACTACATTACAATACGAAAAAACAAAAGAAAATATACTCTCACAACATTATTGATTAATTTCATTTATTAAAGGTCCTCTGATGGCCTAGTGGTTAAGGCGCACGCTTCTAATGCACAAGACTGTGGGTTCGCAACCGAGCACGGGCAAGTACTAATGTTACTTTTATATATCACTAGCTTCTGCCCGCGACTTCGTCCGCGTCACAGTTGATGTGTTATCCTACGGGTACCGTACATTTTCCCGGGATAAAAAGTAGCCTATGTGTTATTCCAGACTATAATCTATCTTTGTGCCAAATTTCATCCAGATCCATTCAGCCGTTTAAGCGTGAAAGAGTAACAAACATCCATACATCCATACTTACAAACTTTCGCCTTTATAATAGTAGTAGGATATACTCTTACTACGTTCATTTTGTTCCTATTGTTCATTGTTCATGTCCATTAGTTCCCAATTTTTATTTTATTCCCACACAATAAAGAAGAAAGAAGTTTATTTTGTACCCTACTGACATCGATGAAGGAAAACATCGTGAGGAAACCTAGACCTGAATTAATATAAGTCCGAAATCGCCAATACGCCTTAAACAAGCGTGGTGATCAATGCTCGTGCCTTCTCTGTATGAGAAGAGCTTAGGCCTTTGCCCTGCAGTGGGACACTAATAGGCTGGCATTATAATTATTTGAGTCTACAATGATATACAAACAACAATAATTAAAGCTTAATTATTCTGCTTAAGGTACTAGGTTCTAGGTTCTGCTTACTTTGTACAAAAAAAATATACAATTTTAAACCCTATGTACATTTATATACGGCAGAAAACACATTCATGCCTTTGACTGCTACAAACTCTTTGTGCAATAAAATTCCAAACCGGAATATTTGACATGTTTTTAAGCGCTCTTTATAAAAACGAAAAGAGGTACTATCTATCTGAATTAAAAGAACAATTGGTTGGTGTAAAACAGTGTTAATGTTATTTATTTTTAGGGTTCCGTAAACAATGGGTGCGAAGCTGGAGCATTTTACTAAGACTCTGATGTATTAGATCTTTTGAAACGAAATTTAAGTACTTAGACAATTAAAATTGCTACAGTGTTTATTACAATGGCCGCTATGACAACAAATTAACTAATACAAAAATAAAGTAACATTAAAAATTAATAGTTGAACGCGGATTAAAAACTAGCCTATGTTCTTTCTTGAGGTTTAAACTTCAGTACTTTAGTCGTGAAAGTGTGACAGACAAACAGTTTCTTTTGCATTTAGAATATTAAAGTACCTATATACTAAATGAACGTTGATTGCGAAAAAAAACCGATAAGCCGATTGTTTTGCATCAAGTATTAAAAAACATAAAACTCGATCGTAAATAGATTGCTTTTGTTAAAATTGTTCGTATAATTATTTCACCATTTATTTTTAAAACATAATGCATCCTACTCATTATGGCTGGATGAATCCGAGCCAATTTAATCCAGACTTAAAAACAACAACAGTAAGTTCATTTTAATTTTTCTCTGCAGCTTGGGATTACCTACTTATATAAAATGATATTTAAACATTACTTGAATATGCTTTTTACCTTTTATTTTTAAATATTAATGCATCCTATCCTACTCATTATGGTTGAATGAATCAGAGCCAACTTAATCCAGACTTTAAAACAATAATGGAAAGTTACATTTTCATTTTTCTCTGCAGCTTGGGATTAAAATGTAGAATTTGTTGAACATTACTTAATTTAAATTCACTGTTTATTTTTACTTTAACATTTTACTGCGTTTACTTGTTCTTATCTTAATTTATTTTACACTAATTGGATATAAATACTCGTACTAATCTCGAATTTTAATTGCTCTTTTCAACGCAAAACGCTAATTTGAACCTAATGTGCCAATACCTAAAACCCTAAATTCAAGGTTACTCCTATAAAACCTTAGGGCTTTATGCCCTTGAATTTAAGGTTCATTTTGAAAAGGGTCGAATCTTGTGTTATCCTAAATCTAGATAAACAGACGGCTAGGTATTTACAGATAAGATCGCTGAAGAACTTTGAGAATACTGAAATTTAGTTTTTAGTGAAGTTTGTCTTACTGATTACCCTGTTTTTAGGGTTCTAAGTCGGCTAGGCCATTGTTACATTGTTTATATTCTTAGTTTAATTAAACTTTTTCGGCTCGAATAAATCAGACTGTCGTTTTATTTGTGCCTAGCCCTTTGCCCGCGACTTCGTTCACGTAAATTTCGTACATTCCTTACAATCTTAACACCCTTAGTTAGGATCATAAAGAATGTAGAAAGGGGTTTAAAAAAATATAATAACGGTAAACTTTATTACCTTTTTTAGGTTCGCAGTCGTAGCACGTTTTAAGCGGATTTGCCCAAGAACTAAAATTTTGTCATACAACTTAAAACTGAAAATTCAAACCCCTAGGAAAAGGGGGAAGTTCTGTTCACCCTCCTAGGGGTTGAATTTTCAAAAATTCTTTTTAAGGACTCGCATAATTTATGAATGGAAAAATGGAAAGTCAGGCGCTAATTTCACGTTTCCAGTATTTTCGGCTAAGCGCTAATACGTCAATCAGTCAGGTTCTCAATAGCGCTACACACAGTTTAAAATATAAACTGTTGTTTTATTAAATATTATTAAAAATAAACTTGATCCTTATGTACTGTTTTATTAAATATTGTTTAAAAATAAACTTGATCCTTATCTTACCTTTACCTATTAGCTGTTGAAGCCAAAATATTTACCATACAAGGAAAAGAGATACAATTACTTTTCCTTACTTTCCGACACGTGCCTATAGAATGTTTATAAACGGCTTGTAAATTATGTTTTGTAATACATCTTTACTAAGAACAATATTCCAAATAATATATATTGTAATCTATGCTTTAAATAGTTATGTGCTTAATAAATAGAAAGGAATGGGTCAACATTTCCACGCGTGGGCTTCTAACTTAGGATACCTCGGTTTCTGATCTAACAGCACAATTGTTGAGCTATTACGGGACTAGAAAGAGGTACGGCGAATAAAATAATATCAACTAGTAGGTATGAAGGTATGTAGGTATACACTCACTATTCTGATTAGGCATTTTTTAGGGGGCGCGATATCTCTCACCATTTTTTCCACATTCCATACGTAAATAAATTAGTCTAAAAAACTCTGTGATACTGGTTCACATATTAGTTGGCCAGGCCAGGTTAGTTGTTTTTAGGCCATATTTTTTTGAGACTAAACATATTTTTCAAACTAGGAAATATTAAACAATTTGTCTACAAATACGTAGTACCATTAATGTGCTACCTACCAATAATACCTACAATGTAATACCTACTATTTACATCTACTACATACGAGGAGTCAATGTATCTTGCCTTATTTTTATTCTTGGGTCCGGCATCCGTCTTGGTACAATGATTATAATGATAGTTGCCAAGCAAGGTCCATCCAAGACAGTCGGCCGATTTGTATCGGAAACCGATTTGGCGATCATATTATTGTAGGATTCGCCACACACTTTTGTTGTGACCAAAATAAAGATATTTTTTTTATATATATTCTTTTTCAGGCCATTTTCGGCCCCAAGTAACATGGGCTAAGGGCAGGAAGATAATGATGTTTATTTTTCATCGACTTGGCGCATTTTTATATCTTCTTCTTTTCTTATCGTTGATACATTTGACTTTGACTTTGACTTTGACTACATTTATAGTAAAGTTATTTATACTACTTGGGCCCAATAGGTGTCCACGCTTATTGCCGTGACAGTGGCGCTGTTCAATTACATTTTGTATTTTTACATTAGCGCTAACTTCGAGTTTATTAATATAATCATAAGTCATAAAAAAGCTATTTAATCCATTGCTGTTGGACTTCATTTGCGCTTTAACCAACTTTTTTCTGAAGCCAGGCCCTTATTTCTTTAAAATAATTTCTTGTTAATTTTATGTTTGGTGGTGCCTCTGAACTAAAAGAAAAAAAAACATGACAAAACAAGGCATTGTTTCGAATCCTCGTCAAATTTAAGGAGTCTTAGGAGTTATTTGAGGAGTAGGGAATCCTCAGTAGCAGCTCGGAGTTAGTCTGGATTTGTGCCTGGTTAATAGCAATAGGCTCACAATGGGACCTAAACGCTCTGGCGAACCGTGAATGTACATTGGTACACCTCTGCCTAACTCTTCAGGATATTGTTCAAAAGACATAAATAAATCCTCAGATGGCATTCTATTATTTGCCATCGATACGCTAAGAAGAAGAAGAAGAATCCTCAAATAAAATGACGACACTTGATCAATAATTAATGCTTGAGTATTTTTTTATACACCTCTTTCGAAGAAAAAATATTATATTCTTTTTCTCTCAATGTACGCACGACCTTAACATTTGTACGACAGGCCGTCGGTTGTCAAATTAACGCTAATGGAGCGACTTCCCGTCGCCCGCATGCTAACTAGTGCGCATGAGTGGACAACGTAACGCTTCACATGGCCACGCCAAAGGAATCAATCAGAGAGAATGAAGACAGAAAACTGGCTACCAAATGTGGTTTGGAGGGAGAAAATTAAATGTCGAAAAGAAAAAAACCGGTTCTGGTTACACTGGAAGCTGAACCCAACATAGTTAGAAAAGGTTAAGCAAATGATAAAGTCGAAATAAAGAAAAAGAAACCGTTTCTTAAAACTTCAAAATCTCATAACGTTTGCACCCTTCCTTGCCTGCAATTATGCATATAAATGAATCTACCTATAGACATAAATAAAAATGAATGCCTAAATATATTGCTCAAAACTAGAGAACAGGTTTTTTTTTCTGTTCGTAGGTTTTGCATGAATTATTTTCGTTTGGAAAATGCATCGAAAAAATCGTAAATTTGCAATCCTGCATGGGTGGTTCGCTATGGCTATTCAATAGATATCATAAGTCTAAAATTGTCAATCCGCCTTGAGCAAGCATTGTGATCAATGCTCACGCCTTCTCCATATGAGAAGAGGCCGTTGCTCTCTAATGGGATAATAAAAGGCTGGTATTACTATTATCCCTTTAAGCCTGTATAAAATGAATTAAAATAAAACTCACCGTTTTCTGTATTTGTATATGATGAGTACGATTAAAGCATTGCCGACGAACAGCGCTGCTATGAGGAGCGATGGTATGACTATGTCTGAAAAGAAAGGATGGGTTAAAAAATATTATCGAAAAAGACAACACGGAATTTTGTGTATTGTTATTTATTTGGCTCGATATACACGGTAAGGGTTGGTATGTTTAGTCAAAAAAAAAACCTACTTATGCGATGACTAGCTATTTCGCTGGTATGTTTAAGTCCCATGTAATAGGGGGTCTCGTCGGTGTAACTGCCTCGTTGGCCTAGTGGTCCTAGGCGCGACTGCTACGCTAGAGGTCTTGGGTTCGATTCCCAGGTCGAGCAAAGTGTTCTTGGGTTTATCTATGAAATTCTCAGTAGCACTCGGAATTAGAATTTGTGCCCGGTTAATAGCAATAGGCTCGCCCCCTATTACATGGGACCTAAACATACCGACGAACTATGGGTGGGCATCGGTACACCTCTAGCTAAACCTTTGGGGAATACAGGCGTAATGTTATGTATGTATGTTATATAATATAATACGCTTGTGACCCTGCGACAGATAGACAGCAGCATTGGTCCCATTGGTACCCTTTGGGTACGAAACTAGGCGTTATATACAACTGTATTGGGAACAAATAATTCAATGTCAGATATTGACTACAAAATAATACTATATTTATACTGTTTTTTACTTTCTTTGGTTTCTGCCGATGCCCATGGGAAAAAGGCATTTTTATTCTTATTACGTTTATGTATGTATACAGATATGTACTTTCTCAGTAACAGCCCTGCAGTTTGGAAGTTGGTGGTGTGACACCCCCGTGCCTCGGAAAGCACGTAAAGCTGTTGGTCCCGGCTGTCATTCGAAGATCTTTGACAGTCGTTACGGATAGTCAGAAGCCAAGAAGTCTGACAACCAGTCTAACCAAGGGGTATCGTGTTACCCAGTTACTGGATTGTGGAGGTCAGATAGGCAGTCGCTCCATGTAAAACACTGGTATTCAGCTGCATCCGGTTAGACTGGAAACCAACCCCAACATGTTTAGAAAAAGGTTAAGCAGATGATGATATATATACCATCATGCCTGTATTCCCAGAAGGGTTAGGCAGAGGTGTACCAATGCACACCCACAGTTCGCCGGTATATTTAGGTTCCATGTAATAGGGGGCGAGCCTATTGCCACTAACCGGGCACAAATCCAAACTCCGAGCTGCTACTGAGAATTTAATGGAAAAACCCAGTAACACTTTTTGCTAGACCTAGGAATCGAACCCGGGACCTCTAGCGTAGCAGTCGCGCATAGGACCACTAGGCTAACGAGGCAGATGATGATATGTATATAGGTAGTTATTTATTTCTATTTAAATATAACAGGTAAACAAAATTCAATAATATCTTAAAAAGAAAGAACTGACAATACAAATTGTTACAGAAACCTTTGTAACAAATGCCAAATAATTTTCCATTTTATTCACGTTATTATGTGGAAATCTTCAGTGACACGAAAATGTACACGATTACATTTTATCAAATTGCCTCTGACAATTCCTTAGCAATTGTGTTCAGTCAATGAACATCTCTACATAGTATAAAACAAAGTCGCTTTTCCGTCGTTTGTCCGTCTTTACGCTTAGACCTTTTAAACTACGCAACGAATTTTAATGTAGTGTCATCAATAGATAGACTGACTCAAGAATAGAATTGATATTCTATTCTTTCTAGCTAAAAGACCCGTGATCACTACGACCAACGGAGGCGGAGCAGTAACCAAAATGACGCATCCGAACACGCGTCTTTTAGCTAGTTTGGTAATATTTTTAGAATAATTGCAATAATTAAAAGTAATAAATGACTAGTTGGCATGGAAGAAGAAAACATGTTGACCCGCAAAATGGGATAACGGCAGGAAGATGATGAATAATTTTTAAATATTAAAAATGATAATAATTAATAAATGTGTAGAGTCTATATAAGTATGTTTTTTTTTTTTTTTTTCTTTTTTTTTTTTTTTGCTGGCAACACTGGTTGCCGGTCGTCAAATTTACGATCTCCTAGTTTTAATATCTTATTAAATTAATAAAAGTCTTTAAAATTACTGTAACTTAGTGTAATATAGTTAAAATAAGTGTTAAGTACTACGTACAGTGTTTGTACAGTGTTTTTGTTGCGAAAACTTCGCGCAGCAAAACGACAAAAACCGGCTGTCAATCAACTAACCTAACGGTGAAGGATTTGAACTACCAACGAACCCGGGGAGTATTTTGTTTTATTTATGCTGTATTTACAGACTACACTACTGAACATCACGAAATACTGCTCAGGTCCCTGAGCTTCGTCCATCACACACTGGCACGGTTTATGTCTCCTTTTGCTTGACAAGTTGTGGAAGCAAAATCGACGACGAAAACATTCGCCCAGACAATAAACACTGCATGAATTACTATTCAAGATAAACCTATTAGCAGCTCAATATATATTTCTTATCTTTATATCTTATCACTTTACTAAACTTAGTCCAATCTTGTAGATTTCATTAACTTGTACTTAAGTAACTTTCAAACTAGTTTATTGTACTGATTCCTATTTACTTGTACTTATATTTAACATTCCCATCTTTCTGTTTTATTGTTAGTAGATATTTTTCTTTTTATAATTGTTATTTCATTTAATTATAATTTTTTCTTACTACCTTCTACTAATACAATAAAAAAAAAACATCTCCCCTTGCACTTTTATTCAGCTGCACAACTTCACTCATTCCAGGTGACTAACACTTTCAAGAACCAAAATGATGACCCGCAGTGCTACAATTAGGGAGATGGAAGTTAAATTCAGATCAACCTTAAAGGAGCTCGAGGCTTCTAAGGCTTTGTGTAAACAGCTGCTACAGGAAAGAGATGATAGTGAGGTTGAAGTTAAGAACATTGTAGACAAGAACACATTCCTTAAGAATGAGCTGGCTGAGCTGCACATACAGCATATGGACTTAGCCGACCAACACAGTAAACTACAAGACACCCTATTATCATTCCAAGAGTGCAGTGATACCCACCACATTGCTTTAAAGCGAATAACTTACCTTGAGCAAGAATTATGTACTGCCCATAAGGCCATATCTCACTTAGAGTCTGTCAAAGTGAATGAACAAGTAGTAAACACTAATAACTTATATCAGGAGTTGGTAGGTAGTAAGGCAAAATCAGTGTGTGAGTCTACTGTCACAATTGATTTGACTGGTGATGACACCATCCCAATTCACCCTATAATTATGAGTCACAAAAAATTAAAAAAGTACATTAAAATCAAGAAATTCATAAAACGGTCACAGAAAGCAATTAGAAAACAACATCTTTTAAAATTAAATCTTTCCCTCAGAAAGGAACGTGTTATGCTTTCTAAGAAAGTAACCAGTTGTACTATTGAGTTAAATAAATATGAAACTGATACTCAGCAACTCCGTAGTGACTTATTGTACAAGGAGTATTTGCTGAAGGATATCTTTGAAAAATATGAGTTGTCACAACAACAACTCAGTGAACGTTTGTTTGAAGCTGGGGAATTACTGGACTTGGTTAAGTTCAACGCTGAGAGGTGTGAGTCTCTGACTAATACCGTCTCATGTAGTTGTACTAACCAACCTTCGGCTCCTCAGCCTCAGCTTGATATGTCTCCTCCAGTGTTGGCTCTTCCAGCAGAGACCTGTGTTAATGCACAGGATATTCAAAAATCCATTTTATTTTGTGACGAACTAGGATCTGGCTTTGGAAAAATACTACACAATTACCTAAGCCATAGCTTTACCAATCATAGTTACCACAACATAAGTTACTTACAAATAATTAGAAGAATAATGAAATCAAATCTAGACCATTATTCTACAATGGTTCTATTATTAGGTAATAGTACTGATGTTACCAAAAAGGATGTAGTGGATGGTGTGAACACCTTATTAACGTTAAACATAGGGAAGATAATATTGTGTGCTTTTCCCTATTCTCAGACAATGTCAGATAAGGAAAATAGTAATATTTTAAAACTAAATAATATAATACATAGGTTGACATGCTGTCATAGTGACAAATTATTATTTTTTGACACTAATAAATTTGTTAGTGGGTTTAAATTAACTCAGAGAAGTTTATCTCTGTCTGGTGAATGTAGACATATGATTGCTATGTTAATAGCATATAATATTAATAATGTTATAGATAATATAACGCATTGTAGCATAAGAGACGAACCTGTGTTGTCTAGTTATACTAACAACACAGTGAATAATTATTGTGAATCCTCATGTCGTACGAAGGAGGGTCCACCTACAATACCAATAACCTTGGAGGCCACTACCAGCCAGGTAGGGTATAGTCTTTCCACTGGAATTCATTCAGACAATTCCATTGTAGGTATGGAGAACACTCCGGATAATCATTTAAACTAGTTTGTAAGACAACAGAAGTTATCCATTCACAAGTTTCCAGTTCAAATAACCAATTATTATTAGTAAATAATAAAGAGATATCTTCTGGCAATTTACATTTAACAAATAAAATACCAAAGGGGAAGCAACATACTTTAAAATTATTAAATCAAAATATTCAAGGTTGTCTTTCCAAATTACTGGAAATAGAATTATTTTTAGAAAAAACTCAGTTTGACATTATTTGCTTAACAGAACATTGGTTAAAAGAACATCAAGTAATGTCTATAAATTATGAAAATTATTGTGTAGTTAGCCATTTCAGCCGAAAACGCATGATTCATGGTGGATCATTAATATTAATTAAAAATTCGGTTAATTCTAAAGAACGTAAAGATATCATCAGATTATCGGTTGAACACACTATTGAATTGTCCTGTGTTGAGCTCGATAGGCATGTTATAGTATGTGTATACAGACCTCCAAGTTACCAGAATCTATCTGTGTTTGATTCTGTAATGGAAGATGTGTTAAAAAAAATTAGTTCCACTAGTAAATCAATCATCGTATGTGGCGATTTTAATATAAACTTATTAGAAAATAACAGTAATAGTATTAGATTATTGAGCCTTTTTAAGTCATTTAATTTGTCAAATGTTTTTATAGAGCCAACAAGAGTGACAGTTTCTTCTGCTACTTGTATTGATAATATATTTTGTAATTGTGATTACTTACATAAAGAAATTGTCAATAAACTGCCATCTGACCATAGTGGACAAACCATAACGTTTCGCGCCTACATACCTTTACAAAAAATTCAAATAAGGTATAGGCCAATAACATGTACACATTTAGAAATATTTAATAATTCCTTGTCTAGTAAATTGTGTCATCAGAGTTTTAATAATATTTGTGACCCAAATGAGTTATATGCCGAGTTTTTTTCGATATTAGATACTCAATTTAGTAACACTTTTCCAATTAAGACTAAAAGTATTAACACAAAGTTCTTATTTAGTGATTGGGCGACTCCAGGCATACGTAAAAGCAGAGGGAAATTATTTGAACTCTATGGACTAAAGCAGCACACAATTAATAAAAGTTTTCATCAGTATGTTGCAAATTACTCAAAAACTTTTAAAAGTGTTTGCAAAATAGCTAAATCACTTTACATTAGCAACAAAATTAAATCCGCAGATGATAAGATTAAAACTACCTGGAAAATAATAAATAATGAGACAGGTAGGAAGACACAGCGTAGTACTAAATATAATTTGGAGACTCCGCATGGGGCAGTAAGCTCAGATATAGAAGTAGCTCAGGAATTTGAAAACTTTTTTGTTAAAATTCCTCTGAAAACAACAGAATCTTTAAATTCCTCACCCGCGCTTTCTGTTGCACTACTTAGAAATAATGTAAATGCGTGCCCTTTGGAGTTTAGATTTCAGCATACGAATCCCCAGGCTATAATGAAAACTTTTAAAGATCTTAAAATGAAATCAACAGAAGATCTTTGGGGAATGTCAGTAAAAGTCTGCACATCTATCATAGAAACTATTGCGCCCTATTTAGCTTTCATATTTAATACAAGCGTAGATCAGGGAGTGTTTCCGGATCTTATGAAACACAGTAAAGTGGTTCCATTATTCAAGTCCGGTGATAGTAAGGAACTCAACAACTATAGGCCGGTGTCAATTCTGCCAGTTCTCAGTAAAGTGTTTGAAAAGTTATTACTCAGTCAAATGTTGCGTCACTTTAATAAAAATTCTATCTTCCACGAACAACAGTACGGTTTCACCAAAGGGCGTTGTACAACTGACGCCGGTGTCTCCTTAATAAAAAACGTTTTTACTGCCTGGGAGGAAGCACAGGATGCCATTGGAATCTTTTGCGACCTCTCAAAAGCGTTCGATTGTGTGCACCATGAGACATTATTATTGAAACTGGAGCACTATGGCATTAGAAACACATCTCTTGATTTAATGAGATCATACCTGGAAAATAGACAGGTTAAAGTTCAGGTGAACGGCGTAAACTCATTGGGGTCTGAAATGACAATGGGAGTTCCTCAAGGGTCGATTTTAGGTCCATTCCTATTTCTAGCTTATATAAATGATTTGCCACAATTACTGCAAAATCAACCTAAGATGGTGTTATTTGCAGATGATACGTCATTAATTTTTAAAATAGACAGACGTTCCAATAATCTTGACGACGTAAATAACTCAATTCTTCAGATTCAAAATTGGTTCACGGTAAACAATTTGGTACTAAATGAAAAGAAAACCAAATGTATTAGATTTTCTTTACCAAATGTTAGAAGTAATGTATGTGACCTTATATTGAATGGCGAAAAACTGGCTTTTGTTAATCAAACTATTTTCTTAGGAATCACGCTAGACGAGAAATTACAATGGGGACCACATATAACATCTCTTGCAGGGCGGCTAAGCTCAGCAGCTTTTGCTGTTAGGAAGATTAGACAGTTAACTGATGTCGAAACTGCGCGTTTGGTCTATTTTAGCTACTTTCATAGCATTATGTCATATGGCATTTTACTGTGGGGTCGGGCTGCTGACATTGAATCCATTTTTATTTTACAAAAGAGAGCTGTCAGAGCCATTTATAATCTCCGTCGCTGCGAATCTCTTAGGGAACTATTTAAAAAGATTAATATTATGACAGTGCCCTGTCAATTCATTTATGAAAATATTATGTATGTAAGAAAAAATCTACATCTTTTTGATAAAATAAGTGATAGACACAATTTTAATACCAGAAATAAGGACAAAATAGCACAACCATTTTTTAGATTATCAAAAGTGCACACATCTTTCATGGGGTACTGTGTTAAATGTTACAATAAAATACCTTGCGATATACTAAAACTAAATGAGACAAAATTTAAAAAAATGATTAAGAGTACACTTTGTAAACAAGCATATTACAAATTAGAGGATTATATCCAAGATAAAAATGCTTGGAAATATGCTGGTCCTGCTCCACTGGACAATTTAGTCTTGACAAAATCAACTGGTTGCTAATTAAATTATATAAGTAATTTATTTTTGACTATTATTACTATTTCTTTTTTCTCTTAGACAATAATGTTACTTTTGGTGATTACTATGGCTCACGCACTGATTCGTTGCCTTTCAAATGTTAGAAGTGATCATCTTCGATGTCAATATTGGTGTTAAGTATTACAATTGGTTTAGCTTTCATTTCTTAATTCGTGGCACTTAGTACGTATTGTAGTACTTTGAGTGACTTTTATTGTTAACAGATCGTTTTGACATTAGCATATTTTATTATGGAATGCATGTAATTGTACAATATAATGTAATACGTTTTTTTTAAAAGAGTATGTATGGAGTTTCTTGCCCGTTCTTCTCCATACGAAACTACCTTTTGGAATGGGCAACTAGATTCATTAGTTTTAATTTTTTTTGACGTTCAAAAGTGCCTTTTAATGGTCTATTTGAAATAAATGATTTGATTTGATTGATTTGATTGATATGGGTCTTCACGTGGGACGATATGGTCCTCACCTTTCAGAGAAAAAGAAATGGTACCTATATTAAAAATAATACTGATTAATTTTAAAACTTTATGCAACAAAGCCTACAAAGACGAAATAATTGCTTTAGGCATTCTTTAACAAGTCAACCAAAGGTGATGAAGAGATAATTTCTATTGGAAAACCGAACAGATAATTTCTATCGATCCCACGACCTCAGCAATCTCGCACCATGAGCCACTAGTGCTGGTACATACATCTTTTTATTGCTCACAATATAAACCCCATTTTCACGAGTACAAATCCAAGCCATGTTGAGACATCTACCATCTCAACTATTAATAACTCAAGTACAAAACAAAAGAACAACAAGAACAATACAAACGCATCATCAATTTATTATTTTTTCTTGTGACGTCACAGTATCTGAAAAAAGTGACGTTTCTAGAATAGATGTGCGTTGGTGGAATCTTTATATCCAACATAAAAGTACTGTGAGTCAAAAGGATCTATTAATCATCCCCCTCACCCCCTTTCTATTGGAAAATACCCCCCCCCCCCCCCCGTAGGTTTTAGTAGAAATCTTAATATCCCTTTTATGTCTAGACTGAATTATTGGTTCGGTATGTTCTTGTTTAACTGCTATGTTATTCTGAAATAGGCAAATCACTACAAAAGTCATCTCGATCGATCCGGGGCGGGTTGTTCGAAAGAGATACCGCGCTCCCGGAACGCAAAGGGCACATGAAGGAACATAGATGGGTTTTCGTCAGTAAAAGTCTGATACTCCCTCCCGCCCCGCCCAGGGCAGAGGAAGTCATATGACGACTTACCAACGTTAAAAAAAAAATCTTTTCAAAAGTCATGCTTGCTTACGTCATCACGTGCTGGCGCTAGAGTGTCAAACTCACTCATTGTAAGAATACGAAACTAAAATCTCACCGCGGATTCAGAAGTGATTTCGCAAATAAACTTTTTGCAATAGCACTCCTGGTCTTTGATTTTGTTGAAGTCTGTATTTCATTTTGTTGTATGGAATTTTGGATTTCAATGCTTACAGCCGAGTACCTATCAACACGGCTGTAAAGGTTTTATGTTTACTGTGATCTGCTGTAACTCGCCTACATTGCAGAGTAGGTATTCGCAATCTTTTCTTTACGCCACTGTATCTCCGAATCTTCAAGAAACGAATGAAGTCAATAAGACTGAAATAACTGATTTAAATAAATAAATAATAAATAAATAAATATCTTGGGACAACTCACACACGGCTATCTGATCCCAGGCTAAGCAGAGCTTGTGTTATGGTAACCAGACAACTGATATACATACTTATATAATTTTATAAATACATACATATTATAGATAAATCACACCCAGACACAGAACAAACAATCATGCTCATCACACAAAGTTTGTCCTGGGTGGGAATCGAACCCACGACCTCCGGCTTAGCAGTCAGGGCCACTAACCACTAGACCAACAGGCCCGTCAAAAAGAGGATTTATTTATATACTTTCATAGGGATTTTGTTGGTAATTGTGATCCCAGTTTCCAGCAGTGGATGTCGTTCGGCTGATATGATGATCATAATGATAACGATGATGATAGTGGAAATACGATTGTAACAAAATATAGCTATGGGCAAAATATGGTAGAAGCCCGAAAAACCAAAATATGGCTGAATATGATAAACGTTCTGATTCTGATTCTGACTATTGGAAATGCTTAAGGCACCTACAAACCATCCGCAATATATCGCGCGATGCAGCTGCGCGCCCTAATAGCGTACTTTCTGTGGTATGTTTCTTTAAAGACATCATATAACAACCCATCTATTCTGTAAAAATCTAACATGGCAAATTTAGGTGTTTGAAATGAGAGCTGTCATTCCACCTAATGCTATTGATTAATCCCATGTAGTTTTAACAACTCACCCCAAAATCGCTTCACCTAAATTCAACAAGATATATTTTACAGAATATCTCCACAGAAAATACAGACCAAGCAAAACCTACCAGAACAATAGCACAATCGATCCACGTTAATCAAGACAATTTATCACCAAAACATAATTCAAACTAAAACCTAGATTCCAAATCCTACCTGGCTCTAAGGAATATCTAATTAATACGTCTAGAAACATCGCAGACCGGATCCGCCGCCATACTTGACGTATTGCTAAAGTTCCTCGTCGGTAATAACCGTGGTGACCTTCAAAGTAACTAGGGGTTGGTCAAGGTTTTAAGGGAACCTTGACAAGCCCGTAGCGACTCATAACTCCTATATAAGTTTGTACAAATTACCTTACAATATGAATATACGTAACTGCCTCGTTAGCCTAGTGGTTTTACGCGAGGCTGCGATGCTAGAGGCCTTGGGTTCGATGATTGGGTCGAGCGAAAAGTGTTAATAGAATTTTTTCTATGATGAATTCTCAGTAACAGCTAGGGGTTAGGGTGTGTGCCCCGATAAAGGCAATAAGTTTGCCTCTTTTTATATGGGACCTAAACATACCGGCGAACTGTGGGAGTACATTAGTCACCTCTGCCTAACCCTTCGAAGAATACAGGCGTGATGGTATGTAATAAGAATGTACATGAAACTTGTTTGTTAACGCAAGACTAAGAATCTTCTCTAAACATTCAAGAGGCGGGAATAAAGGGTTTAGTTGGAATAGATAAGGTATGAATTTGCATGGCTATAACACTAGGGGAAGCAAATGAATTATTAAAGCGTTTTACACGCTAGCGATAAATATCTATTCGTAGAACCAATTCTGTTTCGGCTGTGACGTTATCGCTTTGGTGATAATATCGCCCGTGTGTGGGGACGCCTTTATGGAGAAAGTGATATGACTAGAAAATATAGATAATAACATAATAGTTCTCTTGATTTAATATCACACAGCAGCACAGCGAAGGATATAATCATAGTGCACAAGTGTGTGCGCAAATTCGGTTGCACTCTCTCTTCTTAAAAGCTCAAATTCAATTAAAAGTCAACGTTTATTTTGAAGCGTTTTTTCATAAAAACAAGTGGCACCCACAATTGCAACAGTTTGCGTGTTTTACATAGCGCCGCTATCAACAATAGTTATTTTTTGCAAAAAAAAATAAAGTATTTTCCCACCAATTACTTATTTTATGGACAGTATGAGTAGTAGCAGCTATGAAATATACACAACACCCATTACACCCTGTATACAATGAAGTTTAGCAATATCATGACAGATTTGTCAATCCCTATACAATTTACGTACAAAATTCTGATAGAAATCGTCAATTGAATTATCGAAACCTCTCGTAGTTTAAATTGTGAAGTACTTCAAACTTTGAATAGGATACAATTATGAAGTTCCCTTACATTTTGTGTAAGATATTCAATTTGCATAAATACGAGCTATTGTCACTGTTTCAATATAAATGTACAGACAACACAAGAGATAATGTCGTCATATATATTAGAAGTTTTTTATAGACACTGAATGATGGTTTCAAATAAAATTTGATTTAATGATTAGAAAAGAAACAGTTCTTTATATACATAGATAAACCGCATAGGGGTAGGCAGTAACCACAAAACACCAAATGCTACGATCCCTACAAACTCCTTTCGCCTCACGTTCACGTTCATACAACTGGTCATACAAGCACGTCGGTTACGAGTACTGCGCACCCGATCTTTCTCAAGAACCTGACTAATAAGCTCAGGGTAGGTATTTCTAGGGCGTCTCCTCCCTTGCCAAATGAAGATCAAATTAAATTCGCAGAAATCCATCAGTTTGGAAGGAATTTTTAATTATATATCACAACCCTTTGCAACAATTTGCATGCCGAATTCAGTAAGCGGAATATGAAGAACGTGTATATGTTATGAGATCTGTAGAATACCATATTTCTAGCAAATGAATAAATGACTCAATTAACCCTGACTACCTATCTCTTTTGCCAACCGTACCTGTTGGCGGGTGTTTTGCCTTAGCGAAACTTCGGTTACCTACAGAATAATATACTATGTTGTTTTAGCAAAGTGAAATAGAAGAGGATTGTTAATAAGTATTGGTTTACAAAGTAATGCTCGTCAGACCAAACCAAATGGATTTAGATAAATTATTATTTAACATAATTTTCTATGAAATTTTCAGTAGCCGCTCGGAGTTAGGATTTGTGCCCGGTTAATTGCCATAGGACCTACGAGGGCGAATCAAAAAGTAATGAGAATGAAGATAAAACGCGGTAATTAAAGTTAAAATAATAATTTATTCTTCTACATAGTCTCCTTACAAATCAATACATTTATTCCATCTTTTTTCTAAACCCACGATTCCTTTTGAAAAAAATATTTTTCTTGACCCTCCCAAAACGCCTCAAAAGTGACCATCACTTTGCTATCGTCTTCAAATTTCTTACCTCGGAGGTGTTCCTTGAGCCGAGGAAAAAGGTAGAAGTCACTAGGAGCCAGATCTAGCGAATAGGGAGGGTGTTCGAGCAGTTCGAATCCCGTTTCTTGAATGGCAGCCATCGCAACTGCGGCTTTGTGAACCGCTGCTTTTGCTCGTTGGTTAACATCCTGGGTACCCAACGCGCGGAGACTTTTTTCATATGCAACTCGTTCGCAAGGATTTTTTGAATGCTGCCATATGAGATCCCTGTGACCTCAGCTACATGCCTGATGGTCACTCTTCGATCTGGCAACACAACATCTTCGACTTTTTTCACGTTGTCTTCAGTGAGGGACGTGGATGGGCGTCCTTCGCGATGTTCATCTTTAGTGGATGCTCTGCCCAGTTTAAATTCCTTGGTCCAGCGTGCAACTGTAGAATATGGAAGAGCAGAGTCCCCCAATTTTCCCACTAAGTCACTGTGTATGTCTATTGTAGATTTTTTTTTTCAAACAGAGGTTCTTGATGACTGCTCTAATTTCGTTTTTCTCCAAATTGGTGTTATCTCTTCGACAGTTCGTATTCAAATGAATATAACTCCCGGAAATCGTGATATATGTATATGATTTTTTTAGGCTGAAGTAGTGAGTACATAAGCAAGCAAAAAAAATTTTTTTTGCGTTTTTATGCGAACCTGAAGTAACCGATTCTCATTAATTTTTGATCTCCCCTCGTAAATATACCGGCGAACTGTGGGTGTACATTGACACATTTCTGCGTAACCCTTCGGGGAATACAGGCGTCATGGTATGTAATATAAATATCTATACATGACACTTGTTTGTTATAGCTAGACTTAGAAGCTTCTCTAAAACTGTAATAGACAGGAATACAGGGTTATATATAATAAATGTTGTAATAAATAAGTATGATGATATTGTAATTTATTGGATGGATGTTTCGATACTCACCAACCATCATATCGGGTACGTCGTGTGGCGCCAGGTCGGATGTGTCGTCACCTCTGGATGAATCTCTGACGGCTGGTACAACCGTCGGGCTTGCCTCTTCTGAAACAGAAGGAACAGTTTTCGTTTCATTCTCACTTATTTCAGTAGACCAAACTGTAAATATTTTGTCAAAAACATATTTTTTGTTTTTACTTTTTATCGATGTGTTAGGAATTCTTCTTGAAGACGAATTCTCTAAAGAAATCCTTTATGTTATAAATATAGTATTAATTTGCGAGGTTGTTGCTGTGTTAATAATCATTGAGTCGATAATCGTGACAGCCAAAAGCATAACAATCAAGAGTTTCAGGTATGAAGGCGTTAATAAATACAAACAATTATGAACCTTGTCGGGCACAGCAAAACTTTTAACAATAAGTAGAAGAGAGGAAGAGCGTTTTAATCATTTTCCTTATTGGTTAATAATTAATTTTAATCGTCTATCTATTTTTGAACAGTATTTAAGAGCTTGAGAAGGCTCTCGTTAGGCTTTTTTGTCGGGATAGGAAATCACCAAATGACTTCTCCCGGCCTTAGTGTCAGACTTATACCCATCCATGTTCCTTGTTGTGCTCTTGGCTGCCGTTATAATCAAAGGCATAATTCAGAAACCAGTCAATTCCGGACATGGTGCGTTTACATAGGAGGAACCCCAACCCCGGTAGATAGGAGCCTATTCCCCATATTATCTTCCAGTGGGATACAGCTTTTTTTACTTAAAGAATGTAACTAGACGAAATAATACTGAATAGCAGTTTTCTTAATTCAATTTATTACTTAAAAAAAATACTAAATTATTTAAATACAGGAACAGTCTACCGGTGTAAGTAACAAGACCCGAGCTCTTGGGGGTCAGAGCTCCAAAGAGAAGAACCTTCTAACAATACGCGCCGTATCCAGAAGTACCGCTTTCTGAAGCCCTTGATCCAACCACCCAACGAGAGCCTCCTTAATATCGATCGAAGCTCTTGGCTATTAAACTGTTAGCTGTCACAACTATCGGCACAACGACCGCAGAATACACATGCCATATGTCGACAACCTCGCGAGCCAAGACTTGATTTGCTTATGTTTTTCAGCTTTCACAGATACCTTTTTTATTATTATATTCGGTGATAATACGTTAATAATATAATGAAATATTCGCTAAATATTCTCGATATCAATGCTTCAAAGAATAATCTTAGCAGTCAATGTCAATTTAATGCTTGTTTTCAATGATACCATAGGTACTACATTTTTTTGTTGGTATATTCGCATGAAGGTTGACTATAATTTTCCTCAAATAATAATATTCTAAAAGGGTAATTGCCATACTGAATGCAGCAACTGCCGGTGTACATTGGTACTCTTCTGCGTAATCCTTCGGGGAATACAAGCGTGATAGTACGTTATGTGTGGAACACGGATATTATAAACTAGCTTTTGCCCGCGACTTCGTCCGCGTGGAATAATAGTTCCCGTTCCCGGGGGATTTCCGGGATGAAAACTATCCTATGTCCTTTCTCGGATCCCAGACTATATCTGTACCAAATTTCATTGAAATCGGTTCAGTGGTTTAGGCGTGAAGAAGAGACAGACAGACAGACGGACAGACAGACAGACAGACGGACAGACAGACAGAGTTACTTTCGCATTTATAATATTAAGTACGGATTGTAAAAAAATAAAATAAGAAAGCTGGTAAAGGGACCACAGTGTAATTGTAAAAAATATCATTCTTATAAATTCAACATTACATAGCAAACACGGAAAATATATATTATGAAAAAGTTGTTCAAAAATAGGACTTCTTATCGCAAAAAATATTAGTTTCCTTTGTTTAATGCTGAACCAAATATGTCACACGAACAAACTTACACGCGGTCTTGTTATTTATTATTACTATACAACTAAAGTTAGGGTCAGTGCACAGCAATAGAGTTGAAAATTGAATAATCGCGTGCGAGATAATAAATTGCGAGCGGAGTTATTTCTTGCAAAGGATTTTGAACTCTATAGTTGTTTAATTTCAGATCATTATCAATGAGTGTATGGCACGTGTATGGAAACAGTTGGAGTACATTGGTGTATTGTCTGGGGTGACCAGTGCACATGTAAGTAGAACAAGGTAACCGATATTTTAGTTGAGACTAAACAAGTTTAGGAATAATATTTCACTGTTGTATGAATTATGTTGTACACACACATAGAAAACTTTAATTAGAACGTTTGTGGTTCACAACAGTCTGTCAGAATCGCTTCGAAACATTCAACCGTCAGCTGACAGCGACCGCCAGCAAGCCGTCATATTGTATCTTGTCATTTTAAAAGATATTTTAACGCTCACGATTTAAAGTCTCAACTTTATTAGGATTATCATCAATTGCTCAGTACCACGGGGTACTTACTACTGAGTATTGATCTTTCTATTGGGCATTAAGTTGTATAAAAACAAAATACCTACGAAATACCCACTATTTCGAGGGCTTTTCTCAATACGAAACTATCTTTAAGAAGGTGCAGTGCAACTAAACTCGCTCCCTTTTTTGTGAAACATCTGGAAAATCACGTACAAAAGCAAAGTATTATAAACAAAAAATAACGAAAGAGGTTTTAATCTACAACACTAAAAGAGACTTGGTGACATGTTAAACCAATGACCGTGTGCCCCGAAGCAGCCACACTTGATATTTTTTCATGTAAATGGCGTACAAAAGCGCCTTTTAATGATGTAATTAGAAAGAAAAAAAAATACATTGAATATGTAAGCGTTCCTTACCAACAAATTGTTCCCACGAATAAAAAGATAACCTAAATAATAATTTCAAAGAAAACCTGTCCACAATATAAAAAATATCTAAACGTTTTCATCATGAAACAAATAGCCCTGAGCGCTTTACTAGAAAAACTATCTCCGCATAGACTTGTTTTTTTTTTGCTCATTCCCTTATAAAAGAACAAGCAATTTATAATTATAAAGTTCGTTCGCGTGGTTTTTTTCCACCCGCTCTTGGTTACGTCTTTGGTTATTGCTCGGTTCCTGTGGGTCGTAGCGTGATGTTATATAGCTTGTACCATTCCTCATAATCTTGGCTATCATACACAAAAAGATTTTTCTAATCCGATTGTTAGTTACAGAAATAAGCTCGTTTTAACAAACAAATACTAGCCAGCTTCTTGCTGTGACTGCGTCCGTGTGACCCTTTTCAACCATGTTAAAAGTTACAAATGGTTACCACTTCGCTCCCTTGTGTCGTAGCGAGATGTAATAGGTACTATTCCTCATGAATTTGGCTATCTATAATATTTTTTCCAATCCGACTGGTAGTTCCAGAAATATAACAAACAAAAATCTTTTCAGCTGTTTTATATTGACGTAGTTACATAGATTATTATTATTAGACTCTCTGCTTACGACCGATTTTTGTCAGTTATCTTTGTCGACGATAAGCAATCTGTCAAAAATCAGTCAAATAATCGGTCGTAGGCGAAGACCCTTACACTGATAGAATCTCTAAGCTACCACAATTTAGGCAAGAAAATAAATATATAAAACGCAAAAAGAATAATTTAGTCTCAGGTTATGTAAATTTATGTAAATTCAATTCTATGCCAAGTTTGGACGAAGCAAAGCAATATTGGGGCATCTCAAGAGACCAAGAGACGGAGAAAAATGTTTGATAAATAACCTCTTTTAATATAAGTCCGATTCTCTTTGAAAGTCGGACTTCTTTTCTTGTCGCAAAGAATAAGGAGTAGTGTATAAAGGTGGGATTTAAGGAAATCCGGTGGAATGTATAAATAATGGTCGCGGCGAGTTATTTTAAGGTGACTGCGACTGTGTGCACTTTGCCGGATCGGGTGTTGCATTTTTTAAAGGATTAACTTGATCCTACCTTTTTAGCCTTTACCTGACATTCCATGTAGATTATTCTGGTTGCTATTAACCAGAGTTTATACTACTATTATATAGATGAACAGTATTTTTTTTTTCATTCTTGGTTTTTTTGAACGCGCTAATATCTGAAACTACTGGTCCCATGTTGAAAATTATTTCGCTAATAGAACGCTACGGTATTAGCGCTTTATAAGGTGTATCTTTTTACGACAAATCGGTATGAAATTTCACTTCATTCATTAAAATTAAAAGCTATTATGTACACAAAAAAATAGGCAATGTGGTAGAAAAAATAATATATGTAAAAAATATATAATTCTAACAATATCGTCATGCTCCTTAAAAACATAAGAGACGAAAATTGGTCCTTTTACACACTACTCACTAATAATTGGTCCTTATATACACTAGAAACCTGTTAATTGAATACCTAACCTGTGCTTATCAGAATTTCATGAATAATACTCAATACATATTCATGACTGTTTCTCTAAACAGAGTAAATTGATACGATAAATAAAGTGAGAATATGGCGGTGACAGTATATTATATATCAGAGGAATGTAATATTGTACAAAGTATTTTCTGTGTATACCGGTATAATAATATTTAGTTTACTGACATGTTTTGGGGTAACTGTGAAACAGAATCCTTAGGGCTGTCTGAGTGGTTTTTTGCGCCGAGAGTGAACGCACACAAGCAAGAACTAGGGTTGGTACCGCGGTGTTAGTTTGAAACTCGCTATGACCACAACTAGGGTTGATACTTTGGTTGTTCTGTCGTAAACATACGTGTTAAGCTAGGGTTTGGTTGAAAAAGCTATTTGGTATGTTACAATTATTAAAGTTGGTAAGATAGAAGTTTTAAAAATATCTAAATCGCAGATGCGTATCCTAACTTCCTAACAAATTATTTGTTTGTTTGTTACACTTTCACGCCTAAACTACTGAACCGATTATGATGAAATTTTGCATACACATTGTCAAATGTACAGAAAGGACATAGGGCAAATTTATCCAGAAAAAAGTACTGTTCCGGACAAAACCTAGCAAAGTACATTCCATCCACCAAACTGCCTTAACAAGTTTCGACATAATTAAATTCAAGCTCTTCATCTTCACGAAATTAAATCAAACTCCTTTAAGATTCATGGCACAAAGCACTTTTGGATCCGATAATAAATTCGTAATTTATTACACCATTGACTTCAATTGTACTGTGAACCCCAAAGGGTTAACCGAGGAGATAATTCAGTTCTCGGCCCGACCGGGTACATAACTAATGTGACGTATGGCTCTTCAGGGAAGCTAGGGTTGCCAAACTTCGGTTTCATGATGACTGTTCCGACTTTGGGAAGGTAACAAGACCATCAAGGTGTTTTTTTGTCGGGAATTTTTCATACATACGCCTGTATTCCCCGAAGGGTCTGGAAGATTATCCTAATGACATTGGTACCATCAAGCCTGTACTCCCTGAAGGGTTAGGCAGAGGTGTATCAATGTACATCCACAGTCCGGTTTGTTTTAGGTCCCATGTAATAGCGGCAAGCCTATTGCCATTACCATTATAATATTGGCATGAATCCTAAATCCGAGACTATAGTTTTTTTTTTTTTTTTGGGAATTTTTAAATTACCCTAATGACATACATACAGGAGATAATTCAGTTCTCGGCCCGACCGGGTACATAACTAATGTGACGTATGGCTCTTTAGGGAAGCTAGGGTTGCCAAACTTTGGCTTCATGATGACTGTTACGACTTTGGGAAGGTAACAAGGCCATCGATTTTTTTTTGTCGGGAATTTTTATACCACCCTAATGCCATACATACGTCTGTATTCCCCGAAGGGTTAGGCAGAGGTGTACCAATGTACATCCACCGTCCGGTTTGTTTTAGGTCCCATGTAATAGCGGTGAGCCTATTGTCATTAAAATTACATTATTGGCATAAATCCTAACTCCGAGACCACATCGATATTTTTTTTGGGAATTTTTAAATAACCCTAATGACATACATACAGGAGATAATTCAGTCCTCGGCCCGACCGGGTACATAACTAATGTGACGTATGGCTCTTTAGGGAAGCTAGGGTTGCCAAACTTCGGTTTCATGATGACTGTTCCGACTTTGGGAAGGTAATGGATGGAGGATGCCATCGATTTTTTTTTTGTCGAAATTTTTTATATTAGGTGACATACATACATACGCCTGTATTCCCCGAAGGGTTAGGCGGAGTGTGCCAATGTATATCGACAATCCGCTGACATGTATTAGGTCCCATGTAATAGGGAGCCTATTGTCATTAACCGGGCATAAATCTGCTGCTACTGAAAATTTCATGGAAAGTTCCAATAACACTGCTAGACCTGGGAATCGGACCCAAGACCTCTAGCGAAGTAGTCGCGATTAGGACCACTAGGCTAACGAGGCAGTTACGCTAATGACTCTTTGTGATTTGAATTTTATCCCGGTAAAAGATAAATATTAAGTGTACGGAACTTGAAATATTTCCATTTTCGTAGCTGTTTCACATTCAGATACGCTTTCCAATGGTAATAACAATCACCATAAATTGAAGTTTAACTTTAGCGAAGATTCGCATAAACCTTGCGAGAGTCGCCTGCACAGTTCTCAAATAATAATACTAGTCTATTATTGCGGTACTGCAGGACAAAGGCCTCTTCTCAAAAAGAGAAGGCAGGTGATTAGCACCACGCTTGCTTAAGGCAGATTAGCGGTTCCAGACTTATATGAATTGTAGTCCAATTTCCTTCACCGATGTCAGTGATGTCCAAGATTAACTTAGAAAGTACATTAGGTACATTTGAATAAAAAAAGTCACATTGATACTTGCCCACCTCAAACATGAGACACGAGCGCCTTATCCAAAATATTTCCAAAAATACACATAATTATCATGACGCCCGTATTCCCCGAAGAGTTTGGCAGTTATGCACCATTTTCAAAAATGAAGGAGAAAAATGTGAATCGTTGCTACGGAACTATTGTTTGTATTGTCTTTATTCAAAGTAGAGTACACACACAGCTGGCAAACAAACCACGCCACACGCAAAATACGGGCGCATTCACACGAGCGCTATTTATTTTGACGGAACAGCGAGCAAAAGCCGCGTTTTCCAAGCTGTCTCCTCAGAGACTTTTAAATTTATACTTTATGCCTCGCATCATATGGTACATAATCCTAATGATCAATCACTCGCGATGCGTATGCGACGCGGCTGCTATTCGGGCGCTGTCCTCGGAGACTTTAGAATTTAAACTTTATGCTTCACGTCATATGGTACATAATCACAATGATCAATCACAGGCGGCGCTGCGTGATCGCTATGCGTATGCGACGCGGCGGCTATTCGGGAGCGCTTACTTTATACCAATTAAAAATGAACATTAAAACAAGAAACTTTGGTATTAAATTCCAGTGTTACTGAGGAGGGCGCGCACGCGGTTTCGCGCAGAACAAAATCGCGTCAGTATGAACGTAGCCTGAGGGTTGGGAACGGTGAAACGAGGAGCAAAAAACTCCTTCGGTTGACTACCCGCCCAACAGTGTAGACTCTTTGGTAAATATACCATGATAAATCGCAATGTCGATCCGTCATTATAAGCGACGTAATACGGATTGATGGTCTCTCGGAATATAAAAATGTTGCTTCCGCTTTTTTGTGTATTAAAATGAATACAGACTTAGGTAGAGTACCTGGCAACATGAAATTGAAAAAATATGTACATAACATATTTTTTATATTTAATAAGTGCATAAAAACGTTTAAAATCTGGTCGCAATCTCATCTCGCCTACAATCAATATCAAAAAATTAATGTATATAGGAAATTTTGACAGATTGAGACTGAGACTCTATTGCGATCTTTCTTAAAAGTTAGTAGAATTGTCCCCCCAGGAGTTTCCAATACAGCAAAGGCTAGAAAAAATGTTGTGCCTGTATAATACATTTTTATAGAAGATTTAATTCTATAACGATGGAGTTAAAGCATTTTTCTTTTATTGGGTTAGTGAAAATGTACCTGCCTAAGTCATATCCTCAAAAAAAATTACCTTTCTTAGTTTTACAATAATAGAAAGTACTCCAAACACGAAAAATAGGAACAAAAAATACATGTATCTAAAAGCCTTTGTAAACGAGCTTATCGATTTCCCAAACATCTTCCTTTATTAAAATTACTTGTTTACAAACTCCAACATCGACTTAAGAATAAAAGAGAATATAAAGCTTGCTAATACTCCCACGTAAGTAAAGAAAAACTTTACTCATCGAAGGGTTCTCACATAATGGTCTACCTTTACTACAATCAGTAGAAGAACTCTTTGTGAAGGAGCTCGTCCGGGGAAGTACTACCACCATCACCTCTGCCGCAAAGCAGCGTTGCTGTGTTCCGGTTTGAAGGGTATGGGTGCCAGTGAAATTACAGGCATATGAGACATTTCAATTTCAACTGTCTCTGGGATGGCAACGCTTTTGCAAAGCCTCTGGTATTGCAGATGTCTAGCAGCGGTGAGCACTTAACATCAGATGGACCGTCGCGTCGGCTTGTTTGCCATCCAATGGTAGCTTATTAATTAACGTACAATTTTATTTTGCGACTTCGTCCGCGTAAGTGGCAGTTATCATGAATGTAGATGAACTCCCGGAATAAAAAGTAGCCTATGTCCTTTCTTGTGATTCAAACATACCCTGTACCAAATTACATCAGAATTGGTTCAGTGGTTTAGTCGTAAAATCCTAACAGACAGACCGACCAATGGTTATAAGTTTTAAATCGCCAATCCATCTTGAACAAGCTTAGCGATCAATGCTCGTGTCTTCTCTTTATGAGAAGGTCAAAGGTCTCTTCTGATACATAAAAGCTCATTGCTATTTATTCAAGTTATACCAGCTCTGTAATTGTCCAAAAATAGTCTGGTTTGTTTTCAAGGGTTTTCTAAATATTTGACTCAATTTTATTCTGTTTTCCTTGAACTGTGGGAGCGGAATAAATTTTGGAAGGTTTATTCTAAGAACTAGGAGCTTAGTAAAGGTTTAATACTCCTAGGGTTATGTATCTGTTTCTATTAAATCCATTTAGTTACCCTGATAAAACCCTTTTTTCGTACTTTTTTATTATTATTTCTGTTCTATGGCAATAGGCTTTTTTTTTTTTTTTAAGATGGTAAAATCATCCAATGACCCCCCCCCCGCCCTGGGCGGGACGGGAGGGAGTGTCAGACTTTTACTGACTAAAAAACCATCTATGTTCCTTCATGTGCCCTTTGCGTTCCGGGGGCGCGGTATCTCATTCGAACAACCCGCAGCCCCGGCAGGCCTTGGCTCTTAGTAGCCCCTTCCATGTGCTGACACCTCTTTGCGCGGAACATGAACGCGCCGTCGACACGGTCTGTCGTTAAATAACGTACGGACGGTGAGCTACCCATTGCTCACCGTCCACAGACCGTGCCTACGGTATCCGCCTGCACCTACGGTATCCGCCTGCATGGCAATAGGCTTGCCCCCTATTACATGGGGACTTTAATAGGGGTGTATATTGGTTACACCTCTGCCTAAGCCCTCAGGGAACACAATCGTTATGGTGTGTAAGTATTTGTGTTCTAATAATATTGAAAAACAAAACTAATATCACTAAGTACTGTATTTGTACTGTCCTAACTAATATTATAAATGCGAAAGTAAGTTTGTTTGTGTTCGTTATCTTTTCACGCCTAAACCACTGAACCGATCACCCTTAAATTTTATATAGGTCGTTGTCAGAGGTACAGAAACCGACATACGATACCTTTCATCCCGGAAAAAAGTACAACTATAATGTTCTTATGGTAATAGATAGCGCTACGTGTCTTTAGGATGATGATTGAATTTTAACGAATGAATTTTAAATATAACAGACATTTACGTGGAGTCGCTGGTAAAAGCTAGTAATTTTATTAATATAAGATGTAGGTAGAAGAAAGAAATATCGTAGTACAGGTATTTCTTACCTAAAAATACTATATATTCTTCAAATACTATAGTCAAGTACTTAACCCAAAAAATATTTAAGCAAATAAAGTATTTTTACCTATTTGTTTTTGTCGAAATGATTTACTATATTTAGCGCGCACCGGAGCAAAACCCTCCCTTCATTTCTTCCATCTATCACGAATTGTAAAAAAAAACAAAACTCAAAAGAAAAACTCAATTTTTCGTGACAACCCTAACTCTTTTAAATGATGACGTCATCCGTTTCCCTACACCATGTGTACAGCTCGTTGAGACAGGGCTTAACAAGTTTAATTACCGACGGCGACTGTACCTATCTAGACAGTTGCATCTTGGTGTCTGCAAATCCGTTGCTGTCTGGGGATTTTTTCTGCGACTGTCTATTGGAATTGGCGTTGGAGTGGGGTGAAAAAGGGGTGCTAGACCCCCCTTCTCTAAGATCTTATGAGGGAGATGTCTACTGAAGTTTTATATTATGGATAAAGCACTTTTTATTTACGAAGGATTTGTGCCCGGGTAATGGCAATAGGCTCGCCCCCTATTACATGAGACCTAAACATACTAGCGAACTGTGGGTGTACATTGGTACACCTCTGCCTAACCCTTCAGAGAATACAGGGGTGATGGTAATGGTATGTTATGTTATTAACGAAGTTTACATGTCCCATTATAAACCATTATTCATTACTGCCCAAAACTTTCTTTGGGCCATAACTTCAGCCAAAGTAAAGGCAAAAGGCCAATTTCACTAGTTTCAAAGGTTTTAAGTCTATCATATAATGATCTCAGAGACATTCAATTTAAAAAAAAAACTAAATTAGAGGCATTTTTGACAGATAACGACTGAGATTAGACTGCGATCGTGACTAAAATTTTAGTAGAAATAATTTAGTAGAAATCCCCGTCAGAAACGGGATAATATTTCAAGATAAGGAATTGTGCCCGGTTAATGGCAGTAGGCTCGCTCCCAATATCGAGCATATAGGGAGCATTACATGGGACCTGTGGGTATATATTATTATATTGGTACACCTCTGCCTAACCCTTCGGAGAATGCAGGCGTGATGGTATATATACGTATGTATGTAGTGGTTTTGCATTATTATACACTTAACATTTTGCAAACATCTACCGCTGTTCTTTATCAATTTAATACAGTCTAATTACCAATTCGAGTTATTTATCAGTAATAAGTAGATAGTACTACCGGCGGAGGTCGATGATAAAATTATAAACATTGACACATTTACTTATACAAATAAAGATACTTATTCTGTGTTGCCAGAGGACATTGATATGACGTCACAGTCCAACTTATCAATTTACTAAAAAACATCTATATCTATTATATACATAAAATCGTAACGAGGCCAATTCTGTACATTCAATATTTTTAATAAAGAGTAATACTCACATGTTAAATACATTATACTGAACCCAAAAAATGGTTTTTAGAATTTTTGTCTGTTTGTTTGTTTATTTGTTTGTTTGTTTGTTTGTATGTACGCGCATAACTTTTTAATTCCTGTACCGATTTGAACAAAACTTTTGGCATTGTGTTGGCAGTAACCTGAGCTGTAATCTTAGGTACTTCATCACGCTATGTCACATAGGGGTTAGACAGAAACAGTATGAACACTATTAACTTAAAAAATACTGAACGCGAACGAAGTCGCGGGCAACAGCTAGTATCACATAATATGTATATCACATAATATGTATGTCGATAACATTATTATTTAGAGTACACACGATTCAATGGTTGCTAATGTAATTTATAATTCTCTATATACCACCACGCCTATTTCCCCCGAAGGGTTAGGCAGAGGTGTACCAATGTACACCCACAGATCGCCGGTTTATTTAGGTCCCATGTAATAGGGGGCGAGCCTATTGCCATTAACCGGGCACAAATCCAAACTCCGAGCTGCTACTGAGAATTTATAATTTTTTCTTATTTTCTATATATATTTAATAGGTAAAGTTTGTGAAGTTGTACGAGGTAATGTCTGGATCCATTGAACTGATTTTGAAAATTCTTTTACCCATGGAAAGCCACGTTATTTGTGAGTGTCATTAGCTATATAACATCAAGCTACGACACACGGGAGCGAAGCAGTAACCAAAGACGTTACTTAACAGGGGTGAAAATATCCACGCGGATGAAATCGCGGGTAGAAGCTAGTTTGTTTAATAAAATAAAGAATTTGATGGCCTATAATTTCTTTATAATTGTATATTAGCTTTTGACAAAATCTTTTAACAAAGAAAAAATATGATTATGTCTTTATTCAGATCCTAACCTCTTTGTCAAAATTTCATTACGATCAGTCTAGTAGTTTTGCCGTCATGAGGTAACAAGCAGACAGACAGATGGTACTTTAGCAATTATAACATAAAAGTCGTCCGGGAAAGTACTACTACCGTAGTGCTTTCCCGGACGAGCGCCTTCACATAGAGCTCAACTATAAGTAACCATTATTTCACCACTATTTATTTTGATAATATACCTATATGCTTTAGCCGATGGCATTACTATTAGATCAGATACATTAGCTTATAATTAAATGAATAAGCCTGTCTAGTCTGTACCGATAACCTTTAGAGAAGTATTTGCTTATCTTCCCGTTATCAATCAGACTAAATTCACACTGGGAGTTCTGTTGTTTGCGAATAACATATTATTATTATATTGGTCTAAGTCGCCAATTTAAGGTAAGGCAAGGTCGCCAATTTACGGTTTAAGTTTATCTTGGATATCTCTGACATCGGTAACCATTTCAGAGGCCCTTGAGGCGGTTTAGAAACTCTGACACCAGGGTGTGTGGGGTCGTTAGACCTTACTGCCCACACGATAAAGAAGAAGAAGCTCGGCTGCAAGTTTGAGAATAAATAGAGAAATATCTAGATAAAAATGTATGCGTAGTTCTTGCTAGTTTCAATGCTATGCCATTTTCAGGTATAAGGTATAAAAGATACGTTATACACTTACGTTCAAGATTGATTATGGCTGATTTTTATATCTAGGTACACTACAGCGTAGCAGCCAAGTTCGAGATGAAAAGAAGCGAACACTGAAGTAAATATTTTACGATCCATTGCAAGCTACTTCCGACCCCCTCGTTACTTAAAAACTATGAGACCTACATACTTGCAATTTTAGAAGTCAAAAAATATGTTTTACAATTTCCTGTAAATACGTAGCTATAGCCATGTTAAAATGATATAGGTCTGACGTCTTAGAAATCTTGTACCATATTATCATGTGTTCAAATATATAAAGGACGCCTTGTTCTCTTGTCCCTTGTGCAAATCCAGTAGATATTGTGTTTATCAACCAACCAGCTGCTCAATCAGAGTCTGTTTAGTGTTACGCCTTTACAAAATAAACAAAAAACAAAAGAGTAAATAAAATGTCAACATGTTTTCATAATAAGTAAAATTTTACAGAGATTTGATTTAAGAGCCTGCGTTTTTCCAATCATATTGTCTAATCAAATGTTATAATGAATGAGCTAAATATTAAAATATCGTTCGTGACCAACCAATACTGTGTTATTTATAAACAGGATAAAACTCAAGACTGTTAGTAATCAATCTACTGATTAAGTTCGCCGCGTTGGTTCTAGTAGTATTCTGTTATTATCAAGTTCAATGTACAACTACAATGTATGCTTAGGATTATATAAATTTACTTTACAAATCACCGCTAAATAATTTACAAATCATTACAACACGCCTACGCCTAGATCTTACTTAATCTTTGGAAATGTGATGCGGAGAATTTTTTTAGATGTTTTTTTATTAGTATTGTTTTTTTTTTATGTAATCTTATTTCAAGTCTGTATATTTTGTATATTACAATTACTTGGAACACTTAAAAAAAAATGAGATACTAATAATGAGAATTTCATAGAAAATCCCAGTAACACTCTTTGCTCGACCTCGGAACCGAACCCAGGACCTCCATTGTAGCCGACGCTTACCACCACTAGGCTAATGAGGCAGTTAAAAATGAGATACTTATTCAAAATTAGAATATATTCATTGCTGTATCTACGACGTCGAGTAAGCGAACTTTTCCAACATAACAAGCAATGAATTATTAATATCCGTCAAATGCTTCGGATTAAGATTGCAATTCAGTTACGTAACCTCACAGAATCAATACCAGCAAAGGCAAGACTAATAAGAAAATTAATGAACCTGCTAGACGGAGTTAGAGTAACGACTGATTAATGATCATAGTGTTCCGTTACGTAACATTGTTACTGCCATGATGGTCACGTGGTCGCAAGAGCTACTGTCGAGTGTGGCGGTCCTGGCTTTACTGCCCAGGTCGGACAAAAAGTGTTGTAAGGATTGTCTAATTGGAATTTCTCAGTAGCAGCCCGGAGTTTGAAAATTGGTGTTGTGAAACACCTGGGCCTCGGTTGGTCCCGAATATAATTCATAGATCTTTAACAGTCGTTATGGATAGTCAGAAGCCGGGAAGCCTGACAATTAGGCTTACTAGGAGGTATCGTGCTGCCCAGTAACTGGGTTGTGAAAGACAGAAATCTTGCACCTGATCTCTCCCCGGTTGTGTCGGATTGCCATCTCATCGGACTACGAGAGTGAGAGAAGATACACTTGTATACTATAATATCTCCTGCGTTCTTGGCTAGTCTCCATTAAAATTGTCCGCCATGACGACTGAAGTATATTATTAATGTAAAATCGGTCTGGAGAATAGTATAACAGATAATTCGCTAACCAAAGAGAGCACGTTGACGGCAAAACGAATGTATGTCCACACAAGGCGAGAACTTCCGAGTTCGTGACAAGGGGACGAGGCACAAGGCAAGACACAATGTCGTGTGGCACTAGCAAATGTACTAGTGTGTACAGTCAACAAAAGAGATAATAAATAGCCATGCCGTCGCACATAATAGATGTTTTTTAGACGCTGCAGGATGATTTCGAATAAAATATTTTGCTTAAATTATTAGAAAACCAACAGTGAATTAATTAAAATTAAATTAAATCTGGCAACTCTGGTTACTTATCTCTTTTGTTGACCGTACGTGTGGAGCACGTGGATATCTTATGTCCATGTGTCAGTGCGACTTATGTCGTGAAATGTAGCGACATGGTTCCGTAGCGTGTAGAATCGTGCTTTTGGTTTTATCCGCTTTGGTCAATGTATTTCGTCGCAATTTTGTGAAACTATTAAGTTTAATTCCATTTACATCTCTGTAACTGCTAATATAATAGAGCTGAAGAGATTTTTTGTTTGTTTGTGTGAATGTTTAGACGCGCTAAAACTCGCGAAGCAGTAACCAAATACGTAAATAACGCGGATGAAAAAAATCCACGCGAACGAAGTTGCGGGCAGAAACTAGTGATTAATAAAGCTAAATATTCCGAAAAAAGAACTTTATTCTACTTTCAAAATCATAGAAATATTATCTGTGTGTTTGATATATCGAAGACTGTTAAACAAATTTTGAAATAAAACACGGAACACGAAAATAGTACTAATAATCAAATTCCACTACTTACAAATCTGTCACTATTTTATAAATCTAGGATACCTAGAGATTTGTGAAACAACCATGTCAAATTCTTGGAATTGATGAGTATAAGGGTGATGGTCCCTTTCCCCTTTAGTTTTGATGACGAACAAACCTGTTTTGTTCGTGATCACGAACTTGAAAGAGTTACCGTTCCCACGAGAGTGAATCATAGAGCTGAATTCAAAAAACCTTGAAAAGTACGACCTATGTATTAAACACCCACAAGGCAAATAACACTGCATAATGCTTTAGGTGAGCAATAAAGTTCGAGAAGAAATGAATCGATAACTCGATTTGCTGTGGTAAACAACTCGAATGCTGATCAACATCGGCTAACAATATCTCGATTACATCATTATGCAACTACGCACTTGCCTACGCTCTAAACTTTTATTGAAAATTCGAATCAAATTCGAACACATTCGGAATTCAATTTGAATTTTCAGAAGCCGTTTTGTCGGTTTAGCAAAAATGTTGTATTTATAATGGCAACTTTTATTGTTATTATTATTTATGTATTTATTAAAACAAAATTTATAAGAATCACAACCTAGAAACTATGCCCCACAAAATTGTACAAGTGCAGAATAATTTGTATATTTTTATTTCTCATTCCTTAGGTATTTATTTAACTATCTACTCTTAAATGTTGCCCTTTATTTGCAATTACGACCATTACCACTGATCTATCAAAACAATTTTTTTTACCAACAATCGATAAAAACGAAACGTCAAAGGAGAGTGGGCAAAAATGTATGGGAGTTGGTCTAGCTGCTCAACAGTGATGTAACATACGTCATTGAATAGGTAATTATGTGTACTCCATTTTGTTATATGGCCGTTAAGTTGTAGGTAATGGGGTTCTCGAGATATTTCCCAAAAACAAGCTAAAGCAAAATAATTTCGCCGAATAGAACAATAATGTAATTTTTCAATAACTACGGCTACATAAGTGACTAGCGACCGTGTCGAACTTGGAGGAGTTGGTAAACCACGCCTCTCGACGCGTGCGCTTTGTTGGAAAAAGAGCGAGCTTTAAATATTATGGCTTATTTGGCATATTTAATATTGGATGAAACGACAATCGACACGATGATCGCTGAGTGCACATCCCACATGTCGACAACCTCGCGAGCCAAGTCAAGATACTTGATCTTCTTATCATTCTCGGCCTTCACGAGGTTCACGTCATGTGGGACTGTTATTTGTCAACAATCATTGCGCGCTTGTCTACGTGATCCACCACCACTATATCAGGCTTATTGGCTACAATAGTCCTGTCAGTGATGATGGATCGGTCCCAGTACAATGTGACATTGCTATTTTCGAGAACTGGGTCGGACACATACCCATAGTTCGGTACTTCCGATTCTACAACGCGGTATTTTAGAGCAAGTTGCTGATGAATGATCCTGGCCACAAGGTTGTGCCTATGCTAGTACTCTTGCTAGACGAGAACACCCAGAGATAATATGGCGGATTGAGCCACCCGGCCGGTGGCATGCCCGACAAATGTCAACCGTGCCATCCATCACAATAAATCTCCGGTAGTTATTCATCATGATAACTTCATCCATAATTGTACAGACAAAACCTTCGGTTTCTCCAAATAGGTCACCAAAGCGAAGCCAGGATACGGACGCTAATAAATCTACATCGGGCCCATGTAAGGCCCGGAAAAAGCGTCCGTGAAGCTCTTTACTCTGCCATACCTCCTCGCGATCTTTAGTCTCCAGCACTACTGATTTGCTCCAGATCTCTTTAGCCAAGGAGAGCGGGGTGAGGCCCTTATCCACTGCCATGCCATGCACCATCTCGGTGCATTCCCACGTCGGCTAAAAGGAAAAAGTCCCTGAGACTGCATATCTCGCGATTGTGGATAGTCTTAGCACGCGCACTTCCGCGGAATATACAGTCTCATCACCAATGACCGTGGGTGATGCATTCGATATGTCGTTAACAATGTACGGACCCTCCCATCCAGGGTATTGAGTTCCATTTGAGTCCATTTTAGTATGCCAAAAGAGTACATCAATACCGGCATGACCCACCCTTTGAAGGCAACCCTGCTTCCGCCTGATAAAAGACTATTAAATACTTTTTTCAGGCGGCCAAAGAAGCGCTCCTTCAACGATTGCTTCACGACAACAATATTAATGCCCAACGCTTCCGACATACCCAAATACTTATTGGTCTCCGTTAAAGAAAAGGATCTAAGGTTTATGGATTGTATTTGAGTTGAACTCTCTCGGACTCCACAATCTCCCCTCGCTTGACATACATGACCGCACATTTGTCCACACCAAATTCCATCCTGATGGCGCTACTAAAAGTTCCTGTTACCTTCAGTAGCTACATCAGTTATTATTATTATTGATGTGTTGTCTAATGTGATTACCAATCGTGAAAACTAGAAAAAATAACTTTTTGAAAATAGCAAACTGTTTTTCCTAAAGTGTAATCAGTTAAACAGCTGAGTGATTAAGACATGTGACGACTTCATGATCTTAAAGCAGTAAGGCAGCGGCGCTTATATAGCTATAGTTAATGAAGATTTGCACTAATTTTCCATTCAGCGAAATTAATTTGCTTTAACTTGTTTTTGGGAAATATCTCAAGAACCCCATTACCTACAACTTAACGGCCATATAACAAAATGGAGTACACACAATTACCTATTCAACGACGTATGTTACATCACTGTTGAGTAGGTAGACCAGGTTGCCCACTCTCCTTTCAAATTTCGATTCAATAGCGCGGCAAAAAGCGCTTCTAATACAAAAATGGCCGTCTGTTTGTTTCTTTTGGTCGTTTTGGAAAACGGCCAGGCATTTTAATGGAAAGTTTTTATTTTCTTTTTATTAATAGAAAAGTTTGCGTGAAGCGTGAGCGTGACGCGTGCGTGTCGTTACGCATCGATTGCGTATACAGACGTGTAATTGCTATTTACCACGTAGATAACGTATTATACGAAATGAGGTTGGAATAAAATGTATTAACCTCATTTATTTGTGAGTGAAAGTTGTTCGACTATGTAGCTACTCTACTGATCTATAGCGTTCCTTGAAAATATCTAAATACTACTTAAAAAAATTCAATGGCCACTGTTTTTAAGACAAAAGCCACATGTGACTTTTAAATAGAACCTATTTCTGGATTAGACGATTTTCTACGCGAAATTTTTAAGTAGGAGACAGAAGTATGGCGAAACCTGCTTACCCCCTCGAGCTCGGAAAATACAGGCGTGAACTTATAAATTCATGGATGTTCTAATTCCATATTACTCATTCACATTGTGTGTATGTGATTACGCAATTTGGTCACGTTTTGTATGTGTATTATGATTTTAATAAACAAAAGAATACCTGTCCTTTGTTATTTGAAAAACAAAAGAAAAACTAGAGTAGGCTTTGCACTAATATAAATATAATACCAGCCTATTATTGTCCCATTGCAGGGCAAAGGCCCCTTCTTATACAGAGAAGACATGACCGTTGATCAACAGACATGTTACTCAAGACAGATTGAATTATAGGTCTAGGTTTCCTCACGATGTTTCCCTTTACCGATTTCCAAGATAAACTTAGTAGTAAATTATTATAAAATGAATAAGGCTCATTGGTATTTGCCCAGTACCGAATCCACCCCTCAAGAGAGGCAGGTGCCTTAAGCACATAGGCCATTCAACTTTAAATTAACAGTTTTGCTATACTAATATCATAAAAATTAAAGATTTGTTTGTAACGAATAGGCTCCGAAACTACTGAACCGATGGAAACCATTTTTCACCAAATAGATAGCTACATTTTTCCCGAGTAATATAGGCTATATAACATCACGCTACGGCTCACGGGAGCGGCGCAGTAACCAAAGACACAACTTAACTGGGGTGAAATAAGCGACGTGGGCGAAGTCGCGGCCAGTTCGCTAGTATTAAATAAAACAATAATTATAACTTAGTATGCTACAAGATTCGACAGCAAAACCCTACACTACCAACAGCCAACAAATAATAGTAGACTACACAATATATACGACAGTGAACCGACATAAAGGCAGGTATACACCGCAGACATGAATAAATAGACAAAACTCTCTGGGCACGCCTTAGGGCTGACGCATACTACAGACAATTGTGTCTGGTTCACGCAAAAAGTCGTGTATTTTTTGTAAAGGACTTATTGTGTGTATGTTGTTACTTTGTAAATTTTTATTCGGTTACGTGAAAGATTAAAACGGATTTTTGTTATTAACATGTTTAGAAGATTTCTTTTGCTTCTTCACTTGATGCACTTCACTTTCTCTATGATTTATAAGTAGTAGTTTTTTTGTAGTAGTAGTTGTAGTGTTTTTTGTAGTAGTCTGTGGTTGTTTTTATTTGCACTCGCAAGAATACTGCCTATTATTTGCGTTGACTTTGACTTTGATCTTCGGATCACGACATTATTAACTAGATCGAGAGTTTGTATTTTCAAAAATAGAATACCCACTTAATAATAACACACCATAAGTGACGAATTCACCGCAAAGCCGCTGTTATAGATATTCATTGTAAAGATTTAGTGAATTAGTCGTTAGTGTGTCAATAAATAAACGATACAAATTTATTTTTATGACAATATATATTTTTATGTTACTTACTTAATATTTTTTGCGAATGTCATTCATAATGTAGATGATTAAACAAATATAAAAAAAAAACTATCAATACAACAGCCCTTATCAACATTAAATCTGAAAAAAAAATAACGATAAGATAGAGGTACGTAACCAACGCGTGCTCCTGATAAAAACTTTCTATACTACTTTATATTTACGTAGAGCTCTGCCTATACCGTTAAAGAAAGCTTGAAGACCTTATTTGTCTATTTATTAAAGATAGGTACAATACCTTCCTCGAAAAATATATATGAAAGATGTTATAACACGCGTGAATACGACATGAGGAAACAAAACAAAAATAACCGCTTAAATTTATGAAACTTTGTATTATTATAGCTGTAAAATTACATTGGCACAGTCCGGTTAATAATGAATTACCGTTATCCTTTCAACTTTGTATAAACCTGAATTTTGGAGGGAAATAATGGAACTGGCTAGACTTTGTCAATAAAAAAAACAGTGGAATATTTTTGATGTATGTTTGTCACGTATTGTAATTACAGTAAAATTGTAACATTTAATTACTTGTGAGTAAAAACGATAAATAATAAATAAAAATTAATTAATAATAATCAACAAGGTGCACGCTAAACCTAACCAAACAACAGCCCCACATTAGCTTACCGCGACTTTACTAAAAACTCCACAATAATCACTAATAAAACAAAATAAAAACTAAAACACTATTAAAATATTTCTATTACAAAAATATACACAAGAAATATTTTCAACTCACTTTGGCAGAAAACACGTGTTTTTCTCGGCGCGAGAAAAGAGGAAATATTCGAATTTCGAACTTGCCGAACGCACTCGACGGCGACCGAAGACCGAATATCCTATTTACTGGAACGCGAGCGACTGATCACTGAAGTGATGTAGCCCTTCAGTTGACGATCAAAATAATAACAACACACATCAATCAAATTTGATCTCTATCTCCTTTGCATTAAAGTCAAAAGTTGACATGAGAGTTTACAATGTAAATAATCGTGGTCTACCTGAAGTGAATGTTGCTGTCTCTTTTATTCTTTGAGTATTTGTGTTGTGTGAAAGGGAGAAGTGATGGGGAATTCGCGCATGTGCCACGCTTCCCCATGAAGACTTTGAAAATGATTCAAAGAAGTTTTATGGGGAGCGTTTATTGTTATCGACAAGTTTTGTGCTATGCGATGATATTTTATGAGCTAACTGCTTTATGGCAAGATTGGCAAGGCTATGGGAAGTCCTTCCAAACTGATTTATGGAATATTTCTTGATATAAATATTTTTTATGAAACATGAAAAAGCTTATTTATTTTCAAGGTATGGTCTACAAAGAATTCACATTATTTAACAACTTTTTTATTTTGCTTGGAATTTACACCAAGTCATCAATCATTTTTAAATTAAATTTTTAAAGAATGAGGAGTTAGGAATATCTTCAAGCTAACAGCCAGTATAGAACAAGCAGAGAATCCAACACTTCTCGCATGATCCGTCTCAAACTTATGCATTAAAATGCTTTATCTAATTTTAATCAACACATTTGATTCACTACAATTCCTTGAAATTCATTGGACCCTGAACTTCCCGTCCTAAAAATAAAACTACGTTGATTGATATTAAAAAAACTTACCAACACACAAAGGCACAGTGTCATTCCACCTATTGTCGTCATAGCACCATATTAAGCGCGCCCTCTGTCGCGTGTCGATGAAAACAAAGTTCACGTTGCACATGTAGTGAGCTACGTCCTCGTTGCGGTACACGAGGTAGCCGTTAGATGGCGCTAGTGGAGTAACACAACCTATACCTGTGGGTAAGAAAAAGTTTTGTTAGATGGCGCTGTTGCATGTTTTATAATTTGTAGTTAGTGCATTATGGTAGCGATAGATGTCGTTATTGTGTCGAAAAATAATCGTATCACTGTTTGGTATTTTCAACGATGTGCATAATTTTATAATCAAAAAAAATAATCAAATGATAACTAGGTATTTACTTTTATAATGCAGCAGCACCCCTCTCTTTGGGTAAGCTCCTTTGGACTTGGTTTCCACTGTCACGTCAACCACATTGGTAACCGAGGTCAGCCTCAATGGAAGTTCCACCTGCTCGCAGGAAGACAGGAGAGCGTCTCCATTCTGGTCCTGGACGGTCACGTAGTCTGTACAGCGGTTCTCGAAGGGTCCTATACCTGTGGAGAAGGAAAAAGGATTTATAAATCATAATTGTTTGTACGCAAGGAGAAATAAGAATTTGATTGATTACTTTTGGTTTTCGTTGTTCAATATTTTTTTACATAGTTTCATTTGTGCATAGAACATCGTCTTGGACTATTCTGTAAGTTATTGTACTTATTGGTATAAATAAATAAAATAATAAATATTGAAAGGATGGATCTATCAAAAATATAAGGGGGACTTCTGTATACCATATTGAAAAAAAAAATAGTACAAAAGGTCCATCAGTAATTTACATAATTTAAGAGGTGTAAATACAAACAATCCTACGTTACTTAAATAAAAATACATTTAGTAGCATTTTCCCGTCACAAGCTTCTTCCAATTTAATAACTCCGTCCATACAATATTAAATTATCTGTCAGTTACATACAAATGTTACTGTCGGAGTTAACGTCGCGTCGAGAAACGAGATAGCCAGTTACTCAGTTACTAGGGAATATTAAATCACTATGCGTTTCAGTATCGTTTGTCAATTCAGGGGTTTGAAAGTCAAAATATTCTCTATTTTGATTTTCAAACTTGTAAAACGTTCTTATTTTTTTTGACAAATGCATCGCCTCTCTCTTGGTATTTCTTCTGTATCGTGGGTGTGTTTACATACACAAACTGTCAGACCCAGAAGAAAAACGAGTAGGCCATACAAATAATTATTTGTTCCATGCGGGAATCGAACCCGTGACACCCAATCGGTCAGCATCTAAAAAAATGGAAACCTGGCGCTATCGCTACAATACACTTAATGGCGACGTATGAGAATTTTGCCACACGATTTATTTTTACAAGATCATGTTCACTTACTTCTCAAACTGACATCCATTAGGGTGACCCTGACCCTTTGTTCGGGGTTAACCCTCAGTCGCCAGCGGCACTCGTCGCCGACGTAGAAGTGGGGGTACCCTGGGGTACGGATGTACCCCTCGCTGTCTTCACCTACTTCAGCCACTTGCACCTCCCTGTTGCAGTAGTGGACTGATAACGTATCTGGAAAAAAGGAATTAGGTGTTGTAAGTAAATTGACAACATATTTTACATAAACATTAGGTACATTTATTATTTGTATTAATTACGGGCTCCGAAACTACCGGACCGATTTTAACCATTTTTTCACCATAGTTAGCCACGTTATTCCTGAGTAACATAGGCTATATAACATCACGCTCCGAGCCACGGGAGCGGAGCATTAACCTAAGACGTGACTTAACGCGGGTGAAATAAGCCGTGCGGATGAAGTTACACATAGTTCGCTAGTAATTAATTTATTTTAATTTGTTATTACATTACATTTACTTTACATTTGTATAAGCCGGCAGCTTAGGCTGCCGGGTATTTGCCGCCGGCATCAGTGGGCCCCGGCGAATACGTTGTGTGACGCGCACGGGGTGCATAGCCCCGGGCATGACGCCCGCATGTTGCAGGAGCCTTTACGGGATGGGTCGAGAATTGATTGAAAAAAATACCTATAACTATATTTAAAACTGCAAAAAGTTTTATATGGATTTTGTATTAAACAAACCCCTATCGACGACTACATTCGATTTCACACTAATGTAATGGAATACCAAAAACAACAGGACGATGACTTAAGGGAAAAATGGATTACACGAAGATCGAAATGCTTATTACTTAGCGTAATATATTTATGGCAACGCGGGTAACACCCGGTTTCACGCAGCATGCAAAATGAATAATTTTACAACAAGTGTTTTGACCTTGAGTTATTTTTTTTTCGAGAAATACAGCTAACGATTGCTCAAAACAAAAAAAAAATATATTCTCGAACATTAAAAAGGACTACCTAGTCATATAAATTCATTGATATTTTTTCAAACTGCCTGTACACTCCACTTAAAGCATAAATAAATAAGCGAAACTATTGGCAGTTGCATATAATTTACCCGTGCAACAACTAGTAATTTGCATATCATTTTGTATAACCCGTGAACATAAAAACGCAATTCTAGGAAATGAGTTCCCGCAATCTATAATAACGGCGCCGAAGCGAACGGTCATTGACCTGGAAATTGCAGCAAATAAAAATGGGCATACAATAAGGCTTTCACGATTTTCCGAATATTTTCCGGATAGAAAATTACTTTTTATGAGTTGTATTTGTTTAGAAAATGCTTAATACAGGGAAAGTAACTACGAATTTATGTAATGACGTAGTATCCGCCATTTTGAATACACGATTCAGGATTTTCCATATAGGTACAGGAAATCATTCTTGGGCTCTAGATAGCGTAATAATGTTTTTGTGACAAAGTCCGGCAAAAACTATTTAGGTAATATTGTTGAAATAACTGCATTTTGATCATATTTTTTTTGTAAATGGCAAATAATTTACATTGCTTTATTTTTTATCGTGAAACAACAAAGCGAGTGTATTATAATAACTAAATTCTTCATGAAAAATCTCTACAAAAAAGTCAAATCTAGCCTTTGCCACAATCAAGTAAAAAGACGTCCCAAATTACTATTCGTGTTGTTCCTTCTAAACCTTGACAACTTATTTTCCATTAAGTAAAGAATAATCACCTTATTTCCGTTGTCAACCTAAGTTGATTACCATAATTATACAAAAACCCACTAAATTGTCGCAATGTCAACTGATATCTACGGTCAAAATGTTTCGGCTATAAAATAAAATTTACGACTTAATAAACGAGCCAAAAGTTGTAAGGTAAGCCTGTTGCTTCGGCCACGGTTTTGCTTAAAGAAACTTCGACATTTTGGGTAATTTAGGTAGACTTTTATTTCCTTAATAGTCCTAAAAACTTAACACAGTAATACTTACTACCATCACTAGCGTACAATTGGGTAGATGACACCACTAATCAATTGACGTACTTTTTATGAGCTGTCAAAACGTAATTCCCCATAGATTTTGTATAACAATACTCAACTATGACGTCACTTTTTTGTCGACTCAATTCAGTAACTATTTATTGATTTCAAAGCAACTAAAAATTTATGATTTGAGTTATTCAAAAATTTGTCGGGTTTTCAGGGCTAAAATAAAGTGTTTTTTTAGTGAAGTTGTGTCTTGGAATTATTTGTTAGTGGTGTCATCTACCCAATTGAGAGGATCGCCCTGTAACTGAGATGTTCAGAAAATAATTTGTTAAACTAGCTTCTGCCAGCAACTTCATCCGCGTCGAATTTGATATATTATCCCACGGGAACAGTACATTTTTCCGGGATAAAAAGTATCCTATGTGTTATTCCACACTACAATCTAACTCAGTGCCAAATTTCATCCAGATCCGTTCAACCGTTTAAAAGTAAAAGAGTAACAAAAAACCATCAATCCTCACACAATTAAAGTACGATTAACCCTGCAGTGGTCGCGTCTTAAAAAGTCACGTGAGTAGTCGCGCGGCTACATATGTAGTCCAATTTATTTTGTCGTTTTTTAAATGAAATTCAATTGTATTATTTTTTGCTTATTAAAATATGACAAATTAACTCTTCCTAAATAAAATTAAAAGACAAAACAAAAATAATTTTTCAATGGTCTTGTTTAAATCAGCTATGAAAAAAAAAGTACAGTAAAGAGCCATGTCAGTTTAAAAAACCGTTGTCTACATATGTGGTCCGCGCGACCACTGCAGGGTTAAGTAAGATAGTAGGATTATGTATGTTAGATTATGATATTATGCAGCACTAGTTCAGTCCGGAAAAATAAGGAAATCATCAGAAAATCAGAAAACGTTTTTTTTTTTTGTCGGACAGAAACGAAACATGAATCCTAATATACGCAATGTCCCACAAAAAGTTGGTCCTACAGAACTACATCATTTATTCATACAGCTATAAAACCTTTTAAAAGTTAATCAACCCATTTGGCACATAAGGGTTACTGTAACAAAGCTGACGTCATTTTACGGTTTTTGAGTAGGATATAAATTTATACGGTTCGCTGTCAACGGTTTATTTAAAAAAAATACGGCCATGCAAATGTTGGAAATTTAAAAAAGGTTCATCATAATAAGCTACGAGTATTATAGTATATGCTCAACTTATGAGCTCTGTGTAAAGTATTTCATTTCATGTGATGGTATAAAATATTTTTAGTCAAAGACAATATGAAAAAAAATATGCGTTTCGTTTTTTCACCAAGAACTAAAAATTAAAATGGAATTTCTGTAAAATGAATAAACGGATTCTGTAATTAAAACCATTAAAAAGCATCCTTAATATACAATTAATATCTACACCCTAATTTACAACGTCGTTAATCTGTTTGAGTTAGACCTAAATAAAAAATCCAGGTTAGTAAAAAATTATAAAATGAATAGGCACCTAGCCCTGCCTATATAGTATGATTATCCATTAAAAAACCGGCTAAGTGCGTGTCGGGACACGCGCTGTGTATGATTCTGCAGTTTTTTTTAATGATGGCAAATAATCAAATGACTTCTTCCGTTCCAGACGGAGTGGAAAGGAGTGTCAGACTCTTACTGACTAAAACCTGGCCGTATCCTCTTAATGCCCCTTGCGTTCCAGGGCCGCAGTGTCCCTTTCGAACAAATTCCGCAACCCTAGGGTTCTCTAGTTATCCGGATTACTGGTCAACTTATAAAGCCTACTAATCTTAACTTTATAACAACTATTTAGCTGACAGAGTGGGGACACTTAACTTTAACAAACGTTAGCACTTTACAGCTTATATTTCGCAATGTCGAATATCGTGATGACCCAGTCGTCATGTATGAGGTGCAGGATCGATACCGGGCAACTATCAAAGTGACTTTTTCAATTCAAATTACTTTCTCAGTTTATCTTGGACATCTCTGACATCGGTGAAGGAAAACATCGTGAGAAAATCTGGGCTTTATAATGAATCTTGGTCTGAAATCGCCAAACCGCTTTGAGAAAGCATGGTGACCAATGCTCGTGCCTTCTCTGTATGGGAGAGGCCTTTGCCCAGTAGTGGAACAATAATAGGCTGGTATTATTATCCAACGATACTCCACAACTAGGAGAAGGTGAGAAAAAATACATTCGATATCAGGTGTAGGGAAAATTATATTTTTTTACCACTTTATCAGCGTACCTTTCTGACCCGCGGACAGACAGACAAACATAACGAAACTATATGGGTTCCTTGTTTTCCACAGAACCCTAAAAATGTATCATCAAGAATGATATATATACCACATTTTTTTCATAATTTCACGCAAAATCTTCCCTCAAGGCTACCTCGTCTACCTAATACTTTAATTTATAAAATCTCATATTTTTCACGCAGGTAAGTAGGTCGCCAGACGAGTAATTTATCGTTTAATAAAATGCCTGTAAGCAATGTTCTAATAAGCTGTCTCATTAAACTGCCTCATTATAACCTTCAAAGTAAAAGAATTTTTGAAAAATGTGTTGTTTTTTTATTATTAGGTAATGTAACATTACCTAATAATAAAAAAACAACACATTTTAGCGTAGCGTGGTCTTTAGTTACATTCTAAATTAAAGCTACTAGTTATATATTAGCATAACATAATACAAACAATGTTACCTTTGTATTAAGGCTCGACCGAGATCTCGGTCTCGGTCTCGGTCTCGGCATTCTCGGCTACAAATCCAACCGAGAAAATTGTCTCGGTTCTCGGCTAATTTTAGCCGAGATTCTCGGTCATGACCGAGATTGTAACTTTATTTGGATCGACATTTAAATTACCCCGCGCGCGGCCTCGCGCCGCAGCGCGAAGTCCATTGGTGTAAGTGCGTGAGAGAGCTGAATTGTGATTGGTTGAAGTCCCGGCTGGCGAACTGCGGCCGCCTTCGCTCCGTTCGTGCAATATTTGTAATTGTTAATGTTTACAATAGTATTAAAGTAATAATCAGCGGTTTTCATTTGTTAAAAATTGTTTGCCACTAGTTACTGCAACACTAATCGATCCACGGTTTAAAACCAAATATCTAACTGAAAGCGAAGTTAATTCAGCCAAGCTTCATATTATCGAGACTCTCACTCTCAATGAAAATGTGGGATCAGATTCTCGTGAGATGACGTGGGCATCTTCAACTAACTCGTCAAACATGGCTGCAACAAATCAATCCAACTTATGGGCAGCTCATGATTCCATGGAGTTGGAAGCCGAGCCAATGACCAATGACGAATACGGTTGATGAAACGGTTGATGACGGTGATTGAAATAGCGCTAGAAAGCTTTCATAGAGAGCCAAGACTGTAAAGAAATGCAAATATTTTGGAGTATTGGTTATCGTCACCTTATAAGGTGCTTAGGCCTGCAGTAAATAAGTTTTTATCTGCGCCGCCTACTAGCGTAGCAAGTGAACAACTGTTTAGCAAAGCTGGACAATTGAATGACGAGAGACGACACTCTTTAAAGGGCGAAAATGCGGAAAAAATGCTTTTTTTATGTAATAACTAGCTTCTGCCCGCGACTTCGTCCGCGTCACAGTTGATGTGTTATCCTACGGGTACCGTACATTTTCCCGGGATAAAAAGTAGCCTATGTGTTATTCCAGACTATAATCTATCTTTGTGCCAAATTTCATCCAGATCCATTCAGCCGTTTAAGCGTGAAAGAGTAACAAACATCCATACATCCATACTTACAAACTTTCGCCTTTATAATAGTAGTAGGATATAATGTTATTTAACTTTGATTATTAAAACAGTTAATTTTGTTAAACAGTTAGTACAGGATTAAAAATTTAACAGCATTTAAAAAAAACACGTTTTGTCATTTCTTGGTCTCGGCTCTCGGTCTCGGCCGAGAACGAAAAACCCATCTCGGTCGAGCCTTAGTAATGTTGTGATGGGCTAGTAATGCGCCCGCCGGTCAATCATAAGGTTGTTTGTTCGAAACCAGACAAGCATCAATGTGACTTTTTAAATGTATAATTTTGTAAATTTTTAGTTTATCTTGGACATCACAGATATTATCACTAATATCGATGAAGAAAAATATTGTCAGAGAACTGGGGATTAAAATGAAAATATGTCTGAAATCGCCAATCCATGTTAAACAAGCGTAGTAATCAATGCTCACACATTCTCTGTATAAAAAGCGGCATTTGCCTTGCAGTGGGATAAATAGGTGTACAGTGGGATAATAGGCTGGAGTAGACTGGAGTTTTAAAAAATAAATAAAAATATACCATCACGCCTGTATTCCCCGAAGGGTTAGGCAGAGGTGTACCAATGTACACCCACAGTTCGCCGGTATATTTAGGTCCCATGTAATAGGGGGCGAGCCTATTGCCATTAACTGGGCACAAATCCAAACTCCGAGCTGCTATTGAGAATTTCATAGAAAAACCCAATAACACTTTTTGCTCGACCTGGGAATCGAACCCGGGACCCCTTGCACAGCAGTCGCACTTGCGACCACGAGACCAACGGGGCAGTTAACAAAAAAAAAAAAAAAATTTGTTTATTTCAGGCATCAACCTATATTAACATCACAATGCATTGTTAGATTAAATTATTACATTACAACGTTTTGTTAGCTTCCAAATAAAGTTTATTATTTTAGCATAACTCCAGACTTATTCCAACTTTTCAAAACTTACAATCAACAATTATGTGCCCACCGCATATATTTTTTTAAACAGCGCGCTAATTTGTACATACGGAAAAAGGCGACAAACATAAAACATATCATTTTAATAACACATTAAGCAAAAAGAGCAAGGTATATAACAATAATGTTCTTGTAATTTAATATTATTACAGCGCTTCCCGCCCGCCCAGTCCGCTCAAAGCCGCGCAACAATGAAGTTGTGTTCACCGCCCCTCGTAACATAAACTACACATAATTACTACCATTTTTGTTGTAGAACATGGTATTAAAGTAATGGATACAGGTTTGTTCCTTTCTATAGAAAAATTGAGAAGTCATTAATACTTGCTTACTATGTAATGAAAATTGTCTTTTTAGAATAGAATTGTCTTTTTCTAATGTTAGATTTTAGTACCACGAGGGCTGGTTCGAGGTGGCTCAGGAAAAGAGCAAATGGAAAGAATTGGGAGAGGCGTTTGCCCAGCAGTGGGACAGTACGGGATAAATAAAAAAATGATAGCTTTTTACTAAACGCATAAATTGAATTTTTACAGGGTATTTAAACCGATTTAAAAAACAAATTTTTAAATTTTGACTGTCTGTCTGTCTTTTTGTCCATCGAAATGTTTAGACCGATTTTGTCGCGACTTTCACAGGCAGACCAGAAAAAACATATTTGTCTAGTCTTTAGCAAGTCTAAAATGTACCTAATATGAATATTTCTGTGTTATGTATTGGGTGCCACCTGACAACAACCTTGAAACGAAACCTCGGCCTATCTAGCTAATGGTTTGTAGAAAAAAAAATATGAAAACCGAACAATTTTTTTTCATATTTTACAAGATGTGAATGCTAATGAAATGATTAGGTGTCTAAAAAAATGAGTAAAAACTCGTTCGACAGACGACAGATCACTTCACCGATTCACCGTCAGATAACGTTTATCGTCGATAAGTGTTGGTTTGGCAAAATAAAACAGGTTTATAAAGACACTAAACGAAGCTGAAAGTTATGTAAGTTAGGAAGAACTTGTGTATTCCGGTCATAAGATCATTTTGTTCTGATTAGCAAAGTTGTCTTTTTTTTTAATAAAAATAAATTTTAAAATGTTACAACTAAACGTTAAATATCTCTACAACCCCGTAACCACCATGTTTCGCTCGTTGCTATAAACCGTGACTTTTCGCACTCAAAATAAAATACTTACCTTTCACTGAAATATTTTTAGCTAAACGTTACTTAGCTTGATTTGCATACTGCCTAGTATGCGTAGCTAACGGCTATTTGATATGTCTTTATACACCTCATAATTAAAACTGACATATTTATTCTTAAAATAAAACTTACCTGACCATTGAAATATCAACCTTAAAAACACAAAGCATTGTACTTACTTACTTTTGTATAGTCCTGAAACCCTGTTACTATAGCTAGATGAAAAAGATACATGTAGATATTTATTATAATATCGTTCCACTCCAATGCCAGCAGACGGCAGACCGGCCTTGAACCGTCTGGCCTACTGACGTATACACTCTAGGGGCGGCAAGCGTGAAGATATTGTACTTACTTATATTTCCATACCTTTGTTACGTATACTAATATATAATAATAATGCTGAGGATGTTTTTGTTTGTTTAAACATGCTAGTTTCTCGAATTACTTCTCCTGTCGGATTGGAAAAATAGCCCGTTTTTTGAGAAATAGTATAAGCTATATAACATCACGCTACAACACACGGGAGCGGAGCAGTAGCCAAAGGCTTAACTTAGTTTAAATGCTTTTGAATTCGCGGTAATATAACGAGTATAATAAAGCTAAAAAAATTGTTTAACTCACATTTCTCCGGTACTGTTAGTTAGATTCTGAATATTCTTTCGCTATTTGAAAGATACGTTAGTACTATAGTTTTTATTATAAGAAAGGGATGGTAAGAAAATTCACGAAGACGGAATAGTTGACCGATTTTACTCTTATTCAAATAAATCGATTTAAATGCCTACAACCCTATTCAAAAAAATGTGATACTATGCGCATTGCGGTTTATTTCATTCCAAGTTTATTTCAGACGCTGAAGATTTTACAACGAAAGTTATTAATAGCAATCTCTGAGGAAAATTAGGCATGTTTACTACCGACGTTTTACGATCTATTACTGAGATATGGTGGATGAAATCTCTGTTTTTAAAACCATTCAAATATATGACTGGGATTGCCTCGTCTCGTGGTCGCTAGCATGACTGAGATCCTGGATTCGATTCCTAGATTGGGTAAAAAAAAATATGGGCCTGGAGTTAGTAAGTTGGTGGTACGGTGTGCCTTTAAAAGTACGTATAAAGTTGAGCCAGGTTATCGAACCCGTCCAGTTAAAAAAAACAATGGACTGGTAGAGAATGCCTAAGTACTTTTTGTGCATAAAGTTTAAATAAATGAAAAACAATACCCCTAACAGTTACCCCTGTAAAACTAAAACTATCTTTAAACTAAAACTATGAGAGAGTTAAGTCATAATAAGCCAAAAATTAATCTATAAAAATTAATCTGATAACATAATACACAAACCAAATGATAACAATCTCGTATTGTAAACAGCGGCGTAGCAGTTCGTAGGCCTGCGTAGGCTTTCGTAGCTTCTGCGGGTTGTTCGAAAGAGATACCGCGCCCCCGGAACGCAAAGGGCACATGAAGGAACATAGACGGGTTTTAGTCAGTAAAAGTCTGACACTAGGGCGGGGGAAGTTATTTGATGATTTCCCGTCTATAAAAAAAAAAAAAAAAAAAAAAAAGGCTTTCGTAGCAGGTTATGGCTACGAGCAATAAGCCGTAGAGGGTTAACCGCTTTTTATACATTTTCAATTAAAAAAATATAAAACTTATAATTTTTTAGAAGCTATAAATTATTGTGTTCAACTGTAGCACATTCTTTTTTCCGATCTAAACAAAAATGCCTCCATTTACCAAAAAAAAAAGAATACGTTGCCCCACAGTAAGAATTACTACTCCTGTATCGTGGGTGCGTTTACAAACATGCAAAACTCACATAAGCAAACAGCCAGACCCGGAACAACTACCCGTAGGCCATAGAGCATACAGATATTTGTTCTATTAAGCAAATTGCAAAATAGACGTACGAAATATTTTAGAACCCAATAAAGTCATTTAGTACTTCAACGGTGTCCGGTTGCCATCACAATATGTAGGAGTTTAAGGGGAGAAGGGCGGGGTGCGGGGGGGGTGAGTTCGCACTGGTAGGTAGCACACATTTCACTCACGCTGATATACCTACAACTTGTTTAACAATTTAAGACGCGACCTTGTCCACCTGCGGTCCGAACTTAATGGGCAGCGTGAGATATAAAGGAATTTACGAGGTATCTAAAAAGACGGTCAACCGAGAAAGGCTACGAACGTCTCTCTTTTATACCTGAAAACTCTTACAACTTAAAAAACTGAAATTCCAGTAAGCCAGAATCAATTGCGGCGACCACCAGAAAAGCGTAAAGGCAATGAAGCACGTCGGTACCCCGTGAACAACCAAATAAACAGGTATTTGTTTACTTGATCAAGTGTCGTGATTATAGTTGATTACTTATCTATACTGTATTATAAGGAGGTAAGATTTGTTTGTTTGTTTGTAATGAATAGGCTCCGAAACTACTGGACCGATTTTAACCATGTTTTTACCAATAGATAGCTACATTATTCCCAAGTAACATAGGCTATATAACATCACGCTACGACTCACGCAAGCGGAGCATTGACCAAAGACGTAACTTATGGCGGATGAAATAAGCAACACGGATAAAGTCGCGGGCAGTTGGGTATGTCGTATAAAACAACCTCGTGAAAGACGAGGATGCAATATCGTACCTTATATGTATATGTCGCAGGTTTTTCATAAAATTAGGTTTTTGATAAAAAATCTAGGTTTTTGATCAAAAATCTAGGTTTTTGATCAAAAATCTAGGTTTTTGATCAAAAATCTAGGTTTTTGATGAAAAACCGGAAGATAACACATTTTAAATTTTTATCTTAAAGCTGTAACAATCCAGATTTTTGATAAAAAACCTGAACTACAAACTAGTTCAGGTTTGTTTTATCACAAAGAAAACAACTTAAATGAAATAAATAAAACAATCCGTCATCATTTGCAACTTAGTAGAAAGAAATCAATTATTTATTTAACAAAATTTTACATCCATGACCCAATCAATATTCTCCTAGTTTAATCCAATTATGTAATGAAATCTTTCAGTTTCACGTACCTATCTTCCGGTTTTTCATCAAGAACCTAGGTTTTTTATCAAAAACCTAATTTTATAATAAACCTGCGACATATACATATTATACGAAAATATCAATACAACACCAACGATACATAAATACGCCTCCACTACATAAGGCTCTATACAGGCCATCGGATATTGGCTACAGTTAATCTTTCAAGCAAATCATCTCGTGTCTAGTGCCTATTCTGTTGAAGTACGGCGGTCGATAGCCGGCCGGCTCTTGAGTTATAGGCTTTATACCTAACTAGTATTAGGCTAGTATACACCGGCTATTATGATGTTGATTGGGTATGAAGTAGTGTTTTATTGGCTATTTTTTTGGTGATTGAATGCTCGACGTTCGACGCTTAACATGTTGTGGCATTAGACAGCCTTTCTTATACAAATAACGCTAAATAATACTTAGCTACTTGTCAACTTGTCAACTACGATGTTTAGCTGGTTGGTAAATCTCCGTATTTTAAAAATGATCATAATTTATATTCTATTATTTCCAATCTATCAAAAGCTTGTCGAAAATTTTACAAATTTTTGACGTTGAGTGTCGCTGATATGAGATTGTGGCCAGGAATTTTATACAGCCTAAACTTGAAGCTCAAGAAAAGCTACTTTCTAATCCGTAACTTTTTCTTCATCCACAATAAATGACATTTAAGCGAATAAATCTCTGGCAAAAAATAGTATCATACATCCAGAAATGTAAATTCTATTGCTATTTCAAAGGTCTTTTTCCATTCTAGTTCATTTCCACAATGAATCTAGTTTAATACGACACCTCCATTGTTACTGATTCTATGAAACTACTGAAAACGAACAAAGGCCAACAATACTACACAGTCATACAATACGCTTCGATGACAAATTGTGGTAAGCTGTCAACTTTTGTATAGTTCTGATGTTCTGAAGTTGGCAACAAATTCAAGGGAATGACTTGAAGATTTTGAATTTAGAACAGCATCATTGCCTTGCATGAAGCAACAAAATAAGCCTTTCTGATAATAATAAAAAAAAAATATTATAGCCCCCGACAGGAGAATGAAGATCATACCGCAGTAAACAAAAGACCTGATAACAGCTAAACCGATTTTAATAAAACATATCTAAAAACCATCGTTAGCCAACCTGCTTTCACATTAAAAAACCGCATTTAAATCGGTTCACCCCTTTAAGAGCTACGGTGCCACAGACATACACACAGACACGTCAAACATATAACATCCCTCTTTTTGTTTTAAGTCGGGGGCTAATAATACTTGAAGGAAAAGTTTTCAAAGCGCTTCCACTTAATATCTTCAATCTAAACTATCTATACTAATGTTATAAAGCTAAAAAGTTTATTTTTTTGAAGTTTGAACGCGCTTATCTCCGCGGAACTTCAAGCAATTCTGAAAATTCTTTTTATAATTGGAAGTTACGTTATCCCTGAGTGCTGTAGGCTATAGGAAAAAAATAAAGAATCTGTAAGAAAATTCACATAAAAGAAGCCGTGGGTAAAAGGTAGTGTTACAAAGGCAAATCATTTATTTAAATTAGACCACTCAAAGGCACGTTTTTACGTCATACAGAAGATAAAATAATTGTACCTAATTGGAGAAGAATGGGCAAGAAAGTCCATTCTCACTCTTCCAAAATATTTATTTTACAATGTGGAAATATTTGTTACATCATAATTTAAGCATATACTATAACGTTACTTTATATCAATTATCAGTTGATTTAGTAGACATTGGTTCAAAAAATACATCGTTTTAGGGACACTAACATCAATTGTAAAAAAGTCGGTGTTCAATATTGGAAGCAAAAATACAAAAAATTGTATCTCCTTTTCTTCATACAAGCATAAAGTTTTTCTACCGCAGTGCGTACGTTTTTTTTTTTGGGAAAATATCTTCAATATTGAGACCTGTAGGTTTGTAAGGACCCATCAAATCTTGTTGTTTCGAACCCGTGTCAATGCTTACTAGTAATAAACTTGGAACGTGTTCAAAATTAAAAATAAACTATAACCAGGCTAACGGACTTTTTTATCAGAAAAGTCTTAAATTAATTAAGGTTTAAGTTTGAAACTGACTCGTTAGCCTAGTGGTCCTCACGAGTGGCGCGCGGAGGCACTGGGCCGGGGGGAAACTCCGCTGCCGCGGCAAATTGCCGCCCAGCGGACGGAACTCCGGCTCGATCTCATGGCGACATGGAGAGAACGACTGTCGCAGCCTCGTGCAGGGCACGCCTCGATTGAGGCGGTAAGTCCCCTCTTTGAGGAGTGGCTAGAGCGGCGCCACGGCGCCCTCACCTACCGCCTGACGCAGGTCCTCACCGGACACGGATGTTTCGGGAGGTTCCTGCACCTCATCGGGCGGGAGGAAACGCCCGGGTGTCACCATTGTGAGGATCGCCCCGAGGACACGGTGGAGCATACTTTGGCGGTGTGCCCTGCTTGGGCTGAGCACCGCCGAGTCCTCGAGGCGGCCATCGGCGGCGGCGCCCTCTCGCGTCCGGCACTGGTTCAGGCCATGGTCCGGAGCGAGGGGGAATGGGAAGCAGTCGCCTCTTTCTGCGAAGCTGTAATGCTAGAGAAGGAGGCGGCGGGACGGGAGAGGGAAAGGAGGGTCCCCCGTCCCAGCGGCCGCCGCGGTAGACGATCCGGGCGTCGGGAGCCACGTGACGACTCCCGGCCACCGTAGACGCAGGTCTGTGGACGGTGAGCAATGGGTAGCTCACCGTCCGTACGTTCACTAGCGACAGACCGTGTCGACGGCGCGTTCGTGTTCCACGCGCGCCTCAAAGAGATGTCAGCAAAATTGGATGGGGCCACTGAGGGCCGTTGCCTGCCGGGGCTGCGGGTTGTTCGAAAGAGATACCGCGCCCCCGGAACGCAAAGGGCACATGAAGGAACATAGACGGGTTTTAGTCAGTAAAAGTCTGACACTCCCTCCCGCCCCGCCCAGTGCGGGGGAAGTTATTTGATGATTTCCCGTCAATAAAAAAAAAAAAAAAAAAAAAGCCTAGTGGTCCTAAGCGCGACCGTTACGCTAGAGGTCTTGGGTTCGGTTCCTAGGTCGAGCAAATGTTATTAAGTTTTTCTAGGAAATTCTCAGTAGCAGCTCGAAGTTAAGATGTCGGCCCGGTAAATGGTGATAGGCTCGCCCCCTTTAAAATGGGACCTAGAACATACCAGCGGACTGTGGGTGTACATTGGTACACCTCTGCCTATTCCTTCGAGGAATACAATCGTGATGGTATGTATGTAGCTTAGGTTTGATATTTTTATCATCAAATTGATTTTAGAAGGAGAAATAAAATGGCGGATTGACAGCTATTGTATTGAAAATATATCAAAGTCTCAGTGGTTCAGATAAAAAATAAGTGGGAAGGCAAAAAGAGACTTTGAAGAACCAATTTCTTTTCGCGGTAGTAAAATTGAAATATTGCAACTTGTAGTAAAGTTATCTTCGCACATTAAATTAGCATTCGTGCAGCAAATTCATTATATTTCATTTTTATGTTCCACCATTTAAATACAGCAATTTGCTAAGTTTTAACATAAAATCTAAATTAGAGACAAAACTGTCTTGTGTTTTTGGCAAGCTTGAACAGGGTCGTAAAACATTTTCTTTTACTTTAAATATTGCTTAAAGTATCATTACGGCCTTTTACATTTGTGTATTTAGGACTCAGAAAAGAAAAATATTGTTAATAATAATAATAATATTACTATTGTGGGCTACTATTTTTTATATTTTTAAATGTTTTTATTTTTTTATACTAATATTTAAAAATGTATTTAATATGTATATGAAACTAATAAATGAGAATAATAATAATAATCGTTAGGAGATTCCTTTCTCAGGAGCCCTGACCACCGGTGACTTGGACCCTGTTCCCGACGCCGGTGGGCTACTATATTTTATATTTTTAAATATTTTTATATTTTGTACTAATATTTAAAAATGTAATTTGTATGTATTTTATTTGAATAAATGAGTATAATAATATATAATAATAATCTTTTTCTGTTGTTGTTATCATTCCAATAAATCTTGGGAATTTACTTAAAAGTTTAAGTTTAGTTTTGCTGGGTATCTGGTTAGATACGACAAGTCTTAGCTGTGTGCCGAATTTGTTTGAAACTAAAAGCATTTATTTTATGCTAAAAGAATTTATTTCGAAGTGGCTTTTGCTCGTGACGTACGCGTGGCAGTCAAAGTCAAAGTTAGATCCGTTCTTGCGTACCAATCTACCAAATTTCTAAGTCAAATTTAAATCATAATATTTCAATTATACCTATAAACGGCACTATTACTAAAAAATAATAATATTGAATGAAGTTGCTCAGTCCAAAAGTTAGTTTCGTATGGAGTAGAATGGGTAAGAAACTCCATACTTACTCTTTTTATTAAATAAACAACAACGTCAATTTAATAATTATAATTATGAATGAGGTTTAGATTCAAATGTCTAATTAATTTTCGAGTTTTTATGATTATTTAGTGAGTGACCTTTCGCTTTAATAATATAAGATAAGAAATTTATCACGGTTTACAGGCAATTTAGGGTCCTTTTGATAATATCCTCTTATTAACAAAATATAACTTTAATGTCGCCAAAAGAACTCCGTATCTAATTATAATCTCTTCGTTATCAGAAACCAAATCGGCTCCACAGAATTAATCTCATCGACAGATTCGCTCCGGAGAGATCCCCCTGATAGATTAATGGTCCATGCCCAGGGATTACGTATCAGTTCAATCAATATAGAAAATATCCAGCTTTATATGTAGGTACACTAGCTTTTGCCCTCGACTTTCCTCGCTTGTTTTTTTTAAATCTGTGTTACGTTTTTGGTTACTGTTCTGCTCGCGTGTGTCGTAGCGTGATGTTATATAGCCTACTAGCTTTTGCCCGCGACATCGGTCCGCGCAAATATCGGTTATATGTATTTTAAATTAAATCATGATTCGAAAGACATGTAGCGCCATCTATCATCATAAGAACGTTTTTGTTGTTTTTTTCGAGAACAGTACTTTTTTTCGGCATGAAAGGTACTCTATGTCCGTTTTTGTGCATCTGACAACATTTATGCAAAATTTCATGATAATTAGTTAACTGGTTCAGGCGTGAAAAGTTAACAAACAAACATACTTTCGCATTTACAATATTAGTTTGGATACTATTCCCCATAAATCGTATACAAAAATAATGTCTCCTATCCGACTGGTAAACAAACAAAGAAACTCTTCAGCTTTATTATATTAGTATGGATAACAATATGTGTGTGTACTGGATTTATTTGGACGACTGGAGTTTGCCCGTGGTTTTGTTCGAGTTGTTTTTTTTTTATTTTCTAGGGGAAGATTTTTGGTAAACCTTTATCAAGTACAGTAAGTGGTGAACAAGGAAGGAGACGAAGGGCGAGGAAAGGTGGTAATATTAGTAAGATGTAAAGTGTGTAGTTTTTCAATAGATTTCTGGGGTTCCATACCCGAAGGGTAAAACGGGACCCTATTACTAAGACTCCGCTGTCTGTCCGTCTGTCTGTCTGTCCTCATGCAGGCTGTAGATATCTCATGAACCGTAACAGTTAGAAACTTGAAAATAAATATTTAAAGGAGCTCCCAATACCATAATATTTAGGTACATATTCACTATAAAAATAAAAAGGAAATATTTTTGGGGGGCTCCTATACAACAAACGTGTTTTTTGTTGCAGTTTTTATAGATGGCCGACTAGGCCGGTTTTTTTTTTTACTGCACTTGATGAACAACTATCGTAAATATCATAGACAGACAAGCCAACAAGTTTGAAATCGGCAAATTTGATATATTATCCCTCGGAAACCGTACATTTTCCGGGATAAAAAGTATCCAATGTCTTATTCCACACTACAGTCTATTTCAGTACCAAATTTCCTTCAGATCCATTCAGCAGTTTAAGCGTGAAAGAGTAACAAACGAACAATCATCCATCCTCACAAACGTTCTATTATAATCAATGTAAGAAGTAGGATAGGATAGAATGTATGGTCAATACAAAAAGAAAAAATTACAGACTCAAAAATTTGATACATTTTATATTATTATCAAGTTTATCGTTTCCAAAATCAGCGTGGGATCAAACAGTCGTACGATAATGCGAATGTAATGGCCTCTGTGGGGGTGGGGCAGAAACCAATTACCGTTGGAACCCTCACAAGTAACATGGATTCTCGGACAATTACATATGGTACCTAAATAAGTAAACGGCTGGCCACTCGCAGTTCAATGGTTCCGTATAACGGTACAATATCAAGTTCGTGTAAAAAATCACCGAAAAAAGAAGTTGTCTTTTTGTTTGTGTGTTCATTTATTTGTGCAAACGTATGTCATGTTTATATATAGCAGCCATATTGTCACACACTGAGGGAAAATTTCAATTTTAGCTACTGTTCAAAAGATATAACCCTGTTACAGAAGGACAGACAGGCAAGCAATACTCCGTTTGGACCTTGTGGATACGGAACCCTAAATAGTATCAACGAGGTATATACCCCGCGGTGTTACCCGCGTCAGTTACATCTTTGGCTACTGTTCCGCTCCTGTTGGTCGTAGCGTTACAATACGTTTAAACCTGATTCTTGAATCACTCTATTTATTGATGAAAACCGAATTAAAATCCGTAATTAAAAAAGATCTAAGATGGCGAGAAGCGACTTTGTTTGATCATAACTTTATTTGAAAATATCTAAAATATTGTTTTAAACAATTGACTAACGTTTCTACAGTTTTCCTGTTTTACCTATAGTTTCAATAAGGTGACCTTCTAAGGGAATTCTAATTATAATCTCACGGAAAATACCACAGGAGACTCATCAACATTAGGTACTACATACCTACTATAGGGTGTCATATCTTTATTTATAATAGGTACTTTGTACCTACTGTAGTAGGTATAGTGGTTTTATTCTAAGTAAACAATATTGATGTGTACAAATTATTGTAAAACATTTATGTTAAAAGAGTAAATATTGAGATACGTTTTCCGTAAGAAACTTTTTTTGGAAAACTTTTTTGTATATTTAGTTCAAAAATGACTTATGGTTTAATTATTTTTTTATTATTATGACGTTAGCTAGTTGTTATTAACTTAATTGTGTATCCTGTAGTCTCCTATAAGTGAAGGAGTACGCCTATGTAGGCATGTATGATCTTTTGTTGATCATCATTTGTATGTCATAATTTATTTTTTGTTTTTTAGTCACGTCCATTGTTTCACATAAAAACCATTTTAAAAAGAGTGTCCATGGAGTTTCTTGCTCGTTCTTCTCCATAGAGATCTACGTTTTGGAACGAGCAACTAGCTTCAACTTACTGTAACTTCTTGACAATTCAAAAGTGCCTGTAAATGGTGTAATTGAAATAAATGCTTTGACTTTGACTTTAATTATGTGTAATATTTTTTGTTAGAGATCCTAAATCGATGCTGTCTATCTATACTAACATTATAAATGAAAAAGTAACGCCTATCGGTCTGTTCACGACTAAACTATTAAACCGATTTTGATATTTGGTACGGTTAAAGTTTGAGTCTTTCTAAGTTTATCTTGGACATCACTGACACCGGTGAAGGAAAACATCGTGAGGAAACCTGGACTTATAATTAATATAAGTCTGAAATTGCCAATCCGCCTTGCCGATTAATGCTCGTGCCTTCTCTGTATGAGAAGAGACCTTTGCCCTGCAGTGGGACAGTTATAGGTTGGTATTATTATTATTATTTTATTATAAAGTTTGAACCCCACGAAAGGACTATTACTTTCTTAATTCACGACTTCGTCTACAAAGTCACGGTAAAAAACTAGTAAATAAATCAATAAATAAATAGAGACGGCTCACCTAAGTAATATACCTGATACATATATACAGGATAAGTTTTTAACCACTGCGTAAATTTTTTTTGGTAGTTCAGTGTCAGTAATAGAACACATTTCCGTGTTTAGTTAAAAAAAAAATAAAAAAAATTTCATCCCTATCCGAGTTAGAAATAAGCAAAACATGGACATAATCTATTCGCCATACTATCAATGACAACTCTTGGCCGCCGCCCGGGCGCATGGCTGGGGTGAGGGGGTGGGGAATGCGCTAGCGCCGAGTGACAATAAAATATGGTTTTTAAGTTAACATGTTTCGTAAGCGATAACTTTTTTTTTTAGTACTAAGACATATCAAAATAAAATATACGTGTTTAATAAAACATGTTAAAGTTTATTATGGCAAAATTTACGCACTGGTTAAAAATTTTTCCTGTATATGTATATGCCTATCTTATTCAGCTAGGCATGTCTATTGACCTTGCGTGCTTCCACATAATAACCACCAATTTCGCCCAAACTTGATAACATTTCAAGAACTTCAATTAAGCAAGCCACCTCCATGTCAAAAGCGATTAACTATATCAAAAGCCATACAATACAAAAAGGGATCTATATCCCTTTGTCCCCAAAAATATTTACGTAACAATACGACCTTCTAGCATACTTTTTGATAAAAAAACCACATTGATTTTTCGCCTGTTCCAAAAAATATCAGGGGTGCAATTGGAGCATTGTGTTACCAATCAGGGTTGGCACTGCGACGCACGTGTTCAGAATTCGTCATACACAACATGTCGATATGTTTTTGGTGAGGGTGCATCCCTATTGCAAGCGGGTGCCATGTGCGCTTGTCGCGAATTATTATGTGGGATGTAGGCATGTAGGCCACAAGTCAGGAAGATTGATAAAGAAGGTAAGTACGAAAAATATTAATACTTTCTGAAGAAAGGTACGATGTGCTTATGAAAAATGCACTAGTAATAAATATAACATAGCATAACTTCAGTATTCACCAAACAGGGCTCGCCTCGATTGAGGCGGTAAGACCCCTCTTTGAGGAGTGGCTGGAGCGGCGCCATGGCGCCCTCACCTACCGCCTGACGCAGGTCCTCACCGGACATGGATGTTTCGGGAGGTTCCTGCACCTCATCGGGCGGGAGGAAACGCCCGGGTGTCACCATTGTGAGGATCGCCCCGAGGACACGGTGGAGCATACTTTGGCGGTGTGCCCTGCTTGGGCTGAGCACCGCCGAGTCCTCGAGGCGGCCATCGGCGGCGGCGCCCTCTCGCGTCCGGCACTGGTCCAGGCCATGGTCCGGAGCGAGGGGGAATGGGAAGCAGTCGCCTCCTTCTGCGAAGCTGTAATGCTAGAGAAGGAGGCGGCGGGACGGGAGAGGGAAAGGAGGGTCCCCCGTCCCAGCGGCCGCCGCGGTAGACGATCCGGGCGTCGGGAGCCACGTGACGACTCCCGGCCACCGTAGACGCGGGTCTGTGGACGGTGAGCAATGGGTAGCTCACCGTCCGTACGTTCACTAGCGACAGACCGTGTCGACGGCGCGTTCGTGTTCCACGCGCGCCTCAAAGAGATGTCAGCAAAATTGGATGGGGCCACTGAGGGCCGATGCCTGCCGGGGCTGCGGGTTGTTCGAAAGAGATACCGCGCCCCCGGAACGCAAAGGGCACATGAAGGAACATAGACGGGTTTTAGTCAGTAAAAGTCTGACACTCCCTCCCGCCCCGCCCAGGGCGGGGGAAGTTATTTGATGATTTCCCGTCTATAAAAAAAAAAAAAAAAATAAAAAAAAAAAAAAAAAAAAAAGTATTCACCAAAGGATTAGGCACAGGTGTACCAATATACACCCACAGTTTGCCGGTATGTTTAGGTCTCATGTAATAGAGGGAGAGTCTATTGTCATTAACCGGGCACAAATTCCAACTCTGAGGTGCTACTGAGAATTTTATTTTGCACTAGTAATTTTTTCTAAAATATTTTTTTATAGATTTTTACACTATTATTGTAGGAAAAGTTTGTTTGTAAGCAGTAATCCTATAAAGTACTGGTTCGCTTATAATATTATTTCACTGATGGAATACTAAACTATCGCTGAGTGGCATAGGCTATAGTATATCTCATGGTATACTTGACTTCCAAGCAGACGAAAGCGCGGGTACAATCTAGTTGAAAATATTTCGCGATTTTTCCTACAATCGATTAATATTATTATTCTCTAACTGACCACATTAATATCTATTAAATCAAAATGAACCCATAAACCTACCATTTAAACCCACCCCAAAAAAAATATTACCATTATATCGATATTATTCGCAATAACCGAACTATATCAATCATTTTATGGTAATGCCTATTGTGGCTCAAATGGATGGCCATTTCATACACTAGTCACAAAACGATCACGTTCAGAAAATAACATGAATTATGAATGCGCGATCCGACCTACTTATGGTAGGTTATGACCTACATTATTAATGGTATGTTATATAAAACATACATTTATATAAAACAGTAAGACGTGATCGCGGCAAACCTCGAAGGAGATGGCAAACTTTTTTTTACGATCTTTGGATGGAAAACATGCCTACGGTCCATCTGATGTTAAGTAGTCACCGCTGTTTATAGATATCTGCAATACCAGAGGCCTTGCAAATGCGTTGCAATCCCAGAGACAAAGTTGTAATGTCTCATGTGCCTGTAATTACCGACACCGTCACGCATACCCTTCAAACCGGAACACAACGCAACGCTGCTTTGCGGCAGAAATAGATATGTCGGTAGTACTTCCCCGGACGAGCTCCTTCGCAAAGAGTTCTACTAACACTAAAACCATATAGATTCCTCCAAAACTGAAGGGAGGAAGCTGGAAAGAGTGAAAGATGGAAAGAGTTAAGGAGTTTAAAATCAAAGAAACGAAGTTATGTGAATACTAACTATACATATATGCTGCTAATCTTTGTTAACAAGTAACTCTCTGAAACTGCAGTTTCCTCAGAATGAGCTAGCAAGGTGTAGTTAGTGCATTATCGTCAGAACTTTACGCATTATTCTTGGTTGATCTATTCTACATGGTAACTAATGTGTGGGAACATGCGCTGCATACAGAGGACAAATTATCCAAACGTTCTATTGCAAGGTAGGTACTTATGTTTTAGTTATAAACGCAAAAAGTTACTTAATGACTAATCACGAAGTCTCGAGAACTATTTTACCTATGAAGTTGAAACTTGGCAGTTATTGTATTCTAATTTGTTATTAATATTGTTTGAAAATAATAATACCAGCCTAATATTGTCCCGTTGCAAGGCAAAGGACTCTTCTTATACAGAGAAGGCACGAGCATCGAAAGCCACGCTTGGTCAAGTCAGATTTGTTGTTTTTCATAAGATTTTTCTTAAATATAAGTTACGAACTTAGGCATGAAATGCGAAGGGTTTATCGCCATTTCACTATTATATCTTTTTATTGCGAAAAATGTACGTTGATGCTCTTTTGCAAACTATACAAACCTATCATGTTTAAACTTGAACACAAACTCCCACCCAAAATACAATAAACCCACGGTACTGCATCCCCTACCACCATAGCTCACAGCCACCACATAAATTGTACAATTCCATTGAAATCGCGCGCACGTGACGACAACTGTTTGTTGCTATACTCCATTAACCGCGCCCCAACGTATTGATATTTTACACATTTCGGGGTAAAATGTGTCAATTCTATGGCAAACACATTCACCAGCATACCTAGACCTTCCACCCCCTTCTAGAGATCAGCAAAAGTAGATGAAGGAAACGAACATGCGCGGTTGTTATAGGTCTACGTAAATTGGTTATGTGATACAATGGGATCTATACATATGGGATTCCCTAGGGATAGTTCTACAGTGTTTCAATGGTTTATGGCTTCCAAATTGTAGTCACGTAGTGTATAAGGGAAGTTGTACAGACTGAGTAATTATATCCGTTTGCGTTGCCGTGTGGAATGGTATTTATAACAGACTAGCTTATCTCAGCGACTTCTGCCGTGTAAAGTCGGTTTTCAGCGGAGTTTGATTTTCTTTTGAGCGAAAACCTAATCCTTTTTCTAAAATAAAAGTAGCCTTAGTCGGACTGACCTATAGCATCTATTAACTGCCAGTGGCCAGTGTCGGTCCTGCCATTTACGAGATTAGCTAGAACAAACTCACAGACAGACTTATACTTACTGCGTAAAAAGTTGGTAAAATTCAAACTAAGAATTATTTCGGCTACTGTTACTAGTAACTACTGTTTATCCTCAGCATATACCGAATGATATGTACACGATTGTGCCGTGTACCTATAATATCGCTTGCAACTCTATTAAATTCAATAACAGACAACCTCAAAACATACAATAAGATAAATTAAATGAGCAATTTACACCCTAATTGGACGTAGTTACGCAAAAAGGATCCAACCCTCAAAGTGTAGATACGCAAAAAGTATCCAATTCTCAAAGTGACACTTTGAGAGTAGGATCCTTTTTGCGTATCTACACTTTGAGGGTTGGATCCTTTTTGCGTAACTACGTCCAATTGAGCACTGTATCACATATGGCATGGCCTATGATACTTTACAAGGCGTGATGTCTGTACATCGGTCCTCCCGATACGATAAATCAATTTCACGCCTTGAAACGACATGTGCTCGATCTGTAGTGGCCGTTTTAATATTTTTATGGTAGCAGTAATTAATTAATTGATTAAATTAAAGTGGTAGCACTCTATCTAAATAAGTTATTAAGGGTAGTAAAAGGGTCGTGTTGATGAAAAAGTGGTATAAAAGGATGATTTTGTGATAAAAAGTTTTGGGAACTTTGATGTGTGTAAATTATTATGATTGCAACGTTTGCTGGTGTCAAAAAATATTTTATATGTTTATTGAATACTGAAATATAAAAAGCTTTAAAAAAGTATTGGTATTTTCCTAAAAAAATATCTCCAAATACAAAAATTATTTTACTGTTACAAAATAGGATACTTAGCAATAGTGTAGTTTTCTAACAGTGAAAGAATTTTTGTATTGATTTTTTTGTTGTGTTTTTGTTTTTTATGTTTTATCAAATATTTCGTTTCCACGTGGATTCAGTTGCTGGCTGAAGCTAGTATGCAATATAAAGATATTATATTCTATTTATAACTACCAAAAATAAACACCCTTAATGTCTGAATATTTTTGAAAGAAATTAGCAAATAATAACTTTTTTGGCAATCCGATTGAAAGTTTCCCTAGCAAATAGATAGCTGCACAGTGGCGTGCACAGAGTTTTTAGACAGGGTAGACAGAAAATTTACCTAGCAAAAACACCTACTACATGTTGGTTTTGGTATATCGCCTTGTCAATTAAATAATGATGTATATGATTTGCCACCTCAAATATCTATAGATTGGCTGATATTATAAACATAACAAAATAAAATTAGATAAATACGTATTTTATAGGGTAGAGAATGTCTATTTGCCTATATACGCCACTGTAGCTGCATTATTGTGAAAATAATTCCCGACCATTTTCATTTCACAACTCATTGAAAGCGCACATTGTTTCGTAAAAACCGTTGGGTATTTCGACGCAGTGTTTTAATTAACTTTAACTGTAGCTCTGAGAATTGTCACAAAAACATAAATGGAAACAATTTCAGGTTATGAAACGCGAAAGCCATACAAATTTAAATATTTTTTAATTAAAATAGAATATTTCTTGGATTGTGTTAATGTTACTACATAGGTATTTAAAATTATTACAGTCCGTGCCACGAAAGATGAGACTTGGCGAGTGTCAGTATAGGGAGCTTGCGCAGGTACTAAGTGTACGAAATAGTTATCCATAATTTATTTATCTATTCAGGGATTTTTCGATGACGTTGGAATTAAAACAACAGACAAAAATTCTTCACAATATTTATTACAAAATAATAAAGTTGGAGGTCAAATCTCATCTTTCGTGGCACGGATTGTAAATGATATTTGAATATACGAGATAATTACAAAAAAATATCTTACTGAAAGAAAACTACACTAATGCTGATTGTGACATGATTTATGGCATAAGTAGGTACTTAACTTCTACGCGAACAAAGTTTATACTAGCGAGGCAGAGTTTACACAAGCTTATTTAAAGTTGATAGTTAATGTATGCAAGAAAACCAAAGCAGCTAATTCTACTTAGGTATCTACTTTTACAGACGTTCGCATTTGAATCTTAGTCTTAAAAAATGCCTTTAATTAACCTACCTTTTGGACAATACTTTGCCATTAATTGGGTAGATGACACCACTAATCAATTGACATACTTTTTATGAGCTGTCAAAACGCCATTCCCCCATAGATTTTCTATGACAATACTCAACTATGACGTCACTTTTTTGTCATCTCAATTCACTATTTATTGATTTCAAAGCAACTAAAAATCGATTTTTATAGTTATTTAAAAAATCATCGGGTTTTTAGTGCTAAAATTAAATGTTTTATTGTGAAGTTGTTTCTTGAAATTATTGGTTAGTGGTGTCATCTACCCAATTGTTCCTAAAATGAGATTGCGACTAAACATTTTGAATGTGTTTGATTACGAGAATTGCCCTTCAGATCTAGGTACAGTAAATAAGTAAATGGATAACTTACCATCAAAACAAGCGTATTTAATGAACACAACTCCTGGTGACCAGCTCTTTGAGGGGGGAAAGTCCTCGTACAGCACGAAGTTGCAGTGGTTGACGCCTGTACATCTGTAACGAATGAGAATTCTACGTCAAATATTGTATACAAAATAATACAGCTGATCATGAAATTTTGTATATTCTTTTTTGTATTTAAACGGATATAGGGGTACTACCTGTCATCCTGAAAAAAAAGTACTGTTAAACCAATAATAACGTACTTATGATAATAGATGGAGCCCCGTGTCTTTCAAATCATCAATCAAAAAAACCATCACGCCTGTATTCCCTGAAGGGTTAGGCAGAGGTGTATTAATGTACACCCACAGTTCGCCGGTATATTTAGGTCCCATGCAATAGGGGGCGAGCCTATTGCCATTAACCGGGCACAAATCCAAACTCCGAGCTGCTACTGAGAATTTCATAGAAAAACCCAATAACACTTTTAAAATTTAATATAACCGAAATTTACGCAGTCTACGTCGCAGGTAAAAGCTAGTAATATTATAAATGTTAAAGGACCTAACTCTGTCTACATTCCGCTTTCACGACATAACCACTGAACTGATTTTGAAGAAATTTTATAAGGGGTTATTTTGAACCCCAAGAAAGGACATGGGGTACTTTTTATTCCGTGGCTTTATCTGCGTCCGCGATAACCGACATTAGCGAGGACGAAGTCGCGATGAAAAGCTAGTCAGTAAATTTATTTTCTCAATTTCAGGGTTATTTTCTTAGCCAAACTCTTACATAATGATGAGTACAATGACCCCTTGTTAGGTTTCTTGTAAACAAAAAATAAGGTTGTAAATGTATTCAACATATTCTGTTCCCACAGATGGTAGCTCTTTGTGAGAATAGAAATAGGACAATAAACTCTGTTACACATATATTCTATATTCCTTATCCTCACTGTAATGTAACCAAAGCTTTCTAAAGCCTATTAATCCCTGGAAAATAAAGTCAAAGTATTTATATCAATTAGTCATTTACAGGCACTTTTGAATCGTCAAAGAGTCGGTCAGTTATTCAGAAAGTTGAAGCTAGATGATCGTTTCGAAACGTAGATAGATTCTCTATGAACCCATACCCTTTGTTTTGCGGCAGAAATATGTATGGTGGTATGTATCCAGGCCGATTCCGGCCGCGGCGGCAAATCTTAATGCAGACTAGCCCAGTACGCAGGAGATATAGTTATAGTGCATAAGTATGTGCGCAAAAACAGGTGCATTCTCTTTTTCCTAAGTCTTATAATAATATTCCAATGGGACGGCAATGCAACGGAACCGGAAAGAGACTCGTGCGCAGGACCAACGGCTTCACGTGCTTTCCGAGGAACGGAGAATCACGCCACCAACTCCCAAACTCCGGGCGGTTACTGAGAAATTCCTTATAGAAATACACGGACCAGACCGGATTCCGGTTGGTATGGTGATAGTACTTCCCCGAACGAGCTCCTTCACAAAGAGCTCTACTACTACTTGCCTATGTGAAAACTACATAGGTGAAGAGAATACTTACGCTCACTCATATATCTTGAAGTAATTCTCCTATATTACACCTCTCAGCATTAACTAAAGATGTTAGTTTCATAAGTAACAGTCTATTGCTCTGTAAGCACTTTAATCGTGCTTCATGAACTTTCATTACAAGTGTTGGGAGTTGAATTTATTGCTCGTAAGCTGAATTAGAAGATTACGTTGCGAAAAATAACTTTATATCCCTCTAGTTTCTACCCGTGAGTTCGTGTGTTTGGAATAAAAATATGCCATAAAATATATTCTATGCCATCCGGTGATAATGTAGCTTTATTTTAGTGAAATAATGTGTTCTAATCGGACCCTATTATTCCACACTACATCTATCTTAGTGCCAAATTTCCTTCTGATCCATTTAGCCGTTTTAGCGTAAAAGAGTAACAAACATCCACCCACCCATCCATCCATCCTTACAAACTAGTAAATTAATTTAGTAGGATAAATGTAAAATAACCAAAAAAACAAACAAATTTTACCACTTTACGATATCAGTATAGATTGCTATAAGTATTCATAATATTCAACTTCTTTATATCCGGTGTACTCGAATGAAAAATCAATGTGACAAATTGTCAAGCGCGTGTTAACTGCGGGGGTAAGTGTTATAATACGTAACTCAAACGATGCGTGCAATTCTTTGTGCGTCTTTCTTTCTAATCGTTGGTAGACGCTACACTTGATTTTGTCACATCTTGCTATAGTGGCGATAATATTTCCAAAACCGCCCAAAGAAAATACCTAATGATGAATGTCACACCTGCTAGAGCTTAGGGTAATTCTCATTTATAACCTTGGTAGCTAAAGTGTAGATAGTATTATCAAACGCGCCCATAGAAAATACATAATAATGACTTTTACCCTTAGCGACGCTTAGGGTAATTCTCATTAACTACTTTCTTTATAAACTTGGGTAAAAATAAGTACATGTAACAAAAGACATTTAATAACAGTCTCTTACAAAGCGTAATGACGAGGGTAGTCATAAAAATGTACGACATCATAAAGACGGCATTGTTCTGAATTTTCAACACGTATGTGTTAATAAAATACTGTCTAATTTTGTGTTAATTCTCCTTTGTTAGTGACTGACACTGAATAAAAATATTCAGAAGATCTACTTTAAAAAAATGTTATAGTTAGACGAAGCTAGAACGTTAGACTTGAAACTACAAAATAATTTAATCAAATTGTTATTTAATTCATTTTACACTGATTAAAAAGCTAGATCGCGCATGACTGTAATACGACCAAGTCGTTTTTCTATTCGTGGATTCAGTCAATTTTCTTTTTTAATACAGTTGACACGTGACGTTTGTCGTGTTGCCTTCGTGCGTGAGTGGTATGTACGAGTGTCGGACGGCACTTTACGTGTCTTCACTTACTTAATGAAATAATAATATTAACTGTATGTAAATCACGTATTCCTTCTCCTGTTCTCAAATAATGCTTGATGAAGAATCTATTATAATTTTATTAAAATTAACAAAGACAATTATCAAAAAGTAATAAGTACACAGTCGTTCCATTTTTTTGTTACTACTGCGTAGGTACTCCGCCACTTATTTCAAGTAAACCTTCTGAACTTCTTTATTCTGTGGCATCTGCTAACAACAGGCTCGTGTTAGAATATAATTAAATATTAAATTGACAGTTAAATAACGCGAGGAAATTCTAACTTTGAATACAGTGGCTTTTCATGTTGAACGTTTATTAAATCTTAATAGCTGTGGCAGGTAAAATACTGTGTTTTTGGAATGACTTCGTCATAATTAAACTAAACTGCTCTCAACGTGTTTCTATAAACAGAGCCAAACCTTCAATATCAGATCCACATTTTTACAAGACAAAATGTCTAGTGCAAATATCTATTTAAAAAATCATTACAAGAAATTAAACCTGCTGCCATGAATACAAATTAAATATAAATCATATTCCTAAGTGTGTATTTTAGGCGAAATGAAGAACGTTTCAGGCGGTATAAAGAACGTTTCAGGGAATAGGTATGAAGGTGGATGCTGGTAATGAAAAAAACAGCTGATCAATTCTGTGAAAACTTGACCTCCCACCTAACGCTAGGCGGCTGACATCGAGCTTTTCTTTATTTTTGTTTAGGGCTGAAAAATCTGGTGGGGGACCCGGAGGGCTCTGTCAGATTCATACTGACTAAAAACCTCCCCGGTGTTTCCTTCCCACACTTACGCTAGGGATCCCGAGAACGTACGCGTCTTTGATCCCCGACTCTGCGGGCCTTACCAGGGCTGACCTCAAGCTCACTCCACCTAAATTCTCCGAGCAACATATTTACACACCAGCAATCCAGAAGCTTTAACCCTATAAGTTATGCGATCACTAATTATTCCTGAGCCCTGCCAACCGTTATTATTCTAGGATTTAAAGGAAATCCCTTTGGAGAAGGATATTTATGGACATTGTTTAATCTTTTGGCTTATGCTTCAGTGATAAATTAGGTAAGGATGTGACCTATCGTGGCGATGTTAGGCTCGCTATACGCTTAAACGGTTCGGCGAATTCGGTTTAGCAGTTTTGATACAACCTTTTTTTTATAATATTCACTTTTCCCCACACTAGGAATTTCTCTAGGTCAGCTTATAAACAAATAACTCACATACACAAACAACCAGACCCGGAACAACTATCTGTAAGTCATACAAATATGTGTTCCGTGCGGCGATCGAACCCGCTTATGTGTATAGCAACCGTTATAGGGCAATTCTTTTTTTAGAAAGTACTTAGGTCTAGTAAGTGGCCACGTTCATGACGGCATTAGTGGTGCTTTCAGTGTCCAAAAATGCAGCTTTAAACACACACAAATAAGCCATCATATGATCAGAAGCACTACATTCGCACTAGGCTTCTTAGGGACCTATAATCAACCAATTTGCTAAACTACAAACAAAGTTTGTACTTAAACTAGTTTTTCTCCGACAAACTACCAGACCTATTGCTTCAATTTACGCCAAACTTTTAGCCTAACACCTTCTACTCCGAGCGAAAGTTTATGTGCCTATCACCTAAGTAAATTTTGACCCATCGCCTTCAATCAAGAAAGGGTACACTCAAATGGAATGATAAGCACTTTCACAAATTCCCCTTTCCTCATACACCCAATATCCTCGGCGTCTATCATTTCCCGATTTGTGCCCGGTTAATGGCATTAGGCTCGCCCCCTATTACATGGGACCTACACATACCTACGGCGAACTGTGGGTGCCCACCCACAGTTCGCCGTATGTGTAGGTCCCACCAATGCCCATTGTGTACCAATGCCCATTGGTACACCTCTGCGTAACCCTTCGGGGAATACAGGCGTGATGGTATGATGCTGGTCTATATTTTACGTAAACCGTGAAATGTATGAAAGTCAAAATGTCACTTAAGTCAACCTGCGACTTTTGTGTGGTTTAATGGCTGGATATACGCGCCATTACTTTCGTAACTATACCATTGATATCTGTGATAACAGTACTAAACAGTTTTACCACATATTGAGTAATAGTTATTACGTTTTATGTGTATACTAGCGGACTATCCGCGACTTTGCCCGCGTGACTTATTTTACCCGCGTTAAGTTACTTTGGTTTCTGCTTTGCTCCCATGGGTCGTAGCATGATGTTTGTTGAATTTAGATTTGTAACGGCAAAAGATTTTTTTAAATCGGTCCATTAGTTTTTAATTTTATTCGTTAAGTACATAAAAAAATACAAATCTTTCCTCTTAAAATTATTAGTGTAGATAGTTATTACGTTGTACGTGTATATGTGTGTCCATCATATCCTTTTCATCTATAAATTGACTAGCATGTATATTTGATCAATACTCGTACTTTACGGAACCCCTGTTTAATGTTACCAACGAAAACTGCATTCAAATTACATCATGCATAGCTGATAACATCAGGTAATATCCACCTTCGCCCCTGCTAAGCGTAGTGATGTGACACGCTCATGTCTGTAAGTGGTATTAGTCGATAGTATGAAAATAAAAATAGAATACTATTTCTAAAGTAGCGACTCGCTCCGGTTTTGTAAGGGTGTAATTTACTAAACGTCATAATTTTTTATTGAGATTTAAAAAAAAACTGTCGAATTAAAATAGGCAATTTTTTATTTTTTATTGATAGACAGAGAAATGCAATATATGAAGTGGTAGGAGAAATAAGTTTTAGAGTCATTATCTATAATTATGATACGTTTTTTAACACCATTATTTATAGAAACAGTAAGACCAAAAAAAAAAGTACAAACCAGCTATAAAAGAAAAAAATAGCAAATTAATGTAGCTCTATGCAACTAAAACAATTAGTATTGGTACTTAATATCAAAAATGATAAACCGGCCATTGTTAAGTTTTACAATGGATTTGTAATGACTCCCTTTTATCTAAGTGCCAATTTCGAATAACAAATCGCAGTAATTTATTTGATAGTTACCAAAATTTGAAAAATTTGGTGCCCCAAAATAAAAACCAGTCTGTTAATAAATACTACTTACTAACTAAACTAATGTAAATATCGAGTATTAAAAGGAAGTGTACGCACATCACTATCACTCGATACCCGTACCTGCCGACATTGCACCATTTTGAAGTAGGAAATGACTGACGAGTACTTTCTGTGATTAATGACATTTAGTGCGATTAGACGCTCGAATATCTGACAGCACTGGCTGGATGGACGATCGAAGATTTATTTATATCCATTATAGAATGAGTAAACAAAAAATAAAATGTAGTAAGTACACACCGTTCACCGTAAGATGTCCCCTGCCGTGATGTTGGTACTATGGCCTCGTCAGTCTGTCTTGCACTCACAAGGCAATAGCCAACATGCAATGCCAACATTATGGCAGAGAACACCTTACGGTAAACGGTGTGTACGTATACTTTCTATTTTGAAAAAAGAAAGAAGTTGTTGTAGGTACTGACAAGCAGTATTTTGTGCCTGTCAAAATCGTATTGCAATCTTTTTTTTTCGGAATGGCATCTCTCAATTCCTCCTAAGAGGTTGTCATCTGCTTAAACGGACTTTCCTATGGTGCCTTAAAAAATGTAACCAGGGGTTTTACCAGGATTGTACTAGCATAATATTTATATAGTACCATAAAACGGGTTTAAAAAATCGCCTTTATAGAGCGTTGTGTCTTTCACACGTACCTTTTCGATCCTTTTCTACCATTTGGGCTGGTATTCCTAGCCTAAATCTATACTAATATCATAAAGCTGAAGAGCTTTTTTAATTTGCCTTATTTGTTTTTTTTTTATCCCAGGAACTGCCTGTCGGATTGGAAAAAATGTTTTTGTATAAGATAGACAGATTAATGAGGAACACGACCCAAGGGAGCGGAGCAGGACCAATACAAACCATCTGGTTTAATAGTACAATACAAACATAAAACGGAATTGAGACTGATTGTACAAAAAAAAAAATACAAAATAGCTCCTATAACATTAAATACTGTCAATCAATATTCTTGATAACATCTGTAAACTGCCCTCTATAACTACACCTGGCGATAATAGATATTATTATAATAGACTGAATTATTCAATGACACGCTCTATTGGTTATACAAACAGTACTGTATGGTGTACACCACCACATTTCAAGATATAGGCCCCAGTATAAACTGACCCCGCATCACATATTTTTTGCTTATAATTAGAGTTTAAGTTATACTGGGAAAGCATGGTCTGATATGTACACACAGCAAAGAAGATAAGTATCCAGTCAACGCACACCACTAAACTTTATCGCTACTGTACGTACAGTAAACGACGGCCACGCCCACATCGCATTCGTAGTGTGAGTGCGCTAACAACTTCTTAATGATAGTATAACATAATTTCGAGTTGAAAATTAAAGCATTCGTAGTCCAACGAATAAGCCATATACACCTGAATACTATGGTGCGAGTTCGAATCCGACCAACGGTGATTCTTTTTGCGATTTAAAATTTTAAGCTTATTCAATTAAAATGTTTTTTGTAAAGAAATATGTTTATTTATTTAAAATACCTTGAATAAATTTAACCATTTTAAATAAATATGTTTATTTCAAAAATAAAAGAACATCACAAGTTATTCTTGAAGATTTTTATTTCCCAATATAAAACTACAAGTATTTTACTTACTTAAGAATATTTTGGAACTTAAAAAATAGTATTACCACAGATTACAATACAGATACCCAATCCCATACAAAGAAATGTGACCTTCCTAAAACTGGCAATTCGACTGGCAATATTTTTTTCTCCATTTCCTCAATAGATGGCAGTACCGGCGACTCACTAATTGCCAGAAACAGTAGTTTTACAACGCCATCTAGGAGTCAACCTAAATAATAGGTGGAATCGAAACTAAGTGGCAATGATACTCTAGAGGGCGTTGCTTTTCTATAGATTCTCTGTTCTCTTCATTGCACCGCATCGTGAGTTCAAGGACAACAGTTTTATTTGTGTGAGTGAGCTATCAACTTTTCTCGCGTTTTTTACAATTCGAAGGTCACTTTCAGTTTGAATGTTGATCACAATATGATTCGCGCAACGATTTGCGGCTTTAAGTTATCATAAATACCTACGAAAGTTTGTGAGAATGGATGGATGTTTCTTACTCTTTCACGCTAAAAATACTGAACGGATTTGGATGTTTGGTACACGACTAGTTTACAACCTGGATTTTTTTTACGATAGTTTTTATTCCGATTTTACGTTCCCGTGGGACAATTTTCGAGTTGTAGTGGGAAAGGGTGAAATCGCTGGAATAAGATATATTATTACATAATATTGATAGTAGGTACGCTGCCTGTATCGACACCACAGAAATATAAAATACAGGAGAAGTGCCAAGGGGGCGTGTCCGTGTCACGAGGTTTTGAGCGAAACGCTCGCAACTTGCCATAATGACCCTCAGTCGGAACTCGTAGCGAACGCAAACGTAGTTGTCATAAAATTCAAGAATGCCGTGTTATGGAATGTTTTGTTGCAAAAACCGAAGCCAAATAAAAAACTTGGGTAACCATGGAATCTCTTACCATTATAAGTGCAAATATTACACTATATTTATCTCTAAAATTACGAAAAACAACAAAATCGTAAAATATTCCTTACTTTTACTACGTTATTTTTGCTCACAAATGACAAAGCGACCGTACTATTTTTGCAACAAATACATTGCTCCTTAACCACTACCTAATTTTGTAGTTACGTAACTAAACAAGCAATGTAAAAATCATAAAACGACAGTGTCGTAATTTTATTTGTGCGTAGTACCGGCCGTAGGAACTCGCCGCCAGTCAGTGACGTGCCTGTACAGATCCACTAACGTAGATTATCGATAAGGCCGATAAGAGAATTATAGTTTATGCTTTAATTTCTCAACCGTTTTAACTCTGTTGGAAGACCGATGTGAAATAATGTTTTTATTTACATCGTACATACATTTTTAGTATTTTACATCGTAGTCGTAACCGCGTAACCAACGACCGTAAAGTAAGTTGATTAACTTTTCATTTTCATTTATTCATTTTCTTACGTATTATTTACAGTTTTAAATATTGATAATGTATATATTTTTTAATTATTTTATTTTCAGGGCCTCAAAAATATTATAGTACAATAATAAATTGAAAGAATCGACAACTTTTCGTTTTTGTCCATCACTAGCGTACATGTAAAATAGGTATCTTTTGCCACAGTACAAAGAAATCTCTGTGTGAGTAAGTCGTACGGTGAATGGTAAATACACGTCGTGTTTGGGCAAATAAGGTTTATAATTGATTGTGTAGTACATCCTGATTTAAGATTGCGAGTGTGTGCGCGACTGCGTAACTTATTGCTGCATGTGTAGTAGTGACGAGTTGGAAGGGCAAAAGCGGAGACATAGGTTTTTATACATTTTCAACGATCATTTCACATCTCCTTCTTTATTATATCTGTGATCGACACCGTGCAATCGATTTGGAGTAAGTACTGTAGATGTAGCGTACCTACCATTGATTTTGGGTACCTACTGTCGATTCATTAACTCGTCGATGGAACGTTGTCGATACAGCAATGTTGTTAATGTAATGACTTTCGATATTATTAACTCGACCCCAAGGATATTATTTGTAATGTTCAAATTCGTATCTGTAACGTTACATTACATTACATTACAATATTTGAGAACAATTTAACTGAACAAAAATATGGGAGTATTTCTCAATATCTGGCAACCGTAAACGCACACAGATGCACGTGTCCGTACACGGCGCCACTTATCAGCCGCGCACACATTAATAAAAACTAGCTTCACTTTGTTGTTCGCGCATGTTCTATCTGCCTATAACTAGAAAGGTTTAGGTAGTTAACTAAATGTAAACAAAACAAACCACGTGACTCATGGATGCTAAACCTTTCACTTCAAATTTTAAAATCGTATTATTTAAAGTCGTATAATATTAGGCTCTAGTCTATATCAGAATTTGAGGAACTATCTGCCACGTTAATAATAAAACTTTCAGTGGTATTATCAATCATTTTATCTAATTTAAACATTTTCTGTTCTTGTTTTATTACATGACCCTCGCAATTTTCAAAGGCGCCTGGTTAATCGACTAAACGTAATACCCGCAATTTTAGTTGCCATACTACATCACGGGCGTACTCTTCAATTTAGCGACGTTATCTAATTCATCGTATCTTCTAAAAGGTTTTGGGAACCTGTCTTTTTAGGCTCTTTACAATAGGCAGATTACAAAATATTATACTATTTTATAAAACTAACAAAAAAGTGGTGTCCAAACAATGACATCTATGAAGAGTAGTTTACGAATAAATGATAAAGTTTAACATACATTAATAAAACGGTAATTTAAAAAACTAAAAAACCCGACTGCTTTTCTAAGTATTTATGAAAAAGCCCTAAAACAAGAAACCCGTTGTACCCGATTGCACTTAAAATTGTAGCAGTCGGGACCCATTCGGGACCATCTACAATGTAATATAGGTATGTGCTCTCAATACACTAAGCCTCCGATTCTAGAATGGGTCCCGACTGCTACAATTTTAAGTGCAATCGGGTACAACGGGTTTCTTGTTTTAGGGCTTTTTCATAAATACTTAGAAAAGCAGTCGGGTTTTTTAGTTTTTTAAATTACCGTTTTTTATTTTTTAAATTTTTAATTTACCCATTGTCACTTTCACAGTAAATACGAATCTAATGACACCTCTCAAGCTAAAATCCATCGAGCCGTTCAGGCTGCAGAGCGATCGAAACATTTGAATTTGGCGCCAAATACCCGCCATTTTGTTTTTTTTATTTTGATATACCCAGTGTCACTCTCACAGCAAATACGAATCTAACGACACCTCTCAAGCTAAAATCCATTGAGCCGTTCAGGCTACAGAGCGTGCCAAACAATTATACATACATACATACATACATACAAACATACTCTCGAAAAACATAACCCTCCTTCTGTCGCAGTCGGGTAAAAAGAGAAAAGTATCGCATAAATCGAAATTAGAATTGATTTTGTTGTAACGTATTTTTAAACAAGGAAGTGTCAACTATAAAAAACCTTTTCTACGATTTGTTTACCTTTAGTTAACTACCTAAACCTTTCTAGATAGTTCTTTGATCTGAGTTGTAAGTAATATGTTTATAAAAAAATTAAATAAGTAAACATAAATGAAGTAACTAAACGTAAATTAATAACAATAGTTGCTACCCTTACGCTTATTGTAAAAATTGAGTAAAACGCCATCTATTGCAAATAGCTCTAAACTAAATGGGTAACAGATAGCTGCATCTAACGACTATCATTCTATGGGTTCGAATCACGTTCGAATGGAAGTTAAAATTTTCAGTTTTTTTTTTTTGCCGAAATTACGTGATTTATGAATGTAAATAGATAAATCAGCCTTGAGCAATTAAGTTTTAATATTTACTAATCTTACTTCAGCCAAAATCTGCCGTTTAACGCAATTTAGTGGTTGTAAATTTTGTTAGAGTAACCTATACTGCCATCTATGATTTTTTTTCAAGACTAATTATAATTCGTTCCCGTTGAGACCCCGTGGTATTACCTACATGAAGTTTGTCAGACAAACTAATAACTATAAGGACAATTATAAGTTGATAATGTTTTTTTTTTATATATAACAAATCTATTATAATCATTAATATATTCAATAAAATTTCATTTCGTGCTCAAATAACATTTAAGAAACACAAAGCTTAAAACTTTTTCCATCCACCCGCAAAAGAAATAATTCCGTGGTCGCAAATAATCATAACAGACAAGGAATGCAAAGCCGGTGCCACAATAAAAGCAAATCAGCAGTAGGGCAAGTTTGTTTAATGAAATGTTTGATCATTTATAGCATGTGACTTTTTAATTAAGTTTTCGGTATAAAGATGTTTATTCTCATAAAGAATACAAATAGTTTGCTTACAATATGATATTATAAATAGAAAATTAAATTATATATATTATTATTTTGAAAAAAAAAACTTTATTTTAATCTTGAAGTTAATATTATTTATTAAAAATGTAACAATATATTTAGAACATACCATTACATCATTTTTATATTCATATAAACAATCGGTGGAGTGAATAAACATGTCACACAGATAAAAAATATAATCTGATTATTGACAATACCATCACTCACACTCCAGTACTGCTGACTTATTTTATTATGGCTGAGTTATGAAGATATTTGTATTAAGTATTTCGTTAATGCAGTTTAATTCACATAGATATGGATAACATTTTGAAATAATAATATAAAAATAAAAACAAATAGAAATATTGAATATTACAGTCTTATAATTATTACCTACACAGACTGTGTTGGTAATAATAGGAAAATAATAGATTTAAATACGTAAAAATGATTGAAATTTAAAGGTGGTTGATCGGTTAATTTATTATTACATAATTATGTTATAATAATGAATGGGTGTTTTTGACAAGTTGCAAAAGTCTGCTCATACCAGCAACCAAGTAGTTACAAAGATAACTACCACGTAACGATTCTCAAACCGAAGTTACAACGTCATCCAGATTAGTCTTTGTTCTTACTTCAGTTAGGTCCCCGTTCAACACCATATTATGACTTCAAAAATGTTCTATGGGGTTTAAATCTGTAGTCTCAGCAGGCCGATTAATAATAGTCACATCTTTTTGAGCTCTTCTTTTGCTGGTCTATGCAAATGGATCTGAAGCATGAGTGGCATCAATCTCACGGTACCGAGGCGAAGCATGTGTAAAAGCCAATGGTGTCGGCTCAGGCAGGCGGCGGTTTATTTCGCCTGTCTCAGTGTGACGATGCAGTTGAACGGATTTTCTCTACAAAAGAAAGATGAAAATATTAGAACTAAACAAGGCCCAAATTATAAAATAAGAAATAAAAATCGTAAATACAAGACTATGTTTTTTTTTTATAGGTATAAACACTATTCACATACTTAATATATCTATATACTTTATATAACTTATGTAATACATAATTATATCATACTAATGAAAAAAAAAATTATAATAAATAATATACTTTATTCATTATGCACTTATATTTTTTCTAAATATATATTTATATATATTTTATTTTTTGCTATTGACCAATATTATTATACATAATTTTGTAAATAAGGTATCTTTTGTGAAATTACCGAACGTGCAAGTATTTTTTTTTAATATTTTACGAAAAATAAAAATTCACTACAAAATACAGATAAAAAACTAGAAAATGAGACAACGGACAATCTTATTATATTCCTGCTTCACGGTAACATAATAAATTACATATTAATAATAATTTTACTCACCGATATCATTAGACGCCTTGCGAGTTCACTAACAATGAAATATTCCACTCATATTTATTATAGTATAAATATTTTCGATGTTTTGCTCATGAAAAACAATAACATTGAGTTTTTTTGAACACTGTTAAATGGTGCATGCTGTTATCATTTTGTCGCAATCACAAACTTTGTAAAAGTAAAGAAGGAGTATATAGGTGTAGTTCCTTAAGTAGACTAAATCATACATCAGTTCACAATTGAAGTCATGAATATATTTTTGAAGCGGGTAGGTAGCTTCTAAACTTGCAAATAATTTTAAGTAGGAAACTTGTCGTAGATTCTCAAATCGGTCAGAATATTGCTTTATTCACTTGTTATATTACTAACTGTAGATTGCAAAATCACAAAAATAATATTTTTGTAAACGCGTGACTCGAACTCCAATACTTTGTCACGGTAGGTTATATGCTTACCAATTGCGCCACGGAAGCAAGTATCCTAAGTCGTGAAATTATGTGATACTATCATTTAGACGTCGTAACCGCACTCACACTACGAATGCGATGTAGGTGTGGCCGTCGTTTACTGTACGTACAGTAGCGATAAAGTTTAGTGGTGTGCGTTGACTGGATACTACCAAAGATTCAGGACATCCAACAACTTTCCAGGTCATCCTGCGTCGAGATCCGCAATGTCCCTGCTATGGAGAATGAGTCAGCGTCAGATTTATCGAGCATAATTAGCAAAGTCGGTACAGCAGTTGACGTTACGCTCAAAACCACCGACCTACGCGATGTATACCGTTTACCCGGGAAACCAGGCACCGTGAGACCTATCATTGCGGAGTTCATAAATGTTCAAATGAAAAACAAAGTCATCACAAGTGTGCGCGACTTCAATAAAATCCACCCAAACGAGGGTCGACTGAATACAAGATGCATTGGTTTACCCGGCGATCAACGTCCAGTATATGTTGCAGAATATCTACCCGCTAGCTCCAGGAAACTCTTTTATGCTGCTAGAGAATTTGCGAAACAAAAAGAATACAAGTTCTGCTGGACGGCGAATGGCAACATTTTCTTGCGAAAAATTGAGGGAGCAAAACAAATTCTTGTGACCTCCGAGCAAACTCTGCGCAATCTACAACTAAATATAAACCAATGACTGTATACTACACTTACGAGTATATACCTAACTGCTAAATACCAATACTATTTTGTGGATGAATGTAACACTCAAACATTAAAACGTAAGTGCTTAGAATTCTTTACAAATTGTATAAATAATTACCCTTTGGTTACTTTCTCATACACAGTATACAATCCTAGCTTATGTGCTATACCGGAACTCGTAACAATCTTACCCTATAAATTATACTCGCATTTTCTTAAGCCCTACAAACCTCATTACCAAATATATTTACACATCTACTATTTAACTTATTTATACACATATCATTATACACATATATTTATATACATAGCTTTCGTACCTACTCACTGTCCAACTCATACTATAATTATAATCCCATATCAGTACCGAATATACCAAGTTTCTGTTAACTGCCTCCTGCTTGACTCACTGCGTCCTTTTTTAATAAACCTAGTTAAGTTTCCTAATGGCTAATATTGCGCTAGTTACCGATGACATCGACAAAACGACCTTTACTACAAGCATGAGACTACATTGTATAGACGACTGTGAGTTGCACCTACGCGACACAGGAGGTCGGTACACGGTGGTGATACAAAATATACGCAGTATAAAAAAGAATTTTGATAATTTCTCTGTTCTTTTATGCCGGCTGAACTTTTCGCCCGATATAATTATATTCACAGAATGTTGGCTTGACGTCACGTATACCTGTCCCGAAATTGATAATTATGATTCCCATTGTTCTAAAAACTGCCTCAATCAAAACGATGGTATAGTCGTATATACCAAATCATCTCTTCAGGCCACTGTCGTGGAACCATCGTGCAGGGACTCGAACTGTTTGGTTGTCAATATCGGAAACGATCTTTCACTGATTGCCGTATATAGATCTCCGTCATTTTATAATATTAGTAACTTTTGCGAATCCTTGACAAAACTGATGGAGTCGTGTAAAGCAACCACGTGTGCTATTGTTGGGGATCTAAACATTGATATAAAATCGGATTGCACTGACAAACGCGCCGCTGAGTATCTGGACTTAACTGGCCACTATGGGTTTTTTCCAGGCCACACTTTGCCCACGCGTGGCGGCAGCTGTCTGGATCATGTTATGCTTAAAACTCAGAAGTCAG